>JASJET010000032.1:2177500-3632500 GCA_034092305.1 Diaprepes abbreviatus
ACTTAAGTTGACATGTTTCGGGGTTTCCGAAAATTAACTAGTAAAAGAGGGTGAGCCACTCCCAAATACGTTTTTTTAATATCTCCAGATCTAATTAAAATATCTCTACAAAACGAAATTAAAATTGCTTGTTATTTGAAATGATATTAACTATGGTATTTTCGCTCCCAAGGGTATTATTCCTTATTTTTTATAAAAGTCATTTCATATATATATTATTGTTCTTAAAATTGTCAAATTTTAATTTAAATGAACGGTATAGAATTACAAATCACTATTTGTCATGAATTATAATAATTTGCAGACATGAATGCTTAACCAATGAAATAACTTTACATTGTCTTATTATTAATGACAACAAAAAATTTCCGTAAGCTCTGTAACGTTCGTATCAACTGAAATTTGACAATTTTAAGAATAATTATAAATGTATGAAATGACATCCTTAGAAAGATATCGTCAAGGAAGTTAAACTATAGTATTTTCACCCTCAAGTCTGAAAATACTATAGTTAAGCTTCATTTTAAATGACGAGTAACTTCCAATTTATTTTATAAAGTTATCTCAACTAGAAATTGAGATGTAAACACAGTATATGAGGGTGGCTCACCCTTTTTACTAGTTTATTTGTAGAAACCCCTAAACACGACAACTTACGCGACTTATGGTGTTTCTGAAAACAATATTTTCAAAGAAATCCATTAAATTTCGTAATGTTTATAATTAAATTACTTGCGCAAATATATGGTTTACCTTAATAAAAAATAAAGGATCCTTAGGGGTGAAAATACTATAGTTTAATATCATTTCAAATAAAAAAGAATTTTCATTTTGTTTTGTCGAGTTATCTTAATTAGAAGTTAAGATATTAAAAAAATATATTTAGGGGTGACTCACACTCTTTTACTAGTTTATATTTGGACACCCCGAAATATGTCAACTTGGGTTAATTATGGTATTAGTGGAAAAAATATTTTCAAACAATCTTATTAAATTTCGTAATTTTTATAATTAAATAACATGCGCGAATAGATGGTTTACTCTTAAAAAAAATAAGGGATGAAAATACCTTAGTTCAATACCACTT
This sequence comes from Diaprepes abbreviatus, assembly GCA_034092305.1. Lineage (NCBI taxonomy): Eukaryota > Metazoa > Arthropoda > Insecta > Coleoptera > Curculionidae > Diaprepes > Diaprepes abbreviatus. The sequence goes on from JASJET010000032.1 coordinate 2,178,588, forward strand.
GAAATAACAAATAATATCCATTTCGTTTTGTAAAGATATCTCAATTAGAATTTGAGATTTAAGAAAAAAGTATTTGGGGGTGGCTCACCCTCTTTCACTAGATATTTTTAGAAACCCCGAAACCCGTGAACTTAAGTTACTTATAGTATTCGTGAAAAAAATATTTTCGAACTATTATATAATATTTCTAATTTTTAGAATTAAATTACGTCCGCGAATAGATGGTTTGCCCTTATAAAAAATAAGGGATGATTTCCTTGAGGGTTGGCAAAACCATAATATAATAATTTCGGACAACAAATAATTTTAATTTTGTATTGTAAAGATATCTCACTGAGAACCTGAGATATTTCAAAAATACTGTTTTTAGGTGTGAACTTTAGGGGTGGTTTTCACCCAGCCAGAATAAATCTCCGCAGATAAAAAAATACGTGTCTCTTATTTTTGTACCCTCTACAACATATTGAAGTTTCATTAAAATCAGAGCCGGACACTTTAGGTGCCTTCCTTGTAAGAGTCAAGGATGAGTATTACTTGATAACCGCGTCGTAATTAGCTCATTCCTTAGAAGTGTTCCCTTGATAAAATAAAACTTAATTAATCTTCGTTAACTCTGAGCTTCACTTATTCCCCTTCTATCTAGGTGAGCGAGAAGAAAGGTGAGGCGGCTAGAGTTTTTATTCTAGTCAGGAAGTTTGGCGAGACTTCACCAACAACCCCTGATTTGTGTTAAAACTTAGGTTTTACAGAAATAATTGATAATACGTAAATTCTTAAAAAATAAATTAATGCCGACGGGAACGAACTTCCACGTTTCCTGAAGGATAAAATTAATCCAATAAATCCGGTAAATGCGTAAATAGGTCCATATTCTCGGAGATCAGTACAAAAGTACCAAATAATGGCGAGGTGCGTTGAAGTCTCGCTAAAATTGAAAAATAATTAAAATCGCGGAAGGTGGTAGAAAGAGACCCTTCGAAACAATTAACTAAAATTCGGTAAATAAAATCGTTAATGCAACATTGAATCTGAAAAGGAGCATGATTGTTATTGACGTGGCGAAAATTAAAAAAAAAATACTCGTACTCGTATTGACGGGATGTTTATACAATAAACTAAACTAACGGATGGATCTACTCTTCGATTGGTGATTATATATGTATGTATGTATACGTATATATGATTTAACAAAATAATTTCAACTATTACTATCAATAAAGTGGAACAAAAACTACGCAAATAACTTTAAGTCTTTAAGATGCTCAAACCCGTTCTAGTTGATATGAAACATTCTAGTTAGTTAGCCAATAGCGCTAATTTTATTAGCAATTTTCGCCTGCATTTATTCCTGTCAGTCTATTCTGATGTATTTTACTCCTTTTCTTCTAAATAAAATTCCACCAAACAAATAAATGTTTTCTTGTCGATTAATGAAACGCAATTACAAATCAAGTTTACTTGGAATTTATGCCTGAGGCGCATTTTTAAATATCTTTGTTTTGATAAGCTGTTGTTGTGGTAAACAAAAAATTGCATAGATCAACTCCGAGACCTCACAACCAGTAGGTTACTAAACTACCGCGCTATTGGAACCGTAAGTTGTTGTATTAGAACAACGAATTCCCCCGTAGCATTAACATATCGTCAGAACTAGGGTCCTTTGTCAGATTGCTGCATAACCTGATATTTTTATTTATATTTGAAAACATATTGATAAACAGTACGAGTACTTTTATTTCCCTTACTAATCATCTTACTTAAAATAGTATCACATGCTCATCGGTATGTCAATTCAAGAATAACGTAAAAAAATATCCTCTTTTTGTTAACATTAATTATAAACTTTGCATTGTAATGATTCTTAATATTTAAAAATACTTAAAACAGTCACAACAAGCAAGAAAACTACAAGCAAAATTAAATAAAAATATATGTCTGTCAAACACGAAAAGAGAACCTCTCCTCACTGACTATAAAAAACGTTCAAACAAATTTGTTCTTGTTTAAATCTTCTAGTATGATCGCAGCAGAAGATACTACTTCTACTCTTAAAAATCATTCAAAAATACAACGGCGAAAGTAAATGCAAATACATTCTTTTCGGTTACTTCTTCGCTTTGTCCTTGGAAAGTAATTATAGCTATTTAGTTTCTACCATAACAGCATATCGTATATGATAATTGTTTACAGTTATATGAATAAAAACCAATCGTAAATACGTGAAAAAGTATAAGTGAAAATTTAAATTGTTTAGGTAAAAGAAGAGATGTTTTTGTGTATTTTTTATCTGACGTCTTAAACATTAATAATTTTAATGACATCGTTTAAATTCAAGTATCTAGAAAACAATCATAATCATATAATACACCATACAAAATATGTCTAGAATCTTCAGTATAATATACAAGGTTTTGCATGTAAAAAAGTAACTTTGGTAAGCTTCAAACTTTTGCTACACTTCATGAAATAACAAGTACTTTCTTGAAATAAGGCGTTATTCGTATTTTGAACGCAATTCGTCACTGACATGGTACAGGCGCTGGTACAAAACCCCTTATACAACACGCAAACACAAGTAAATAAAACAATCTTAACATTCATTGTTCCTGTTATAAAGCTCTTAATTAATTTCCACTCACAGAACTAGGTTGTGTCATATAACATACTGTGGTTACGTGAAGAACGCGATTTATTCTGATGACTTTGAGAATCAGCCTTTTATTAAAAACCGTGAGAGTGGCACACCAGGAAATAAGAAACAATAATGAGAATTAGGAATGCAGTAATTAAGGGATCATCATAAAAATACTTTTATGACATAACTTTAATTCACTATTTTCAGTAGCGTAACCAATCTTAATTAAAGAGGGCGAAATAAATTACGTTAAATAATAAACTATTGTTACTGTCATAAACTTAAGCTTACTATACGACGAAAATTAAATTTTTCTTGTGATAATTATATTTGAAAAATAATACTTTTTGCGATTTGACAGGTTGTATTATTTGATCTGTGTAACTTGAAGTACAACACTTTCTGTATCCTTGACTTAATTTGTATGGTCTTCCAAAATTCGAAAACTTTCATTTCTGTATCGGTTATACCGAAAAATTTTTCTTCAAAATATAATATTTAAAAGAAAATGGTCTTAGAAAACTTGGAAGTAAGTAACATATATCGGCGTTAGTGTAACATGCCCATCGGTACGTCAATTCGAGAATAAAGTAACCGAGTAATAAAGTAAAAGTGAGTTTCTAGGCGCCTAAATTATTATGTTACTTTTAAATATGTAAAAAATATCTAACAATAATTACCCATAAAAATAAATTTCTAAATGCTCTTTTTGTTGATATTAATTAAAAATTATTCATTTGTAATAATTCTTAATAGTCAAAAGAGTCACGACAAGCAGGAAAACAAAGCAAAATTAAATAAAAATATTTATAGCTGTCAAACATCAAAAAAGTTCCTCCCATACCGATCTCAAACAACAATCAGATCAATTTATTGTTGTAAATCTATTGGTATGATTAAAGGGTATTTATATGATAGTAAAGAAAATGAGGTTTTAAATCAATAATGTTCTGTGGACTAAAAAACGAAGCATTTATGAATTTATACAGTAACTGATTTAATTCGTCGGTAAAATCATTAATACTGTTATGTAGTACATCTACTAGAGTCATCTACCTTATTTAACTTGCACCGACTTCAAAGATATTAGTGATTTAAACTATATTATTATAGTTCGTATAATTATTCTTATATATTAATTTTATATTCCTAATCATTTATTTTTAGTTATTTAAAGAGTAGATTTTTGATTCACAGTTAAACTTGTAGTGACCATAACCTAAATAATTTCATTTTAAATCTTTTTGAGAAAATTTTCTCAAACGCATTTTACTTAACAAATTTTGTGCACCGGCCAAACTTAATATATTGTGATTTAGAGCTAGTAAATAATGTGTGGGGATGGTATTACATCATTAACTATTTTATTAGATTTAAGCCTAGGTAAATTGGAATCTTAACACCTCTGTTATTTGCAACATTCTTTTCTGAAATATAAATTAAGTTCATAATATTCGAGGCTAAATCAATTATTACAGCTTGTTATTGGATAGTTCGAAACATCTATGAAGGTCGCCAATAACAATGAGCTATAAATATGACACTATAACATACTGCATACATAGTAATTAACTGTCTATCATTCGGAGAACATCAGGCTTCTTTTATGATTGTATTGATGTGTATTAGCTTTTATTAGTCTTAATAATTAATAAACTATGTAGTCTATTATTTAGGACATAGAGGATCGTTGGCGTCAGACAAAAGTATAACATTTATTTTAATATTTTGATTTGATTAAATATAAGGCCAAAAAATGATACGCATCGCTGTTGATGAATTTACTGGACACAATAATACTTTACTGATAACAAGAACTAGTGATAGTGCCAATTTTCGAATTTAGTTGTACCTAAATCGAGCATATTAGTTGTATTATACAAGAAAAAACATCTCCGTGAATATACGATATTACACATTCGTCATATTGGGTTGTCTATTTAGGTGCCCAGGAATTTTTGCGGTTTCAAACACTACGCAGAAGTAACAAAGATTTTTTATATAGGATCTTTTAATTTAATGGAATTTTAAATTTTTATTAAAAAAAAAATAATGTAAGAATTTCTTAACGAGGCCACGAACCTACACACCAAAGATCATTTAGCCCGGGACCTAAAGTTAAATGTGAGATTCAAATCACTGTCCTTGTTACTAACCAATGCCGAATTTCATCCCCAGTGAGGGTGTCGATTCTTTATGGCAGAAATATATTCCCCAGCAGATATATAATTGTACTTTTTATAAAAATAATTAATTAAAAAAAATATCACTTATTAGTAGAAAAAAGTTTTTGACCAATAAAATCATGCCTGAATATATTAACTATGGTGAAATTGTTAGTCGCTATAAGAAAAAATTAGTACTCAGGAACTCAGAGTCTATATGAGTCTTCAGGCGCATGATAATTTACATTTTAAAAACAGTTTTTTAAACTTTAAAACAACTCAACAAATTTAACTATACCGATTTCTGAACCTACAACCGAGAAATCTTTATCTAAATTAAAGGTTATTAAGGATTATGATTTAGAATGGACAGGAGCGCCATGGAATGTGACTTTTTAAAGCAGTTGAATATTGAAATTCTTATTAATAAAGGGGGAGGGCCGATATGGTCAGTTTTCGGTCCACCTCAATAGTGGCCAAACAGATGAATTTTTTTTAATTATACATATATTAAATTTCTGATCTATTTTACCACAAACACCACCACCCCCAACTTACTCCTAGCCAGCATTAAGGTCAAATTGAGAAAAAGCCGAGTAATGAATTACCAGTCCACAAAGGACGTAAGGCTGGGACTTATATATATATATATATATATATATATATATATATATATATATATATATATATATATATATATATATATATGTGGATGATAAAAGACCTAGCTCGAGAAGATAGTTATTAGAGTAAATCAGTTTATAAAATAATTTTGGTATTATAACTATAAATACTATAAATATCTTCTTACCGTTATTTTTTATTTATTTATTTTTGTTTTTCTTTTGTTAAATATTACAAATATATATATATATATATATATATATATATATATATATATATATATATATATATATATATATATATATGGTGTCCGCAAAATACGTGTACAACGTTTGATGACAAAATCTTGACGTCAAAATTGGTCGACTTAAACCAACTTAGTTATATCCAATATTTGAAATCGTGGTAACTGAATTTAATGATTTTTGTTGTGTTGTCTAACACTATATTATGACGATTTTTAGTTGAATGGCGACCGGCTATAAAGTACTGTAAATGTTATGATAGTAAAGTCGCTTGTAATCAATGCCTCTAATTTTTTATGTCATCAACGTTATGACATCCTTGATATTTCCATCGGATAATCGCATATATTTGGAAGCTTTTTTACTTCTTGATAAATTTTTATTGGATGGGCGGGTTCGCCAGAAAAAAAATATTTTCAGTTACATGCATACAACAATTAGCACTAATAATAAAAAATACTAAAAATACCTGTATGAATAATGTGTGAGTGATTTTGTTGCTCTGACATTTAATAATTTGACTATTGACAAACTGCAATCACTGTCAAAGGAGTCGACTAAAGTAAGATCAATATTTTAAATTTACAAGCTTATTTTAATATTAAATATGGTTAATTGCACACACTCCGAGAAGGTTGATGTGCTCCAGGTGTATGGGTTTTATAAAAGAAGTGGACGTCGAAGTGTTAGGGTTTACATGGAGAGATTTCCTAACCACCGCATAACAAACCAAATCAAATATTGAACGTCATCTCCGAGAAACGGGCAGCTTTGAGAAAAAAAATTTTTAATTCGAACAGTTGAAAAAAAAGAGGAAATTTTGGAAAAGCTTGAAGAAGTGTTCATACCCGAAGTTAAAAAAGTAAGAGAAAACTATTGTAAATGATATTTTAAAAGAACAGTTATTACATCCATATCACGTCCAAAAGGTTCATTATCTTTTACGATTGATCCCCCTCCCCTGCTTCTTACATTTTGTTAATTTATTCGAAACAAAAGAATGCGTGATCCAAATTTTGGTAGAAAAATTTTATGTACTGATGGTGCGTGCTATACAAGATCTGGAATCACCAACCTTTACAACGAATATGTTTATGCTGATGAAAATCCATATGCCATTAAAGTTGCACACCACCAGCATAACTTTAAAATAAATGATTGGGCAGCTATCATTGATCGCTTCCTTATTGGTCTTGTTGTGATTCCAAACGGAATAAACGGAAATATTTATCTAAACACATTGCCAGTTTTGGAAAATTTGCCTATTTGACTTCGGCGCGAACTAGAGGCTACGAAATTCCATGCAGAGAATGCAGCTCATCTTACATAGGTCAAATCAACCGTAAAATAAGCGCTAGAAGAGACGAACATACAAAGGCTGTCAAACAAAAAAACCAATTTCTTCTTCACTGACCAAATACTTGTTAAACACAGGACATGAGATAAACTTCTCAGTCTACAAGAGTTATAAGGGAAGCTATCGAAATTGCAAAGAGGCCCAACAACTAAAATAGCAGATATGATAGCCAACGATTGGCTAATACCAAAGATTATTATACCTTAGCGATAGCTATTATAATGTTTGCTAATACTTGGAAAAATCTTCTTACGAAATATCAACCAGTACTAAGTGGTAAAGAAAGGAATCATAACTCGGAGACATGACCCCAAACACGGGCAACAGGGCTGATAACACGCAGCAGGGCTTGTAATCTGATTGGCCAGAACCATCCAGCCAACAAACACGTCCTACGTACACATGGGACCGAGGTCATCCGAGTCGCAAGCGTCATATATATATATATATATATATATATATATATATATATATATATATATATATATATATATATATATATATATATATATATATATATATTTCATTGTTTAAAAAGGGTCAATAAGTTTATCCAGCAAGATGACGGCCATTTTGCTTATTTGAAAAAACTTTTGACGTCTTCTACCGTCTAAACGAAGCAGTATCAGATGTAACTAAGTTGGCTTAAAACGACTTATTTTTGTCGTACACGTATTTTCCAGACACCCTGTATCACAGTTAAGTCCCAGGTACTTCCTTTGTAGATTGGCGATTGATTGTGGTAAAATCGATTAATAATTTAATACATGTAATAAAAAAAATTTTATTATGAAAAAAAAAAATTGAAAAACGCGAGTTTATCACTTTGTTTATGTACCCACTATTTGCCTGAAATAAAAATTGCTAACAAGCTTAAAGAGTTTCTCATTAATTTGACCTTGAACAGTTAAAAGTGAGTGAAGTAATTTTTGCATGTAAAGGTGCCTCCATCAATATTTCGCAAGACTGTCGTTACTGATACTAAAATTTCCATTTTAAATAAGAAATATTGTACATAAAAATCATATGTAATTCTTAATCCTACCCTACCTTATTTTATTATTAGCTTGAATTTTGTTTACCTTTCCGAATTTGAGTAACGTAGATCTTCAAATCTGGATATTGAGAATATTATATGTACCACGTTCTACGGTACTTGCCCAAGCGTCATTGCGTTAAGTTCGAGCTTTTGATGTAAAGTACTCAAATAATTTTAATACTTTACATCAGATTCTGGCAAGAACTAACGATTTAGAAATGCTCAACGTAGTTTCATATTATTCGACTCTTTGAATCTACGCACATGAATAATAGAGAAGTAATATTGTATATTAGCAGGAAAAAAAAATAAATCAGCAAAACAAGTTTAATTTAAACTACTTACTAATTATAGTTATTTTCTTCAGTGCTGGATGTGGAAAACACTTTACAATATAATATTTGTACAATATTATCAACTTTTAAAATTTTGTTTAATATTCTGTACCTATGTTAACTACAAAATATTATTTTTAGTATTAACTTCTTATCACTGATAACAATTTCTTATATTTATTTAATTTATTTCCAGGACAGAGAAGAACAAAAGAGGCTTGAAATGATACATCGAAAAGAAGAAGATGACTTGTATCGAAAGTTTGCAAGGCAAAGAGAGGAAGAAGAAAGACGAATAAGGGACGAAATTAGGGTAATAATTATTCCTATTTTATACTAGCTTTTACCCGTGACTTCGTCGGCGTCAAACTTGGGAAATACATAAAAAAAACAAAAGCGGTCTATATTACACTTGGCTATCTCTTCTTCATATCTGTAAAGTTTAATCTAAATCGGCTCAGCCTTTTCGAAGACTAGCCCGTGCTGGCAGACAGACATACAGACAGCCTATATCACTTCTGACAACATTCTTTTCATTTCTGTAAAATTTCATCGAAATTGGTTCAGCCGTTTCGAAGATTAGTCCGTGCAGACAGAGGAATGTCAGAGAAAAAACAGCCTATTTTACTCTTGACAACCTCTTCTTTATATCTGTAAAGTTTCATCGAAAGAAGTTAAGCCTTTTCCAAGATTAGCTCGTGCAAGCAAACATACAAATAAATAGAAAAAAATAGCCTATATCACTCCTGACGACCTCCTGTACATGTCTGTAAAGTTTTATCGAAATCGGTTCAACCGTTTCGAAGATTAGGACGCATAGACAGAGAGAAAAAGCAGCTATATCACTCCTGACAACCTCTTCTTTATGTCTGTAATGAGAGACAGACACTTCAATTTTATGTCGTATGTATACATATAGATATAGATAAAGTTTCATCGAAATCGGTTCAGGCGTTTAGAAGATTAACCCGTGCAGACAGAAAGGCAGACAGAAAAAAAGTAGCCTATATCACTCCTGACAATCTCATCTTCATGTCCGTAGAGTTTCATCAAAATCGGTTCAGCCGGTTCGAAAATCAGCCCGCGCAGACAGACAGACAGACACTTTAATTTTATTTATATGTATGGATGAAAAGATGGATAAAGATAGGCAGATTCATCAGTGAAATGAGCAATCTATATTATCAATGAAAAGAGAGAGAGTGTTTTTATGGCGTATTGGAAGTAGGATGTAGGGTGTCGCGAAAAATTTTAATTTTAATTAGTGAGTTCTTTTAGAATCGAATTTAAGGTCTACAATTCGAAAAATGAAATAGATCATAGTAATTTAATATATTTTTAGGAGGAAAATTGATAACATTGAATTTAATTTAAAGTCGAAACACATTAAGACAGCTTGCTTAGCAGAGCATTGATTAACTGAGTTTGAAGTTTCTTTAAATAAAATAACTGTTTAAAACTAAAGTGGCCTCAGTTATAGGCATAGTGCACGAAGTGGAAGAGTAACATTTTATATATAATAGTAAACAAAATTTACTAACTTAAATCAAAAAATATTCCTGTGGTTATATGTTGGAAGCTCTTGGTATTACTATTAATAAATGAATTAATTTTTTTTTTAAACTGAATGAGTGCCTTCGTGAGATATGTCGGTTCATAAATAATAGGGTAAAACTTACTTTGCGGTTAATTTAACAGTGATTATTTAAAGCTTCAGATATCCTTCGTGAACTAAAATATATCTTATAGTCTTATGATCTATATATTATTGTATACAAACCCAGTTGTATAGCGAAAAATTAATCACCTACGTCGACTATTTATGTGCGGATTATGATTCAAAAGAACTAAGCTGTTTTATATGGATTAACGGATTGTCAAATTATTCCGAACAAATCCTGATTTTTCTTATTAAAAATAATTCTGTAAAACATATTATATTCAAAAGATTTTATAGCCGAAACAATATTGAAACATTTATGGCGTTTTTAGCAGGACTTCCTTCAGACGGCAGATCCAAATGAAGGATTTAATAAATTTTTTGACTTTCCTCAGTACTATATTCATCTAGCATTTAAAAAAAAAAGAAAAGTAAAACAAAATGGATCAAATATATATGTTATGAGGAAATCTTCTCGAACATTAAAAATGTTTCATTAAAAAATTTCCTAAAATATAATTAAGGTTGCGAAACAACTGAATAACAATATTTTTTTAACAAACTAGTTGATAAATCTAATGTAGGATGGAGAATTATAAACAATGATAGTAATAATATTAACAACGAGAAAAGCCGAACATCTAGTATAAAAAGTGAATGAGAATCTGTTTTGATAAAAGAGAAATTGTAAATTATTTAACCAATATATTATTGATGTTCCAAAAAAATTATCTATTAAATGATCGACTACTGCTATCGTTTGACAGTAATAGATTGCTCTTCAACACAGTGATGTTGCGGCCGGCTAATGAATACGAACTCATGGCAATGATTATAAAATTAAAAAACATTACATCTGTTTGTAGAGATATCATACCGTCATCTATATTGATTATATTTTGTTGTTTCCGTTGATATGTTTGACTAATTGATCGCTTATGAGTAGAGTTTTCCAAGATAATGTAAAATTAGCAATGGCATATCAACTTTTCTAGAAGGAGAATGAAATTTTGTTTGAATATTATAGGCCTGCAGCATTTGGCAGATGCCTTCAAAATTATTAGAACGTATGCGATATAACCAGTCTGTAACATTTCTTAAATGATTCAACATTCTTAAACGTTGCTGGCATGGCTTTTGTAGTAGCTGGTTTACATTCTCTGAGACTTCTAAATGTTTGTAAAATATATATGAAAACTTAAATAACAACAATAAATGCATTCGTGCTTTGAAGGACTTCTGCAGGGCTTATGACCTTGTTGATTATAATCTTCTTCTCGAAAAGCTTTTTGGGTTTGTAGGGGCAAAGGGTGCAGTGGTATTTGTATAATGATTATCAATTGTTGAAATGCTTCATAAATCCGTCCTGGGTCCTTTTTTGTCTTTCAAAATTATTAACGACCTGCCTGATGTTTATAAAAATAGAAATGTAATTTTGTTTGCTGTGACAGTAGCAACAGCGTAAAAAAGTTCTAGTCAATTGTGGATAAAACAAATTTTGCGCACTTTATTCATCAAACTTCCATTCTCAATAAATCATATATACCAAAGATTTATGGTAGAACAATACATGAAGTACAGTATCAAAATTTTTAAGCATTCGCTTGAATAAAAGACTTTGCTGAGATACACATGTTGAGCTTTATAAAAATGTAGCACCCCATATATATATATATATATATATATATATATATATATATATATATATATATATATATATATATATACATATATATATATATATATATATATATATATATATATATATATATATATATATATATATATATATATATATATATATATATATATATACAGGTGTCCGGTAAATATCTCCTAATTTCTCGGGAGCATACAGGGGAGGTCAAAATAACCCTACTTTGTCATAGAAAAGTGTCCCTTAACGGAGATACAGAGCCCTAAAGGTGTACCCAGCGATTTACCTTATCGGCTCAAAGTTTTGAACCGACTTGTATAATTTAATGAAATTTTAATATTTGGGCCATGAAGATTCATTAAACCATACGGCATAAATGTTTTAGATTCTCAGAGACGTCAGGAAAAGAAATGCAGCCACATTCGTTGGGTCTAAGTTTTGACAGGTGTCATTTTACAGCGCTGAAAACTGATTTTTTTAAATACTTTGGTCACTCTTCAAAAAAAAGTACTCTTAATTTACTCAAAAGTTACTAATGCTAAACCCACACAGGTAAAAATATAATACGAAGGGGTTACTAATGTGCTTTAATTTATGAGGAAGCGCTCTTCGAAGGCAAGAGTTATGCTGAAAGATTTCCAGCTCAGACATTGTCAAGTCCAGAAACCTTTCAAAGGGTTGATCGGGTCTCAATTTACAATGTTATTAAAATGCAAAAATAGTGAAAACGTTTAAATGTTATTTTGGCGAATGTTCAATATGGGCTCCACGTACTCAAATTTATCTTCTTATTCTTCGAATATTTTCCAGCTGCACTGCTAATGCTGTGCTATTCTCGCTAGTAGTTCTTCTCTAGTATTTACTGGTGCTGAATAAACTACTTTTTTAGTTGTCCCCAGAAGTAAAAGTCTAACGAATTTAGGGCTAGAGACCTTGGTAGTCATAAAACAGACCCACCTCGGCCTATCTATTGAGAGCCAAGAACGTTAGTTAAGTGTTAACGTACTATACGGTTAAAATGAGGTGGAGCACCATTATGCATGTACCATATTTGCATTCTTCTATCAAGAGATACGTCTTCCAATAAATTATTTAAATTTTGCTGTAAAAATTTTAAATAAATCACACTACTGAGTCTTCCTTCCAAAACAAATGGACCTATAAGGTTATTTCCCATGCTGCCAGCCCACATATTTACAATAAACTTTTGTTGGTATTCGTTTTGAATTATAGCGTGTCGGTTTTGATCAGTCCAAAAATGTAAATTGTCTGAAGTTATTATGTCATCTTTTGTAAAACCGGCCTCATTGGTAAACAAAATAAGGTTAGACAAATTTAGATTTAGGTTATGTTGCTGTATAAACCAGTTGGAGTATTGAAGTCTTGCGGGATAATCATCCAGAGACATAGCGTGTACTTTGTCTACGTGGTATGTGCGAGGTAACTGTTCTGTTAGAGTTTCATATAAAATCCATTGTTTTGTGTCGCGGGCATTCTTATGCTGTTTGAAGGGTTGTCAGCAATATTTTGCAAAATTTATTCCTTTACGTAAGCGTCTCGTGTTCTCCTGGGATGGCTCTCACCGCCAAGTCGCAGCCAAAATGACAGTGAATAAAACGTAAAAAATTAATTCGTTAATTCTAATGATTATTTTCTAATCATCTTTTACCTGTTTTCCTTAGGCTTCGATCAACTCTTTGAAAATTTTTGGATTTGGCAATATTCCAGATGAAAATTTTTCAGCATCAAGTCTTCTTGCCTTCGAAGAATTTAACAGCGCTTCACTATATATATATATATATATATATATATATATATATATATATATATATATATATATATATATATATATATAATTTATTTTTGTATCTTAAACCTTTTGTTAAATATTTTTTTCTAATATTTTCTTGGGTATAGGTTTTTCATTAGAGAAACAAAGGACAATAATTTTCTTTCTGACGTTTCGCTCTACATAGCGAGCTTCTTCAAAAGAGCTTGGTATATTTATTTTACATCTTGAAAGTAGTTTTGTGTGTATGTGTATATATATATATATATATATATATATATATATATATATATTCTGCGTAAGAATATTCTTCCATTTTTAACCGACTTCTAAAAGAAGGAGGTTCTCAATTCGTCGACTATGTATTTTTTTTTTTATGTATGTACATCGATTACTCCGGAACGGCGGCACCGATTTGAATGAAATTTTTTACGTTATGTAAAGGAAGTTGCTGCGGTGGTCCCATATTTTTTTAGATGAAATTGGTGCAGTAAAATCCAAGATGGCGCTTACAATATGGCGGCCAAAAAAATTAATTTTGTCCGATTTTCTCCAAAATTGGTATGCGGGAATTTTCGGGGTTGTTCCCGACGAATCTGAAATGATTTTTAAAAAATTCAAAATGGCGGATCCAATATGGCTGACAAAAAAATTTAATTTAGTCTGATTTTCTCCGAAATTGGTATGGGGGAGTTTTCGAGGTTGCACAAAACGAATCTGATATTATTTTTAAAAAAAATCAATATGGCGGATCCAATATGGCGGACGAAAAAATCAATTTTGTCCGATTTTCACCAAAATTGGTAAGAGGGAGTTTACGGGGTCGCATATGACCAATCGAAAACAATTTTAAAAAAATTCAATATGGCGGATCCAATATGGCCGACAAAAAAATTAATTTTGTCCGATTTTCTTCAAAATTGATACGGGAGAGTTTTCGGGGTCGCATATGACGAATCTAAAATAATTTTAAAAAAATTCAATATGGCGGACGAAACAATCAATTTTGTCCTATTTTCTCCAAAATTGGTATGGGGAAGTTTTCGGAGCCTCACAAAGAATCTGAAATTATTTAAAAAAAATTCAATATGGCGGATTCAATATGGCGGACAAAAAAAATCAATTTTGTCCGATTTTCACCAAAATTGATATGGGAGAGTTTTCGGGGTCACACATGACGAATCTAAAATTATTTTAAAAAAATTCAATATGGCGTATGGTGGATAAAAAATTAATTTATTTTCTTTAAATATCGATAATGGAAGGTTTTGGGGCCTATATTACCAATCTAAAATTAATTTGAAATTTAAGATAGTAGATTCTCTATGACAGACTAAATATTCGTTTGACCCAATTTGATTGGTATTTGGAAAACTCTAAGAACTAAAGAATTTTTAGTGGTTCATTTTAGGGTGATTTACAACGTTGGATAAAATGGGTACTTTTTTGCCAGTTTGGAGTCATTGCGAGGTACACTAATATCGATTAGTACTTAGTTCAAATAATTTATGAATATCTGAATGAATTCTAAAACTAAAAATAGAAAAATAAAATTTTTATAAAAAAATTGAACCGACTTCTAAAAGTGCACTAAAAAGTGAAAAATAACCATAAATTTTTATATGAAATTGAACTTTTTGAAGTCGGCGCCAAATTATTTGTACACGAAATAAATTACTACTAATATATACAAATTATGGTAAGAACGCAATTACAAATAAAGTATTTTTAATCTGTTTATGCAAATCACATTTTGTCAGGTATTACTTTGGCGCCGACTTCAAAAAGTTCAATTTCATATAAAAATTTATGGTTATTTTTGACTTTTTAGTGCACTTTTGGAAGTCGATTCAATTTTTTTATAAAAATTTTATTTTTTAAAATTATTTTTACTTGAAGGCGAATTTGGCAAGTTCCGTCAATAGTATTTCATTATGTAGGTATTAACAATAACAACCTGATTTTAACCGGTTTGTGTTTAGCATTAGTAACTGAGTGTTTCGCATAAAAACCGATTTATCTGTAAAACCACCGGTTTTATCGAAATAAATTAAGTACCTTTTTTGAAGAGGAATAACCAAAGTATTTAAAAAATCAGTTTTCAGCGCTGTAAAATGACACCTGCCAAAAATTAGGCCCAACGAATGTGGTTGCAAGTGCGACCCTGACTTCTCTGGTGATCTAAAACATCAACTGTAGTATGGTTTAATGAGTATCCAAAACAGAACGTGGGCGTTTCTTAAGTAAAATAAGGAAAATACTATATTATTAACCAAATCAAAGTGAGACAGAATATAAGCATCGTAAGCATCAACAGACGTGCTAAAATTTAATAAATTAGCAGTTTGGCTCTAGAGTGAGGGGTAATAAAATGCTAGCGCGGTTGAAGCGGGCAGCAGCATAAGCCACACCCTACCAAAACTAGAGGGTTCCAAGTTATTTGCTTTATTTTTATCCAGGCCGTTGAAGCGTAAGTATCGAGTACTGGTATTTCCGTGTTTCATGCTAAATTTTTTGTTTAAAATGGTAGTTTATTCCACGGAACAAAACGTGCAGATTATTAAGTGGTACTATTCAGCTAAAGGTATGGATGAGGGAATTTTGGAAATTATTAGAAGACTTGAGACAACCGATGGTCTAGAAATTTGGAAAAAATGCATCGATAATAATGAGGAGCAATCGGTTCCTCAAATAACTGAAGAAGGAGCAAATCGGGAGACTGACATTTGTAGTTTAGTGGAAATTCATATTCCTTGCAATAGTACTGCAATTGCCAAAGAACTTGATATGAACGCTCAAACATTTCGGAATATTTTAGAGCGTAACAAACATCGCTGTTATAAATTACGAACAACTCAAGAAATTTTTCCGTAAAACCAGGAAAAACGTATGGTGTTTTGTTAGGACATGATGGAAAGGGCTAATAGGGACGACAGGTTTATCAGCAACATATTGTTTATTGATGAATCTTCATTTTCCTTGCACAGCCGTCACAATCGTTCTATCACAGTAAACCTGGTGATTCAATAATTATGTGTAAAAAACTTGATTCCCTTGCAGCTCTTTGGGACCCCATATCTCCGCAGAAGAGGCCTATACAAAATATACATATGAACTTGTAATATTCCTTTCACGTGTTTTTTTCCTATCCGGAAGATTTTCCACATTTTCCCGGACACCCTGATTGAAGTTAACAAACTATTGTTCAAATCAAAAAATCGTTCTGATGACAATTTGCCACAAAATAGTCGTTCATTTATTGTGAAAGAAAAAAATGTGTAGTGTTTTATTTTTAAAAAATATTGTAAGTTTTTCTAACTTCATATAAAATTAGCGGAACACCTAAGGCGGTTATTATTAAGAGATAATTTTTAACAATAATTAGCCTACTAGGAATTTGCCGTAACATTCCGTACTGATTTTCTGTATTCGTAAATAATTCCTGAAATGCGAATACGATAAATACCAATGGCCAGAAACCAATTCCCGGTAACCTTTCGATAGAACGGTGAATTCTTATGGTGTATTCGCCTGCGAGACATCGGTTCCACCGTTTGTGTGGGGGAGTTTACACGGGGTGAACGGTGAATTCTCACGACAACCTCGCACGCGATATATGAAGTGTTACCCCCTTTTGGAGGATGTTTTGCTGCAACTCCCCAAAAAATCACTCATTTTGCGATTAAATCGGAAAATTCTATCGCGGAAAATTCCTCAAGGTCAAAACTAATTCGCCCGGCATAAACAGCAAAATTATATTTGAATTGTGCGTATAGACATTATAATCTAACCCCAGGGAAAGGGGTGTGTTTAGCTGCGAAATTTTATTACGATAAATTCTTAAGCGTCACCAATAATTTCCGTAAATCAAGCGATGAATTGGATTATTATGCAACAATTCGAATTAACATTTTGTACACCCATTGTGTGGCTGGATTTACTAAAATAGTCCAATTGCTCATATATAAACTTGGCCTAGGGGTGGTGATTATGTAACAAAATTTACTTATTTTGATGAATACATAATGTTGATTTCTATTCTTTCCCTTTAACAGATAACGAGTTTTGCAATGTACAGTGTTGGTAATGTTATACATATAAACATATGTGTATGACATATATGTACATACGTACATATATGTCATACACATATATACTGAGAATTTTCCGTGGTAGAATTCCCCAACTTAATCGCCAAAGAAGTTTTTTATGAGGTTTCGCAACAAAACACCCCCCGGAATGGGGTAAGGCTTTATTTATCACGTGCGAGTTATTCATAGGATTTTGCCGTTCGTCCTGGCAAATTAGTTGTTATTGAGTCCGAATATGTCGCGGTTGGTTTTACCTAATTATTTCTAAAAATTTAATTATTCTTCAAGATTTTCGACTAAACACTCCCCCACATAAATGGTAGATTCGATAGCTCGCCCACGAATACATTATACGAATTCAGCGTTCTATCGAAGGGTTTCCGGAAATTGGTTTCTGACCGTTGGAATTTGTCGTATACGTTTTCTGAGAATTATTCGTTAATACAGAAAATCAGTCTTGACTGAATTCCGCGCATTGTCATTCTGTGACGGCAAATTCCTGGCAGGCTAACTGTTGTCGAAAATTATTTTTTAATAAGAATCGACTTAGGTGTTTTGCCAAGTTTATATGAAGTTAGCAAAACATGCAATATTTAAAAAAAAATAAAAAATGGCAAATTTTTTTCTTTCATAACTAATTTTGCGGCAAATTATCGTACGGACGATTTTTTGATTCGAGCAAGTTGCCTTGCTGACTTTATATGAATTTAATAAATTTAGATGTGTTAAATTAATAAGAGCTCATTAATACTTACACATACCTAGAGTATCAGAGACACAAATTATTTCATCTCACAGACACGACAAAAGGCATCCCCATCAAAACCAAATTTCTTGACCTTGGTTGTCTCGCAACCCGCTATTACAATGGGATCAAGTGTTAAAATGAGAAAGAATACCACTCTAGATTATTTGATGCAGATTTCTTTTGGATTCAACCTAACTTTATTGTTTACATTTCATTGTTCGTGTTCTATTTGTATTTTATGTTCTGTATATGAAATTATTATAAAACATATTTTTGCTTAAACATAGTACGAGGAAATGTACATAGAAAACAGAAGAAATATGATCTTTTTAAATTTCGTAAGAATCCCATAAAGTAAGCATTTGAATATTGTCAGAAGATTATAATAAAAAACATGACTTGATGATTCAAATTAACAAAGTTTAACAAATAATTAACATAAGGAACGTCCTCAGGGGTGCGCCTCCGATTTGTCTCATTCTGTGGTATGTTCGAGTATACCCAAAAATATTTAACATATTGCAAATGTTTTTTTTTTTTTAATTATAATATAAAAGTCTAATTTTTTTGTGTTAAATCACTTACATATTTTTAGTTTTTCGAAAAGGGTGTTATACTCGTCATTTTCTCGGTAAACCGTTCTTGGCGTTGCATTTTGGAGGTAGTTTTCACCCCCTAAAAATGCAATTCAAGATAAAAAAAAATAAGTTGGATATTTTTCGATAAAATCCGACATATCAGTGAACGAGACAAATCGGAGTCGGACCCCGAAAAATGTTCCCTTGTTACTAGAAAAATCTTTGTCTAGATGACTGACAAAAAATATAGAATACGAAGTTTTCTAATCAAGTTTTGTTTCATATATTTGTATACGGTTCTTAATGTATTTACCAGTATTCTAAAAGCATATTCTATATCTTGAATTCCCTCAAGTCATTTAGAAAAATAAGTCACAAGGTAATCAAGGTCACGAAAATTTAACCGTTCAACTTCAAAGGAACTATCAAAGCTGTGGCATCTGTAAGATGATAAAATCTGTGTCAGAAGTATAATTATCTTCTGCAACTGGAACAGTTTCTAAGAACATTTTTCTAAACTTGACAATTTAGTTTCCCCATTTTTGAAAATTAGTCGGAAAGAGACAGTTTTTAGAAAAACTAAAGAAATATTTTTTGCCACCTTTAACATTATTGATGATATGTAACATTGTTGAAGATAAGTGTACAATTTTGCCTTTATTAACAAGGTACACTTCAAGAGGGGTTCATAAATCAGCCGTTTTGACCAATCCCGCACTGCCTTATAACAAAGATAAGAGCGTCATACTAGTAACTTTTATCAACAGAAATATTTTAGCTGTGGAACACATTTAGGAAAAATTGACAAATCAACTTTTTTAAGTAGTTCTCAAGAATAATGTTTCTAAAACAGAACAGCAAAATGTCAAGGAATAAATTTTGAAAATGCCTTGAATAAAGGGCGAAACGTCAATCGTTTTGTGTTTTATTAATTATAGAACCTAAACCCAAGAAAATACAAAATTAAGAAAAATGATATAATCTATGGTTCAAGAATCAAGAAAATAAATATATATATATATATATATACACGATGAAAATAATAGCACTACTACAACGCTATTACCATTCGCCAGTTCTTTGCACTTCGCTAGTATATCCAATACTGATCCTCCGTCGAGCGGTCGGCTGCTTATGTCTGGTGCTTTCTAGAAACTTTGGGTATCGAAAGTGCCAGAAGCGACGACATAATTCCTGTATACAGGAGTCCTTCGATAAGTAGCTGACCCTTCGACGACTACGGAGTACGGTAAAATTTGAAATTATATGGGGTTAATGGGTATATCCGTTATTTTAAACCTTAGGAAGTTAACACCTCGTAGATGGGGCTCATTTCTAAACACCTCCGATACGATGTTGCTAGATTGTGCACAATTTCCCTAAACTTAGAGAAAACGTAGATTTGGCAACGTTTAGCCCGGTATGCTACAACAATTTATATATCGCATAGGTACATCCTCATACCTGCTTTGCAATCAATCAAAACATGCTGTTGATGATCTCTAGATTTTGTTACATGATATGATAATTTACAGATCAGTGTAAGGGTTATACAGGTAGAAGTTAGCGAAATAACGCACTAGTTTGACGGGGAGGATATTCATGCGAAACAGTGTTATTTTTCACATATTATTGTTTACTTATTATGGTTTAAAATTCTGTGTATATATATATATATATATATATATATATATATATATATATATATATATATATATATATATATATATAAGAAAAAGATAATCTTTATTCCCCGAGAGATTAAAAGTTGTTCATGTTGTGATGTAATATAACCGCTTTGGTGAGATGGTTAATCATCTTTGATGAGACAGAACCCATTTTTTATGCATATATATATATATATATATATATATATATATATATATATATATATATATATATATATATATATATATATATATATATATATATATATAAGAAAAAGATAATCTTTATTCCCCGAGAGATTAAAAGTTGTTCATGTTGTGATGTAATATAACCGCTTTGGTGAGATGGTTAATCATCTTTGATGAGACAGAACCCATTTTTTATGCATATATGATATATTTGATGGCAATTGTGTGTATGTATATCTGAAACATGTCATCTAGACCAAAATGGTAAAATAAAGAATACTTGTTCTATATAAACATATATTTTTTGAAAATAAAATACCAAATTTTTATTTTAATTTAATTTTGTTTTTCCTATTATTGTATTTCACAGTATGTTATAATAATAATAGTAGGTAATTCCAATACACAGTATAAAAAAGTATATCATTTCAATAGGATAAACAATGAAAAATTTTCGCCATATCATAAATTTAATAATAAATGTGGATTAATTACAACCCTTTATTATTTATCGGAAATTATGATATGAAGATACAGTAAGAATTCTGTTTTGCCTTTTAAAATATTAGAAACCACTAACGGTTTCAAACTGATTTTTTGCAAATACTAAGAAAAATAAGAAGCAAACATGGCATTCTTGCCTGCGGCACATTTGGTTTTATTATTGTAAGGAATTTCTCGTTTTATAACTATGTATATATTTTGTAGGTTAGAAACAAACTGTCAAAAATATAGACGGTTTTATAAGGCTGTATATTACAGTAGATGGAAAGCAGTTGATATATACCTACCAATTATTTATGGAATAAGTATGTTGTATAATTTTAAAAATGATTATTTGAAACATACTAATATCAGTATGGTTGATAAAGTAATAAAATTTATACAGGTATGAGCAAATACAGGATTTATATTTTACAAGAAAAACTGATCTATAATTTCAAAACCTGATAGATTTTTTTCGAAAGAGTATTTACTAACTACATTAAGTCTTACTTTCGCATTCGATAATCATGCCCAAAGAGTTTACACAGAATTTTAAACCATAATAAGTAAACAATAATATGTGAAAAATAACACTGTTTCGCATGAATATCCTCCCCGTCAAACTAGTGCGTTATTTCGCTAACTTCTACCTGTATAACCCTTACACTGATCTGTAAATTATCATATCATGTAACAAAATCTAGAGATCATCAACAGCATGTTTTGATTGATTGCAAAGCAGGTATGAGGATGTACCTATGCGATATATAAACTGTTGTAGCATACCGGGCTAAACGTTGCCAAATCTACGTTTTCTCTAGTCGTCGAAGGGTCAGCTACTTATCGAAGGACTCCTGTATACAGGAATTATGTCGTCGCTTCTGGCACTTTCGATACCCAAAGTTTCTAGAAAGCACCAGACATAAGCAGCCGACCGCTCGACGGAGGATCAGTATTGGATATAAATACTAGCGAAGTGCAAAGAACAGGCGAATGGTAATAGCGTTGTAGTAGTGCTATTATTTTCATCGTGTGTAAACGATGTCGTCGTGATCATGTGTAAACAAACCAAACAGTTTCTCTTATTTATGTGGCGAAGTGACACATCGAAAGACTTTAAGCCTACTTGTAAGAAAAACCTAGGAGTTATGGGCGCAAAGGTGGCGATCAAGACCACCATGGGCTTCCAAAGTTTGTTTCCATACTCGCTCAAAAACTTTAACGGGATGGCTACTGGGTATTCACAAGTTTATGGATGCCAATGATTTACCGGGAACCTCAGAATCATGTTGATTGCACCTTTTGCTTAACAAAAGTCCTGGAGTTTTCTAATAAAAGCAAATATAAAATTGAATATCCTTAAGCCTTCAGAAAAATACGAAATAGACACGGATTCGGATGAACTAGACCTAAAGTCCATAATTTCTGTCCGTGACTCATCGCTCGCATATAGAGTGCCCTTGGTTGTGCGCCGTCAGGGGAATCAGCTCTAGTAGCGTGGACATTTCAGAAAATAATAAATGATGAAATTTCGCGAGAAATCAAAATATTTTTTTAAGTTAAATTTATTTTTATCAACCTTTACAATTTTTTTTCCGGAAGGGGAAACCTTGCATAGGCACCTTCACAAAGTGTGAAAGATAGTGTCGGATTCTTACCGACTGAACCCCCCAGACTGTAGGTCCTGTCGATTTGCCTTGGTCTACCGTTAGCCGTGGCTGCTGGCAGTCCAAGATTATTCAGTGAGGCCTCCGGTTTCCAGGCAATTAAGCCTAAACAAATGTTTGGTCTTCACTCAATGTAGCTGCTCCAGGTGGCGGTTGCACCCATTGTCTCGCATTTGCTTACAATGTAGCGTTGTCATTTTAAGATATATTATATGCACTTTAGGTGCCCTTAAGGTATTTTAAGCATACTAATCGAAAGCTTGTTGCTTACTGCTCCTCTTAGTGGCGTCCAGTGCATTTCCCGTCTGATTTGATCGTTTCGGACCAACCAGGGTGCGTCTAGTGTCATCCTCAGGAGTGTGACATAGGTAATGTAGGTTACTTAGCTCACATTGATTCATCAGCAGAATTGCTGTTAAGAGACATATTTGAACCTGTGGAACTATCAGCGTCAGGGGTAATTATTAATAGTCCAACCACTGTCTCAACGTGAATGTCTCACATTTTTATTCTTATTTTGTGACATGATCAACATACTTTTTCCAATCACTGGCCGTCACGTGATGCCTCGCCTAATAATATTTTGACATCTGTTATATTTTTTTCCCGCGCCATTTCATCAATAGCATATTTGATATATTTTTGTTTATTTGCCCTCACTAAATCTAGCAACTGCACTTTAAGCATTATTTCGTTAAATTCAATGTTTTTGAGAGAAATCATTGGCATATCTCCGCCGTTTTAGATGCAGAAGTCAAAATTATTCTTGGTGTCGACTTTGATACGAAGAATTGTCCATTACAAATACCGAATCGGGTTCGAAATCGAAGAAAACCATTGCTTAAAAACATCGGCGTTCTTGTCTTCACGGTAGTCCTCTGTTTTTCGACATTCGAAAATGTTCCAATATGAGTTATTATAAGACGACGACCTTTTCCACTAGGATTGCGCAATCTTTGTAAAAATCTTTTCATAAATGCCTCATCTTTTCATACCTTCCCAACAGTGTACCCTTCTTTGAACCATGTTTCGTCAGTGAAATACAATTTTTTCTTGAAACTCGTATTTTTTCCAGATATGTTCGCATCCATAAAACAATTTAATTCTTCTCAATTAGTAAGCTTTTTCGATTCCGTTTGATATCTAAAATTCATTTCTTTTCCAATTCGTTTCAAAACTCTTAATGATATTTTAGGTAAAGATGTGTCGTTATTAATTTCTGACCTAATTTTTTTTAATGTTGATATTTCATTTTTGGAAAAGAAAGCGCCTTTGTGATGAATGGCGTATTTTGTGTCATCGTTCAGGATTATTTTTTTCCGTCCTCCTGTCTGCTTTGCTTATTCTGGTCGTTTTCTTTATAATGACCATTTCAAACTCTGAACTCCGTTCATGAGGAAATTTTCGTTAAAGTGCCACATATTTAATCAACATCCAAACTGGTTACTTTAGGGTTTCGTTCCCGAATACAATAATAAACATTTTTAATCGTTATTTGTTCTTTTAACGTCAATTGACTTTTTTTTTTGTAGGCGCGCCACTAGTTGAAGGTTCATTAATATCCATACTTGACTACAAATATATACACCAAATATACACTATTAGAAACTATAATAAACTGTTTTTTACACAACACGATGTAAACTCACAGAATTTATCCTTGAATCAATAAAATATTCAAACAATGCTAAATCCCACTTGGGATGATTATTTTCAAGTCTATTCAAGATGGATATTGGCCGGAGTCACCGTGCTATTTTAAATGCGATCAGCTGATTGCTATTTAAGGCTCGCAAAATATGTCAACAATTCGTTTGAAGCTTTTAGTCCTTGCCCTATTAATAGAGCGGCAAAGTTTTAAATCATTTATAGTTGCATGTGAATTTTATTCTGCCGCTTCGTCGCTCTGATGACTCGTATTAAATGAGTCACTGACTAAAAATTATCTATTTTAAGTATAGATGATTTTGGAACCAAAAGTAGGTCCAGGTTTTCAAGACAAAGACGATTACATAGGTAGTAGCAGTAAACAGCTTCATTTTAGATCTAAGAAGAGCTCAACGATAATATTCGTGATTTGGATTTTCCCAAAACAAAGTCACGGCTGCTTGGATCTCGTTTACTTACAAATAGGAGTGAAAATTTCCACGTTTTGGAAAAGGTAGTCTATGCTGTCAGTATTTTTCTCAACAACAAATGATTTAATTTACTGTCATGATATTTCGGGATTTATCAAGGAACTTGGTCTTTCCTACAAATCTATCGAGTGGCGACTGTTTATTGACTCTTCGAAGACAAGTCTAAAGACAGCTTTATTGTGTAATGGAAATGAACAACCATCTCTTCCTATGGGCGTGCTGTAAGTATAAAAGGAACATACGAGAACATGCGCATGTTACTTCAAAGCACAAAATACCAAGATCATAAATAGAATATCTGTGCCGATCCAAAAGTTATTGCACTACTTACAGGAGTGTAGAGTAGCTACACTAAATATTATTCTTTTTTTTTTTGGTTGATAGGGAAGCAGAGCCAGAAACCAACATTAGGTCGTTAAAGAATGTCCATTACGTGAAAACATTGTGCTCGGTCTGAGAATCGTCCTTCATAAACCCTTAGCAGACCAGTAGAAAATTTATTTCCCTCCTCTGCACCGAAAACTAGAGCTTATAAAAATTTTATTAAAGTCCTAAATAGAGAAGGAAATGCTTTTCTTTATTTGAGGCGGAAATTCGCAAGTATAAGTGAGGAAAAGCTTAAAGAAGGAATGTTCGTTGGGCCGCAAATACAACTTTTTAAGACGAAAATTTTGAAACTACACTTTCAAAAAAAGAAAATAGGGTTTGGATTGCCTTTAAAAATGTATGTAGCAACTTCTTAGGTAACAAGAAATAGAAGACCTAGTTGAAGAACGTATCCAATATTACAAGACGTTAGGTTGCAACATGTCGCTTAAGCTGCAATTTCTTCACTCCCATTTGAAGTTCTTCCGACAATTTAGGTGCAGTTTCAGACGAAAGGTGAAAGATTTGACCAGCAAATTATTGAAATGGAGAAGCAGTACAGTGTGGAAAATGGACCCCAAACTTGTTAACGGACTGTTGTTGGACCCTCAAATGTCAAACCGAGCCCGGCGAATAAAAGCGAAAAAAGACAACACAATAATTTATTTGATTGTATTATACTTTTTTAAATACAAAATGAAATATATTTTGTAAAAAATTTTTTTTTTCAATCCTTGAGAATTCACTAGATTGCTTGTTTGGGTTTCTCATATTTTATATTCTCCTTTCCTTCTCCAAAAACGTATGGGTGATAGGTAAAAACCAAGCTCGTATTTGAATTCAGCACATTACAGTATACACAAAACAAAACAGTGTAATTACCAAAAGGAAAACCTACACAAACACAGTTTTTATATCTAAATGAAGTAATCAGAAGGAAGCAGTGAAAAAAAATGTTTGTATACCTGTAAAAAAATGAAGAAATTATCGTCACAACTTGGTCTGTAAATTAGATAAAACTGTTCAGGTTTTTTGTTCAAAATATTTATTTTACGAAAATTTTATTACAAACATGTAGATCGGAGCCATACTGGAGAAAGGAGGACTGCAACTTTAATAATCCCACTGCTAATGTTAGCTATAGTAGTATATATTGAAAATCAAATTCACCATTTTCATCACTCAGAAATTAAATAGGTCGTAAGAAAAAGTGGATTATTTTTTTTTTATTTTTATGTTTATGTGCGGAGTATTCCAGAATTGGAATACTGCACATATGGAAACACTATATACGTCTTTCTTAAATTACATTGAGCATATTTTTGGCTATATTTTACATGATACAAACCATTAAATTCTACAAATTACATTTTGGCAGGCTGTAACGTCAAAACGATGTGTTTTGGAGTAAAATGATTTATATGTTTCTAACTTGCTTTTTTCATGCTCTAATCAGAAGTTAATCTGGAAAAACTAGGACAAATACATGTTAGCCATTTTGTTCAAAATGACATCGTTTGAATCCTGCAGCCTAAGAAAGTTTAAAAATTATTATTTTTTATTAATATGTATAAAACTGGTTAAATCGCTTGTTTTATTATAATATAAAATGCATGCTACTTTTATATGTAAAAAATAAAATTTCGAGCTAAGTTTCCAGCGAAGTTTGGCAGTTCTTATTTTGCACTTGGCAATCTTAGTCACAGGTATCATCTATTTTTTTTTCTTGGATAAGAAGTTACTATTTAGAAAAATACATATAGATATGTTCTTATAATCTATTTTTTTTTATTTAGGATGAATGGGAAAAAGAACTGGAAAGGCTAACAAGTAGGTTTGAAAGAGAAATGCAAATGAAAAGGAAACGCGATGACCAAAATATTCTTACCTTAAGACATCAACAAGAAAGGGAAGATTTAGAGAAAAATATGACTTTACGAAGAGATAAGAAAAAAGAATCACTCACAAGAAAAATGTTGGAACATGAAAGGTTAGAAATAATTACGACTCAAAGAAAATTTTTATACTTTTTTTTACATCCAAACCAAAAAGGGTTTAAAATAATTTTCAGATTTTTCATTATGAAGTTCATTGTTTTCGATTTAAAGAATTTTGTTGAGGGATTATTTTTAAAAAATAAAAAAGTGGTTATAACTATTACCATAACAAAAGATCGAGTGACACTATGAGTGAAATGAGTGGCACTGCATTTTTTGCTGTAAAATAGCTTTAAGTAATAAAGTTAAATAAAAAATTGTGGTCCCTTGGGTTATACATAAAATTCTAGGCAATAATTGACAAAAATATCATTAAAATTAATTTAATAGGATAATATAAGCAAAAGCAAATTAAAATGAATGTTTTATTTTATATCAACCCTTCAATAAAGCTTGGTCAATAAAAAGCTTTTGCTAGTAATTTTTGTGGGACAGCACTTGACAATGTTAATTTTTAACTTTTTGCTTTTGAAAAGTTTCACCAATCACTAGCAAAAATTCTCTATTACCATGTTCAATTTTTAAGAAAATTAAAATTAATGAAGGATGTCAACTTTCGAGATTAAATTAGATGTTACCAATACATCAATAAAGAATGCTCACATAGATGATCTTCCTCCAGAATTTAGTATTTAAACTGATGGGCTTAAATAGGGTTAATTTTGTCCAACGCTCATTCTTTATTAAGCTACCGATTGTTATTCAATTTTTGTACTAGAAGAACTAACTCATTATTTAATCGAAAGGATCGACTTGCTAACAACACAGCATGAAACTCAAATATTATTTTTGAACAATAATTTTTCTTATAATTTTTTTTTATTCCATTAACGAATGTATGAAGGCTCCACATATAATTTAAATCTGCATTTTAAATTTGTTAATTTATTTAAATTTACTTTTATAGTGCAGTTTGCACTAACTATATATTGACAAAATATCCATTTCTCACATGCCGCCGCAATCCACTTGCAAGCTTCTGCGAGGCATGTTCAATTAATAGTAGCATACTTTTTTTAAAAAGGTAGCATTTAAGATATTAATATCCACAAGCGACGCATCTTGTATGTTGTCTTTGCTATCGGCGCTGTCGCTGTTACTGTCACTTCGTATGTACATATATCATAAAATTATGCCAAAATTGTTAAAGAATTCGACCTTATTACTTTTATATTTATATTACACTTTATCAAATTTTACCTTACTACTGCAGCTCAAAAGTACGGACATTTTTTCGAGTTTTTTTTATTAACCCCTTTTACACCATCCACTTTTTATAAAACCAGATAAAATGCAGTCTGTGTCCAAACGAAGAATGTTATTTTTTCAACAGTGGATTCTTAAAATCAGTTCGGTAGTTCAAGTGATTTTCTACATCAATATAAACAAACTTGCCTATTTATTATATTAGTGTATAGACGAAATTATTAACTCTACTGGGATAATTTTAAAAATATACTAATACATAAAGTATATTTACACATTTTGATATGCCCTAATGTGAAATTATTCAGATTGTAGAGGTGGCATTTGGATATTGTTGATAAATAATTGCAGCTGAGGGTTAATCGTTAAAGGATACTGTCAAACCGAATTATCGATAAAACAAACTTGAATTAGAATTACAAATAAATAAACATAATGTAAGAGTATTATTTTTTAAGTGTGTTTTATTATTAACAATTTTATGTAGGATGTAAGTAAATATACTTATATATTTTTATTATTATTTTTTTAATTTGTGTAGGTGTTATGCTCGTAAATTTGCATAAAATGTGTTCTCTTCTAATAAAATGCGTAGTGCATATCTAGAAATTGATAATTATTACTAAACATTATCTCCGGAAATTTTTTGGACTTTATTTACTATAGGAGGAAAATGTAATACATAATATGTTGGCGCATTGTCTTGTATTTTATTTAACTAAATATTGTTTTTTTTAAACTGAAATGAATTTTGACGTACGGAATCTTTAAAATAGTTGATATGGTCTATGGTCTATGGAATTCGTAATAATCTCTGAAGACCCACATCTCAAACGCCTCCAATCTGTTTAGCGTGGCGGCCTTCAGTGTCCATGTCTCCAAGCCATACATCAGTACCGAATGGACCTGCATTTAACAAAACACATCCTTGTCGTATCCCGCGTTCAATAGGAAAACTATCAATCTCGTCGTTTGCAATTCTTACAGATACAGTTTGATGTTCGTATAGCTCGGTAATAAAGCACATATCGTTTTTATCTATCTCCATGTCCTGAAGAAACTTTATTAATTCTGTGTCATTTAGACAATCAAATGTTTTATTGTTATCGATGAAGCAGATGAATACGTATTTTCTTTGGTCTCTGCATTTTTGCAGTAGTATAGTGAGGTCCAAAAGTGCTTCTCTAGTACCAAACCCCTCCCGAAATCCAAACTGACAGCAGCTTATCTCTCCCTCACACTTTCTGTATATTCTTTTGTGAATGGTCTTCAGAAAGAGTTTAAGGATATGGCTCATTAAACTTATCATCCGGAATGGATAGCACTTAGTGGCATTCTGTTTTTTCGGTATCGGTATGATCGTTGAGTGGAGGCAGTCTTTTGGTATTTGTCCCGATATGCATATTACGTTGAAGATTTTTACGAGTGTGTCAATGCTCTCTTCATTAAACAGTTTTATGATCTCAATATATAGTTCATCGGGGCCTGGTGCTCTGCCCGTTTTGTATGACTTTATTGCTTTTATAACTTCAGATTCAAGTATTTCAGGTGAGGTTTCTCCTTCATACTGTTCCTGAAGTATTGTTGGACCATTATTTGAAAAGAGTTTTTCAGTATATTTCTTCCACTGTTTGAGTATTTCCTGTGGGTTCGTCGTTATCCGTCGTAAGCCTAGTGAGATTTAGTATTCTTACTCGTCCCGTTGTTTCTTTTATGACTATGTGGAGGTTAAAATGATCATGCTTCTTTTCCAATTCTTCTATTTCTTTGCATTTGTTTTTCATCCACTTTTCTTTAGCTTTTCGGATTTCTCTTCTTATTCGTCTTTGCAACTGCTTGTACTCACCGTCAGTTCGGTTTTTGTGTGCTCTTCTTTCTTCCATCAGTTCCAGTATCTCGTTTGTCATCCATTTTTGCTTTCCTCTGTAGTTTTCCTGGCCAATCAAATCATTTCCACTGCTGACAATAGCATCTATAAATTGATTCCAACAAGTTTCCATGTTGTATTTCGTAGCTTTGGTACTTCGCTATTTATTCTTGTTCTAATTCTTTCTCTTATTTCACTTGCTAAGTCAACTCTCTTTTTCGTTGGTTGTCGGATTTTCTTTAGTCTTACTCACATTGGATATAATATTATAAAATGAATGTTAATGTTATTTTATCAATGATGGGTTGATTTCTATCATCTATTAGTGAAAAAATAATTTTTATGCAATATTATGTGCAAGTGTTTGTCACAATGCTACTTAGTTCCACGGAAAACAGTGTTTGGGTATATTTTTTAGATACGCCTTTAAAACTTCTAGAACGGTTTTGCCAAATTAATAAAATAATTCATCAATTATAGATGATTAAACTGAAAAAAAACGTATCAATCAGTAAATATAGCTGCGGAAATGGATAATTAACAGACAAAGTGTCAATTATGTATGTCTTTCACTTTTCTCCAATGAACTGACCTCGTGCCTTTGGGGAATTAGCGTATAAGGAATCAGCACGCGACTTCCGTAATAGTATAGAAAAGAAATTTCTTTGCTATTTCTTTCTATTATGGAAAATCATTCAAAACTTACTCTATAAGCACTTTCGGCAACGGTCGGGTATGTCCGAACAAGCAATCGTGCTATAGAAATAGAAACAGTCTTTGGCTTGTTGCTGTTCTTCTATCTCTCTCAAAGCAATTTAAATGCTGCATAAGTTTGTCTCATTTTTTTTCCTGATTTACGGTGTTTGAATTTGTGGTTATGTTGAATGTGAGATATATTTGTTTCTAAGAATGAAATGAAGTTCATAAATGTGTTTTTATATTTTATTTAGCTAAAAGTATAGATTTACACGTTATATAAAAAAAATATCAAAATAGTAATAATTATTTTTATTTCTGTTTATTTCTTAACGTTAAGAATCAGAACAATAATAAATTATTAGAGCTGAATTAAGAAAAAATAAATAAATATATACACATTATATATCCAATTGAAAAAATCTTTAATTCCGTTTTACTGAGCTGCACAAACTTCTGACAGGGTTCAGCTAAATGTCGGTTGAACACACAAAATATCTTTCTACTCTTCAATATTTTATACAATATACATAAATATCGGATCCATATTTTCTAATAGGTAATTTATTTAAAAAAAAAAACTTGTCCAACAGTTCCATCCTCATCTAGATACCATCTACATACTGCGTCATCCATATATAATGTCAATCTTATTTAAATAGCTCCACAAATGACAATATCCTGTCAGTAGTCCTTCTACGATTTGGACTTTCCTTATCAGGTGGATAAGCTTCCTGTACACGTACACTAAGTTTAATTACATGTTCCTTCGTACGCCTAATTCCCGGGGCTTGTTGCCAGCATTTCATTTTAAGCAACAGTCTTGCCGACATTTGTTAGAATAGGTATAATTCGTTAGGGTCGTTTTATTTCGATCGCGGTCTCCACCTTAGTTAACGATTTGCTTTCTCGTTTCCGGATTTACTCAGGTGATCCAGAACTCACCTGTGTTTAATTGTACAACTGTAAAGGATATTTCTGCTTCCAGACACCAGTTGTGAAGCTACTACATTAAGCCTAGTGCCAATATTGCAGC
The DNA here is from genome assembly GCA_034092305.1 of Diaprepes abbreviatus. NCBI lineage: Eukaryota > Metazoa > Arthropoda > Insecta > Coleoptera > Curculionidae > Diaprepes > Diaprepes abbreviatus. The sequence continues at coordinate 2,210,826 of JASJET010000032.1, forward strand.
CCTACATATGGTCTTATTCCTTTTTATATTTTCCACGCCACAGAATTGCATTAATTTTTGTTTAAAAGATTATCGGTTTGACAACAGTACTATAAGAAAGTGGTTAGATATTAGAACCGGGGCCATGTATTCTGCATGAGGAGGGATGGATAGGTCTCCACTGCTCTATCCACCAATTTTAGCTAACAAATCATTCAGGTAAATGAGCAAGTATAGAGAAGGAATGGTCATTAGAACCTTCAATGCTATAGTAGAACAGTCCTCATTACACTCGTTATTTCCACAAAACCATTTTGAACCGTGTCAAGTTGAAAACCGTATTAACCTAGTTGTACTGGGCCACCATACAATATTCGCGTACGTAATCATAAAATGGATCACTATATTGTATATTCAATATTGCATTTTCAGCCCCTATGTGCATCCAAGGGCTCGCTCACAATAGAAAGCACATCCTTCTAACTCAGTTTTCAGGCACTTGATTGTTCTCTTGTATTGAAGGGTCCTTCCCAACAGCTTGATTGTAAGTACTCTCCCCATTTCCCCCTCTTTTGTGAAGGGTGCCATCTTGGCGTTGTCCGGATTTTTTCTTAGTCTTTTTTTAGCACCATGGTTCCGCAATTCGGAGGGCCCGCATCATTGGTCCCTATAAGTCCCGGACGTCGTGACTAGGGCATGGAATGATCAGGTTTTCGCCACAAGTCAATGTATAAAAACCAACTTTGTTTAGTTCATTTCTGTGTACTTCGGGGTTCCACACCAAAAGTGATAAGACTCTTCCCTGCGGACAGCTTAACACAGAGTAAAATGAGTTGTCAAACGCCCCCTCAATGTCTATAGATTTTCTTACTCGATAGGTAAATTGTGATGTAAAGAAATAGGCACCATTACTCCCCCATTGATTTGCACACTAACCTTTCTAATGTCATTAATAAGAAATTGCTGATAAGACAGAATGACTTAAAATTTATATATGAATATGTCTTTTCCGCTTTAGGATTAAAAACTAGTTTTGTTGCTTACCATGCCTCCGGCATGTACGCCAAGCTTAACTACGAGAGAACTACAGGTAGTCCATTATGATGTAGGAGGAATTTTGTAGTAAGATTGGAAATATACCATTCTTAGCCTTTACTATCAACAAGAAGAATAGTCTCATGAAAATAAACAATATTTTCAATTTTTACGAATTTGGTAATAAAATAAAACGATTTTTTTTGCTTCACTTATTGCATTGGTCAATTTAAATCTTTTATCGTTAACTTAGATCAATTTTAAAGTTAGATTATGTTTTGTGAATTAGGAGGTAGAATTTTTAGAAAATTTTTTAGATTGTAGAGTTATTAAAATTTTAAGGTCCCATATTTGAAATGTTAAATAACCGCCATCCATACAAAATTTAGGGATTTTTATTTGTTTGCAGAACTTTTTTTGACGCTATTTTATTCAAATTCAATTTAGTTATTTTTCTACTACAGAAAAAACATAAAGTTTTGGTGCGATGTTTAAAATTTCAAATTTCTTGCCTTAAATATAATAATCGGATAAAAATCAAAGTGATTATTATTATTATTACTAATGTTTCCAAAGCGAAAAAAGGTGATTTTTTTTTAATTGATAATTTTTTTTAATTTGAAATTCAAAGCGATAAAAAATATAAAATTCACAGTATTATCCGATATACGCTAGAATCTATCACCATGGCTTTCGCTACAATGTGAACTGCTTTCGGGTTAGAATGAAAATAAGCCCTTTTAACTTGATTTTATGAATAATTTTTAGGGCGGCTACAGCAGCTTTAGTAGAGAAACAAAGTCACGAAATGTTAGAACTAATCAACGAAAAACGCAGCGAATACATGCAGGCTGAATCTCTGTACCTGGATCACAACGATGGATATACTGAAGAAGCACAGCCCTATCCTATACATGCTCCACCACCCGCGCCTCCAGCACTGAGCAAGTTTCAAGTAAGTCAATACTGTATTAACTATGAATATTCATGCAAATTTTCGACCGGGTAAATCTTAACATTAGAAGGTAAAAATTAAAACTTGCATTAAAATTACATAAACCACAGCGACCTTAAAAAATGAATCCAAATATCGTCATGTTAGTAGTAAAGTAAGGTTAAATAATTATTTAGGTAAGTATGTTATACATTTTGTTGAGGCATCAAATTAAAACATGACTCAATTTCAATTCATTGAATAACGTGACTGTCATTACAAATTATAAATATTCACATCACATACTAAAATTTTGGGCATGAAAAAGATAGAGATACAGGTTGTTACGGTCATCTTGTTCTAATAAGTTCTATAAGATATGTATATTGTTTAATTTGTGTTGAGCCAATATATTATTTAAAATGTGATATGTGCTTCAAAATCAGGCAGGTAATAATAATCTATGGATTTTTACAGATATTCAAAAGATATCCAATTTAATGGAAATGACAAAAGTGTTTTTTCTTTACCTTTTTTTTTTTGTAAATTTTTATATAAAACACTGTAAGTGTAATACCAGGAAATTTAAACAACGATAAATTTGTTTCAACGTTATTTATGGTCGGTAGGGGAGGGACTTTTTTGATTGACACACACATATTTTTATTTAATTTTGCTCTATTTTTAATTATTATGGCCACAGATTTAGCAAATACTGCTTGCGTGTTCCCAATGCCGATCGTTCCCACAGTGCGAGAGTGGAAGAGTAAAAACAGTAATCTCTATTTCTAATTAGCGGCGCACAAAACCACGTGACTCCAAATGTGAATAATACTCTATGTCTAATTCTATGCTCAGCCCATTAGAAAGAGATGAGCTTACTGTTTTGGCTCTTCCCTTTCTTGCACTGTGGAAACGGTCGGCATTGGGGACGCGCAATCTAGTATTTCTTAAATCTATGGTCGTGAACCTTTTGAGTACTTTTACTTTATTCTTGAATTGACATACCGATTAGCATGTTATACTAGTTTAAAATAATGCAAATAGGAAAGAATAGCGGAGAAAAATAAAAATATTATCACGTTATTCACCAGTATGACGATATGTTAATTCTAGGGGGAATTCGTTGCAGGAATCACACAACGGGCCCTAGTTCTGATGTTATGTTAATTTTATGAGAGGATTCGCTGCACTATAATATAATTTAACAAGTTGCTTGAAATGTGGCAGACCTAATTTGGATTATCCATAGTTGATGAATTTCGGTTATTATAATCAAAGCAATATTTCCATGTGCAAACAAACAAAATAAAAACATGGTCCGTCACATGGATTCGCAAAGATTGGCTTCGAATAACCTGCAGCTATTGTGAGATGTAAAGCGCCCAACGAGGCCTAGGCATCAATGATCAAGTATCAGTACCTTTGTCTTATTCATAACAGACATATCTCATAGTAGTAGTCGAAATGAAAAATATATTTGGTGCTTCTATTAGATTCTCTTTGTATGAAAAAGTATGTGGTTATATTTTAGCAATGCGTAAAGACTAAATATTTTTGTAAAAAAATTAAGATACAGAGTGTGCTTTTTTACGCCTTTAAAGTTGACCGTAGACCGTTAACAGATGCCAGATACTCTTTTTTGAATCTGGGAATCAAGTAATTAAGAGAATTGCACTGCCCTTACTTGTACAATTCTTTTTTGTCACGTTATTTACTTTTTATAAATTATTTTTTAAGAAAATAATTGCGTAAGTTTAATAGTGATTTTTCCCATTAAAACATATTATTGACGATTGTAATGAAAAGATTATCTTACTGCATTGCATCGAGTATGTAGGAATATGTATATCTCCTATGCTGAGTAAGATGAAACATTTCTATGTATATTGCCCAATCGATATAATTTTGGAGAGTCAAAAACCACTGTTTTACAATAAAAAAATCTTTTTTAGGTTTACAATGATCCAGTTGAATTTTCAAATGTTGATCAAATTGCTATTTCAGTAGCTCAAGAAGACCAAAAATCCTTTACTGATCTGGTAAGGCTATTAGTAGGTAGATGTGGATCAGATATTGAGAAAGCTAGGTAAGTGCAAACATTTTTGGATATTTATCGAGAGAAGAGAAAAACTAACTCGTTTCGGAAAATTTTAAATTACCAAATTATTAAATTTTTTTTGGAAATCACAAATTTGAAGATATTAAGAAAATTGGTTTTAAATCTGGATCTCTAACTTATATATAAATAAACTGTCATGAACAACAGCAATAGGGGAATCACCACATAACCACAGTGCCTTGTGTATATTGGGCATAGACTTAGTCTTTTTTAATATATTGCAAGTTTAGTGTTACATTGGAATTGAAAATCAATAACCTTTCAATAGTAATAGCAAAACTTTTTTTTTCAGAACAATATTTAGATGGATCACAGTGAAAAATCTGAACACAATGTCATTTGATGAAAATCTTCGAGGGGATACACCAATGGGTTTACTTAGAGGCATTAAAAATGGAACAGAAAGTTATCATGTATTATTTAAAAGACTGTGCAGGTAAAGTTTAATTTCTGGATCTTATAATATCTACAGTTATTACGAAAAACTAGTAAAATGTACTATATCTGACCATATATAGCTATTTATACCCTATATTTTTGTTTTTAGTTATGCTGGTTTACATTGTGTAGTAATCAAAGGCTATTCAAAATCAGCTGGTTACCAACCCGGAGTACGTTTTGAAGATAACAGATTTAGAAATTCCTGGAATGCAGTCTACGTTGCAGGAGCATGGCGATTTGTACAGTGTAACTGGGGTGCGAGACATTTAGTAAATGCCAAAGAGGCTCCTAAAGCAGGAAATAAAACAAAGTCTGACAGTTTAAGGTAAATATACCCTTGACCTATTTACAATAAGAACTAGACAAAATCTCTATACACTTTTCCAATAGTGCTTGATATATTATCGCTTCCTAGAAAAAATGTCCAACTTCCTATATCCATTAACTTACGGTGGTAATGACTTCTTTTATAACATGAAAACGTTATCCTGTAGCCGCCTACACTTTGAATTTTTGAGGGGATTGAGAACCACGATGTTTTCACTCTATACTACCACTTCGAGTTTCAGGATCTTAATGCTTAATGCATGTTTCATTCATGATTATGAATATATCGAGGATCTTTATCTCTTCTCCCTAAAGCTAGAGTAACATTTTTAATCTTCAAAAAAATCCACGAACTTATTGCTTATGTCGTATGTAATCCACTCATGCTAGATATTTTAAAAAATAAATTGATTTGCAAAACTAATGCTTATAGTTTTAGTACGGATTTTTCAACAATATGATTCTAAGGCAATGCGCGAACTGAAGTAGTGTGGTAGTGGCGAGGTAAAGAAGTTTTGCGTGGTATATGGAAACAAAGTGGTGTGGTAGTGGAAGAGCACCGAAGTGGTATCAAAACGACTTAGACAAGGCGCTCACTAAAGTGATAAGCCAGTGAAGAGACAACAACGTAGTAATCAACTGGCTGGTGAAATCACTAAATCATACGTTATCATGATTCCATCTGCCTCTCAGTTACCACGTCGTTGCTATGTCGTTTACTTACTATTTTAGTGCGCGCCTTGACTTACATGTCGAAAATTGGTGACACCCGGCTGACGCCATGTTACTTGCAAAACATTATTCTACCGCTACTTCACTTTAATAGGGGCGGCCGCATTTGATTACGGTTGCTTTAGTAATTCCACCTGCCACTTGATTACCATATCGTAGTCACGTTATTTGCTGACCACTTTAGTGCGCCTCGACTTAAACTATCGATCAAACGTCGGTTTCTTAAGACAAGGAGCGCATTGAAGTGGTGTGGTAGTGGCGAGATAAAGAAGTTTTGCGTGGCATAGACTAGGTAAAGATGTGTGATAGTGGAAGGGCAGCAAAGTCGAAGTACATGTCGAAGACTAGTGACACCTGACTGATGCTCTACTTGCGAAACATCACCTAACCGGCATCACACCTAGACCATAATTTTATTAGAATGTTTTATTGATTCCACATATGACGTAACTACCTCGTCGTGGCCGTGTTACTTGCTTATAACATAAGTGACTCGAATGAAGATTTTATGAGGAGAAACTCAAAGATCCGTAAATCATAATGTTTAATTTTAGATATGAATATGATGATCACTATTTCTTAACTGACCCTAAGGAATTCATTTACGAATTTTTCCCTCTACAAGCCGAGTGGCAACTTTTGAAAAATCCGATAACATTGCAAGAGTTTGAAGAGCTTCCATTTGTTAGATCGTTGTTCTTCCGATATGGATTATATTTCTCCGATCCAAAGACGAAAGCAGTCATGTTTACCGATTCAACAGGTAACAACATATATTTGGGTTACTTTCAATATTGTATACTGTTAGAAAATTATACAAATTTAGTTATTTTTGAGATATTAACACTTGAAACAGTAACACCTAGATTCACTAAGAAGGTCTAAGACTTAGACCCGATCTAGATCCCCTTGAAGTTAGATATTCTAGTTGACCAATTTTGTTTTGCTTATGATATTGTAATACGTCAACAATCAATCCTTGATACATTGAAATTTAAAACAAAAAAACGAGATTTAAAGCTTTGCAGCAAAATAATTATATTTCGAAAATAAACAAAATTTTCTATTTTTGCTAGTTTAATAAAATAAATTTGAAATTCTTTACTATCAATTTTAAAATTGGGCCATATTAGTGAATTAGGGTGTATAAGTTTGATACATACCATATAAATACATTAACCGGAATAAAAAAGTTGTTAAATCGAAAATAAAATAATGAGAGAGAGAGAACAGTTTTTCTCTAAAATACAACGTTTATAACCTAGAACCCATCATTATTTGACAAAGGGCATTATTGAATGTACTGAAACTTAAATATAAAAGGTATGATAACATAACACATTAAAAAATAAATTTATTTCATGAGGAGACAGCGTATTACATTATATTAATTTTATAACCGTCTTACAACAACAAGCTTTAATTTTTGCATTTGGAACTTAGCGTTTTTGAGATACTGCCTTGTTAAATCAGTTACGGACACTGTATATCTTGTCCCATGTTGTATGTTAAAAAACTCCCGTTCTTTGAATCTATCATAGACGCGTGTTACGTTGGGCATTCAAAACACTAGAGTGAAGTATATGCATTAATTTTTTCGACAGTTTTTCGCTCCAATTTTCATTAATAGCTAATGCAATTATCGAAAAAAAAACAAAGAAATAACTCAGTCGCCTTAAACCATCCATAACCAGAGTAGATAATTGCCAGGCATCTTATGGTAAACAAGTTTTTGACGAGTTATACACAAACACATACAAAATTTTAAATGAACAATTTTCATTGCTTAGTGTATAGTTAAACTGCACAACTGGTAAAAGTGTTGAGCATTTATTCACCCATTTACAATTTTATATATATATATATATATATATATATATATATATATATATATATATATATATATATATATATATATATATATTTATCCATTCCCTCAATATTTAACGCAAGAGAGGATGTTTGGGTTCTGTTGTAAAACTATTCAGACGCTTGCAGGAGCCCACATCGACACTAAAAGAATTATATTTTATTCCGGGTAGCTTCTTCAAATCATAAGAAGTATACTACGACGACCCGAAGAATATACAGTATGGGGCAAATATTATTTATCTGTTTATTATTTTAGGTGCTGCAACAGTTAAAATAGCTATGCCCGCACATATGCAAGGAACTTTAATATTTCACTATAATCTTAAGTTTTATGATAGTGATGGAGATACGTTTGAGGCAGTCTCACTAAAAAGATTTGTTATGCAGGTAAGTTTTATCTTTTAAATAGTGTTAGTCTACTCTAGAAAACCTTTATTATTGAAAATAAATAGCGCTGTTTGTTTATTTGATTGTATTAAAATGTATTTTGCTAAGTTGTTTTGTATCTGTCTTAGAATTTATGGTTTTCGATTTCCATTGAATTTCAGTCTTTTTGAAAAATCCCTTTTGTATAAGATTTTCCTTTCATAAATTATCATTATTATTCTAAGAGGTAATGCATGTATTATTTCACTTCATTCATCTTATTTAAATACGTACTTATTTGATATCCTTTTCAATTTATTATTTTTAGTCTGTAGTTGGAAACACAGTAGCTTTTAGAGTTCATGCCCCATGCAGTGGTGCATTTTTATTAGATATATTCGCAAATGCTGTTACCCCCAAAGAATACTTAACTGGTGAACCAATGAAATTTAAAAGCGTTTGCAAATTTAAAATATGTTGCGAAGATTTACAAACTGTTATGGTACCCCTACCCGACTGTGCCAGCGGAGAGTGGGGACCAACTAAAGCTACTAGACTTTTTGGATTAGTTCCAATAACTCATCAAGTAAGTAGAAATAACAATTTTAACTTGCAACTATTAAAATTATTCCGTAACTAAATTGTTATTTAAATTGAATTAGACAAGATTAATAGTAATTGACAAAGTACGAATTATAACATGCAAAAAAGGTCGTTTTCAGATTCTAGACTTTTTTTTATATTAATATATTTGAATTTGGAAATATATTTAAAAAAGATTCAGTACTATAACTCAATTTTTGCTTTAACTTTGGTGGAATTATTTTCAGAAGATAAACTAGCTAGCACTTATTTAAAAGGCAACAACTTTTTAATTAAATTTCTGGAGAGAAAAGTAGGACACGTCTTAAAATCATGAAGGTTCATTTCCAAAAATTGAATGTGGTATTTTTCAAATAAGCACTGATCACGTAAAGTTAATGGTAAACACCCTATCCAAAGCAAAACTATGTAATTACAGATTATTTATAATTTAAGATATTTCCCAATAATGTATTAGTATTTTTTTAAAAACATTAAATTACATCCTTCTGATTTTATTATCTAAGGTTATATTTTTATATCCATCTAATTTGTGGACTTCCTTCCTTGGTATATTCATTTAATTACCAAGGTATTTCTTTCCAAAAACTCAAAGATAAAAAAATGTATGACTCGTTTATAATGGCAATTTCCTAACAATTGTTGTAAGCAAAAGCGGTAAAAAAATCAACACTTTTATATAATATTTATTTTATTACTTTGATTTAACTTTTAATCACTAGTATCAAGGAAAATGTTTTGAAAAAAGCTAATTTTTTGCCCATTCATTCTATCTTTTTTAAATTATTGTAGATTCCAACTACAGTAATTTTATCTGGTATACCAAAAAATAAAACCTTTTATCCAGAATAAAATTTACGATAAACCAAAAATCTTTCTATATTTTGCAGACGTTTCGTCATTCTGTATTTGAAAAAATATAATACACTATGATGCAATACTGAACCAAAACTTAGTAATATTACTTATTCTAAGTTAATAACATTTGTGATGGAAAATGAAAATAATATAAAAAATTGATCATTACATAGCTTTTATTATCAAGTATTTAGACACAACAAATTATGAATTACAAATACGAAAAATTGTTGAATCCCTTTTGCACCATTTCAATTTTTCTTAATTGTTATGGTTTCTAATAATTTATTTGTAAGCATTAAACTTTTTACACTAGTCTGGTGAAATATTTTCCCATTCTTCTTGGACTCAATACCATAATACATTTAGCGAATAAGGTGGAAAATCAGAGTTATTTCGTAGAGCATGTTTTAATTGTAACCACAAATTTTCGATTGGGTCTTGTGCCGGCCACTGTAATATCTGAAAATCCTGAGAAGTAAGTCAGTTCTTTACTACTCTGGCTATGTGTTTTGGATTATTGTCTTGCTGAAAGTTAACTTCATTTATCGAGTGACGCATATTAGCCACAGTTTCAATCGTGTTTTAAAATATTTAGATACATTTCTTTATTCGTATTTCCGGCTACTTGAATAGGACCCGGTATCGATTGACCTTTTGTCTCATTAGACCAAATTACTTTCATCCAATCTTCTTTCGTCCATGCTTCATATTTTTTACTAAGTTTAAATACTGTAAAGCATGGGGACGGTACTATTAAGCTTTGGGAATATATGACAGCTTGGACTGGGTCCTATTACTCAGAGAATAGAAAATATGAATAAAAATGTATCTAGATATTTCAAAATACAAATGTGTTTAAGGAAAATAACTAGAACGTATCTCACATCATCTTATCAGTGCACATGTAAAGAATGAATATACGAGTATCAAAAACGAGTTTTAAAAAAGTTACGTGAGCTTCGTAAAGGTTTTAAAATTTTTTATAAGGGTAGCTAAAAAAACCTTTCAAGTTTGATTATGCGGTTCATGTATCTCATAAAAAAGTTTAGAAATATTTAGTGTAACACAATAACAAAGTATTAATGCATGTTTCAAAACAGTAAAAGATACATACAAATTAGAAAAAATAACTAATTTCAAACGTTTTCTAGATATTGATATATAAAGTGATTTTATTTTAAGGTGTAGCACTTAAATGGTGCAGTTTGGAATAAAATGGGTTGTTTTTCATATTCTATCCAAAAATGTTAATTTCGTAATATTGACCCTTAATAAAAAAAAAATAACTATTGGTGTTTATTGATTTTTCTTAAGGAGTATCTACAACTCGAATGCCCTCAGCATAAAAACGTATTATTAGAAATGTTAGAAAATGTTATTAGAGTACCTCTTAACTGAAATAAGAACCTAAAATTAGACCTTCTTTAATTTATTCCACATTTAGAAACAAAGTTTATATTTTTTTTCTTGGAAATTGGAAGAAAGCTGTGAAATTTTCTCTATTTTTTGGGAAAAACATTTTTTAATAACAAATTTTAATCCTATGCCTAAATGAACAAAATCAGAATAGTCCCAAATTGGTTTATTTTAGTCAACCATATATTTAGAAAAATTATTTGTATGCCTCGAGATATGCAAGTACTAGATAGACCTGAACAAAATGGTTACAATATTGCTAAAAAAAAAGTAACAAAATGTATTAATATTAATTTCTCTTTTGAACGAGAAATGAGGTGACTTATCAATTTCAAAGATGTTTGGTAACTAGATTCTTAAAATAAGGTCACAAAATTCATGAATTAAATGTGTTCCTAAATTCCTTACACCATATACGAGCGAGTAAAATTTCCAAAGCGAGTGAAATTGATTCTGCTCCAACACTGAATTATACCCGAAGGATAACATTTTCAGTGGCGGAAATAAAAAAAAACAAATGTTCATGTTGTCAAAGTGTGCCACTAAAAAATTGTTAACTTTGGTTCACAACAATAGAAACAAATCTATAAAATATTCTACCATGAACCTGATTTAGAAACTACCCATACTATTTTTTAGGATGCCCTTATCTTTGCCGGCCGAGAACTGGAAACCCAATTTAGAATGTCTCGACAACTTACCGATTTCATGGCCACTCTACACAAAAACGGGGTAGAAGAAAAACGATTATCAAAATTCGTCTCACATAATGTCACGGACGACATCGTTACCTTTAATATTAGTTTTCCAGAAGAAGGACAATATGGACTTGACATTTACACGAGAGAAATGGCATCTATACAAGACTCACCTGGAGAAAAACATCTATTAACGCACTGTTGCAAATACTTAATAAATTCATCGAAACGTAATTAGGTTATTTTTATGCTTTTTTATTGGACATTTTCTTTTGTTTCAGATTTTATCTAGTCCTAAATTAATTTACTTATAAAAGAAGTTTAACTGTTATTAACCGAGAATACTACTTAAGACATTCCGTTGCCTGTTTGAAACAGGATTTTTATAACTAAGGTGCTGATTTTGTGAGAATAAGAGTTAATATTTTTTTAATAGTAGATTTGTCTTGAAATATTATAATATGTCAAGCCTAATACTTGCCTTAGTAATGTTGATCTATCAAAGGCAATTTGAAAAATGGTCTTATGAGTACATTCAGAGAATTACCTGGTAAATAACCATTTAACAATTTAACCTCTAGTCTTTAACTAATTTATATCCCTAATATTACGACACTGCCAAAACAAAAAACGAATTAAAGCTAAGAAAGTATATTCATGTTTTATTGTGTACTTCTTATAAGATATAAAAAAATGTAAAAACTTCTCAGATATCAAAAACTTTGTTTCTAAATTATTCTTTTGTTTATTCCCATGTCAATCGCAGCTATTGCTACGCTAACAAGTAAACGTCTTCATATTTGATCAGATTGAACCAAATTTTTGCCTATAAAATTACAGTAAACAAAATGAATAATTTTATTTTCTGTGAAAATCAACATTTGGTATAAAAAACTGATAATTTCGTTTCATATCAGCAACTATGCATATTTTTAAAATATCTGAGATTTAACTCGTCTGATGAATTACTCTTTAAGGCTTTGTTTTTTGTAAGCAATGTGTTCATATTTGGTAGTTAAATTTCTGACATTTAACATTTTTATCTTAGATAAGTTGCTAGCCTTTACAGACAGTAACGAAGAAAATAAGTCTTTGGTAATAATCCGTGTCTTGTTTAAAATATATACTATTATATTAGGGGCAGAACTTATGGTAGGAAGTAATCATTTTTTTTTTTGGTTTTGGCAGTCAAAAATATTTAAATTTTTCTGCCTCTTTCAAAATATCTCTTAAGATCATTTTTTGAACATACATAAAAGCTGCTATAATTTTAGGATTTTACTTCGAATTGTTAATAAATTGGGTACCTTCACGAAAGTGCAATAACAAATGATTCTAATTACACAAGATTTGTATAAAAATATATTTTCGTAATAATTATAATTATGCACATATTATGGATTTATATATTTTTGTTATTTACTAGTAATTTAAATAATGAACAATTTTGTAAATTGCTTACATTCACATTCCACATAATGTATTGCATTTAAAAGTAATAAAGTTTATTTATTTTATATATTGCAAATTTTGATTTAAAATTAAAATCTGTATTTACCCCTAGATTCACTAAAAAGTTTTAAAATTTAGAGTTGCTGAGTGGTTTTGAGTTTAGAATTTCTAATTGTTCAACAATACTTTCTTAATCTCATTAGTACAATCCTACCATTCATGTTTACCAGTCAGGTAATGAAAATCAAAAGGAGGACAGGAACACGTCTTGTATCACAGTATCCAAGGATTTTTGATTCGTTTTTTTTCTAGACACGTCAAAGATTTTCGAACATTTTTTATAAAAAGTCCTAATGCTTATTTGGATGCTACAAATATCTGGCAAAGGGACAAGGTTGGTGTCCGGTGCCGGTTTGCCTGAAACTTTCCAGGATGATGGATAATAAACAACAGAGACACCTATTTCTTAACTGCAGATGAAAAGTTTTGAAGGGGTTGGAACATTTAGAACTTGGGATATGTAAAAAACTGAATCTAGCAGTGACATTTGAGGATAATTTTCACTCCTTCAAAATGTTTTTCTGCAGAACCTTTATTATCCACCATCCTGGAAAGTGTCAGACAAATCGGTACCGCACGCTTATCTTAGTCCATTTGGAACAGATTATGTAAGCATATTGTTTGACTTCTGCATTACTACAACAGCAATATTTTTATAATGATATGTCCGGCAAATACGTGTTAGCGCAAATTAAATATTAAAAACATATGTAAATGTATGAAAGGGAAAAATTCTTAAAGAGATGCCATCTAAATAATAAAAAAATAAGTAGATATTAATCGAAACTTTACATCACAAATATATTTACTATCATCAGTATTAAGCGAGAGTATAAGAAAAGCAAAACACACTGGTAGAATCATTTTGGAAAAATGAAAAATTGTTATAAAAATATTATTTTGCTGATTACAGTTATTGCTTGCGGCTTCACCTGCGGCTATTCTGTCATAATCCAATAGTTTATACACGATAACCTTTTTGGAGTCTTTCTAGGTTAGACGTTCAAGAAAATAGTAATTTGTGTTAAAATTTATGTAAAATACAACTACAGACGGTTTCGAAGAGATCCCAGGTTTTCTATACCACGGGACAGCCCTTGTATGTCATTTTATCAACTGTGTCCATGATGTTTTCGCTATACCGAGGGTGATGATTCATAAAATGGCGGTCTGATAGCGGACAACCAGGCTGATTCGCGTGGATAGATAGTCAACGATATCAAAAAAGGGGTATTAAATTAGAACAGAATTTCTCTACTATACTTAATAAAGAAAAAGTGGCAATCTGAAAGGTAGACATGAAAACGATATACGTGGAAGATGTTTTTTAAAACTGCGAATCAGGCTTATTTACATTAATTATTTTCCTTAACTGCAAGGATATACATACATTGTTAAGTTCGATTTGATTAATAAAATATTGTGACATTTTTATCACTTTCACGTGTACTCATAGGTAACTCGTCTACTTCGCTAGATTAAATATGGCAACTTACAACACTGTTCTTGACCCTTGGTTAAAATTCTAAGCACATGTTATAAAATATTATATCTTTGCTACCATTTTTGAAATAATATTTTCTACACTTTCGATAGACAATAGTACCTTAATAGTTCTACTTGAAGAAAAATGATATATAGTTTTAAGAAATATGCGTTTTAATGAAAAATTACTCCTTCCGATATAAAAATTACGATAATTATTTAAAATCCTACAAGCTCAGTATTTACACTTAACACTATGAAATAAATCTAAAAAAAACGTGTTGAAATATATTTTGTATTCCTTGAGTTATTTAAGTTTAAAATTAAACCTAGAGATTTACATTTTTTGCTAAACTACGGATAAAAAATAAGAATGACCAATTATGGTTAAATTAAATTATTTGTCTTCAATTTAAGAAAAAATTAGTTTATATGATCCAATGATTCTCATACTGTATTCAAAAGGTCAAATGACATTAAAACACGAGTTAAAACTGTTAAACTTAATGAAAAGTAAAGAATTTTTTCTTGAATAGTCAGTCCACTTAAGCGTAAAAAATGTTTTTTTTTTTTTTCAGAAGGCAATGGTCATAAATCTATAAAACTTTGTTATATAGTATTTAATACAAATTGTGCCAGACTATTGGAGTAACATTTAAGAATTGTATAATATATAACGTGTGCTATTTAAAACAGTGATGTTCGCTTTAATGTCCGATATACTGTACAGGAATCTCAACATAGTTTCATTAGTCAAGTTATACTTAAGCATGCCAAGAGATGTTGAATTAAACTTCATAAGGTGCAATGGTCAGAAGAAATACACATTTTGAGATACAAAACAATTGAATGTTGAATTCAGTTGATTTCAATTTCGCAGGCAGCTGATATCTGTAATGCAATCCTTATACCCTTTATATCAAGTTATTTTACATAAAACCTTCTTCCTGACTGATTACTGTTCTTTAAAAATGTAATATGAGAAAAAGACAACACTTTGGATATAATATTTAATATATAGAGAATAATTAATTTAGCCGCTATTTTAAAGCCACATAATCTCATTTTATACATTACGCACAGTACTAAGAAAAATATGTCGATAGAAAAAGATATACAACGTTGTAGTGAAAGTATCATAGTCGTACTTGCAGAAAGGCAGGAAGTGATTGTCAAATGTTCTAAAATATGCATCAACATTATTTTAAGTTGACGTCTTGAAACGCAATCAAATTGTGGCCCCATGAGCTATTCAGTATATAGTACTAAAGCTTTAAAGATAAGGTTCTCATGTTTTCGAAATACTTGTATCCTTGTACATATATATAAAACTTCCGATAAAGGGACCTGATTATTAAAGATAAAAGCGATTAACAACTCACGTCAACTTTTAGAAGCGATTATTCTATAATCCGTTATATTATTTATTTGCATGTTACAGGTCTGAGTTCAACTCTCAACTTTGGCATGTTTTTTGAATCTTTTTTTTTATCATTTTTTTAAAGATCTTTTTATTCTTTCTGAAACTGAAAAACGAACCGATACCTATCATAAAAACAATAAAAACTAATTATTTCTCTGCATAGTTCACACTTGATAAATCGTAATTTTTGACAATTTGAGGTACCTTGAATAACGTAAATAAAAATCAAATACCGGATTGTATTGACATTTGCTTTTCAGTTTGTTAAAGAAATCATACCATGTAACTGCTACAAAAATACGATTTATCAAGTGTCGGTTTTCGAATAACGTGTTCACTGTTAAACTAAGACGTAGATGAAGATCATTACCAGGTTCATATTTACAAAAAATAATAAGCCAACTTCGAACTCAGGACTATAGTGTGGTAATGGACTGTCGTATCAACCAGGCTACAAAGCTTATACTGAAATTACTACTTATCATTCCTCAATTTCACTAAGAATGATAAAATTAAGTTTGGTAGTTAGGTTTTGGAATGTTTACTAGTTTTCTGACAATATTTTTTAGCTTTAAAACTTAAATAACTTAACATTACATTTCGAAATTAAACTTTTTTAAATATAAAACTTTTTGGTGAACTAGGCATTTATAATCTAGATAAACATTTCTATTGCACTAAAAATGTATCGTTAATATCACAATAAGAAAATTATTAATATCACACCAGTAATGTGTCATATAAAAAGTCGAGTACAAATCAATAGTGTAGAGTGTATTAGATAATACTGAAGTACTGGAAAATTTTTTTCGAAATTTTAAACATATATTTTCTTATAGTATAAATCAGTCTTCATGATATTTTTAGGTTTTAGTCCTACTTGGTAAAGCCGAACTATTTCTACCTGATTCTACATTATCAATAATCGATGTTAACATGCCTTCCACTTCCGTTACTGCATATTTGAGGTTTGTATTATCTATTGGATTTAAAGAGTCTTCTAAAGAAAAATTATTAGCTAAAATCTGTTGCAATCTAGCTAAGGCCTCATCCAGATTATTGTGTAAAAGTTTAACTGGTGATTTTGTTACGTAGATACCACCTTGTGATTCCATGGCAGTTGATTCGGGTATAGAATAATGGATACCTAAAGAATAAACTTGACGTTAGCAAATTCAAGTTTAGCGAAAGAGGTAAAAACTATTTGTAGAGGTTTAAAGGCCGAGTACGCGCAATATTAAACGTGTATTTTCAAAATGATCAATCCCACAAAAATTTCGGATAACAGTGGTTTTAAAGATATATCCTCTTCCTAACCAAAATCAAATATGGGATGGGTCGGTTGGAAGAAATATAAATACTACATAAATGCTAACAGACACATTGCAAATTGTCAAAGGTATTTTATAGGAAATAAATATTAACATAACAAAATTTACTATAAAACTGACCTTTGTTGCAAAATAATACAATACGAACTACAAAATCTCAATATATTTTCTTACAGAGTATTAGAATTACCTTTGTTCCAAGAACTGTAGTCCTCAAAATTATTCAGGGTTAAATTGCATTGCTGTACATTGGTGACATCGTTATCCATATTAGAATATTTACTAAAACTATCATCGATTTCTGTCATCATAGTAACTGGACTTTCATTGGTCTCTAATGCATTACTCCTGCATCTATCTATATTGAACTGCACCATAGGAGTTGATTGTATATTGATGATATCTTTCGGTGGAGGTTTTTTATATTGTACTACCTCAACTTCGGCTGATGTATCAATTCGATCCTAGAGTTAAAAAATACATTATTTAAGTTTTTTTACGAAACACCATTTTCTTTAAAATTTATTGATTTATTTAAATGTCTTATCTGACAAAGTAATGTTTTGTGCTTTATAATGAACCAGCATTCGACATTTTGTCTCAAAGGACATGACGACAGTCTATTTTCTTGATTCCTTGTTTTTAATTCATTTTTAAACATCGTTCTAATGCCTCAACGACGTGATCTGGCGAAACAAACACTTACAACAAGAAACAAAGGTTCGGATCTACAAAAACGAAACAACTATTGGAGACTACAGAAATGAGAATATTTCGACGAATAACAGGAAAAACGCTACTAGACAGAGAAAGAAGCGATAACATCAGGCAATCATGCAACACAGACTGCATTAATGAGTGGGTCCTACAACGTAAGACACAATGGAACAAACACATAAGCCGAATGACAGAGGATAGACTGGTAAGGATCGCACGAGATAAATCACCTAGTGGTACACGGAGTAGAGGTCGACCACGGAAAAGGTGGAGCGATAATTTAAGTCCAGAATGAGGAAAATCGAAGAAGGAACAAGTCAGGGACCTATTATAGAAGGTAGAAGAAGAAGAAGAAGTTCTAATGTCCAGAGTCCTCCAAATTTTGAAACCCTTTTTATATTTAGTTTTAGAGACATAGGCAATCAGAAGGAAATATTTAAATAGGTTATTATAAAAAGGGGATATTATTATTATTATTAAAAGGTAAAATAAACTTCAACAAGCAGCCCGTAAAGATAGTTATTGTGAACCCTATGAGAATGTGTCTAATTACAAAACTTCTCGTCTTTTATCAGGCTAGGTAATTATTTTACTAGCTGTCTTAATTTTCGGGAGAAGACCTGGAGGTCTTTTCATGAAAATTAACATTCTCTAGACGCAAGCTAGTGTTACGTAAATAGAACTAAATAAAATATTTTAAAATCATATAATGTTTAAAAAGTGTCACATTCATGCAGAGTTTGATTGTAGTAGTAGTGCAATTATACCTGTTTCGCAAACAAATGTTACTAAATTTATGATTAAAATAAATGTTAGTGGAAAATACATCCCAAAATAGGAATTCTGCGACACAGCAGTAACGACGAGATAGACAACGGCAAGCCTCAGTATTTTGTTTTTGTTGCGGTTATTTAATGATAACATTGTTCGATATTTTTAAAAAATCAAAATTTCAGTCAGAAATAAAATAAATGTTTAAACAATTGCCTATTCTTCTTTCAAGCAAATAAAGGAAAGAATATATACAAACGGTTTATTTCCTGCAAATACAACTTTGCTCCTCACTCCATACGCGTTTCGACACCTCATGGTCTCGTCAGTGGAGCTGTATCAAACCGAGAGCAAGATTAACAGGAAACAACTACTATATAAAATATAAATTCCGAAGCATGTCCGTAGAATATTAAAAATCTGCTGATTTAGATATCAGACTGAAAAATATCGCCAGTCAACTCCTTTACCTACTTGAAAGGAGAATACATGTAGGTAATTATTTAAACACAAAAGATTTGTTTTATTTCTTACTGAAATTTTTAAAAATTTCTCACTACTCGGGTGAATATAGATGTCGTTTGACTGGCGATATTTTTCAGTCTGAAATCTTAATGTGAAGCAATGTAATTAATTCTTTAGGTTCACAAATAAATATAACTAAGATGAAATGCTATATTTAATAGATGTCATAAAAAATCGTTGATTAAAAAGTTTCCATAAAATTTTTGACTACACACTCTAACGAGCTCAAATTGAAAATGACCCAATTAAACATAATAAAGTCGTCTTACGACTTTTCTAGATTTTTTCTCATGTGTCTATAAAAAATTAATAACAAATAAGTGATTCAGTCTTCGAAAAATAAGTGGAACTAACAAAAATAATTGAAT
The DNA here is from genome assembly GCA_034092305.1 of Diaprepes abbreviatus. Taxonomy (NCBI): domain Eukaryota; kingdom Metazoa; phylum Arthropoda; class Insecta; order Coleoptera; family Curculionidae; genus Diaprepes; species Diaprepes abbreviatus. Next base: position 2,230,344 of record JASJET010000032.1, read on the forward strand.
AATAATAAATGTATTCTTCCGAATTAAAATCCAATTTTTATTTTATCAATCTGAAAATAATATAATTTTCAAAATTTGAATGATCTATTGGAATGGAAAGACATAACCAAGCAAATAGGCCGATTGTGTTTTATGATGGTCAAACAGGATCTACTGATTTACGAGGAACCCTCTATCATATTATAGATTTAAACAACAATATATTTGTTTGAACGTTGTGTGATGGGGGAAGGGCTTTATTGATGTTTGACACAAATATTTTATTTAATTTTGTTTTTAACTTTTTGCTTGTCGAGATTCCTTCAAGTATTTTTAAATGTCAAAAATTAGTACAAATGCGAAGTTTATAATTATTATCAACAAAAAGAGGATATTAAAAGATGTTTTTATCAGTAAATGTTGTTGTGGATATTATTTACATAATATATTATTTACATATTATATTATTACATATTAAAAATTACATAATAATTTAGACAATCACAACCACTTTTCTACGAAGGAATTCGTTGCGAGAACCATACTACATCTACAGGTGTAGCAATGTTAGTCTTGAAGTACACCGAAAATTGAACATTTTCTGTTCAATTTTCAGGAATACGTCGACGCGGTTTTGTTCAATCTATCTAAGCCAGTTTCAGAGATTTGTTAGTGTCTGTAAAACGCTTTGCTGCGCCGGCGGTCAGTTCGTCCAATTCAGAATCCTTTTCGGACAGCATTCTGCTTGAGGAGACTGTCGCAGGAAGACTTTTATTCCAACTGTATGACCTGCAGGATTTACACTCAATTTCCGGAGACACTCAAAATCTGTTGCATGACAGCAAAACGCAATATATTGAATAACTACATACGAAAGTATATAGGGTCTGACACGGGATCGAACCAAGTATCTATCGATTGCAGAGTACAGATATTACTTCTCTGGCAAAGCTGCCAGTTAATTATGGGCATTTTGTAAATTTTTGTAATATCAATAATAACTAAGAAATAAAACTTACCTTTAGTATTTTTAACTTTTTAATATTTCCAGCCATAAAAATTCTATATTCTTCCAAATATTTTCGCATTTCCTTATCGCTATAGTTTCCAAAAATCAGCATTTGCTGAAGTTCACGGTTTTGAAATTCGAGCTGCCTGATCACACCTTGTAGTTGTGATTGTGGCGATGATAAAGGTTCTACGTCACATAAAAGATTGCTAGACTGATATGGTTTCTTACTTTCTTTAGTAAAACAACTAAAATGAACAAATATGATCTCATTGTCGACTAAAATCATGACTTAAGACGACTTTTATATTATATGAGAAATGGAATTACTATTTTTTGAATTTTTTGCTTTTTTGAAGTGAAAATACTGGCGAATAAAGCAAATTTAGATTTTAGTTAAAAAACAACATACACAATAATTATATTCCACCTTACTTACTTTGTGGGTTTAATTATAGTAAAATTAGAATCTACTGTCATTGGACAAAAAAGACCACATATTTTCCTCACGAAAACTCCAGAAATATCCTAAAATACATTTTATTCCATAGAACAAGATTATTTTGTAATTTGTAATTTTTACCTTAGATACATTTACACCAGTATACTCACGAACAGCGTGTGATAACTTATGTGAATGACTAATTCTACCTGTCAAAAAGCATCGTTGGCATTGAGTATACCGTGAACATTTTACACAACGGTATCGTAAACCCATCAGTGGCCTAGTTTTACAAGTTGTACACTTCACAGAGTGCATTACTGCAAAAAAGTAGTTTAGTACTAAATTAAAAATAAAATTGTTTTGGGTTTACTCATAGATATCAGCGACAGATATAGAGGATCAGGGGAGTATCATAATTCTTTCAAAACATTTTTTTATTTGTGTTAAAAGTTGCATTTTCGTAACAGGTAGTGGATAGTGTCTTTGCGATTCCGGAAGACCTACTAAGAATTATTTTCCTAAAGGTTTGACTCCACAGAGATGATTAAACTGACTGTGATCCTGCGATGGAGCAGGCAACAGTAAAACAAAACCATGACTATGGCTGATAAATACAACTGCCCCGAATACGGGCTCGCCTTAAATAGGACAGGGGTGCCAAGATTCTCTCGATCAGCTAAAATCAAACGCATAACATTGAAAATAACAACAAATGGAACATGGAATGAGAAGAGTATTTATGAGCCCGGTAAAGTATACAACACCATGCAGAAAATGAGGCAGATGAATATAAATATACTCTGAATAAGTGAAATGAATTCTGGAAGAACAATACGTGACCAAGGTATATATTATGGGGAAAGGATAGCTCGCATCATGGAAATGAAGCCGATTATATCTGTATCAATAAGCAACAACGAAATGCAACACTAAGCATTTGAAATGTGGGTATATATGCGCCTTTTAAAAATTAGTCGAGTGAAAAATGCACTCCTATACTTAATCATTCAGGAAAAAATCCTCGGCAAATGTAGTTCCATTCATGGCTTAAAAATCTTCAACAGTGGTTTGGAAAACCTACTTCCGAATTATTCCGAGCAGTTGCTAGTATAATTATCATAATGAATATGGTATGTCAGCCAAAGGCATGTTAACAAACGATCGACCGTATTAAAAGAATAAGTGAAATTTGACTTTTATTGAAAAATATTAAATTTTGTCATGACATTTAAAGTTTTTCAAAGAATTTATTTAAATAAATACGAAAGAAAAAAATGTTTTGAATTAAATGTTTTAGAAACGAGTCAAAAAAAATTACAAATTTATAAATTTATATTTCCATAGAAATGATATGCTTGAGCTACAAACAAAGATAAATATATTAGTAATCTAAATTATATAATGTTAGTAAATATTTTCTATATTTATAAAGTACTTTTATATCTGTATTCGACATTTTTGAGTTTCTAGCTACGTGAAGCAGGTGTTTTTTAACCTTTTATTATACATAATTGTTTCAATCTGAAAATTAAAAATTATTCTCAACACGTAATCTGAAACTTCAAAAACAAATTTGATTGAAATGACAATTTGTTCGCCATATTCAACAGAGACAGGTAAGAGTTACATTAATGTTTGATCGATCTGTGCCCTTATTCAAAAACAATGGTCGCCCTTTATCCAGTGTGATACAATAGTACCATCATAGCTAATTTAAGACAAAACCAAAAATTTCAAAAAATATAAAAATTAACATTATTGGACATTTCAACAGATTTAAGGAGTTAAGGGTGGAGACTAATCTAATGATTAGGACTGCATATAGTCTGTATATCTGAAATATGGAGAAAAGTATTTGTAATGATCCGAAGACTGACATATTTCACTCAATTTACTTCGCTAGTGGTTACTAATTTCGCAAAGGTTTTTTGACAAAGCTGACGGAATATGGCTTAATGAGTAAATTTGTAAATTTTGTCAAGATTATTTACACGACAGAACACACCACGTTCAATACAATGTATTTAGATCACATTCATTTTGTCCACTTTGTGGAGTTTCATATTTAGAGCCATTTTTATTTTTTATGTTTATAAATGACATTCAAGAACTCACTGCAGTAGAATGCTAATTTTGCTAACAATTTAAATTGTAATATTGGTTGTGATTATTGAAACTTATGAAAGACTGCGTAATAATGCCAGGGCGGTTAATCAACGGTGTGGTAATATAGATTAGTGCTCAATGCAAAACAAATGTTTGGTAAAGGTGCCAGGTCGGCCATACTGAATTAAAAAAGTAAAGATTGCCGAAGACTTAAGTGTCACGGATTAATGTTAACGCTCATATTAGCAATATCGTCTTAGTAGCTATGTAGATGTTTGATTTAATGATAAGAAACTATTTTTCTTTTAGAAAAACTGAAATTTATTTACATTGTTTATAATATTGGTAAAGAACGAGTGGTGAGCAATACCCGTTTCATGTCATCCCCCACTCCTTGATCTTGGTCACGCCGTATGGCCTTGGCTTTGACCTCGATACCCAACACTGCACTGATGTGACCTCCACCTGGCACAAGGACATACGACTTTAAAGTTGTGTTTAGGGCGACTTTGAATATTTTATATATAGTATAGGGAAAATTTAATTCATCAATTGTCCCCGACTTGTGTATGAAAAAACAGGGACAATATGAGACGTTATAAAAGAAAATGGTATGCGGTGAGATTTAATGAAGTGCGAAGAGGAAAACGGGTCCGAATCGAAGAGCGTGCATCGGAGCCTCCAGTAATTAACTGTGTAAAATGTAATGTGGATGTTCCAGTAAATCTTATATTAGCACATCAACAACCACAACAACATAAAAATAATTCATGTTTGCCGGTATATAGTTGTATGCAACTAGTTCAATGTTTTCAAAAGTAGAATTACAACCTATCGAGTTAATAGTATTCCGATTATTTATTGTTTTTTACAAGCACTAAATCAAAGGTAGTGGAACTTATTGATAGTTTATTACGGGTGCATCACGTTTTAAATATTAACATGATAGTTATTGATATGCATATTTTTCCATTAAAAGAAATATTTAGTGAGAAAACATTGAACATGACCCATCAAATAATTACTATAGCAAGTGACTTGAATGTTGTTTACTATTCTTTCAAGAGAAAAATTCAGGTGTGTAAAAATCAAGACCCGACATATTTAACAGATTTTTAGTTTTTTTCTTAGTTTAGGATAGGCTCTTGAGAGAATTTTATGCTTGGAAGTCAACATCAACAAGTATATGCCTGTGGGTGGCTCATCATACATCAAGTTGTCGTTCTCCATTGAAAGAAGAGGTGATGTCGTCAATGTGATAAACCAAGTGGAATGTGGCTCTGCGTGGGCTATAACATCAGCATTGATTCCAACTGTAGCAGCGCCTTCACAAATGACATTCTACCCCCCATTTCTCTAGACTGTTGAATTTAACAGGTATGAATTTTCCAGTAAAATTGCGTGACATTAAAAAATTTTAGAAAATGAACAACATATCGATTAACGTATATGGTTTAGGATCTAAATAAAAAGATAATAAACTGAAATGTGAAATCATAGGTCCACTGCGACATGCGTCAAGAAAGTTGGATAGACATGTGAATTTATTGTTAGTTATAAAAGATTGCAGTAGTAAAGATGGTGAACATTCTTGTTCGAAAAGTCATTACTGTTGAATTATAGATTTATCACGCTTAGTTTCGAGTCAAATTAGTTCTTAAGAATATAAATTATATCTTTGTGATGGTTGTCTCATTAATTTTAGTACACCATCAGCTTTGACTTTACATCAAAACCACATTTTCACGCAAATACCCTCAGTGGATCTAAAAATTGATAAATTTGAAGAGTGTGTCGAAAAATATTTTAAAATTTCAGAGTATAGAAAAGCAAATGAGCGTTCTTTTTATTGTGTACCCAGACCTTGAACCTGTTTTAAAACCTATTGAAACGGTACAACTAAACCAACAAAATTCTTACACTGTAAACAGCTTTAAACATGAACTTCTTTTGCTTATTTAATTAAATGCTTTTATGATGACTTAATTTCGAAATTTGAGCTAATTCTGGGGAATAATGCAGCCCAAGTCTCGATGGATCTTATTTAATGCGATTTCAGAACTTCATTTAAGATATATTTTTAAGGCCCTTTCGAAGACGATTACTCTTTTATCCTCATCATATTTCATAACTTAAGCGGCGACGACCGTCATTGATTTATAAAAAGTTATGTAAATATGAGGATAAACTTGATGTTTTGACACAAAGTAAAGAAAAGTACAGATTCGTTACAAAAACAAAAAGAATTTATTTACAGATCATTTCGATAATAAATGTGGGAAAGTAAAGAGAAAATATTTATAGTTGCGGTTTATTGAGAGTTTTAAATTTTTGTTAACCTCTCTGGAAATTTTAAGCAACGGTTTAAACAATAACAATTTTAATAAAATGAGAAAACATGTTTCGGATCCCAAGCAATTTAATTTGATGCGCCAAAAGGGTGTTTTCCATATAGCTCTTCCCTAACTAAAGGTTAATTTTATGATAATTTACGAGACGAACATACTATCCATAAAAGCTATAGGCAAGCAAAAGAAGTATGGGACTTGTTTGGATGTAAAAATTTGTGGAACTATTCAGGCATATTTAAAATCAGATGTATTGTTATTACGCGATGTTTCTAAACAGTTTCAGAATAATTGTTCAAAATTTGATAAATTGGATTCTGCGCACACAGTTTATCCTTATGGCCAAGGTAGAGTTAAAGCTCTTAACTGGCATAGATATGATTAACTTTTTTAAGAAAGGTACACGTGATGCTATAAGCAAGTATACAGAAAGGAAGCACGTTACCAATAATACTTATTTACCAGACTATGATCCAACAAAACCATCTTTATTTATAATATATCTTAATGCTGCAAATCCCTACGGTTATAGTATGTCACAAGCATTATCAAATTATGGTTTTCGATGGGCTGAGAGACAGAGAAATACTTGATTTAAATATTATGGCTGCTGACGATGATGGCTACGTTTTGGAAGTGGATGTCAATTATCAGGCTGAATTGCATGAAGCACATTCTGATCTTCCCTTTCTAGTGGTAAATATCATACCACAAACAGAAACCTCCAAATTGCCGAAATTAGTTCCTAATTTACAAGATAAAATATATACTGTATACTATAGAGCTTTAAAATAAGCCATTCCCAACGGCCTACTGGTAATGCACACTCTCCGAATATTAGAGTTTAACCAATCAAAATAGCTAAAAACGTATATTGAATTTAATAATAATTTCGTAACAAGGCCATTGCAAATTTTGCGAAAGACACTTTTAAATTAAACAATACGGTTTTCGGCGAAACTATGGAAAATGTGAAAACCCGAAAGGGTATAAAATTAGTAACTTCTGGGAAAATAGTGTAGGCAAGACTGGGGGGCTAGAGCACCGAGAATTTTGTTACTATACGTATGAACAAAGTAAAAATACTATACAGTAAATCAATTTACACCGGATTTTCCATATTATACAAGGTGTTTCATTAAGGGTGGCCGAGTACCATATCTCAGGAAGTGATAGTTCAGGAACTTTGGGAAAAAATCCCGTTAAGGAAAGTAGCCAAGAGAATAACTTTTAAGTTCCTAACTCTGTCGCTAGGGTGCGTAACTGCTATGGTCATGTAAAAAAATACATTTTTCTGGAAAATATCCCTATATAAACTATCAACAAAATATTACAATGATAATTTTACTACAATTTTACATCTTTCTGCCTTAACACTTTTTGCCGTAAGATGTAAGGTTGAGGTAGGAGAAGGGGAAAGTCTACTGGTAAAAGTTACCACAAGTTTAGTTTGGCTGAACCGAATTTTATAAACTTGGTCTCCTTTAAGAAAGGAACGTTTGACAATTAAAACGAAATAATAGCTATATCAGAATGATTTTCGCTTACCTCGCTAGAGGGCGTTATTTGGAACCCTTCTCTTTTTTCAATTTTAGTCCGAAATTTTAAACAGAATCATTTTGGAAAATAGAATAAATTTGCAAGAGAAAATCAAAAAAAATTAATTCGACATCTTTATTTGTTTGGAAATTATAGCTAAAAGAATAATTGATATCACGTTTGTGAATACAATTGTTTGGAAAGGTCTGTGGTCAAGCGTGCCATGAAAAATATTAAAAATCTTTTTAAACTTTTCGTAAGTGTGCGTATTTTCACCTTTTATTCCATCATTGTCGCCTTTAATTTACTTAGCTTTCGTATTATTACAAAATTATTTAGTAAGCTATGAAACAAAATCGGCAGATTTCCAGTAAAACAAACGAATTGACATGTCACTTGAATGAAGCTTTGATAAAACAAGTATCTCGTCAAAATTATATCTTGCTCTTTTTGTGAATTTTGATTATACCGTTATTCAACCTGTGCGTTACATCTTTCAAAAATGTCTTATACCAATGTCAAAGTTTACAAAAACCTTATGTTATTCCGAACTCAACCAAAACTCTAACTTGGGAGCATGGAAACCCAGATTTTTACAAAACTGATCCGGAACAAAATTTAGCCAATTTACTAGTTGTGTTGAAATCATTTTTAAGTCAGAATAATGCATAATTTGAAAAATCCATATTTTATTATGGTTTTTATTGTTTAACATGTTTTATTGGTTAATAAACCTTGTCTTGTATGTTATTATAGTAAAAAAAATATGTAATCAGTAATCAATTGCTTTTTATTCAACCTGTTTTTAAGTTATAAATATAATATACTAATCATAGAAAATAAACGGAAAAGTTATTAAAGAAAATGTTGTTGCTTCTCTAGACATCTCTATTCGATTCGTCTATAGAGTAGCTTTGTTGACCAGATTCTCTATAGTCTGTTCAAGTTTCAATATTGTAGAATTAAGTTCGTCACGCAATTCGTCTTGTCTAATTTCATACACTGCAATAACAGAGTAATCAATGCATTCTTTAAGTTCTTGATTGGTTTCAATTAATTTCCTACGTACGTAAGCTTTAATCTGATTTTTGAATGTCTCTTTAATAGCCATATCATAACTTACATCAGATATAAGTTTAAAAATACCATCCCTGAAGGTCTGCGCATAAACTTAAAGTCCTTGAATTTTTTTTGCGACCGAACTTATCAATAGTGTTTACTTCTGACGTTTTTATTTGAGACTGATTTGAAACCATTACATTTCCCATTTTATGCTTTTATTTTATTAATGGCCATGAAGAAAACATTGACTACAAAATGTATTTTAAGTTCTGTTTAATAAATACACCTAGTTTAACTTTACTATTTTACTATTAAAAAATGAAAATATAACAATAAAAAAAAACATTTTTAACAGATAATTTAATTTCTTTTACTGCCGTATGCTTCATTTTCTACCCAATTTTTTCTCTGGATGAAGCATTCTGTAATTGATTGACCCTGGTAATGAAGTAGTCCGCAAAAAGCGCGTTGCAGGATGTTAATTCTGAGAATATTAAAAGTATGAAATTCAGGAGAGAGAACAACTTTCCCACTAAACAGGAATTTAGAAGACTTCAGTAACAAAACCAAAGAAGTAAAACCATAGCTCGAAAAATATGACAGAAGCTTCAGAAGTATCAAATCGTAGAATCGTATTACGCGGCAGAGGTCAAAATAAACTTTTGTCAATCCGGCCGTTTAAAGCAACATCAGGAACATACAGCAGCAACGAAAGCCCTCGAAAACGAAATTTAAATTTAAAACAAAAAGCAGCCGGACAGCCCAGGGCAAGCAACAAAATACAGGAGCTCGCCACAAAACTGGAAGAAGCCAACAACAAAAATACAGAGGAAATGGCTCGCAGTCAACAAAAAACCCAGAAAAAAGACAACCTGAGAGAAATAAAACAACTCTAAAACCAAAAACAAAGGTCCAAGAACACACATCAAGAATAAATGGAAAGGCCAGACTCCCAGTGCAACGACGAAGAAGATGAGTTCACTCTCTGTACAAGCAGAAGAGGAAAAAGGAAAATGGATCAACAAGATGACTCCCAACCTAGGACCCGCCCTGCCTCAAGCAAAAAAGAAGATTCCTCCTATTATCCTAAGGAATAAAACAGCATACAATCAGTTAAAAAATAAATACAAACCAGTAAACATCACCCGAGAATGTACTAAAAACAGGACCGAAGCTGTTAAAATCCCAACAACGCCTAACAGATCACAAGTCAATGTTAGAGAGACTGAATGCATCCAATCTCCAATATCACACTACCAAGCAGAAGACGATAAACCCATCTATATAGTGCTAAGCGGAACCTAAGAAACATTATCAAGAGCGTGGACCTCATGTCCATGGTCCTCGTCGTGGTGCCAAATCATGAGAAAAGCATACTCCAGCGCAAAGACAAAATGGGAATAACATCATAGCCGAACGTCAGAAAACCCGATCTAAAACTTATTAATGTTACAACAGCCAGCTATTCGGTTATGCAGTAGAAAACAAAATACCCCAAACCAGGAAATAACCTCCTTCAACCATCCCACTTCAAAGCACTTCAGAGAACATCCAGACAGTATACCACCAACACACCCCCGAACGTCAGAGCTACAACATAAGACCTCTCACCCCTGCATGAAGCCATAGAGAGATTCGGCACAAACATGATGCCCAGTTGAAAGCTTCCTACTGTCACTGTGCCTAACTCAGCGGCAGTAAACTCTTGCGATCTAGCCCAATGCCCCGGATCACCTAACATACAGAGGAACATCACCCACGAAGTCCCGGCCAAGGAGGGAGACCCTCAATTACATAGGTTTACTTAATATTTAATATTAAGTTGGTAAACTTACCTGACAATTAGTGTACAAAGAGTATATAGCTTTGTATTAGGTCACTTAAAAACAAATAAAAAATAAGGAATTAAGAAAATCTGATACTCCACCACACACTTCTTGTGTATTACGTAAATTTATTTATTTATTTATTCTTGGAAATTGCACTTTTGTTTACAATTTAATTCATTTTATTTTACAAAGACAAACCAATAACTTTAGAATAACACTGAAAGTTGATTAAAATCAAAATGACATCACAAGTAAAAGAAAAAGAACTGCTTATTATCATAAATAGCACAATGAGAAGCAACACTGATGAGTTGTGCAGTTAATGGATAAGTCTTTATGTTGGATAAACATTATGGGTAGAACTCAAGGACTTTTAGGCAAAAGCAATTGTTTATAGGTGGAATAATTTTATACATTTTAGAAATTACATTATGTAATATTTTATGATATTTAAATAATAATGTTAAATAATTAAATCCTAAGAACTTATCTTCTTACAAACATAACGCGGACTTGAAAATTGCCGTAGTGTGATTAATATATTAACAGTTGAACGACATCTACAAGTTACAAAGGAACAGGAGAATGATTATACATATATATATATATATATATATATATATATATATATATATATATATATATATATATAATATCATTGGATTGTGCATATTTTACATATTGGCATCAAATCGTCGGGCATAGCAATCATGTAATATTTTACCGACAAATAACGGAACGGTAAAATATAAAGACTATTGCTTCTAAAATAACTAGAAGTAGATTAATAATTTAAACTAGTAGTCTCTTTAAATAACTAAGAGAATATATTTACCTCTTTCAGCAGACTTCAGTTTAACTATGAGTGATAACCAAGACAAAGAGGGTGGATCAGTTTCAAGCCAACCAATAAAGTTACTCTCTGTAATTCCCACTAATCCTGGGGACTAAAAAAATAATTATTTGTTAGAAGTTTAAAACGTAATATGGAATTTAAAATATAGCACTTGAACATGCCTTCTCTGTGATAAAAAAAATAACAAAAGTTTTACATAGAACGTTTTAAAACCATATTTAGATGGGATTAAAAAGAGGAAACAAAGTCCCGACGTGGACTTTACATATGATTTTAAGTTTTGTTATTGAATAATATATATTGTAGTCCGATTACCCTTCCATCTATTATCTAAAGTACTTTCTTCAAGCTTGAATCGCATAGATAGTAATGCAATGAATCTCTTGTAAACGAGTTGCAGGATTGAATCAGAGTATCCAAAAAAAATTTTTTTTTTAATTGTGTCTTAAAGTTGTTCCAATGGTTAGTTCGATAAGTGAACATTTAATTTTTCTAGCATGAATTTATATAAATAAAAATTAACAAAATAATATAGTTTAGTTGAATACGAGCATTAAATATTAAAAAGTAATAAATCTAATGTCTAAGATTCTGAGTAAATTATCAAAATAATATTTTTTAGTTGAGTTCATTCAATTTCTGGGATTCCAAGTTATATATATATATATATATATATATATATATATATATATATATATATATATATATATATATATATATATTGATAATTGAACAACGCGAGCTTAATACACCTAAGACCAAACACTGGTCGTCCGTCAGAATTGTAGCCACAACCTTTAAAAACAGTTTGATTTCTAATTTTACTACGAGAATAATTTGTAAATATCTATGAAAATATAAAAATACCCCAGAAAGACTGGTAATTATTTATACAAGGTGTGAGATTTAGGCAATTACAATACATATAAAGGGTATATTTTTAAAGAGGTATACAATTTTAAAATGAAATAAAATGCATATAAATAATGTTAACAACTATGGGTTTTGGCTCTATTTATAAGATAATTGTAAGACATTAGTGTTTAAATATGATTTCGGGCTTATGAGTTCTACGACTAGCTTGAAGAAGCAAATAGGTCCAATTTTTGACCACTTTACCGAGCAACTAGGGCCATATATCAGCAATTATGACGAACGTTGACTTCCAAGTGGTCCAACGTTTGTGGTTTATCGGCGTAGACTAGTAGTGACTTTACATATCCCCAAAGAAAGTAATCCATAGGTGTAAGATCACACGATCGTGGAGGCCAGCTCATTACGCGAAATTATGTGCTCATTGAATGTTTCCCGCAATAAATTGATGGTGTCGTGCGCTGTGTGGCGAAACACATCTTGTTGAAACCAAAGCTGTGTCACATCAATACCATTCAACTGAGGAACGAAGAAGTCAGAAATCATGACTCTATAGCGCTCTCCATTGACGGCAACATTCTAACAGGCATCATCTTTAAATAAACATGGACCAATGATTTCACCTGCGCATAAAGCACACCAAACAGTGACTTTTGATGGATGTAAGGGCGTCTCAATAAAGGTTTCTGGGTTTTCTCTGCTTCAAATTCAGAAATTCTGTGTATTAACGTCATCATTCAACTAAAAATGAGCATCGTCGCAGAAAAAAATTTTGTGTTGAAAAAGAGGATCAAGCTGAATATTGTTTTCGGCCCATTCAACCGAATGTACGGCGCGCATGATGGTCACGCGGTTTCAACTCTTGTACCAGCTGTATCTTTTAAGCTCGTAATCCAAGATCTTTCCGCAAAATCTCCCACAAAATGGATGGGCATAGCTCCAATTGTTATGCACCATGACGAATCGACTCATTCGGGTCCTCCTCAATACTACGTTCCATAGCACCAATAACTTCTTCTGTGCGCATTGTACAGCGTCTTTGTGGATGCGTATTATCAACCGAGTGTACGTAGTGCGAAAACGATCCATGGTTTGCCGAATAACTTGCTCGGACGGACGATTATGTCGACCATAAAATGGATGTAGCGCACGGTAAATTTGGCGAACTGAACTATGATTCTCAAAATAAATTTGCACAATTTGCAAGCGTTGTTCTGACGTAAGTATATTCATGATGAAATGGTAAAACGTACTGACTACAAATCAACTGTCAACAGTCATTAGAAATAGTGTTGCCAATTTAAAAACCAAACCTCTAAAAAAACATACTTCATATTTTTAATTTCGGCGATATAAAAATCGTCAAAAATTAAAAAAAGTTTAAATAAACAAATTTATAATTTTTCATTCTCTAGAAACTGGCAATACAAAATATATATGTAATGCATGTTTGTATTATTACTAGCAGTGTCATTACTTGACAGGTGTATAGCCACAGGGCCCGAAAGGGAGTAAAATAAGGCACAGAATTATAGAAAGACTGAAAAGAATCAAACTTTTTAATTTAATGAGAAGTTAACAAATAAGAGATTTTTTTTTGATCAGAAAAATATTATACATATAAAGAGCTCTTTTACAGAAACTAAACTTTAAGAAGGATTTAAAAATAAACTTAGTTACAGCTGTTGTCACCAGAGACTTTATTTTCTTTTACTAACGGATTTAGATAATTTATTTCATTATTTGTAAAAACTCTTGGAAGTTTTAACACAACCACGTATTGTATAATGACTATTATAGGCGAAATAAGACTCCCCTTCCCTCCCTATCATACGAATTCAAATGAATAGTTTCTTCTTCTGGTGTACATTATTTTAACAACCCAACTTCAATTCCAAAAGGCCATCTTGATTTTGGCCAGTACTAACTTTTGCCCAGGGTTCTGTTTTAAAAATACACAGCTGATTTGTGCAAGAAATAAAGATTTAAAATTTCAAAACCTAGTTTAGTTAATATAATTTGGCAAGAATTAAATTTGGTTGTGCTTAAATAAATTTTTGGGACAGTAAGGTACGATTTAAAATAAAAGTATTGTTATAATTGATATAAATAAACTCCATATGGGAAATGGCCCAATTTTTAACGTGTATTAAGTATAATACGGAGCAGTATGCAAAACTAAAGACAATCGAAATCAATAATGAGATAACAATTTAAAAATAAAAATAAAGTTTATATAAGTAATTAGAATTTTTTTATATACTCGATTTAAAATATTTTCTAGAGAACGGAAAACTATAATTATATTAAAGTTAAAATTATAATATAAAAAATCTGGAATACCTAAAAAAACTTTACTTCAAAAAAGCCACTTTTTTCTAATTTAAGTTGTATTTTGTACAGCAGAAATAGTAATAATGATATAACTGAAAAGAATATAACTTCTTATTGTTCCAGCAAAAAGATTTAGAAATCATTTTGTAAGTTTTTAAAAGAAATATATTTCTCGTCAAATATGACAAATAAAACTTACATTTCGAAAACAGCTTTCTATGGCAGAATTAATATTTTGAAGTCCTAAAGACACATCTTCATGTAAATATTTAATAACCTCAAATATTTTCAACAGTAGTCCTTGCAATCGTAATCGGGTTAGACAGTTATTATGGTCAGCCGACAATGAGAATAGAAATTTGTATATATCAAACAAACTGCAGTTACTTAAAATTCCCAACAGGATTTTTGTCGAGAATACTTGTATGTTTCCTTCTCTGAAACTGTAAATACATAATGATTATGCTAGGAGTCAAAATTACAATTACAAAAGTAGCAGATCGCTTTTCAGTTCAGTGTATACGTTTTAGATCTGCATAGTATTTTTATCCACATTGAAATTCTAAAATGCGACTAGATATACTCTGGGCTGTAAAACTTAGTTTTATAAGAGTTTCTTAAATTATATAGAAAATACAATAAGTAGAAAGAATTAATAGTACACAAGTTTTATTCATCAAATATTCCGACATAAGTTGTAGAGTAAAATCTGTCTGTAAATACATTTTTAAAATATTTATCAGATTTGAACCTCATAATGTCCAAGATATTGGCATCAAAAATAAATTTGATGCCATGAAGTTAAGAGTTAATTGTCACCGATCTTATTTTCTGATTGTCTAACAAATCACATACGTTACGCGTCGACTTGTAGAACCTTATAACTGAAACATACTAAGAGCAATTTTGGAAAATTTAACGTCATGTCGGAATCTACTATATAGTCCAGAAATTATTTTGGTATATTACGACAGATTGTGAAAAACGTTAATTTTAACAAAAGATGCTTTGTCATCATGTATCTTAATTGACAGCCAACTGTTATAATAATACGCTATATGTGATGAAAAAGATAAAAATACATTCTGTCTACAATGAAAGATAAAAATAATTTAGTTCTGAATATGGCTATGATAATTTGTACAACTGAAGAATATCTTACAACTAGCATTTCAAAAAGTTCTTTCAACACTGACATTTACTATTCTACAAAAGTAGAACAACACTTTCGAAATATGTATAAATCCCGATATTATAAGATACTAAATGTCTTTCTCAATACAGGTGCATCACTGTAAATACTTATTAATAAAGGTAAAATTTACTTTTTATACTTAAACGGATCTATCATTAACCTAATTAGGGCCATCACTTGCTAAATAATTCAAGTTTTAAGTATATTTTTTTAAAAGGAAAGAAAAATGGTTAAAATCTAGTAAAAATTCAGTAACGCCAATTATGGTTAAAAAGGAATTGTTTACAAAAGTTTGTATGCGGTCTGGAAAATTAACAAAACTAACAAATTGTAATTGAATTTTATTTTAGTTACGTAGTATTTACAAAACCTAAGTATAATTTGAACTACGTGCCCTTACTTCATTCAGAAATTGTTTTATAATTGGTAATTATGAACATTTCTTACTCTATTGGAGCAATATGTTATCCAAATAACTGAAAATTTGATATCTATATTTTAACTTCCTCATAATTATAACATTTGTTTTCAGAATAGGAGATGTGTTTTTACCCTACTTGGTACCACATATTAAAAGTAAAAATTTAGTGTCTGCAGCTTTCATAGTATTTAACAAACAAATCTATATTTTAATCATAAACAAACCTCGATTTTATAAAGAAAATAACTAGTAAATAACAGACATCGTCAGCAATACTACTCGCAATATTTTGGCCCCGGAAATTACTGCTATTTTACTTAACACATTAAAAATTTTCCTTAATGAAGTCAATTATGATCTATGAACAAAATGTATCACAAATCACTTTTAAAATTTAAAATACTTATGTAAAATTGATGTATTATTTCAATAACTTTTTCTGAAGACTTTGTACAGTTATGAATGAAAATTAATAACGCTATGTTTACAGTCCCTTGAATTACAGTGGCGTGTTAGATATTTATTTACAACAAAGGTATATTTGCTGATTTGTCTAAATTATAAAAGTAACTCTTAATACTTGAGCAACTTCAGCCCATTCTTTAACTATATATGACGTTGAAATTACCTCTAAATATACTTCTTAATAATTCATTACATATTAACACATTAATTAGAAGTGAACCATTTGTATTCAAAACAATTTTTAAGAACCGGTAAATTAATCCGCGATAATTAAAATTTAGCATATTTGATCAATTTGGGTGTTTTTGCGAATATTAACAATCATGTTAAATTTATTAATTACTGTTTCATAACTCTGAAAATTCTGAAATACCATTCTGAAGCGAGACAATTCTGCTAGAACAAAATAATGTATTCACTATGTAAAATCACTAAATAAAAAATATCTCTAATTGAAAAGTGAAAAGATGGTACTGAATACTAAGAGAACCAATAGAATATATGAAAAAACTTACCGGTCATATACATTAAATAAAAAATTCACCATAATTTCAGTTGCAAAGTCAATATCTATATTTGTATGATTTTTTTTATTTGCTGCAAAAAAAATGTCTGAAAGTACAGCTTCTAAGTCACATGTTTCCAATGTAAGCGAATTTTCACTATTGCCCAGTCTATGTCTCTCAAATACGGCAGTAATAATTGATAACGGCACTTCTTCCACTAAAATAAATATTTGCATGTTAATAAAATTACAATTATGGATTTTCCATTATGCATACTAGTTGCCAGCCTGGAGTTCTGCTTTTAAGGAGTCATAAAGAGGTTCCCTCTTAATCATTTATTTTTTTACTTGTTTTCCCTTATAATTAGCATTATATATAAGTAATGTTATTTTTTGGTTTCTGCTGTGAACATCAGAAAAAATTTTAAAATAATTGAAATATTTAAAACTTGTAGAAAATATAAAATTTATTTATGAAGACTCTTTTTTTATTTTTGAGACCGTTTTCAACTTCTATAAAAATAGGTTATTTTCTCAATATAGGTAGGTGAATAACTCGACCGTCCTAATCCATAACTGTAAATACAAATTTGTAAATGAAAAACCTAACAATGTATACTTCAACGGATATGTTATTAACTATAAGGAGTCATAATTTGTCCACTATTTTGAGTTTTAATCTCTTACCTTTAATTTCTAACACGAGATTCTGAAGGGAAATCAAAATGGCCAAACTTTGGGAAGGAGGTCAGAATTATTTTAACAGCACATTCAATAAAGTTTAAATAAAACTATCTCTATAAGCGGTTTTCAATCTTTCAGTATTTGCGATCCGAGTTTCCTTACCAGTTTTCATCAAGTCCCTCTTTTAACGGTTTTTGAGTTCTGACAATTTATTATATTCATTTTTTCTTGTCTCAATACACGATCATAAAAATATCACAAAACGCTTTAAAAAATAATTATTTTTTTAATTAATTTCTTATATCAATTACTTTTCTGATCATTTGTACAGCTATGGTTGAAAATATATATTATTTTCTTCAAGTAATTTCAAAAAGGCTGTATAGTTAGTTTTCTCACTATACCTAGAATTCGTTTATGAAGATTAAGTTGTGAATAATACTACTTATATACTTACTATATAAACTTCTCTGCAAAACTCTAAATTTTAGAGCTAGACGATACAACGGGTACGTCACATAATTGCAATCGTCTATTGCCTGTTGCACATCTGAAAACTTAGGATGATCCCATTGTTTTATATTTGCTTCTTTACTAAAAAAATTATACTTTTTACTAAAAAACTTATTTAGCTGCAAGTCACTTTGAACATAAATAATATTTTAAATTTCAAATAACTCTATCTAACATATCTAAAGATCAAATTAATTTAATTATTTAAAAAAGCAACACGCAACATTTTTACTTTAATTAATTTCAACTGCTTATTTATGAAACTATATATATATATATATATATATATATATATATATATATATATATATATATATATATATATAGGGTGTATCGAAATTGGTAAAATACAACTAAAAATTTTTAGTTCGAAACATATCGACTGAGCCGAGCAAAAAACATTTAAATGACACAAAAACACGTAATCTGCCGTGACGCAGGCCCTGAGAAATAAATTCTTCGGCCCTGAGTAATCGCCTGAAATCGTGCTTCTGCCCTTCGAACACACCCCTGCAGAATTAGAATAACGTCAGAACTAGGGCTCGGTTGTTTGAACGCTGAATAACGTAATAATATTTTTATTTATATTTGAAAAAGTATTGATAAACAGTAGATATTTCATTTCTTGGTACACATATACCGATTTCATGCTATCCTTTTTTAATTGCATTATTTAAACGAGTATCATATGATAAAACAAAAAAAGTGAATATTTCGGTAACTAAGATTTTTTCGTATTCTACGTAGAATCCTAAGTGAAAACAGACTCCTGAGCATTTTGATTATACGCATCATTCGCGAGAAAAAAAAATTACGTATATCCGAAATATTGTGATCGCCTGCTTATCCTGTGCATATAATAATCGAAGAGTTAGAACAATAATTTACGCGATCTAAAGTATTTAACGGTTACTAATTTTAAACTCAGTGTCAAATTACAAGAATTCAAAGTTGCGGATCTAATCTGGAGGACTGAAACCGCCAAAATAGTCCGTATTTTACGTTTTTTTCTTAGCTACCTATCCTGAACCTCATATCCCAAGCGTAGCGAGAGTGATATGGTACATAGCAGACATGCGAGACTTCAGGCGATTATTCAGAGCCGAAGGATTTGTTTCTCAGGGTCTGTCTCACGACAGATTACATGTGTTTGTGTTAATTAAAGGTTTTTTGCTAGGCTCAATCAATATGTTTCGAATTAAAAATTTTTAGTTGACTTTACCAATTTTGATACATCATAATATATATATATATATATATATATATATATATATATATATATATATATATATATATATATATATATATATATGGCTGGTGACTGCTTGGACAGATATTACCAATACAAGAGACCTGTAGCGACGGTAAAAAGATTTTAACTGTGTTTAATGTTGTCTTACCAAGCATAGAAAAGTAGGCCAATTAATAGAGAAAAAAATAAGTGTTTCTGTAACAAAAATACTATCAGGATACCGACTGTGCCATCACACTGAAAACAACTCATAGTGATATTTTGTTATATTTTTCACTATCTACTATGATCCATTAATTTGTTATAAACAATTAAAACCAAAAAATTGCGTTTTTTCGTTTTTGGCTTATAAAATCAAAACTAATGAAACAACTTCGATGATATAAACTGACGAATTGTAAAGAATAAAAATACCAACAAAATTAGCACTGGATTGGCACAATCGGATGATTTCATGGTCAAGGAACAGCAGAAAATGTCCCTTTGTTTCCAAGTTGATTTTACATCAATTTATGAAAAAAAGCATATTTGAAATTGAAATGACCTCTAGATGTCATTAGATCCCCTGTTATTTATAAAATGGGGGGTTTCTATTGGAAAAATTCAACTTAACCTTCAAATGACTTTGAAGGCCAAGGTCAAGGTTACCATTAAGTGCGTCGTTTGATTTCCTATAACTTTCGCCAGAAACTTTTTTCTCTAAAATACTTTATTGAGAAAATATTCTGCTGTTTCCCGACCTTGAAATGACCTCTAATGTCATTAGACTCTCCATGTTATTAAAACCATTGGATAGACAATTTTCTCCGCTTTCCATTTCTGTAATAAAAAAATGGAGTTTCTATTTGAAAAACTCAATTTAACCTTCAAATGACTTTGAAGTTCAAGGCCACCAATAGATGCGCTGTTCGATTTCCTAAAACTTTCATCTGAAATATTTTTCTCCAAAATGCTTTGCTGAGAAATATTCTGCTATTCCGGTACTTTTGGGACACCTTGTATAGTAATTGAAGCGCGCTGCGTGCAACTTATAAATCATTAGATTTGATTTTCCCAGCAACTAAAAAATAGATTTTATTAATTTATTTTTGATTCTGGGGGGAGTGAACTCGAGAACACTGATTTTCTACTCGGATTTCGAGAAGAATCAACGGAAATGCTGATTTTACTTTAAAAATATCACTATGGATTGCTATTAGTATGCTGGCAAAGTAAGTGGCCTAATACTATTTTTGTCATGAAAAAATCTCTTTCGATTGGTCTAAAGGTAAAGACAATATTCATATGAACTTAGGTATTTCATGTGTCTTTATTTATTTTATCTCATGTGAACAAACGGTTCATCATCCCTTTTTCGACCAAACTTCATCACCTCCAAATAACACACACACACAAAACAATGTGTCTGCTTACACTTGCACAGACATCTATTTTTATCATAACTATATATTTTTATTAAATTTGCGACAGCAAGGCTTTCATCTTCTTCCACTTTATTTTTCAATTTTTAAATGAGACAATGGCCATCCAGATTCTTTTCCTCTAAATTTCTCCTCTAAAATGAGCGTACTAAAAGAATTCTTTAAAAAACTTGTCGACCATTAACAAGTTCGATTTATTTAATAGCATCCCAGTCCTTTAGCAGGCACAAATTACGACATAGCAGCAAATGGAAAATATTATAACATATAAGGGGTGTCCTATTTAAAAAATCATAAGTTTGTTAATATCTCAAGAACTAAACTTGACTACGCCATGGAACTCTACGTAAAAAACTCTATAAGAACCAGTTCTTACCTTTTTGATAAATTAACGCATAACGCAAATACGAGATGTGTCTAAATAACGAAGATTTTCAATATGTAGTTTAAAAACTAAAAGAGCCATGACAAATTTGACCCCGGAATCTTTCTTTTCATTAAAAAGTAGGAGACTAAAGTAAAAACCGCAACACTCTATCTTTGATAATAACTCCAATACCTCCTAAAAGTATCGAAAATGGGACACCCCCTACTTCAAAATTACGTCATAGTATTTCTTAATCAGATTAAAATCTATTTGAATGTGATTTTTTTTGTATGGTACTAGTATCGACCAAAAGGGTATATAAAGGGTCCAGATCGGCTTTCTTACTCAGTATATTCTGTGAGTTTGTCGACGCAAATTGAATTAATTTGACAAGTGTCAAAAGTAAGGTTGACAATAAAAAGTGATTAAAATAATACAGTGTGTGTAATTTGTTTGAAGACCGGCCGTATATATATATATATATATATATATATATATATATATATATATATATATATATATATATATAATAAATCAAAACTAATGCATTACCAATAGTTATTAAATACATTTTAAAATAGTTCCACAAAATTTAAACTATACTATATATTTAGAATAATATGCAGTCTAACGTAACTCGTACATCCTATATTATTCAAAAGAACAATTCTGTTCCTATCTTACACAGAATATGGTGCCATTTTGTCAATGATCATTCCATATATTTACTGATAAATTGTAAACGTGGATGCATTCGTCTTTTTTTTTTGTAAATGTGACTCTATGGGAATTTCTAACATACCTACAGTCTGGTTTCTTGCAGATGAAGTCTAAATGTTTTTTTGGGGAAAACATCTACTTTAAAAACATCTCGAATTTGATGAGGCCAAATCGAGATACAGCGCGCTAAGTATAGATTAAAATTATATATTTAAAACATCATAAAACACCAATTTATTAATATTTTTCTGTGATTTTTGGTATTTACATTTGTTACAACTTTCTCTAAGTACTTAAAAAGATTATATAATTTGTTCTTCAAAAAAACCCCATTTATCAAGGTTAATTAATTATATTTAATTATATCATACAATCAATATTTATTAAATTTTTTTAACAAAACTAACGTAACTAAGCTTCTAATCATGCCCTCTAGACGCCCTTATTTAAAAAGTCTCAAAAAAGGCACAATTTCTAAGATTTTTCACCCATTTTTGGTAATTATTATTATAATAATATCCTTTAAACATCTATATGGGTCACATAATTTGTTCCCCTAAGACAACCCCAGCAATCAAAGTTCCACCCTTATTTTAAAATTATCATAAATTCCACATATTTCAAAACTTTTCGCTGATTTTTGGCAATTAAGCTCATAATAAAGTCTTCTAAACACCTATATGGCTCACATAATTTGCACCCCTAAGAAAACATCAGCGACCGGAGCCTTTATTTTGAAAAGGTCATAAATTGCAAGTTTTTCAAAATTTCTTGATAATTTTTGCCAATTAAGCTTATAATAAAGTCCTCTAAACACCTATATGGGTCACATAATTTGTTCCCCTAAGACAACCCCAGCGGCCAAGGTTCAACCCTTATTTTAAATTGTCATAATTTTTTCATTTTTGGGTGATATTGGGTAATTAATCTTATAATAATATCCTCTAAGCACCTATATGGGTCACATAATTTGTTCCCTTAAGACAACTTCAGAGGCCAGGGTTCAGCCCTTATTTTGAAAGGATCATATATTGCACGTTATTCAAAATTTTTCAGTGATATTTGGTAATTAAGCTTACAATAATGTCCTCTAACCTCCTTTATGGGTCACATAATTCATTCCCTGAAGACAACCCCAGCAGCCATGGTTTAACCCTTATTTTAAAATTGTCAAAATTTCCACATTTTTCAAAATTGTTCGTTAATTTTTGATAATTAAACTTATAATAAAGTCCTCTAAATTTTATTTATTCTTCATATATAGGTGTTTAGAGAACATGATTAGAAGCTGAGTTACCAAAAATCGTTGAAAAATTTTAATAAATATGGATTTTATGATATAATTAAATATAATTAATTAACCCTGATCAGTGGGGTTGGTTTTGAAGAACAAACTATATAATCCTTTTATGAACTTAGAGAAAGCTATAATAAGAGTAAATACCAAAAATCACAAATATTAATAAATGAGGAATATATGATGTTATAAATATACGGTTTTAATATATACTTAACACGCTGCTGGCCACTAGCTTCAGCCTCATCTAATTTGTTTGCCTGGCGCATAAGGTTTTTATCATGAAGCTCATATTCGCTAGCTCTTTTTCACCGACTTCTAAAAGAAGGAAATTCTGTATGGACACCGATTACAATAAAATTTTTTACGTAATGTTTAGGAGGTTGCTGCGGTGGTCCTATTATTTTGGATGACATTGGTGCAGTAAAATCCAAGATGGCACTGATAATATGGCAGACAAAAAAATTAATTTTGTCTGATTTACTCCAAAATGGATATGGGGGAGTTTTCAGGGTCATACACAACAAAACTGAAATTATTTTTAAAAAATTAAATATGGTGGATCCAATATGGCGGACAAAAAAAATTATTTTATTTGATTTTCTCCAAAATAGGTATAGGAGAGTCTTCGGGATCGCACATCACGAATCTAAAATTATTTTTAAAAAATTTAATATGGTGGACAAAAGACATCAATTTTGTCTGATTTTTTCAAAAATGGCATGGGCGAGTTTTCGAGGTGGAACATAACGAATCTGAAATTATTTTTTGAAAACTCAATATGGCGGAGAAAAAAATTATTTTGTCTGATTTTTTTCCAAAATACATATGGGGGAGTTTTTGAGATTCCACATTACGAATCTGAAATTATCTCAAAAAAATTAAATATGGCGGATCCAAAATGGCGAATTAAAAATTTTATGTCTTTTGATTTTGTCCAAAATCAGTATTGGGGAATTTTTGTTGGTAAAAAGTAATATTTATTTATTATCAATATTATATTCACATAAAAATAAATATAGTTACTTTTTTTTTAAAAAAGATTTTTAAAACCCATCAAGATGTATTATTTAAAAAATACTGCTATCATTTTATCTCCATTGAACACATCTTTTCATAAAACTAAATATAGTAAAATTTTATCTATTTATTTTTGACCAGATCACCCTGCATTGAAAAAATACTTTATAAAACTGATTCTAAGCTCAGAATATGGGATTATTTTATTATATTTTACACATGCTATTATTCTACCAACTGTTGTTTTAGTGAGTAATTCTGAAATTAAAACTGTGATTCTCAATAAAACCATTTATATTTAATAATTCCTTTTTTATAGAAATTCGTATTTCTTAAAAATTTTATCTTTAATTTTTCTACTATTCAACTTTACTAAATAACAGAAACACTTAGAAAGACATAGTAACAATAATGCAACTCTACAGTCATGTACTTACTGATATTTGAAATGTTAATTATTAAAGGACTTTTTTGATGATTAAAAATAACAGAATTCAATAAACGACAGTAGAAAATAGCATTTATAATATTAACTCTTGTTTCTCGATTTAAACATCTACAACTGCTTTAATTAGCTCTATAAAAAAGTTATATTTTTTTCTTAAAACATATTTCCGATAATAATTTAAAATTTTTAATTTTCTCAAGATAAACTGAAAGATAAGTAGCCGAAATATCCGCAAACTTGATCAAATGAATCAGTAAACATTAAGAAGGATCAAACTAAAATATAGGCAAATAAGACAAAAATAATAACAATATAAAATATTAAAAGGAATTATAGGATATTTATTTACTTTTTGTAGAAGATAAAACCTATTTCATTCTCTGCTTTCTCCCAATTTCCCATTGTTGAAAGAAAAATCCACAGGTTCAATGAACAGGTTAGAACCGGATGTCACAAACTCACAATAATTAGACACGAATTACAAACCATAAAACAGAATTAATTTATACGTTTAAACTGTAAAAGTTTTTACATTTGTAATTACATTTTTTAATTAATAATTATTATTTTTAAACTTTTAGCCAACCGTTGGTTATTGTGTTGCTTTGTTTTGAACTGGTCATTTGTCAGATTTTTGACAACCTACGTAAGAAAGAACTTCAGATTACATTAAACTTAAGAAAATCAATCAATCGGTTGTATTAATTTTTTTTTATTTACTTGCCGACTTACGTTACTATCGCTACTTTCGCTAATTTTTTCTATTTTATGAACGAAAAAGGAGAAATGAAAATATTCATGGTGTATTTGTTCTTTTTTATTATGCACTTTTCAACAAGGATAGAACAACAACGGACTTACATTTACTGCCCTCGATTCAAGAGTTTCAGGCTCAGGTGCATCAAACCCTGAGTAGCTCCGAGCAAATTTGAATAAGCGGTTAAAGTGTAAATTTGAACAGTAAATAACCTACAAATTATTTTTTTTGGAATTTCTGTTTTTAATATGCATAGCACAAAATATTGAAGATAAAAAGGTAAAAATACTATTTTATTACTTATTAGTTTTGAGTTTTGTCGGGTGTCATGGAATTTTCGGCCATAAATATTTCGCAATTCGCTAAAAAAACTATAAACGTAAGTCCGATATCTTGTGAAATAATCTTATTTTTGTGTCTCCATTTCACGTATAAAATGTTTTTACCCAAAAAATAGCATCTAGAAATTATAACTGATAGCTGCTAGGGCTTTATACATCAAATATTTTTATTGGTGCTTGAGGGGTAAGGGGAAAGCAGGTCTGACAAGCGCCGAGGCATAATGCACTACTTGAATAAAGCAAGCGTTTTTTGCACCTGTATAGCTCCGAGCTGTTCATGCCAATGAATCGAGGGCATTAATTGCGGTGTAGCGTCACCTAATGAGTTAAAGAAAATTTGTTGGCCTAATCGTTTAGATTCTGTAACGCATCTGTTTGATAATTAGTATGATAATAACATTATGCAATAATAATTCGGTTTTTTATAATTACTTTAAATAAGTATGTAATAAATTATAACGCAAACGGTTAATAAAAATACAGTAGATCACTTATGAAAACCGGTAGACGTAAATCTCATTAAAAAACGGTAGGTCTACCGTTAAAACGGTAGGGTTGGCAACACTGGTCATTGGTGTTCTATTTCTTTTACAGTCACGCACCCAGAAATTCCGGCACATTTCCGCCATTTTGGAGAAAGTTTACTTATAATAACAGTGAACATTCTGTCGCCATAGGAAATTATACTGAGTAAGTATCTCCCAGGAAGTTGAAGGGGATAAAAGTAAGGGGAATACCCTAAAATAAATTCGGTACGGCATGTAAAACAGTACTCCCCTTAAAAGGGCTATACTGTACTTGCGCAGTAGGCCAGAGGACAGGACTGGACTTTAGCAACCTTTTATTACGTTACTATATTGGAAAAATTACAAATTAGAATTCATTAATAAATGATTAATAAAATAAATACTGGCATAAAATAGATTTAAATTTCGGTACTTCCCCTTATTTCGAGGTCGTAGAACATGATTCTGACTTCCGTTTTCCATAATTTTCCTCAGTAAAAAACATTTTTCGCTTTATGTTCGATTTTTTTTACAAAATCGTTAAAATTTTGTTTCAATCACAAATTTTACACTAATAAAAGCCTCTGTACTATACTGCTAGATTACCGATACGATTTCTGTGAAATTTATATGTGAATTTCTTTTCTTTCACAGATTATCCCGCCTTTACGTGTTCTCTCCCGGACAATAACATTATTAATAAATCTAGATTAGTTCAGGTTAATTTTAGTTTCTTAAACTAACCCAAACTAAGCTAAACCTGAACTAACCAAAACCGACTAAAAATTTTGGATGATTAAGATTAATTTTACCCTTTTTTATCTATTACAAAAATTAAACTATGTTGTTAACTGTAGTGGATAAATTTTATAGTTTATTTTACGAAAGTATAAGTCCAAAACGTTGCTGGAAAGCAAATTTATTGAATCGTGGAGGGGAGCTCCTGGAATTAGGTGTGCTAAGGAACATATAACTGGGCCTTGTGCACGGCGTACTAAGAAGGTTCTCTCCTTGGGAAGGAAAGAGCTGCGAATTGTAGTGAGATTGTTGATAGGACATTGTCACCTCAGGAGCCATCTTCATAGAATCGGTATCGAAGACGACCCGACGTGCAGATGGTGTTTGGAGGAGGATGAAACTGTAGACCATGTTCTCGGAGAGTGCCCAGCACTCAACGGACTAAGACAGAGATATTTCGGAGATACAATTTTGTTACCGGAAGCAGTTAGGTAAGTTCAACTAACGAGGCTCTTTGGATTCGCAAAGGCGATCGGCCTCGGATAACCTCAGCTATGGTGGGATGTAAAGGGCCCAATGGAGGCAAAGGCATCGATGATCTAGTATCACCACCCCTTTTTCATTCATTCATTCATTCAAGTCTAGGTCAATTTAGGTTGGTTCAGATTAGTTTCAGTTTTACAAATTAATCAAAATCAAGTTAAACCTGAACTAACCAAAAATTCTGGGTGGTTAAGATTAATTTTTCCCTGATACTGTACAAAACATTACAAAAATTAGACTATTGTTGACTGAAATGAACAGATTTTATAGTTTATACCATGAAAGTATTTTACATCTGAGAACGTGTCAAATGAATATTAGTCGTTTTCGCGAGTCTGATGATCGATGGCCTTTCCGAAACATATTTTTGGTTTTTCATCGAGAATACAAATTTTTCTACATTTATTCAATAAAATTTGTGCAAAAACAGTTGAAATATATTGCGTACATGATATTTTAACTGGTACCATTGAAAATAAATATGTAAGTTCGGTGTTTTCTTCAGAATTAAAAGTGCTTGCTTGGTAAAGTGACGCTCTGGGTTTTTTGAGTTTTCCGGGAAACTGAGGAAAAATAGTGGAAAACCAAAGCCAAAACCCTATTCTACTACCTCGAAATCGATTTTTTTTCCAAAAAACGCCATTTTCCTATATTTACCATAATGTAAATAATTACCAAAATATAAAAAATGTGTTTACTGAAAAGAAATAATTAATAGGATTTTCAAAACAATACCATACATTGATGCTTTATTATAAATAAAAAGTTTACACAAATATCTTGATAATATACATAAATATAAATTCCGAGATTTATCTAATGTCTGCACGGCACAAAAAAAATCAAGAGAATTTTAAGTGTCGAGAATGATGACAAACGACAACATTAAACACAAAGAATACGCCGGGACGTCGATCGCCACTTTCGCAAATCTTGCTCTGGGTACCTATTCTCGTTCTTGAGAGAACGATCACTTGATGGAAAGTGAGCGTGGTTCTCACGAAAAAGGATGAAACCGTATTCGGGGTAGCTTTTCTCGTTCTCGAGAGAACGATCATCTTGATGGAAAGTGTCCGTGGTTCTCACGAAAAAGTAAGAAACCGTATTCCGAATACGTTTTCGTACTTTTTCGTGAAAACCACGCCCACTTTCCATCAAGTTAATCGTTCTCTCAAAAACGAGAATAGATTCACTAGTCTTCTGGTTCTCACATTGCCAACCTCGTACAAATAAATTTACTATCAAATTTCTTTCTGCGCTTGTCCACGTAGTCACTTGATGTCAATTTATGACATTTATTTTCTGCATGTTAGGATAATTTTTTTGGCATTTAGCCTATATGTGTAGTTTTCCGCATCCCTTCTAACTTCCTTGGTTATCCCTAACTGACAAAGGGTAGAAGCAATTTGCGTAACTTTCCAAATTTTTATCGACATAACTAGTTGAACGAGACGGATAGTAGAAAGAGATAAAATGACAGTATTACGTTATAAAGGCACCCGACCGATCCAATTTGTGTCAATTGATTATAATCTCTGGATGTCTGCAATACTATTGATAGACAGTGGCATAAATAACGACTCCACAGGCCACGTGGTGCCGGGGGAGGGGGCGCAACTAATCTAGGGGCGTCCTCAAGTACCAAAGTTTAAATAAAAAGGATCAAAACGGGTGCAAAATAGTAGGGCGCATTAAAAAATCTGCAGGGGGGCGTACATACTTTTAATTACGTCACTGTTAATCGGTTAAAAAATAAATAGATTAAAAGATTATATTATATTTTTTGTTGTTAAAAATAACTCGTCATTAAAAAAAACAATATGTTGTGGAACCATTTCTGCAAAACGTTTTATTTTTTGAAAAAACACAGTTCAAATGTTAATAGGTGTTACTCCGTTATTTCTAGTATTTTCTCATTTTTAATTGAAATATCCTTAGAAAGTTGAATGTGTTTCGTAAGTTTCAAGCAAATTTGAGATTACAGAGGTATAAAATTATTACAGAAGATTCTGTTCACATCTTAATAGTATTAGCTTGCTATTTAAGGCGGCATTTTTCAAGGTCATTTGCGTCAAAATAACCTCTTATTTTGACCTAAAAATCGTCATTTTTAATACGTTGAAATTCAACGAGGAAAAACGATTCTTACCTAAAACTTTCAAAAAATGCTTAGGAAAGGCATAATGAAGGGGAGAGTTACATAATATGCAGAGAAAAAAACTTAAAAATAGCATTTTTTATTACTTGAGTACACACAAGTTTCCAGCCGTCAGAAAAGACATGTTTTTTTAATATCATTTAAAATCTAGCGAACATTTCACAAATTTTATTGAAGTCTCCCCTTGTATTTTTACAAACACTATTCTGTCTAAAAAATCACAACCAATGGATATTTATTTTAAAAAAGTCAACGTATATAAAAAAAAACTAGTAAAAAGTAACAAATCATAATTCCCGGGTCGGCCCTAGGTCTATTCAAAAACTGTAATTGATGTGACCTGAACAGTCTGACAATGGTGTTCTTTTTTTTATTTGCACTCAACAGAAGAAGACATTCGACTACCAACTAATAATCAGCGTAGAACGTTACTGTTAGGATACCGGAAGTTGATTTAGTTCGGCCTTGTTGGCGCAGCAGTCACTGCCGAACACGGATTTCTGAACTAAATGGATGACAGGTGGTAATGGAGCTGTCAACGGAAAAATGTCCGGAGTATGCTCGGCGCCATTTTGGGTAAGAGTGACGTTTTGGCACGTCAAATTAACCGTCAAAAGTCAAAAATAGTGTCATTGTTGTTATTATTGTGAAATAATCTTTGTTTTTCCTTGGATTAAATTTATTTTAAATAACTTAATAACCAAGTAATATGCACCAAGCCATCAGTCAAATATTTAGGTGTAAATATAGACCACAAAATTATCTTAAATTGGCACTTTAGAACTGTTAAACAAAAAATGTATACAAAGGGTCAAATACCTTAGGAGTCTAATACACAAAAAAAAAGGAATCTGAAGAAAAACAACTCATATATACAAAGCAATATACTGACTTTAATGGGAATACATACCTCCTATATACAGTAATTGCAGGAAGCCAGCACTCGTAAAACTTGAAACAGTAGAAACCTCTGCTCTATGTAGTATTACTCAAATCCATCGTCCTAGCTATCCACCAATCAATTATTGTATGAATTCACTTAACATCTAGCCGATTATTGTAAGACTTCCTGTCCTGACAAGTAAGTTTGAAAGAAAACATGAAACTTGACCGGTGATAGAGGAACTGAGTACGAGCAGGGGCCGGAACCATAGGCCAGCCCGAAGACCCCCCATTAATGATACTATTCAACCCTTAATATACTTTTTTATTATTTTGTGAAGATTTGTAGGGGCTTGAAGACCAAACGTACTATAAATAAGCTTTTTATTCTGAAGGACCTCGTTTGTTGGCTTGTATGGTTCAAATTTATATGTCCTAATAAATTATAATCAATAATATTTATTTAATTGTAGTGTAGTATAGTGTTTAACACAGCCTAAGGAAGTAAAATGTTGTATTTAACATTATTTGAATATAAAATTGAATGTTACTTATTTTAATAAAAGTTTTAAATATCTTACAAATTGTTACTTCTCAATTTTTTTTATAAGTTGTGTTGATGAAAACAATTATGTTACACTTAACTGTTTAAAGCAAGTTATGGACATACGGACACAGGTGTTTATATTAAATCCATAATTAGAACTAGTCGTAGGAAAACAATTTTTAAGCAGCACGCTCATACTATTGAGATATGAACAAAATTTAGTGTAATAATTTTGTATGTCTATAATCTCAAATTTACTTGAAATTTGCGAAACATTCAACTTTCTAAGGAAATTTTAATTAGAAAATACTGAAAATAACGGGGTACTACCTAATTAATATTTCAACTGTTTTTTCAAAAAATAAAACGTTTTGAAGAAACGGTTCGTCAACATATTGCTTTTTTAAGGACTAGTTATTTTTAACAACCAAAAATATAATAAAAATTATTAATTTATTTTTACGACCGACCAATAGTATGACAAATATCCACACATAACAATCAATTGACACCAATTGGATTAGTTGAATAAGGTTATAACGTAATACTGTCATTTTATCTCTTTCTACCATTCGTTTCGTTCAATTACTTATGTCGATGAAATTTCGGAAAGGAATGCAAATTGCTTCAAACCTTGTCAGTGGGAGGTAAACGATTACGTTTAGTCGTTATAATTTTTCAGTGGCGACAGCGTATTCATTGTTATTATAACTTCACCTTACCCAAAATGGCGCATAGCATGGTCCGGACATTTTCTGTGTATTTGACGATCAGTACATATACTTTATACGTGCGTGCTGCCGAATTATCAATGGAAATATTTCAAATGGGAATGATTTCTCTAGATTAGGATTCTACAAAAATAAATTATAACAAAATGTCATAAAAACAGATCTTGCATCTTCGTTACCTTTGTGGTAATGCATAAATATGTCACTGTCTTTAACAGATACGGAAAGGAAAAGTCAAAAAATATGCTAGGAACTTTCTGAACCTTATCATAAGAGGTTTTTAATTTCTTATTTATTGTTAATTTTGTTACAAATAAAACTTTATTTGAAGTTTAAAAAACTTGTAGAATTCTTCCATTTCAGGAGATTTTTTCATAACATACTGTCAAAAGGTAAGAATTTTACTTGTTATAAGGTTGACCACATTGAGGATATTTTTTTAACATTGTGTATTTGATATTATTTTTATATTATTTGTGTTAAAACTTTCTAGCATCGAGTTATTTGGAAGCTATGATAAAGTCATTTAAAAAGCGGAAATGCATTGGAGTCCAATCACATAAGAAAATTCAGTTTAATGTTTATTGAAAAAAAATCCCTTGCTAGTATGAAGAAAAAACCAGACAGCGTTGAGGTAAATTATAAACCTTTGTTCAACGTTATTAATTATGAATTATAATTTTTTTATTACAGATTCCATTAAACAGATCTGGAGATGTTGAAATTACAACTTATGCTTGTCCAAGGGAGATAAAATGTCACCATATTGGTACTTTGGACAGGAAACATGCCAGTAAAAATGTATCGAGGTGAAAATGAGCCAGGAAGAACTAAATAAAATAAAAATGAAATTAAGCGTAATACTGTAGGATTTATTAAGTTGTGACAAACAGATACTACAGCAGGGGTAAGATGTAAATTTACCCATTATTGAAGACAATCTTTCTCTGATGGTTTTGTCAACTCATCTGACAAAATTAAATATTTGTCATTAATTATGATATCATTAAGAAAATTGCAAAAGTTGCCACTAGACAAATTTGTAATGAAAATTGGTTCCTAAGAACAAAGTTCACTTAACTGCGAGCAATTTGGTGACCATTTTATCAGCTTGTCTAGGGATTCGATATCCTGATGATCTGTTTAAAAATCTTATTGGTATATAAGTATTTAGTTAGAAATTATGAAACATAAAACCTTTTTGTTGTTTTCTATACTACTAACATTTAACACTTCCTTTATTAATACAGTCCAATAATATTTTAGGTTTCTACAATCTTTGTGGTATCAAATCCATTCAGTGGAGAAGAACCTATAATAAAAATGCCATAAATTTTCTTAAAAAAGAATTAAATTTAGATGTCAGTATGAACAAATACGTGAAAATCTTAATTTTTTGAAAAAATTGAAGTGTTACCTCTGTCTCTGAACATTAAGAGAAGTAACAGTACAGACAGAATATGATACTTCATGGAAAGAAAGTTTAGTAATAGAGAATTTTTATATCCATCAGTATTTACCAAAACTTTTAGGAAATTAAGTAATTTATCAAAAAATTTGCTAGGTTTAAGTAATAAATACATATTGTTTTAAAAGATGTTATTGTTAATATTTTAGTTTTATATAAATGCCATTAAAACGTTTTTATTTTCGATGTATCCAAATTTCATGTTTTTTTTTTTAATTGTAAAAAATAAATTGGTTTTTACCTGCAAAAATTAAACAAAAATGTCCTAACCTTAAGAAATAAAACAACACCTACGAAAATATTTTCTTTTTATTAATACTTAAATAAAATTATATGATTTACTAAATATAAAAAACAGCAAAAAAAATATTTATAGTTTGGAAACATTTATTTATTCAATAATATTCCCCATCTTCATTTATTAGAGGATACTGGAAATTAAAACACAAATGATATTCAAAAATTCTACGAATAGCTCTTTCAACATGTATTTTTACTCTTGCTATAGTTTGTGTTTCATACACTTTAAATTCTGTGGAAAATAAAAATAGTGGGATATTTAAGGAAGCCTGCAGGAAGTAATTCCTTGATCAGGAATCATTTATCAGTTAGTATAAGATCACTAAAAAATTATTTGTTTCAAAATGTTCTATAACTTTTTTGTCCGACATAGATTCTGGATATGCCTTGCACACAAAAATAATCATTTGGTGATACACCTTCGAAATCTTTCTGTGTTTATAGACTCTGTAAGTATTCCTT
The DNA here is from genome assembly GCA_034092305.1 of Diaprepes abbreviatus. Classification (NCBI taxonomy): domain Eukaryota; kingdom Metazoa; phylum Arthropoda; class Insecta; order Coleoptera; family Curculionidae; genus Diaprepes; species Diaprepes abbreviatus. Next base: position 2,264,465 of record JASJET010000032.1, read on the forward strand.
GGACTTTCTAGGTTTGTTGGAAGCGATGAGTAAATTTCTGTGCAGTGTAATAGTCTACAATTTCTAATTGAATAAAATGCTGTTGGAAACAAGCTTTCGTCTTCATTAATTAGTCGAAAAGAACTTAATGCGGTGCTATATTTGTTACTGTAGTACTTTACAACTAAAGCAGATGTCCCAAATCAAAATTTGATTAATATTTGATAGTAGTTTAATTTGCTATGCTTCATAATACCTAATATTAATTATTTACTAATAATTAAGTGTTTATAGTTTTGAACAGTGTGCCTCTGAATTTCTGCTTACACTTTTATATGTTGATGGCATATCTTCTACAATGGAATTTGCCCTTTTACATCTTGAAGGGCCTAAAGATTCAAAAACAATTGCTATATCAGGCCCAGCTATTATTATTGTTTTCCACTGTGGAAAGAATGACTTTGTCATCTGTTTCTTTCAAAGCTACTTTCCTGAAAAAAAGAAAGTTTATATAAATATGCAGTTCTCTTAAAAAAAGTAATACTATTTCTTAAAATTTCATTTCTAAATATTTTCTGTTATATTTGTAGATTTCAGCCAAAAAAAATATGATGAACAGGCCTCTTAAAAAAAAGTTTATATTTTGATATAGATACATACCGTTTCTCTGGAGAAGGAAATTTAAGTTTCCTTTGAATGTTAAATTTAAATATGTTGATCCATTTCTTTGATCCATATTTAAGTTTTCTTTGAATGTTAAATTTAAATATGTTGATCCACTTCTTTGATCCGTATTTACAAAATGACAGTTGCATAGTAATTAATATTTTGAGGGTTGTCCGTCTGTCCTACAAATTTGAATTTATATATAAAATTGTAATAAAATGTATTGCCAGGTTTCTTCTTCAACATATTTCCTGACATAAATGCTATTATAAGTAGATACCTTATTAAAGAAATCCATTTTTTTTTTGTTTCTCTTGAATCTGCAGCAAATGCAAAAAGTTTCATATCTTATGGTCACTGTAATGCTTCCAGCCAGGTACAAAACCATTTTGGTGAATTTATAAAGCTAAAAACATAATAATTAATAAGGATTATCATAGAAACAAACACTGATTTTGGAAAAAATTCGTAAAGAGTGAAATGATAGGAAAACGACGTTTTTTTGAAAAAATTTTGATACATACCCCCTATTTCGAGGTCGTAGAACACGATTCTGACCTCGGTTTTCCAAAATTTTTCCTCAATTTTGCGGAAATGAGGGAAAATAACTTTTCACTTTAGGTTCATTTTTTTTCACTAAATCGTTAAACTTTTGTTATAACAACGAATTTCACAGTGATAGAAGCTTCTCTATTATACAAAAATTCAAAAATATGCACTTTTTTTAGCGAAAAAATACGAAAAATTATCACGACAAAAATCACAACAAAATCAAAAGAAAATACCGCCTAATGACAAATAATAGTTTGCACAGTTCGCTGAAGATGGCGTACTGTTGAAGTCGGCGATGTTGCCAGATTGCAAAAACGATTTCTTTATATATTCTTCTCTTTCTGTTTGAATTGGAAAGAAAAGGTTCCAAAAAGAATTTTTCCCTTTCCTTTGATTATTGAAGTACTGAATGTCTATGCCTTCGATGTGCGATTTTGACTCTAAATATTAAAGGTTTTAAGGATTATAGTTGCTTTTGTTTGTCTCCCTCCAAATATCGGTACTTTGATATGCGATTTTGACTCTAAATATTAAAGGTTTTAAGGATTATAGTTACTTTTGTTTGTCTCCCTCCAAATACCGTTACTTTGATGTGCGATTTTGACTCTAAATATTAAAGGTTTTAAGGATTATAGTTGCTTTTTTTTCTTTCCCTCCAAATACCAGTAGTTTTAAGCGGATAATAGGAATTGATCATATTGCTTATGTCTGTTAGTAGAAAGTGTCGCGTGAAAAAAAAATGCAAGAAGAAGGGCAAGAATTGTGTTCCGGGTGTTCTTTTTCTTTGAAAGAAATTCTAAAGCTTTTAGAAAATGAAGATCGCCTAAGGAATTTTCTTAAGGTACATGGCGTTTTTACATTAACCACTCCTGTTTGTCCCAATTGCAATGTACCTTGCAAACTTTATGGTTTTCGGTATCGCTGTACCAAATCCATTCTAGTCGGCGAAAACAATTCGAAACGGAAAAAATGTCCTTTTACGGTCGGGACAAAAAAGGGGACATTTTTTGAAAATGCAAAATTACCGTGGACTAAAGTTTGTGAGTTTGTATTTTGGTGGATTGCAGTGAAGCCCAAACAGGAGTGGCTAATAAATGAAGTAGGATTAAGCTCTGAAACGGTTGTTAATTGGGCAAATTTTTGCAGAGAAGTTTGCCTAGTTACAATTATGGAAAATTCAGAAAAATTGGGCGGGGAAGGAAAAATTGTTGAGATAGATGAATGTAAGATGGGTAAAAGGAAATATAATAGGGGAAGAATTATTGACGGTCAGTGGATTTTCGGAGGGATAGAACGGGAAACAAAGAGGCTCTTTCTTGTTCCCGTTGCCGAACGATCAAAAGAGACTCTTTTGGAAGTCATCCGAAATTGGATACTACCAGGAACTACGATCATATCAGATTGTTGGAAAGCTTACGACTGCTTAGCAGACGAAGGTTTCCAACACCTGACTGTGAATCATTCACAGAATTTCGTAGATCCTGACAGTGGAGCTCACACTCAAAATATTGAAAGGGCTTGGAGGGATTTACGTGGAAATGTTCCGCGATTTGGTCGGTGCGAAGAACACTTCCCCGGCTACTTGGCGGAACATTTGTTTCGGAAGAAATATACCAATCACAAAAACATGTTCCATGATTTTTTTAAATACGTGGGACAAGTTTACCCCCCTCCCTTTTAAGATTATGAGGAAAAACATTAATAATTTTCTTTTATTGCATATTTCTTTATGCCGCCTTTTTCCTCTATTCATTTGGCACCTAACAATACCCTTTTCCCATCGAATTTATAATCCTAATTCATTTTATTTATATTTTGGAATTATAATTTTACTAACCATATTTTTTTTGCAGCACTAAACCACCCCCCTCCTTACTAACTCTGACCTTCCCCAATATCCTTTCCTGGCAGAGCTTGTCCCGCCTCCACGTGGTCTCTGCTGGACAATAACATTTTTTAATTAATAAATCTAGGTCAGGTTAGTTCAGGTTAATTTTAGTTTTTTAAAGTAACTAAGACTAATGTTAACCTGTAATTATCTGAACTAACCAAAAATTTTGGAAGGTCAAGATTCATTTTTCCCCTGTTTTATACGTTACAAACGTTATGTTGTTAACTGTAATGGGTAAATTTTAAAGTTTATACCAGGACACTTTAAATCTGGATTAATTTAGATTAGTTCAGGTTAGTTTCAGTTTTCCAAATTAACCAAAATCAAGCTAAACCCGAACCAACCTATCTTAACCAAAAACAATAAAAAATTTTGAAGGGTTAAGATTATTTTTACTTAGAAACTATTCTGAATATAAAAAAAAATTAAACTATGTTGTTGACTGAGGAGGACAAATCTTATAGTTTATATTATGAAAAAAAAATACATCTGGCAACGTTGCACCTTTTTACGTGATTCGGCGGCCAGTTTAGATAGTCTGACCGCTGATGACGTTTCTGAGACGTGTTTTTGATTTTTCGCGGGAAATATAAGTTTTTCTAAATTGGTTTGATAAAATTTGGGAAAAAATAATTGAAATATATTACCTACAATATTTTTTTACTAGTTCCATTGAAAATAAATACGTAAATTCGGTTTTTAACTGAAAAGAAAGTGCTTTGTGAAGTGACGCTTTTTTTTTTTGAGTTTTCCGGGAAAGTGAGGAAAAATAGTGAAAAATCAAGGCCAGAATCGTGTTCTACGACCTCGAAATAGGGGGTGAGTATAAAATTTTTTTCAAAAAAAAAATTTTTTCATGCTTTTCACGCTTTGCAAATTTTTACCCTGATTTTTTCATGCTATTTTTTGTAATGTAAAATGTACCATTTGAAAAAACACGAGTCTCCACCTGCGATGAAATGCTTACGTCGTTTTATTTAAAGCCTTTTTTACAATTTTAAAAATATTTATGTTTTTCTGGCTTTGTGTTCCGATCTTGAACACATCAAAAATTTATTCTTTATTCCTAGAAACAATGTTTTTGTTTGTATGTCAATCTTTAACCTAACTTTTGGGTTATGCAAGTCAAAATTTACATCTTAGGTTGAAATTAAATAAGCTGTCAAGGTCAAGTGATTAGTCGGGGCCAGACACGAACTTGAGATATAAAACGCCAGAACATAATTTTATTCCCGTTTTTGCTAAATAAAATGCAGGATGCCATATGTATCAAAAAAAAAGAGATTCGTGGATTGCTGATAATAATATCTGTCGAATTCGAAATCCAATAATAACTCTTAAAATTCTAAACATTATTCACTAAATATTTCCTTATTTTTTATTCTGCAACATCTTAGATTTAGTGCTAGAAAGTGACCAAAAAGTTATTAAATTTAGGTAATGTAATGTAAGATGTAATGTTTGAGACAACACCGCCTTCATCAATGGAGATTTCTTAAATTGAGGATTTACTATTTTTTACGCTAAGAAAGTTATTTCTCCGATTCTGCATAAGGGTGACATCTAGTATAAAACAACGGAATTAGTTGAGAATGACAGATAAATGGGCAAAAATGGCGGACATAATGCCCCCTTAAAAATGTTTTTCTAAGGCTAGCTCTGATTATGGATTTAACATAAATACTTATATCCATACATCTATAACAGCCGAATATCTTATCAAGACAACTTATAAAAAAATTGAGAAATAACAATTTGTAATACATTTGAAGATTTTATTTAAATAAATAATAAATTTTATATTTAAATAATGTTAACTACAACATTTCACTTAATTGGGCTGTGTTAAACACAATACTATACTCAAATTAAATAAATATTATGATTATAATTTATTGGGACATATAAATATGAACCCAACAGGTCAACGAATGAGGTTCTTCAGCATAAAAATTTTATTTATGGTACATTTGATCTTCAAGCATTTACAAATCTTTACAAAGTAAAAAAGGTATATTAATCCGCGTCCACATTAGTGAAATTTACGTTGTATGTGGCATGCCGCAAAAATTTGTGCGTTCATATACAATTTATGCGAGTTCACAGTTGACGCGGAAAATATGAAAAATGTCGTGGACTGTATTTTTGAATTGTATAAAAAAAGGAAATAAAAACTTGCACAAATCTTGCACCTTTCCGTATGGTCAATAGGGCACACAATCTTGATCCTGAGGGTGCCCTCTTCCTTGTGTTCGCAAGGCTACTCAATTCACCTTTAGTTTCTTCCCGCACTTTAAGGTTCGCAGAAATTGTCTCTAAAATTAATTGCTTATTCTGCCACCATACCGACCTGAGGAACGATACCGTACTCGACCCTACTTAGAGCGTGAGTTGATTGTATATGACCAATTCGCTTGGATTGGCTATGCGACTTGTGCGCAGCAAAAAAGTTAAGAAAAAATATAATAAAAAAAAATATATTGAAAATAAGAATGTTTATGATAAAGGCGACATAAATTGAAGTGTAATTTTAAACTACATTATTATGTCACATAAGTCCCTAATTGGAATAATTATATAATTTAATTGCCCAAAAATAAAATAACTTAGATGCCTGAACAACAGTCCTGCACTAAGAGGCTTGATCTTTAGTAAATTCATGTAATAATTGATTGTATGGTTTATGTAGTGGATTGATAGGATCTTCGATCATACCCTAGATTTAAACAAAAATAGATTTGTTTGAAAGCTGTTTATGGTCGGTGGGGGAGACGCCTTTTTGATGTTTGACAGACATAAACAGGTTTATTTATTTTTTCTTTCAGTTTAATTGGTTGTCGTGATTTTTTTTGGTGTTTTTAAGTGTAATAAATTACTATACAGGGGAAGTTTACAATTAATATTAACAAAAAGAGGATTTAAAAACTTATTTTTATTGGTAAATATTGTTAGATATTGTTTACTTTCTAAAAATAACAATAATAGTAATTTAGGCAACCATATATTCATACTTTATGTATTCAGAATTGACGTACCGATTATCATATGATATTCGTTTAAATAATACAATTAGAAAAGGATAGCACAAAATCGGTATGGGTATACCAAGAAATTAAATATCTACCGTTTCTCAACACTTTTTCAAATATAAATAAAAATATTAATACTTTATTCAGCGTTCAAACAACCGGGCCCTAGTTCTGACGTTATGCTAATTCTAGAGGGGTATGTTCGAAGGATAGGATGAAGGATTTTAGTCATGCTACATAGAACTGTGGTTTCCACCATTTCAAGATTTATTTATTTGTCAATATTTACTCCTAAATATTTGATTAATGGCTTGGTCTATATTATTTGGTTGTTAAGCAATATAAAATAAATTTAATCCAGGAAAAGAACAAAGATTTTCATGGCAATTAATAACTTCGCAACAATGACACTATTTTTTTGACTTTTGATGATTAGTTTGACGTGCTAAAATACTTTTTTCCCAAAATAGCGACGAGCATATTACGGACATTTTTGGTGTGACAGCTCAATTTCAACCCATTTTATTTTTTGAAATCTGTGTTTACAGTTAAATTGAAACATAGGATCATATAGTCCAATCGGTGTATATCTATAAAAATTTAGTAAATATAACGGTTTTTAGTTGTCATGCATCCAGAAAAAAATGTTCCTCGTAAATATAAGTAGGCTTGTTCATTTCGATTTTCTGTCTTCCTCTCCAAGTACCGAAAAATAAGTTATTTCTCAAATTAAACCAAAATTTATATTTCTTTTATAATTTTTAACAGGTTTGTTATCTAAAATTGAATAATTCTTCAAAATATCCCGTTTATATTTTTTAAAAATATGAAGGTAAACACGCTTACCTACTCCAGAGGAAGTAGGAGTGGTAAAATACTAAAAGATTTAGTGGTTTTCTCTCTTTATTTTTATCCATAATAATGAAAGAGGTAAAATTGCCTCACAGGGCCGTAACAAAAAAGAAACACTACAAACAGTTGTTTTATTTGAAAAGAATTTTAATACATAACCTTACCTCAGACTAACTGCGTCTTTATTTTGTCGTTCTTTAATAACGGCTATAAAATATTACTTATGTACGTTGTCAACAACTTTGTGATATTCTTATTATATCAAGATATAAAATAGTTTGGACACTTTTTGCGGCTATTTAATATTGAAGTGTTTAGTGTTTGTGACTTTAAACTTTGGATACCCTGTGGGTTTTAGACTGTTATTATATTGTAATAAAAAACACTTTCTAGTGCTTATTTTTATAGGATTTATTTAAGTTTTCTAACTGGACTTTTATTTGGATACATATGGAAAATTTTAATCAGCTTGAAGACATATCGGTAAGTAACAAATATGAGGTTTCTGAAATACACAGTATTTCAAACTCATTTAAGTGGACACTATGTTAATACAGCTTGTACAAAATGTGATTAAAAATATTTAAAATACTTTAACAAAGAATGATACATTAGCTGAAAAAAAGGAAACTGTTCCTTGAAACTTATGTCTGAAATGCTTAATATTGAAAGAAAAAATAATAGGATTAGAAAAATAGCTCGCACCCACAAATTTTTTAATGATATTTTCAGGAACGTTTTAGATTTTTGGGTAATTATTGGATTTAGTGAAGATCTAGGTGGACATAGAACAAATTAATGGGTGAAACATTACGTCATAGGTTCAGTAATAAAAGTAAACATACACACCATCACGCACATACACATACATATACACAAGCACGCACACTTGTACAGGGTGAGTCAACGATTGAATGAAGTAAGTTTGTGCCTTTTCGGTGAAATTTACAAAGAAACTATATTTATTGTTTGATACAGTTTATTTCTACGCAGATTTTAAAAATATTTAGGACTCTACAGGGTGAGCCAAAAAACTAGGACAGCATAAAGTTGTATTTTTTTAAATAGAACACCCTATATATGAATCGAATTTTCGATTTAGCTTATAATTTTAAATCTTTTTTATTAAAGGTTTACTATAACAAAACTTTATAGTTTCTGAGATAATTAAGTTTAAAGAAAAAAAGTCACATTTTCAAGCATCAATTCAATCCTAAATAACGTTTTCAATTTTGTGACAAATATATTCAAATTTGGAATTTAGCAAGGCCAAGGACAAGTTAACATAATTTTTACCTAATGTTTGCAATAAAAGTTACAGGGTGTTGAACACATCGGCTCAAATTTGAACAAGTTTAAATGAATAAATATCTTTTTTTTTAAATGGTACACCCTGTATATTTTCATGTTATTTAATAGAGTAATAAAAACCCTAAAAGTTTTGTTCAATATATCCTATACCTATTTATAATAGTTTTTGAGATATGATAATGAAGACTATTTCTGTAAAAAAGTATGGAAAATAAGAAAAACTGAAATATCTCAAAAACCATTATAAATAGGTACAAAACAAAACTTTTAGGGTTTTTATTACTCTATTAAATAACATGAAAATATACAGGGTGTACCATTTAAAAAAAAAAGATATTTATTCATTTAAACTTGTTCAAATTTGAGCCGATATGCTCAACACCCTGTAGCTTTTATTGCAAATATTAGGCAAAAATTATGTTAACTTGTCCTTGGCCTTGCTAAATTCCAAATTTGGATATATTTGTCACAAAATTGAAAACGTTATTTAGGATTGAATTGATGCTTGAAAATGAGACTTTTTTTCTTTAAACTTAATTATCTCAGAAACTATAAAGTTTTGTTATAGTAAACCCTTAATAAAAAAGATTTAAAATTATAAGCTAAATCGAAAATATGATTCGTATATAGGGTGTTCTATTTAAAAAAATACAACTTTATGCTGTCCTAGTTTTTTGGCTCACCCTGTAGAATCCTAAATATTTTTAAAATCTGCGTAAAAATAAACTGTATCAAACAGTGAATATAGTTTCTTTGTAAATTTCACCGAAAAGGCACAAACTTACTTCATCCAATCGTTGACTCACCCTGTACCTTCAAGCATCACCCTACTAATCCCTATATTAAAAAAAGTGCATCTAAAATTTTTAATAAAATAAAAGTTTCTACAATTTCAAATTACTAGCTAAAAGCAATACATTAAAAAGGCAATGCTTATTAACGAATGTGCTAATACGTAAAATTATTTTTGGCAGTAGTGTAATAATATTCTAAAAGAGGAAATGAAACTCAGTCTACTCCACTAGTGTATTAGTTCAGTTCTGACAAACTATTCTACGTGTTTCGAAAGCACAAATTTTCATCATCAGCAGTAAAATATCTAAATTACAGACAGATAAAGTAAAATTTTAGACCAGAAAAAACACTAAAGTAATAAGTCAAAAAGAATGGCATGAAAATCGAATTAGTGGTTTTCGAACCTTATAAAATGTAGGGATACAATAATTAAATATTTTATAACCCGTTCAATAAAAATATTAATTACCTGTTGTTTCTTTTTCTTACATATACGTAGGCGAAGCCGCGGTTAAGTGCTAGTGAAAAACTGGCTAAAATTATTATTTTTGGTCATATTTGGTCAATTTGCAAACTGTCTATTGGATCAGCAACGAAATAATGTAAACTTCATCAGCACTATTCTCTTCACGGATGAAGCAGGGTAGTAGTGAACATAACCCGATTCGCTCGATCCCCCCACTCCTCGACCTTGACCTTGACCTTGCTTCACCCCTCTTTGGCCCCGCCCACATGTCCTTGTCATTGACCTTGAAAGTGCACGTGTGCTTTGGCCTTGGCCTTGTGTTCAAGGTTGTGTGTGTGTGACCTTGACCTTGGTCGAGACGACCTTGACTTTGTTGAAGGTCATCTTGGGTGTGTGACCTTGAAGATATGTTACGTGGTTGGGGGTGACCTTGAATGGTTTTATATAAGGTATGGGGCAGTTTCATTCATCAGTTGGCTCTGACTTGTATAGGTAGTACATGTGTTAATATTTGACAAATCATGGAATATGTTTGTGAAAATTGCGGTTCTAAGTTTACTAATATTTATAATATGAGACGTCATCAAAGAGAATCGTGTGCGGCGAGATTTAATGAAGTGCCTGGAGGAAAACGGCTCCGAATTGAAGAGTATACATCGACGATTCCGCTAATTAATTGCGCTACATGTAATGTAGATGTTCCAATAAATCATATGTCGGTGCATAAACGAACACAACAACATAAAAATAATTCATGTTTGCCGGTATGTCATGGTGTGCAACTCGTTGAATGTGCCTTCAAAAGGAGAATTGCAACCTATCGGGTTAGCAGTGATATGGAGCATTCCGATTACGTAATGTTCTTTGCAGACATTAAATCCAAGGTGGTGGAACTTGTTAATAATTTATTGCGTGTGCATCATGCTTTAAAAGTTAACATGACAGCTGTTGGCGAGTACATGCTTCCATCACAAGAAATATTCAGTGAAAAATCCTTCAACACTGCTAATCAAATAATTAGTGTAGAAAGTGATTTGGATGCCGTTTACCATTCTTTCACCGAATTAATAAAAACGCAGGCGACAGAGTTCCAGGAGAAAGATTCAGGTATGGAAAAATCAAAACCCGATATATTAAACTGATTTTTATATATTATTTTTCTTGTTATAGGATGGGCTCTTGTGCGAATTTTATACTTGGAAGTTGGTATCAACAAGTATATGCCTATGGGTGGCTCATCATACATCAAGTTGCCGTGTTCTATTGAAAAGAAAGGAGCTGTCGTCAATGTGATTAACCAGGACGAATTTTGCTTTGCGTGGGCTGTAACATCAGCATTGTTTCCTCCAACAGCAGAGCCTTCACAGAAGACATCCTACCCCCATTTTTCTAGAGTGCTAAATGTAACAGGTATGGATTTTCCAGTAAAATTACGTGACATTAAAAAATTTGAGGAAATGAACAACATATCAATTAACGTATACGGTCTGGAATCTAAATATGAAAATAATGAAGTAATACATGAAGTTATTGGTCCACTGAGGTATGCGTCAAAAAAGTTGGATAGGCATGTAAATTTATTGTTAATTACAAAAGACTGTAGTAGTAAAGATGGCGGTGAACATTTTTGTGATACGACTTGTTCAAAGAGTCATTATTGTTGGATTCGGGATTTATCACGTTTAGTTTCAAGTCAAATTAGTTGTCAACAACATAAAATATATTTCTGTGATGGTTGCCTCATTTATTTTAGTACACCGTCAGCTTTAACTTTACATCAAAGCTACGATTGTAACCACATTTTCACGCAAACACCCTCAGTGGATTTAAAAATCGATAAATTTGGAAAGAGTGTGCCGGAAAATATTTTAAAATTCGAGGGTATAGAAAAGCAAATGCGCGTTCCATTCGTGGTTTATGCAGATTTCGAATCTGTTTTAAAACCCGTTGAAACGGTACAACCAAACCCACAAAATTCTTACACTGTAAAAAGTTTTAAACATGAACCATATTCTTTTGCTTATTTAATTAAATGCTCTTTTGACGACTCACTTTCGAAATTTGAGCTATTTCGGGGGAATAATGCAGCTCAAGTCTTTGTGGATCGTATCGAGTGTGATTTAAGGGCTCTATACAACACATATTTAAAAGACATTAAGCCTATGAAACCGTTAACGCCTGAAGAAAAAAGGGAGTTTAATGATGCTAAAATATGTGGTATATGTGAAGGCCCTTTTGAAGAGGGTGAGATTAAAGTACGAGACCACTGTCACATAACTGGTGCAAAAAGATTTGGTGCTGCACATTCCGTTTGTAATTTAAATTATAAATTACCCTCTTTTATCCCTATCATATTTCATAACTTAAGCGGCTACGACAGCCATTTATTTATAAAAGAGTTATGTAAATATGGGGATAAAATTGGTGTTTTGGCTCAAAGTAAGGAAAAGTACATATCATTTACCAAAAGCATTTATGTGCACGATTATTTTGATAGTAAATGTGGAAAAGTCAAGAGGAAATATTTAAAGTTGCGATTTATTGATAGTTTTAAATTTCTGTCAACGTCTTTGGAAAATTTAGGCAGCGGTTTAAACGACGACGATTTTATTGAAACGCGGAAACATTTTTCAAATATCAACCAATTTAATTTGATGCGTCAAAAGGGTGTTTTTCCCTATAGCTTTATTGACTCTATAGAAAAAATGGAAAATACATGTCTTCCAAGTAAAGATGAATTTTATGATAATTTACGGGAAGAACATATTAGCGATGAAAGCTATAGAAGAGCAAAAGAAGTATGGCGCTTGTTTGGGTGTAAAACTTTGGGGGACTATTCGGACGTGTATTTAAAATCAGATGTGTTGCTATTGTGTGATGTTTTTGAGCAATTTCGGAATAATTGTTTAAAATTCGATAAACTTGATCCAGCACATTACTATACCCTTCCAAGTTTATCATTTGATTGTATGCTACGTATGACTAAGGTAGAGTTAGAGCTCTTAACTGATATAGACATGATACATTTTTTTAAGAAAGGTATACGCGGCGGCATAAGCCAGTGTACAGAAAGGAAGCACATCGCTAATAATATTTTTTTACCAGACTATGACCCAACAAAACCTTCTTCATTTATAACATACCTTGATGCTACAAATCTATATGGTCATAGTATATCACAAGCATTACCATATGGTGGTTTTCGATGGTTAAGCGAGCGCGAAATTCTGGATTTAAATATTATGGCTGTTGGTGATGATAGTTTACATGGCTACGTTTTGGAAGTGGATGTGCATTATCCGACTGAGTTGCATGATGCACATTCTGATCTTCCATTTCTAGTAGAAAATATCATACCGCCAACAGAAAACGCTAAATTACCGAAATTAATTCCTAATTTACAAGATAAAAAAAAATACATTGTACACTATAGAACTTTAAAACAAGCCATCGCCAACGGCTTAGTGGTAATGCAAACCCATCGAGTATTACAGTTTGAGCAATCAAAATGGCTAAAATCGTATATTGATTTTAATACCAATTTACGTAACAAGGCCACCACAAAATTTGCGAAGGACACTTTTAAATTAAAAAATAACGCGATATTTGGTAAAACTATGGAAAATGTGGAAAATCGAAAGGATATAAAATTAGTAACACATTGGGAGAACAGTGTAGGCAGAAATGGAGCTAGAGCACTAATATCCCGCCCCAATTTCAATAGTAGCTCGATATTTACCGAGAACTTTGTTGCTATACATATGAATAAAGTTAAAATATTGTACAATAAACCAATTTATATCGGTTTTTCCATATTAGATATATCAAAGACTGTAATATACGATTTTTATTATAATTTTATTAAATCCAAGTTTGGCGATGATGCTTCGTTACTTTACACCGATACTGACTCGCTTATATTAAAAGTGTATACGGAAAACTTTTATCAAACTATATCAGAAAACCCCGAAAAATTCGATACATCAAATTACCTCGAAATTAATAATTTCAACATAATTAAAAGTAATTCTGTAGTTGGTAGAATGAAAGATGAGTTTCCTGGTGATCCGATAATAAGTTTTTATGGTACCGGCGCGAAGGCTTATTATGTAAAGTCCATTAATAATGAATTAAAAAAAGCCAAAGGTATCAAAAAATGTGTTATCGAGAAAGACCTTCATCAGGAAGACTACCAAAGAATTGTTGAACGGGGTGGTTTGATATTAAGAAAGATGAAGACATTTAGAAGTGAATTACATAACATTTATACCAACATAATAAATAAAGTAGCATTGTCACATAGCGATGATAAACGTTATGTAATTCCCAGTTCAACCAAAACTCTACCTTGGGGGCATGCAGACATAGATTTTTACAAAACAGACCCGGAAGAAAACTTAGCAAATTTAGTCACCGTGTTGGAATCATTTCTAAGTCAGGACAGCACGTAATCTGGAAAATCCATATTTCATTATTTGTATTGTTTTTATTATTTCTATTAAACATACAACATTAATATGTAACGATAGTATTGTAATTTTTTTTTTTTTAAATAAAAAACATGTATTCATTACTTGATTGCTTTTTTATTGAACCTTTATTTTAAAATTATAAATATAATGAAGTGTCGACAAATAACAAACTGTAAAAGTTATTGTTGAAAAATTTGTCTAATAGTAAATTAAACGCACAGGTCTACGAGTAAATGTTTAATGTGAAACAGGTTTGCTGACAAGATCCTCCATAGTCTTTTCAATTTTCAACATTCTAGAGTTAAGTTCATCACGCAGTTCGTCTTGCCTAAGTTCATATATTGCAATAACAGTATCATCAATGTATCCTCTAAGTTCTTGACCGGTTTCAATTAATTTCTTGCGTACGTAACCTTCAAGTTGGTTTCTGAATATATCTTTAATAACAATTGTTGAGTCATGTAAAGCTTTCTGCGTATCTTGCACACACTGAGCAAGGTTATTATCAACATAATTTCGTGTGGTCGCATCGTCTCCTTCAAGAGGTTCTGCTAAATAGCACAATCTTTTGCTTCCCATGTCGTAATCTCCATTAGGTGTAAGTTTAAAACCTATTCCTGAAGGACCTCGCATAAAGTTAAAATCCTTAAATTTTCTTTTGCGACCGAACTTATCAATAGTGTTTACTTCTGACATTGTTATGTGAGACTGATTTGAAACCATTAGATTTCACCCTAATATATGGTTCTATTTCATTAATAAACGGACTCTGCAGAAAAATATGGATTGCAAAACGTATTTTAGGCGATGTTTAATAAATACACATACAGATTCATTTTACTATTGTTTTATTGAAAAAAAATTAAAATATAACAAAAGATTGAGTTTACTTTTTATTATTAAAAAAAATAAAAAAAATAACAAACAAAAAAATTAAAAATTAAGAAATAAAATACATGTTAATTTCTTCTGTACAGGTAAGCTTCTTCTATGACCCAATTTCTTCTCTGGATGGCACGTTCATTAATGTCCTTGAACTGGTAGTAAACTAGTCCACAAAAGCCGCATTGTACAAATTTAACCCTGAAAAGGTCAATGTAGTTGAAGTCGTACGTAAGATCATTTCGCCAGCAGATACCTAGTCTTTTACAATGATGACAAGTTAAATAAAAAGCTTTTGGTATATGACTGTATGTTTTGGCTGCTTCACTAGGTTGTTCATCGGTTGGCAACATGATGTTTGAATATGTTGTACTTTTCAATCGCGGTACTCTAATTATGTATTACTTTTTAAAATAACCTTGACAGGACCAAAAAAAAATCCTTGAAAATTACAACCTCGAAAACGACCCTGACATTGACGGGTACTTTGACCTTGGCCTTGGCCTCGCATCTAACAAGTTTAGTACTATATTTATATGCTTCTTTAAAATAACCTTGACAGGGACAAAAAAAAATCCATGAAAATTACAACCTTGAAAACGACCCTGGTATTGCCGGTTACGTCGGCCTTGGCCTTGGCCTTGCATCTGACAAGTTTAAATATTATACTTAATGCATCGAACAAAAGGAATAAAGGCGGTGTAGTGGGGGAAATGGGCATAAAAGCAGACTTGCTGGCTCGAGCTCTTCACAGTTCGTCAGAACAGCAAACAGTACAGTGCTAAGAAAAAGTTAATTGTGTGAGTTTGAATATCGAAAATGTCTAGTGTACGGTCTCTTTTAGATGCTCTTGACTTGAGCTGCGGTTCACAGCAAGGCATGCTGGATAACATGAGTGGTTTAGAAGTGTTAAGTCCGGGGGTGTTCGAGAACTGGAATGGCGTGGAACATGAAGATGCCGAAGACCGAGCCCTCAATGATGGTCGCGATGAAGAGTTAGTTCAGTCGGCAGCGCAATTCCTGGAATGCTGGACGGAGGAGAAGGAGCCAAAGATAAATGTGATTAGTGATGTGGTTGTGCGAAAAGCATCACGGCCTAGGGAATCTTCTCCGAAAGCTTCGAAACTGAAAAAGCTCTTGACTATGCGGAAGTCGGAAATCGCCGATAAAAAAACATTTTATTCGGCGATTAAAGGTGTGGGACAAGGGAAGAAGAAAAAGTTTAACTTTAAGCGTCCCTCCACCCCTGTTCCATTACCCGACTTCCTAAAAACAGCACCAAAAGAGCCATTGTCAGTAGAAGTGGAAGTCATAGAAGGCCCCGATGGACCAACACCACCAACGCCACCAACACCGGCCAGCGTCGAGAATGAAATAGTGTCGGAGGTGAAGTCTTCCCCAGCGCCAGCGCCACTGTCGCCGATATTGGGGTGCCGGAAACCCATGAAGAAGCGGTTTAAGCGGTGTTTTGAAGGCGATGAAGTTTCCGCTGCTTCGTCGTCGTCGTCGTCGTCATCGTCTTCACCAAATAAAACCGCGTCTTCTTCCGAGCCATCACAACCGGAGTGGGTCGAAGACTTCACCAACTCTCAGAAGACCAAATTGACAGACATTTACGCCATGAAAAAACGCTTAGTGAATGAAGTGAACGAGTGTGCCAGTGACATTATAGAACTTGAAAGACAATTAGAGATAAAAAAGGTGAAATTTGCGCGGTTAAAAAGACAATTAGAGGACTTTAATAAATTATGTAGTAGGTGTTAGGTAGTTGTAGATATTAGCTTTTAATTTATAGTATTAAGTTTGTAAATATATATATATATATATATATATATATATATATATATATATATATATATATATATATATATATATATATATATAATGTAGTTAATAAAAAAGTGTTTGATCAAATTTTTTATATTTTATAATGAGAATAAAAATGACTTGAAAATTTATTTTTGTGTGTTATTTCATATAGGCCCTGTCCCACATAATATTAGGTAATAAAAAAAAAGAGTGAATAATCCACTAAAACTACGCAATAGCAATAGTTGTAAATATTTTCTGATAATATTTACAAGTATGCTAAAACATGGTTCGGTTTATGAAGTTAAGGTTCTGTCGCCAGAACTTCTAATACTTTGTATCTCAATATTGTATGTTTTTATGAAAAAAACATAAAATATTGGTTACAAAGTATTATAACCAACTAAAACTACGATCAAATTATTTTGTGGTCCTGAAAAGGACCGTTTGGTTGTAAAACATGCGACTCTTTTATTGAGTTGTGGAGTCGCACGGCCCGTCATCATCAGCGGGGGTGGCGGTGCTGTCCTCTGTGTATTCGATGATGAACCGCCAAAGTTCATCCCATCTAGGATCGTTCGGCTCCCACTCCAAACAATTCTCTGTGGTAGAATCTACCACAGGGCATTGGATGGGTTGTTGTTGTTGTTGTTGTTGTTGAGTCGCTGACATGTTGAACTAAAATGATTGTAATAAGTATTGGTGGTCGTATATATAGAGACAAATTAATGGTGGGGGGTGAAAACAAATGTCGTATTACGTATTGAGACCAAAAGTTGTTTGTGGTCTCAAATACGAACGAACGATTTAGCTGGGTTCCACCAGCACTTAAAGTTTTAATACTTTGTATCTAATATTGTATATTCTATACATACAATATTAGTAACAAAGTACTAATATGTACTAAAACTACGATCAAAGTATTTTGTGGTCCTGAAAAGGACCGTTGTTGTGTGCCCTTAAAAAGGGCCAGGGAGAGTGTGGGCTTATGGTGCCCCATCCTCGCTGGTCGACCACCAGCTTGACGAATCGCAGGGGCCTTGTGGGTCGTCGGGTGTTGGTGATGCTGGAATTTCCAGCACCGCATCTTCCGTCGAGTCCGGCTCTGGCTGCGGCGGCGACGGAGTTTCGAGTCTTTGTAAGACCCAATCACCCGCGTCGTCTAATTCCACTAGACCCGGATCATGGTCATATACTAGCGGAATCGGCTCATCCAAGTCGTCCCAACGTAGGACGTCAATTTCAAAATCCACCTCGTCGTCGTCGTCGAAGACTTGCAGGTCTCCAACGTTGTCGGCTACGGTGTCATCACTAAAGATGGATGAGCCTCGGCTAGCGGGTCTTTCTTCCTCCATGTTCATCGTATGAGGGTTGATGAATATATGACTGTGTAACTGGCCCAGTCTCATATATATAGAACTACCCCCACCCCACCAACGGATTCTAAATGTTATGTATTGGTGAGAGCTTATAGAATTATTGATTTTTTCAAAAACTTTAAATAAGGAATTAGATTTGTTTAGACAATAAGACTTATTCTTAATATTTTGTGAAGAATACATTACAAAAAAAAATAATAGAAACCTTGTTTGAACTGTTAACATTTTCATAGGTTCTCAAGCATATAACTTGGCACTTAAGCTACGAGACAAATCGTCGTTAAACGAATATCTCGCCCCATAAGTGACGATTACTAAACTACGATCAAAATATAATGTGGTCCTGAAAAGGACCGTTTTTGTGGCCCTAAAAGGGCCTGGGGGGAGGGTGGGGTGCCTACCGTGGAGTAATACCCAACGATATTAACACCGACCTAGGTGCAGCCCTTGGTCTTCTCATTGGCGGCACCGTCGTCGTCGCTGGTGGTGTCGGCGTTGCAGGCGGTGCCGAAGGTGCCGCTCCTGGTGCGGTACCCCCGCACTCCTCACACTTGCATATTTTGCCGGGCACGAATGGCCTGACAATGCCAATGATCCTTTTTGGTATATCTTCCATCTTGCCGATCGAATGTATAATGATGAAATAATTCTAATACCGGCCTCTATATACATTCAAAAAGTTGGAGGGGGTAAGGTGGAGTGCATATATGCATTATATAAGTTTGAAAATAATATGATTTTATAACTCACCGTATCTCTGTTATGGACACAAACTACCCCCCTCCACTTTTCTAGCATATAGTACTAGACTTTCTCTACATTTTTTTCAAATAAATTTTTTTGATATTTCTTAGAAAAAAAAAAAAAAAAAAAACCCTCCCCTACAACTTCCACATACTCCCGTTCGGCGGCCCTAGCCTCCTAACTCGAGAATTTCAATTTTTTCGTCTAAATTTTTTGTCATTTTTAAGATTTTCCAAATTTTTTTTTCACCATTGTATTCTACTCAAAATTCTAGGTAATTAAAGTGCTTTTATTTTTTCTCTATCTTGAACGGTTCCCGAGCTACAGCGCTTTAAAGAATTCAAATTACTAACTTTCTATAACCCTTTTTTTCAAATTTCATTTTTTCGAATTTTCAAAAATACTACAATATGTAGAAAAAAATTCTCTCTTTAATTTCCCAATACCGTTTTTCTCTAAATCTTCAACTTTAGCGCGTATTCAGCATTTTCAAAAAAAAAAAAAAATTATAATTTTTTTTACACCATCGCATTCTCCTCAAAATTTTGGGCTATCAAAGTGCTTTTATTTTTTTTCTATCTTGAACGGTTCCCGAGCTACAGCGCTTTAAAAAATCCAAATTACTAACTTATTGTAACCCTTTTCTTAAAATTTCATCTTTCCGAATTTTGAAAAGTACTACCATATGTAGAAAAAAATTCTCTTTCTAATTTCCTAATATCATTTTGCTCCAAAACTTCAACTTTGGCGCGCATTCACCATTTTTCAATTTTTTTTTGAAAAATTTTTTTTTTACGTTTTTACTATCGAGAAAAATGCTTGCTTATAGTACTCGATTTCCTCTATAATTTTTTCTTATAACTTTTTTCCCTATTCCTAACCGTTACTTTCCTACAAATTTTCTAAATCGTTGTTTTCATATTTTGCCTTAAAAATTTTTTCTTGTGTTATTTAAGCTCTTTTTTCCACTTAATAAACCACCATTTTCTAAATTCCCGTACTCTTTTCTTAAAGAGCGGGCTTTTCCGCCAGCTTTTTTTTTTTTTGGTTGGGTTTCAAATAAATATAAAACTACTACTTCACTCATTACAAATTTATTGATTCAAGAACATTATTTTGTGTTACATATAATAGATACATTAAAATATAGATTTATTGGTCACCGAACCGTTTAATACATTATAACTAAAAAATGAGTCGTGAATAACTAATGCGTACACTTTAGTGTCTTTGGGGAATTTATTCTTTCTCGTTTGGAACTCCAATTTTACATTCACTGTCGATGAGTTAATCGCCTCTGGTTGATGACTGCAATTGATAATAAAAACGGGGTTTTTCATATATTCCGCGAACGTTATCATCGGATCGTTTATTTCGCGCCCGTAGTAGCTGCTTTGGAAGTTTTCGTAATTGTAATAGGCTGCTGCGTACAGTTTCTTGGCGAAATCTAAATTCCATCTTTCGTATGGATAAACGGTTGAATTCAGATACAGTCTAATGTCGCATACGTCGGCGTGGGTAAACTGGATTGCGTTTTTTTCTTTCTTGTCGCAATTATTGCTGTCTTGAAACCCGACGATTATATAGCGCGGTCTTTCCAGACTTGTACTCGTTCTCAAGGCCCACACGTCGGAAGATGTTTGCCTTAAAGCTGGTAATTCGTACAGATCCCATTTACGATATGCCATTTGAATACTGGCATTGTTTCCTCCTTTATTAATGCGAGACAGTATTTTCAATTTTTGCTTATCGTCTGGAATGATGTGACGAATTTTCCATTCGATTTTGTCGATACTAATTTCTGCCTCTACTTCGCCGACGTAACAATTGGTAAAAGTGCGAGCTATAATCATAATAAGCTCTTGTTTTACGTTGAAAACACCTTTTGCGTAATCTTCGGCGAATCCCATAAGATATTTTAAGGGTAATTTCCCGGAGAATACGTTACTTGCCGTGTCTACGATATCTTGGTTTGCTTCGTCGAGACCCCATCCGCACGTCATGAGAGATCTTTGCTGCAAACTTCCGAATGAAACCATGGTTTTTAATGTCGTCGTAACTCCAGGTTTACGAACCACGGCGACCTGTTCACCTCCCATCTCGTAGCGAATTTCATCGAACAAAAATGCGAAGGCATTATTTGATAAAAAACATCTTTTCGTTGCGTCTATGGGTTTAAATTTTCCTTCGATATATATGTAACTTTCGGCGATATCCAGTATAATATCTTGAAAATTAATGGGGATACGGACTTCATCCGAATTGTTGAATGATGGAGATCCGTATGGTTTATACGTATGCTCTTCTAGACTAATAATGGAATTGTCCAAGATGGGCTCGGAGAAAACCTCTATTTTATCGCTGGTGGTGGAAATCATTTTCGCACTTTAAGACCGATTGATTTTAAAAATTTATAGTCTTCGGCAGATAACTGTTGAGATGTTTGTGATCTAACGTCTGGACGACGACTAACCTTGACGTTAACTCTTCTTTTACTTTTATTATGTTTCGGCGGTTCCCCCATCTTAGTCGACAGCACACACAATTGACGATTGAAGCAAAAACCCATTTCTATGAAAGTTTCTTCAGTTCCAATTTCACGATTATTTTCTCGCCTTGAAAATTGATTAGATCACCGCTATCGTCCAAGATGCGAAGAGTAATGTTGTCGATAAACTGACGTCCTGCCGGCATTAACGGCATATAAATATTATTTTGTGGTTCTTTACTGATTTTGTAACCGGGCTCCACGTCGATATCGAATTCGAACAAGGTATGACCTTCCACCGAATTCATATATGCTCCGGAAATTATATTACAATCTACGCGTATGATACGTACTTTCATTATTTCCACCATCTCGGTTGATTCGTGCTTTTTGTCTCTTTTTAACACTGTATGATTAAATCCTAACATTTTACCGATACTCGCCTCTCCCCGGAAATCTATAGTATATTGGGATTTCAGTTCACATTTCAGCGTATTATTATTAGCAACCAAGTAAAAGATTCCATCGTTCTTTTCTTCAGTTGAAATCCTCAAAGCCTCCAACATAGCTTTACCTATCTCATCTATTTCATAGGCCCCAGGTGGAATCTGCAATTGTATCGGCTCGGTGGTGTAACCCTCCTTCATGTAGGCAAACTTATTGTTGCTTTCGTCCACATTAAAAATTGAATTGTATGTGTAAAATCCCAGCAATGCCAGACCATATTTGTTTTCTCTATTTAATTCGACTGGTGGATAAAAATCGGCGCTTAAGACGCTCGAGTGTCCTGTTAGTGTGAACGTATAAGACATGACTAACCATTAAAACATCACACATCTCGGTTTTATTCTTAGCGGCAACATTTAAAAAGATTCATCGTCACACCTTTTCTCACTGCATTAGATAGTGATGTTTTTATGCTATTTTCTGCTTTTATGCGCACATCGCTGATTTTGCAATAACAACAAAATATTTTTCTAGCCGTAAGATCCTCATCAGTCATAACCTCGTTTAAATTGCTGCTGCTGCTGCTGAAATAATGTTTGCAACCGCACTGATATTTTAATATATCGATATCGCTTTTAAGGTGCTCCGGCAACTTTTCCCAAACGAATGGAATTTCATTTGGGGCTAATGCAATCATCACTTCCTTGGGCATGTTTTCTAACTGTTTCACGGTCATTTTCCTTAATCCACCGGCTAGATGAAATGCTTTCAGTGATTGCAACATTTTAGTATAGTTATTGCGATCCATTTGCGGTGTTAATGGTGACGATGATGATGATGACATCTTTTACGCTGATGATTCGACAAGAAACTTTAAGCACAAATGTCCACACCAGACTGTTCCAAAATCCTGCTGACGATCGTATGTATAGTAAATAATTTTTGATGGTTCCGATCCCGTTTGTAGATATCGTACCAATTCGATCGGTGGGGGTAAATCGCCGAAGCTGTCATAATATGTTACTTTAGAATTATTTTTTCTATAAGCTACCCAATGAGTCCCTGCACCACGCGTACTATCCAAATTCACTATTGCTGCTTCGTAACGTCGAGGACCTTGTCTAGGTAATAAATCCCTCATATAAACGCCTCGAAAGTGTCCTATTCTTTTCTTTTTGGCATATTTTTCTATATAGATGTTAGATAGTGGTCTTCGAGGTAGGGATTCAATTAGTTTTTTGATCTACGATTTAAAAATAATCCCATACCTTTACGATATGGCTTTAGAAACAAACCATTTCCTTTCGATTTTAAATACAGGCCGGCACCGGTTTTATCTTCGCTGTTTTTTTTTACTGCTTTTATGGCGCGCACAATTCCCGCTGCCCCACCGGCTAATGAACCCAAAGCTGATAACCCGGCAAAAATTGGTATTAATGGTAATATTCCACCAGTTTTAGGAATCGGTATTATTCTCGGTGTACGAACCTTCCTTTTGCCACCTGCCGCTTTTACCGATCTACGTGCTACCGACAGAGCTATTTTAGATGCATTCATGACATTTTTTTCCAACACATTTTTACTTCCGGCTTTTAATAATTCCCTTCGAACTGCTTGTCGAATAGCTGTTCCGAAACTGGCTTTCCGAACATGTCGATTTTTATTAACACCTTTCCTTTTTGTATGACGCGTGCCTTTACTAGATGTTTTTTTTGTTGATAATGATGATGGTACACCCATACCAAAACGTTGTTTTCCTTTCATAATGTTTGTAACTAACCAAGCTGCTGTTTTTTCACCTAAACTGGAATCTTTCGATTTTACTCTATTCCAAGCACTTTGTTCGAGCTCGTAATCCGCTCGATGTCTCGCACTTATGTTGTCTTTATTATGTAAATAGGCTAAATCGTGTTTTTTGCATGCGGCATCCAAAGGATTAATGCCTGGATCACCTCTTGTTACACGTTTTATTACTTTTGTTCCGGGTCCGCAATATTGATAACCAGGAATGTGTACCTCGAATGGTAATTTATTTATTAACGAATTCACAATACCGTATCCAGTTTTGTTGGAAACGTGAGACCGTCCACTTCGTTTGACGCTCGGCATCTGAATGACAGTTTTTGTGAAAAATTGCCTATAAAATATCAAATTTTCCTAAGATGCGCGTTATCGATCTTAAACAAAAACTTCCTATTGACAATCTCGATGAAAAAGTCGGACTTGGATTTGAAAAGAAGATAATGAAGAGACACGGTCCTTTACTTCCTTCCTCTATTCGCGGCCTGTTAATTGGTCCATCCAATTGTGGAAAAACTAATGTCATGATTTCGCTGCTTACACACCCCCTTGGGCTACGTTTCGAAAATGTCTATATTTACTCGAAATTTCTGTATCAACCGAAATATGAGTATTTAAGGAAAATTTTAGCGCCCATCAAAGGTTTAGGCTACTATGCCTTTAGTGATTCCAGTAATATTGTGGAACCGTCCGATGCAAAACCAAACTCTATATTTATCTTTGATGATGTTATATGTGAAACACAAGATGTTATAAGATCGTACTTTAGCATGGGACGTCATAAAAATATCGACTCCTTTTACCTAGCGCAAACATATTCGCGAGTGCCTAAACAGCTTGTGCGAGACAACGCCAATTTTATTATTATGTTTAAACAAGATGAGTTGAATATGAAACACATATTTTCCGACCACGTTTCACCGGATCTAACTTTTACTCAATTTCAAGAAATGTGCTCAAAATGTTGGGATAATAAGTATGGATTTTTAGTAATTGATAAAGACAGTGATGTGAAATCGGGAAGATACCGCAAAGGATTTGATAGCTATATATTACTGTAATAATAAGAGAAAACGCTCATTTGATTGTTGAAACGTCCTTTGTTAACATCATGAATAACGCGATCGACTTAAAACGTAAACTAGTGGAAGCTACCAATGCCGTCAGAAAAAAATTTAAACAAATTAAAGCGGCTAAAGAGTTTAATGTTGTGGAATTGGAAAAGTTTTACGAACCCATTTCTAAGCCGTTGACAACTATATCTGATGTGGTTAAGCAACGTCAGCAGCATCAGCAGCAGCAGCAACAACAACAGCAACAACATTATCCAGCTACAATGTCACATAGTCTCAGTACATCAGTGCAGTCGACTCAAATATCAGGTTTTCCCCAACCTACACATTCCTTTCAAACCTCCACACCTATTCAGCAGCAGCAGCAGCAGCAGCATCGCATTTCAAAAGAAGATATTAGCCAATCGGTGTTTGATACACCCTCGACATCAACTAATACATCTCTCGCATCCGCTGACACCACAACTTCCGATACTTTAAACGCACACCTGAAAGGATTACGTTCGAAACCATCTCTATACGATACTGTATATGGTGTACGTTTTGGTTCAAAAACAGATCATAACAAAAATTTTATTGGTAATTTAGAGGTGCGTTTTCGAAATGGAAATATTGTCTTATACAAAAAAGGGAAAAATATTGCAGAATATGGTGGATCACCGGCACTTTATGATTTGTTATTTCTTAAAACACCCCCAAGTGTAGGCAAGGAACAACAACAATTAAGTGATAATGTACTTTCAACGTACAAGGAAATTTTGGAATCAACGAATGCTGTCTACAACAATTTTAAAAAAAGTGATGGTTTACGGGAGACCAGATGGAACAAATATTTACGAATTATTAAACCTCTGATAATGGGCACAAAATTAGGTGGTACTATTACAAGAAAAAATCTCTCGGAAAAACTACAGTTACCCACAAAAAAGAAATTATCTTCGAAAAAATTTCAATATGTCTACTGGAACAAAGCTAAAGAGTTGGTGGATCGTTTACGTTTGTTGTGGAGTTCCAAAATGGCCGGTCACACTGGACACGAAAATGAAATTATGTCAATCATAGAGGAATTACGAGAAGAAGATATAATATATTAAGCTCAATATTTAATGATATTATTCAGTTCTTCCTTCGATCTGAAACCTTTAGTATTACTAATAATATGGAGCCCAGTCTAGAAAAAATCAAGATTGTTAATGAACTACATAGAACGGCTAGAAAAAATTTTGTAAGACGGCGCACGATAATAAAAGGATACAGAGATTTGTGGCAAATTGATTTGGCTGAAATGCAACAGTATGCT
The DNA here is from genome assembly GCA_034092305.1 of Diaprepes abbreviatus. Lineage (NCBI taxonomy): Eukaryota > Metazoa > Arthropoda > Insecta > Coleoptera > Curculionidae > Diaprepes > Diaprepes abbreviatus. The sequence goes on from JASJET010000032.1 coordinate 2,290,400, forward strand.
GATGAAAACGATGGTTATCGTTATATTTTGGTCTGTATAAATTGTTACTCGAAATTTGTCTATACCAAAGCCATAAAAAACAAGACTGGTATAGAAGTTACTAATGCGATGAAAAGCATCATTGAAGAGGCATCATATACACCAACAAATCTGCAAAGTGATCAAGGAAAGGAGTTCTATAATACAAACTTTCAAGCCCTGATGAAAAAATATAATATAAATCATTATTCCACTTACAGCACAAAGAAAGCTGCAATTGTTGAGCGAGTCATAAGGACTTTAAAAAATAATTTATATAAACAATTCTCGACAAGAGGATCTTACAAATGGATACATATATTATCGGCAGTAACAAAAACCTATAACCATTCGAAACATCGCACCATTGGAATGAAACCTGCAGACGTGCAAGAAAAAACACATATTAAAGCATATGATTATTTAAAAATTGTACCTAAAAAATTTAAGTTTTCCATGGGTGACATTGTGCGTATTAGCAAGTACAAAAGCTTATTCGAGAAAGGATATACGCCCTCTTGGTCAACCGAATTGTTTAAAGTTGTAAAAGTTAACGTTACAAATCCACCTACTTACTTGTTGGAATCGTTAGAAGGTCAGCCTATAAGAGGGTGTTTTTACGAATCAGAACTACAAAAAACAAGCAGTCCTGACGTTTATCTAGTAGAAAAGGTCCTTAGACAACGCAAGAAAAATCACATCGAACAATTATTTGTCAAATGGCTAGGATTTCCCAACCACTTCAACTCTTGGATAGATAAAGCTAATATTGTTTAAATAACATATTGTATGACTATATTTTTTATTTAAAATGTAAAATAAATAAACAATATATTGTAAAATAAAGTTTTTTATTTCAATCTTCATTATTAAAAACAATGACAATAAAACATCATACACATAAATAACATTTCAATATTCTTGGAGGGAAGGTCCAATTCACCGACGACTACGACGTTATCTTCAAGGCTATGCCACTCGGAGTGCGTTCTCCTATTCTTTAACCTGCTTTTTTTAGATTTTTTTTGAAGTCGAGTCGTACGACAGTGCGCTTAATGAGTCATTTAAAGGCTGATGATAGAGTATTTTCTGCATAACTTCAATTTTTGTTTTAAGCTCACTATTATTTTTGTATATCATGAGGAGGACATCCTTGTTAAATATGTCACATATTACAACTGCAAAATTGTAAAACTTTCTATTAACAAAGTGTTTTGTCACAGCATCGTCATCATCTTTAGGTTCGCCTAAGTTGGTTATGATTTTTCCACCCATATCATACTGCCCATCCGCTGTAAGTTTAAAACCAATCCCTTGTGGCCCAGATAATATATGATATTTTTCATTATATTTCTGACGACCAAATTTATCAATTGTGTTGTTTCCTCGACTCATTTTCAATCTTTACTAAACTATTTTATTTTTATTTGCCCTACTTATATTAAATATTTCAGCTGAGAAAAAGAAACACTGACTATGATCTACTGGGTTGGTATGTTTATAAAAGAAATAAAATAAAACTGTGATTGTAACAGATATTTATTTACAGTTATTTAATTGCACAAATACAAAAATTATAAAAAATTAGTTTTCCATGTCTTCGTTTTCGTTGCTCAAAATTCTATCCCATCCGACACTATTTCGATCGTCAACGTCTTGGGCTGTTGCTGTTGCAGAAACCAATTCATATTTTGCAGCAAGCTCACCTGGTAAATGTGGAATATTGACGAGGTATTCTTTTAATTCTTCTTCAACCATTTCAGCACAAAATGTATCCATGTCTATGGAACCATATAAAAATTTGTCGCACAAGTGTGCCCCAGCCATAAAATTGATTGTATCCCTGATCTCGTTCTTATATTGATCTTTGGTTACATCAATATGCGACCAATGATTTACGCTATCTAACATATCGTGAGCCCTATTTCTTAATTCTCTCCCCAACCAAAATATGTATCTATCTACACATTCGTTGGCGGTCGTCGTCGTCGTCGTCGTCGCATCAGCAGACATCTTTAACAGAAATAATGAACACGCGTAAGTATTCTGACATGTGCAACTATATTTTAAATTTAATTACATCCTTTTTTTCAAACAATTTACATACAATTTACTCCAATGAGCCAAAACGTAATAATGTTCGAGTATTGTTTCCAAAAACTCTAGTGCCCTGCCCCAAATAAGTTAGAGTGTATTTATCTTTAGTTTTACTCATAATATCTACAATATCGTCAGATAGTATTTCGGCCACACGTTTTGGTAAAAAAGTCTCAAATGTGCTATTATCACCGTCATCGTGTAAAGCCACTAAAAGAGTTTTACCAAATCGTGTAGTCATTGAAACCATCTTTACAATTTTATACACTTTGCCTACAATCATTTCGGTAACCTTTTTTTTCTCTAAAACCTCGAAATCTTTGCTAAACATTTCATTAATTTCATCTAGAGTTTCTTTTGCAATACTCATTATTGAAAAAAATGGTATATAAATCCAAAAATTACCGTGAATATAAAAGCACTTTCAGAACACTACACGAACACAATATTTGATGTTTATGCCACTGATATCTGCGACTGTTTGAAGTCACTTCTTCTCCCACGAACCTTTATAGCGGGGTTTCAAGGTCGAATTGTAACAATGGTGGGGGTAGCTTAACGATAGAAATAGTGGGAGGAGTATTCAAGGTCAAATGACGTCACACATTTAAATTGGTATAAGGATAACTTCAAGGACAAAATATAATGAAACAAATAACTACATTTTATGTACTTTATTCATTGATTTTTTTCTGCCATTCTTCTATGCGTTTAACATTATCACCTAAACCTAATTTCCTTAATTTGTTCAATAATAATTGTTTGTTTTTATATCTAAGAAAATTCTTACAAACTATACTAGCTAAAAGACACACTTCGGCATGGTCCATATACTTAAAAAATACACTAAAGTCCTGAGCCTCCGAATCTTGCATTTCATATGCGTAAAATTCCGAACAGGCTGCAGAAATTAGAAATTCCTCGTACATTTCTCGCACTAAACTTTCCATATTAACTACTACTACGTTAAACTTAAGTCCTACACTCTAATTTCATCTAACACAACCGGATCTGCAATGAACCTAATCAGTTTTTCCAAACAGTCACTAAACCCCAACTTTTTTATCTCACGAACAAAGTCTTGTAAATTTATTGTTTTGCTGCAATATTTACGACATGCATTCGCAGCCTTTTCATATTCATAAGCCAAATCACAATAGCGCGACGCCCATTCTGCTCGACTTTTCATTGCATCATTGAAATAATTACTAGCCATTTCAGTGAACTCATCGCCCAATTTTTTTACTGTCTCTTGCAAAGCACTATTCATATTATTCACTCATTTTTACATTCACGACACTTTTTTATTGCTGGTGGTGGCCCATCTGTATGATGACGATATATTTGTTCATAGTGAATGTAACAGGGTAAGCTTAACTGTAGTTCCTTGTTACACCGATATGACGCTGGCAGCTTATCCCAAATTTGCCGTAAACTCAGCGTATCAACGCAAGTTTTTAAATATTCGAGAGGAAAAAATGCTAGATCCTTCTCTTCAAAATCACACAAACTTTTTAAATTACTCTGATATAAACAAATTACTCTGCCGACTTGCTCTATAATTTTTTCTTTAGATAGTTCCGTATCTGACATTTCACACTGAATGAATGCAAGTAGACTCACACAATTTATAGAACAATTTGCAAGGTCAAAATCATTTCAAGATCATCCCACACTATTACAATGCACAAATAACTACTTCAAGGTCACACACCCAAGATGACCTTCAACAAAGTCAAGGTCGTCTCGACCAAGGTCAAGGTCAAGGTCACACACAACCTTGAACACAAGGCCAAGGCCAAAGCACACGTGCACTTTCAAGGTCAATGACAAGGACATGTGGGCGGGGCCAAAGAGGGGTGAAGCAAGGTCAAGGTCAAGGTCGAGGAGTGGGGGGATCGAGCGAATCGGGTTATGTTCACTACTCAGGGTTTACAAAAAATGGTATCATAAATTTACACAACTCACATATATGGGTTGATCAAGATCCTCATGCAACTATTGTTTCGCATCATCAACATCAGTTCCAATTAATTTGGGAATTAATCATTGGCAATTTTTTGATTGGACCATTCGTATTGCCAGTACCATTAAACGGAGAACTTTATTAGGATTTCCTCCAGAAAACTTTTCAAGACTTTAATAGAGTATTTACCACTTGAAATCCGCGGAAACATATACTACATGCACGATGGGACACCACCTCATTTCAGCGTTGCTGTGCGGGAACACCTAAATAACGTCTATTCTTCTTTTTTTGAGAATTCACGGAGTCCATGTTGAACCCTCTTACGAAGTTTTTAAATAAGCAGTTGGTTTCACTTTTTATTGAAACTATGGTGACAGGGGAAAAATCCTCTTTTTCATATTCAACCCGACAGAAGTTAGGGGACTAACAATGTAAATAAAATGATGTTATTTCGAAAATGGCTAGGATTAGCGACATGAATAAAGAATACTTAATTTTTAGTCAATAGTTAAAGGTATATTAAAAATGTTGTCCAAAGTTCATGAGTGTCACAGTTGGTTCGTCCCTGCAGCTGTGAGTAATTTACAAGATTTTCTTGGATAGTAATTTGAAGAGTCTTACCTGGTATACATAATATTTTAAAAAATTGAAATATACCTGGTGGTTCTATAATTATGTGTAGAAAACTTTGGGAGCCCATATCTCCGAAGAGGGGACCTATACTATAAAAGTTTATGTGAACTTGTAGTTTTCCTTTCACGTATTTTTTTCATATTCGGGAGACTTCCCTCATATATATATATATATATATATATATATATATATATATATAAAGGAGCTAGTCTGATGACTGGACCAGTTAAGAAAAAGCCAACTAAACCGATAGGTTTAGGTCACTTTTGTGGGGTTGCAGTCAAAAGGATGATGCCAGAAAAGAAAACTCTTTCTTGTTAGAAAGAAATTTTATTCTCTTCATCAGGATTTCTACAAAAGAGAAAATAACCCTATCATAAAATCAAACTAAAGAAAAATACTTACCACAATGGGTATGTATAAGAAAGCAGGTTTTGTTCAACAGAAACAGTCATTATGCACTTTACACTAGGATTACACATTATAAAAATAAATATTCTAAAAGGCAAAAATTCTTTAATTTATTTAAGAACCTAATTTCTAGCCCGTGGATGCTGTTGAAACGCCATTTAAAATTTATGAATGAAATTGACAACTGATATTTGACGCCAAATGCCCGTTTTAATAGATAAAGTATGCACTGCCCATGTCATTGTCATCGTTCTGGGGACGGAGGTAACGGTTCTTGAAAAGTATTATGTTAATATATGAAAAATAGATTAAGGATAGAAACTATAACTTAAGTTAGTAGTAACTGTCGCAGCATAATGTAATTTAGAAATCAAGAAAGGCAAACTCCGCACCCAGTTGGACAAACGGTATGTGACTGAAAAGATTGAACTATGGGGGACCGATTTCCATTATTTTCTATATATATATATATATATATATATATATATATATATATATATATATATATATATATATATATATATATATATTCTGCATCACCACAATCACATTACTCTGATCACTTCGTACTGAACTTTGAGAAACTGAAAATTTTAGCTAAAGAAAATAATTTTCATAAAAGAGTCTTTCTAGAAATAGTTCACATAAACAACGAACCACTTAGCATGAACAAAAGAGGAGACATAGAAAACCACAGCATAATATATAATTACTTGCTAGTCACTGTTCTGATGGTTATTATCACACTTGTTCAACTGGGTGCGGAGTTTGCCTCTCTCGATTTCTAAATTACATTACACCAGTAGAGGTCATTACCCGGAGCGCTCGATCCCACCACTCCTTGACGTTGACCTTGACCGTGTCCCTGCCCTTTGACCTCACCCTCGATTGTCATATTCGACCTTGCGTTGATAAGACTACGACCTTGAAAATGATATGAGCTCGACGGAGCGTGCGTGACCTTGACCATGACCGTGTTCAAGGTCGCCTATACTTTGCTGGAAATCACCTTGGGTGTGTGACCTTGAAGGTAGCAACGTAGTTTAGGGCGACCTTAAATAGTTTTATATATGGTATGGGGGCAGTTTCATTTATCAGTTGTCTCTGACTTGCATAGGTAGTACTTGTATTATTATTTGACAAATCATGGCATATGTCTGTTAAAATTGCTGTACTAAGTTTACCAACAGTTACAATATGAGGCGTCATAAAAGAGAATCGTGTGCGGCGAGATTTAATGAAGTGTCAGGAGGTAAACGGCCCCGAATTGACCATGCATCGTGGATTCCAGTATTTATTTGCGCTACATGTAATGTGGATGTTCCCGCAAATCATATGTTAGCACATCAACGAACACAAAAACATAAAAATAATTCATGTTTGCCGGTATGTCATGGTGTGCTCGTTGAATGTGCTTTCAAAAAGAGAATTGCAACTTATCGGGTTAGCAGTGATATGGAGGATTCCGATTATGTAATGTTTTTTGCAGACAATAAATCAAAGGTGGCGGAACTTATTGATAATTTATTATGTGTGCATCACGCTTAAAAGTTAACATGGCAGCTGTTGGTACGTACATGCTTCCATCACAAGAAATATTCAGGGAGAAATCCTTCAACATTGCTAATCAAATAATTAGTGTAGAAAGTGATTTGGATGTCGTTTACCATTCTTAAACCAAATTTCAGGAGAAAGATTTAGGTATTTAAAAATCAAAACCTGATATATTTAACTGTTTTTTTTTTCTTTTTCTTGTTATAGGATGGGCTCTTGTGCGAATTTTATACTTGGAAGTTAGCATCAACTAGTATGAGTGCGCCTATGAGTGACTTATCATACATCAAGTTGCTGTACTCTATTGAAAAGAGAGCAGCTGTCGTCAATGTAATAAACGAGGACGAATGTTGCTTTTCGTGGGCTGTAACATCAGCATTGCTTCCGCCAGCAGCAGCGTCTTCACAGTTAACATCCTATCTCCATTTTTCTAGAGTGCTAAATTTTAAAGGTTTTATCCAGTAAAATTATGTGACACTAAAAAGAAAATGAACAACGTGTCCATTAACATAGATGGTCTAGAAACTAAAAACGAAAATAATAAAGTAATAGATGAAGTTATTTGTTCACTGAGGTATGCGTCAAGAAAGTTGGATAGGCATGTAAATTTATTGTTAATTACAAAAGACTGTAGAAGTAAAGATGATGGTGAAGATTTTTGTGATACGACTTGTTCAAAATTATTGGTGGATTAAGGATTTATCATGCTTAGTTTCAAGTCAAATTAGTTCTCAAGAACATAAATTATATTTTTGTGATGGTTATCTCATTAATTTTAGTACACCATCAGCTTTAACCTTATATCAAAACTACGAATGTAATCACTTTTTCACGCAAACACCCTCAGTGGATATAAAAATTGATAAATTTGGAAAGAGTGTGCCGGAAAATATTTTAAAATTCGAGTATAGAAAAGCAAATGCGCGTTCCATTCATGGTTTATGCGGATTTCGAATCTGTTTAAAAATCTGTTGAAACGGTACAACCAAACCCACAAAATTCTTACACTGTAAAAAGTTTTAAACATGAACCATATTCTTTTGCTTATTTCATTAAATGCTCTTTTCAGGACTCAATTTCGAAATTTGAGCTATTTCGTGGGAAAAATGCAGCTCAAGTCTTTGTGGATCGTATCGAGGGCTCTATAAAACACATATTTAAAAGATATTAAGCCTATGAAACCGTTAACGCCTGAAGATAAAATGGGCCAATGATGTTAAAATATGTGGTATATGTGAAGGCCCTTTTGAAGACGATGAGATTAAAGTAAGAGATCATTGGCACATAACTGGTGCAAAAAGATTTGGTGCTGCATATTCCATTTGTAATTTAAATTATAAATTACCCTCTTTTACCCCTATCATATATCATAACTTAAGCGGCTACGACAGCCATTTATTTATAAAAAGGTTATGTAAGTATGGGGACAAAATTGATGTCTTGGCTCAAAATAAAGAAAAGTACATATCCTTTACCAAAAGTATTTATGTACACCATTATTTTAATAGTAAATGTGGAAAAGTCAAGAGGAAATATTTCAAGTTGCGGTTCATTGACAGTTTTAAATTTCTGTCAACGTCTTTGGAAAATTTAGACAGCGGTTTAAACGATGACGATTTTATTGAAACGTGTAAACATTTTTCAAATATCGAGCAACTTAATATGATGCTTCAAAAGGGTGTTTTTCCCTATAGCTTTATTGACTCTATAGAAAAAATTAAAAATTACATGTCTTCCAAGTAAAGATCAATTTACGGGAAGAACACATTAGCGATGAAAGCTATAGGCGAATAAAAGAAGCATGGCGCTTTTTTGGGAGTAAAAATTTCGGGGGACTATTCAGATGTGTATTTAAAATCAGATGTGTTGCTATTGTGCGATGTTTTTTAACAGTTTCGGGATAATTGTTTAAAATTCGATAAACTAGATCCGGCACACTACTTTACCCTTCCAAGTTTATCATTTGAATGTATGTTGCGTATGACTAAGGTAGAGCTAGAGCTCTTAGCTGATATAGACATGATACATTTTTTAAGAGAGGTATACGAGGCGACATAAGCCAGTGTACAGAAAGGAAGCACATCACTAATAATAATAAGGCCCTTAAACATGGTCGTGACGAGGAATTGGTTCAGTCGGCGGCGGGCTTTCTAAAAACTGGGAGTGAGGAGAAGGAGCCGAAAATCAAAGTGTTAAGTGAGTTGTTGTTCGAAAAGCGAAGCGACTAAATCAGGCTTCTTCTCCCAAAAATTCAAAATTAAAGAAACTTCTGACCATGCCAAACTCGAAAATCTCCGATAAAAAAAAATTTATTCGGCGATTAAAGGTGTAGGGCAAGGAAAGAGAAAGTTCAACTTTAATCTTCTCGCTCTCCCTCTTCCACAACCAGACTTTTTCGAAACACCGCAAGAGCCGTTGTCTGTCGAAGTGGAAGTAATCGAAGATCCCGATGAACCATTTCCACTAACACCGGCCGCTATACAAAAGGAAGTGTCGGAGGTAAATTTTTCCCCAGCACCATTGTCTCCGATATTGGGATGACGCAAACCTATGAAGAAGTGGTTTAAGCAATGTTTTGAAGGTGACAATGTATCCGCTGCTTCGTCGTCTTCAGAACCATCGCCAAATGAAACTACTTCTTCAATATGTTCTGGAGCATCTCAATCGGAATGGGTTGAAGACTCGCAAAAAAAGTCCGGGTGATCGATATAGAAGACAATTAGCGGACTTTGCTAAGTTTTGTAGTAGGTGTTAAGTAGTTGTAAGTATTAGTTTTTCATTTATAGTATTAAGGTTGTAAATATATTTTGTAGTTTAATAAAAAAAAATGTGTTTGATAAAACAGATCTTTTTATTTTAACAAATATTTTTTACAAATTTATATGCTCACATATAGAATAAAAATTGATTGAAAAGATATTTTTTGGTATTTTATTTCGTATAGGACCTTTCCCGCATAATATTAGGTAGTAAAAAAGTGTCAATAATCCACTAAAACTACGTAATAACAATAACTGTAAATATTTTTTGACGATATTATCAACCATGCTAAAATATGGTTCGGTTTAAGAAGTTCAGGTTCTGACGCCAGAACAGAATACTTTGCGTCTCAATATTGTATGTTTCAAAAAAACATAAAATATTGGTCACTAAATAGTATAACTAAAACTACGATCAAAGTATTTTGTTGTCCTGACAGAACCATTTTGTTGTGTGGCAAGAAACATGCGACTCTTTATGACGTTGTTAAGTCGCACGGTCTTTCAACGATGGCGTTGTTATCTGTCCATTGGATTATAAAATTCCAGAGGGCATCCCACCTAGGAACATCCAAATCCCACTCCAAACAATTGTCCGTGGTAGAATCTACCACCGGACATTGGATTGGTTGTTGTTCTTTATTCAGGATTTTGATTTCAAATGATTGTAATAATTATTGGTGGCCGTATATATGAAGACAAATTAGTGGTGGAGGTAACGACAAATGTCGTATTACGTATTGGGACCAAAGTTGCATGTGCTCTCATATATGAACGAACGATTTTGTCGGGTTCCACCAGCACCTAAAATTTAATACTTTGTATACAAATTGTATGTTCTATAAATACAATATTAGTAACAAAGTACTAATATGAACTAAAACTACGATCAAAGTATTTTGTGGTCCTGAAAAATGACCGTTGTTTTATGCCCTTAAAAAGAACCGGGGAGGGTGTGAGGCTTATGGTGGTACATCCTCATCGACATACCACCAGCTCGAAGAGTCGCAAGGATCCTGGGGATCTTCTGGCGTCCTCCGTAGAGCACGGCTCTGGCTGCGGACTGTCGTCTTCGAGGCGCTGCAGCACCCAGTCACCCACGTCGTCCAACTCTACAAGACCAGGATCGTGGTCATAGAGATGTGGTATTGGCTGATCTAGGACGTCAAGTTTAAAGTCTAAGTCGAAGTCCTCCAGATCCTCAACGTTGCCGGCGACAGTCTCTTCGCTAAACACTGAAGAGCCTTTGCTTGAAGGCCTTTCTTCTTCCATGTTAATCGTATGAAAGTTGAAGTAGATATGACTGTGTAACTCGTCCGGCCTCAGTTATATAGAACTACCCCCACCCCACCAGCGCATTATAAATATTGTGTAATGGTGAGAGTTTCTAAAATTATTAAATTTTTCGAAAACTTAATACACGGAATTTGATTTTTTTGGCTTAGAAAATAAAACTAATTCCTAAAATTTTTTGAAGGATACATTAAAAAAAAAATAGAAAACTTGTTTGGATTGTTAATATTTTCATAGGTCAGGGATTAAACGATTACCTCGCCTACAACTTGACACTTAATCGATGAAACAAATCGTCATTAAACGAGTATCTCGCCCCATAAGTGACGACTACTAAACTACGATCAAAATATAATGTGGTACTGAATGGAACAGTTTTTGTGGCCCTAAAAGGGATTGGGGGGAGGGTCGGGTGCCAACGATAGGAACACATACCTAGGTGGAGCCCTTGGTCTTCTTCTTAGCTGCACCTAGACCTCGGGTGCCAGCGCTGCTAGCAGTGCCGGCGTTGCGGGCGGTGCCGACGGTGCTGGTGCGGTGCCCCTGCATTTCGCACACGCACATAATTTGCCGGGCACGAATGGCCTTACGATACCAATAATCTATATGGTGCTACATCACACTTCGCGCGACTATATGGTGTTTCGGCCATAACAAGTCGCGCTTCGCGCGACATTTTGGACCCCCCTAGCCAGCTGACGCCAGCTGAACCACGTTTAAGTGACGACCATCCCATTCCCCTTTCGTGTAATGAAATCGCGTGCAAACGAGCGGACATTGATTTTTTCTTGGTGGAGACGCTCGCGCGCTAGAGGTTCTCTGGTGAGAGGGTCCAGGGAGGCGAATAGCCCTCCGGTAAGAAAAATTTTTCTGAATCTTTTTTGGCGTTTTAAGGCATTTTCCAATCATGAAACAACGACATTAACTAATCACATCAGACCATTAATTATACGTTAAACTACTCGTTATGGTGACAATATAAACATGGATTAATTTCTCTGTCCAATTTTTTTGTTAGGTTTCAAATAAATATAAAACTACTACTTAATTTTTAACAATTTATTAATTAACATACCATTATCGACATGTTTTAACATTATTATGTGTTACCTATAACCTAAAATTACATTCATATATAGATTTGTTGGTCAGGGAACAGTTTAATACATTAAAACCAAAAAATGGGTCGTGAATAACTAATGCGTACACCTTAGTGTCTTTTGGGGAATTTATTCTTTCTGGTTTGGAACTTCAATTTCACATCAACGTTAGCTTCGGTGAACGTCATCATCAGATCGTTTATTTCGCGCCCATAGTAGCTGCATTGGAAGTTTTTATTATTTTAACAGGCAGCTGCGTACAGTTTCTTGGCGAAATCTAAATTCCATTTTTCGTGGGGATAAACGGTTGAATTCAGATATACATACGTCAGCGTAGGTAACCTAGGGCGTTTCTTTCTTTTTTGTCGCAATTATTACTGTCTTGAATTTCAACGATTATAAAGCGCGGTCTTTCTAGACCTTTGCTAGTTCCCAAGGCCCATACGTCGGAAGATGTTTGTCTTAAAGTTGGCAGTTCGTACAGATCCCATTTACGATATGCCATTTGAATACTGGCATTATTGCCGCCTTTATTAATGCGAGAAAATATTTTCAATTTTTGCTTGTCGTCTGGAATGATGTGACGAATTTTTCATTCGATTTTGTCGATGTAATTTCGGAGTCTACTTCGCCAACGTGGCAATTGGTAAAAGTGCGAGCCCTTTCTGTACGGTGAAAACATCTTTTGTATAATCTTTGGCGAATCCCATAAGATATTTTAAGGGTAATTTCCCGGAGAATACGTTACTTGCCCTGTCTACGATATCTTGGTTTGCTTCATCGAGACCCCATCCGCACGTCATGAGAGATCTTTGTTGCAAACTTCCGAATGAAACCATGGTTTTTAATGTCCTCGGAACTCCAGATTTACGAACCACGGCGACCTGCTCACCTCCCATCTCGCAGCGAATTTCATCGAACAAAAATGCGAGGGCATTATTTGATAAAAAAAACATCTTTTCGTTGCGTCTATGGGTTTAAATTTTCCTTCGATATATATGTAACTTTCGGCGATATCCAGTATAATATCTTGAAAATTAATGGGGATACGGACTTCATCCGAATTGTTGAATGATGGAGATCCGTATGGTTTATACGTATGCTCTTCTAGACTAATAATGGAATTGTCCAAGACGGGTTCGGAGAAAACCTCTCTTTTATTACAATTCACGCGTATGATGCGTACTTTCATTATTTCTACCATTTAGGTTGACTCATGCTTAATTTCAGCGTATTATTATTGGCGGCTAAGGAAAAGATTTCATCATTCTTTTCTTCAGTTGAATTATTCAGAGCCTTCAACATAGCTTTACCTATTTCATCTATAGGCCCCAGGTGGAATCTGCAATTGTATTCGCTTATTGGTGTAACCCTGCTTCATGCAGGTAAACTTATTGTTGCTTTCATCCACATTAAAAATTGAATTGTATGTGTAAAACCCCAGCAATGCAAGACCATATTTGTTTTCTTTATGTAATTCGATGGGTGGATGAAAATTAAGACACTCGAGTGTTCTGTTAGTGTGAACGTATAAGTTATGACTAACCATTAAAACATCCCACATCTCGGTTTTATTCTTAGCGGCAACATTTAAAAAAATTCATCTTCACACCTCTTCTCACTGCATTAGATAGTGATGGATTTTCTGCTTTTATGCGCACATCGCTGATTTTGCAATAACACACAATAACAAAATATTTTTCTAGGCGTAGGACCGTCATCACCCGTATCCTCGTTTAAATTGCTGCCGGAATAATGTTTGCAACCGCACTGATATTTAAATATATCGATATCGTTTTTAAGGTGCTTGGGCAACTTATCCCAAATGAATGGAATTTCATTTGAGGCATTACTTTCTTGGGCATGTTTTCTAGCTGTTTCACGATCATTTTTCTTAATTCACCGCCTATATGTAATGTTTTTAGTGACCTCAACATTTTAGTATAGTTTTTGCAATCCATTTGCGGTGTTAATGGTGGCTATGATGACATCTTTTAGAGTTATGATTCCACAAAAAGCTTTAAGCATAAATGTCTACACCAGACTGTTCGTATGTATAGTAAATAATTTTTGATGGTTCGGATCCCGTTTGCAAATATTGCACCAATTCGATCGGTGGGAGAAAATCACCGAAGCTGTCACAATATGTTACTTTAGAATTGTTTTTTTCTACAAGCTACCTAATGAGTCCCTGCACCAGTCATACTATCCAAATTCACTATAGCTGCTTCGTAACGTTGAGGACCTAGACCAGGTAACAAATCCCTCGAACGTGTCCTATTCTCTTCTTCTTAACATATTTTTCATATCGATGTTAGACAGCGGTCTTCGAGGTAGGGATTCAATTACTTTTTTGATTTACGACTTAAAAATAATCCCATACCTTTACGATATGGCTTTAGAAACAAATTTTTCCTTTCGATTTCAAATACAGGCCGGCACCGGTTTTATCTTCACTGCTTTTTTTTACAGCTTTTACGGCACGCATAATTCCCGCTGCCCCATTGGCTAATGAATCCAAAGCTGATAGCCCGGCAAAGATTGGTATTAATGATAATAATCCGCCAGTTTTAGAAATCGGTATTATTCTCGGTGTACGAACCTTCCTTTTGTCACCTGCCACTTTTACCGATCTACGTGCTACCGACAGAGCTATTTTAAATGCATTCATGAGATTTTTTTCCAACACATATTTTCTTCCGGCTTTTAATAACTATTTTCGCACTGCTTGTCAAATAGCGATTCCGAAACTGACTTTCCTAACACGTCGACTTTCATTGACAGCTTTCCCTTCTGTACAACGTGTGCCTTTACTAGATGTTTTTTTTTTTTGGTGGTAACGATGATAATGATGATGGTACACCCATACCAAAACGCTGTTTTGCCTTCATAATGTTTGTAACTAACCAAGCTACTGTTTTTTCACTTAAACTGGAATCTTTAAATTTTACTCTGTTTCAAATACTTTGTTCGAGCCCATAATCCGCTTGATGTCTCGCACTTATATTGTCTTTGTTATGTAAATAGGCTAAATCGTGTTTTTTGCATGCGGCATCTAAAGGATTAATGTCCGGATCACCTCTTGTTACACTTTTTAATACTTTTGTTCCGATCTTCAATACTGATAACCGGGACTGTGACCTCGAATGGGAATGTATTTATTACCGGAATGGAAAAATTTTATGAACCCATTTCTAAGCCGTTGACAAATATATCTGATGTGGTCAAACAACGTCAACAACAATAACAACACCAACAACATTTCCAGCTACAAAATTATATAGTTCCAGTACATCAGTGCAGTCGACTCAAATATCTGGTTTTCCCCAACCTACATATTCTTTTCAAACCTCTACACCTATACAGCAGCAGCAGCAGTAACAGCCGCATCGCAGTTCAAAAGAGGATATTAGCCAATCGGTATTTTATGCACCCTCGACATTAAATAATACATCTCTCCCATCTGCTGACACCACAACTTCCGATACTTTAAACGTACACTTAAAAGGATTACGTTTAAAATCATCTCTATACGATACTGTATATGGTGTAAGTTTTGGTTCAAAAACAGATCGTACCAAAAATTTTATTGGTAAGTTGGAGGTGCGTGTTCCAAATGGAAATATTGCCTTATACAAAAAGGGGAAACATATAGCAGAATACGATGGATCACAGCCACTTTTTGACTTGTTATTTCTAAAAACACCCCCAAGTTTTGGCAAAGAACCACAATTAAGTGATAATGTATTTACGACGTACAAGAATATTTTGGAATCCACGAGTGCTGTCTACCAAAATTATAAAAAAAGTGATGGTTTATTGAAATGGAATAAATATTTACGAATTATTAAACCTCTGATGATGAACACAAAATTAGGTAGTGGTGTTAGAAGAAAAAATCTTTCCGAAACACTACAGTTACCCACAAAAAAGAAATTATCTTTGAAACCTTTCAATATATCTACTGGAACAAAGCTAAAGTGTTGGTGGATCGTTTACGTTTGTTGTGGAGTTCCAAAATAGCCGGACACACTGGACATGAAAATGAAATTATGTCAGTCATAGAGGAATTACGAGAAGAAGGTATAATATAGTAAGCCCAATATTTAACGATATTCTTCAGTTCGTCCTTCGATCTGAAACCTTTAATATTACTAATAATATGGAGCCTAGTCTAGAAAAAATCAAAATTGTTAATGAACTACATAGAACGGCTAGAAAAAAATGTATAAGAAGGCATAAGATAATAAAAGGATACAGAGATTTGTGGCAAATTGATTTGACTGAAATGCAACAGTATGCTGATGAAAACGATGGTTATATGATATAAATTGCTCCTCTAAATTTGTCTATGTCAAAGCGATAAAAAACAAGATAGGTATAGAAGTTAGTAGTGCGATGAAAAGCATCATATACACCAGCAAATTTGCAAAGTGATCAAGGAAAGGAGTTCTATAATAGTAACTTTCAAGCCCTGATGAAAAAATATAATGCAAATGTTAAGCGAGTCATAAGAACTCTTAAAAATAATTTATATAAACAATTCTCGGCAAGAGAATCTCACAAATGGATACATATATTATCGTCAGCAACAAAAGCTTATAACCATTCGAAACATCGTACCATTGGAATGAAGCCGGCAGATGTGCAAGAAGATACGCAAATTAAAGCATATGATTATTTAAAAATTGTACCTAAAAAATTTAAGTTTTCCATGGGTGGCATTGTGCGTATTAGCAAGTACAAAAGCTTATCCGAGAAAGGATATACGCCCTCTTGGTCAACTGAAAGGTTTAAAATTGTAAAAGTTAACGTTACAAATCCACCTACATACTTGTAGGAACCGTTAGAAGGTCAGACTATAAGCGGGTGTTTTTACGAGTCAGTACATCAGTGCAGTCGACTCAAATGTCTGGTTTTCCTTAACTTGGACATTCATTTCCAATTTCTACGCCTATATAGCAGCAGCAGCGCTTTCAAAACAGGATATTAGTCAGTTGGTGTTTGATACACCCTCAACATCAACTAATACATCTCCCGCATCCACACACACCACAACTTCAAATTCTTTAAATGTACCCCTAAAAGGATTATGTTTAAAACCATCCCTATATGATACTGCATATGGTATATGTTTTGGTGCAAAACCAAATTATATCAAAAATTTTATTGCTAATTTAGAGGTAAGTTTTCGAAATGGAAATATGGTCTTATATAAAAAGGAGAAAAATATTGCAGAATTTGATGGATCACCAGCACTTTTATTTCTAAAAACACCTCAAAGTCTAGGCAAGGAATAAGAATTAAGTGATAATGTACTTAAAACATACAAGGATATTTTGGAGTCCATGAATGCTTCCTACAAAAATTAAAAAAACGACTAGTTTATAGGAGGCCAGATGGGATAAATATTTATCAATTATTAACACAAAATTAGGTGGTGGTATTAGAAGAAAAAATCTTTCCAAGAAACTACAGTTATCCACAAAAAAATGAGTTATTTTCGAAAACATTTCAGTGTGTCTACTGGAACTAGGCTAAACAGTAGCTAGATCGTTTACGTTTGTTGTGGAGTTCCAAAGTTGCCGGATACACTGGTCATGGAAATGAAATTATGTCAGTCATAGAGGAATTACGAGAAGAAGGTATAATATATTAAGCCCAACATTTAAGGGCATTATTCAGTTCTTCATTCATCTGAAGGCTTTAATAATAATAATAATATGGAGCCCAGCCAAGAAAAAATCAAAATTGTTAATGAACTATATAGAACGGCTAGAGAAGAAGACGACCGATAATAAAAGGATACAGGGATTGTGGAAAATTGATCTGGCTGAAATGCAACAGCATGCTTATGAAAACGATGGTTATAGTTATATTTTGGTCGGTATAAATTACTATTCTAAATTTGTCTATGACAAAGCGATTGAAGACAACACCGCTATAGAATTTACTAATGCGATAAAAAGTCTCATTGAAGAGGCATCATATAAACCAATAAATTTGCAAAGTGATCTAGGAAAACAGTTCTGTAATAGTAACTTTCAAGCACTGATTAAAAAATATAATATAAATCATTATTCCTCTTAAAGCACGAAGAAAGCTACAATTGTTGAGAGAATCATAAGAAATCTTAAAAATAAATTATATGAGCAAATCTCGGCGAGAGGGTCTTATAAATGGATACACATATATCATCAATAACAAAAGCCTATAACCATTGCATCATTGGAATGAAGCCGGTAGATGTGCAGGAAGAAACGCACATTAAAGCTTACGATTATTTAAAAATTGTCCCTAAAAGATTTAAGTCTTCTTTATGCGACATTGTGCGTATTAGCAAGTACAAAAGCTTATTCGATAAAGGATATACGCTCTCTTGGTCAACTGAACTGTTTAAAATTGCTAAAGTTTACATTACAAATCTACCTACGTACTTGTTAGAATCGTTAGAAAGTCAGCCTACAAGAAGGTGTTTTTATGAGGCAAAAGACAAGCAGTCCTGACGTTTATCTAGTAGAGAAAGTTCCTAAACAATGTAAGAAAAATCACGTCGACCAATTGTTTGTCAAATGGTTGGGGTTCCGAAGTGTAACTCTAGGATAAATAATATGTATATACAAAATACAATTAAATTACTGACAAGGTCAAGGTCATTTTGAGTTTGTCGTCGTCTTCTTCATCTTTTTATTTACGTTTATACAATTTAAAACGTTAGATTGCTGTTGTTTAACCTGTTTTTTTTTTGGTTTTCTGATTTTTTTAAAACAGGACCCAGATGATTCAACTAGTGCACTTAATGATTCATTTAAAGGCTGATTATAAAGTATTATTTGAATAACTTCCATTTTTTTCTTTTATCTCATCGTCATTTGTATAACCAAGGCAAAATTTCGTTATTAAATATGGCTGCAAGTCCTACAGAATAATTGTGTATCGATTTAAATACATTTCGTTTTGTAACAGCATCATTATCATTTTTAGGTGCTTTCAAATTGGTTATCGACTTTCCCTCAAGATCATAACACCCATCAGGAGTAAGTTTAAATCCAACCCCTGGTGGTCCACGTATAATGTGGTTTTTTTTCATTAGCGTTCTGACGACCAAATTTATCCATTGTGTTGTTCTCACGACTTATTTTTAATCTTAACCAAACTGTTTTCTTTTTATTTACTCTATTTATACGAAATATTTAAATTGAGAAAAAGAAACCCAGAATAATGATCCAAATATTTGTTTAAAAATTACATTCATTGAATACATTAAACTAACTTATTTTATAGATGCTATATACTTTTATTGTTGCATTGTTTTTTTTTTAATTTTGACCATCTTTTCTGAAATAAAGCTCAACTGTCATCTACTGGGTTGGTTTATTTATAAAATTAGTAAAATAAAACTGTGATATATTACAAAGATTTATTTACAGTTATTTAATTGCACAACTACAAAATAATGAAACTTAAGTTTATACCCAAGGAGAGTTTTTATGTTCGTTCTTCAAAATGCTATACTATTCAACATTATTTCAATCATTAACATCTTGGGTTGTTGCTGTTGCAGGAACCAATTAATATTTGGTAGCTAGCTGAGCAAACAATGTCGAATATAATTCTTTATCGATCATTTCAGCACAAAATATTACAAAACAAATATTTATATGGAACCCTATAAAAATTGATTGCATGCATGATCTCAGCCTTATATGGCTCCACGGTTGTCTCAATATTCGACCAATCATTTGCACCATCTAAAATATTGTAAACCATATTTCTTAACTCTCTTCCCAACCAAAATATGTATCTATCTAGACATTCGTTAACAATCACACCTGCAGACGTCTTTAACAGAAATAATGAAGAAGTGTAAATATTCTGACATGTGCAACAAATTTTAAAATTTAATTATATCATTTTTCAAACACAACTTATTAATTACTCTAATGAACCGAAACTTAAAAATATTCGAGTATTGTTCTCAAAAACTTTAGTACCTAGCCTTAAATAAGTTAAAGTGTATTTCCCTTTAGTTTTACTCATAATATCTACCATATCACCTGACAGTGTTTCAGATACAAATTTTGACAAAAAAAAGTCTCGAATATGCTATTATCACTGTCATCGTGTAAATCTGCTAAAAGAGTTTTGCCAAATCGTATAATCATTGAAACCATTTTTTCAATTTTAGACACTTACCCCACAATTATTTCAGTAATTTTATTCTTTCTAAAATCTCGAAATTTTTGCTGAACATTTCATTGATTTCATCTAGAGTTTTTTTTTGGAATACTCATTCTTGAAATATGGAATTAAGTAAAAAAATTGCTATGAATTCAAAAGCAGTTTCAGAACAGTACACGAACACAATACTCGTATTTATGTTTATGCAACTGATGTCTACGTCGATATAAACTTCACAGTTCCCCCGTTTCAATTTATAACAAACTCATTCAAGGTCACTAATAGTGGGGGCGTTTTCGAGATCAAATGATGTCACAGGTTTAAAAATGTTAGAGGGAAAACTACAGGATCAAAATATAATTAAAGAACTGACTACATTTTATGTGCTTTATTGATTAACATTTTTCTGTTCCCTTATACGTGTAATATCATCATTTAAACCTAAATTTCTTAGTTTGTTTAATAATTTATGTTCATTTTTATTCTTTAAAAATTCCTTACAAACTACACTAACTAACTTTCCATATTAAGTACTACGTTAAACATAAGTTCTACATTGTAATTTCATTTAAAACAACTGAATCTTTTATGAAACGAATCAGTTTTTCCAAACAGTCACTAAATCCTAACTTTTTTTTTTCACAAATAAATTCTAGTTTTGCTACAATATTTATGACATGCATAGGCAGGCTCTGGATATTCAGAAGCCAAATTAAAATAATCCAGCGTCCATTCTCGTCGACTTTTCACTGCATCACTGAAGTAATTACTGGCCGTTTCAGTGAATTCATCACTTAATTTTTTAATTGTCTTTTGCAAATCACTTATTTTTTTGCACTCACGACACTTTTTCATTGGTGGTGGTGATCGAAGTCAAGGCCACACCCAACAATCTACAAATAACCCCTCTCAAAATCAAGAACACCGTGCATGGGCACGCTCAAGGTTGGTAAAAACTAGTATTCTTTACTACTGGCGCCGGAAGTGATTATCTAGGTTTTAGCCACTAATATGTTACTTTAATTTGGCGGGCACTTTGATGAGTAGTAGTTGAGATATTGTTATTGCTGCGTGTTCGTATTGTCAACAATTTTCGCGGGTAAAAACGTAAACTGAGGATTTTTTTATCAGTATAAAAGTCGAGAAATTAGCTATCTTTTATGCATGAAAAAAAAATTACAAAAAGCAAATCTAGGCAAATAGTTTATAAACACGTATAAATGGGCTACCGTGGGACATATATTTCAGTTTACCTTAAGAGACTGTCTCAATTTATAATGTTGCCCAATGTGTAGGTACGATATTTGAACAAGTTCTACGCCACTATAAGATAAACGCATATTGCTAAATTATTAATATTTTTCTCTATTAAGCTAAAGTAACCTGTAATTAAAGCAATACTATTTTTGGAATATGGCGAATTTGCGTGTAATTTTCTTTGTAACAGTAGCAATGTCTTCCTTCTAGTGGCAATTACAACTTTGGTGCGATTAAGAGTACCTAAAGCCGCGTCCATATTAGTAAAAATTTACTTTGTGTGTACCAGGCGTCACAAAATTTATACAAATGTGGACCTGTTCGCTGCATACAAAGGCACGCAAAAATTTTGCAACATTCTACGCACGCGATCCATCGCTTGTCGGTTTATTTTCTATGGGAAGGGTTCTTGTTTTTAGCCTTGACACATTATAGGCTGCTTCTATTTCCAAAGCCTTGTCCAATGCTTCACTACAATAACTAAAATTGGTTATAAGATGGATGAACTAGGCGTCGGGCATCTGTTTATTAGTCTTGCAAATTTTCTTAATTTTTCAGATGTCTTGACTTGAGTTGTGATTGGTACGACTGGCGCCGATGTTGATCTTCAAATCTTTCCAATGCAGCACACAAGATTTCATAGTCTTTTGGGTGCAATAACGCCAGTACTAGTCCACGATGCAGTAGCCATCTCTTCATAGTTCCAGTTATTTGCAGTAGTGACAGCTTCAAATTAGCGTTTGTACATTATCCAAGATATCTGACTGTCATAAGTTCAGGGTTTGATGTTCTGTCAGTTGGCTATTACTTTATCACAAGGACCTTGTTTCTTTATTTTATTGACTTCTGTCTGAAGGTCCTTTATTTTAGATTCTAAATATCTACTTTTTGTCGCACTTCTCTTATGTCTTGTCGCATTTCGCCTATCTCTTTCTTAAATTTTTGCGTTTGTCCCAGTATAACTTGTTCAAATTTTTGCTGTTCTTCTACAATAATCTCTTGTATTCATTTGCAAAGTGGATCTTGATCTTTTTGATGGCCTTCTTCTTCCTCTTGTTTTTCTTTAATGCGACGTTCTTTTTCTTCTTATTGTTTTTCTTTTTGGCGATGTGCTTTTTCTTCCTTTTTTTCTTTCAGACGATATTGTTCTTCTTTTTGGCGATATTCTTTTTCTTCTTGTTTCACTTTAAAGCGACATTCTTCTTCCTAATGTTTCACTTTTAGTCAACGTTCTTCTTCTTGTTGTTTTCTTTGAGACTTCGATCTTCTTTTTGGTGACGTGCTTGTATATGTCCTATACAATCGACAAATATTTTATTTCTTTGCTCCATTTCGACTATTTTTTGTCTAGTATATACCATAAAAACCTCTAAAATATTGTTGAAAACTCGGTTCTAAACTTCTTTCTTGATGTTAAATTTAATAATGAATGCTGGTTCATACTGTCTCTTCTAGTTTCCAAAGAGAATATCCTAAAATTTTGTAGAAAATTCAATTCTAAGCTTTTTTTTTTAACAACAAAATCAATAATGTATTTCGCTGTCTCTTCTAGTTTTTAAATAGAATGTTCTAGAACTTAGGCGAACATTCGTCCTAGGCCTTTCTTGATGACAAATTTGATGGTAAAGTTATTTTTTCGCTCTCTTCAAGGTTCCAAATACAATGATCTGGAACTTTGTCGAAAATTCGATTCTAAGCTTCTTTCTTGATGGTAAATTCGATAGTGAAATCAGTTTTCTCTCTCTTTTTGGATTTCAAAATACTACGTTCTAGAACCTTATTTTATCTTCTTACTTGATGACAAATTCAATAGTGAAGTTCATTTTTCTCTCTGGTATATAAATTGAATTTTCTGGATGTCCGGTAATAATCCTCACTCTGACCCTAATTTTTTCTCTATATTCAGTCATTTGGTTCGAATAACAACACTAATTTTCATTCATTAATTCCTTATTAACTATCTATTTACACTTTATTACAATTAAACTACAACTGGCTATTAGCTCAGTGCAGATACCCTTGTAGTACATACTAAAATAAAAGTGTAGAATATTACGAAGAAAATAACTAACAAAAACTTCTAGATGGTATTTCTATAAAGAACATGGTCAAATTCAGGTGGTCTTCGTAATATTATTATTAATGAAAAAAAAAATAAAATAAAATTTGTAAACATTTCCTGAGCATTCAATTCCATTTATCTTGACCACGGTCAATCTTACGACCTGATAGCTAGCTATATTTTTATATCCAAGGAATCATAGTTTATTTAACAAATAGCAAAAACACATTCTGCAAAAAAATTAAAGCCATAAATAATCAACCATCCCTTTGTTTCTACCCCACTAGTTGCAATATGGGTTAGCTGACCTCTAGTAATATTAACTTATATCTAAAAGTTCATTTATGTATTCTAAGTAGATCCTAATAAATTAGATAAAAACCATTGTTTTGTCACCATCTTCAAGGGCCTGTAGCTCCTCAAGGAAGCATATGTAGACCTATATGCATATAAACTTTTTCATATTTTTTAATACAGAAATGTACCTTAAAACTTGTTGTCGTCATTTGCGGACACTCTGTATTTATTTCAGTATTGGTAATGTACGTAATGATACTAAAGAAGAAATATAGCTAAGCGAAAATTTCTTGATATTAAAAATTATCAATATTTGAAGAAAGCTGATATGTTCCATATTTTATGCATCCATCAAATAAATTGTCTTTGTTTTATGTTGCCTCCTCCAACGACGATTCTAAAGCGTAAAAAAGTGTGGAGGGCAAATAATTAAGTTCTTATTTCCAAATCAAATTTATAAATAACTTAAAATCATCTGCCTCTGTTGGACCAAATATTTAGTCGTATTTTTTTTTGAATACCAAAATATCATTTAACTTTATTAATAAACAAAACACGAACTAAAACACTTTCTCAGCTTGTATACAGTTTTGAATATGAATAGCTTAAGCTCACGGATAAGCACACTCTAAACAGGGTCGACTGCATTAAAAACAATTTATCTATTAACGTGGTAAAACGAAAACTACTGATTTCGAATATCCTTCTTTGTTTTTGATTAATTCGCGAAGCGATAGTGATTTGCTTTCTACCTGTGAATTTGTCATTGAAAATACAAGGGAAGTTCGAATTACTTATAAGAAAACAAAATTCAAGGGTCCAACTATTTATAATAAAATTGATTTTCTATGCGTAATTTGTTCGTAATTGTACTTTTCTACGTAAACCTAAAATTTTTCGCCCTGGATCATTTAAAATATAATGTACCAATTATATATTTTTTAAAACATAAAATTATTGTAAAGGGAAATAAGCATGTATATTCGGAAATATTCCTTTATTCCAAACTAATAACATTTAAATGCAACCAAAATCTAACTGTAACGTTCAGAGAATGCACCGTTAACTTACATGAAACATATGAAAATCTTTATTTTTGATTCCCTTTACGGTAATCTAGGCGCTGTTGCCATGGATTAAAATGCGTTTATAATTAGGGGCCAGACCAAGTTACTCATCGTTACCATAACAAATTCAAAAGACAGGACAAAAGTTTAAATTGATTGGAGGTAAGTAATATAAGAAAACTGGAAAACTCTTTGTAAAGACTTAAAGTTAAGAAAAAGTATTGATATTTTATTAGTTTGAGTAGCTATTAAAGAAAAAATAACTGGGGCCCAGTTCAGTTTTGATACCAAGTCTCGACATTACTTCGAAACAGAACATGATCATGATCAACATCTTATCCGTTATCGATCTAGTCTATTATAGACTACATATCGACGGTGGCTACGAAAAACATTATGATCAAAGTTGCGATGAATATAATTCCTCCAGAATAAGTGCGGCGAAAATAAAAATCTTTCGAGACAAAAAGCAGCGAAGAAAATCACACCACTTACTGTATCGGCGAAAAAATCCCTCTTAAAAATTGTGCGGCGAAAAAAATCCTCCTTAAATAGGTGCCGAAGAGAATCTCTCCTAGGACAATGAGCGACGAAGAAAATTCCTTCGTTTGTTGTGAAAACGAAAAAAATCCTTTCTGGGCAATTGACTTGGAATTAATATGATGTTGATTTTTTTATAAGTATTATTTTATTCGTTGCAAATAAGGATAATTTTTAATCAAGTAGATCTACTTAAAATGGGGGTAGTTCAAAATACTTTTCTATACCTGACATATAATATTTACGATATGGATAATAAATAGTAACTGCCCTGTCAGTTCGAGTTGAAGCAATAACACAACACCAACATAAAAATTTTATAAATAGCATAAACTTGTTTTCAATAAACCGCCAAGCTACGGCCTGTTACAACGGAGCTTCTTTAAATATAAATACAGCAATAAAAAATGTAAGTATATTTTTCATGTAAATTCTTCTCCCTTAAATTCATACAGAGTTCGATCAGACTTCTTACCAATAATATAATACAGTTACGTTATAATCAATAAAGTTGAATAGTGTAACTAATAAAACAGTATTTTTGCACGTATATATGTCAATGGTGGCTATGAAGAAAATCTCAACAAAATTATGTGCAAAAAAAAAAATTCCTTCATGAAAATCCCATCGTTAAAATTGCGGTGAAAAAAATTCCTTCGTTAAAATTGCTGCGAAAAAATTTCCATTTTCTCAGTGCCGTATAAATAATCACATAGCCGTAAGAGTGATGTAAAAAATCTCTCTTATATTGCTCCAAAAACCTATAGACTTACGGGGTTCCCTAACATAAAAGAGGTGGGGATTTTCTCATTGTATTATATACTATATCTGTATTATAGTCATAGTCAAAGTCATATCCGATCATAAAATTTGTCGCCATTTTCATTTTCGGGATCAAAAGTATGGGGTCCCATTTAAAAAGTTATCATGATCTTGATAGAACCTTCAAGGTTAAGGTCAAATTTAAGGTCACTTTAACATACACGCTTTGATTTCCAGAAACTTTAGTTGAAAAGGTTTTTCCCCATCACTCTTAGTTTCCGAATTACTGGTTCACTGGTATGAGAACATTTGACCTTCAAATGACCTCTAGATGTGATTGTACCCCTTATGTTATATATACTGTCGGATAGGAAGTTTTCTCTCTATTTCATTTCTACAATAAAAAGTGAGGTTTTCTTTTAAAAAAATCACCTTTACCTTCAAGTGGCCTTGAAAATTTACCTTAGGGTTAATGTCATTAGTACAGATAAATGACGCCCTCTATCCTTGACAATTTTTATCTGAACCTTTTTTTGTATTTTTGTAAATGGCTCACGCTGCATATATATATATATATATATATCTATATACGTATATATATATATATATATATATATATATATATATATATCTATATACGTATATATATATATATATATATATATATATATATATATATATATATACGTATATATATATATATATATATATATATATATATATATATATATATATATATATATATATATATATATATATATATATATATACATATATATATATATACATATATATATATATATATATATATATATATATATATATACGTATATATATATATATATATATATATATATATATATATATATATATATATATATATATATATATATATGATAATCCGCGTCAACCGGATCAGAGAGAGCTACGACCAAAATTAGAAGCAACCAAAAAATTGACCAAGGGTTCATTTTAAAGCTTAGAGCGTCTACTTTCAAATGCAATATGGCGGCTCTAATATGATGACGGGAAACCGGAGAAATATCGAGTGTCTAGCAAAAAGAGCTTGTAAAAATAAAAATTCGTAACCAATCGGGCAGTTTTTGGCTCATATTGATGAACGCTTGTAAAAAGTTAGTGTGGTATGTTGACAAAATACAACATGGAGAATCCAATATGATGGTCAAAAATTCAACATGGTGGCTGAATTTTTGAAAATCAACTGATTTGCACCAAATTTGGAATATGGGGGTTTTTGAAATCGTTGATCACGAATCCATATTTGCAAAATTGAAGATGGCAGATCCAATATGACAGACGTATTTTTTTAAAATCATCCAATCTACAGCAAATTTGGTATATGGAAGTTTTTGGGACCGCTAATCACGAATCCTAGGTCGGATTTTGGAAATCCAAGATTACGGACCTAATATGGAGTTTTGGGTTATTGAGGTTCCGCTTTGTTGGGTTCACCATCTTTAATTTTAAATCTGACCTTGGATTTGTGATTAACAACCCCAAAAAACCCTTATAACAGGATTTTGGAAATTTTACCTCAGATTCGTAATCGTCAGCCCCAAAAACTCCCGTATGGTGAAAATTGGTTAATTTTCAAAAATTTTGACGGCAAATTAGATCCACCATCTTGAATTTTGCAAATCCGACCTCGGATTCGTGATCAACGACCCCAAAAACCTTCATATACCAAATTCGATGTAAATTGGTTATTTTCCAAAAATTCGGCCACCATATTGGATTTTTGACCGCCATATTGGATCCGCCATATTGGATTTTCTCAACCTACCACGCCAGCTTTTTAGGGGCATCCATCAGTTAAAATTTGAGCCAAAAATGACCCGATTGGTTTGCGAATTTTTATTTTTACAAGCTTTTTTTGCTAGACACTAGATTTTTCTGCGGCTTCCGGCCACCATATTGGATTTTTCAAAGACGCACTCAGCATTTGAAAGTAAATGATCTAAGTTTTAAAATGAGCCTTTAGTCGATTTTTTTGGTTGCTTCAAATTTTGGTTTGATCCGGTTGACGCGGATTGTCATATATATATATATATATATATATATATATATATATATATATATATATATATATATATATATATATATATATATATATAATATATATATATATAATTTATAATATGGGAAAGCACCATCAGCATGTAAAAATTCAATACATTGCGAATTCAGCAGGATCTAATATAGGAGCCATGATTGAATTGTAGCAAGATTATTAGCCTGGGTTCTGTGGGAGGACCACTCGTATGTTGCACCTCCGGTGGGAACCCTAGAACCTGTATTATAATTCAACAACAATGGGAGTATTTTCCTCTACTAGGATTCAGTTGCAGAGATCTGGTAGTGGTAAAGATCTCTCCCAACTCTAACAAGAGTTATGTTGTAACATCATCATATTTTCCTATACAACGAGAAAATCCGTCATTCGAGATGGTGGTGAAAATATTGCAGGGAGGAACGTTTACCACTTCTCCTCAGTTGCGATTCCAATGCGCCCGATATTTTCTGGGGATACAGGAATATCACCCCAGGGAGCGATTTGTTGGACTTCCTCGATATTAACTACCTGGAATTTATTAATAGAAGGAACATGCCTACTTTTATTACAAGTAGAGGAGAGTCTATCATAAATCTATTTGTTTTTCAAATATGCAGAACTTAGCGAAGAAGTGGAAGTCAGTCCGGAAGTCTCATTGTCAGATCGCCTACATATCCTATTTGAAATGGACGTTGAGCAAGAATACCGAAATCTTATGACTGCAAACCGAGATCTTTTTCGGGCGGAACTGGAAGCGGAGTCGTAGGGTTCTTATCGGGATACTGTGATGAAACGAATGTGAAGATCACTACCAAACAAATTTATGATGCACTTCGGGGTTCATTTGAGACTAACTGTCAAATAAAATGAAGGACCATGAATTCCAAGATATCCTGGTGGAACTCGCAAATTGAGAACCACCGGGAAAATGTTCGGAAGCTCTTTAAAAAGCGCTAAAACACCGAACTGAAATAAATTGGGCGGAATATAAAACTGCCCAGAGAGAATTCAAGAAACTAATAAGGGACTCACAGAGGAACGTGTAGAAGAAATATGGTGAGAGCATATAATAGAAATATACCGTCAGCATCTTCGCCTCTATAAAATACTATTTAGAGGTCCTGGTGTCCGGATTAGAGTACTGGCTTTTCCTGAAGGAGGTTAAACTGCAACAGAAGAGGGGATCTTAATGGAGCCACTAAGTACACTTTCCAGGCTCAAATCAAATATGTGGTCGAATTTGAAGAATAATAGAAATTTTCCTTACCACGTCATGACTACAAGTTAAGTAAAACGATAGTGACATATGAAAGAATAAAATTGTCGAAGAAAACTTTTGCTCCATTCCAGTAATCTGGTAAGGATGGTATATTTCCAGCCTTACTACAAATCCGATATTATAATAAACCATATGGTAAAATTATTCCGCTCGTGTTTGAGCTTGGAGTTGCACATACTGGCGTGGAGGAAAACAAAATAGTGTTTATTCCCAAGGTAAGAAAGACAGACTACACAAAGCTTAAGTCTTTCCGCCCTATCAGCCTGACCAGTTTCTTATTAAAGACGCTGGAAAGGTTGGTGAATCAACACATCAAAGAAGGATTAATGGAGAAGTATACATTTTCAAATTTTTACAATTCATCTATCAGGCAGAAAAATCCACAGACTCATTACAAGACTCGAAAACGCGCTGCTGAATTGTCGATCCGTCTTAGGTACTTTTATTAATATCGAGGAGGCGTTTGACAACACATCTCACGATTCGATATGTATTACTCTATAACGATGTGACTCTGAACCGACAGTAGTCGCATGAATCAGGAGCAATGTTAACTCAGAGAGTAATATCTGCTAAGCTTAATAATGTAACTGTTAAAGCACTGTCAAATAGGAGTTGTCCACAGAAAAGGGTTCTATTACCTTTGTTGTGGAACTTTGGGGTTGATAGCCTGCTAAGTGAATTAACTAAGGCCAGTTTATATACAAAAACTCACGTCGACGTCCTGATTATTTTGTGCCCTGATCGCGATATCTGGGACTTAGGGGGACCAATGATGCGGGTCCTCCGGATCGCGGAGCGATGGTGCTACAGGAAAGGGTTCGAAATAAACCCGGGTTTATTTCGAACCCTTTCCTGTCCTTGTCCGGACAAGGCCGAGGTGGTACTCTTTACAAAAAATCGGGTTACTTCCCACAATTACATTGTTGGGAAGGACTGTTCCATATAAAGGAACAGTTAAATACCTGAGAGTAAATCTGGACTCCCGACTGAGCTTAAATGATCATATTGAAGCTCAAATCAGGAAGGCCATAAGTTCTTTCAGGAATTGTGAACGAGCCTTTGAGTGCACATGGGGGTTGATACCGAGAGTGCAATTTTTAATATACAGTATGGTGATCTGCCCAATGATTATGTACGTCGCTTCAACCTGACAAAATTAAAGGAATGGCTTGTGTGGGTATATTGAGTGCTCTGGAGGTCGTGATGAACCTAACTTCTCGCCACTTACACATAAAGAACGAAGCTCTGAAGACTGTTTATCGTCTTAGCTGTCTAGGAAATCTCGGAGCTGGAATGGACGATTACTCAGATATCTAGGAACGCGTGGTGGAGAAATGTCCATCACTCCCCATGGAAATAGATTCCATTGAGTTGCTTTTGAAACCCAACTACTCTTTTTAGATACTTT
This sequence comes from Diaprepes abbreviatus, assembly GCA_034092305.1. NCBI lineage: Eukaryota > Metazoa > Arthropoda > Insecta > Coleoptera > Curculionidae > Diaprepes > Diaprepes abbreviatus. Next base: position 2,321,164 of record JASJET010000032.1, read on the forward strand.
TGCCAAGTAGGGAGGATTGGGAGGGGGAGTAAAATCTTCCGAGAAATAGATCCTGGTGGTTTACAGATGGATCTCAAAAAGATGAAAGAGCTGGAGCCGGAGTGTTCAGCAGTAGCACGAGAGTCAGAGAGTTTTGCTCTCTCGGACAACGTGCGACGATCTTTACAGCGGAAATTTATGCTATTCTGCAGTATGGTTATCCTTGTGAGAGGGATAAACAAGAATAGGGTAATCAACATATGCTCAGAGAGTAGGATTGCGATAATGGCACCAAAAGTCCAGTGTCGTAATTTCGCGACTAGTGTCTCAGTGCAAGAATGTTCTGAACAGTCTGACAAGGAAAGGCTGCACAATCAGACTCGTGTGGGTCTCGGGTCTCGGGAATGAGAAAGCTGACCGTCTGGCAAAGGTAGGGTCTGTAATTGAATCATATGGACCCCAACCAATTCTAACTGTCCCAATTGCCGTTGGCAAAAGGGAATTACAATTGTTGCTGGAAAGTAAATTTATTAAAACGTCGAGAGGAGCGCCTGGAATGAGGTGTGCCAAGGAATATATAACTGGCCATCTTCATATAATTGGTGTCGTAAAGGATCCGATGTGCAGATGGTGTTTGGTGAAGAATGAAAAGTTGACCATGTTCTTAGGAAATGCTCATAACTCAACGAACTGAGTCAAAAACATTTCGAGATACAAGTCTGTTACCGGAAGCAGTTAGGCAAGTTTAATTAACGAGGCCGTTTGGATTCGCAAAGGCGATCGGCCTCCAATGACCTGCAGCCAGAGCTCAACAAGGCGTAGGCATCGATGATCAAGTATCACCACTTTTTGTTCATTAATTCATGGAGGTGGTTAAAAGTGATCAAGTTGCCTATTTTTATGTCTAATAATTTATGGCTTAAATTTTGACAAAATACAGTAGATATACACAAAAAGCTAGTTACTGTAATTCAGATTTTATTTTAATGTTATCCTATTTCCAAAAAAGGTTTAAATTATTTCAAAATTTTTTTTTCTGTTTTGATGCATCATTGCATTTCAGAAAGTTTAAATGCGAACACGTTCTGTTAAGGCCAAATTTGCAACATATTATTATCAAAAGTTTAGTACAAAAAAACTGGTTAAATACAAAACCTGTTTCATAATCATCGTTTTATACTTTGATGAAAGTAAAAAATATGTTTACCAGTGAATAATTATTAGACAAAAAAAAAACATGGAACCTAAAAAATTGTTACTAAATAATTGTTATGTTAAAACTGCAAACACTCTATGTTATTTCCAACACATAAAATGAGTATGAGATAACTGAAGATATTACTTATGGTAAATGATGTTGACCATAGTTTATTGATCGTAAGTACGTATAACATATCCGAAAATATACAGCTTTGATAATGATATCAAAAGAAGTAAACAAAAATCAAAAGTTCCAGTTTTAGGCCATGTAATTTTGGTTTTGGCTGGCGTCTATATGAGCAAACTCGTGCGGCACACGATAGCATCAATGCAACTTAAATTTTAAAAACAACATTTATTGATATTTTACAAAAATCGAGATAAAAGTTTTCTTATTTAAACATACAAATTCGGGGTTTATTTGAACTCCTTGGTGGTCAGAGCAGGATTAATAATTTTATATCCTTGTTTTAAGCATAAATTGAAACGTAATATTACATTATAATTCTCATATCTATATTTCTATAAATTCTTGACAAAATTGGTATAACAATAATTAAAAAAATAAAAATTTTGAATCTTCCATTCTAATTTTTTTATCGTATAAGTGAAATAAAAAGGTAAATAACTTTTTCTGTAGATACAATATCTCTATAAACAGCATGAGATTTTTAATCGATTTTTCTTTACAGTTTAAAAATTTTCACTCTCTCAACTTCAATAACAATTCACACTTCCCTTGTCAAATTAGAGTTAGAGATTTTTTCATAAATAGTTGTCAGTATTTTTTTGTAAAATTTTTGTATTTTATATAAAATAATTTTGCCTTTCCTAATTTTTGGTATTTATTAGATGTTCAGAGAAGACAAAAAACTCGTCTGCTTATCAAAATTTGCAAGTGAAAAAAAGAGGAAGACTTGGAGAAGAACAATTTAAAAATTATCGACGTTTTTTGAAAACCAACTTATTTTCAAAAGAGTATTGCTACTGAAATAGTTGTTTTCCATTTCCATCAATATCGAAGTTGCCATCAAAATTAGGAAAGCAATTCAATGAGGCTTTGACAGATTCAGGTGCTGATTCATTACATTCGGTACCATTATTTATAAGTGAGCTAGACGAATCACCCAAAAGACGCGTATTCACTCCTCTTTAATGAGATGACGTCTTTAGCCTAGTTTGTTATCTCTAATTAAGTGATTAAGCGAACATTTGAAAATTTGTGGAAAGACTAAATTTAATTTTCAAAATTTACGTCTGTGGTCCGATTTATTAGAACGATTAAAAACTAATCGAACTGTAGATTTTAAAATGCAAAATTTATTAAAAGGACGAACTAAACGCTGGAGACGGTGTTACTGGTAGAATAATTAAAAGAGTTCCATTTTCGAATGAGAATATTTAGCCTTTCGTGGTCCTAATAGAAAAGTACCTTGAATGATGCAAGTCCTTTATCCGATATATCTTCTCAACTAGGACTCAATTAACTATATTCTTTGTTGAAGAAATTACGCCAGATCATAGTCCTCAGGTTTGTCTTTTCTCATCTGAGCTGTACTCTACGCTGGATCAACGTCAAAACTGACTCTCTGAATAGAAAATTTTTTGTTCTCTTTGTGTTCATGATCTCCTTGAGAAGGCATCTTACTACTTGCCCTTTATGCTGTTTCATATTTAGGAGCCATTTGGGAGCTGTGTGGTCTGTTCTTATTAAAAATTCCTGTAAATACTTATGAAAATGTTGGACAGCTTTGATTATGGCGAGCAGTTTTTTTTCTCGTGACACACTAATTTCTTTCGAGTAAATGCACACGGCTGAAATATTCAATAATTCGTTCTTGGCCTTCCTGTATCTGAGACAATACTGCTCCTACCCCAGTATCAAATGTGAATTTTCCAAGATTTTTCGGGTAGCCTAAAATCAATGCCACTTTATCGCGTTTAGCTATGGAAAGTCTTCAAGGTGACTGGCGTATTGGTTATGCACTGCCAGTATTTATTTCATGCTAAATTATGTTTGACCTACCAGTATGAACATCTTTTGCTTCAAAAACATCATTAAGCTTTCTTATAAACGTGTTGGCTTTTTCAAGTTCTTGTGGTGAAAGAAATTTCCAGTTTGTCTTTAACTGCTCAATTAGTCCGTTATATGACGATTTTAATGTACTTTACTGGGTTGTTCACATTTTACCACCCATTTTGCTGTCACGTATGATGCTATTTCGTCTCCTTTATCAATTTTGATATAGTTAGGAATAATATTGGCTATTGGTATTGGTATGATACTATCGGAATTGAATAATGCCTTCGCTAATAGGCATTTACATGGTTCATTGGGGGTGCTGAACTAATCCGATGTAGCTTTCCGAACTCTTGTTTAGTCTCCCGTAAATAATTTCCTCTGGGCTCCCCTTTGTTCTGGTTTTATTCTTGTTGTTTATTCAGCAATAACTTTGATTGGAATGGTATTACTGTTTTTTGAATAAATTCTTTGTCCGAACTCTTGTTTAGTCTCCCGTAAATAATTTCCTCTGGGCTCCCCTTTGTTCTGGTTTTATTCTTGTTGTTTATTCAGCAATAACTTTGATTGGAATGGTATTACTGTTTTTTGAATAAATTCTTCAAAAATACTGCTGCACCAGTGTCAATAGTTACCAGCTACGAAGTGCAATTATTAATGCAGTAGCCGTATATCTCGGTAGTTTGTCTTGATCTTTTTGATGGCATTCTTTCTCCTCTTATTTATCTTTAATGCGACATACTTCTTCTGTTTAGCGACATTCTTCTTCTTCTTCTTCTTCTTCTTCTTCTTCGTCTACTTCTAGTTTTTCTTTTTGACGACGTTCTTCTTCAGTTTCTTGTTTATCTTTGAGGTGACATTCTTCATTTTACGTTTTCTCTTTTTGGCAACATTTTTTCCCTTCTTGTTTTTCAGGGTATCAAGGTATCGCTCTTTTTCTTTTTAGTAACGTTCTTCTATATGTTCTATAAAATCAGCCAATATGTAATTATTTGTTCCATTTCGGCTATTTGTTGTCTAATATTTACCATAGAATCTTCAAGAATCTTGTTTTAAACTTTTTTATGATGTTTAATTTAATAGTGAATGTCATTTCTGACTATTTCTTCTAGTTTTCAAGTAGAATGATCTAGAACTTTGTCAAAAATTCAGTTTTAAGCTTTCTTATTGATAGTAAATTAATTTGATGATGAAGTCAGTTTTTCACTATCTCTGTTAATTTCCAAATAGATGTTCTTAACTATGTCGAAATTATTTTATAACTTTGTCGAAAATCGGCTATAAGCTTCTTTCTTAATGGTAAAATCGATAGTGAATCCATTTTTATGTTATTTTTTGAACTATTTTTTGAAAATAAAACATTTTAGAACCTTATCAAATAATTAGTCTTATTTTCTTACTTGATGACAAATCCAACAGTGAATTCCATCTTTCTCTGTCTTTTCTAGAAATCCAGTGATAATCCTCCCTTCTGACATCAGTTGTTACGGTTTTCTCTTCTAATATTCACTCACTGGGTACAAATAATAACACCATTTTTTCTAATTACTTTCAACCCTTTATTAACTACTTGTTAACACTTTTACTGCTCAAATCTTAAATCCTATCCTACATATTTATATACACCTATAGAATATACTCGATTGAAAGTCTAGAATTCTACTAAAAACATGACTAACAATGATGACTAATTCATATAATATTTCTCCAAACACACATCCAAACTCCGAAAGTTTTTCGTTACAATATTCTAATAAGGTTCATTTTTGGATGAGAGATTGGGCGTTCGTTTTATTACCTCACCTGTTATCATCATATAAATTGTCCTCTTCGCCATACACTTCACAAGTATATGTAGAGGTGTAAGATTTAAAATTACTTCCATGGTGGCAGTTTTTCACTGCCTCAGTTATACATGCACAGGCCAGTCTTTGAATTTTCTAGAGGATGGCTCTAGTATTGCCAAGACTGGTGATAATATAAAAAATAAAATTTTGAATGTAGTTTCCTATATTACTTGATTGTACTCCTGATTTGATACATCAAGAGCAAATTTTTGTTGGCATAAGGTACGTTTATGAAAAAAAAACTGCAGTTCCTGTGGAAGATCATCTCATAACATTTCGTCCAGTAAGTAACAGATCACGAGCATTATTTGTACTTTGTTGTAATCGTACTGAAATCTTATTATTAACGAATATAAATTTTTTCTCAACTATTCAAGAGCTACATAATTTCTTTTCTGCCTCAACCAATTCGTGGTCTATTTTGAAAACCAAATTTTAAGTTCAACATTAAAATCGGGTGGTTTAACCAAATCGATACAATTACCCCTCTAAGATCCCATGTTGGACAAAAATGCAATGCTTTTTATCAAATTTTATCTGGAAATAACTTTGACACTACTTACAAAATATCTGGCTACTGTTTTTAGCGAAAAAAGTAGCCAAATTCGCTAAGAAGCTTTAAGACAGACGCAATCTAGCTTCCATGAAAGTTACATCTTCTAGTCGGCTAGTTTTGTTTTGCATATGATATTGTCATAATCTATATATACATGTTAACAAATAAATTCTAATATAAGGATATTAGGCATAAGAACCTAGAGATAAAACCTTCAAATGTATAAGGGAAATAATTGTATCCTGAAAATAAATAAAATTTTCCATTTTTCGAGGTTCAGTAATAAAAAAAAGTGATTTTTTATGCTTGTATTTTTAGGATTTAAAACTTGTTTGACTTATTGTTGCTCTTGTCAGCTTATTCCTTCTACTGTCAATTTAGAATAGTTTTAAAGTTAGATCATGTTAGGGAATTAGGACTTACGAGTTTATAACTAAGCTTGCTAACTTTTCACCAAAAAACAAGATATTTTCAACAACCTGCTCGTAGATGCCAAATAATTAGCATCTTGGAAGTAGATGCGAAATTCACATGTCAAGAAAATTTAAAGCCACGAAAAATAAAGAATAATTTTCCTTTTGATTGTTTTTTTTTGGAATGCTAGACATTACTATTTCATCCGTAAATAAAAGATGGTAACGTTTTCAAAATAAATTACTATGAAATATTGACAAGAATTGTGACCTAGACCAATTTAATTTAGGTAAAAAGCCGAAAGTAGTTCGAACTGACAAAAATCAAAACGAAACAGATAAGTGAAACAGAATTTTTGCATAAATTACAATTTCCGTAAAAATCCGGCAAAAATGTGGCATTTATAATAAAAACGTTCAATTATATTACAATGAATATTGAATGTCTACCTTCATTAAATGATAAAGTGTCCTTGAAGTAAATGTGCAAAATAGGTCTGTGGGTTTTGACACACTGAACTTACACTATTGTAGAAAATAAACTACTAAAAACTGGCCAAGTGCGTGTCGTCTGCACATGATGTTAGGGTGTTGTAGCAGTTATTAGCTTTGTTAATTTCAGTCAGTTGGAAGCATGTGCCAGCAGACTTTTATCATAGGAGATGTGCTGAAAGCTTAGAGATTAAATTTTATATATATATATATATATATATATATATATATATACTTATATATAGTTCGTTACAATATATATATATATATATATATATATATATATATATATATATATATATATATATATATATGTTTATGCGGATTTCACAGATTCCTCCGTGTGAGATGCAATAGCAGTGGATATATCCACATAATGCCGTTGTAGTGCTGAAATCACATTCAGCAAACGTACAACTATATGCAGCTCCGCGTACGAATGAAGTAAAAAAGCGAACAGTAAATGCAAACTTCTCTCCATAATATCCTTTCTGTGTTAGAGGTTGCACAGTTAGAACAAATTGTTATAAAACGCAATTTATCCTATGCCACCACCATCGAGATGATGGCCTACCTGTACCACCATGCCGAGAAGAAAGTCAAAACTTACCCTCCCCGCCACAGTGATACGGCAGAGGTACATGTTTCGTCTCTACTAGACTCATCAGGGTACCGACATGCACCTGGCTGTGCAAAGGACAGATCGGAAGGAAGCATGCAAATACTGAACGCGGTTTCTCCGACCTCCCGCCGGATGGCGTATATATGTTTATGCGGATTTCACAGATTCCTCCGTGTGAGATGCAATAGCAGTGGATATATCCACATAATGCCGTTGTACAACGGCATTATGTGGATATATCCACTGCTATTGCATCTCACACGGAGGAATCTGTGAAATCCGCATAAACATATATACGCCATCCGGCGGGAGGTCGGAGAAACCGCGTTCAGCCGTTGTACAACGGCATTATGTGGATATATCCACTGCTATTGCATCTCACACGGAGGAATCTGTGAAATCCGCATAAACATATATACGCCATCCGGCGGGAGGTCGGAGAAACCGCGTTCAGTAGTTGCATGCTTCCTTCCGATCTGTCCTTTGCACAGCCAGGTGCATGTCGGTACCCTGATGAGTCTAGTAGAGACGAAACATGTACCTCTGCCGTATCACTGTGGCGGGGAGGGTAAGTTTTGACTTTCTTCTCGGCATGGTGGTACAGGTAGGCCATCATCTCGATGGTGGTGGCATAGGATAAATTGCGTTTTATAACAATTTGTTCTAACTGTGCAACCTCTAACACAGAAAGGATATTATGGAGAGAAGTTTGCATATATATATATATATATATATATATATATATATATATATATATATATACATATATATAGTTCGTTACAATATGAATATATATATATATATATATATATATATATATTAAAAATAAACAAATTCACGGTCTATATATTTGAAAAAGTTATTTTATTCTCCTTACGACCGTTAAGAAAGGGGACAGACAGTATATTCTCTGCGAATTCCACTCTGGTTCTCTCTCCATACTAGTTTCGACCACCTAATGGTCTCATCAGTGGAGCTGTAACGAACCGAGAGTAAAATGCACAGAGAACAAATGTCTACTTAAAATCCCCATATCGTAAAATATCGGCAGGATATTACCTGCAGAACTTGATGCCGGACTGCTATCTTAAACAGTACAAACGAACATCTGAATATACCCCGGAGCGGTAGGAAATTTATTAAAAATAAACAAATTCACGGTCTATATATTTGAAAAAGTTATTTTATTCTCCTTACGACCGTTAAGAAAGGGGACAGACAGTATATTCTCTGCGAATTCCACTCTGGTTCTCTCTCCATACTAGTTTCGACCACCTAATGGTCTCATCAGTGGAGCTGTAACGAACCGAGAGTAAAATGCACAGAGAACAAATGTCTACTTAAAATCCCCATATCGTAAAATATCGGCAGGATATTACCTGCAGAACTTGATGCCGGACTGCTATCTTAAACAGTACAAACGAACATCTGAATATACCCCGGAGCGGTAGGAAATTTATTAAAAATAAACAAATTCACGGTCTATATATTTGAAAAAGTTATTTTATTCTCCTTACGACCGTTAAGAAAGGAGAATAAAATAACTTTTTCAAATATATAGACCGTGAATTTGTTTATTTTTAATAAATTTCCTACCGCTCCGGGGTATATTCAGATGTTCGTTTGTACTGTTTAAGATAGCAGTCCGGCATCAAGTTCTGCAGGTAATATCCTGCCGATATTTTACGATATGGGGATTTTAAGTAGACATTTGTTCTCTGTGCATTTTACTCTCGGTTCGTTACAGCTCCACTGATGAGACCATTAGGTGGTCGAAACTAGTATGGAGAGAGAACCAGAGTGGAATTCGCAGAGAATATACTGTCTGTCCCCTTTCTTAACGGTCGTAAGGAGAATAAAATAACTTTTTCATATATATATATATATATATATATATATATATTTATATATATGTTAGGGTGTTGTAGCAGTTATTAGCTTTGTTAGTTTCAGTCAGTTCGAAGCATGTGCCAGCAGACTTTTATTATAGGAGATGTGCTGAAAGCTTAGAGATGAAATTTTATATACATATATATATATATACACATATATATATGTATATATATATATATATATATATATATATATATATATATATATATATATATATATATATATATATATATATATATGTATATATATATATATATATATATATATATATATATATATATATATATATATATATATATATATGTATATATATATATATATATATATATATATATATATATATATATATATACATTATTAGTATAGTATTAGTTTATGTTTGTAGTTTGTAGGGTTTTAGGTTTATTTTCTACGAGTTCATAATTTATTTAATTAATTTTGCCTTTGTTAATTTCCTCAGGAGACGTCTGTGAAAAAAGGTCTGGAACTTTTTAGAGAATTCTATTTACTTATTTTTAACATGGAACGCCTATAATAGAAGCTCCTAGAAATCGCTTTTTCTTATTTTTATTACACTGTGTAGTATGGAAATCCTTCTAGAAAATTAGGGAATCTTCCTTCCAAAAGAGTATATAAAGGGTCCAGATCGGCTTTTGTGTAGTGTATTTTGAGACGTCGTAGAAGTAAGTTGAATTAAATTTTGTGAGAATTGAAGTTGACAATAAAGAGTTTTTGAAATAAGAGAGTGTGTTCAGAAATCGGTCGTTCGCAACAATATATATATATATATATATATATATATATATATATATATATATATATATATATATATATACATACATATACAAATTGGGCTCAAAATTATTGAAATATATACGTATATGTATACGTGTATATATACGTACAGGAACAAACCCATTGAAACTGTCTTGACCGGAGTATGACTAAAAGTCACACTACTAACATAAAGCGACCATTATCAACAAACTTAGAGGCTTATATTTCGGAAATGAGAACACTAAATCTAAATATTCTATATTTGAAAATCAATGTTACCCCACTTTGTCGGATAAACAAAAAACTTTTTTTATATCTCATAAATTTGTGGAAATAACCTATTCGTTGCAGCTATTATACGAGACTTTCTCAGACTTAAAATTTACCGTTGGAAAATAAGAGTGGGGACATTTAAAAAGCCGATTTAGAAGCTCATATTTCGGGAATGAAGCGAATAAATACCAAATGTGATATGAAACATTTATTTGTATTTTTGAAGTCCTATTTAATAAAATCCCATTCGAAGCTGTGAACGAAAAAATATTTTTCACACTTACTTTTCGCACAGGGGAAGGTGCCTTAATTTTTTTTCCAATTTCGCCTGAAATCTATTAACGGAAAGCATATGTTTGCAAAATTTCATCGCAAAAGATTTTAAACTGACGAAGCTATCAGGATGTGAAATACGGAAGGATAAGATAAATCTATAAAAATTCCAACGGAACCTTAAAAACTATTATTTTCAGCAGTGCAGAAAGTCTATGTATATATTTTAACTCCGTGTCTATCATCACTCGTTTAGTGCTTTTATGAAAAAATTCTAGTATCCATGTTTTTCATATTTTTAATTTACATATCAAAATGACAATAATGGGAAGAAAACCAGTCAAATTCCAACTAATCTTACTCAAATAGCCATAACTGTGGATCATAGCTTTTCTCAAAAACGATGTTTATTTTGTATATAATAGAAAATCGGTGAAATAATTATTTCAGTAAATATTTTGGAAATTGCTTGACCACTTTCATCACTTTGTTTGAAGGATATTTTCTTTGTTGGTAATGCATGTTCAAAACGATTAATTTGCTTTCTATTACTAAATTTGTCATTAGTCATACTTTTATTTTTTATATAGAAAAAGAAAATTTAGGTCGAGTGTTTGAAAATAAAATCAATTTTATCCGCGTGATCTGTTTATTAATTAGACGGTACTATGTCGATATCTTTGCAAACTTTTATTTTTGTTTTCGGTCATTGTACTTTAATTTTTCTTTGACAAGTTTTAAGTAAAACGGTATGGCACACCTCACAAACTTTCTCGCTATTTCATTCAATATTGGCCCCTTTCCTGAAATTTGTTATGAAAAAAATCTTTACTCATAATAGTCATCTAATAATTATCAAAACAGTGGCAATTATTATTTTTTTTTAATAATTTTTTTCATATATTCATACTCATATATTACAAACAAGTTAAAACATTAATTGATAACATTCACAGAAATACAAATAAATATTTCCCACATATTAGGTATACTGAACAGTTATAAAATGCTATTTATCATACGATATACGATCATTAAATAAAATACAAAAAGTCCTCGAGTTTTTTGTTATATATTAAAATTTTTATAAAAAAATTGAACCGACTTCTAAAAGTGCGCTAAAAAGTGAAAAATAACTACAAATTTTTATATGAAATTGAACTTTTTGAAGTCGGCGCCAAACTAATACCTGACAAAATGAGATTCGCATAAACAGATTAAAAATACTTTATTTGAAATTGCTTTCTTACCATAATTTGTATATATTAGTAGTTATTTAATTCATTTACAAATAATTTGGCGCCGACTTCAAACAGTTCAATTTTATATAAAAATGTATAGTTATTTTTCACTTTTTAGCGCACTTTTAGAAGTCGGTTCAATTTTTTTTTAAACATTTTATTTTTTATTTTTAATTTTAGAATTCGTTGTGATATCCATAAATTATTTGAATCGAGGTTAGTGTACCTCGCAATGACTTCAAGGTGGCAAAAAAGTACTCATTTTATCCAAAGTTGTAAATCATCCTAAAATGAACCACTAAAAGTTCTTTGGTTCTTAGACTTTTCCAAATACCAGTAAAATTGTGTCAAACAAATATTTAGTCTGTTATAGTAAATCCATTGTCTTAAATTTCAAATTAATTTTAGATTGGTAATATAGGCCCCAAAACCTTCCAATATCGATGTTTAAAGAACCTGAGATGTAAATTTCTTAACTTAATATATTTTGTAGGGCATATTGAGTTTGTATACGTCTCAAGAACCCCACAATATCAATTTTAGACAAAATCGGAATATGTAAAATTTTCTGTTTCTCATATTGTATCTTATCAACCTAATAGTTCTAAAAAATTAACTTCATATTCGTAATACACGATCCCGAAAACCCTCTAATACCATATCTGAAAAAATGCGAATAAAGTAAAATTTTCAACCCACCATATTGCATCCGCTATAATGAATTTCAAAAAAAGTCTTCATCTAATCTAAATCCAAACCCTTCAAAGCCCCCTAGTACCAATTTTGGATGAAATCCGGAAATTTAAAATTTCTAGACTTATATGCGCGATTCAGTCCCACCTTTGAACAAAATCGAAAAATGTAAAATTGGTAGTCCGTTATCTTGGATTTGCCATATTGAATCCTGAAAAAATACTTTTTAATTCATAATTTACACCGTCAAGAACACCCTATATCAGTTTGGGAGAAAATCGAAAAATGTAAAATTTTTAGGACACCATATTGAATCTGCCAGATTGAGTTTTTCAAAAAATATTTTAAATTCATAATTAACATTAACAAAAATACCCCAATACTGATTTTAGACAAAATTGGGAGATGGAGAATTTTTAATCCACCATCTTCGATCCGCCATATTGAATTTTTTAAAAATAATTTCAGATTCGTTATGTGCGACCCGAAAACTCCCCCGTACCAATTTTGAAGAAAATCGGACAAAAGTGATTTATTCGTCCGCGATATTGGATCCGCCATATTAAATTTTTTTAAAATAATTTTAGATTAGTTATGTACGACCCTGAAAACTCCCTCGTACCAATTTTGGAGAAAATCGGACAAAATATATTTTTTGTCCGCCATATTGGATCCGCCATATTGAATTTTTTAAAAATATTTTGGATCCATTATGTGCGACCTCGAAAACTCCCTCACACCAATTTTGGAGAAAATTAGACAAAATAAAATTATTTTGTCCGCCATATTGGATCCGCCATATTGAATTTTTTTAAAATAATTTCAGATTCGTTGTGTACGACCCCAAGAATTCCGCCATACCAATTTTGGAGAAAATCAGACAAAATTAAGTTTTTTGGTCACCCTATTGTCAACGGCATCTTGGATTTTACTGAACCAATTTCGTTCAAAAAAATATGGAACCACCGCAGTAACTTCCTGAATACAACGTAAAAAATTTCATTCAAATCGGTACCGCCGTTCCGGAGTTATCGGTGTATTATATACATAAAAAAAAAACATACATACTCGACGAATTAAGAACCTCCTTCTTTTAGAAGTAGGTTAAAAACTCTTGTAATTGCTTTTTTATGACCTTGAACGTATATTTCAAGCTTATTTTAAGATCAACTTCACTTTCGATTACCAATGAAGCTGACATTTGGTTCAACTATGTCAACCCGATAACAATTCAATATCATGACCTTAAACGTATGTTTCAAGGTTACTTCAAGATCAACTTCATTTTCGATTATCCAATCAAGCTGAAATTTAGTACACATGGATAAACCCTATGACCGTGAACTTATATTTTATGATCATGTCAAGGTCAACCTTACTTCCGATTATCCAATCAAGGTAAAATTAGTTACCCATATATAAACCCTATGACAATTCAATATGACTTTGAAACTGACCTTGAATCCATATTTCAAGATTATTTTAAGGTCAAGTTCACTTCCCATTACTCAAGTTTTTATTAACTCGCTTTCTTGTATGTCTGTGTTTCTGCTCGATACAAATTTAGCAATTGATTTTAAACTAAATACTAAAAAGCAGAAAATAATTAGTTTAATAAAAAAAAATAATATACCATATTTTTAAAACGGACTAACACTATAAAATAATTTGTCACGTTGTTCTGAAAATTCATGATTGTGAATTTTTAATAGCTATGGAAATAGTTGTAAGATTTAAAACAAAAAACATGAGATGCAATAGGTAATAACTATTGTATGAATTTTCTCAATGACAGCTCTCTACACTCCCTACAGTTATTTGTTGCCTACATTCCATCTTTTTTTGTTTAAATTAAACTTTTAAAAATTTATATTTGAAAAGTCCATTTCAAGTCTCTGACTGTATCGACATTATAGTTTAGTGAAACGAAAATTACCTTGACAATTATTTTAGCTTCATATACTGTGTGCGGAAACAAGGTTAGGAAACTTTAAGAAGTAATTTTATATAATAAAATAAAGGTAGTAAGTATTTTAAATAAATGTCAAAATTTCATGATTTCCTAGTTATAGTAAATTAAAATTTTTTATTTGGATATTAATTTATATTTATTTCTTGATGGATCAAGTTGATATTTGAAACGAAAACTAAATGTAATGAGCAGTCTCATCTATAGATAAAACAAACTTTCCACCAGAGGGAAATTTACCTAGATATCAAATCTTATTTCTTTAATACCTTTTTTATTTTGACAAATATAATCAAAATGTATCAAATAATGTACTTTTGCTTCACATCGATAACACATTTAGCCGCATATCGACATTAAAATACTTTTGTACAAAAAAATAGATTTAAAAAATTATTATTTGGTAAATTATAAGTAACATATATACATACTAATATTCACAATATTCAAATATCAACTACACTATCTAGAAATAAATTAAATGTGAGTTAAACACCAAACTAAAAATTGAAGTATATTTGTTTATAACTATACAACTATTTAGATTTCGACACTTTTAAAAATTACCTTTATTTTACCATATAGAAGCTTCCTGAAGTTGTTTATGGACACAGGTATGAAAACAGGAAATATGTTGATAATAATTTACATGAAAGTAAAAAATAAGTTTCACTTTTTCACCTGTCCATACTTGCTTTTTGCCCAAAATACTCCTCTTCATAATTCAATGCTTTATTGTCCCAATTATGTAAATTTCCATCCTTATATTTTAATTTATTGCTACTTTTCTTATTAACATCGTTAGAATAACCTTACGCTTGTCGCACATTTAATTCCTAATAACTCTTGTCGCCATTATTGTAAGGAAGGCTGAAATTCAAGTGTTCGAAAATCATAGAAAACGATGTATTATATGTATATTTTTTGTTGAATATCACGACTAGTAATTTTCTTTAGCCATTTTCAAGCGAAATTGAACAAATTCTTAAGCTACACAACTATTTATATTAAAAGTAAATGCAGTGGAGTGTGACCGAGATGAGTGAAGTCATACGTGATACGTCCCATTTATGCTGCATTTAGTTTAAATTTATAATTTCTAGAAAGTAATTTCCATATTTCTCTTATATCTAAAGACGGTTTACTAAAGCAATTTGGGTTCTTAAGTATAACCGCGGCTTCTTTGAATTTTCATTTTCCCCAGTGTTATCCATGTAGGATTCTAGCTTTAGACTATTTTAGATGATATTCATAAGTCCAGTCGTGGTTGGCGGCACCAGATTTTTCTGTTTCTTTGCTATATGTGTCCTTCTGATGTTCTTTGATTCTTACTTCAAGGGATCTCTTTGTTTTGCTAATGTAGTATTTGCCACATTCACATGATATCTGATGCATACAATTCTTCATGTCCCTTTGAATTGTTGATTTGACCCTATTGAGCTGACTTCTCAGAGAGTTATTTGAATTGAAAACAACGTTGAGGTTATATCGTTTTCCTACTCTTCTAACTTTTTCTGAAATGCCTCTAACATAGGAGATGTGCAACACTGGTTTTCAGTCCTCGTCAGTTATCGATCTTGTTCTATTTTTGTGTTACTCCAAAATCTAATCCACCAGATTTATTGAATATCCGTTCACAGTCAGGTCATTTTTAATGTGATCTATTTCTTTCATCAAGTTATTGTTACAGTTGCAAAGAGTCAATGCTCTACGAGGTTTTTTACAATTCCATACTTGGTGTTGTTGAGGTAGTCGGAATAATAGTTCAGGTTTTGTCCTGTTTCTGTAAACTGATGTTCGAATTTGCCTGGCAATTTTTTTGACTGAAATATCTAGGAATGGTAATTTATCTTGTACTTCTTTTTTCACTGTGAGTTTAATAGTTGGGCTAATATTGTTGAGATGAGAAAGGAAGTTTTGACATTCATCGTCGTTTCCATTCCAGATAATGAAGGTGTCATCTACGTAACTAAGCCATAATTTTGATTTCCTATTTACGAATTCAGTTGCAAATGTCTCGAATCATTCTATGAATATATTTACGAGTACCGATGAGAGCGAACATCTCATTGGTAGCCTATCATCCTGGATAAAGATTTTTTCCTTTCTTGAACATTCCGGTAAGTTCATGATGACGTGTGGTAGTAGAGATATTTTTTCTGCTAAGGTCTGATCTACGTCAAGTTTCTTCCTTATGATCTTTAGTGACTCTTTAACTGGATTGTTGGTGTACTGGTTTTCCATGTGGTTACAGTTATATTTCGCGTATAAATTCTACGAAATATTGGAAGTTCTTGACCTAGAACGATGTATTTCCTGATAACGGTTTCAGGATTGGAAGAAGGAACCTGGCAAGCTCATAAATCGAAGAGTTTCGGCAACTCGTGATAGATCGTAAAGGTATGTTTTGTTTATGTATCTTCGGGATTCCGTAAAGATGTGGAGTTTTGCTGTGGTATGGCGTCAACTTAGTCCGGGACTTCTCAAGAATATACCGTTCATGTTTCTTAAGAACTCTATAGATTCTGCTTTCAATTTTAGATGTATGATCTTTAACAAGAGATATAGAGCTTCCTTTCCTTAAAGCCGTCATTTTTTTTTTGGTTGTATGCCTCAGTATTCATTTTCTGTAGGTTTGCTAAGGCAGTTTTTTCGTCTTTGCTGATAATTGGTTTTGTTTTTCAAGATTTTTGTAGAGTCTCTCTTACCTTCCACCTGAACTCATATGGAAAGGGATATTCGATGCTTGTTGAATCCACGGCGCTAATTATATTGGGATTGGGAACCATGGAATTCCATTCTTTGGAAAGTAATAAGTTTTCGGCTGTGGTTATTTCCTTAGTATATATGTTAACTATTATCCTTTGACCTTGAGATGGCTGTGATGTTCTTGTCTGCTCTGGTATTTGGAAAGTTTCTTTTCGTGTATGCATTCATGTTTTGTTCTTACTTTATCAGAAGTAGCGTCAATTTTCTTTAAGATAGGGGCGTACTCGTCCTCTAATGTATATTTTTTAATTTCTTCGAACCGTTGACGAATGCCCTCTAGTACTGCTGCTTTTTTAAAGTGATGACAATTTATTTGGGAACGTATTAATACCATACTGGCATTTTTCAATGTCCACTTTTCTTTTACTATAAATAGTTGTATAGCTTAAGAATTTGTTCAATTTCACTTGAAAACGGCATATCATAATTGTTCGGAAAATATGTAGTCTTAATAAAAGGAAATTAAATTATTTTATCAATTCTAATCAATTGATTTTTATTTATACCGAATTTTAGTCTATGGTACATATTCCTTCCTTAGTAGTTAAAATGCATTTTGAAGCATATTTTATTTTTATTAAAAATTTCTAGAAATATGTTCTCAGGTCAAATTTTCGCGACACCATTTTTAATTTTTTCTTATAAATTCTATTACCTTAAACAGTAAATGTTTGCATCTATAACGCCAAGACTTTTGGTATATATCCATTAGACTATTTGCAAAACATGTTGATTTTTCCTTTCTTCTAATTTTAGCTTGATTTCTATGACATTTTTGTCAAGATGAGTTTAATTATATAAAAACAAATGTTCGTAATGTTATAATGCGGTAGGGCAAAGGAAACTGAAAACCTTTTAAACAGCAAAGAAAGGTTTGAGGGATGAGGCTAAGTTGTAATAAAAAATACTTCTATTTTGAGTCAGAACAGCCCATTTAATTTCCATAAATCTTCTTTGATTGCTACAACACACAGTAGATACATACAAAGATATGGGATCCTTAGGAAATATTATTTAAATTTTTAATTGGCATTAGGTAATCTAAGTCCTCCTGTAAGCCAGGGACGGATCCAGCCTCTCTCTTTTATTTATCACAAAAGTACAGAATGGCAAGCGAAAACAAGTTGTCGATGGAGGAGAGGGGGGGGGGGGAGAGAGAGAGAGACACCAGCAACATTCCCATTTCTAGTGTAGAAGGCAGGATCTGGTCTATTTTTCTGAATTTGAAGCTCTTGGAGAGGTGGGGGGCGATCACAAGAAAAATAAGTTGCCGATAGGGGGCGAGGATGCGAGCAGCATACACATTCCTAGTATAAGAGGCAGAATCGGATCTATTTTCCTGAACTGACCTGAACTCAAAACTCTTGGGAAGGGGAGGGGCGATCGCAAGCATACACATTCATATACTCTATTCAAGAACTAGAGAGAGTAATAAAACTGTTACCGAAACCTCTAACGTACCTGCTCCAGTACCGCAGGTAACTGAAAACTGCCGTAAATCTAATTATATTTAAATATTATAAGCTTTTATAAATTTACTGTAACAATAAAATTTCTGATAGTACAATTTAAGTTCTGTCCGTGAGAAAAGTACACCTTACAGTGTGTCCTTAGTGATTTATCTTGTTTGTGCTTGTTTTTATATATTATTTGAGATTAGTGAGATACCCAAAAGATATGGCTTCCACATCTACATTTATTCCAAAATCGTTAAACCAGGGCATTTTTTCCTCAACGAAAAACTTATTACGATGAATATTTATGATGCCTTAAGATATCAATATCTAGATAATAATGTTAAAATCTCTGTTGAGATGTGTTCCAACATGACAGGAGTTGGAAAATCTGCTATGTACTGAATACTGAAGGAGAAAAAAAACGACTGGAATTGTTAGTACTCCCAAGTCACATTCGATCACAGGCAGGCGAAAAACCTCATTGGAAGAAGAGATGTAAACTACATTAACAGGAGTTCTACATACATTTTATTATGGAAAGCAGATCCCAACCGTCAACAAAATTCTAACTAAAATCAATGAATATCGGGATTTACCTGAAATTAAAAGAACTGACCTCTGGAAATTGCTCAGAGAACTTAATTTTTGCTGGGAAAAACCAGATAGAAAATCTGTTCTCATAGAGCGTCCGGAAAATGTCCGTTGGAGAAGAAAATAACTTTCTCAAGTAAAAGGTAGAGTTGCTGGAAGTAACACAACTTATAAAATTAGTAATTTAGCTGAACTTTTGAAAAATTTTTTTTAATAAAGCTACTGCAGAAAATTGGGGAAAATCCATATAATTAAAGAATAAAAGAAAATGTGGTAACTCGATTTCATGATCGGTGAGGTAGAGGAACCAATTATAATTAATTTGAGCGAAGATAGCTTCACTGACTTTGATTATGAATTAGACACGTAATGTTTATCAGCATAAACACAATTTATTATTTAAATTTTCTTTAACATATAAGAATTTGAATCCCTTTTTAGTGTTTAATTG
The DNA here is from genome assembly GCA_034092305.1 of Diaprepes abbreviatus. Lineage (NCBI taxonomy): Eukaryota > Metazoa > Arthropoda > Insecta > Coleoptera > Curculionidae > Diaprepes > Diaprepes abbreviatus. The sequence goes on from JASJET010000032.1 coordinate 2,340,680, forward strand.
TAATTCTGCAGATGGTTTAAGAAACAAATAAACTGAAACGTCAAATGTCCTAAAAATGTTTTCAGCCCAAAAAAATTTTTAATATTGTATGGACGAATTTATTTTTTTATATATATGCTTAACTTCTGGTATTTTTGACAATGGGTATTTTGTAAGTATTTAAATTATAATTTAGAATTTTTTGAGAAAAAAAGGCTACGTTTTAGTCTGAATGAACCTAAAACGGTTTCTATGCCAAAATTAAAAATAATAAAAATACAGTTGTGATTTGTGTTAAATATGTCAAAATTATCTATATTTTCTAATGTATGTGAATTATTAAGGAATCATAGGAAATAAAATAATATTATAAAAACTTTGTATTTTAAGTTTGTTACCGAAATAATATTCTATGCCATAAATATTTAGTGATAAAATAAACCTCCTTCCAACGCCTATGACAAGGATTAAAATACTTTTTAACACTTCACCATCCAAATATCTATTGTTATCCAACCCAAATAGTCCATTATTATAGACCGGTATTTCTGATTATAAAATTTCAAACCCATTCCTACGAAAATTAATATGTGTCTAACCGATTTTGCCAAAGACACCGGACTAAAGAACACAGGTAGTTTGCTAAGAAAAAAAAAAAGGTAAAAAATTATTTATTACTTGCTCTAGTTCCTGAATAAACTATAGTACAAGAGGCAAAATCGGGTCTATTTTCCTGAACTCAAAGCTCTTGGGGGGGGGGGGGCGATCGCCCCCCCCCCTTGTATCCGCGCCTGCTGTAAGCGTCAAATATGTTTTTTATAATTGAAAATTACTAAAACTATTTTAGCATTAACAATACAACTTATCAAGGGAAAATTTTTCTAATTTCTTATCTAAAAAAAGGTAAGACTGGAGGGGTTTTAGTTCAAGATTTAATTCACCCGAAGAAAAGACTATCAATGTCACATTACATGTTTACAACTAAGTTTAAATAATCGGAACAATGTTCTTTTACTATTAAATGCAATAAATTTTATCACGCTAGGACACCATTTTGACCTAGTTCTGAAATCTATGAACGAGCTAATCGGTAACAAAATGAACAAAGTGTTTCCATATTCACCTTATTTCTGTTTTAAAAAATTCGTCTTTGTTCACTTTCTTTTAGTTAAAATTATTTCGCCAATAATTTTTAAAATTTTATATTTTCTTAAACACAAAATGTGTAATGTATATTTTTAAAACAATAATTTCTGTTGCAATAAGCAAGTAGCTAATTAAAAATAATAATAAGTTCTCTCTTCGCAACACTTCATTTTCTGTAGAATGAGCATAAGTGTAGAAATCGCCTCGATCAGTCATTAAATCCAAAAATTGCTTACATTTTAATATAAGCAATATATTGCGTTGCATCTGACTTTAATTTATATGTACATTTCTGATTTTCTTTTTTCGTTGAAGGCTATGAAGAATTAAGTAAATGATAATAATAAAGTAATATTCTTCGAAAAAATTAACGCCTAAAGAAAAAAAATCACAAGTTTTCAGATTTCATACTTCAGTTGGATTTTTCTAGAGTAGATTTTATTCGAAAGATTTATAGTTAAGAATAAATGAACTTTTTGATATGTTGTTTCTGCGTGAAAGTTCACAGCTTTTTTATTTGTTTTTCATGTACATTAATTACAAAATTTCTGGTATCCCTGCTAACTAGCAATGCTTAGGGGGTTGGCTGCTAAAGTTATAAAAAAGGGAATGCGACTCAAGTTATCATTGCAAGGCTTATATTTTCTAATGTCTTAATTTGAAATAAGCATTTTTATGATAATTGCCAAAATGACAAGATGAGCAGAATATTCTAACAAAATGACCCAATGACCCAAAAGTAACCTTACAGCCCAAAAATATCTTAAGATATTCATTTTTAAAAAATATAACTTCTTTAAGACGTCATTATAATTTTTATAGATCTCTGTCTTAGTTATTACAGCGACGTATCTTCTACACTCTTTAACAACTTTCAATTATAATTAAAATAAATTATTATTAATCACCTTGTTCGAATCTATATACAGGGTATCGGTGAAAAAGGGGAAATCTCCTGGATATGAAAAAAACATATGAAAGGAATACTGTAAGTTCATATAAACATTTTTCGAATAGGCCTACTCTTCGGAGATATGGGCTCCCAAAAAGCTGCCCTGGAATCAAGTTTTTTACACATAATTATTGAATCACCAGGTATATTTCAATTTTTTTTAACATGATGTATACCAGATAAGACCCTTCAAATTACTGTCCAAGAAAGTCTTTTGCATTACTCACAGCTGCAGGGATGAAATAGCTGTGACATTGACACCATTTTTTACACCCTGTATAATAAGAACTTTGGATAACATTTTTTACATACTTTTAGCTATTGACTAAAAATTAAGTGCTCGTTCAAAATTAGAATTTACCTCTTGAATTAAAAACGTCTAATTCTGTGAATTGCAAATCGACTTAGGTTCGCAACAAATGGGCGTTTTATTATATCGGCACCAAAAACAAACTATTATTGCAAACGTTATTAGGTACGAAAGAAATAAATAAATATCCTGCATTTTAGAACTTCTCAACTTTCACATCTTTGACACATTAATTCTTTATTTGGATATTAATTTACTGATTTTTGTATTTCGTGGAGAAATTAATTATGAAATAATTCGAAATATGGAATACACGTTTATTGGGTATGCAGATATTCATCTAATGTATGGTCTTGCATCTTTCAATGCTTTGGGAGCCAAGAGGTTATATCACGGCAGATATCCTAATCGTAATCTTCCAGATCAAAAAATATTTCAACGAGTTGATCAACGTCTAAGGGAGAATAATAGGCGATCCCATTTAATAAGGTAATATTATTAAATTTCTTTTTAATTTTAGGAAATTTTGAGAAAATAAGTACTGATGCTGGTCGGGGAAGAACAGTACCTACGCCGCACTTAGAGGAAAATATTTTTTTAAATGCTGTAGATAACACTCATTTAACGAGCACTCGAAAATTATCAGCGCAGTTATTAAACTTCATATAAAATTGTTTTCGACGTATTATCGTCGAAAACAATAATATATAAAGTTCTTCAAGAACAGCTTTTATATCCATATCATTTGAAAAAAGTGCATAAACTGATTCCTGAAGATTTTCTCTGTAGAATGCAGTTTACAAATAGGTCATTGGATCAGCAACGAAATAATGTAAATTTTTTTAGCACTATTATCTTCATTGATGAAGCAGGATTTACCAAAAATGGTATTATAAATTTACACAACTCACATTTATGGGCTGATGAAATGCTCCTGATGCAACTTCGCATCATCAACATTAGTTCCAATCAGTTAATGTCTGGGCAGGAATCATTGGCAATTTTTTGATTGGACCATTCGTATTGCCGGAACGACTGAATGGATAACTTTATTTCGAGTTGCTCCAGAACGAATTTTCATGATTTAGTAAAGCACTTACCACTTGAAACCCTCCGAAACATGTATTACGTGCGTGCGGGAGCACCTGAATAACGTCTATCCACACCGTTGGATAGGTAGAGGAGGACTTATTGCCTGTCCTCCTCTGTCTCCCGACCTAATGCCTTTGTATTTTTACCTGTGGGGACACCTTAAAACCTTGGTGTATTCCACTCCGGTCGATAGTAGAGAAGAACTTCTACGGAGAATCACGTTCATTGTGATCAAATAAGGAACAATGTTGAGCTAATGTGGCGAGTACAGCTTGAACCCTCTTACGAAACAGTTAATTTAACTTTTTATTGAAACTATGGTGACAGGGGAAAATGCCTCTTTTTCGTATTCAACCATACAGAAGTTAGGAGACGAACAGAATAAATAAAATGACGTTTTTTCGAAAACGGTTAGGATTAGCGACATAAACGAAGAGTGCTTAATTTTTAGTCAATATTTAAAGGTATGTAAAAAACGTTGTCCAAAGTTCTTATCTTACAGGGCGTAAAAAAATGGGGTCATGAGTGTCACAGCTAGTTCGTCCCTGCAGCTGTGAGTAATTCACAACACTTTCTTGGACATTAAATTGAAGGGTCTTACCTGGTACACATCATATTAAAAAAATTTAAATATACTTGGTGGTTTAATAATTATAGGTAAAAACTTGATTCGATTGTAGCTCTTTAGGAGCCCATATCTCCGAATAGGAGGCCTAACGAAAAAAGTTTATATGACCTTGTAGTATTACTTTCACGTGTTTTTTTCATATTTCGGAGATTTCCCACATTTTCCCGGACACCCTGTATAAACCGCACCCGTTAACTAATCAATGCTAAAAGTTAAATTATTACGTCCTCATAGAGAATTTCACTACTAACAACTATTATAAATATTTTCGGATGTTTGTGTCCAATTTAATAATTTCAAGATAGTTAGGACTGAGATTTATCGATCAAAAATGAAGTACATTGTTTTACTGTCAAGGGAATTTTCCGAATTATTGTACATGGAATGACCACAGCTAATAACCTTCCACTTTGTAAAATTACCAAGCGTCTATCACAAATCATCTATGACCAGAAAAGGACTTTTTTTTATCGATGTGCTGAATAGCCTCGACCTTAGCGTGGTTGAGGGGTAGTTCTTCATGTCTCTTAGCAAATTTCTCTATGATCTGGCTAACAGTATCCATCTCCAGATTCCGATAGAGGTTATTGTTTCTGAAGAACCAAGAAGCATTTGTAATATTTCTTAGTATTTTATTCAGAAACCACTCACATGGATGACATATGCCCATCAAGGCTTAAGTAGCTGTTTATAGAGGTTATAGATTGATAGTTCCAAATGTCTTCTTCACATGTCTTCCAATCGACCAGTAGATTTTCTTAAATCTTAACCCGAGTTCTCCCCTTTTCTGTTTTACATGAGCCTTCCAACGCAGCTTTGCATCTAAGGTAATACCTAAATATGTTGTTGTATGGGCAAGTGGTACATGGGTACTGTTTATAGTTATTGGAATGTGGTGTTCCCTTCTATGTGTAAAATTAGTGACTAGATTTAGTCTCATTCAATTTAATTATCCATCGTTTTTTCCAACCACCAATTTTATTAAACGAGTCCTGTAATTTTCTAGCAGCGTCTTCATGAATTTCTTCTACCGCCAATAAGACAGTATCGTTGGAAAATGTTGTTATTGTAGCAGGTTCTAACTGATGTATATCATTGCCTTCTGGTACACCTACTTTGATCTCTTTTAGTGCAGAGTACGCTTCTAGCTGTTTTATAAGGAATGCTTTATCTGTGATGTATGACTCTAGCAAATGAGTATATTTTATATATAAGAGATTGCTTAATTTGTATTTAAAGCCATCATGCCACACCTTATCAAAAGACTGGGCTACATCTATAAAAATAGTAGAGCAGTAAACTTTTTTTTCTGCTAATGATTTTTCAAGAATGTTCGTTATTCTATGGATTTGATCAATGGTTCTCGAGAGTCGAATTGATGTGATGGCATTATGAAATTTCCTCTTTAATAGGTTTAAGTCTCTTGAGTACTAGTTTCTCAAATAACTTCAACATCATATGAAGTAGCGAGATCGATTTGTAGGATAATACTTAATTCAGAGGTTTTTCTGCTTTAGGTAACCTTGTTAGCTGGGCAACTTTTCATATCTTAAGCACATACCTTAATCTAAAATAACCATTATTTAAGTATGTTAGTTGAACTCCAACTTTTCTTGAAAGTTTTTTTTTAGTATCTCTCCAGTAATAAGGTACTCTCGATGCTTTTTATGGATACTTCTTTTGGAGTAGTTAGACTGACTTCCCTTTCTTCTTGAGTAAGATTTTCTCGTTCCAAAGCGTTTTCTTCTTGTGTTGCTTGAAATGTCCTTTCAAGGTGTTCAGCGGATCTATTGGCTTTTTGTGATTTTTTTTGCCCATCTACATTGCTTATTGGTGGATTATACAAGTTGGGTCTTTTTAGTCTTTCAGTAGCTTTTCAAAGTGAATAATCAGTTTTGTCATTTGTCAGTTCACTTAGAAATTCATTAAAAGGGTAATTTTTAATTCTTTGAGTTTCTCGTTTGAGCTGCCGGGTGGCGTTTTTCAATCTAGTTTTGTCTACCCGAGCTCTGAATTGGAACTAAATCCTTTTGAACATCCGTTTTTCGGTAATGAGTTCTCTAATTTTCTTAGGGTAGTTCTTACCTTTGGTTCTTGGAAGAGTATTAGGGGTATTATCCCATGCCACTTGTTGAATTTCTTTCAAAAACTTTTCTGCTTTAGAATATAGTTGATCTCGGTTTCTTAGTGTAATCAACAGATTAATGGTTTCTTTAAGCTGTGATTGAAAACTGTTCCAATTAACTTGCTTATTTAGTAGTCTAAGATGTAATTCTTTTTGAGAAGGATGGGAGAATGGTCAGACTTTCATATCCCAGAAATATTTTGTGTTTTGAAGAACTCCGTTAGGTCTAATATTTTGTTTGGATCTGTAGGTTAGTATGGGGGTTGTCCAGTGGATAAGGTCACACTTTAGATTTCCGGTTACCCCTAAAAGCTCTTTTCCTTTGGTGGTTGTTAATCTAGACCTCAACAATGTTTGGCATTGAAGTCACCTCCAATTATAAATCTGTATCCAAGATTACTCAGCAAGGTTATATTCTGCTCTCTTTTAAGGGCATGTTTAGGCAGACAGTATATTGCTAAGACAATGAGCTTATATGTTTTAGTCCTTACTTTTACAACAATCGAAAGGATCTCTTTTGTTTTATACTTCAACTGTTGATGATGCATAATTTATTCTTTTATTATGACAGAACGGCCTCCTAAGGTTATATTTTCAGAATGATAGAGTAATATGTTTTATATCCTTTAAATTTAGTAAAGGATTCTCTAGCAAAATGAGTTTCAAGGCAAATATCATTTTTTTCTACGTCTAAGACTCATCGCAATTCTTGCTGATGCTGTAGTAGTTCATTGGCATTCCATTCCAATATTCTAAGATTACTTAACATTATAATTTTTCGGAATAGCACCTTTTGCGCTATATTCTAATCTAGTGATTCGTTCATTTATTTTTGTTAATTTCTCTAATATTTGTTGGGGAATTTGTTATATGAGTGGACTTTGTTTACTCTTATTAGTGTAAACTTCAGGCATACCAGCAGTTACTGCTCTGTATGTTTTATCATTTATTTTACTAGTGGTTCTTACTGATTTGTTCCCTGGGGTGGTTTGGGAAGAGCCAGTTTATTACCACGTTTATTTTTCATTTTTTTTGCTATCGTGCATCCTCTGGTCTTCTCCACATTTTGGTTGAACGTTTTCCGGTTAGTAGTAATTTTTGGTTAGATATTTGCTAGTACATCTAACACAGCATGGCTTCTTGGCACAGTATCTTTCTGTGTGTATTGGCTTTACATTTGTTTCACTCTAGTATAAGTCGCGATATCCTTGAAGGTAAAATTTGATCTCGAATTCCAAGTATATGTGTGACACTGTAAATCTTATCAATGCTTCCCTCGTGTCTAAATGAAAGCGTAAACTTATTAAGTGGTTGTTTGATCTTGTATTTTAATTTGTGAATAACTTTTAAAACTTTTTAAACACGTTTCCTTAGTTCACCTACAATTTTATCTGATTTAACCAAATGATACAGATGCTTGACCATGACTTTAATTGGGCTATTTCTGTTCTCGTATCGAGAGTATCCCTTTTCATTTAAAGCATGAGCAAACATTCTCAAATCTGTCTTATTTTATATGTTTATTTAAATATTTTTATTATTAACAACTTTTATTTGGCCATTAGGGAACTGTTTTACCTTGTTGTTCTTCCGGGTTTTCATTGAAGGTAATTCACCCTAATAATGGCATTTGCATAATTCTTTTGGAATAATAATCTGTTTCGTTACATTAACATCGCTTCATTAGGCGTTGCTGCAAACATTTTTAAAGATTTTAAACAATTAACGCTGTTTCTGAATTTCCGCTTATAATCATATATTCCGAAAGTTATGAGCTTTATTTACTTGGCATTTATTCACCGTCTGTTACACTTTGAACCTATTTAGGTCCAAAGTGATTTATGTTTTTATTGCACTTGACCATTTGAACTTCCACCGTCACATTTTTACCCTGCGAAAGTCAAAAGATAACTCCTTAAGAAAATAAATAAAATTTAATGCTTTATATACTGTTAAAACATATCAGCTCATGATACATTGTGTGACAAAAGCAGTTAATAAACATAGCAAAGCTGGAAAAATTTGATTTATTTAAATATAATTGAGAATTTACCGAGTTACAGATGCACAGCAAATTAATTACAATGCAGCGGCGGGTAAAGAACGTATTCGTGACGATATCTACTAGTAAGTATAATTTAATTGACATACTTTGAATGTGCTATAACAAAAAAGGGATAGTTTAAAAAATTGGAAAGGAAGGTACACTTTCGTGTCTTAAATGTTACACCAAAGTTTACTGAAAAGTAACAAAGTGTATAATGGAAAAAGGTGACCAAAATTGGGCCACAAATTAGCTCAATAAACATAATATATACCATTGTAAGGTAATCATGAAAATTATCTATCATCACATCTAGCAGCAACTGCTGAAGTCAAAAGCGTAGAATTTAAGAAAAACACTTTCGTTGGGCCAAGTTATTCATAGGATATCGCGTCTTTAAAACTGAGTTCCTAAGTGGAAAATTAGGATGGTAAGTTAAAACCTTGAAGGATAAACATACCTCTAAATTCATACTTAATCTGAAAATGCAAGGACTATATAGGCAAGCCGTGCGGCGCACGATGACGCCAAGACCTTAAAATAATACCCTCAAGGTGTTGCGTAAAGGGGTTACGGTGCCTAATCTACTAACATTGTCTAACTTTAAAATAGGTCTAAGTTGACAATAGAGGGTTTAAATTGATAAGCACAACAATAAGTTAAATGAGTTTTGAATCAAAAAAAAATAAAACAATATTAAATGGTTTGTATTTATTACCGAGCAGTCAAGGAAAATTTTAGGTTTTATCTGTAATTTGCCTATATAACCATTGATTTGTTAACATATGCAATACAGATTATAACATTATCATAAACAAAACTAAACTGGGCAACTGGAAGATTTGACTTTCATGGCAACTAGATTGGGTCTAACTTCTAAACCTTCTTAGTGAATCTGGCTGTTAAATTTAAAAAACAACAATTTTTGAAACAAATCAACAAATTTAAAACAAAAAATGATTTACCAATACAAGTATTGATATTTTAACATTAATTTCCTGCAGCTTCAGGAATAACCTGATCGAACAAAAGGCCTCTTTTTTAATGTAATGAGTTGTATTTCAAGTTCAACCCTAAAAACATTTTTTATTTTCATTCATAATTTAGAAGGATGAATTTTTCATTTAAAATTACTTGCACATTATTAGGTCTACGAGAAGGGTTTTATATATATCATTTTCTCCGTAAACATTTCAAGAAACGTTTAAAATTAAGAATAGATAGATAAAATACTTTTTTATAATATAAAATGTTAAAAATAAAATAAATATGAGTCTATGAGTGTTTTTTAAACTTTATTAGCGTATCCCTCATGGTGAGGGAGACTAAAATGCTCAAAGCACCTCTAGAAACCTACTTTTAATAAGCGAGAAAACTTCATAGATATTACTTCATCTATACACGGAGTTGCATATAGTTGTACGTTTGCTGAATGTAATTTCAGTACTACAACGGCATAATGTGGATATATCCACTGCTATTGCATCTCACACGGAGGAATCCGTGAAAGCCGCATAAACATATATACGCCATCCGGCGGGAGGTCGGCGAAGTCGCGTTCAGTGTTGCATACTTCCTTTCGATCTGTCCTTAACACAAACAGGTTCATGTCGGTACCTTAATGAGTCTAGTAGAGATGAAAGATGTACCTCTGCTGTATCACTGTAGCGGGGTGGGTAAGTTTTAATTTTCTTCTCGATATGATGGTACACGTGGCCATCATCTCGATGGTGGTGGGATAGGATAAATTGTATTCTGTAGCAATTTATTCAAACTGTGCAACCTCTAGCACGGGAAAAATAAGATGGAACGAAGTTTGCATTTACTGTTCGCATTTTACTTCATCTATACACGGAGTGCATATAGTTGTAGATTAGAGTTTTATTGGAAGAAAATCAAGTGTTTCTATATAGATAGGTTTAATTTATTTCTTACTGATATTTTGATTTTTAAAATTTCGCTCTACTGCGATGAATGTATAGAAGTCGTTTGACTGGCGATATTTTAAATGCCTAACATCGAAGTCGGCATGTTTTTAATATCTTACCGACATATCTCATAATTTTTATTTTATATAGCAATTGTTTCCCATAAATGTTGCTCTCGGTGCGATACAACCTCACTGACGAGACCATGAAGTGATCGAAGCGCGTATGGAGAGAGAATCAGAGTTGTATTTGCTGAAAATAAACTGTTTCTATATATTCTTTCCTTTTCTTTTGTTTGAAACGGGAACACTTATAGGCAACTATTTAAACACGGCAGATAGATTTAATTTATTTCTTTATGAAATTTTGATTTTTAAAATCATGCATCATATATATAGGTGGTTTTCCTTGTTTCCTTTTTTCGTTCCGTAATCCATCATTCATTTCATATGACCATTAGTTGTTTTTTTCTGTCATATAAGACTGTTCTGTCTACTTTTGTCTGTGTTCTAATTTTTTTATTTCTTATATGTCCCAATCTGAATATCCCTCCTAATTTTCGTCAAAAGTCCATTTCTACTGTAAGCAAATTATTTCCCTGTTTGGCAACTGCCAAATTCCTACACAATACTTAATGACTGGTTTTAATAAGTTATTATAGATTTTCTTTCTTCAAATGAATTGGAAATTATAGAAAATAAGCCGAAATTTTTTTAGAGCATCGGGAAATGTATAGAAGTGAATGCAGGCCATTTTGAAAATGTATTATAATTCTTTCTCTTTTTTAAACAATTAGTTATTTAACTGCGATTTTTGTCTTAATTGTCAGATATCTAACCTGAACTAATTACATTTAAAGATTTTTAGCTTCTTTAAAAAACTGATTTACTAATAAAAATTTTAATTGCAATTTGGGCCTAATCCGTGTGATTTAAAGGCTCGAAAAAGGAGTATCTTTTTTATAAGGTATTTTTTTACCTTTAATATGAACTGTCTTTGTTTCCAATAACTGCAAAAACAAAAAAGAAATGTGAATAATAATATTTGAATTTCTAGTAAACTGACCTCTGGTGGCCCAGTAAAGAAACATTTCTATAACAGAATGATAGAAGTAATTAAGCATAGTCCCTATGTTAAATATCAACATAAGTTATAAACAACTCGCAAAATGTTAAAAATAAGAAAAAAAATTGAACTTTAATCGGCTGTAACTCGAGAAGTATTGAGTTTTCGACTTTTTGTTATATAACTTACTACCTTTAAATTACTACGCAGAATCACCTCTTCGAGTATCCTGATACATTTTCCTTTACACCCTGAGTATACATGAAAAAAACTCTAACACCACACGTAAGAATACGACTTACGAAAATTGCTATTTAATTTACTATTTCAAATCAATAAACAAAATATTTTTTTTATTCTACATATTATTATAATATTCAAATCAACAAATACCGTTTGCATCATTCCTAAAAATTTTGCATATTTTACTAGTATTAAACGAACAAAAGAATATATATATATTTTTGGACTATATTACAAAACAATGTAGAAGAATAATCATTTACATTATACTCGTATAAATATCATTAATACAGTTAGAATACAATATTCCTTTAAATTATTCACGGTTTAATAAATAAAAGTAAAAAATAAAATAAAATTAAGCAATTTTACGTTTTGTACAACAACAAACTTTCGCGCCATATTTTTCACAAGTGAATAAATTATATGATACGCCATTGTTTTCTTAAGCTATTGGTTATTATACGCGCTGTATACTTTACTAACCGCACAAGTGAAACTGAATAGAACCGACTCAAGCCCATACTCCATATGTTTAACTAGGCACTTATTAATATTTCTTCTTCTCTATTTTGACAGTTGACCCTAAAATACTACGGATACTTAACACCCATCAAACATATATTTGCTTTCTTCAAGATTCTATGACATTTATTCATATATTTAGTTCCGGTATAGTTTTCATTTTAAATGTTAACTATATTAACTGCAACATATAATTATGTGGATTTAAATTAGTGTTAGAAGCCTCATATGTTATGATTTTTCATAGATGACAGATTTAGTGTTTTCGTATTATTCTTATGTCATCTCATAAATGATGACTTGAACCACCTTATTTGAATTTACTTGATTTGTCTAAAGAGCCCCCCTTCAGCTAGGTCTACAGAAGCCCTTTAAACAAAAGAATTAGAAGTAGCTCATTATTAATGCAATAAACAAAATGAACCGCACGAGAAACGGCTAAGCACTGAAAATCAAGAATAATCCAATTCTTGAAGATGAAGACTCTCTAAATACAAATCTGAACTGCACGAAAAATTGCTGTAGAAATGAAAATTAAAAAAAATAATTAGAAAGTCTTTTTTACAACATAACAAGTTGAGATTATGTATTAAATAAGGAGATAGGAAATTAAAAGTTTGACTTATTGTTATCCATTCGGTGGCCTAAAGATTTGTATGATGTCATTATATTAGAAAAACCTTAAGATTTAGCTAGGAATTTTGCCAAATCACATAATAAGCTGAAAGAAAGCTGGAACATTGTAGACAATTAAGGGACAAAGATAGCCAAATTAAGGATATAACTGCTTTACAACCCAATAAATTTAACAAATTCTTCTCTACTATATTCCAAAATTTCGTGAAGAACCTTTCTGTAGCTAAGTAATTTTATTTAACACAACTCAGGAATTTTGTTTGTTTTGTTTCGTCAATGCGAATTTTAATTATTTTTTGGACCATAAACGATTTTTATTTTTATTATTATTAGGCTCGTTCGTAGGGAAATCACAAACTAGACAGGGCCAATCCGAAGTTGCAAAAACCGTCAGGTGATAGCAAATTGTTTTTGGACGACCTAATTGGCACTCACTAGTTTCTGATTGTTCTGCGAGCAGAGTTGTTAATAATTTTAGCTACTAAATGAAATTAATTGTCTTAGTTTTGAAACACCAGTGTTCTCTGAAATAGATGTACGATACTAGGACAAATGTCTGTTGTAACTAAATTATTTCTCATTTCACGACTTTTACAGAACTTTCGTGGTTCACAATAATAACATTCAGAAGAGTTGGTGCTTTTCTTTCTCTTTTTAGCTCAATTAAACAATTAACTTTTTCATTTTTACATAAAATTATCAAGTAGGCTGCTTGGAATATGTAACAAGACTTTAAAAATAGATTCACCAGACACCTTCAGATTATAAGTTTAACCCATTGCAATGTTCTATTTAAAATTTAGTTTGATTTTTGGGTTCACTCCTGTCGGAAATACTGGAAAAGTTAAAGCTGAATTTCTCAATGACTGGTGCAGGAGAATTTATCGTCAGCAAAAAATTACTAAAATATAAATATTTATTTAATACTCTAGCAGGAAATTGAAATACTTTAAAATATATTATTAATTTTTCTTGTTTATAAAGTAATCACTATTTCTTTACCTGTCTTCAGCAACCAAAAAAGAATCTGGTAAAGAAAGTAGAACCTAGTGAATCTAGAACGCTGCGGTCCACTTGCCTCCTGGGTATGATTTGATGTCTTTGATTCAATGTTATTTGCACGGTATTTTTGATCTTTAATGGTGGTATATTGGAAGGAGTAATTTTTATGTCTTTCACAATTTGATGGATTTTGTTAAAGTTGTGTCAATGTGACAATGTTGAAGATTGACGAGATACGACATTTCGATTAGGTTATATCTCTAATCGTTATCAAGTATAAATTGAATGTTTTGTCTTAATGTCTTAAGACTTCGAACTTATATACATCTGCAATTTTAGATCATTTTATGTAATGTTGTTTATCGTAGGCCTTTTTAGCGTTTCCCTAAATCGAAAGATCGCGCAAACAAATAAAAATAAAGACAATGTAAATCCGAAGATACATTTCAGTCACACTTTAGTTTTCGCAAGATATTTTTTTAAGAAAGGAAAAAATAGGAATTTAATATAAATATTGTCAGAGTGGTTATACTAATCAATTATTAAACTTATTTTTATACGGTTCCAATGGTTGGCGTTGGTTTCACCTTTTTTTTCAAGAGGCGCTGATGGTATCATTTTGGGATCAGGCGTTATGTCATGAGAGTTATCCGCTTAAGAAGAGTTTTTCAGGTGGAAAGATGGTTGAATGCATCATCTTTTTTATTCAGACTGCCCAATGCTTAGCTAGAGACATCCTTTTAGATATGTTATACATACTCCGGCTTGTGGACATACATAATAGGGATTCTCGGATTGTCGGGTATGTATTCCTGAAAATCTGCGACTTTTGAAAATTCACTTGTGTAACTAGCTCTGTTCAATACATGAAATTGTCGGAAGTGGAGAAGACTGCACGTCACAAGTATATCTTTCTCTGTCAATAAATCGAGATCCGTTGTAGGACAAAAGTATACCTCCCACCGTAGAGCACGTGACCACGCACAATATTCCCCTTTTGCACAATAGGTCTCTCCCTATAATGAGCATTTCCCCCTTACACCATACATTGAGCTCGGTGTCCTACCTTTATCTTCAAACGGTGAAACCAAGTTTTCTCTTGGTTTCAGCAAGAGCACCTCGGCTCGCTTGTCAGTTTGATAACCAAAACAAAAGTACTGTGTAAGCTGTATATATGTTGTGTTCCGGAGTAATATACTGATTTTATCTGTCGCATCTCTGATTTAAGGAAGTATGGTGATCTGTCTGTCATTGGTATATGGTTTTATTCAATTTGCATATCAAGCTGGCAAATCCACGATGAATGACCTGCATCGTCTGGTAGGTGATTTGGAAAAAACATGAAAGGCAAAAGAAATTTCTGTTAGTGCGTTTTTTGGTATAGAGGGAGACTTTGACAATGTTCCACATGAGTCCATAGAGGCATCAGTGCATTTATTGGCAACGAAGCGACGACAATTACCACAGTAAAAGAATGTCTCTAAGACGGAATCCTAGCGCCTCTATCGTGATCTCTTGTTGTGGATAGCTTATTGAGCAAACTAAATGACTCAGGATTTACAACGTTGGGTTATGCTGATGATCCACTTGTCACTATTAGAGGCAAAACTGAAGAGGCACATTACGTAAAATCAAATTAGTAACTAATGCACACAACAAGGACTTCATATTAATCCTAACAAAGTGGTACTCGCGCAATTTATGAGGGGACAAAAACTAAACAGGAATGCTCAAACTTTAAATGGAACAATACTGAGATTTCTTAAAGAGGTTAAATATCTGGCAGTAATAATAGACCATAAACTGAGTTAGAATAGCCACATTGAAAAGATTCTTCAAAAGACAATAGCAGCAAGTCGTAGAATCTTTGGAAAAACCTCGAGTTTAAAACCAAAAATGATCTTATCATCATATAAAATTCTTAAATTCATGGTCACATTTTCCCTCTTAGTATCGTGGTAAAAGACACAACAAGTAGCAGTTCAAAGAAAGCTGGAAAAAATATAAAGACCAGCATATGTGAGAGTCCTGGGGGCGAAGTCATCACATCCCGCAGTGGCAGTAGAGGCAACGCCGAGTTTCCCTCAATTGCATATGGCTGTTATGAGGAAGGCAGCAACAAATGCAAACAGAAAATCTTACTAACACTTGTTAGGCATATCTAGGCATTCTAGATACCATTCCAACAGAATGCATATCGAAACCGACAAATTTCATGTCTATACGATATGATTTTGACATAAACTATGAGGTAGTAACTGACTGCTACCAAGAGAACGACCAGAGATTATCTCAAATAGAGAAGAATTCAATGTTATGGTTTACTAATGAATGAAAGATGAAAAAGTGGGGGTTGGAGATCAACTATCAGGTCCAGGCTTTGGGTTTGCTTAACCTGTATGAAATTGAAGTCTCTGCCGACAAGTGCCTGACTAGAAACACTAATAAGGCCAAAATATTCATACTGAGATAGCCAAGCAGCACTAAAGGCTCTCAGGTTTGATACCTATGAGTCCAAGTTGACTTGATATAAGCGCTAAAGTAATTGGCAAGGAACAATAGGATTATTCTGATGTGGGTGTCAGGGCATAAGGGAATTAAAGGAAATGAGACAGCTGTTTGGAATCTTTCCATGAATTACCTAAAATCCTTAAAAAGAGGAGTCCTGAAGCTGGGAACAAAAGCAGAGAAAAATAGGAATGATCTTAGACAAACTAAGCAATTTATAAACCCATCGCCAACGAACGATTTTCTAAGAGGGAATATTCCAGTAACAACGAATCTCTGCCCAAGGAGTTGGCCTCTGAGATACCATATCAAAAAGTGGGTAATATTGAGGACGAGATTTGCCATCCCCAAGACCATGCAGTCAAAATAGCGCAACATCTTTTATGCGATATGATAGTTCTCCAAGACACTTAAATTATTGGAAAGCGCCACATTGACATCCGAAGAAATATATCACTTGCTCCCTAGAAAAATAACCGACTTTGTGAAAAGTCTACATATCTCAAGGTTATATTAGATTCAGAGCACATACAAAAGATCTTATAGGTCGACGTACTATAGAGGAACAAAAAAAAAGTGTTAACGGCCCACTCATAATCTAAAATTTCCTGAATGAGCTTTTATTGCAGTTTTATAGTTTTATCTGTACTAGAAGATTGTTGTTATTTTGAGTTTTTTCTATATGCTGTAGTTATTCTCCTTTTCCTTGGTTGTCTGTTAGGCAAAGGAATGTTGAGATTAGGAGGTTGGCTAAGCCTGTATTTGTGAGTGGTGGCGATATGAGTTGGTATTAAGGCATCTGCTTGATTTATAGTTATTTAAATCAGTTTTTAGTGTTCCGTAGTAGGTTAGATATCCATTAAAACTTCGTTATCAATAGGTCTCAAAATGCAATTAAATATGTTGTATTCATTCACGAAATATGAATTTACAATATTGCTTGCAATATGTGTTTCCCTCTGATGTTTCAAACAATTTTCAGATTAAAATTACATCTTTTTTGATAAAATTTTGCAAGCATATGCTTTTAATTAGTTCAAGTAGAGAAGTCAAATCAAATAGCAGAATAAACTTGGTGGTTTTTTTTTTCAACTAATTTCTTAACAGAAAAAAAATTGTTTATGTTTGAAAATAAGTTATACAGGATGGACCAAAAGTTGGTTAATATTTAAAAAGATGATAAAAACAAAAAAATTGTATGAATGAAAAACTGTTTATTTATTATTAAAATATATAAAATAGGGAATTTTAAAAATTGAAAAGTATTAAAAAACAAAGAATTTTTTTCGGCTCTCGGGTGCATCCAAAAAAGTCCCTAGTAAAACTTGTAAAGGAAAAAGATGACAAATATTCTCCACAAACTCCACTCTGGTTCTCTCTATATGCGCATTTCGACCACCTCATTTATCAGTAAAACTGTATTGAATCAAGAGCTGTATTGAATTAAGAGCAGCAAAAAAGAAAATAGCACCGCACCAGTTTTCAGGGGAATCTGTAAAGTTTGATTGTAATTCTAATTATAAATAAACACATGTAAATGATTATAGCCCATAATTAACAGGAATTTCAAAGTTATTTAAAGTGTAGAATATTTGAAAAGAAACAGTATGCAATTATTTTTATTATTCTGGTAACATGTATAAAAAACTAGATATTTTAAAGATAATTGACAATAAATTCAACTCAGTTTAAATGTAACAATAATTAGCTATATGAAAAATTTATTTAAAAACTGACATGTATTCGTATACGTTGAATGTAATGCATTAATGTTCTACAGTACCCAAATAAAAATTAGCGATCAACGCAAGAACATTAATTTCTGTATAAAATATGATGCATCTTTATTGATTATTATTATATCTAGAATTAAAATAATTTGTACCAATGAGGTTTGGCAGAGAAATTTTTCGACTGGTGAATATAAATTCTTTCAAAAATAAACCAGTTAAAAAAACTATGGAATATGGCAAAAGTTTTGCTTTCTTTCAGCCGATATTGACCACCTCTAGTGATTTGATCGGTAGGGAACCCCACCTGTCAGCAGGCTTCTGGTAAACCAAAATACAAGAAGTTGATGGCAGTCACCTTTCCGCGATCTATTGAACGACATTACCTGAAGTTTATTTTCGAGCGCTTTTTCTTCCGCGATTAAGCTTTTACCGTGATTTTTTTGTTTTGTGCCATTTATACAGTGTACTAGAGTAACTGTTTAAAAATATTTTGATTTGTCTTACTAAGGAGTGCTCTAAGTTATAAGGTATTTATAGAACTTGATTAATTAAAATATTTGAAAATACGATATGTAATGTATTTTTGTTTTTAAAATTAAATGTTCTGTTTGGAATATTCCTTTGCAACAAAACTACTTTACCTTTAGTGCAATTTCCCTTTAAATAAGTGAGATATGAACGTAATCAAAATATCAATATGAAATGTATATTTAAATTCAGTTTTTATATGGTTTCCTTGTTGGAATGAGCCTTCTAAGTAATATTTTTTTTATCTTATGTACTTAATAACAGCGATATTAATATTTTACTCTTCATACTATCAGAGTATCTTCTTCTGTCATTACGCTATCCATTCCGGATGTTGACTATCATTATAGCTTTGGAGACCTTATTTACAGCCGTTCTAAAAAAATCTTTTGAGGTAAACCAAACCATTTTCTGAAGTTTGCCAACCAGCATATACTTGTTCTGGCTGGTCCTCTCTCGTCTTCTACTTTTCCTTGAATTATCAGCTATAGAAGAGAATACTTCTCATAACGTGGCCAAAGTACTCTTTGTTTAATGATTGCTAGTACTTCATGTTGGTAAACAATTCTATCAATAACCTCCTCGTTTCTGACACGATCCGTCAGATCAGCGTATATAAGAGTAAAATTATAGAAAAAGTAAAACAAGGACAACAGAAAGATACTAAGAAGTAAGTGGCCAAAAGCCTAAAGAAAAATTATGGAATGAAAATGGGGTTGAAATAACCGACAAAATGAGATTACGAAGAATTGTACAAAATAAAAATTACAGACTATAATAAAAAAAAAATAAGAAGAAAAAGAAATATTACTTACGTCAGCTCAGCAGTTGTTCCAGAAGGAAATAGATTCGGCATTAAATAAAATGATGCTGTGCTGGAACGTGACAATGGAAATGTTGAAATCGAGAGCAAGAAATTAAAAATACAACTGCTAAATAAATGTATACAAGAAGGAAAGATTTCAGAAGATTAGCATGCCACAATAACCACATTAAGACAGAAGAAGAGAGATTACAGAAAACTAGCAAACTACATGTCAATCAGCCTATCCGTTAAATATAAATTACTAGTAAGAATATTAACAAATAGGTTGGAAAGTAGAATAAGCAGGCTTTCGTAAGGGTAATTAACTCTAAAAGGGGTGATTTAGAAACAATTAAAACATTCATTGAAAAATATTGCTCTGGTAGACTATAAAAAGGTGTTCGACCTTGTCAGTGGCACATCCAAGGGCGGGCGGAGACGAGGGAGTAATAGCCTTCTCCTCAAGGGTCTCGAATTCAGAAGAATAGGCTCGTCTGTTTACTATGTTAGAAACGTGGAGTGGATCTCGCTGCCTCCAACCCCCCGCCCCATTATCCTTGAAATAATTCTGTCAACTCGCTTTTGTTTGTCATACTGTACGGTCTTGTATGCGAATGTGGTAAAGGGTAATTTTGATCTTTCCTTTGCTCTTATGATATCGTCTCCTCCAAAGAGAGAGGCTGGATCCGCCCCCGACCTCTATTGACCTTTTATTCCAGATACACTACTATTATAAGGAACTAAAGAGACAGAAATAAAACTAAATAATTTACCAACTGTAAAATTTCAACTGGAGAGGGCAGATAAAGTAATTGCATTTTGCCAAACTCATTTAACCTAGTTCTATAATATATTTTTAAAAATATTGATTGGCAAGAAGAGGAAATAAACGTCAATGAAAAATCGCCAAACCAACTCAAATATCATAGCCAAAGATTCGGTAGTATCTGAAATAGGAAAATAGATTAGATTTGTACGCTGGCACTCATGTTCAAAACGATTCACAAAGAAGCAAAAGACTTGTGCTATGGTATTGAAACGACAGTATTCACTATAAGAATCATACACGATCTAAAAATTACTCAAACCGTCATCGAAAGAGAAATGCTAAGAATAAAATTAAGTAACAGGAAAATAATAGAATGTACAAAAAGACACACAAGATATACACAGACAGTAAGGCTGCGATATTGGCACTGAAGTCCAGTGTTGTAAATTCGCGACGGGTGTCTGAGTGCAAAGACGTACTAAATGGTATGATAAGGAACGGCTGCACAATCAGACTCGTATGGATTCCGGGTCACTCTGGCATACGCGGGAATGAAGAAGTAGACCGTCTGGCAAAGTTGGGTTCGGCAACTGAACCGTATGGACCCCAACCAATACTAGCTCTCGCAATTATTATTGGCAAAAGGGAATTAAAATCGTTGATGGAAAGCAAATTTATTGAATCGTGAAGGGGAGCTCCTGGAATGAGGTGTGCTAAGGAACATATAACTAGTCCAAGCGCACGGCGTTCCTTGGGAAGGAAAGGGTTGCGAATTGTGGTGGAATTGTTGACAGGACATTGTCATCTCAGGGATCATCTTCATAGAATCGGTGTTGAAGACGAGCCGACGCGCAGATGGTGTTTGGAGGAGGATAACACTATTGACCATGTCCTCAGAGAGTGCCTAGCACTCAACGGACTGCAACAGAGATATTTCGGAGACACAATTTTATTATTGGAAGCAGTTAGGCAAGTTCAACTAACGAAGCTGCTTGGATTCGCAAAGGCGATCGGCCTCGAATAACCTGCAGCTATGATGGGATGTAAAGGGCCCAATGGAGGCCTAGGCATCGATGATCTAGTATCATCACCCGTTTTTTATTCATTCATTCATGCAAGATCCACAGGAATTAAAGACTTAGTTAAGCATATCTCGAAACAAAAATGGTCATGGGCTAGACACATCATAAAAACAGAAGATATATCAAACAAATAGAAAATTAGCTGGAAGGTAGTAGTACAAACACAAGACACAGGCGATGGAAGAAAGAAAGGGGAGACTTATGTCAAGACTCAAGATTAAAGAAGAAATTGCTGTTAGTCGCAAGCATTAATATAATCGCTAGTGTAATTAGTAGATATGGAACTAGTAGCAAATGAGGATTCCTGTAACTATCCAGCATTCCACTATTGTCAATATTAGTAAAGTGCCGTAGGTTTTGTATCTTCGAACTCAATTCCAATAAAGGTATTTGTGTAAGACCTTTCTAACACTAAACACTGAAATATTTTTCCCACATTTTTTTTGTCATAAATGGTTTGTTTTAAACTCATATTTTTTTGTTAAAAAATTAAAGATTTCACTTTTGTAAATTAAATTTTATGGGGACTTATATTTTAAAATATCTTTTGAAGATGTCAGGCATGGGAAAAAGGTCGGAGAAGAAAAGAGCAAAAATTATATTTTCTCATGTCAAACGGAAAGTTGATTAACCATTGAAACAGCTATTAATGTATAATCAGAAAATGTTATAACTTCTGAGAATATTGCCATCTTCATTTTATTAACTGCTCTAGCTCGAAAAACTTGATTTCAAATACCATTTTGAAAAAACGTCGTTAAAAGATTATTTTCTTCTAAGAGCTAGGTAAAAACATTGTCATTGTTCAAGGAGCATATTATTCTTTTATATATTTTTATACGTTGCGACAGTACGTCTGCTGACTTATAATTGATCAGTAATTGTAAATTGCAGTTCATAAAACATACTAACACAAAACTGAAAAAGCTAAATTGCTAAATAAAATTCATAAGCTTTTGTCGCTTAACACTGTTTAATAAGGGGTAACTATTTAAATGTTTAAAACGTCGATCTATTTGTATCTTTTTTAATATTGTTTTTTAGATTAAAGCGAATTTTAGCTAAAAAGTCATAATACAAGGTTCTGTAATCGAATATGGCTTTACGTTTCATTACGTTCCTCTTATAGCCTACAAATAACTGCATTTTTAAGATATTGTACCGAATAACTAGAAGAATTTTGATGCGTCCTTGTAGAAATACTATTTTGATTAGTCCTTATAGAAATATATCGATGAGTCATCATTGCTGAGTTAGAAAGAATGTTCTCCATGTTCTATGAGTATTTTTTTCTCATTAATATATATACTGAAACTTCTATAAATAAACAATCCTTTAAGCAATAAACAATCGTGTATAAACTTTTAAGTTTTAATTATGACTTGTGGTATTTAAGTTTCATTTTCGGATATAATTACAGGAAAATATAGTCACACAAAATATAAAAAAAAACCTTCTAAGTTGCAAAATTAACAATCACAAAGACAAAATGTATTTCATAGGTTTTATATGGATACAACTAAAAAATAAATTTTCATATATTAGTTGTACAGCGTGGATCATCTCAAAATATCTTTCTAAGATGATTTTACCTGTGACATTGCCTGTTTAACGTATACTTTTTGTCTCGTCTCCCAAGTCTATTGACACATTAAAATATGAAACAACTTAAAATTTAGGTATATAAGAGTTATGACCACTAAAGTTCTGGGGTGCCTGGCATTAGTCGGATTTTCCGCTTAGTAACTACGCCAATACTTTAAAAGTTATAAAACTTCACAATAGAAAGTTCCCGGGTTTAAGAGTGTTAGTAGATGTCTCAAGGATGGGAACATATGATTCGACGTTAGTCCGGGAAGACAGCCATTCGTTGATTCGGAAAAATAGTATATTTAATAAATTTTAAGTGGACTTTATAAGAAGTAAATCTTGAAAAAAGTTAATACTTAATGTTATGAATTAATGAAATGACTATAAACAAAAATGTTATTGGGTTAGCTAATGTTAATCATTTGAATCTTTTTCATCATGCCATTAAGATGGGTTTGTATGCATACTTGAGGAATTGCCTTGCGGTCATATTTTGAAGTAGAATTCTTCGTCTTATTTGGCCTTTTACCTGATTTCATATATGCTCTAATTAACTCGGGGATATAATGTTTGTATATCTACTTTTTTAAACCGATAATCTTCTGATCATGTGTTCTGGCGAAGTCCAATCGACGAGGTTTGTGATTTGATAAAGACGTGGAACTTTGACAGAGCGTCTTGGCTTTAAACTTGTTTCCTTTATTCCTCGTCTGACTGTTTTTGACTTAATATTATTATTTCTCATATCTAGTATCTCATTTTTAAGATACGTGGATGCAAACGTGCAATTTCTCGTAGAAATAATAGCTTTTCTTCACATTTTGCGCCTTTAACCGGATCTTCGTGAGAAATTTCCTTACTCTTAATATTTGCGTAAAATAACAAAATATTCGACGCTGTAGGTTGATCTTATCAAGACGTGGAACGATATCTTTTGGTTTATATCCTTCATTGTATACAGTAACAATTTGTTGTTTCAGCTCCATTTCAGAATCTAACTGGTAGCATGACCGTTCTTTTAAATAGTGGAAAAACTAATCATTTATTTCACTACTATTTATAATAAAGTGCTCTAAAGACACTAAGCGCCATCAATGTGATTGAAATATTTTTAAAAGAAGTGACTATATCCGCCTACTAGATGAATAACATCAAATAGAGGTTGTACGTGACTAATATAAAATTATTTTCAAGTAATAGTTTTAACAAAAAATAAAAGTAAACAAATTTCCTTGGCTTGGTGTTCTTTTATTAATATTTGCACCAGTTTTATTTAACTAAAGGCAATATAATATCATAAATCTTATTTACTCCAAGGCCTGCTTCTTTCATACCTGTAATGGATTTCATTATATTTATTACTATACTAGCTATGTATTTGTTATACAAATATATTAAACTAGAACGATTTAAATTGCAAATAAAATTAAAGAATAAAAGGTATATAAAATATTATTTTTTAATAAATTTGGGAGAACAATATATATTTGTTGATCTAACATAGTATAAGTTTTAAAATTATATGCATAAAAAATATATTTTACATTGTTTTATTATGGTTCCCTTAAAATATTCATTTTATGTGTAGATTAATTTTTGACAATTCTATATTCACAATGGAACCTCGCGGGGCTGGGTACATCGATTCCCGTGAAACTTTAGGGTCCAAGGTTTGTCGGACGGGTAGTCCTTTCTGCATACACGCCCTAAAAAAAGTAGAGTGAGGGGTTGCTCGAAAATATGATTGCTTCCCTCTTGTAGGATAGAGGAATGAGCTCTTTATTCAGTCGCTTTTCTTGATGTTTGAGTTCAAAATCAACATCGTCGACATCTCTGGCCTGAGCTAGTGAAAATTGAAAATTAATAAATTAATAACATACGTCGCATTAATTATGTTGACAAAACCGACTACCTGTCCGATAAACCTTGGGACCAGCCTCTCTCTCAAAAGTACAGTATGGCAAGCGAAAGCAAGTTGTCGACGGGGGGGGGGGGATATCAGCAACATTCACATTTCTATTACAAAGGATAGGGTCGGATCTATTTTTCTGAATTTGAAGTTCTTGGAGAGGGGGGAGGCCGATCACAAGAAAAAACAAGTTGTCGACAGGGGGGGAGGATGTGGGCAGCATACACATTCCTAGCATAAGAAGCAGAATCGTGTCTATTTTCTTGAACTCAAAGCTCTTGTGGGGAGTGGCTATCGCAAGAAAAACAAGTTGGTAACGGGAGGGGAGTGCTAGCAGCATACACATTCCTAATATAAAAGGCAGAATCGGTTCTATTTTCCTGAACTCAAAGCTCTTGGGAAGGGGAGAGGCGATCGCAAGTATACACTTTCCTATACTCTATTCAAGAACTAGAGAAAGTAATATAACTGTTATCGAAACCTCCAACTTACCTGCTCCAGTGCCGCAGGTAACTGAGAACTGCCGTGAATCTAATTATATTTAAACATTATAAGGTTTCATAAATTTACTGCAACAATAGAGTTCAATTTAATTTCTGTCAGTGAGCAAAGTACACCTTACAGTGTGTCCTTAGTGCTTTATCTTGTTTGTGTTTGTTTGTATATATTATATGAGATTAGTAAGATTCCCAAAAGATATGGCTTCCACATCTATATTTATTCCAAAATCGTTAAACCAGGGCATTTTTCCTCAACGAAAAACTTATTACGATGAATGTTTATGATGCCTTAAAATATCAATATCTAGATAATAATGTTAATAATAAGTAAAAGGTAGAGTTGCTAGAAATAACACAACTTATAAAATTAGTAATTTAACAGAACTTTTGAAAGATTTTTTGGAATAAAATTACTGCAGAAAATTTGGAAAAATCTATATAATAAAAGAATAAAGGAAAATGTGGAAACTCGATCTCATGATCCGTAAGATTTTAAGCGAAGATAGCTTCACTGACTTTGATTACGAATTAGATACGTAATGTGTACCAGCCTAAACACAATTTATTATTTAAATTTTCTGTAACATATAAAAATTAATTACAATTGAATCTCTTTTTAGTGTTTAATTGTAATTCTGCAGATGGTTTGAGAAATAAATAAACTGAAACGTCAAATCTCCTAAAAATGTTTTTAATTAATAATAAAATGACCGATAGCCCAAAAAAAATTCACATTATATGGACGAATTTATATTTTTATATATGTTTAACTTCTTGTATTTTTGACAATGGGTATTTTGTAAGTATTTAAATTATAACTTAGAATTTTTGAGAGAAAAATGCTACGTTTTATTCTGAATGTGACTAAAACGGTTTCTATGCCAAAATTAAAAATAATAAAAATACAGTTGTGATTTGTCTTAAATATGTCAAAATTATTATATTTTCTAATGTATGTGAATTATTAAAAAATAAGAAATAAAATAATATTATAAAAACTTTTTATTTTAAGTTTATTACCGAAATAATATTCTATGCTATAAATACTTAGTGATAAAATAAACCTCCTTCCGACGCCTATGACAAGGATTAAAATCCTTTTTAACACTTCACACATCCAAATATCAATTGTTATCCAACCCAAATAGTCCATTATTATAGACCGGTATTTTTGATTATAATATTTCTAGCCCATTCCTATGAAAAATATATATGTCTAACAGATTTTGCCAAAGACACCGGACTAAAGAACAGAGTTATTTTGCGAAGAAAAAAAAGGGTCAAAAATGATTTATTACTCTCTCTAGTTCTTGAATAAACTATAGTATAAGAGACAAAATCGGATCTATTTTCCTGAACTCAAAGCTCTTGGAGGAGGGCGATCGCACCCACCGCCCCCCCTGGATCCGCGTCTGGGACCAAGTAACTAAGCCTCAAAGTTTCATGGGAATCGGTGTAACAAATCCCACGAGATCCCCTTGTAAGATATTCTATAACCTTTAGCTGTGATGTTAATATTTTTTTTGGAAACCATGATGTGAAAACAAGTAGTAATATCTGTTCAACTAGTTCATGCAATTAATAAATAAATTTGAATTTATAATAAACCAAATTCAATTACAATATCAAACACGGGTGGAAACCTTAACTGGGATAAGTTAGAAAACGAAGAAGCAAACTATTTTATAAAAATACCTACAAACACGTTAATTCATATTTTTATTTGGGGCCATTTTTGATGTTTTTTTGTGTATATCACAACCTTGTAGAGGTGAAATCCAGTCCCTATTTTTTTTTTAAATGGAACAGTCTTGTAACATGTTTTGGTTTTAATATAATTGATTCTTATAAGATTTTAAAAAATTAATAGCCATATTCTCGAAGGTTTAAAACTTAGATTTGATCTAGTTGCCATGGAAGTTAGTAACAAAAAAAAACGACTTTTTATTCCTATATTTTCAAAGTTCAAAACTTAAATGACTTATTGTTGAACTTGCCAGTTTAAACTCCTTACTGTCAACTTAGACCGGTTTTAAAGTTAGACTATGTTAAGATTAAATGTAAATAATTTGATTTGAAAATTAAACTGAAATAAATGATTTCAAAATATTAATCTATTCTTCGTTTTTTGAGTTAAAAGGTTTTTTATTATTTGCCATCATATCTTTAGCTGATTTGGTCCAAAATAAATTACAGATTTGCTAGAAATGCGATATTGTACCGAATCGTTTAAAATATTCTACAAAAAATTAACATTTGATTCAGTATAAATGGCGAATGAGTTTTCTCAAATAAACTGAAGACATGGATAAGACCACAAGGTCTTAATCCGTTAGAATTTTGTTTATAGGATCTTAAGATGAAACAAGGTAAATAACACTGCAAATGCTACGTAATCTAAGAAATTAGTGGATTTTTCGAAGAAAAGTTATTCTTTATAAAATTTGTTTCAAGAAATTGTTTTCTAAAAGAATAAATATTCGTGTTTTCCTAGTAACACCATGCATATCCGATCTAAAATGATGTGAGAAACTGATTTTTTAGGACGAGCATTTTTTTGTAAAGAATGACATGTCTGCGTGAAATGTATAATAAAGTTTGTTTCCTCTTGTTAAATGAATCTATGAATACACTGTATGTAATTGTTTTTGTTCCTATAATGCGTCATTTAAGCATTTAAGTATAGTCCAAATTTTTGATAATTGCCAAATAATATTATGTTCTAAGAGCGAAAACAAAGAACGGAGACAGAGAGTTCCGTGAACGAAGGCAACAGACAAAAACCGAGAAGATTGCCCATCAGTACTAACGGTAGGTAATTTTCTTGCATACTTTCAAATTCTCGGTTTATATAAGTTTTTTTTAGTTTTAAGTTTCTGGTCTTACAGGTCCATGTATCGGCCACGGAATTAATTAATTTTATACAAGAAAAACGTTTAGGATAAACACATTTTTATTCCTAACGTGCAGGACATAGATCCCCCAAGGCATTTCCGGAAATCGAACTCCATCCACGCCGGTTGGAGACCGATTGCTCGACCATTACGTCAATGCGATGCCCTAGATTGTTTAGTTACCTAGGTGAATCAAAGAAAGTTCAAGTAGGCTCTGGTTCCTAAATTTGTGCCCTAAGTTTTGTAAATCAAATTTTAAATTCTCAACTACTTAGTGCTCAATAGTGTTTTGTTTTTTCGGATTTATTAATCGAATTAAAAAAGTGGAGTTTATGTATCATATTTAACCGATAAAACTTTTTCATCAGGGGCATAAATGTTATTATATATTTTTTTCTATTTTGTAGAGAAGTTATCCTATAGTCATTTTTAGAAAATTAATTTCAAATTGGGAAACTAAAAAATTGTATTATTGTTGATTTCCACCAAACTAGAATTTGAGGGATTTTTGTGACAAGGAACAATGAAAGTAATGGTGAAACTGCAAAGTATTTATCTAATAAATATAAAAGTAGCATTTGAAACACTAGCTTCTAATATTTTTGAAATCGGTATGAGTCAATTTCGTTACCACCAATATAAGTAATAACTAACATCGCCAACTACAAACAAATTTCTTATAGGAAATAAATCCAATTACTTAAATATAATTAGTACAGCTGGTACTAAAATATTAGCTAGTTGTATTATGATTGTTAATTTTCTTATCTTGTTATTTGACATGGGTTAATTTTTTAATATTTTGTTTTGGAATCTTTATCTTCTAAGCTGTTAACGATAGAAATTTATATAGAGCCTTGATGAAGCTAAAGTAGAAGTTATAGAATTGTGATTTCTAATCTTGTTTTTTATTTGCGACCCTATACCAATCTTTTAAAAATGTGTGCGACCGAAATAACAACGGGATTGAAAGATTATATAATAGGTTTCAATTGGAACTTATTAATGCACTGATTGAATTTGCATCTACTTAACAAGTGCTATAATTCTTAGTTGAGTTTTTGTCAAAGCCAGTCTCATTTCTCATCTTGAACATCTAGCTTATTCCTGACTTTGGCTCGTTGCTTATATGTCAGTTGGGAGTACTTTCCCGATTATTCTCGGTTTAACGGAACATCAAGATGTCCATCTCAAATTTCTCATTTACACGTTTCTTCGAGAAGTAATGGAATTGCG
Source organism: Diaprepes abbreviatus (assembly GCA_034092305.1). Lineage (NCBI taxonomy): Eukaryota > Metazoa > Arthropoda > Insecta > Coleoptera > Curculionidae > Diaprepes > Diaprepes abbreviatus. The sequence goes on from JASJET010000032.1 coordinate 2,369,909, forward strand.
CAATTGCTGCAAATTACCCGGCAAGCTTACCCTAGACAGATTTCATCAGGCATAACGATATGCACGAGCTACAGTCTCACTAATTACGTCGCATATCTCGTGTGTTGCCAAGCATAAATAAACTATTAATATTTTATCACTTATATTAAAATTTTAAAATTAATTTTGGTTTTTAAAATTAATAAACCGCTACCCTCAAAAAAACCAAAACGACCCCCTTATGGAACATGACCCAGAGGTTGGACAACACTGCTATAGAGGGTCGTAATAAAGCTTCTAAAAGATTCGGGCAAATAAGTGTTCGAAACACATTAGTTTCATACAAAAACATGGCTAAGTATTCATATGCGTACATATTGCATAAATCTAAAAAAACAACCCACTGTTCCATTACTTTATTTGCTAATTTCTCTAATTTATTACGAAATTTTTCTATTCTGAATTTTAGACTTTTTTATAACTATAAATATAAATAATATTTAATAATTTGGAGTGAATATTAGAAAATGTAATGGTTATCTAAAATATTTAGTCACACTTAAATTAAACTTTTGGTAATTTTGACGATGTAACGTTCTTTAATACAAAAAAATATTACGTGATTAAATTATTTTAGCAATTGGCGGTAACCAATAATGATCTAATGTAAGCTACAAGATTTTCTTTTTTCATTCCTATTAATTGCTGACTGAGGTTCCAATGTGATCACCTGGAATCGTTTTTAAACAGCATTGTTTAAAAGCGTCCTATATTTAAACCCCCTGTTATTATTTCTATCTTTCATGAATTTAACTCTATGCATTTCTGGTTTCTCTGATTGATTGTATTTTTGGTACAAATGATAACCTTGGATCGAATAAAATATCAAAATGTTGCCTTGAAATTTAACAGAATGATGGACTAATTAGCGACTTGTGGATTATTAGGTATTTCCTCACTTGTTTGAAGATTGAAATGAATGTTAAAAATATAATATATCTAAATTAGTAATAAATGTCAGACTTTTTGTCAAAATAGTCAGATTTTCAAAATTTAAACGTTACGGAATATTATTCAAATTCGCATCCAATTTCCCATTATTCCATGTAAAATATGCTTAGTATAGCACAACATAGTTTTGAGCAATTCATTTTATAAGAATACCAGCGGCACAAGGGAAATCAGGTGTAACAGATTTGTATTCGTTGTCGATCATTGCCAACCATACTGCACTATATTGCACCTGTGCGTTTCGATGAAGTAATAAAAATATCTACCCTTGATGGAAAATTAAATTGGGGAAACAAAAAAGTTATTTTACTTTGTTGCGTAGTATAATTTACACTCAACTGAGAGAATGTAAGAGATAACCGTAATATTGTTTCGAAACTGAGATGGATGCTGACTTCTCCAATATAACGTAATAATTTATAATCATTATACATAATTATGAAAAAATATAGAGTATATGAAGTAACATAAACAAATATATGTAAAATAGAGAGTTAAGAACCTTGTTTCACTAAAAAAAATGCCTACACATGAATTAGTTCGCTTAAAGTCGGATAGAAAATTTATTTACTTTAAAATCTCTCTCCAAGATACAAGGTTATTTGATGACGATATAGAAGCTAATGATATATAAACATCAGTTCAGTTTTGTCTACAGAAAATTTAATCTGAAGGATGACAAAAAAGTCAGGATTCAATATTTTCCAAACATGTTCAATATGGGAATAGAAATCCAGATATTCATGTTGTTTTCTTCCCGAAAATTTAGCAGCATATGCCGTTTTTATTGTAAATTTGATTGAGATTAATATTAATTGACTATGCTGACGTCATACACAATAAGCTTGGATATTTGCTTACAATTGTGGTATCCAATAAATGTAATTATTAATATCCAACTTTTATTTATGAATCTAAGGGCATCAATAATATACAGCATAAAAAAGATTCTTCGCGAAATTGACCCTTGTGGTATTCCCGAAACGAACTGTAATTTGACTTACTATTTTCGAACTGAGGAAACACCTCCTTCTTCTTCTTCTTTTCTGCCCTTGACATTGGCAATGGCGAGATGATCAAGGTTCTCTGCTATTCTAAATAGCTGTTCAGTACTATGTATTCCTGTCCATTTACGGATATTCCTCAGCCAGGAAAACTGCTTCCTTACAACACCTCTGCGACCCTCGATCTTACCTTTAATTATCAATTAAAGAATTCTATACCGATCCCCTCTGAGAACATGGTAAAGATTGTCTCGTTTGCTGCATTTTACAGTTATCAGCAATTCACGAGTAGCATCCACACGATCTAAAATCGCAATATTAGTCTACATAGCTCCCCAGGATATTCGAAGCATTAGCCTATGAAACCACATTTCAAACGTCTTCAAACGATGACAGTCTTTTGTATCTATACCTCCCCTCTATACAAAAACACTGACAAGATCTAACATTTAACCATCCTTTGACGAGGTTCTAAATTTAGATTGTCATTGCAAACAAGCGATTTAATTTTTAGAAAAATTGTGCTGGCTGATTCAATCCTGCATTTCATTTCTTTATCTGGGTCAAGCTCTTCAATAATTATTCTTTCTTTTAATGGGTTGAGGCCAATATCTTTACAGAAACTTAGGTGAAATAAAAGCATTTTTATCTTGTCACTAACATTTTGGTTTATTTTAATTAAACCATTTTCAGAGTATTTTTTATAACTAAAAAAGCGAAAACCAACATGATATTTTGGTTGGACAATTTGTAAAGTTAGATATAATTTTCTTATTTTAAATATATTTACATAGGCACAACTTATTAACTAAAACTATCTATTTAAAATAATATTTATTACATTTTTGTTGGTTAGTATTTATATAAGCTTATGCCTGTTGCATTGCTCTAGGCAGACTAAAATTAAGGCAAATGTTTACAAATTCTACTTGAAGTAGACGACTGAAAACAATATATTTAGTTTTAGTAACATTTACGTCGAATGCTATTTCTTTTCCAATCCCATTGACAGAATCTAAGAGCTATTGTCGGTCCTGAAGGCTATAGCTTATGATCGCCATATTATCGACATAACAAATCGTGGTTATTAGTTTGCCGTCGATTGTAACCACAAATATTTTGTTATATAGGGCTTCCTTAAAAATTTCATCTGAATATAAATTGAACAGCAGTGGAAAGAGAATACATTCCTGTCTGATGCCTCGAAGAATTTAGCATTTTTTGCTGAGCTCACCACGACCCTTTGACGCCAAAATAGATGAGAATTTATAATTTATAATCCGTACCTCCTTGTCATCAACGCCAGTATTCTTTAATATATCTATGAGCTTCACATACTGTACCCTGTCAAATGCTTTCTCGTAATCGATAAATCATTCGAAAAATATCTTTACGTTGGAGAAGTATAGTTAGAGCAAATATCGCTTCTCTAGTACCAAGGGTATTTCTAAACCTAAACTGGATCTCATCTAGATCGCTATAGCATTTATTTCTTATTTTACTATAAATAATATTCAGGAAAACTTTCAAGGTGTGACTCATGGAACTTATTAACCTGTATTCGCTACATCTTTTGGTATGTTGTTTTTTTTTAATAATGTTATAATTTCTCCAGTGTTGAATACAGAATTAAAAAACTTAGCCAATTTATTGATATTTTCTTCATGAATCAGTTGCAGGATTTCCACTGGGATGTCATCTGGGCCGGTTGCTTTTCTAGATTTTGCACATCTTTTGCCGTGACTTCAAAATTTCTGTTCCTTCAGCTCCATGCACAGCATCTGATATATTTGCTCTTTGGTATTCAAATAAGTCAGTTATGTAGAAACTTCAGGCATTAAGCACTCCTTGTTCATCAATAAGAGGTTTGCCTACTGTATCTACTAATGTCTTCTTGTGGAACAATCCAGAAACTGCTCTAACCTTCTTGTACATGTTGAACGTATCATATTTTCTCCCTAGTTCCATCCATTTCTCTGAATCTGTCTTTCATTCACTTTCCCTTAGCTGCACTTATCTTTTGTTTGATCTCCTTTTGCTTTTTTTATACTCCTCTTTGTTTTTCTTATACTTTTTCCTTTCCTCCATGAGATTTAATGTCTCTTCAGTCATCCATCGTTGTTTATTATATTTCGTGTTATTTATAGCATGTTTCTCCATTAACCTTGAAATTAGATCATGAAATAATTTCCACATTTCGTTTATATTGTTGGTAATATTCATGACTTTTATGTGGCTGTTGATGTCTATTTCCATCTGACCTGTTTTATATCTGCTATATTAAACTTTTTCAGCTGAGTACTTTCCTTTATCATTTTAAACTTAACATTAATATCGCCAATTAGAGGATTATGATCTGATCAAATATCAGCACTTGGATATATTACGACCTTTTTTACGCAGTGTCTAAATATCTTGTTAAGCAATATATAATTAGGTGGATTTCTTATGATATATGTCATATTTTATATAGACAGTTGTTTCCTGTGAATTTTGCACTTGGTTCGTTACTGCTTGACTGTCATAACTATTACGTGATCAAAACACATATAGAAAGGGAACCAAAGTGGAATTTGAATATATTATTTGCATTTTCTTTTAGTGGTCTGAAGGGAAAAACGGTAACTTATCAAACCAATTTTACCACCGCCAAGATTTCTTTATATTTTATATTCAATTTTGAAGTTTCTCACTACCTTGGATATATGTAAATAGATATCATTTCATTGTTGACTTTTAGTATGGCATCGAAAATGTCTGCATATCTAACATCCCGCCAACATGTCTCGGAATGAACATTTTATTTAGATAGTTATTTTCTGTCAATTTTGCTCTTAGTTCATTACTGTTCCACTGACGAAAGCATTAGGTGGTGGAAATGCATATGGAGATAGAACCAGAGTAGAGTTCGCTGAAAATAAACTGTATACCATTTTCTTTTCTACCGGTAACTTCTTGAACATTCTTCTTCCATATAGAAATATTAAAAATCAATAAAATCTAAATATTTTTCCTTGTATCTGAATAAAATAATGTTTTTTTTAAAACTGCTCTATTCACAATAGCTATATTTTAATTGTTATTTATTTTAGAAAAATAACATTATTAGCAGTTTTACATACAAGTTGGGATTGCCAAACTATTTTAGAGCTGCTAAAAGGTCCCTCTTTCTTACTTCTTTTAATATCTTACTTCCGGCTTAACTGAAGAACTAGTTGAAAATTTGTATTTTTTCTTTCACGTATATCTGTAAAATTTTTTATGGTACAATGCAACTTGAAACATTTATTGATCGCGGAGGAAATTTTATGCTAGTATTTCGGTTCTTTGTTTCCTGTTTTAGGAAAGGTATTAAAAACAGTATATATTAATTTATTTCAAATCACACATTTTTTTAAAATATTTTCGATAGTTGTTGCGTTCAAAAAGATCGTTCAAATAAAATTTTTATAAAATAAAATTGATCCGACTTCTAAAAGTGCGCTAAAAAGTGAAAATAACTATAAATTTTTATATGACACTGAAATTTTAGTTTTGCTAACCTGTGGCTAACCTGACAAAATGTGATTCGCATAAACACATTAAAAATACTTTATTTGTAATTGCTTTCTTACCATAATTTCTATATATTAGTAGTTATTTATATCATTTAGAAATTTATAGTTATTTTTCAATTTTTAGCGAAATCGGTTCAATTTTTTTTTTTTAAATTTTATTTTCCGATTTTTAGTTTTGAATTCATTATGATATTCACAAATTATTTGAACTAAGTACTAATACTAAAACAAATATTTAGTTTGTCATAGTAAATCCGTTATCTTAAATTTCCAATTAATTTTAGATTGGTGATATAGGCCCCAAGCCTTCGAATATGGATATCTAAAGAACTTGAGATGTAAATTTCTTAGCTTAATATATTTTATACTGCATATTGCGTTTGTATATGCTCCAAGAACCCCACAATTTCGATTTTAGACAAAATCGGAAAATGTAAAATTTTCAGTCCCTCATATTGCATCTTATCAATCTAATAGTTGTAAAAAATTAACTTCCTATTAGTAATACACGACCCCGAAAACCTACTAAAACCAAATCTGAAAAAATGCGAATGAGCTAAAATTTTCAACCCACCATATTCAATCCGCCATATTGAATTTCAAAATAGTAATTTTAACGTCTTAATCTAATCTAAATCTAAACCCTTCAAAGCCCCCTAGTACCAATTTTGGATGAAATCCAGCAATTTAAAATTTCTAGACCTTCGTATTGCATCTGACATATTAGAGTTTCGTAAAATAATTTTATATTCGCTATATACATCCTCAAAGACAATTCAGTCCCGTCTTTGAACAAAATCGGAAAATGTAAAATTTTTAGTCCGTTATGTTGGATTAGCCATATGGAATTCTCGACAAATACTTTTAAATTCATAACTTACATCCTCAAGAACTCCCTATATCAGTTTTGGAGAAAATCGAAAAATGTAAAATTTTTAGGACACAATATTAAATCCGCCGGATTGAGGTTTTCAAAAAATATTTTAAGTTCGTAATTAACACTAACAAAAATTACCCAATACTGATTTTAGACAAAATCGAGGGATGTAAAATCTTTCATCCGCCATCTTGGAGCTGCCATATTTTTTTTTAAATAACTTCAGATTCGTAATGTGCGATCCCAAAAACTTCCCCATATCAATTTTGAGAGAAATAAGACAAATTTTTTTTATCCGCCATATTGGATACGCCATATTGAATTTTTTAAAAATAATTTCAGATTCGTTATGTGCGATCCCGTACCAATTTTGGAGAAAATCGGACAAAATTGATTATTTTGTCCGCCATATTGGCACCACCATATAGAATTTTTAAAAAAATATTTTGAATTCGTTATGTGCGACTCTTTAAACTCCCCCACACCAATTTTGGAGAAAATCGACCAAAATTAAATTTTTTGTCCGCCATATTGGATCCGCTATATTGAATTTCTTAAAAATAATTTCAGATTCGTTGTGTACGACCCTGAAAATTCCCACATACCAATTTTGGAGAAAATCGTACAAAATTAATTTTTTATGCCGCCATGTCAGCGCCATCTTGGATTTTACTGCACCAATTTCATCCAAAAAAATATGGGACCACCGCAGCAACTTCTGAACATAACGTAAAAAATTTCATTGAAATCGGTGCCGCCGTTCCGGAGTTATCGGTGTACACACATAAAAAAAACATACATAGTCGATGAATTGAGAACCTCGTTCTTTTAGTCGGTTAAAAAAGATCTAAAACTTTTATAGTTACCATTAAATAACTTACAGAATAAACTTAAAACGCAGATATCAAAATTTGCTGGGAAAACTAATACGAAGACTGTTTACCTGCGACAAATAGGATTTTTTTTGGAAGTCAAAATAAAAAAAATAATTAATTAATATGTTTATATATTCCGTGCAGCTGTTAATAATAGTAATAAATAAATGATATGAATGAATAAAAGTTGTAGTTAACCTAATTTCTATTATTAATATGCAGGAGTACTTTTGATTTCGATTTTCGCTTTTATTAGATGCCTATACGTTTAAAGTATTTTAATTTATATTTTGTTATAAATAGTAATTAACCGTAAAATCCAAGGTTAGAATTTATTGTAACTATACGTGGTAACATCTTTTTATTACTAAAAATTAAAGTAGGACTAGATTATCACATTTTATTTGGCGTAATATCTTATTAAAATTCTGAAGTTACTTACGCATGACACATGCAGAATTTATTTCATATATTGTAATTGCCCCGTATTTGTAACCTTTTGAAACCAATTAGTGAAATCTATTTCTTTATTGTTCGACTTCGGTAAATTTTCCTTGATTTATAAGATATTTACGCTTTAACCTAATCAACAGTTTTTTTCAAAATTCTCATATTTTAAAAATTGTTTTTGGTAATATAGATAAAAAATAAAATTTAGTGCTAAAGGAGTTAGCTCTATCGATATTGCTGCTTACGTTGATGTTGGGCCAAATCATGTGTCAAATTCAGATGGTCGTCTGATTTAAAGTGACGTATTATCTGACTTACCAACATTATATAGAATTCTAAATATAATACTAAATTATTGTTACTGTATCTACGAAAAAATATGCATGTAAATAGATAAAAATAAATAACATCTAAGAGTTCCCTGAAAACCTCCATTTTTGATTCGAATTATTATTGTTTTTAAAAAGTCTATATTTTTACTATTTAAAGCCGATAGTTTTATGATTTGTTTTTATAACATTCTACTTTGGAAAAGCATCTACTTTTTTGTTAACACGTTTTATATATGGCGGTATAATTTTTGTTCTTTGGTTGTAACATAAGTGATTTAAATTATGCTCTCGGCGTCCTCGATTTTACATATTTCTGTTTTAATTCACCGTCGCGCCATCATATGACGGTTCTTTTACAAACTTTGTTAATCTGTGTGGTTCTTGTATTATCGAGTGGACCATCGAGATGTCGTCTTTGTCGTCTTGTTTGCTGTTTTTTGATTGTAAACTCAGCTCTATGGGATGCAAAGGCGAGGTGATGGTTTGTACTGAATGCGGTGGCCTAACGAGTCCCATATTAGGACGAAACAGCGCTGTCGCCATCTGTCGGACCCGGAGTTTTTCCATATTTTGGAGCGCTCCGCACTTTTTAACACAGGAATCATGTAGATTGACAAATTTTCACGTCCGCTTCGCCAATATTTTATTCTATTTTATTTTAAATTACACGGACAAAAACTTATCTATATATATATATATATATATATATATATATATATATATATATATATATATATATATATATATACAGTGTGACCGGTAAAGTCCGCATCATATGGGATTTTTTTTATTAATAGCTTTATTTGAAATTTCACTTTGGCAACAATTTCTGCTTCGATCGAGATGAAAATTAACCAAAAAAAATAGTAGTCACGTGACTAACATTATCTGTCAAATTTTAATTTATTCCAAAAAAAAAATCAAAAGTGGGATTATATCTCAAAATATCGAAAACAGTTATTTAAAAAAGTTTTGTTAAATGCAATTTTTAGCCTATATGCGAAATTTTAGCTGTATAAGATAATTTAGATTTTTTGCAAATTTTTTGTAAACTGCACCACTGTTGCAAAATAAGACTCAACGCAACCTACATAAAACTTCTTAGTTTTAACAATGCTCCATCCCAGACATATTTTGTTTAAAGTAGCGATATATTAAATGTGTGTTTTTCTACAAAATCCAAACAGGGCTATTAAAATTTGGTCACATGTGATGCAAAGTTTATTTGTTTTTAACCCCGGTATATAAAATAACTATTTTTGAAAACGTAGTTTGTGTCTAAAAGTAATACACATTAATATTAAGAAAAGAGTTTTATTGAAAAGACTCAAGTTTTCTAATAAAAAATCATACTATAAAAATTAAACACATATTTCACCTAATGCAGACTTTACTGATGACACTGTGTACTTGTTTCCTTAATTATAATGTGTATTACTTTTAGATACAAAGTACGTTTCCAAAATTATTTATTTTATGAAGTTACCTTATACAGGGTCAAAAACAAATAAACTTTGCACATATGTGACCAAATTTTAATAGCTCTATTTGGAAACACACATATGTTGCTACTTTAAACAACATATCTCGGGGATAAAGCATTGTCAAAAACTAAGAAGTTTTATGTAGGTTGCGTTGAGTCTTATTTTGCAACAATGGTGCAATTTACAAGAAATGGCCAAAAAATTTAAATTATCTTATACAGCTTAAATTTTGCATATGGGCTAAAAATTGCATTTAGAAAAACTTTTTCTAATATTTCGTTCAATGTAACCCCACTTTTGAATTTTTGAATAGTTTGTTATTTCTCGTACATCAGGAAAACATAAAATTTTATAAGAATTTAAATGTAATCTATTTTTTGAAAAAATAACCAATAAAATGAAAGCAACTAACGTCTGCGCATTTAAGACTTTGGGTAAGAGGAGATGAACTTATGCGATTTTAATATTATTGTTTCATATTGTTGAAAAATATATGATTATATCTCACTACAAACTTTATGACAAAAATTTTTTTAAACACAGCTTATAAAATTGTAAGTAAAAATATAGACAACATGAAAGAAATACTATAAACAAAAAATATTTTTAAATTACTTTTGTTATACGTATTTGCTGATAAAACACGATTAGTTAATAAAGTGTTGTACATTTTTTACGATATAACGTCGGAATTAATTTTTTAGGACATATAAATTAGTAACTTAAGAAATACGTCATGAAACGATTCGCAATTAATTTATGGAATATCATTAAATAGAAGAAAACCTCAAAACCCAATTACATATATCAAATCAATTTTCTTTAATGACTGATTAGTAACAAGCTTATTTTCCAAAAATTAAATTGATTTCGCAGAACTAGTAATATCCTCCTTACATTGCATAGCAGAACCAACTTTACGTAGAAGGTGTTGTGAAAATGAGATATCTCTACAGTTTTGTTGTACGCACACGCTACTAGAAAAGCAAAAATATTTTTAAAAAATCGGCCATTGCCTTTTTTTGTATTTTCACCTTTAACTAAGTCCGAGAGTTTGCGTAGAATATACCAATACAGGTTCAGTTTGCTATTGCCCAATTATTAATTAATGATTTATGTATAAGACGTTGAAGAAATCAAAGCAATTGGAAAATTTAATTGTAAATTAATGTAATTCTTAACTAAGTTACATAAGACAGTTTTTTAAGACGTTCAAAGATTTATGTCTGACTGAATTATGTAGAATAATAATAATAATAAAAATAATGTTTCACAATTTGATTTTTATGTATATCATTATCGCTAGCTTAATTATGGTAATTAACTAAATACAACTTTAAATATCTGAAAGTGTTGTTTTTTACCATTGCAAATAATAACTATCAATTAAGAAATTATTTGGCTACATATATAATATAGGCCAACAAAATTTTACTGACTTTTAGTAACAGAAAGTTTAATATACTTTTCCGAAGGATTTGATTGCGCTGAATCCGAATCAGAAATCCTTCATTAAGTCAGGTTTTTGAGATATCCTAACCTAAAAGTACAAAAAACACTGTTTTTTGACATATTTGAGGTTATGTAAAATCACACGGTATTTTTTTTCACAAAACCTGTAGGAGCACCTGAAAGCATGATCCTTTCTCTTATTTTTTAACTATCCAGATATCTTTTTCTTTCACCGAGATCTGCTAACTTAAATTTTGTGTCTCACCAATCTACTCGAATGCAAGCCGAAACCATAGTACAAAGTACTTTTCTAAATTCTGTCAATTTAATGAAAATAACTGTATAAGCAATACAGGGATAGCTGATTACAAATTTACTATCAAATTTGAAAAATTCAAAATGGCGGCTCCAATATGCCGGTCGAAAATTTCAAAATGTTTTTAATTTTAGTAAAAATTTCTGTAAATAGGTATTCTTGAGATTGCTGAGAATTTATTGGCTATATTCGATCTGTTGTTTCAATCTTTTAAAATTTTCTGCTCTATCGATTGCTAGCGTTACAAAGAAAGGATTTTCATTAAAAATAAAACGATGACCTTGAACTAACTATAAAGGTCATTGCCAGGTTGAAACTAACGTCACCATTGACTAACTTTTTCAATACTGACCTCTGATTCGTAATCAGCAACTCCAGATTACCTCCAGAAACCTATACATTCATTAAAGTTTAAACTTTATGAAATTTTTGTCGGCCATATTAGATCCGCCATTTGGAATTTTCAAAATTTGACAGAGGATTTATAGTCAGCGACCCCTAAAATACTTTTAATTTTCATTAAAATAACAGAATTTAGAAAAGTACACTCAAATTTTTTTGGCTTGCATTCGAGTAGATCGGTGAGACACAAATTTTAAATTAACATATCTCGGTGAAAAAAAAAAGATATCTAGGTAATTCAAAATTTATTTTAAGATAAAGGATAATACTTTCAGGTGCTCCTACTAGTTTTGTGAAAAAAATTACCTTGTGATTTTACATAACTTCAAATATGGCGAAAAACGTGTTTTTTGCACTTTTGTGTTAAGATATCTGAGAGACCTGACGTGGTGGAGCAATTTTGAGGACAAATTCGGATTCAGCGCACCAAATTTCTTCGGAAAATTATACTACAGTTTCCGTTACTTGACCCTTGTTGGCCTGTGTAATTATACGTATCACTGTTCTTAAATTTCTAAACATAATTAGAATGCAATTGCTACATATAAAATCTAAAGTAAAAATAGGAAACTAAAAAATTTATACAGGATGTTAAAAATATTTGAATACGTAAAAAAAATACTTCTCATTGAAGTCGTCGTTCCCTCTTGTGGAAAAATTACGAAACTTTACTTCTTTTGTAATCTTCCATTAACAAGGCTAGCTTTTACCAGCGATTTCATCTTCGTGAAACTTGGGAAATAAAAGTTTGTTGAGAATTTTCTTTTTAATCGACTTCTAAAAGAAAGGAGGTTCTCAATTCGTCAAATATGTATATACACCGATTACTCCGAATTTCGTCACCGATTTGAATGAAATTTTTTACGTTATGATCAGGAAGTTGCTGAGGTAGTTCCAATATTTTTTTGTACGAAATTGGTGCAGTAAAATCAAAGATGGTGTTGACAATATGGCGGCTAAAAAAATTAATTTTGTCCAAATGTCTTCAAAATTGGTACTTTTGGGGTCGTACACAACGAATATGAAATTATTTTTAAAAATTCGATATCGAGAATTCAATATGGCGAACAAAAAGATTTATTTTTGTCCAATTTTCCCCAAATTAGTGTGGGGGAGTTTTCGGGATAGCACATAATGAATCTAAATATTTTTTAAAAATTCATTATGGCGGATCCAATATGGCCGACATAAAATTAATTTTGTCCCTTTTTTTCCAAAATTGGTATGTACATCGTGAAAATTAGCTTAATTACTATTAAAATTGGTTTAGACTAATACACAAGAAAAGACAGGCACAGACATTGGTTCAGTGATTTCGAAGATTAACCCGTACAAACAACAGAGAAAAATCAGCCTATGTTACTCCTGATAACCTTCTCTTCATGTCAGTAGAGTTTCACCGGTTTCGTTTTAGTCATGTCGAAGATTAAATCATACAAGTAGATAGACAAACACTTCAATTTTATTTATATGTATAGATTCTTTTTTTGTAGATCTGAAAGTCGCAAATAATAATGTTTCATAACAGCTAGTTCAATTAACATTGGGAGCAATTAAAAACACAAGCAATTACAACGATTGGCAGAAAGCTGTAGCAAAAAAAAAATTACGTTAACTGCATACATAAACCTCTATTCGGTGATGGAGAAATATTGATCTTAGATTTTGTTCTAGTTCCTCAGCTTTATTTCATGTTGAGTGTAATTATTGTCAAAATTTACAAGCACACAAAAATTATGGAACAATATCGTTATCTCAAGAAATATAGGAGAGGTGGCTTGCTTGAAATTTTTTAAAAATTCTAAGATTTTCATAGAACTGATATCTCTAAGTCAAAGCTAAATTGAACACCAATGCCAAATAAGGGAGGTTATATTCGAAAACAATTTGAAGAGCAAATTTAATACATTAATACATTTTGTTCTAAGTATACTAATTTTTCCTAAAAAAAAGTGATTACTGCTCAGCATTATCAAACTACAACATAAACTAAAAGCTTAAATGGTATAAAGTTTTAGAGCAGAATAAAATGAAGATAAGGCTAATTTTATCTTCTCTCTTTAAAACTGTATTTTTCGGTCAGATAATATCTTTTGACCGTTACCCTAATGTAAGTCGATATTGCAGTAGTCTATTGTTTTTTTTTATATATAATCTAAAATTTTAATGAATTGCATTTCAGATGAGCAGAAGACATTTTTATTTTATTAGGATTCAAGGTATACGTACGCATAAATAATAGTCTGTTAAACAATAACTCGTGGCTGTCAATTCTTTTGCTGATTGATTCAAAATAAACATGTTAAAATATCTTTTGGTTTTAGGTTTTTAGTATACATCATAACTTGTTTAAAATTTGTCTAGATGTAAAACGCCATTCCTCATTTAAAAATGTATTTTTTACAAATATCTTGAGATGCCAAATAAGATTTTGGCAAAACGTCTGCTTGGTTCCAGCAGAAACCGAACTGATAAATGGAGTTACTCTCCGATTAATGCAGAATCATATTTGTTCATACAAAAGAGGACATGTCATTTTCTCATTTAACCCTAAGGTCACCTTGATATTGTCCGTTTAAATTCCTACAACTTTTGTACTTTACATGTTTCTCGAATACCTTTAGCATTCGAATTACTTGCCGATTTTATAGCGCTTCATGAAAAAAAATTACCTATTTTACTTATGAAGGCCAGCAATATAAACAAGTCGAGGGAGCCCCTGCACTCGCTAACTAATTTGTGGAAGACTTCGAATCAAAAGCTTTGGAGACCTCTTCACACAAACCACGATAATGGCCGCGTTACATAGATGACACATTCGTTATCTGGCAACATGGAGAAAAAAATCTCAAAAATCACATAAACAGTATACACCCAAAAATAAAATTCACCATGGAGACAGAACAGGAAAGAAAACTACCACTTCTAGATATCCTACTGAAGAGAAAAGAGGATAGCTTGCTTTCGCAGACTGTCTACAAAAAATCCTCTTACACCAACGGATACCTCAACGCCGATTCATATCACCACCCCGGTATAGTAGGTATTAACAATAAAAATCTGATTTTTACCTGTTTGTGTTTAGCATTAGTAACTTTTAAGTTTTTCTCATAAAAACCAATTTAACTCGAAAACCGCTGTTTTATCAAAATAAATTAAGAGTACCTTTTTTGAAGAAGAATGCTCAAAGTATTTAAAAAATTAGTTTTCAGCTCTGTAAAATGACTCCTGCCAAAAATTAGGCCTGACGAGTGTGGCTGCAAGTCCATTCCTGACTTCCCTGGTGGCCTAAAACATCTACTGTAATATCGTTTAATGAATCTTTAGGAATTTTTTTTCTATGACAAAGTAGGGTTATATTGACCTCCCTTGTATGCTCCCGAAAAATTAGGAAATACTTACCGGGAACCCTATATATATATATATATATATATATATATATATATATATATATATATATATATATATATATATATATATATATATATATATCTATATATATATATATATATATATATATATATATATATATATATATATATATATATACAGGCGCGGAACCAAGGGGGGGGGGGCGGTGGGGGCAATCGCCCCCCCCCCCCCCAAGAGCTTTGAGTTTAGGAAAATGGACCAGATTTTTCCTCTTATACTACAGTTTATTTAAGAACTGGAGAGAGTAATAGATCATTTTTTACCCTTTTTTTCTTCGCAAACTACCTATGTTCTTTAGTCCGGTGTCTTTAGCAAATATTTTTCATAGGAATGGGTTAGAAGTTTTATAATCAAAAATACCGGTCTATAATAATGGACTAAAACGTAGCCATATTCGAAGTTATAATTTAAATACTTACGAAATATCCATTATCAAAAATAGAAAAAGGTAAACATATATAAAAAAATAAATTCGTCCATATAATATTAAAATATTTTTGGGGCTATCGGTCATTTTATAATTAATTAAAAACATTTTTAGGGTATTTGATATTTCAGTTTATTTAAACACTAAAAAGGGATTCAAATGTAATTACTTTTTTATGTTGTAATTAAAATTAGACCTACTTATTTTTATTTCTACAAAAAAATAAGCTAAACATGTTAATTCTACACGCTTAAGAAAAAGACACAAATACAATAATAAAATAATTAAAAACTTACGGCTAATTAGAATTAAATATATATAAAATTAAAGAGTGGGACACACTAAAATAAAAATATATAAAATAAATAAAAAAAA
Source organism: Diaprepes abbreviatus (assembly GCA_034092305.1). Taxonomy (NCBI): domain Eukaryota; kingdom Metazoa; phylum Arthropoda; class Insecta; order Coleoptera; family Curculionidae; genus Diaprepes; species Diaprepes abbreviatus. The sequence goes on from JASJET010000032.1 coordinate 2,385,882, forward strand.
ACATATAAACAACATTAAACAATAAAATACAACAAAAACAAAAATTTAAATAATAAATTGTTTTTACACTAGTAAACATTACGTATCTAATTCCTAATCAAAGTCAGTGAAACTATCTTCGCATAAATTAATTATAATTGGTTCCTCTATCTCACCGATCATGAGATCGAGTTCTCACATTTTGTTTTATTCTTTTATTATATGGATTTTTCCCAATTTTCCGCAGTAACTTTATTCAAAAAAATCTTTCAAAAGTTTAGTTAAATTACTAATTTTGTTAAATGTGTTATTTCTAGCAACTCTACCTTTTACTTGAGAGAGATATTTACTTCTCCAACGGACAGTTTCCGGACAATCTATAGGAACAGATTTTCTGTCTGGTTTTTCCCAGAAAAAATTTACTTCTGTGAGCAATTTCCAGAGATCAGTTCTTTTAATTTCAGGTAAATCGCGATCTTCATTGATTTTAGTTAGAATTTTATAGACGGTTGGGATCTGCTTCTCATAATAAAATGTATATATATAACCCCTTTACTTGCAGTTTTCATTTCTTTTTCCAACGAGGTTTTTCGTCTGCCTGTGATCGAATGTGGCTTGGGAGTACTAATAATTCCCGTCGTTTATTTCTCCTTCAGTATTCGGTATATAGTAAATTTTCCCACTCCTGTCATGTTGGAACACATCTAAACAGAGCTTTTAACATTATCTAGATACTGATATATTAAGGCATCATAAACATTCATCCTAATAAGTTTTTCGTTGAGGGAAAAATGCCCTGGTTTAACGATTTTGGAATAAATATAGAGGTGAAAGCCATATCTTTTGGGTATCTCTCTAATCTCAAATAATATATAAAATCAAGCGCAAACAAGATAAATCACTAAGAACAAACTGTAAGCTGTACTTTGCTCACTGACAGAAATTAAATTAAACTATCAGAATTTTTATGTTGCAGTAAATTTATAAAATGTATTTAAACATAATGAAATATAATTAGATTTACGGTAGTTCTCAGTTACCAGCGGCACTGGAGCAGGTACGTTGGAGGTTTCGGTAACAGTTTTATTACTATCTCTAGTTCTTGAATACAGTATACTTGCGATCCCCCCCTCCCCCAAGAGCTTTGAGTTCAGGAAAATAGAAACCATTCTGCCTTTTATATTAGGAATGAGTATGTTGCTTGCACCCCACCCCCCCTCCCCCGTTGACAACTTGTTTGTCTTGCCATACTGTACTTTTGTGATATCACCCCCCCCCCAAAAAAAAAAAAAAGAGAGGCTGGATCCGCCCCTGTATGTATGTATATATATATATATATATATATATATATATATATATATATATATATATATATATATATATATATAGTTTCGCTGATATCTAATAAACTAGTCCTTTGGATAGCATTTTTCAAATGCTTTTAAGTTTACGGCGAAGTAAAAAAGCCTCTATTCATCGACTATAAACTTATCGATATTAACTTTTATTAAGAATTGAAAATATTCAGAATATTCCTCGATGTTTGATTTTAATAGTGTTACGCTTAATACACTAACTAAATTTTTTGAACACTCTAACTCATTCTTCTGATTTTGCAAAAGAGGATCGACCACCTTTTATAATAATATAGAATAAATTAGTTTATACTATATATATATATATATATATATATATATATATATATATATATATATACATATATATATATATATATATATATATATATATATATACATATATATATATATATATATATATATATATATATACATATATATATATATATATATATATATATATATATATATATATATATATATATATATATGCGAACATGTAACTCAGTATTCATCCGGGAATACATACGTTCGTTCGTTTGGTTTCTTGTAGAAGTTTGCAGACGTTTCGCCAAAATCTAATTTAGCATCTTCAGGGCTTGCTGATTGTAGATTAACTCACAACAGTTGCAACGTCTCATGAATGAATAGTTCACTTTCATTTCTTATGTTTTTTTAAAATTTTACAGGAAAAAAAATTAATGCAAACTATTAAAGTCTGCAACTCTTTGGTAGATAATTCTTTTTATGCTTAATTTAAGCATTATACTCCAAATTGTAGAATATACAGATCGTACATTCTGTAATTTGTGGTTATGCTTATTAACTTTTCTATATGAATATATTATTTCAAAATCAGAAGGAAACTACATGCATATTAAATACATAACACTTGTAATATATAATTTGAACTAAAATTATTATTATTTACAAAGAATTAAAAACGCAACATCACAAGATCCTTTTGTATTTTAATTATTTGAATTTCTCACCAAGATTTCTTAACACCCTTGCATAACCGCAATATTATAGCGCTATATAGATTACGTTTTTAAGTCTAGGAAAATATAATGGAATAATAAGGTATTAATAGCAGTTTTGTAATAGGAAATCTGATAAGATCAATATTCTGTGTGGTGGTAATAATTTTAGCAATTTGTAATACAGTGTTTGAAACTCTACAAAAAAAATTAATGCTAGACTTAGAGAGAGATGAACCAGAGCTCGACTGCCAAGTTGCAATGTGACTTAAAAATTAATCACCGAAACAATCAATTTTTTGGATGAGTTCGTAGTTCACACTATGACAAGTTAAATAACAAGGACAAATTAAGGTTCTTTTTTCTGAAAATTGTTGATCGAACCATTACAGAAATACAGAACACGTGTCAAGTAAGTTTTAAATTTTCAGATAGAAGTGGACTTGATTTACAATTAGTGACTATCGAGTATCTCAATATATAAATTTTGATCTAGGAGCATAGCTTTCCCCGGAGAACAAGTATGTTATCACAAAGGATTATGAATTTAAATTTAAAGAAAATATATAAATTCCAGGAGGCATAATCCATCTTTTTATAACGCTTAGAATTTATCTCACAATTACTGCAACTTGAAAACATTATTAAGAATTTTTTTATTTAGTACATAAAAATTTAGTTTCCTCTTTACTAAATAGAAAATTTTACAACCAGATTTACTAAAAATTTCAAACCAGATCTAGATGCTATGAAAGTTAGGTCTTATAGTTGGCCAGTTTCGTTTGGCTTATAAAGAGTGTCTTAAAAAGAACTTGAATTTTAAACAAATACAATAAAAAAAATTTTAATGAATTACATAGAAATTTTTTTTTTTGGCATCTATATGATAATTAATTGCATTTAACATGAAATACAATAAATTTTAGAATGTGTTTTGGAGTAAGGCTCTGTTTTTGAATCGTATCAGGATTATTCGCAGCCTTGGCACACCAAACTGTCACTTTTTTTAGGATGCATCGGTGTAGTTCTTTTAAATCATGTGGATTTTCTGCTGTCTTGAAATAAAAGTAGGTAAAACATGCTTTTGCAGTTGTTTCCAGACCCAGCTGGTAAATTTTCTGCACTATTCATGGCCAGTAAGCTACATATCTTGAGTCAGCTGATTCTTCTAAAACTGAAATTTAAATTTTTTGTTAACATTAGTCGAAGAGGATTCCTACATGGAGGTGTGTAGTTTTTCTGTGATACTGACACTAACAGCCGAGACATTTTCAGCCAGTCTTTTAGGACGATGCAGTAAGATTATTTCAATGAAAATGCCCACTCAAATTTCTTGACTAAATGTTCAGTAGTGGACCATGACGCTCGATTAAACATACAGAAATAATCACGTGACTTGCCACACATTAGCATAAAATTTTCTCAATTTTTACAATGGGTTTTCACTCTTAATAAATGGTCATCAAGGGAAATAGTTATTTTTCGAAAATAGATTACACTCTTCATTTATTCCTATTTGGTAATAAATAAAAGTAAACAATATTTTTTTAGGTTCAATAAACTAGTTTCAAAATTACACAATATGAGTTAATTGAGGAGTTAACAGAAAATTGGGCCCGGTCTATCCCTTCCTCCTAAATATTTTCCTAGAGTGTAAAAATAGCAATTTATGTTGATTCTAAATCAGGATTGTATTCACTGAAAACACAACTTTTTACTCTCGATCCTTCTAAGTAACGATAAAATTTCTAAGGGATAGTACCGCAAAAAATTTTGGGTATTTTACTTTGATTTTCTACAGTAAAATGGAGCCACCTCAAGTATTTTCTTTTGATCTATTTTATTAACAATGAAAGTCCATTTTTTTATGTACTAGCTTTTGCCACGTACACGTGGTGGACATCAGACATAGTAGTGGATACAACCAATCAACCATGATTCTATCCCCAAAATAGTAATTTCATGCAAACTTCCATTCCCTATTTACCCCCTTCCCCTCCCAAGGGGATGAATTTCCAAAAAGGGGTGGCACAGTAAACTTTTCTTTCCAGCCAGAAGCCTATATATTAACTTTTGGATTTGTAACTTCAAAAATAAAGAACTTTCATACAAACTTTCATCCCCTATTTTACCCCCTTAAAAGATGAATTTTTAATAAAATTTTTATAAAGAAATTGAACCGACTTCTAAAAGTACGCTAAAAAGTTAAAAATGACTATAAATTTTTATATGAAATTGGACTTGTTGAAGTCGGCACCAAACTAATACCTGACAAAATGTGATTTGCATAAACAGATTAAAAATACTTTATTTGTAATTTTTTCTTACCATAATTTATTTCATTTAAAATAATTTGGCGCCGACTTCAAAAAGTTCAATTTCATATAAAAACTTATAGTTATTTTTCACTTTTTAGTGCACTTTTAGAAGCCAGTTCAATTTTTTTATAAAACTTTTATTTTTCTATTTTTAGTTTTAGAATTAATTATGATATTCATAAATTATTTGAACTAAGCACTAATCGAAATTAGTGTACCTCGCAATGACTCCAAGGTGGCAAAAAAGTAGCCATTGTATTCAAAGTTGTAAATCACCCTAAAGTGAACCACTAAAAATTTTTTGGTTCTTAGAGTTTTCCAAATACCAGTAAAATTGTGTCAAACAAATATTTAGTCTGTCATAGTAAATCCAATATAAAAAATTTCAAATTAATTTTAGATTGTTAATATAGACCCCAAAACCTCCCAATATCGATGTTTAAAGAACCTAAGATGTAAATTTCTTAGCTCGATATTACTGCATATTGAGTTTATATACGCCTCAAGAACCCCACAATATCAATTTTCAATAGTTAAAGAACCTGAGATGTAAATTTCTTAGCTCGATATATTTTATACCGCATATTGAGTTTGTATACGCCTCAAGAATCCCATAATATCAATTTTAGACAAAATCGGAATAAGTAAAATTTTCTGTCCCTCATATTGTATCTTATCAACCTAATAGTTGTAAAAAATTTACTTCATATTCGTAATACACGGCCCCGAAAACTCACTAATACCAAATCTAAAAAAATGCGAATAAGGTAAAATTTTCGACCCACCATATTGCATCCGATATATTAAATTTCAAAAAAATTATTTTAAGTCTTAATCTAATCTAAATCCAAACCCTTCAAAGCCCCCTAGTACCAATTTTGGATGAAATCCGAAAATTTAAAATTTCTAGAGTATTCGCTATTTACATCCTCAAAAACGATTCAGTCCCACCTTTGAACAAAATCGAAAAATGTAAAATTTTTAGTCTACTATTTTGGATTTGCCATATTCAATCCTGAAAAAATACTTTTAAATTCATAATTTACACCTTCAAGAACCCCCTATATCAGTTTGGGAGAAACTCGAAAAATGTAAAATTTTTAGGACACCATCTGGCAGATTTTTTCATCCACCATATTGGATCCACCATATTGAGTTTTTAAAAAATAATTTTAGATTAGTTATGTACGACCCCGAAAACTCCTTCGTACCAATTTTGGAGAAAATCGGACAAAATTGATTTTTTTGTCCGCCATATTGGATCCGCCATATTGAATTTTTTAAAAATATTTCAGATCCGTTATGCGCGACCCCGAAAACTTCTCCACACCAATTTTGGAGAAAATCAGACAAAACTAAATTTTTTTTGTCCGCCATATTGAATTTTTTAAAAATAATTTCAGATTCGTTGTGTACGACCCCAAAAATTCCCCCATACCAATTTTGGAGAAAATAAAACAAAATTAATTTTTTTGGCCGCCATATTGTCAGCGTCATCTTGGATATTACTGCACCAATTTCCTTTAAAAAATATGGAACCACCCCAGGAACTTCCTGAACATAATGTAAAAAATTTCATTCAAATCAGTGCCGCCATTCCGGAGTAATCGGTGCACATACATAAAAAAAATATACATACTCGACGAATTATGAACGTCCTTCTTTTAGAAGTCGGTTAAAAAAGAATGATATATAAACATTTGTTTCTAACCATAAGCATAGATACTAATTTTTACATTCCAAACTACCAAAATGAAGAACTTTCATACAAACTTTCAGTCCCTTTTTTAAAACGTGAATTTTTAAAAAAGAATGATACAGTAAATATTTTTTTCTAACCAAAAGTCTATACACTAATTTTTACATTTCTAACTACCAAAATTAAAAACTTTCATAAAAACTTTTATTCTCTATTTTACCCCCTAAGAGATGAATTTCCAAAAAAGTGTGACAGAGTAAACTTTTTTTCCAGTCATAAGCCTATATATTAGTTTTTAGATTTCTAACTTCCAAAATCAAGAACCTTCCATCCCCTATTTTACCCACTGAAAAGATGAATTTTTAAAAAAGAATGATATAGTAAACATTTGTTTCTATACATAAACCTATAGACTAATTTTTACATTCCTAACTACCAAAATGAAGAACTTCATACAAACTTTCATCCCTTATTTTACCCCATTAAAAAAAAAGTTTAAAAAAAATGATATAGTAAACATTTTTTTCTAGCCATAAGCCTATATACGAGTTTTTACATTTCTAACTACGAAAATGAACAACTTTCATACAGAACTCAATCTCCTATTTTTATTTTACCCCCTTAGGGATTGAATTTCCAAAAATCCTTTCTTAGTGTTCACTTACGTCATTTAAGAACCCTTTATGTAAAATTTCATGCTTCTAAACCCAGCAGTTCCAGCTGTGCGTTGATCAGTCAGCCAGTCAGTTTCTGTTTTTATACATATAGATTAGAAATTCTCATTTCTCGAAAGGATTTTCGAAATTATTTAATCATAATTGTTGTCAGAAAATTAGCTGTTATTGGTGAATTTCAGGATAACATCATATTGACTTCTTTTTCAAGCTAATGTTTAAATTACTTTTTTAATTATAGTGTGTCTTATCATCTTTTTTTTTGAATAAAAATTGCCAATTTGATGGTATGCTTAAGAGGGGAGCTAATTTAGATTTTAACGAGCACCCAAAGCTGCTTTTTATAGAATTGTCAGAAATTATTTAAGAGGCGATAAGGGTGGCCCAAACAATTTTTTTTTACATTGATATATATATATATATATATATATATATATATATATATATATATATATATATATATATATATATATATATATATATATATTTACAAATTTCTCCATCAAAACAAAGTGGCTGTTTCCTTTAAACACCAATTAAGTCCGTGTTGCAATCAAATATTTCAACATATTAAAAGAAATATATTAAAGTATTCTAGAATGATTTTGTGCAAATTTTCTAGTTAAATTGTCTAGCTTTTGATTATAAGTAATTGGTCACAATTTAACAATTACTATAGCACTTACTTTTAGTTAACAATCTCTTCCTTATTTTTATTCAGTGGTTATTAATTTTGTTATATCATTGTCAGGAAAAATCAAATAGGAGCATAAAGTGAAACTAAGTGTATCATTTAACTTGTTTAAATGGTCTTTGATAATACTGTTATTTCTTATAGTTTTTAATACTTTCATTTTCAGTTTACAAAATATCAAATTTAAATAAGTACTTAATTTAATGCAATATTATAAAAAATACAAAATTAATAAGTAATTACTTATGTAATATATATATATATATATATATATATATATATATATATATATATATATATATATATATATATATATATATATATATATCGTGATCTTTTAATGTTACGGAAACTATCCCAGTCACGGCTTTTTCGTAAAAAAATTATTAATAAAAATAGCCAATATAATTAGACGAAATGTGTCTTTTTTGTTTATAACTTTCTAATCATTTGTGTGCCACGTAGATTAAAAATGCCATTATTACAATATCTACCCAATCGTCTGTAAACTTTATACTAACAATTTTTCTCTAATTACTGTAGCAAAGACAAAGTAACCAATTTAGCAAACGATAGTCGCCCTATTTTAAAGGGCTCTTAATTTACATGGTAAAATGAAAAAATATTCGAAAGAACTGTGCGGAAAAATAAATGGCGCCGGTTTTGAGACCAAACTACTTTCTGGACGTACTCTTACCAAGCAGAGATAAAATGGAGGAGAATTTTGAGTTCAAGAAAATAGACCCGATTCTGCTTCTCATACTAAAAATGTGTATGCTGCTGGCATCTTCGCCTCTCGTCGACAAACTTGTTTTTTCTTGTGATCGCCCCCCCCCCCCCGAGAGCTCGAATTAAAAAAAAAGACGACCCTACCTTTTACATTAGAAATGGAAATGGTGCTGGCGTCTGCTACACTTCGATATCTTGCTTTCGCTTGCTATATTGTTCTTTTGTGATATCACTGCCCCCCCCCCCCCAAAAAAAAAAAAGGGAGGCAGAGTTTTACTCTCTGGGATAGCACGCAAAGGTTTTTCAAGTCGAAATTTATGCTTTTCTACAATGTGACCATCTCTGTAAGAGGAATATAAACAGAAATAAGACTATTAGCATGCAAACAATAGAGCAGCACGACTGGTGACTGAATACAGAGAGGTACTTGATAATCTAACAAAGAATATCTGCACAATCAGATCATGTGGACCCCTGTCACTTGGATATACATGAAAAAAAGAAAGCAGCTCATTTGGCAAAGATGAGGTCCGTTCCTGAACCCTATGACCTCTCAATCCATTAGATCTGTTCCAATTATTGTTGGTAAGAGAGAACTGAATCTGTTGCTGGAAAGCAAATTTATTGAATGCTTTGGAAAACCTCTGGAATGAGATGTGCCAAAGAACATATAATTGGACCTAAATGCATGGCTTACTAGGGAGCTTTTTTTCTTGGCAAGAAAATGGGTGCAGATTCTGATGAAATTACTGATGGGACATTGTCCCCTACGAGGCTAAAGTTGACATCGCGGATAACTCGGTATGCAAATGGTGCCTGTAAGAGGATAAAACTGTTAACTATGTTCTCAAATAGTGCCCAGCTGAGGCAGAGACATTTCGGGAATACACAATAATATTATTCGAAGGTAAGGACAGGTAGCACGGCTGCTTGGATTCACAAAGGCGAACGGTATCGAATGACTTGCGGTCATCATGGTGGCATATAATGGACTCAACCAGGACTAAACATTGAAGGTCGAGTAATACCACCCTTATTCATTCATTTATTTATTCATTTCATCCAAGATATTTTTTCAAGTAAGCGACAAACAACTTTAAAACCAATCAATGTTTGCGACCTTTGGGAACGGTAAATTTTGCACTTAAGCAATAAATCCCTCCGTTGCGTAATCAACGAATGTACATGTTTTATAATAATTTAATTAGGGCGTTAATTTTTTTCGTATGTAAGACGACTCAAGTGTTAAAACCGTGTTGATTTTTTCAGATCTCTCTTTGCGATTATTGAATGAAATGTTATAAAATAAATATAGGATGAAAGTACTCAAAAAGACGCTTCGTTTAACAAAAGAATCGTTGCAATCCTTTCAGTAGCTTATGAGATATTATATAATACTTTAAAATTAAGTTATTTTGGTTGTAAAAAAATCTTAATGCTACGTTTACCTCAGATCGTATATTCGCTGCACGCCTGAAGATTATAAAGTCGTTCTCCTTGATTGGTGATATCAATTTAAAAAAAAAAACCATACCATCATAGAAGCAAAAATTATGAACTTATTACAGCGCAGCACATTCAATTGCAGTTGTGACTTTACCTGTGTTGCCTGGTGAAGCTTGTAGATTATAGATTGCGAGTGGGTCGTTAAGGCGTTCTTTGCCTTTCTGCAGCACTTCGACCTACACCATTTTTGTATACTACACTGATATAAGCCAGGAATCTTAAACTTTTCATGAAGTCTATTGTTATTCTGGGAGGTAGGTGTTTTGCTTCTCCAGGTATAAAAGTGAAGCATTCAAGGAATTTAAGTCTCTTGCAGAACGGCACCATGCATTTACATAGCAGGATGCCATATCACAGAAAAAACAAATATCACTCTCAGGTTTGCCCATTTTTTTGAGATGGTATCTGAGGAGACAACGTCCTGTGAATATGTTTGTAATTACTCGAATATCTCTTTTTGGGAGATCGACAAGAATTTTTGCGTTATGGGCAATAGATTTATGAAATATTTTCACTTATCCGAATCCAAACGTAACATACGCGGCAAAAACAAGACCAGATACAGGCAGAAGTCTACAAATGATGAGAACAGTCGAAATGAAAACATTAAGAAGTATACAAGGCAAAATTCTGCACAACAGAATACGGAATGAAGATATCAGATAACAATGCGGGATACAGGACATAGGAAGATGGGTTAGATAAAGGCAAAGATTCTGGAACAAACATATAGGAAGAATGGAGGACCCAGTAGGAAAAAGATCACGGGGAAGACCACCAAAACGATGGCGAGAATGCTGGACCTCATCTTTCGGGGAAGACGTGATGACAATGAACAGGCAATAGCCTACTGGCATAGTTAACTGTGTTAGAAAGAAGAAGAAGAAGAAGAAGAAGAAGAAGAAGAAGAAAAAGAAGAAGAAGAAGAAGACGTCTTATTCCACCCTAATTTTAACTGATTTTGTTCCCAGCTCCAAAGTTCGTCTTTTATGTGGCTTTTTGGTAATCCACAGAAAGGTTCCGGTTCAAGAAAAGGAGTTTTTCCTATTTCTTTTGTGAGGCTGTCTTCTTTCCCGTTTCCGTTGATTCCCTTGTACCCTGACACCCACATTAGGGTTACTCTGTTGTTTCTTGCCAATTGCTTTAGGTTTTGCCTGTGGTCCCAAGTCAATTTAGACGACTCGTAGGCGTTTGACCTTTTAGCGCTGTTTGGCTATTTGACAATATGTATATTGTAGCATTTTTAGTTTCTATTGAGACAGTCGTCAGTGCAGATTTGAATTGCATGCATTTCTGCTAAGAAAATGGTTGGACGTCTGCTAGGAATTTGGCAAACCCAAAACCTGAATCTGATACCCCCATCAAGACCCCTTCTTTCAAATTGGATCCGTCAGTAAACCATACCGCTGAATCCTTCTCTTGTCGAGGTAATCCCTCTCCGCTCACTTGGTGGCAGTCAGTTACTATTACACAGTTCATGTCAAAATTGTACCTAATAGACATGATATCTGTTCATTTCGATATAGATTATATAGGAATTGGGTGCAGAATATTCATGTGTCCAAGAAAATATCCAGGTCTAAGGCTTTCATTTTGGAATAACTTGAGTGCGTTTGTTCTTACCGTTCTTATTACAGCTATATGCAGTAGAAGGAAGTTGAGCATTGTCTCTATTTCTGCGGTAGGACATCATGCTATGGCCTTTGTGACTCCTACACAGACTAACTAAATTGGTAAAATCCGGGTTTTTCCAAATGTTATATGGCCTTCCCAATTTGCCGCTATTGCTTTTTGTAGAATTTTTTCAATATGGCTGTTGCAGGTCAGATTTTAATCTATTATTACTGCCAGATATTTAACCTCTTTGAAAAAAAAATCACTGTTGTTTCATATAAAGTTGGATAGTTGACGTCGAGCTTTTTTTCTCCCTGTTAATGGCATGCAGACTGTTGTGTTGGGATTAACGTGTAGTCCTTTCTTTGTGCACCGGTTGCTAATTTGGTTAAGGCATTGCGCATAAAGCTTGTAATAGTTCCTTCATTCTTGCCTCTAGTTATGACAACTGGGTCATCAGCATAACTTTGCATAGTGAACCCTAAGTCGTTCAGTTGATTCAGCAGACTGCTCATGACCAGAGACCATAGTAAAGATGATAAAACTCCCCCTTTAGGGCATTCTTTGACTATGGTGGTTGTTGCTGCTTCATTGCCGACAGATGCAGTGATGGTTCGATTTTTTAGAATTGATTGGATTCATCTTATTAGAGGAGGCTCCATTTGCCTTACATCCAGGGCTCTGACTATGAATACGTCAGGACATATACATGTTGCACGTTTGAAGATTAGAAACTCGTTTTCCTTGATTTGGTCAATAGAGACTATTCCTTGGGGAAGTGATTTATTGAAATGCAAATTTAAAATGCCGAAAACATTGGTTGAGTCTAAAATTGTTTGAAAAAATGTTCTTTCACAACTCTTTCGCCTATTTTTCCATTTTGCAATGTAAATTTCGGAAAATCGGGATAGCACAGTCCGAAAGTTATTCAATGAACAATTTAAGTTCTATAACATTTTGCTCTAGGATTGATATTTACAGAGATATAATGGAAGAAAGGGCGTCACCCCAGTTCTATCATTGATTTAGCAACAGCAAAAGATGAATTTTGTTTCGATCGCTTTATACTTCAATTTAGGACAGAGAGAATACATAATTTTTACTTATCCCTTATAATTTTTTCCTAATGAATTTATTTTAGAGCGAAGGAAATCGAAAACGAAATTTTATGGAAATATTTAATTTTTGAACAATTTATTCTTAAAATCTTCTTACTTTAGATGTTAGGTTATCAATAGTCAATTGTTATTTTTCCTTCTTGACTCTTATGTTTATACTTTTTTTTTTTAAATAAAACCATAAAAATTTCCCTGCTTTCACTTTGGAAACCTTGAAAATATTAGTAAATTTCGTTTGTTATTAAGCCATTATTATTTTTAAAGGTAAATAAATCGGGATATTAAACAGCTGCCATCAATCAAAACTTCTACTTTTTTTGTTTATTGGCATGACTGTCTATGGCGCAATTTTATTTAAAATTTGTTTCAAGAATCAAATTTGTGAAGTTTAGAAAAAATTGTGTTTATTTAACATTTCGAATATCAGACCTTAGTATTTAAAAACAATCAATGTATAGAAGTCAAAGTAATTTGCTACAAATGTTGAATGAAAAGTGAAAGATGATTTTAAAAAATTAGTTAACATAACAGTAAAGAAGGGAAAATGGCTAATTAAGTCAAGTTGACAAGTCAACCCTTGAAAGCAATTACATTTTAAGAAAGAATATTTAAAAAATTAGACGTCTCTGCAGAATGTTGTTTTTATTTTCCTAATTTACACCTTAAAATAAATAAATTTAAAAACATAATTAATTATATTAATATTATCCAATAAGGCCTAACAAGGAATGAGTGTCTATGATCTATTAATAAATCTCGTTGAAATCCAGTCATCTTAGCGCCAGTCATGGTCAAAGAAGTCCTAACTACTTTATAAATGAATTTTTGTAGATAGCCCACTCATTATTTTCGATAATTCTGATTACTCTATGGAATATAAAATAACAGGAGAGGAAAAATAGGTTTAACTTTAGATAAGTTTTTTAAAACTATTTTTAAGAGTGAATTTTACCAGATTCCCCAACTTTTTTTACATTAAAAAGGTACTCCTTTTGTACTTTACAGAAAATAAGATGTCGTATTAATTCTTTTAGTAAAATAAGTTATAAGACAGGACTTATATAATAAGCATACAAAAATATCTAGTTAATAAAATAATGAATAAATTTCTTTTTTAAATTAGAACAATCGCTTATTACCGCGACAATAATCTCTCTATTACTGGCGATTAATTTGATGCATCACTAAATCGATTGATTCATAAAAACCAGTTTACACAGAATTTCTATTTCAAATAAATTATAATAACAAGATCCCATTTTTCTTTAATTTACCTTAATGAACTTATTATTAAAATGTGAGAATTTATGCAGTTAAATAAAACGGAGATTTTCTATAAACGATTTTCTCACGTTAAAATTACTTTCCTTTTTAAAAAGTAAAATTTTTCGTATATGAATTTGAAAAAATATTTTGAGGGCTGTTTAGTACTTAGAAATAATTCTTAACTAATGTGTTTTCTAATATTATGAGAATATTCCAAATTTGATACTTTCATGGGGTTTCTCGTTAACTATTAAAGTTAGCAAAAAAGTAATTTAATACCTATAAGTTACTTTTTGGAGAAAGTAAAAATCTTGCAAACAGAACTGGAAAATTGTCTTTTGTTTTGAAAATAGGGAGTAAAATTCAAAAGTCGCCAATCTTTAAAATAGTAACTTTTTTTTATTTAAAAAAAACATTTAAAGATTATTAAGGATGTTTTCCTAGTATTTCAAGCGTTATCTAACGGTGTGATCACAATTATAATACAGAGTGTGATTAAAAAGTTATTGATTATAACTTTACTGTTACAGGAACATCCGCTATATTTTTAGGTGATAGGTAAAAGGTTTTAATTCTCTGTGTAAACATATACAAAACTCTAGATATTAAAATAAAAAGGAAAGCTATATTGTGTGACTTTTTTCATGAAAAATCGTGGTAGGCTATGAATAAAAAACAAAAGAAGGTGATATGATGCTTTTATAAAATTAACTTGTAAAATTATTAATTATTTGATTAACAAAAATAATTGAAGCTACAAAAAAAAGGTAAAAATAGCAAAAAAAATCTTTTATTGTGTATTACAGGTTAAGTTATTTTGAAAAATTGTTTAGCTATGAAGTCCCCCATAGTAGTAGTGAGCAACGCCCGATTCATGTTATACCCCCACTCCTTGGCTTTGGCTACACCCACAACCGTGTCTTTGCTATTTCATACTGCATCGATGTGACCTTGATTTGGAGAGATGTTATATGTTCAATGTTGTGTGCAACATTGACCTTGCTAAAGATCACCTTGACTTTGCTCAAGGTCACCTTGAGCATGTGACCTTGAAGTTGTATTACAGAGTTTAAGGCTTTGTATAAAACATATTTAAAAGACACTAAGCTTATGAACCGCTAACACTCGAAGAAACAAGAAAGTTTAATGATGCTGAAATATGTAGTAAAAGAGTTATGTAAATATGGGGATAAAATTGATGACTTGGCGTAAAGTAAATCCTTTACAAAAAGTATTTATGTACATGATTATTTTTATAATAAATGTGGGAAATTAAAGAGAAAATGTTTAAAGTGGCGGTTTATTGACAGTTTTGTGACCATGCTTCGTTACTTTACACCGAGATCCTAACTCACTTGTATTAAAAATATATACAAAAAAAATTCCTTCGGAAAACCTAGAAAAATTTGATACATTAAATTACCATATATATATATATATATATATATATATATATATATATATATATATATATATATATATATATATATATATATACATATATATATATATATATATATATATATATATATATATATATATATATACATATATATATATATATATATATATATATATATATATATATATATATATATATATATATATATATATATATATAAAGGGTTTTCCAATAAGAGGTGTTATTTTGATATTCAAAGAAAAATGCCATTTTTTAAGATAAATGATCGGATATTTATTACATTATAAAGAGGAAGGTATGCCGTTAATGATGAAAAATAACATCAGCCAAATGACCACCACGACCATGCCTACAGGACCATATCCTTTTCATGAAATTTTCCATAACTAAATCGCAAAGTGGCTGCCCTATGTCCTCGATAGCCTCACGAATTCCATCTTTGAGGTCTAGAATCGACGCTGGGCTGTTGGCGTAGACCTTGTCTTTCACGTGGCCCCAAAGGAAGAAATCGCAAGGTGTCACATCACAAGATCTCGGTGGCCAATTGTGATCACCTCTTCGAGAGATAACACGGCCCGGAAACTTTTCCCGTAAAAGATCAATGGTTTCGTTGCTTGTGTGGCACGTAGCGCCGTCTTGTTGAAAGTAAACGTGGTCCAGATAAATACCATCCAATTCCGGCCATAAAAAATCATTAATCATCTCTCGATAGCGCAATCCATTCACCGTAACTGTTGCTCCAGCCTCATTTTCGAAAAAGTAAGGTCCAATGACCCCGCCGGACCATAAACCGCACCAAACAGTCACACGTTCAGGATAGACAGGCTTTTCAACAATAACTCTTGGGTTTTCCGAGCCCCAGATGCGACAATTTTGTTTGTTGACGAAGCCACCGAGGTGGAAATGGGCCTCATCACTGAAGATGATTTTTCGATGGAATTCCGGATCATTTTCATGCATTTCAAGAACCCAATCAGCAAAGGCACGACGTTGTTGATGATCGGCCGGCTTGAGTTCTTGCGTTAACTGAACTTTATAAGCCTTAAGACCCAAATCTTTATGCAAAATACGGTGTAATGACGTTTGTGGAATCCCTAATTCCAAAGAACGACGAGGAATGGACAAACCTGGGTTTTCTTCAACACTTTCGACTACAGCAGCAATATTCTCGGCTGTTCTTGAGCGACGTGCACGGGTTTTCTTCTTCACATAACTAACTTGTCCCAACAGCTCGAATTTTTTCACCAATTTCTTTATTGCGCTCCGACAAGGTGCTTCATGACGACCCAAAAATGTTCGAGTTTTACGAACCGTCTCTGCCAAAATTTCACCATTTTTATAGTGAATTTTAATAATTTCAATGCGTTGTTGAAGCGTGTATCGTTCCATCTTTATTTATGGCGTAGTTTCTACTTGTCAAACGTCAAAAACTTACAGCTTCAAAAGTGACATCTACCGAAATAGCGGGCTTTTCAAAATGACACCTCTTATTGGAAAACCCTTTATATATATATATATATATATATATATATATATATATATATATATATATATATATATATATATATATATATATATATATATATATATATGTTTATATACATATTACATATATAAACATATTGCACAGTTAGAATAAATTGTTGTAAAACACAATTTATCCCATTCCACCACCATCGAGATGGTGGCCTACCTGTACCACCATACCGAGAAGAAAGTCAAAGCTTACCCTCCCCGCCACAGTGATACGGCAGAGGTACATGTTTCGTCTCTCACTAGACTCAGCAGGGTACCGACATGCACCTGGTTGTGCAAAGGACAGATCGGAAGGAAGTATGCAACACTGAAACGCGGCTTCGCCGACCTCTCGCCGGCTAGCATATATATGTTTAAACGGCTTTCACGGATTCCTCCGTGTGAGATGAATTAGCAGTGGTTATATCCACACTATGCTGTTGTAGTGCTGAAATCACATTCCGCAAACGTACAACTATATGCAACTCCGTATGTAAATGAAGTAAAATGCGAAACAGTAAATGTAAACTTCTCTCCATCATATCCTTACTGTGTTAGAGGTTGCGCAGTTAGAATAAATTGTTGTAAAACGTGTTTTACAACAATTCTATTCCTCCACCATGCGCAACCTCTTAACACCAGTACCGGATAGATGGAGAGCAAGCTTTACCCCCATTTACTGTTTTGTATTTTACTTTATTTACATACGGAGTTGCATATAGTTCTACGTTTGCTGAATATGATTTCAGTACTACAACAGCATAGTATGGATATAACCACTGCTAATGCATCTCACACGGAGGAATCCGTGAAAGCCGTATAAACATATATATGCCATCCGGCGGGAGGTCGGCGAAGCCGCATTTCAGTGTTGCATACTTCCTTCCGATCTGTCCTTTGCACAGCCAGGTGCATGCCGGTACCCTGATGAGTCTAGTGAGAGACGAAACATGTACCTCTGCCGTATCACTGTGGCGGGGAGGACAAGCTTTAACTTTCTTCTCGGTATGGTGGTACAGGTAGGCCACCATCTCGATGGTGGTGGAATAGGTTAAATTGTGTTTTACAACAATTTATTCTAACTCTGCAACCTCTAACACAGTAAAGATATGATGGAGAGAAGTTTGCATTTACTGTTTCGCATTTTACTTCAAATATATATATATATATATATATATATATATATATATATATATATATATATATATATATATATATATATATGCACTGGTGTTTTTCCAGTTTTCAATCCGTTCGTCAATAGAAAACTCTTCACGACGTTTCGCCACCATCTTCAAGTGATGCTTCCTCGACGACTGCTCGGCTTGGAAGTCGCCATATATGAATGGTTTGATTATTCCGGGTTTCAATCCGTTCGTTGAAAAAATCGTTTTCACGACGTTTCGCCAAAATCTCATTTGGCATTTTCAAGTGCGGTTCGTCTCATTACTCGCTGAGAACTGATGGTGGCCTCTGATGAATGTCGAGTTTTGTTTAGCTGGCTCGTTTTCTGTTTGGACGAGAGGCTTCGCAGGCTCCTCCCCTCTGTCGAGTGCGATATATTTGGTACCTGTATACTGGTCTCTCGTATATTAGTTGATCTTTGTTGTTTTGTTTCTTGTTTTTTATTAATGTTTTCCATGTTGTTGGAATATGTATAGCATCGTCTCGTTTATTCAGCTGTCCCGCTTTTTCGATATCTAGGGCCTCTCTTATAACGCGTACCTTGTAGTTCTGTAATGGTGATATTTCTTTTGCTTTTTCAAAGTAGATGGTATGTCCGGTGGTTTGGTGATGTTGAAAAAGAGCTGAGGTTATTTGTTTGTTTTTGAGGCTATTTTTGTGTTCTTGAATTCTTGCTGATATGCGCCTGTGTGTTTGTTCTATATATGTTTGCTGACAATCTGCACATGGAATGCTATAAACGCCATGATTTTCAAGGTTGGTCTTATCTTTGGGATTTCCCAGGATGTTGACTATTGTCTTTGTGGTTTAAATATGGGGTGTATGTCGTGTTTTCTTAAGATTCTTTATATTCTGTCCGTTATTCCTTTTATGTATGGGATTATGGCTTTGTTTCTTGTTTGATTTTGGTCTTTGGTTTTTGTTGTGGTTTTCTCTTGTCTTTTTGTGGCTTTCTTTATGTCTGATTGTCAGAAACCATTCCGTTCTAGAGCTGTTGAAATGTGTTTTATTTCGTCTTGTTGTGTGTCGAGTTCTGTTAGTCGGAGAGATCTTAATATTAGTGTGTTGACGACTGCCTGCTTTTGAGAAGGATGATGATGTGACTCTGCATTGAGATATCGGTCAGTATGTGTGGGTTTCCGATATACGCCAAAACCTAGTGTGTTGTTGAGTTTTCTAGTTAATAACAGGTCCAAGAAGGAAGTTTCTTTCTTGCTCGATTTCAAGCGTGAATTGGATTCTATGGTGGATATTGTTCCGGTATCTGAGGAAATATTTCAGGTATTCTTTTCCATGTGGCCATATAATAAAAATATCATCCACATAGCGTTTTCAAAATTTCAGTTTTAAGAATGCTTTTTGCAGTACCTCTTGTTCGAAATAAATCATAAAAAGGTCGGCTATAACTGGTGAAAGTGAGGACCCCATAGGTGCGCCATCTGTTTGTTTGTATATTTGGTTATTGAACATGAAATATGTGTTTTTTAAGCAGTTTGAACTTGTAGATCACTTATTAAAGTCTGCTAATTGTCTTCTATACCATTCACTATCACTTTTTTAATCGCTAACTGTTTCTCCAGTTGTAATATTTTTTTGTTATTTGTATATATTTTTTCACTATGTAGTTTTTAATTTTACTCATGTCCGTTATTTTAAGTTTTTGAGAGATGGTGAAGTCTCGCCGGTATCTATCTGCCTCTTTCGTTATTCGTACGGAAGCACGGTGAAATTCAGATACAGCCTAACGTAGGTTATATCGGCAGTATTAAATTGTGCATTCCCTTTATTTTTCTCACACATCTTTATGTCCTGAAATTCAATTGTCAAAAAACGTGTCTTTTCCAGAGTTGTACTTATTTATAAGGTCCAGATTGATTGACTTACAAGGAAGATATCCGAAATGTCCGGCTCGGATTTTAATGAAACTTCAATATGTTGTAGAGGGTACAAAAATAAGAGATATATGTTTTTTTTTATCTGCGGAGATTCATTGTAACAGGGTGAAAACCGGCTCTAAAGTTTACCCCTAAAAACAGTATTTTTGAAATATCTCAGGTTCTAAGCGAGATTTTTTTACAAAACTTGTTATTCAAAATGATGTTAAACTATGATATTTTCACCCTCAAGAATATCATCCCTTATTTCTCATTAGAGCAAGCCATATATCTATGTACGTAATTTAATTCTAAAAATTACGAAATTTAATGGAATTGTTTGAAAATATTTTTTCACGAATACTATAAGTAACGTAAGTTAACGGATTTCGGGGTTTCTAAAAATATACTAGTAAAAAAGGATGAGCCATCCCCGAATATGTTTTTTTAAAATTCCATGTTCTAATTGAAATATCTTAGCAAAACAAAATGTAAGTTACTTGTTATTAGAAATAATGTTGAATTATGATATTTTCACCCCCAAAACATATCATCCGTTAATTCTTATAACGGTAATCCATCTATTAGCGCATGCAATTTAATTCTAAAAATTACGAAATTTAATGTTTTGGAGTTTCAAAAAATGAAGTAGTAAAGGAGGGTGAGCTATCCCCAAAATCAAATTTTTCAGATCTCGAATTCTAGTTGAGATATCTTTACAAAACAAAGTGAAAACTACTTGTTAGTTGAAATGAGGTTATATTATGATGTTTTAACCCCATAGATTTCATCCCTTACTTTTTATGAATATTCATCTTGTAATTTATTTACATTATTTAATTAGGATACCTTCCTGTTAGTACTAGCAGTTCATAAAGATCCCATTTACTAAAAACCATTTGCATGTACGCATTACTTACACCTTGATTAATACGTGATAACATTTTCAACTTCTGTCAATTGTTCGGAATAATATGGCGGATTTTCCATTCGTTTTTATCAACTGTTATGTCAACATCTATCTAACCGATGTAACAGTTTGTGAATTTACGTGCAATAATCATGATCAGCTCCTACTTTACGTTAAAAATACGCTTCATATAATCTTTGGCGAAACCCATAAGGAATTTTAAAAGTAGTTTTTCGGAGAAAACACAGCTTGTACTGTATAAAATACCATGGTTGTTTTCGTTGAGGCCAGTCCCACAAACCAAAAGAGGCTTTTTTGTGCCATGCCATAGAACATCATTGTTTCTAGTGATTGTTTAATTCCGAGTTTATGGACCACGGCGATTTGTTCACCCCCCATCTCATAACAAATTCATCAAACAGAAAGGCGACTGCGTTGCTGGAAGTTTCTTTACTTCTTTGGATTTAAAGGTCCCTTCTATGTAAATGTAACTTACGGATACGAATAAAATTATATCTTGAAAGTTTACGGGAATACGAATTTCACCAGAGTTGCGAAATATTGAGGAGCCCTAAGGTTTATAAGTGTGCTCCTGTAAACTACAGATGTAATTGTTAAAAATTGGTTCGTTACAAACTTCTATTTTTTCGTTATTGAACATCATCAATTTCTAGATTTTTGTACTTTTAATTCTAGACATTCTAAAAAGTTGCGATAGCAACGTGTTTTCCCTCTAATGTCTGAATTGAGAATGAATATTGTCATACTATTTGTTTTCTTTTTATGCTGCTTCATGGAATTTTTTATCGTAGGCATCATATACTGCTGACTGTTGAAAACCTATAATTATCATTTTTTTTTAATTTCAATTTCGCGATTATCTTCTCTCTTTGAAAACCTACTCAGTCTCCGTAGTCGTCCAAGACGTGTACGACCGCTAGGCTTTAGCAGCACATAAATAATATTTTGAGCTTCTCTTGATAGCCCATTACCGGGTTCCAAGTCTAGATTGAATTCGAATAATGTATGACACTCCTCCAAATTTAGATATGTCCCGGTGGTTATGTTACAATCAATTCTTATAATGCGCATTTTCATAATGTCCGCTAGGTAGGTCGATTCATGTTTTTGTCCACTATTTAATACCACGTTTCTAAATCCCAACATTTTTCCAATGCCATTTTCTTTTCTAAGTCCATAATGTAGCAGGATTTTATTTCCCATTTTAGAGTATTACTATTGGTCGTCAACGTTATAATTTTTTCATCATAGTCTTTGATAGCTGCTTGTAGTAACGACGAAGGACCTTGTCCATGTCGCTAATTTGATATGCTCCAGATAGGATTTTAATCGTTACAGGACTTGTTTTGTTATTTTTCTTGAAGGTGAAAGAATTGTTGCTTTCAGTAATGTTAAAAATGTAGTTATACGTGAAAAATCTCGCAAGGCACGCAGGTAATTATAATTTCTTTAGGCATACTTTCTAACTCTTCTGCCGTCAGTCCCAATAACCCACTTATTGGGAGAATGCTTTCAGTGAGAACTGCATCTCTTTGTAACTATCTCGGTTTTCTTGCGGGTTGGTATCAATTCTATTTATTTTCACTTGTTTTAACACCCTGAGAAAGAAACTTTAGATACACATGTTCACACCATACTATTCCAAATTCCTATTGGCGTTCATATGTGTAGTAAATATCTGGCAGCATCGAAGTCGGTAAGTATGTACTAATTTTTAAGGTAGGAATAAATTCCAAAATTATCGCAGTAAGTTACTTTCGATTGGTTCTTTTTGTATGTGACTCAGTGAGTGTCCGATATGCTCTCTAACTTTATAATTGCTGCCTCCTTTCTGATGAACACGATACACCCATACCGAAACTTTTTTTGTTTTTGTAATATTGATCACCAATAAAACGGCTCCTCTTTCTCTTACACCGGTGTTTATAGACTTACCTCTTTTCCAAGCGGTTTGAACCAGCTCATAATCTGCCTTGTGTTGCGCACTTAAATTATTTCGATTGTTTAAATGGGCTAAATTGTGTTTTTGCATGCGGCATCCAATGGACGAATTCCTTAATCACCCCTCAATACACATTTTACCATGTTGGTTCCGGGTTCACAATATTGATAACCAGGAAGATTTAAATCAAACAGCCTATTAATTAATGAATTAACAATGCTACTTCCAGTTTCATTCAAACGAGACCGTCCACTTCGATTGACGGAAGACATCTAATTTATTTTTACAGTATGCTGCAGTTTTTCTTATAAAAGTACATGTTGTTAAACTTAAACATAAACTTTCTATTGACAATCTCAATGAAAAGGTGGAACTTGAACAACACAACACATTATATAAGAAGCACGGCTATTCGTAGACCGTTCATAGGACCATCGAATTGTGGAAAAACAAATGTAATTATTTCATTACTCAACCATTCTTCGGGGTTGCGATTCGAAAATATTCATCTTTATTTAAAATCACTGTGTCAACCAAAAAGAAAAGCATTATCGCCCATCAAAGGTTTTGGTTATTATGCTTTTAGTAATGCGTCAAATATTGTGGAACCATCCGACACCAAACAAAACTCTTTCCGTATGGGTAGAAATAAAAATATTGGTCAATGACGCAAACTCATTCTAAATTCCTAAAAAGCTGGTGCGTGACAATGCCAATTTGATTATTATGTTTAAGCAAGATAACATGAACTTACGTCATACATATTCTGACCATGTTTCACCAGACGATACTTATCAAAAATTTCCAGAAATGTGCTTCGACGGTTGGAATGATAAATATGGTTTTCCAGTCATTGACAAGGATAGTGCCCTAGATTCAGGAAGATATCGTAAGGGATTTGATAGCTATATAATTCCATAATAGCAAGTATGCAGTATTATTTGACTTTCAAATAGTGCTAGGGAAACATTATGAAGAAAAACATTCAGTTAAAACGTAAATTTTTCGGGGCTACAAATGCTATGAGAAAAATATACATACACATAAAATATAATCAAAGACAAGATCAACTGAAATTGGAAAAATTTTATGGGCGGGCTGAAAACTTTTAATGTCTATATCTAATGTTATAAAGCAGAAAACAATCGTATACTACAAGCTACACAAACAAAAGTACTACTACTAAACTAAAGAGAACAACAAAAATGTTTGCCTTAAGTGATGCATCCGCATTTTTGAAACATCTACACCTATTATAGATCAATAAAAAACCACAACTTCGATGAGTACACCAGATCTTGCAGCAGTGGAGCATTTATATACAATACCACTCATTTCAAACAAGTCTCTAGAACAATCAGATGATACACCATGATTTTCAGACAAATCTGCCGATAAATCATCATAAGCCGTTCTTTCTCCCATTTAAATGAATTAAAGCAACATCCATTTAAGTATGACACAGTTTACAGTGCACATTTTAGTGTCAAGAGGAATTGAAATTTTTTTCTATTTTAGTAATTTTTTCATCGGGTTTACTATTTTGTTCTTAACATGTCGTAAAGTGTTTATTAAGAAGATAACCTCGTGGCAGTCCAACGTTAGTTAACATCCTATTTTCTATATTTTATTTTCCATCCTGGAGGTCCACTATACGATTTTTCTCGTCAAACTTCTGACGTCTAAAGGACAATACATATAGGTAACTATTTAAACACGGCATAAAAATAGATTTATTTATTCTTTATTATAATCCCAATTTTAAAATAAATATTGATTTATGTTATTTAAAAGGCAATAGTTTTATAAATTGAGCTGAACTCTTATCTAGTGGGTGTCGTAGTTATGCCCCTGATATTAAGGGCATATAACTAACGAACTATTTGCGACCACCTAAAATGTACGAATATTTCGTCCCGATACCGGTGGTGGACTCATCAGTGGGATCCACCGGTATCTTTCCCAGACATCCTTATACTTTCCAAAACCTGAACATCTATTTAAGTCCAGTTTTGCCGGAAAGCGGTGGTAAGATGTTAAGATGTTAAGTTCCACAACATGCCCCCCCCCCTAAGGCATTTGCTTTCCGGTTTAAACTGTCGGACAATCCAAGTCATTAGAAAGCACAGGCCTGAAAAGGAAGTGGAACGGACATCTTAGGTGGTGTTTCCAAAGTAGAGTACCGGCTTTAGCACAAAGATACCACTCGACGGCCTTCCATCTCGTCGTCCCTGCTCGGGCGCCATGTCGTAGTTATGCCCCTGATATTAAGGGCATATAACTAACGAACTATTTGCGACCACCTAAAATGTACGGATGTTTCGTCCCGATATCGGTGGTGGACTTATTAGTGGGATCCACCGGTATCTTTCCCAGACATCCTTGTACTTTCCACAAACCTGAACATCTATTTAAGTCCAGTTCTGCCGGAAAGCGGTGGTAAGATGTTAGGTTCTACAACATGGGTTAGTAAATTTATATAGTTAGTAAGTTAAACAAGACAATGATAAGTTACAAATATTTATTTACAATAATTTAATTGCACAAATATAGATTATTAAAACAATTGTCTACGTTTGCAATGACTTCATTTTCGTTGTTGAAAAGGCTATACCATCCAACATTATTTAGCCCGTCTACATTTTGGGTTGTTGCTGTTGCAGGAACCAATTCATATTTTACAACTAGCTCACCGAGTAAATGTAGGATATTAATGAGGTATGCTTTTAATTCTCCATTGACAGCACAAAATGTATCCAAGTTTATGGAACGATATAAATATTTGTTACACAGGTGTGTCCCAGCCATAAAATGGATTGCATTCTTGATCTCATCCTTATATTGATTCATAGTATTCGACGAAGCACTTGCACCATCTAAAATATCGTGAGCCAAATTTCTTAATTCTCTTCCCAGCCAAAACATGTATCTACCTACCCATTCGTTGACAATTGCTCCAGCAAACATTTTTTACAGAAATAATGAAAAAGTGTAAGTATTCTGATATGTGTAACAGATTTTCAAATTTACTTATATCATTTTTCCAACGCAATTTACAAATTACTCTAACGAACCGAAAGTTAATAATGTTCGAGGTACTAGAGTACCTCGTCAAAAATAAGTAGATAATATTTCCTTTAGTTCAGGTTAGTTATATCTACAATATCATGTGACGTGTTTCAACTACACGTTTTGGCAAAAAAATCTCGAATATGCTATTATCAGTTTCATTGTGTAAAGCTACTAAAAGAGTTTTCTTAAATCGTGTAGTCATTGAATCCATTATTTGAATTTTGTGAATTTTTCCCACAATCACATCAGTAATTTTTTCTCGCTAAAATCTCGAAATCTTTACTAAACATTTCATTAATTTCGTGTGGAGTTTTCTTGTAGAATACTCATCCTATATATATATATATATATATATATATATATATATATATATATATATATATATATATATATATATAATAAAATATTAGCGAAGCGGACGTGAAAATTTATCAATCTACATGATTCTCGTGTTAAAAAGTGCGGAGCACTCCAAAATATGGAAAAACTCCCGGTCCGACAGATGGAGACAGCGCTGTTTCGTCCTAATATGGGACTCGTCAGGCCACCGCATTCGGTACAAACCATCATCTCGCCTTTGCATCCTATAAAGCTGAGTTTAAAATTAAAAAACAGCAAACGAGACGACAAAGGCGACATCTAGATGGTCCACTTGATAACACAAGAACCATACAGATTAACAAAGTTTGTAAAAATCCGTCATAGGGTGGCGCGACGGTGAATTAAAACAGAAATATGTAAAATCGAGTACACGAAAACAGCGCTGTTGCCATCTGTCGGACCCGGAGTTTTTTCATATTTTGGAGTGCTCCGCACTTTTTAACACGAGAATCATGTAGATTGATAAATTTTCACGTCCGCCTCGCCACGGACAAAACTTATCTATTTATATATATATATATATATATATATATATATATATATATATATATATATATATATATATATATATATATGTATAAAATGTACAAAATAATTATGTTTATGTGACCGACGTCTGCGTTGTATAATATCCGCTGTTTCCCCTTTCCTTTCATAATAAACTCAGGACAAATGACAAAAGTTATAAAACAACGAGAACTGCGCTCTTGATCTCCATCAAAGTCAAATACACACCAATATATGTGTAAATCATCAAAGTCAAAGCCGAAGTCATGTATCAAATGTGACCTTGAGCGAGGTCAAGGTTATACGCAATGCTGAGCATATTACATCTATCAAGGTCAAGGTCACATCAATACAATGTTGGATAATAAGGTCAAAGTAAAAGTCATGGGGACATGGCCAAGGTGAAGGAATGGGGAGATTAGGTAAATCGGGTATTGCTCGCTACTTCCCATTATTTTCAATACACCCTTAACCATACTTTCTTACTAATCTTACTGCTTTAAGAATATGAAAGTGCTCTCCATTGACATATATTTTCAAAGAATACTAGCGATGAAAATAAACAATTGACTAAAGATATAAATTAACTCTCTAATCCACTCACATGGTTTAACTTCAAAACCGGTCCTAGTTGACAGTAGAGGATTTAAATTGATAAGTACAATAACGAGTCAACCAAGTTTTGTATGTTAAAAATATGAGAATAAAAACTCGTTTGCATTTATTACTGATCAGTCAAAAATGGAAAATTTTGTTAATATTCAAGAAACAACAATTCATTTTAACAATTTTAAGGCTGTATTTGCAAGCTTTTGTCGTCAATTTGCCTATTTAAGGGTTAATTTATATATAAATATTACCCAAATTATTACAGTATCAAAAGCAAAACAAAACTAGCCAACTAAATGGTCTAACTTTCATGGCAAGTAGATTAAATCCAAGTCTTATACATTCTTATTGAATCTGGTTGTACCACTACGAAATATTAATAAAAATAAAATTTATTTTTAGCAAAAAAAACCAACCTCTATTGCTAAAAAATTGCAATTTTGACAACGATTTTTAAATAAATGCATTGCAATAAACATTTTTTTAATATTTTTTCTGATCTGATGAGGCAATAAGTGCATGTTTTGATATTTTAAATCGACTCACGAATCCTTATACTGTGCGAGAAATTCGTCACCAGGGCAGATTGGCTTGTAACATATGTTGTTTTTTAAGAGCTCATTGGTTTGTTTATCATATTTTTGAAGAAAATCGCAATTGAGAGGTTAACCTAAATATACTAGAAACAATTTTTATAAATTTATTGGATAATGAAGGATTAGCAAACGATTTAATATTTATGCTTAATAAGACTGCTCATGACAGAGGTTTGTGTAGATAGGTGGCCGCCACACTTGGCGAACCTAACACTACTGGATTTTTGTTTGTGGGGATTCCTAGAAAATGAAATATAATAATTCAGTAATACTCAAAAGAAACTTCTTCCATTAATTTCCAACCTGACCTAATTCACGACGCGCAAAGAAAAATATACAGGGTGTCCAGTACCAGTGCAGCAATTTAAAAAATAGTTAAAAAAAAATGATTTATTCAAAGCAATTTTTTTATTGCTTTAATAGCCAATAATTTTAAATCCGTATCCACACGTTACCACACTTACTGCAATTTTTTACTCTTAAGCCATAAACAAAAATTTACAAAAAATATTAATACCAGCAACCCTAAATATTCTGCTAATTTTCAATAAATTATATCATTCTGGATAACAGCCAAAATGTATCTAAAATAAAATCGACTAAACCTTATCACTTTTGGTATGCTAAAACCGAAACTAAACATCTTTTTAATATTAGTTCAAGTTTTAGAGATATGTAATGTCATGTCCCCTATATATTAATAATTTAACCATAAGAATCACGTGATATACAGGGTGCGACATTTATCTTGAGACAACGGAATATCTCGGTGGGATCACATTTTTTCGTGGCCGTAGTATTTTTTATTAGCTTCGGGGTGCTTGTTAAAGATAAGACCCCTTGCCTCTCACCATCGGGATCCCTGTTTTCTATGAGTTCCCTCATCTCTTATCATTTTGTATGATCATGTTCAAGGTTTAATAAGAATTTTTTCAATTAGTGCTCAAAATGGTTACCTTCAACTTTAATACTCTTACTGACCAGTACTGCAGAGCATTTCAGGTGTTATTTTGGCACATGTATCTCTGATTCGCTGCTTCATGTTTTCAGGAGCTGTTGGTACGTTTTTATAAATTTTGTTCTTCAAACAAACGCCATAAACAAAAATCTGATGATGTAAAGTTTGGATTTACTAGACCTCTTCTACTAATCCGCTGATCACTTGACTAGCTAATTGGGAATAATGCACTGGACATCCATCGTGTTGAAATCATATTTGTTGTCTAATATCTAAGCATACGTCTTCAAGCAAAAGTGGAAGTTGATTTTCTAAAATATCACGATATTTTGCACCGTTCAAATTACCTTTTCAAATTTTGAAATTGAGCTTCAAATGACCTTGAAGGTTCAGGTCAAGGTTATTTCCAAGTTATTGTGACCATTTAACCTTCGTGTCAACCAAAAACTTTTGTACAAAACATTTCGCGAAACACTGTGACCTTCGCCATAAGATCAAGGTCATATCTGACGGTAAAATTTCTCACCCTTTTCATGCCCGGAGTCGAAACTGGGGGGTCCCATTTAAAATTCTAAAGTTGACCTTCAAATGACCTTGAAGAACATGACAAAGGTCATTTTTTATGTCACTATTATTTAGCCCCCCTGCCACCCTATAATTTTTGAGTAAAGCACTCATAACTTTTTCGGAAAAAAACCTATTAAAAACTTTGTATTCTAATTTACTATCTTGAGAAAGTTCTTAGACGATTTTTCATCAAAATGATATTTTCTATTTCCACAATTACGATTTAATCATTATTTGGCGACGGAGTATTCGAAGTTGCCAATAACGGTTAAGAGATTCCAAATTTTTTTTGAGAAAGTTATAGAAAAATTTTTCTCATATTAGAAGTATAAATTGATCTTTTTCAATTTTAAAATAAAAAATGAAAGTTAAAAATATAAAAATGCTGGCTCAAATCTTCAATATTATGAAACTCTAAAAGTAAAAATCAGTTTCGTTTTTAAGTACCAAAAATATTGTGATTAACTTTCATAGTATCCTAATTCTCTGCGTCTACTATGTATTTATACACAGAAATCTTGATAAATCGTGTACCAGATGACACGTTCTTTCGTTCCACTTATGATACGTAATTTATTTTATTAAAAAAACATTTAGAGAAAACCATGAGGCATATAGTATTATGTCCCATAATTAATCTAATAATTTTTATTTCCGACATTTCTAAAATGTATAATAATTGTAGTAAATTAAAAGTATTCTAAATTGAATTATTATTATTACTAATAATACTAATTATTATGTATTATTAAATATATGTCAATTTAATGTTAATTCTTTGTTTCTTAGCCATTAACATGGAATTGTAATTAAAGACCCATATAAACCAGGATAATAGACGAATAAAAATATGTGTTTAAATAAATTTACCAAAGAACCAGCCTAATGCTAATAGATAGTTCATTTAATGTGATACTTTGATATTTTCGACGCACGTTGCTTTTCCTTTCTTTGGCAGTTTCAACGCCCGATTGACACATTTAAAATAGGCCTTGAATGTGACAATGGACAAGACTAAGAATGGAGGAAAAACAACTTTTATTCAGACTATGAAATTTTCTATCTTAGTTTAGCGTATATACATATAAAATAAATGCAATGTATGTTGAACAATCTTTGATCTCAACATTAAAAGACAGTTGCATATCTGGTATCTCTAAAATATCTGTAGCAAATAAAGAAAGTGGATTTGGTGTTATTTTAAATTGTTTTGGCAACAAATATTTTTTAAACGAAATGTTAATGGTGTTTGTTATCTTTAAATCATGCTTTAAATATAAAACGGACATTTAATCAAAGTTTATTATTAAACATACAATTTTATAAAAATTTTAATATAATTTACTTTGGTAAAAAATGTAAATATAATCATGCTCAAGGTTGATGTCTGAAAAAATAACCAATAAAACGAAAATATTTAACGTTTGCCCATAAAGCGCTTGAGAACAAGGATATAGGCTTATGCGACTTTAATATTGCTTAAAAATTCAGATTTCATGTAGAAATAAATACATTTTTACTGCCGTGTTTAACCAGTTGCTAATATCTATTCTCATTTCAGGCAATTCTCTCTCCATACACGTTTCGACTACCTAATGCTCTGATCAGTGGAACTGTAGTGAATCAATAGGAAACAACTGTCCATATAGAAAATATAAATTCCGAGACGAATCGGCAGGATATTAAATCTGCAGACTTTTCAATATATATTTTTTCATATGGATAATTGGATCCTGTGAATCTTTCTCTTGTGACTCCACTTACAAGACCATTAGGTGATCGAGACGCATATGGAGAGTAAATCAGAGTTGTATTTGCCAGAAATAAACTGTTTGTATATATTCTTTCCTTTAACTTCCTGAAAAGAAGAATAAATATGCCTATGTATAACTGTTTAATATTGCTGATTCATATTGCTGTTATGGTCCATTACCAGTATTTAATTTGAATGAACAGAGTTTATATCTTCAAACAATTCTGCTGAAGACAGTCCAAACTAGTCCTGGAAATTGCACAGTCAGAAAATTCTGTGGCATCCTACGCTTTTAATTTTTTTTTGTATTCTTTGCAGAATTTTGAATGTGTGAGAAGTACCATAGGTATTCCAGTTTTGTTTTCTTAATTTTAAATGAGATTTGTAGATGTATCCCAATTTTATTAAACATTTGATCTCATAAAGCTCCTTATGTAGAAACTTCTAATCCATTTACCAGTATTGGGAGTATACAAGATTTTAATAATTACGCAGGTTTCCAAAAAAAAAAGTTGATGCGTATTTGACAAAATCATTTTACTCTTATATAATTTGACGCCCTGAATCTAAATCTTTCCGCTAACCTTTACGACGTCAGGTTGAAGGTCATTTCAAGGTAAAATGGGGTAAAATTCACTAAATAAATCTGAAGAAGTAGATATGTAGGTTCTTGAGGTCACTGAATCCGAATTCATGATTTGTTTAATCCCTCAAGGTCAGCAAGATGTTATTTCAGGGTCATTATTAAATTAAATTGAGAAAAAAACATTAAATAAATCTGAAAAAAAGATATGTAGGTTTTTGGGGTCGCTGAATCCAAATTTGTGGTTTGTTTTATCCCCCAAGATCAAGCAGAACTTATTTCAGAGTAATTTCAGTGTCAAATTGAGAAAGGTCTACTAAATAAATCTGAAAAAGAAGATATGTTGGTCTTTGAGGTCGCTGAATCCGAATTCGTGGTTTCTTTAATCCCTCAAGGTCAGTCAGAGGTCATTTCAACGTCATTTCAAGTTCAAATTGAGAAGAATCTACGAAATAAATCTGTAAAAGAAGGTATTTAGACTTCTGGAGGCACTCAATCTGAATTCGTTGTTTCTTTAATACCTCACGGTGAACCAGAGGTCATTTCAAAGTTATTTCAAGATCAAATTGAAAAATCCACCAAATAAATCTGTAAAAAATGTAAACCCAATCGCAGCTAGATCGATATCCGTTACACAGCAGACAGGCAAGCGGATCGAGTTTTTGAGCCGAAACTCAAGCGCCTAAAACCACGTACCCCACTCGCAGCTACATTGATGTTTGCTACAAGCAGGCACGTGAACGGAGTGAGTTTTCAAGGTAAAACCCAAGCGTCTAAAACCACACACTTCACACGCAGCTAGATCGATATCCGTCACATAACAGCTAGGTTGGTGAAGCGAGTTTTTATAAGTGGATAACACAAATCCCAAGCTCTCTTACATGCTGTGCCTGGGGTATATGGTTTCCGGAAAGGTTGGAGTTTATTTCATACACTCATAAATCCTTGTTTTTTTCCTTTGTCTGTGGCGTAACGGGCACTGATCTCGCTGGGCGTGGGATATGTGGTTATGATAGCTTATGTTTTGGCATATTTATAAAAACTTGATCCGCTCGCCTGTCTGCTATGTAGCGGCCATCAATCTAGCTACACGTAGTGTGTGTGGTTTTGGGAGCATGGGTTTCATCTTAAAAACTCGATCTGTTCGCTTGTTTGCTGTGTAATGGATATCAGTGTAGCTGTGCATAGATTATGTGAGTTTGGTAGCTTGGATTTTGGGTTACTATTTCATAATAATGAACTCTAACGCTTGCGTATCTGCTGTGTGTAACGGACATCAATCTGAAATGCGCGTGGGTGCTCTTCTTTTACAGATCTATTTAGTAGATTTTTCGCAATTTGACTTTAAAATGAAGCTGAAATGACCTCTGCTTGACCTTAGGAGATTAAACAAACCACGAATTCGAAAATGACCTCTGGTCGACTTCAGGGGATTAAACAAACCACAATTCGGATTCAGCGATCTTAAAAATGCACATATCTACCTCTTCCGATTTATTTAGTGAATTTTACCCCATTTGTTTGAAATGACCTTGAACCTGACATGATAAAGGTTGGCGGACCTCAGATTTGGATTCAGGGCGTCTAATTACATAAGAATAAAATAGTCTGATCAAATAGACATCCACATTTTTTTGTAAATTTGTGTTGTTAAAGCCAGCGACAGAACTTTTTATGTTGGATCAATTTGTTAACTATACTTCTGTAAGATACCAAACCCATTTTATGGCCTACTCGTTCATAAGCAGTTGAATTTTATTAGAGTTCCATAGTCATTAGAAACTCTGACGTCTCGTCCGTCTGTAAGTCACAGACTTGTAACTTCATCATTCTTTTGCAATAAAATTTAGTTTTTATATGTTTCTAAAAAATTCAAGGACAGATGTAAAGCAAAACTGACAAAATAGTAATATACTTATCCGTATGTAGAAATTTAAAGTGATATATTTCTTTCATTCATTCCATCAAGGTATAGATAAAAAAAGTTTTCTAATTGTCATATAATATATTTTATTTAGTCACTTTAGGCTCGAAATATAAGCCTTAAAGCTTCTTTATAATCGGTTTCCTGCATTTAATTTTCGAACGGTAAATTTTAAGAATGTGAAGAAATTCGACATATTAACATTTAGCAAATACTTTAAACGAAAATTGATGCAGTTAAATTACGTTCACTAATTTATAAGTTACAAATAGGTGAACGGCAAAGCCTCTAAGAGATTCTTAACACAAAACTACACATTGGGATCGCTTGCCGGAGAGGTATGGGCATTACGCGAAAAATAAAGATCCGAATTTTGACTTTCTTTTCATATAGATGGTTAAAGGATTAAATTGAGCTCTTAATGGGCACATCGTTAGGTGTGCAGCTATGCACCTGTCTTTACTATTAATTTAAAAAGTGAGCGTGCTGCAGGTAACAACTGCATGACCTAGCAAATAAGTAAAAGTGATTTTGTGAAAATTCATATTTAAGCTCCCTGAGTGCCGATATTTTTATTTTCAGAAATGTAATTATTATTGATATTTTAATTTATTATTATTATTATTTCATCAGATAATAATTTGCAATAACGCACAAAAAATAAATAAAATAAGTAAAATATTTCATTAAAATTATTTTTTTGAAATAATAAAAAATATTGTTGTTCGGTATTGTTCGGTCATTAAATCTATATGAGTTGATAGAATGATTTATTAACAGGTGTTGCAAAAAAATTCTTAACATTTTTGTTCCAATTGCAATTTTATACCAAAAACGAATAATAATATATGTTTAACGAATTTGTGAAGCTCTTTAATTTAAAATATGTTCAATCTTAGGCACTTTCATTAATTTTTATTCAATACATCCTAATCAGCCATAATTCATAAAATTAAGTTATTCTTGAATTTTTGAATTCAAGTATAATTTCCGTATTCTGAATACGGTTTCATACTTTTTCGTGAAAACCACGCCCAGTTTCCATTAAGATGATCGTTCTCTCGAGAACGAGAATAGGTACCCTGTTAGTAAAAACAGAATTTACACAGAAAAGCTTGCGCGCGAGATTGAACGTAAGCGCCCAAGTTCGCGCGGTCAATACTTTACATGTAAAGGCCGCTAAAGAAGCAATATTGCTTTACACGAGGAAATCTCTTATGACTTTGTTCAGAAGTTCTTTCTGTACATCGAATGCGCCAACCTCTTGATCTTGAAATAAAACACTTGCCATTGCGTGACATGTATTTTTGCTATAAATTATTTGGATGTTCATATCAAGATTATCGTCACCTTGAGTAAAGCTATCATTATTATCACAATGAATAAGTCTAGAATAATTTTTCAGCGTCGTAGATTATTATTACTACAACAAAAACCATATGAATTCAAAATATCATCCAAACACTTTTTACTGAATATATGACGTAATAATAAAGTCAATCCAAATTGAAAAGGAGAAGTAAGCGAATTATGACTTCTCCGTGAACAATAAATTTTTCTCTCCGAGCTGCTGAGGGATCGACGCATAAATTTTCCGGCATTCGCCAATTGTCCGTAAGAAAATAAAGAGCATCCAACAACCTAAATTTTGTTAGAAGTTTGGAATGTCTTTGCATGTTTCATTGTAATTTTATTTGCAATAGAACATCCTTTAGTTTTAGAAATATTAACTGTTTTTCGCTGGGTGCAGCCACTCGACGTATCAAAGTGTTTTCATCATTCCTGTCATCAGTACTTTGCTAACAGTCGCCCCTTTTATTTATTTATATAATCTAATAACTTATGAATTAATAATAGAAAAGGAAATTCAGTTGAAGTCATGATATCAGTTTTACCAGGATAGGAATGAAATTGCAATTCTATATCGGTAGCTTTCCTTAGTTTTTCCTTTATAAAGCTTGATTTTTTATTTTTGATTGCTTCATCATAACTTTTTACAATTTTTTCAACAGCACATTTGATGAAACTCTCACAAAGGTGTGGTAGAAAATCTGTTTTACCGTATTCGAATTTTTCTTTGTAAGCTGGAACAACAATTTTAGCAACATTTTCATAGATTTCGATTGTAGCCGACTTCTTGATTAAAACGCTTTGGAGAGCATTTTCACTCACATAATTGAATTACAAATAAGACGTGTTTTTCTATAATTTCACTGCACTACTCAACAATTTTTGGATGTTTACATCTTTTCTAATTGCAGTAGCAAGGCGATCTTTTGTTTTAATATTTTCACTTTGTGGTATGACTTATAACTTTCTTTTTTCGAATGTTCTCCTTTACTGCACAAAAAATAGACAGTCGAATGATGACAATTGGAAAATACATTGTCTTTTACTGGATGAAATTTGCAATATTGTTGCTTCGTATTGATATCTTTTTGTTATACTGACTATGCAAAACATTAACACACATTACTGAACTTTCGTATAAAATGATCGTATAATCAGCGCTAAAAAATCTATACTTTGGTTTTTTTAAATTTTATATGTGAATATATTACTCTGAATGCACTTGTGTGTTACATTAAAAAATAGCCGCGAGTAAACCTGTTGAATACTAGACCTGCCCGCAACGAGGTGATTGCAGCAATCTTAAAATCACTATATATTTGCATATTAAAAATTGAAATTTTCCGAAAAAATTCTTGACATTGTGAACTTTATTTTTATTACTATATGCAGAAATAGGCCATTGAAACCTTCGTCACTCAATTTTTGCACTAGTAAATACTGAACGAAATAGCTAATAGAAAATTTTATGAAATGTCCTGACTTGCCGGAAAATGCTTTAGAAATTTCGGGCAGACCTTGTTATTTTTTTGAATTGTTTCACGAGTATTTCATATAGAAATATTCATACTCTTAGTTACACCGCAGATTTTTTTAGAAGCATTTTTTACATGTTTATTTGTAAATTAGGATCAAATCTTCTAATCTTAAATTAAGTCAAAGGCACTTCTTCAATTGTATTAAGATTGGGCGTATAAACATAATTTGCTTGGCATTGACACTTTAAAAAAATCAAAATGACGGTTTTGTTTTTTTTTGCGTCTCTGAGCATGAATATATGGTATAAATTTAGAATGTAAATATGGGGATTCAAGATGGTAGATCAATTTATATATCGATTCAACTTAAAATCATTATTTTGACGTTCTTGGGGTTACTGGGTATGCATGCTTGGTATTTATAATTATTCAATATGACGGATTCAAATATCTTGCTTATCATTTATAGTCCAATTGTATGGCATTTTTGCAACTTAATGTCGCTTCTCGGATCCCAGACGCCATCGTTGCCTATCGTTCCAGTCTCCTTCATGGAGTACTCTACTTTCCATTTCGGTGCGGATATTTGAGATCCATTTTTTCCGTGGCCTTCCTCGTTTATTTTTTTGTGATGGTGTTAGTTCCAAAGCTTTAATGGTATCCTTTCTTTGCTTATTCGTTGCAGGTGTTCATTATCGTATTTTTTAGTTCCATTCTTTCTCTGATGGTCTCATTTCTTACATGATCAAATAAAGTTAAACCGGAACATCTTCTCCAGTACATCATTTCGGTTGAAAGAAGTTTTTGTGACATATTTTTATCTGTGACCCACATTTCTGACCCATACGTCAATACTGGCTGAATCATAGCCTGATATATCCTTCTTTTTGTTTTCTTTGTTAGGTTCTTACTCCACAAGATTGGATGCAGTGCTTTAATCATATTTTTCCTTTTTCTATTTTCTTTAGTATATCTTTAATATCTTTTCCATCTTCATCTATTGTCACTCCTAGGTATTCGTATTGTCTAACGTGTTTTATTATTCCGCTTTCTGTTTCGATGTCTTGTCTTATGCCTCCTATAGTAATGGATTGTGTCTTTTGTATGTTTACCTCTAAACCCCATTAAGTGAATTCTTCTATGAATTTATTTATCATGTAAGTTATGTCTTGCTGGTCTCAAGAACTACCTGATCATCTGCAAGGAGGAGTGTATACAAGTCAGTATCCTATATCCATATCCTCATGGGCTTCATTTTCTTATCTACTGTTTTAAAGTGCTGCAGAGATAAATTTTAAACAGGGTTGGAGAGAGGCAGGAGCCCTGTTTAACCCCTTTTGTTTGTGAGAAAGCCTCAGAAGTTTGATTTCCGACCTTAACAATCGCTTGGTTTTCTCTATACAGTGCTTTTACGGCGTTTATATATAAACTATTGATGTCTGCTTCTTTCATTGCGACCCATAATTTCTGCAAAAAGACGGAGTCAAATGCATTACGAAGATCTATAAAAGTAGCGTGGCTTCCTCTTCCATTCGGGCTGTTAGGACTCTTTCGTAAAGCTTTCCAATGGACGACGTAATACTATAACCCCCACAATTACTGTAGTCGCTCCTATTTCCCTTTTTATAAAAGGAACTTATGTAAGAGCTCATCCAATCTCTTGAAATCGTTTCCCCTTTCAGACACTTGTTAAAAATTACACAAAGCAGCTCATACGTTCTTGTGGTGGCGTACTTAATTAACTCGATTGGTAATTATCCTGGTCCTGGTGCTTTATTATTCTTCATTTTTCATAATGCTGTTTTTATTTCTTCTAGTTTAATGGTATCTACTCCATTAACTTCTGTTTCGTCTATATCTAGTTGAGTATCTAAATATTCTCCACGTTGTTATTCCAGTAGATTATCATAGTAGTCTTTCCACTCGTCTTTTATGGGATTTGTTTTTCTTCTTTCATTTGTACTTCTTTTAAGACTGTTTATAGTTCGCCAAGCTTCTCTTGACCTAGAGCCTACCACCATTGAGCTAATTTCGACACATTTGATTTCCCATGTTTTGTTTTCTGTTTCTTTAATTTATTTTCACATTATATATTTATATCAATTATAGTTTTCTCTATGGTCATCGTCTTTGGTATTTAATCACTTAAGATATTGGTTTTTCTTTTCTTCTACCAGCTGGGTTAAATCATCTGTTCACCAAGAATCCTTGTGTCTCGTTGTATCTTTAACACCAAGGGCTTCGAGTGCTGCTTCGTGAATTTTGTGTTTTAAAGTTTCGTACATCTTCTCTGCTGTGCCGTTAATTTCTTCGTTTAATTTTTGTGCTAAACGTAGTTTTTAAAGGAAACTAATGGATTCGTCTCTTAAGCTATCTGTGTTATATTTCTTGGCGGCTTCCCTCTTGTTATTTTGTTCTTGATATATGATATGCTTATTGTGACTTATTTCAACGGGTGATTTTACTAGTAGATGATCTGAACCATACTCAGCTCCTCTCCAAACCTTTACATCGTATGGTATTATGAAAGTATCCTAATCACAACATAGTCAATAACTGATTTTAGATTTTTTGTTTTTGGTGTCCAAGTATATTTGTGTATGTATTTGTGTTGGAAAAATCCATTTAGGAGTCTCAACGAGTGTTGTTCATAGAGCTCTATCCATTTCGTTCCATTTTCATTAACTACATCCTTTTCGTGTTGTCCAATTATTTTACTGTTAAGAGCCTTACCCACTCTTCCGTTCAGGTCGCCTAACAAGACTATTTCTTGCCTATTTTTTGTCTTATTTAATTCCTTAGAGAGATTGTCAAAGTATTTGTATCTGAGTCGCCTGTAGAATCATAGATGCCAAATATTTTAATTTCTCTTCTTTTTATTTTCATGTCAACTGTCACGATCCTTTTGTCTATTGGATTCCAGTCAATTATGTATTTTTCCATGGTATTTTTTACTGCAATAGTTACACCAGCTTTGGCCCGTAATCCAATTCATTTCAAAATTGATATTTGGGGGTTTTGGGGGTCGTAAATAAAAATTATATCTACAATATGTAAAACAGATTTAAAAGATATCCTTAAGTAAAACACAAAATACGTATTCTTTAACGGCACGTAGTGATGTACACATACCTATCAGTTCGGGAAGATTTTGGTGATGACGGCATTGATGTTATCCAGATTAAATCAGTACAGTAAGAAGAAATTAACTTACGATACATATTTAACAAAAATGTTTTTACCTTTTTAGGGCATTTTAATATAAAACGATACTTTTTAAAAAAACTTATTTTATTTGTATTTATTTTTATAGCTTCAGAAGCGATTTCTGGAATAGAAATTCTCACAGTAGTGTCTGGTAGTACCATCTAAAAATTTTTTCTGAATTTTTGGTGCTTCATTGAGACTTAACTACTATGTAATTTATGCGTCTAAAGACAAACATTTCAATTGAATGTGTAGGTACTTGGGTTAAATTATCCGAGATTTCAGTATTTTATTAATTGAGAAGTTCGACGATTCTTTCTAAATCTTCTTCACTTTCGACGTTTTGCCGAACGTCGTGGGACAAATATACGTCTATTTTTTCTTAACGTTTAAAGTGAGCCTCATTGCACATGATCTGGATGATATTAAAATTTATTAAATCGACATGGTTATTGACGAAATTGTGGGCTTCATGGCAATACTCTTTCTGATGCATTTTTGTTCATGCTAGCATGAATCACATAGTTCAAGATACAGCTCTATATCTTGACAAGTTATATTTCCGAGAGTTTTTTCCTCCATGACGTAAACTTTTGTAGTATTAAAGAGTATTAAACAATTTATTATCGGAGACATATAAGATTACATTACTATATTAACGGATCTTTCCAACACTACAACAACCAGTAATCATGTGAGTCAGTTTTGTATTAATATCATTCAATCACTCTTCGTAACTTTGATCAGTAATGCAATCACTGCTTTTAGCAATAATTTAGATTTTACTGTGTAGTCCTGAAAATCGATATTTCATATCTAAAATTTGTAATTCAATTGTGTTCGTTCTAGTAATCGAAAAATACTCTATCTCGCTATGGCTTGACAGCATTTCGAGTTATCTATTTTTATCATTATGGATTACCAGTCAGGAATTCAAATATTCTATTAACTGAAAAGGTCAACAACTCATTCTAAATTTTCTTCACATTCAACGTTTTGTGCAACGTCGTAGGATAAAGATATGTCTATTCCTTTTTTAGGGTCAAAGAGAGCCTCATATTACACAATCTGAACGAGATTAAAAGTTTTTAATTCGACATGATTATTGACAAAAGTATAAGCTTCGTGACAATCCCTTCCTGATGCCTTTTTGTTCATGTTAGAATGGTTCACATAGTTGTAGCTATAGCTCTATATATTGACAAGTTATATTCTCAAGAGTTCTTTCCTTCATGACATATACTTGGGTAACATATCAAAAAATTTATTATCGGAGACATATAAGATTACATTACTATATTAACTGTTCTTTTCAAACCAACAACAACCAGTAATCATATGAGTCACTTTTGCATTATTATTATTATTCAATATCTCTTCGTAACTTTGATCAGTAATGCAGACACTATTTTTAGCAATATTTCAGATTTTAGTGTATAGTTCTGAAAATCGATGTTCCATATCTGGATCTTGTGATTTCGATGTTATCGTTCTACTAGTTGAACAATACTCGATCTCGCAATGGCTTTACAGCATTTCGAATTACCTATTTTTAAGATTACGGTTTATCAATCAGGAATTTTATGATATGTCTAGGCAGGGAATATAATAAACATTATTACGGCATTCTTTTCGATAATTACTATTTTTAGTTTCATCACTTCCAACTAATCACGATCAAATAAAGAAACTTTTGTTGAATGTTAAACCTTAATTGTTCTTTTAATTAATCATGCGAAAATAAAATATATTTTAAAAATTATAATTTATTAACAACGGCTATTAAAATATAAAAAATCAATTTTCAGTTTGTAAGGTTTGTAACTGGTATAAGAAAACATATTTCTTTCATTTTCATTTCGATAGTGAAAAATTCCTGGAAAAATTATAATACATGATTTCAGATTAACAAATATACAAATCAAAACATTAATGTCAAGATCTCCTCCGAAGTGAACAAACTGGACGAGGAATTTTTATGGCTACTTTTATCACCAAAATACGGATTGAGGTTAGCCACATAACATTAAAAAAACATTATTACTTAGACCACTGATAATTCATTAAAAACAGTACGGATGTTTCATACATTCCCTGGCGGCTTTGGATATTCTACATTATGTTTAGGTCTTCTATAAAACAATAAATTATATACGCAGTCGGTAACGTATATAATATCACTAATAATTTTAAAAGTAGCGTTCTTCAAATAGAACCAAAAATAGTTTTGAGAGACGCGGTAGATGCTTTTTATTTTTTAAATGTCCGTTAGCGGATATGTATGTTAATTTTATCATATTGATATTTCGATGTTTTCTTTTACTTTCTTTTAATGAAAAAAGAGTAAACCAACATATTAAAAAGATTTATTTAGGACATATATTTAAATATGCGGTTTCTATGTAGGATGCAATCAATTCAGTAAAATCTACAAATATCTTCATGAAATTTATTCTTTTACAGCAAGAGAATATTAAATGGGGTAACGGTGGATGATTTCCACGATAATTATAAATATTTAATACAGATTATCATTAATATCATTTTTGGATATTCCGGAATACATTTGTCATTTTAGATTCCAGTTTTGGGGAGTAAATAGGGTCTGATTCTTCTTGAGATTTTTTTTATTAAACTATTCACAGATTCTTTAAGAATAATTGGCAGATATATATACTTTTGATGTCATGAAAATTTATAATGAGGTCTGCGTAAAATATGCGCATAAAATCGCTGTAACCCTGACGTGAATATTTTAGTGACACCTATGGGCATTTGAAAATCATGAACAAACAAGTTATGTTGGAGTTTTCAATATCTACTATTTCGGTACTGATTTAATTTGGGGCAAAAATATTATTTTTTGTTTTTTTTTTATATTTTCCAATTGACTAAATATCAAATTAATCAGAAAATATTCAAGTGTTTCTAATTATTTTAAACTGTCATACTTAAAGTCCATAAACAAAGAATTTCGGGAACAAAATAACAAAGTATTTTGGTCTACGACTTAAAAATAATTTTTGTTCCGGAATTATGCTTGGTCAAAGGAAGCATATGTGGCTGAAGATTTTATGGAGCTTTCTACATCAAATAACGACAAGAATATAATTAAAACATGTTAAGTTCCTAAGGTTGCTTTTAATTAAAAATAACTGCCCAATATACTTAGGGGAGTTGAAACACCTCTGCAGAGTACACCCCCATTTCTAAAATAATATTTTAATCAATTAAACTTGACAATTTTCTTCCATTTTAAAATATACTTAGACAGAGAGGGTTAAGTGTCTTTTAAGTAAAGATACTATAGACTCACAGTATTTTTGCTTGGTAGAGATGGTACATTTCCAAATCGAAAATAGAATGTTGCACTTCATAATTTTCTCCCACTTTAAAGTTTACGTAGATAGAGAGAATTAAATATCTTTTAACTAAATATAATATAGATTCGCATCATTCTCGTTTAAATCTATATTATTTTATTAAATATAACGTACTTCACGATTTTCTTCCACTTTAAAATTTTCATCGGCGAAGTGGACTACATATCGCTTTGGAGGGATGGTAAACCTCCAATTCAAAGATATTATTTTGTTAAATATAACTCATTTTACGATTTTTTTAAGTTTAAAATTCAAATAGATAAAGAAGATTAAATGCCTCTTAAAATTTAAGCTATTCTTAGTAGGGGTGATTCATCCCAGCGTCGAAAACATTATTTCGTTGAATTAAACACAATTTAAAATTTACGAAGGTAGAGTAAATATGTTTTAATAAAAACAATATAGACTCGCGCCATTTTCGCTTAGAAAGGGTGGTACACCCCCAAATAAAAAATAATAAAGGTCAAGCTGAAAAATAAGTTTAGTTAATATGCTACAGTCCAGAGAGGAGAAGGTCTATTAATACCAGGGCAGCTTCTTATCAATTTAACCACAAACTGGTTTCGATTATCTCACTGTTACAGGTCCGAAACATCCATAGTTAATGGTTTCAGGTTACTCAAGCGTTATCTCATGGACAATTATATTATGTCTACCATCAACATCCAAACCACACTAGTGAATTGCCATAGGATTTAAATTCAGGGGCCCTATCCTCGAACTGGGGAACGTGAAGTGAACGGTGAAAAGGTGGCGAACGCGTAGTCTTGAAATGTTCATCACTCATATCCTCGTTCGCCCGGTGGAAGGTAAGCGAACGGTGAAACATGCGCAAATGAAATGTCAGCCGCTAAATGACATATTTAACGCACGGATTTCAAAAAATGAAATAGAATTAAAAATTTTTATTTTATTTTTGGTTCTTCAAAATAACTCACATAAAAAAATAATATGTTGACGAACCGTTTCTTTAAAACGTTTTATTTTCTGAATAAACAGTTGAAACGTTAATTAGGTGGTACCCCGATATTTTCAATATTTGCAAATTGTTTAATAAAATATCCTTAGAAAGTGGAATATGTCTCGCAAATATTAAGCAAATTTGAGATTACAGACATATAAAATTATTACAGGAGATTCTGTTCATAACTCAATTGTATGAGCGTGCTATTTAAAAATGTTTTTCTAGGGCCAGTTCTGCTTAGGGATTTAACATAAATACTTGTGTTCATAACAGCCGAGTATCTTAGTTTTGACCAGTTAAGTCTAACATAATTCTTTTCAAGACGCAACTTATAATAAATTTGAGAAATCACAATTTGTAAGCTATCTGAAACTTTTATTTAAACAAATAACAAATTTTATATTTAAATTATGTTAATTACAGCACTTAACTTAATTAAACTGTGTTAAACACTATACGACACTACAAATAAATAAATATTATGATTATAATTTATCGAGACATATAAATATAAACCCTACAGACCAACGAATGAGGTCTTTCAGCATAAAAATCTTATTTATGGTACTTCGTTCTTCAAGTCTCTACAAATCTTTATAAAATAAAAAAATATATATATTTAAACTTGAATGTGAGATCCGCCAGTATATTTAATGGACGTCTTCTGTCTGGCCTTTGGTTTCGGTCCCTGGTCATAAACAGTTTTACTATCATTGTTCGAGTTTCAGGTTTTCTTTCAAATTTACTTGTCTAGACAGAACATCTTGCAGTAAGAGGCTGGACACTTTGTGAATTCATACAATAAATAACTGATTGG
Source organism: Diaprepes abbreviatus (assembly GCA_034092305.1). Classification (NCBI taxonomy): domain Eukaryota; kingdom Metazoa; phylum Arthropoda; class Insecta; order Coleoptera; family Curculionidae; genus Diaprepes; species Diaprepes abbreviatus. Next base: position 2,430,836 of record JASJET010000032.1, read on the forward strand.
ATAGTTTCCGTAGTGGACTGGGGTGATGGCTTTTAGTCATACTACGTAGAGTTGTAATTTCCACCGTTTCAAGGTTTATCAGTGCTGACTTTCTGCAATTACAGTCAGTATATTACTTTGTATATATGATTGCTACTTTTCTTGATATCCCTTTTTCTTTATATTGGCTGTATTTTTGTTTAACAGTTTTAGAGTGTCAATTTAAGATAAATTTAATCCAGGCAAAGTACAAATATTGTAATGGTAATCAATAACTTCACAAAAATAACAACAACAGCACTATTTTTTTTTACTTTGGACGATGAATTTAAGGTACGAAAACGACTTTTTGCCTAAAATGGCAACAAAACATACTACGGACATTTTCGGTCTGACAGGTCAATTCAATCTGTCATCCATTTTATTTTTTGAAATTCTCGGGTTTTAGCACGTTCATATATGGCAACATTGACTTTTCAAGAATATGGCTTTTACTGTCAAAAAGTTCACATCGCCATTCCCATCGCCATTCACATCTCCTTTCACATCACACTTTCGAGAATAGGGGCCCAGGTGTTACTTATCAACAGGGACGATTTGAGTTGTAAGTTATGTTTGAACTGTCATAAAAAAACTTTTCCAATGACATCGTTGAAAATGATAAAAGATTTTTTTATCATATTTTAGTCGTATAATCTGGTCATTTTTAGAATCTTTAAATTCTTAAATACTTGTGTAATATTCATAAAAAAAAACGATTTTACAATATTCTGTATGTAAACTATCGTGAAAATTAATGTTTAATCTTAAAAAAATTGAATAATTTTATTTACAGCAAATTAAATAATAAAACTTCTAAAAACAATATCGTTGACATGCTTTCTTCTTTTATTAGGAAGAAACATGCAATTGCATTGAACCATAAGCTTTTAGGTAGAAAGTAGTTAAAATTATAAGACACGAAAATTGAACGTTACAAAAAATGTTGTTACGCCGGTGGATTTTTTACCGCATACTAGACTAGCGTTTGTTTTTTTCACGTTCTGATTACGTTCTAAGGCGCGAACTTGTATGGAATAATTATTTTTCGAAAATAAGCATTTATATTTTTGCAAAGAAGATTGATATTTTGAATTAAAAAAAGCCACTATTATAATGTATAATGTATAATAAAAAATGAAGTCAAACATTTGGACCTAGTTGATCTAGTATTATACTATAGATTTATTAATTAAATCATGTTTAGTAATTTAATCAAATGAGGCAAATTTTCAAAATAAAAAATAATAATAGTTATAGAAATTCGGGTAAAACAAACTCTCACATTAAAATTGCGACCGAAAACCGAAAGCTGATAGATAAGTGTACATAAGATCATAAGAAACCGATCATCTGTGGCTTTGTTTCTAGAATCATTCGCACATGTGTCCTCAAACTTTTAATACAAGTACAAAAGTGAAATTAATTTCTTAGATTCAATTTGGTCTTCATTAAATAATGTAAATTTCATTTCCAACTTGATTTCTTATGCAAATTTAAAAATGTAATTAGGAACCGTTCAGCATAAACCAACATAAACATGTTTTTAATTTGAAGAAAAATGATAAATAACCGCAATTTTTACTGTTTCTCAAGCAGGATCGTGATAATCAATGGCCATAGGTCCTTTTTTCAATAATTACATTAAAATTTAATATTTAACATGACCTTTTTCTAATTACGTTTTCAAACGGAGGAGTCATCAAAACTAACCTTTCCCCAGGGTGCATAGAGAAATTCACTTGATCGTGTTCATAAATTTATGCACCAATTCAGTCTTGAAGTACTTGAGAGTTTTTAAGGGTGTAATTTTAAATTTATATTAAGTCCCAGAATCGTAGCTCTCATGACTAACTACCATGCCGCTTTCCTTAACGTTATTGAAATGAAATCATATATATCAGGTTTGTCTACTTTATTTGAGCTGGCGGAAACAATTCGGTTTCTTTTGCACTACCCCATAAAAAAAAATAATCCTGGTAATGATAAACCTGCAATAATTTTTATTGGTTACCATAAAAATACTTTTTATCTAATACGCCACCTCTTCCAAGTATACTATCTTATCATAATAAGTACAAATAGCATAAAAAACTTAGATACATTTGAAAAATAAATCATTTTTGCATGCATAAGCAAAAGGTAAACACTTTTTACAGAATTTCAAATGAAATTAACCTTATAAAATCAACTATCAGTAGCCAAATGCCTGCCATTTGTAAGCCATCATCGTTTGTACAAGTCTCTCTGTAAATTAGGTTTTTGATCTAATCTAAGTTGTTAATTTTCTTTCATTATTATTACGTGTCCTCAAAATAATATTATTAAAATTGACTTCCGTTTAACCAAGCGAGTTACGATCTGCTAATAAAATAAAATCAGAGATTCCAAAAATATGTGTGGATGGCTCATTTTACATAAAATTTAATGATATTAGGTCGACAGTTAATTTGAAACTGGCAGATATAATGATAACTACGGGCATTGAGCTTTGAAACGTTTCGTTCTGAAATTTCTAAGAGATGCGTTCGTATTCTTGTATGATATTTTATAACTATTTTTTAAAATCATTTATTGTCCAGTATTTATGTTTCTGGTATATTAAACATGAATTATTTTAAGCCAGCATATAAAGGTATTTTTAAGAAAACATTTAATACTAAAGTTAAAGAAGTTTTTAACATTTATACATACCCTATATTGTATTGTCTATTATAAAGACATAATTTTGTTACTGTAAATCCAGGAAAGGGGCCAATTATGTGAAAAAATACATTCTTTGTCGCTAAACTCAGTAAATCAAGAAGATTAATTTCGGAAAAGAACTATTCGAATGTAAACCATACAGTACCCATAGCCCCTTCTGTAATAGACAATTTTGAATTTTATCCTAGAATAGTTAACCTATCTGATGTTTTATTCACAATGGATGAGTTTCATTTATTGTAAAAGGGCCTAAAATATTCTCCACATATATTTTCAAAAAAATAATTAGAAAGTTTAGCTGTCAACACAAAACTAGCATTTACCTCAATATACATGACAAAATTGATTTTGCTCAACTTTTAAATTACATTGATATTCCCAATAATATTAAAGGTGACATTACAACTATAAAAAATGTGAAATAAAAAATATCAGAAAATTACAAGGGTAATACCATTACAATTTCAAAAAATAAAGAACATACCAATAAAGTCAATAAATTACTAAATGATAATAAGCTTAAGATGAAACATGATCCTACAAACAAATATCAATTTAAGATTATTAAAACGTTAAAGAATAGCCCTATTATCACATAAAACTAAATAAATAAATATAAAATTATGAACCCTTCTGCAGCATTACTATATGGTCTACCAAAAATTTACAAAGACAATAATCCAGTTGCTACAGACTAGCCAAGGAACTGACTAGTTTTTTACCAGGTCTAATAAACTTTCAATCTACCTATTCCATCAAGAACTCGCTACAATTTATGGATCAAACAAAAAACCTCCTGCTACCGGTCGATGCAAAACTAGTTTTCGTCAACATTAAGAGCTCCTTTACATCGATTCCAATAGAAGAACTCACAGACATTGTGAATAGTTTAATCATAGAATTACCTTTAAACAACAGCCAAAAAAGGAACTCCATAACGAACTCCAAAACGAGTTTGCATGGATCAACTTTATTTTGAATTTAATAATCAAAAAACAGAATGATGGACTCCCGATGGGCTTTCCAATTTTACCTTTATTATCGGAAATTTTCACAGCTAATTTCGAAAAATCATTCTTCAATTCAAACAACCCAATTATCAAAATAACGAAATTAACTTCTTAGATCTTAATATCAAAAAATTAAACAATAACTTCGAATTTGACTTTTATAGAAAACCCTACAACCAGGGGTACATCAATCATTTAACCTGTCTTGGCAGATAAAATTATCTCCCTTCTATAGTTTATTCCATCGACTTACCGCTTTTCCATTTAGTAAAGAAAACTGTGCAATTAAACCAATCTCAAAAAACAACAATTACAAAGCAAACCTAATAGATAGTCTGCTAAAGAAAAAAGCTATTAAGAAAGGAATTCTATAACATTAGTAATCCAAAAAAGCCAACTTCAAATTTGTAAACTATACACCACAACTTAACCATATAATTTGTCATAGATTAAACAATTTAGACGGCAAAATATATGTAAAAAAATTGAATATTGGTAGGTTATTAGTTTACAATAAGGATAAAATAGATAAATTAAATAATTCGGTGGTACATAAAATTAATTGTGCATGGATAATTTATTTTGAAGAGTATTAAAAAATACCCTGTAAAAATCTGCTTATCCTAACTTAAATGACTTACCGGAAAACTACGATATCTGCTGGTTAATTTTCTTTACTTCTACCAGGTATTTTGAGGGTACTCACAATCAGGAAAGAGATTAAGGAAACAGGAAAAGGGAAATACCTTTCGTCCGGAATCCCACCGTATACACCTTTCCGATCAAACTCGTCCGCAAAAGCCCAAAAATTCTGAACTTTTAAATTTGCATACCGTTATGCGATTTGTCTGTTCTGACCGTTTTCAGAGACTCTCTTTATTTTCGATCTTATTTTCTTAATCCTAAAAATAGCGAGGTTGCCGATAATTCAAATAATTTTTCGTAGCAAACTTGCTCAAACATACCCCCCGCCCTGAAAAATTGTTTTTCAGCCAAGATTGAAAAAATAAAAAAAAATAAAAAAAACTATACTATACCATCAAAAATTAAATTAAACCGCATTAAACCCAAAACAGGGTTATATTCAACCAAAACATAATAATGATAATAAAATTCTTATTACAATTTCAAAAAAATAAAAAATTCTGTTAACACCACAGTGGATTCGCAAGTCTATTGGGATGGTAACGGACATATCTTTACCACCGGACGGACAAAAATACCTTTGCTAGTTTTAACCGTAACAGTGCGAACCACTCCATCCTTTCCAGGATGTACGTTTATAATCCTAGCCAACGGCCAATGGAGTGGGGGAGAATTATCACTTTTCAGAACCACCACTGTTCCAACTTTTACCGAAGGAGAATTTTCCGCCCACTTTTCTCTAATCTGCAAACTGGTCAAATACTCCAAACGCCAACGTTTCCAGAAATCCTGGACTATCCTGTCGATTAACTGGAACCTGTCTAATCGGTTAATTCGAACATCTGACAAATCTTCAGTCGGTAGCCCTCTAAGTGGCACAAGAGTCAAAAAATGAGCTGGCGTTAAAGCATCGGGAGCCAGAGCATCCGAAGATAATCGACAAAGTGGACGTGAATTGAGTAACGCTTCAATTTGCGTAAACAATGTTGCCATTTCCTCATAAGTTAATAATTGGTCCCCGATGACTCGATAAAGATGATTTTTTACTGCCTTGACATTACTCTCCCACAACCCTCCTTGATGGGGTCCGTAAGGAGTATTAAATCTCCACTCAATACCATCCCTTGCCAGTTCCGATAAAATCATATCTTTATATTCCACCGAATTCACTAAGTTATTGATTTCTCGTAATACCTTTTTTGCTCCTACGAAATTAGTACCGTGATCCGAATACATTACTTGACACGGACCGCGTCGAGATAAAAACCTTTTAAATGCTTGCAAAAAGTGTGCTGTAGATAGAGAACTTACTAATTCTAAATGAACAGCCTTGACACTCATACAAACAAATAGACAACCGTATGCCTTATAAACTTGTGATCCCCTCCTTTTACCTAGAGTAAGGCTTATAGGCCCAAAATAATCTACTCCCGTGTGTAAAAATGGCTTAGTTTGGGATACCCTCTGAGTAGGTAAGTCTGCCATCCGTGGCGTCAGGTTTAGAGGTTTCATTCGAAAACATTTATTACATTTATGAACTCTACTTCGGATCAAATTTCTACCCCCCAAAATCCAATACTTTTGCCGCAGAATAGCCTCCAATAAATATGGTCCGGTATGTAAATTAATTAAATGATTAAAATCTACTAGTATTGACACTAGAGGGTCTTTAGCAGGCAAAATCATGGGATGTTTTTGAAAGAAAGAAAGAGAAGAATTTGTGAGCCGACCGCCCACTCTTAACAATCCGTTGTGTAAGAAGGGTTTTAGTTTCCAAAGTTTAGTAGAGCACCTTTTACCTGCCATTAATAACCTTATATCACTGTCAAAATACTTTGCTTGAACTAATTTTATTAATGTTGTCTCAGCCCGGTGCAAATCTGTGACCGGGATAAAACCTTTTACTGGAAGTAGCTTCAAAAATCTAAGAACCCAGACTGTAATGCGCAAAATTTTTAACCAAGAAGAACATTTTTCAGCTAACTCCAAAAGAGGATGATTTTTCTCCTCGTTAGTCATAATGAAAACATCCTTGAAAACATCCGAGACTTGCATACTTGAAAAGCCTATTTGTTTAACAGGCCAATCCATCTCCGAAAATTGCATCCACTCAGGGCCCGATACCCATAATGGATGATTAATTAACTGCCGTGGAGTAAGTCCTCTAGACAAACAATCTGCAGGATTCCCGATTCCCTCAATATGTCGCCATTGTGCGTCCGGAATATTTTCTTTAATTTGACTCACTCGATTTGCTACAAATACATCTTTTACAAACGGTGAATTTAACCAATTCAGTACCGTCGATGAATCTGAAAAGGCAAATATTTTTGCGATAACTATCCTATTTGCGTATGTATGTATGATATGCCTAACCAAATTGGATAAAAGAAGAGCCGCGCACAATTCTAATCGTGGAATAGTTACTAACTTAAACGGAGAAACCTTGGATTTTGCACAAACCAATCTGATTATCGCTGCACCTTCTTCATTTAAGACCTTTGAATAAACTACCGCTCCGTAACCGTCCTGACTAGCATCTGCAAAAGCCAAAATTGTAACTGGTGTGTCCTCTGTAACATCTAAATGACGTGGAAATTCTAATTTATAAATTTCGTTCCACTCTAACCGAACATTTTTCCAGATATTCCGTACATTTTCTGGAGGCTCTGCATCCCAGTCAATTTTTAATTTCCATAATTGTTTTACAAGTAATTTCAAAAAGAAAATGAAAGGAGATATTAAACCAATAGGATCATAACACCGTGCGACCGATGATAGAAGAGTTCGTTTGGTACATTTCTCGTGGGGAACATCAAGTTTAAAACTAAGAATATCCAATTCTGGGTTCCAACGCATGCCTAAAATTTTGGTATCCGATTTAAAGGTCACATCTTTTGAAAGTCGCTTATTAACTGGAATCTTATTTAATAATTTTCGAGAGTTCGTTGAGAATTTCGTTAATTCAAACGCTCCCGCTGTGAAAAGTTGGACTGATTCTTGATAAAGTTGATGAGCTTGATCTTCCGATGGTATACTAGACACTAAGTCATCCATATACAAATCCCTGCTTATAAAGCTGGCAGCCAAGGGATATTTTTCCTTTTCATCCTCTACTAACTGTTGAATAACCCGCAACGCTAAGTAGGGAGATGATTTTACCCCGAATGCAACTACCGTAAGTTCATAGGTTTCAAGTTGATCCTTTGGATCAAAACGCCATAATAGTCGTTGAAAAGGCCAGTGTTCCTTTACTATATTTATTTGCCGATACATTTGCCGAATATCTGCCGTCATTGCAATTTTAAATAACCGAAAGTTTATAAGAAGTGTAAAAATATCCGCTTGTAATTTAGGACCATTATACAAAATGTCATTCAATGACACGTCAGAGTCCGAGGGCGCACTGGCGTCTAACACCACTCGAAGGAGAGTACTAGAGCTTTCCAACTTAACTACTGCGTGATGAGGAATGTAATAGCTTAAATCATCTGCCAAATCATTTCTTAGAATTTGCATATGACCCTGATCAATAAAATCGCTCATAGCCTTATTATACTCGAATCTCAGATTTGGAAACTTGTTTAACCGTTTTTCCAATGATAACAACCGAAATTGAGCATTTCTTTTAGAATCTCCTAAATTCTTTGGATTATGTTTAAAAGGTAGCGCCACGCAAAATTTTCCTGTGACTTTGTCACGGCTATATGTTTTAAGAAATACGTCCCCGTATTTCAACTCTTCTGGATTAAATATCGATCGCTGTGGAACCTGCTCCAGCTCCCAAAATTTATTTAAAAGCTCTTCAACACATGAGTCATCTTGTTGAGTTAAAAAAGTTAATTGCGCGGTTGGAACAACGTTAGGCACTTGTCCCATTATCACGTAACCAAAAACAGTTTCCATCGCAACAGGTGAACAATCATCACGGGTTATCCGAGATTTTCCAAAAATATAAGGAAATAATTCTGCGCCTATAATGCCGTCTATTTCCCCTGGTTCTGAATATCGCATATCCGCTAAATCAATATTTTTCCATTCAGGAAGAAATTTTGAATCGACAGGTAATTTAGGCAATTTATCCGTAATTTTTTCCACCAAAAAAGCACTAATATTGTATATATTTTCTTTGTTATATCGAGAACCGATCACTAACTCCGTCTTACCTTTCACCTTTTGTGAACTTTCACCCAAACCTTGAACTGAAGAATAAGTTTTCGAAATATTTAGTCCCAATTTCTTACAACATTTCACTGTTAATAGATTTACTTGACTACCGGTGTCTAAAATAAACCTTGCCGTTGCATTTAAAACTGGACTATTTAGAACATAAACCACCGCTGTAGATAATAAAACCGTACTACTACAATTTAAATTGCAATTTTTCGAAATCGTAGAGCAAAGTGACTGCTGACCATCCGTTGGTGATTCTAAGGATACCGCTTCCTCATCCTCACATATTTTTTCTCTAACGGGTTTCCCCAGGTGGAGCAAAATGTGGTGTTTTTTAAAACATTCTAAACATGTCCTACCCGTAGGACAGGACCGAACTCCATGCTTGGGAGATAAACAATTATAACACCAATTATTATTTTTAACCGTTTCATATCTTTTTGATGGTGTAAGTGCCTTAAACTTTTCACAACGTCCCAAATAATGCCCACCTTTTTTACAAAATACGCAAAGTGTGGGTTTTATTTTACCGTCACCTCTAACCTGACCCGAAAAAAATTTTGTATTACGAGGAGACGAGGCTAGAGAACTAGTGGATTTATTTAAATTTAACAATTTTGATTGCTCCTTTACAAAAGTAACAAGATCAGTATATGTAGGAATACTCGAACTGCGTTTAAAACTATCAAAAGTTTTAACTGTCTCAATATCTAACTTATTTCGAGCCAGATAAAATAAAATAAAATCAGATAAATCCGGTAAATTTAATTTTTTAAGTGCACTAACCGCTACATCAAACCTCTCCAAAAACAAATTTAAATTTTTTGCCGATTCCACATTTAGACTTTTAAAATTCATAATTTGATCCAAATAATTATTGGCTAAGTATCGTTTATCCTGATATCTATCCAACAGTGACTGCCAAATTATGTCATAATTATCACCCGTTGGTGCTATTCCAGAGCACATACTTAAGGCTGACCCGCGTAAACGCCCTATCAAATAATGAACCTTTTCCGTTTTATTTAAAATAGGATTATCATGAATTAAACTTTTATAAATGGCATAAAATGTTTCCCATTGCCGGATTTCACCTGAAAATTCTGGCAACTCAATTTTTGGTAAAGAAGGCAACACTCGATTTGGATCTACTGGCGTACTATCTGAAGGATTAGCCCGAGTAGCCTTTATTTTAGCCGCTGCTACTTGAATATGACAACACATTTCATTAATAGTAGAGAGAATCTGATAATCTGGAATAAAATCGTCTTTAATATCAAAACCAATGTCATTAATTTCATCAATGACCATAATTAAAGAATCTCTTGTTGACTTTTTTGTCAAATCATACAAATTTTGTATAATCAAAAATAAAGACTCCTTCTTGGAATTTAGTCTTTTAAATTTGCGTTCCGCTGTGGTACTCATTTTAATTTATTATAATTATCAAAAGTTTAAAACTGAATAAATGAAATCCTTTCAATCCTAGCCAAAACCGTAATTAATTTTATCCAAAATGCAAAACCAAATAATGTTGAAAATGAACGGCCCCAAATAATTCAACACTCTGTATTTAAAGGCAACCTGATTTCAAATTATTACCGTAATAAATTGAAAAACCACAAATTTTATCATAAATTGCTCTAAAATGAAATAATAAATTTCTAAATTAATAATAGACCCGATACTACTATTTTTATTTTTAAATAATTATCCGAGAAACAATAATCAAATTAATTGTTAGTTGTCACCGATCAAATTAGCCAAATTGCGTATTATCTTTGACAACTGGCAACACCGTTCAACAGCAACCCGTTTGCTGAAATCAGTACCCCAAAAAAACCCAAGTTTTTATTCTTTATCGTTCACCGTAAACAATAAAAAATTCTAAGATATCATCAAAATTTAACCGATATTCGACTCGAACAGGACCAAAACATGGATAATTTATTTTGAAGAGTATTAAAAAATACCCTGTAAAAATCTGCTGATCCTAACTTAAATGACTTACCGGAAAACTACGATATCTGCTGGTTAATTTTCTTTACTTCTACCAGGTATTTTGAGGGTACTCACAATCAGGAAAGAGATTAAGGAAACAGGAAAAGGGAAATACCTTTCGTCCGGAATCCCACCGTATACACCTTTCCGATCAAACTCGTCCGCAAAAGCCCAAAAATTCTGAACTTTTAAATTTGCATACCGTTATGCGATTTGTCTGTTCTGACCGTTTTCAGAGACTCTCTTTATTTTCGATCTTATTTTCTTAATCCTAAAAATAGCGAGGTTGCCGATAATTACAAATAATTTTTCGTAGCAAACTTGCTCAAACAGTGCAAGTTGTGACATTATATATATACATATATATATATATATATATATATATATATATATATATATATATATATATATATATATGAAATAAAATGCGAAACAGTGAATGCAAACTTCGCTCCATTATATCCTTTCTGTGTTAGAGGTTGCACAGTTAGAATAAATTGTAATAAAACACAATTCATCCTATTCCACCACCATCGAGATGGTGGCCCACCTGTACTACCACACCGAGAAGAAAGTCAAAGCTTACTCTCCCCGCCACAGTGATACGGCAGAGATACATGTTTCGTCTCGCACTAGACTCATCAGGGTACCGACATGCACCTGGCTGTGCAAAGGACAGATCGGAAGGAAGTATGCAACACTGAACGCGGCATCGCCGACCTCTCATCGGATGGCTTATATATGTTTATACGGCTTTTACGGATTCCTCCGTGTGAGATGCATTAGCAGTGGTTATATCCACATTATGCTATTGTAGTGCTGAAATCACATTCAGCAAACGTACAACTATATGCAACTCCGTATGTAAGTGAAATAAAATGCGAAACAGTGAATGCAAACTTCGCTCCATTATATCCTTTCTGTGTTAGAGGTTGCACAGTTAGAATAAATTGTAATAAATATAAATAATAATATATATGTATATATATATATATATATATATATATATATATATATATATATATATATATATATATATATATGTATAGGTCATATTGGTAAAAGTATAAAAACTCGACTTAAAGAACACTGAACCGTAATTTTAAATAATATAAAAAATTCAGGAATATCCTTACACTGTATAGATCATAACCATTTCATAGATTTAAATAACACCACATTACTCCATTCCGAAAATAAAAGCAAAAGACTGAATTTACTAGAACCACTCGAAATAAAAAAAAAATCTTTTAAAAATAACCCATATCTGGCCAATGATCAACAAAGCTTTCTTTCAACCCCAATTTTAGACAAATATTTGACGTCGTCCCTCCTAGATTTACAGTAATAAAATTTGTTTCTTTAGAATAGACAATAGAATATAGGGTATATATAAAGGTTAAAAAACATCTATAACTTTAATATTAAATGTACTCTTAAAAAAGCCCTCACAAGAAGAAACATTTGTAAAGTTTACCTCTATTAAATTACTGAAACATTAAAAAACAGTCTCTTATATTATATTTCAAAAATGTTTCGCAGAATCAGCACCGTGTATTAACAGATTACTTTGAAAAAGAACAAAAAGAATCTTTTAAATCCGATAAGACATCAAATCCCAAGTTTAGCCAAGAAGAAATATGAAGTATCCAAATTAAATTTAAGACTATATTCATAGAAATTTATATGTGACAGCAAAACTTTTGTGTATTCCACTCTGGTCGATAGTGGGGAGGAACTTCTATGTAGAATTAAGTTTCATTGTGATCAAATAAGGAACAATGTTGACTTAATGTAGCGGGTACAGCAGTCCTCAATTCGTAGTGCCCGCAAGTGTATAAGACTTCACGAAGCCCATGTTGAACCCTCTTACGAATTCTTTGAACTAAGCAGTTAGTTTAACTGTTTATTGAATCTATGGTGACTAGGGAAAATTCCTCTTTTTCATATCAACCTGACAGAAGTTAGGGGACTAACAGTGTAAATAAAATGACGTTTTTTCGAAAACGGTTAGGATTAGCGACATGAATGAAGAGTTCTTAATTTTTAGTCAATAGCACTACGCAACCAATTTTAGTTTATTTGTTGTATATTGTATGAAAAGTGCATGTTTTTATTAATTTTGGGGCGCTGAACACAAATATGACAATGAAATTAAAAACTTATTTGTTATTTTCAACAAGTTTTTTGATAACAATACAAATATACCATGTGCACATTGTCAGTATATAGGGAGACATGACATCACGTATCTTTTAAACTTGAGCTAATATTAAAAAGATAAGGTTAGTTACGGTTTTGCAATGCCAAAAATGGTAAGATTTAGTCGATTTTATTTTAGATATATTTTGGTTGTTGTTCAGGGTAGTTAAAGGTATTTAAAAACCGTTTTCTAAAGTTCGTATCATACAGGGCACAAAAAAAAATAATGTCATGAGTATCACAGCTAGTCCGTCTCTGCAGTTGTGAGTAATTTACAACATTTTCTTGGATAGTAATTTGACGGGTATAAAGTAGTATACATCATACTAAAACCTGGTATACATGATATTAAAAAAAATGGCTCAATAGTTATGTTTAAAAAACTTGATTCCATTGCAGCTCTTTGTAAGCCCATATGTCCGAAGAGGAGGTCTATACGAAAAAAGTTTATATAAACTTGTAGTATTCCTTTCACCTATTTTTTTCATATCCGGGAGATTTTCCACATTTTCCCGGACACGGTTACAGAATATTGAACAGAACACAAACTGATTAAAAAAGGTGTAATTTAACGTAGGTTTGAAAGAATATAACACAGTACCTTTTCATTTTAGGTAAGACTTACTAAATTAGAAAAGACACTATTAATCGACATATATCTTCTTATGATTTTTTATTTGAATAAGGTGTTTTTCTTTATATCTTGTGTCACTTCCTATTAGAAAAGAACTGCGGCCCTATCTCCTCTGATAACTCCGTTTTACTAGTAGAATATCCTGGTGAAATTACTCACATTGTTTGTCACTGAACATACCTAAATTTTTGGAAAAAAAATTCAAATTCAATAGCAATAGATTATATTTGTCATTTATGTGTACACTAACCACATATAACAAAAAAATGGGATTAACACAATCACTTTTCCATGATGTAAACATTTTTTCTTTTAAAATTCTATTATACTAAATGTAAAGTTTCTGATTCAATTTTACAATTTAGTAAACACTTTACCAACGTTAGGTCATTCACATACAATGGGGCAAAATATCAACTAAAATATTACAACTGCCCTCTGACAGAAAACCATCAATGAATTTCAAACACCTTAGAAAAGAGGTAGTATGAAAATAATAATTTAATGGAAAATATTTAAGATTAATTTCTTAAAATTTTAACGCGCCATGACTTATTAAAGAGGAAATTAACTGAATCGATCGATACTTGGTGAAAATTCATTTAATGATTTTTTAAAATTTTATATTAACATCTAAATTGAAAATAAAACACTGTTTTTCTTATAATCTCAAAATGAGTGTCGACTAGTTATATCTAAAATTTAAAAGCGGGGAAATGATAAATAGCATACAGCTAAAAATATCGAGGCTCGGGGAAAGTTCGGAAGAGTTAAATGTGAAAATAAGTGGAAATCTTTCACTTGAATTTTTTTTGAAATATTAAAAACGTAGAACTATAACATTTTGAGCTATTTGACACTACCTCTTCGAGGTAATTAGATGGTAGTTACTTCATAAAGCAAAATAAAAAAAAGTGTAAACAAGATGATGTAAAAGGAAATTTTATTTTATCTGATAATAATTACCAATTAATTTAATTGTTTTATCGTTTTCAGAATGCCACCTGTGAGATGGAAGCAGTGGTTCCATGGTAAGAAATTCAAAACAGCATATATAATGAACATTGTGGCCCGAAATCATGTACCAAAATTATAATTTTGAAAATATTTCAAAAAGAACCTATGAAAATGATTCTGGTTACCTATTTAGTATTAAAAGGTTAATATTTGACTGTTTTTTCGAGTAACCTATTTTTTCAAATAGAAATAAAAAACCGCTTAATGAATTAAAAATATCTCTCTTCATACCCTCCATCCCTCCCTCTCTCCCTCCCTCTCTCCCTCCCTCTCTCTCTCTCCCTCTCTCCCTCACTCCCTCCCTCCCTCCCTCTCTCCCTCCCTAATTAATGAAAAGTAGTGTTGTTATTCCAAAGTTCCAGATCTTTCTATTTGGAACCTTGAAGAGAGAAAAAAATAACTTTATCATCAAATTTGTCATCAAGAAAGGCCTAGGACGAATTTTCGCCTAAGTTATAGAACATTCTATTTAAAAACTAGAACAGACAGCGAAATACATTATTGATTTTGTTGTTAAAAAAAGCTTAGAATTGAATTTTCTACAAAATTTTAGGATATTCTCTTTGAAAACTAGAAGAAACAGTATGAACCAGCATTCATTATTAAATTTAACATCAAGAAAGAAGTTTAGAACCGAGTTTTTTAGAGCTTTTTATGGTATATACTAGACAAAAAAATAGACGAAATGGAGCAAAGAAATAAAATATTTATCGATTGTATAAGACATATACAAGCACGTTACCAAAAAGAAGATCGAAGTCTCAAAGAAAAACAACAAGAAGAAGAAGAACGTCGCATTAAAGAAAAACAAGAGGAAGAAGAAGGCCATCAAAAAGATCAAGATTCACTTTGCAAATGAATACAAGAGATTATTGTAGAAGAACAGCAAAAATCTGATCAAATAATACTAGGACAAACGCAAAAATTTAAGAAAGAGATAGGCGAAATGCGACAAGACATAGGAAAAGTGCGACAAGAAGTAGATATTTAGAATCTAAAATAAAGGACCTTCAGACAGAAGTCAATAAAAACATGGTCCTTGTGATAAAGTAATAGCCAACGGACAGAACATCAAACCCTGAACTTATGACAGTCAGATATCTTGGATAATGTACAAACGCCAATTTGAAGCTGTCACTACTGCAAATAACTGGAACTACGAAGAGATGGCTACTGCATCGTGGACCAGTACTGGAGTTATTGCACCCAAAAGACTATGAAATCTTGTGTGCTGCATTGGAAAGATTTGGAGATCAACATCGGCGCCAGTCGTACCAATCACAACTCAAGTCAAGACATCTGAAAAATTAAGAAAATTTGCAAGAATATGAAACAGATGTCCGACGCCTAGTTCATCCATCTGATAACCAACTTTAGTTATTGTAGTGAAGCACTGGACAAGGCTTTGGAAATAGAAGCAGCCTATAATGTGTCAAGGCTAAAAACAAGAACCCTAACCATAGCGGGAAACAAAAATTCATCGTACCAAATAATGGAAAAAATGTTATCTGAAATTCTCAAAAAACTAAACCCAATAAATGATACTTCACGTTATAGAAGAAATCGGATAAAGTGCTTCAGATATGAACGAACTGGACATGTAAAAAGAAGCTGTCGGGTGCAATTAAGGTCTCCAGAGACCATCTCTCTCTCTCTCTCCCTCCATCTCTCCCTCCCTACCTCCCTCCCTCCCTGCCAGAAAACTTATTTGTATAATAATATGTCAAACTGTTTTATTTTTGTGAGTACTGCTACCTTCCGTTTTTCTCTATTCCAATGATATTTGATACGACAGCTGATGCAGGTATTATATTATAATACAAACGAATATCCTAAAAAAATCGTGTTCAAGTATTGTTATATTTTCAAACACTAAAACTAATCCCACAAAAATGGAATCTGTTACGTATTCCCTCCATATCATGATCAGTGCAGGGCAAGCTATGCCAACATGTAAATATAGCCGCAAGCTTTTTAGGGTCAAGGGGCATAGTAAGTAGGGCTATGTCATGACCGGTCCAGGATGACTTTAGGCAAACACAATTAATTAACTAATCATCTCCCCCTCTTTCTTTTCTTTCCTGAAGCTTTCCTCGTAAACAAAACAAAAGAACCGGCACAGGAGATACGCGGACGACATTATCTATGTTCTTTGGTGGACGCTTGACTTCAGAAGACAATTAACTAAAAAAAAATGGCTGAAAGCCGCAAGGCTAAAGATCATTACATACTATAGTACTATGAATATTCCAACTGAAATTTCTCTGCAAGAAAATCAGAAAGAGATGATCCAAACTCGAATGCATCTAAATAAGCAGGTCTTCTTTTAATCACTGCCAAAGTATTCTGATAAGTGCTAATAATGTTAAAGGTTATACATATTAATATGGGTAGTATCACAATCCTATAGCGAAACTACTCATGTAACCTAGAAATATTGATACTTACTGATATCGATGAGTTTATCAAACTGTGGCTATGTAAAGACGGAAAATTTTTTTTCGAAGTTTTATCCATTGCAAACAATTCTTTAACTTTCTCGTCAGTCGCGCCATTGTCATTTTATTTCTTAAACAAAACAAAACTAATGCAAACAAAGTTAAGACGGCACAACTACGAGCCTTTAAGAACCATTGACACGGAGCGATTGCATTGTGAGAAAATAATGGATAGGACGTCTCTGTCTTATTTCACTTGCAAGAAACCGAGGGTCTTTGGAAGTGGTGAGAAAAGCTTCATAAAGTGTCTGCCACTGGTAGTCATAAATGCAGCAGATAAATCTAATGCTTTTTGTGTTATCTTAAATCACGTGGCATTAAAATCTTGGGACTGTACCGCTTCCGCTCATTACAAAGAATACACGTATGTAAGGTTTTTTTTAATTTCATATATTATAATGATCGAAAATTTAAGTTCTTCAATATTATGGAAATCAATTTGAAAATTACTATAATCAGCTTCTACCTGGATATCCGAATGGAGATCTTTTTAATTTCTAAAACCTGGAAATGCAATTCATGTTCCCACTCTAGAGATGTAGAACAAATTTATTTTTTTTATTCTTAGTTATATTTTGTTAGCTTCAACACTAACTGTAACTTTCCTTCCTGGACTGGGCTGATGCATGACACCTTATGTCAAGACTTGTCGTTTCACAATAACTTTTGGTACAGATTTATATATTTTTATGAAGTGACCTTATAATACAAGCGTACTTCAGGAGGATTAAATAGAAGTTCATATAGAGTATCTAAAACATTTCAAAGTATAATTTATTAGCATCTGTATAACGGAGTTTTCTAGGACCTTAATCAAAATATAATATAGTTTTGCCAGAAAAATGTTAATACGATTTGAGGGAAAATCCATCCCTTTTTTACCCACCAGCATACATCCCAATTGTGCATTTAAAATATTATGCTCTAACTGCTCTAACTTTCTACACATACCTAAATATGATATTGATCCATGACAATCTAGCTAGGATATAAGCGTAACTGTCTTAGTCTCTTTCTTTCTTTATTTAATCATAATTTTGCAAGGAAAACAAGTCAAAGATTAATGAATTGTTCTGTATTGGTAGGCTGGTCAATGCAAGAATATTTTGTTTTAAACGCGTCATTACTTTGGAATGGAGGTTAACAGAAATGGTTAATAGAGCAGTTTTTTCATTAGTCGGAGTCCGTTATTCAGAAGAAAGATTAAAACAGGATAATATATTCCAAATGAAGACTTTTAAAGTATAGATTTCTTTTTTGTTTTTTAAAAATATTTTCTTATTTTGGGAATATAATCTTTTCATACAGAAAACGTACAAATATATGAGAATCTCAACTTTAATTCAAAGCTTTTTCAACCAATCGATAATAAATTCTTTACTCACCGTGAATAACATGATGTAGCAATCAAGCTTCGCAAAAACCGTTATTTAATAAAGTATTGTTTCTAAAAATGTCCAAATTTTGATATTCTTTTGAAATTTTGTAAAGTTTTTAAACTTAAATGATAAGCCATAATAAACAACCGAACTCCTACTAAAAAACTCCTGACTTTATCCTGCTATATTACTCAGAATTCGACTTCATAATTTCTCTTCTAAATACTTATTTCAATAAGCTACAGTCAAAACGAGAGGGAATTTCGTACGTACAAACTTAAATGATAAGCCATAATAAACAACCGAACTCCTACTAGACACTCCTGACTTTATCCTGCTATATTACTCAGAATTCGACTTCATAATTTCTCTTCTAAATACTTATTTCAATAAGCTACAGTCAAAACGAGAGGGAATTTCGTACGTATAAATGCAAATAATATTTTATTATTATTCCTTATAAATTTTTCTGGTAGAACTTGAATTTGCCGACATTAAATACTTGTAACCTGATAATATTAATTGTTTTCCTTAAGATTACAACACCTTTACACTTGCATAATATAGTTTAGTTTGCGTAGATTTCCAGATTTAAAAAAGCATACTAAATGTTATAATCGAAACCAACACGTGATCTAAAGTAAAGGAAGAGAAAGGAGTGCATGTAGAAACAGTTTATGAAATAAGAAACATTTAGTAAGGTTTGTATTGACACAGTTATTGGAAAATATTACGTTTCTAATTAAATTATTAATTTCCTTGAAGCTTTTTGCATTTTGTTGCCAATCGGAAACAATATTAAATTTATTTCAGGGTAAATAATTATAAATTTGAAACAAAAACTTTAATTATGTTGCTTTCTACTATAAAACATTTACATATAAAATTAAGTTATAATAAACTAATTATTTATTATCAACTCTATAATACCATTAAAAAACTGACAAGGAATTCGCTTTCCGTTTGTTTAGATATGCTTATTTATAGCTATTATTCTATAAATTTCTGTACAAAAGTTCTAGCAAATAATTTATAGTGAAATCTACGGCAAAACTCAACATTGTTGTTAGTTATAAGAAATATTCTAATCTGAAAAGCAAACTTCAAAAAATCTTTAATGAATTCGTTTCCTATGATTTAGCCATTCTATGTCTTATACTTATCCCAATGGTGGAATTAAATTTGGAATACATAATAACCAAGAATGATAATTTTAGTACTTGCAATTAAACCATTTATTACAACTAAATAACAACTTGAACTTTTTTTTTAGAAATATTTCTATGCAATATTTTTTTTACCGTCTTCTTTAGTTTTTGTGTAGTCTTGTCGAAGAAACAACTTTTTGAATTTATCGAAAATTTAATATTTGGCCCTTTTGATAACTCGAAAATACAGCCGCCTATAACAAAATCTTAGGAGTAAAGTGTCGACTATCATACATAGATGGTTAAAGAACTTGAATTATGAATGACTTTTGCAGATAATTTATCTTTTGTTTCTTTGATAAATACGAGTGTTTTTACTAATTCATCACTAATATACTTTTGTTATAATTCTTCCAAATCGCGTAAGAAATCAAGAAATGATTTTAGAGATTACTTCAGATCTCATAAATTTAATTTATTCTCTAATATATGTAGAAGTCTTTTATTTACAGTAAAAGAACAATTCAATGATATTGCCGATTATAATTAAAATATACGAATAAAAAATCCATTTCTAGGCAATTTTGATAAGACGCAATAAAAATAACTTACTTTTTTAAATATTCTTCTTTCTCGACTACTGTTTGTTCACTCCTGGACGTAGGCCTCTTTTATGTTTCCCATGTTATCTCGCTTGTCTCTTGATATCATCGAGCTACTTTATATACTGTCTACCCACGCTACACTTTGTTTGCCTCGAACTCCAGCAGTATTCTAGATGTCCATTTGTTTTCATATTGCTGAGCCACATGTCCTATTCATTACAAATTAAGTTCTACAATAAGTCCTATTAGTATCTGTGATTTTAGTTTTCGTCGAATTTTCACATTTATTATCTTATCCCTAAGACTAATACACACTATTATCAGCTCTTCCCATCGTTCTTTGCTTTACTCTCTATTGATTCATGCTCTTTTTATCAATGGCATTATTTCCCAGGCCGTATGGTATTCTGCAAAACACAGGTGTCGAAAATTTTTCTTTTAAGATTTATTGATATGTTATTGTTTCTAAATATGTACTTTAATTTCCCAAAGACTCCGCACGTGAGTCCTATTCTGCTGTGAGATTTTCTTCACCAATTCTTTTTATATGTTCCAAATATATGCAACTTCATATTGTATACGTATAAGCATTTGTCAATATTACCCATTATTTTGGTTTTCGAGATGTTCATTTGTAAGCCGAAAAATGTGTAATGCATTCTCGATGACGGTTTTTCTCATTTTCCAATTTATTTTCATTTACAGTACGTATTTCTTCTTTTGTTATAACGACAATGTCTTCTGACTCCACCTTGCAAATTACCGGGTTTGTTACTCTTGGATCGGGTCTGGTGGAGGTGTATAGCCGAGTGTAAAAATCTTTAATATGTGGATAGTTTTGATTTTAAAACCTACATATTTATATTTTCCTCTTGTCTCTTATTTTAGTGTTTTATATTCAGACACCCTTTCTCAATTCTTTAATAATTCTTTTATTTAGTTCTCGAGACTGTAATGGGTCTCTGGAGAGTCTCTTTATTTGTTACATAAATTTCAGAATGTCTGGCTGCAACTTGAAGTTCTCCTTGTTTCTGAATTTGGTGCATATTTTCTTGGTCGCAATGGAGAAATCTGTAGTAATTTTTTGATTTAGTCATGAAAATTTCGGTTGGTTATAGTTGCATTTCCAATTCTTGTTAATATTCCTCCTCCTTTTGTTTGAGTTCTTGAATAGTAGGCAAAGAGTTGCCTTGTCCAATAAGTATACTTCTTTCGATTTTGATATTAAAACTTAGGGATTCCTCTTACCAGCCTATGATCGCTGCATATGTCGAATTGATTTTATACTGAGCCATTGTTACAGACTACAAAATCGATCGCCGTTTTGGTTTTGTCATCATTTCTTTTTCACGCCCACTTCCCCGGTGTAGGCTTTTTTTGTAGAAGTTATTTACGCAGTATAGGTTTTCTTTATGTAAGGAGTTTATTAGCGTATCCCCTCTTTGGTTTCTTATATCTAAACCAATATTGCTTAAATCAATTTTGTTAATTTTAGCAGTAAAATCGCCATTTATGATTTTTCAGTAACATGTGACTTCGCAGCTTTAGATGGGAGTTCAAGGAATATTTTCATCTCATCGGTATTTACTTGTCGGTGCGTATCCATGAGTGATTTGTATATTATCTTTCATTTAACTTAATACTGTATAGATAACGCAACCAGAGATCGAATTGCGTTCAGTTATTAAATCGCTTAGTTAATAAGAAGGACGACTACCATTTTTCGATAAAATTATTTTGATATAAGACATAATTCGGCTTTAGAACAGTAGTTTCTCTCCCGAAAAGCTTGTTTCGCATAGCTCGGGAACGTCCCATTTGGTATGTTCGAGTTATTCTTCTAGCCTAACTAACGATGTGCTGAAGTGCTTTTTGTTCTGATGTTATTTTTAGTTGCGAAAATTTTGTGACATTTCATTTGTGTTGTTTTAGCTTAAGTGCCTTTCCCAGAATCAGAATTGAAGCAGACTGATTTGGTATTAGTGTGAAATTATGTGTGTTCTACACTGTTTACCTGAAGTAAATAGTATAAAATACTATAACCGTTTATTTTGAGTCAGATGCTATTGTGCTAGTGTTGGTCCGTTTTTAGTAATTTATTTTCTCGGTACCACCCATATCTGGGAGATATTTCTTCTCTGCCTCCTAGAGAGGTGCCCAATGAAGAACTAGCAACTTCACACGAGTTTTAATTAAAATTTTTTACACATTTTATCGATGAAATTATTGAAAATGTTACCTTTTCTAACAATGCTTTCAATACGTCATTATTATCAAATTCGACTTCTTATGAACATCCTTAAGCTCTATATGTGTTGCTAGGGAACAGTTCAAAGTTTACTTCATGAAGTGACCCACAAACGTCAAAGCCACGTACCACTGTAAATTGAGTAATATCGCCACGAAATGTCCCATTGTGAAAAGTTACCTTATTAAACAAATTATAATTTATGCTTAGGCTAATGAAATTGAAAAGTTGCGAAAATATATTTCTAGATCCTTTAATTTAAGAAGGATAATACACACTAAAAACTGGCGACACTGTCAAGCTGTTTCGCGGTACGTAAAGTAGAAATGTCTTAACATGTGTAGCTGTTTGTCACTTGTTTTTAGATGTATGGTAACCGATATAAATAGATTAAAGTAATAATAAGCATTTTAGAAAAGTCACATATAATTGTCTTGAAAATAATAGCAGTTGTAAAATTTAACAAAATTGATTACGTATACACAGTTTAAATATTTTGTCCAAGAATAAAAACTACAATCTGATACAGTCTTTGTTAACCTTCTTTCAGCTGGTGTTTTAAGGAAACGTGTGTTCAATAGAGAATAAATAATAGCACTGTTTGAAAATATTAAAATTATTAGTTTTAGAAAACGTATTAAAAATGAGTGAGTATATTTATTTTATCTGTAAATGCTACTACTAATAAAATATTACTTTGGTTTTAGTCAAGATTACGGTAACAAAAATTTCACCCAAAACAATGAGATCCTATTAAACTTTTTGATAGGAGGTCGTGTTACGTTTAAAACCAAAATATTGTTGAATATTTTGCGAAAATTGTTGCAAGTGCTATAAAATCGTAACCCATCCGAAAAACAAGGGGCAACAAACAATCCTGATACAGAACATTTGTTTAAGATGGGCCGCAAGATCTAATCTTTTGCATCAGGTAAGTAAATTCGAGATGTCGTAGGAGTAGATAGGAATAGAATTACCACCAGAATAGTTATGAGTCATCTGCAAGAAGCTTAATATATGTCAGAAGTTCCCATAAAACCCATATACAAATAAAAAACAAATACTGTCATGCCCAGTTTTGGAATGTGAACGCCACCTTGCTGACTTCATGAATTCGCACGATCGACGACCCGTGAGTTAACATAATATTTCATAATTAAAAGGTTTCATTTCAACTCCCTAATAGGGCACTGCCATCTGAGGGGAGACCTTAAGAAACTTAGACTAGCAGAGGGAGAAGAAGAAAAAGTTTGCTAGGGAGTGATTCTTTCAGAATACGTGGCCTTAAAAAACCCTAGCCTGCAATACCTCGGAGTACCGATAAGACGGTGGAGCTTTACCTAATCTGAAGCCGCCTTACATTCTGAGTATTCATAAAGAAATGAGATTGGAAGACCTCCAAGTGTGGCTAAACATTTTATATGTATATGAGGGCTGATTACATCCGCTATATCGCGGCATAAATGCTTTCGCCATTATACATTCGAACGCAACAATAGATTGTTCCAAGGTTCCAAATGAAATGATAGCAGATTAATCTACAAGCGAGTGTCAGAAAGTGAATTTAATGCAAGAAGTATAATGAAAAGCCTAGTGCAATCGAAATAAGTTGGGCTATAGAAACATTTGATAGCTACCGGAGATCATCACTTCAGTGCACTGCAGAATTTTAAGAGCAAGGCTATCTTACAAGATACTTACTGTCTGTCTGGAAAGGTCTAAAACCATTATTATACTGAAGATTGGGACTGCACATACGAGGAATTCTCCGAAACAGAGGCTATTACACACTAATCAGCATGCCTATCAATTAGGAAAATCATCTTAGCACCATATCACCTGGTAAAGAAAACTTGTCTGTCCACATTTCATTTGCATGATAATATCCACCAGAGAACATGACACAGAAATTCCACGGATAATCAAATATGTTGAACTAAACCGTGGAGATGTAGGTAGCCAAAGGCTGCCCACAAGAAAGGGTCTATTCCCTCTTATGGGGGATATGATAGTCGATGAGTTTCTGGTAAACCTTAAGAATCAAGGCTATTACGCCCAAGAGTGATACCCATCGCGGGAAGAACGGTTAAACCCCTTTCGGAAATTATGCAGTGAGCTCTAACTTTAGTGGAGGAGTGATGCACTAAAAAGCGTCGAGTAAGTCCTGTAAAAGCCACACTTATACCAGTCAACAAAATGTTAAATCATGAAGAGTTTAAACTACTAACATACAACTGCAGATAAGCCAGGAGGTTAATTACTTGTATCTAGATTTAATTCTGAAAGCAAAGCTTACCTGGAACTCACACTTGCAGAAAATTATAACAAAGAAAAAATCGACATCATGGCAGCAAAAAGAACGCTGGGCAAAACATAGATATTAAAATTACTTATTGTATATTGGTTATTTACAATATTGGTAAGACTCATGATAACCAATGGATCGGTTAGAGACAGACCACATAGAGCATTCTATACTCCAGAGACCAGCCTACTTTTGTATCACGGGAGCTATTTAAAGGATCTCGACAGCAGCAATAGGAACCTTGCTAAATCTTCGTCCCTTGACATAATAATCAAGAGAAGGGTAAGGGTTGTGACAAACAGTTGGACTAAAACAAGTACTCTTAACCTGCTCGCAAATACATCAATGTCAAAGGCGTGGAAGAAACCTTAGTACTGGAGATGAGCAATGATACCATTCCGAAAGTTTACAAATTTAACAAGCTCTACGCAATTCAGACATATTTAAAGGCAGGAGCTGATCTAATACGAGGTCAGCCAGGAAACCTCATCTGGTTTACAGAGGGACCAAAAAAAATTACTCTTAACCTGCTCGCAAATACATCAGTGTCAAAGGCGTGGAAGAAGCCTTAGTACTGGAGATGAGCAATGATACTATTCCGAAAGTTAAAGGCAGGAGCTGATCTAATACGAGGTCAGTCAGGAAACCTCATCTGGTTTACAGATGGGTTCAAAACCGACGACGGTGCAGGAGACGGAATGCACGGTGCTTTCCCCAGAACAAAAATAAATGAAACAATGGAGCAGCACACCTCTGCATTCATGGTGGAAATACGTGCAACGGAAATATGTCTTCTAGAGAATCTGAGGAGATATTACACGAGCAGAGTCATTCTCGTTTTCTCCGACAATCAGGAAACTCTAAAACCATATTATTAAATAAGGTGTGGGAATGTCTTCAAAACCTTGCAAAACATCCCAGCATCTAATGAATATTTTTAATCACAAATGTATGATATATTTATGACCAAACAGGTAGCTACCCCTATTCTAATTTTTAAAAAAGCTACATTTTTAACCGACTTCTAAAGAAGGAGGTTCTCAATTTGTCGAGTATGTATGTTTTTTTTATGTATGTACACCGATTACTCCGGAACGGCGTAACCGGTCTGAATGAAGATTTTTACGTTATGTTCAGGAAGTTGCTGTGGTGGTCCCATATTTTTTTGGACAAAATTGATGCAGTAAAATCCAAGATGGTGCTGACAATACGGCGGCCAAAAAAATTAATTATGACGGATTTTCTCTAAAATTGGTTAGGGAAATTGTCGGAGTTGTACCCAACGAATCTAAATTTATTTAAAAAAATTCAACATGGTGGATCCAATACGGAGGACAAGAAAATTAATTTTTCCCGATTTTCTCCAAAATTGGTGTGGGGGAGTTTCAGAGTCGCACATGACGAATCTGAAATCATTTAAAAAAATCAATATGGCGCAGCCAATATGGCAGACGAAAACGTCAATTTTATTCGATTTTCCCAAAATTAGTACGGGAGAGGAATATAAAATTATTTTAAGAAAATCTTATATGTCGGAGCAATATGACGGTCTAGAAATTTTGAATTTCTGGATTTCATCTAAATTGGTAGTAGGGGGCTTTGAAAGGTTTAGATTTAGGTTACATTAAGACGTTAAAATTATTTTTTTTGAAATTTAATATGATGGATCCAATATAGTGAGTTGAAAATTTTACCTTCGCATTTTATCAGATTTGGTATTAGAGTGTTTTCGTGGTCGTATATTACGAACATGAAGTTATTTGTTTACAATATTAGGTTGACAAGATTCAATATGAGGGAATAAAAATTTTACGTTTTCCGATTTTGCCTAAAATTGATATTGTGGGGTTCTTGGAGCGTATACAAACTCAATATACAGTATAAAATATATCGAGCTAACAAATTTACATCTCAAGTTTTTTAAATATCGATATTGGAAGGTTTTGGGGCCTACATTACCAATCTAAAATTAATTTAAGATAGTGGACTTACTATGACAGACTAAATATTTGTTTGATTAGTTTTAGTAGAACTCTAAAAATCGAAGAATTTTTAGTTGTCCATGTTAGGGTGATTACAACTTTGGATAAAATGGGTACTTTTTTGCCACCTTGGAGTTATTGCGAGGTACACTAATCTCGATTAGTACTTGGTTCAAATAATTTATGGATATCATAATGAATTCAAAACTAAAAATTGAAAAATACAATTTTTATAAAAAAATTGAACCGACTTCTAAAAGTGCACTAAAAAGTGAAAAATCACTATAAATTTCTATATGAAATTGAAATTTTTGAAGTCGGCACCAAGTTATTTGTAAATGAAACAAATAACCACTAATATATACAAATTATGGTAAGAAATCAATTACAAATAAAGTACTGTTAATCTGTTTATGCGAATCCCATCTGACAAGATGGGATTCGCATAAACCTGACAAGGTATTAGTTTGGCGCCGACTTCAAAAATTTCAAATTCATATAGAAATTTATAGTTATATCTCATCTTTTAGCGCACTTTTAGAAGTCGGTTCAATTTTTTTATAAAAACTTTATTTTTCTATTTTTAGTTTTAGAATTCATTACGATATCCATAAATTATTTGAACTAAGTATTAATCGAGATTAGTGTACCTCACAACGACTCCAAGGTGGCAAAAAAGTACCCATTTCATCCAAAGTTGTAAATCACCCTAAAATGAACCACTAAAAATTCTTTGGTTCTTAGAGTTTTCCAAATACCAGTAAAATTGTGCCAAACAAATATTTAGCCTGTTATGGTAAATCCACTATCTTAAATTTCAAATTTATTTTAGATTGGTAATACAGGTCCCAAAACCTTCCAATATCGATGTTTAAAGAACCTGAGATGTAAATTTCTCAATTCAATATATTTTATACTGCAATTTTAGACAAAATCGGAATAAGTAAAATTTTCTGTCCCTCATATTGTATCTTATCAACCTAATAGTTGTAAAAAAATAACTTCATATTCGTAATACATCACCCCCCAACCACCTAATACTAAATCTGAAAAAATGCGAATAAGGTAAAATTTTCCACCTAAAAATATTGGATCCGCCATATTGAATTTCAAAAAAATAATTTTAACGTCTTAATCTAATCTAAATCTAACCCTTCAAAGCCCCCTAGTACCAATTTTGGATGAAGTCCGGAAATTTAAAATTTCTAGACATATATTCGCTATTTACATTCTCAAAACCGATTCAGTCCCACCTTTAAACAAAATCGAAAAATATAAAATTTTTAGTCCGCTATCTTGTATTTGCCATATTAAATCCTGAAAAAATACTTTAAGTTCATAATTTACATCCTCAAGAACCCCCTATATCAGTTTGGGAGAAAATCAAAAAATGTAAAATTTTTAGGAGACCATATTGAATCTGCCAGAGTGAGTTTTTCAAAAAATATTTTAAATTCATAATAAACACTAACAAAAATCCCCCCAATACTGATTTTAGACAAAATCGGGAGATGTAGAATCATTAATCTGTCATCTTCGATCCACCATATTGATTTTTTTAAAAATAATTTCAGATGCGTTATGTACGACCCCGAAAACTCCCCCGTACCAATTTTGAAGAAAATCGGACAAAACTGATTTTTTCGTCCGTCATATTGGATCCGCCATATAGAATTTTTTAAAAATAATTTTAGAGTAGTTATTTACGACCCTGAAAACTTCCTCGTACCGATTTTGGAGAAAATCGGACAAAAAATATATTTTTTTATCTTCCATATTGGTATTGGATCCGCCATATTGAAATTTTAAAAAATATTTTGGATCCATTATGTGCGGCAACAAAAACTCCGCCACATCAATTTTGGAGAAATCAGTCAAAATTAAATTGTTTTGTTCGCCAATTAGATCCGCCATATTGAATTTTTTAAAAATAATTTCAGATTCGTTGTGTACGACCCTAAAAATTCCCCCATACCAATTTTGGAGAAAATCAGACAAAATTTATTTTTTTGGCCGCCATATTGTCAGCGCCATCTTGGATATTACTGCACCAATTTCGTCCAAAAAAATATGGGACTACCGCAGCAACTTCTTGAACATAACGTAAAATATTTCATTCAAATCGGTGCCGTCGTTCCGAGTAATCGGTATACATACATAAAAAAACATATATACTCGACGAATGAGAACCTCCTTATTTTAGAAGTCGGTTGAAAAGAGTGAAAACGGTCACCCCCAGAAGTAATGTAACATGAGGTGTAATTACACAGGCCCACACAATAAAAAAAAAGTTGTCTGTGCTGGGGATTTGACTATATTTTTCTTGTGTATTTTTTTTTCCGTTGAATACGAATCTGCTTGCAGAAATAGGAGTAATGGGGTTTATTTTTAAGATATTATTTAAAATATATGAAAAAATTGAGATTCAACCCAGATTCTTCACAGAAAATTACGCAGACGTATAAAAGGTGACTGATATACAAGCCCACAAACCCCAAACCTTTAAAGTGCAAACCCCAGACCTCAAACTCTAAACCCCAAACACACAAACCTCAAATCCATAAACCCTAAACCCATAAACCCCAAGCCTCAAATCCTCAAAATCGAAAGTCACTGAATTCAAACCTACTACCTTCAAATTGTAGGTTTGAAATTTGTAGGTTTAGGGTTAGTGGGTTTGAGGTTTATGCGTTCGGGATTTCCGGGTTTGTGAGTTTGGCGTTTGTGGGTTTGAAGTATGTGGGTTTGGGGTTAGTGGGTTTGGGGATTGTAGGTTGGAGTTTATAATTTTAAGGTTTGTGGGTTTGGGGTGAGTTGGTTTGGGGATTGTGGGTTCGCGGTTTGTTGGTTTGGAGTCTAGAGTTTGTAAATCAGTCAAATGTTGATGGTCCGTATAAATTTCCGAGAATCTAGGTTAATCTCAATTGTTTCATGGTTTTTAAGCGATATCTTAAAAAGAAACTGCATAACACCTATTTCTGACAGCAGATTCTTGTTCAGCGGAAAAAAACACATAAAAAAATTACAATCTCACCCTCAGCATAGATATCTTGTGGGCTTGTGTAATTAGACCTCATGTTATATTAGGTATTTACATTTTGGGTTACTTTTTTTCACCCTTTTGATATTAATATTGCAATAAGTTTGTAATATATTTGCACTTGATATAAATCGGTCTACACCTGGAATGTGTGGAATGGATATTGTTAACGAAAATGTTTTTTATAATTTTTTTAAGTTCTTTCCCCAAAATATATAAAAAAAAAATATTCGTAAAAATGCAGTTTTGTTTTAAATATAAAATAAAGGTTGCAACCCTTTAGGTCATAAATAGACTTTATATTTCAGGCTTCTCGCGACAAATATTTTTAAACTTGGTTTTTATTTAAAAACATGCATTAAAAGGTAAGGAGTATCAAAATGAATTTTAGGAGTAAACTTTAGTGGTAGCTTTCACCCCTTAAAAAATGTTGATATATTAAAAAAAAATAATGTTATTTCCTTTTTCAGTTATACAGGACTTTTTTTTTAAAGAATTTTAATTCGAACTCGTGATGTAATAGGTATTTACTTTTGGGGGTGACTTTTTTTAACCCCGTTGGTACTATTTTTGAAAAATTGAAATTAATATATTTATATTCGTTATAAATATAAAATATAAAATAGGGGTTGGAACCCCTTTGGCCATAACTATATCTCATATTTTCCACTTGATTTTATTTAAAAATATTTATTAGATGCTCAAAAGAATTTTAAGGATTGATTTTGGAGGTGAATTTCACCCCTTAGATGTAGACGTCAGCTGATAAAAAAATACGTGTCTATTATTTTCTCAGGTACTACAACATATCCAAAAATGATCAACATCGGTGAGGTCGGGTTGGCGTGGTTTCCTTACGAGTAAATCATCCGGTAAACTAAGCCGAGATATTCTAAGATTAAGTAGGCAACAGGTTAGGCTGGTGACAGGAGTGGTAACTAACGACTGCAGCTTAAAAAAATATCTACATATAGTGGGTATTTATAACGAAAACTCAACATGTAGACTATGTGACGAAAAGGATGAAATAACCTTACACATCATCTTCTAAGGCAAGGTTCTAACCTACCTGAAACACATTCAATGATCGATCAATGCCGATGGCTTATATCCAGACGACGAACTAGTCAAAAAATTCCTAATCAATACGTGAGCAGTTTCCCGTACAGAATTCTATTTAGCGTTTAGAGGGCAAGTGTTTTAATCGATGGGGCTCCCTAGAGGACCGAATCCAACACATTCTAATTTCCAGAACAACAGAAATTTATATATACATACATATTTATTTTTAAGAATTACCAACATTTTCAAATATCGAAACGATTAAACTAGCTTAATTGTGTATTTTTTGCTTGGTTTTTCACTTTAAAAATATGATAGCTATAAATAATAAAGTTAATAATATACTACTCTTTTAAATATCCAATTTGCTTTCTAATCGACATTTAGCATTTGGTACTATGTATAGCACAATTAAATGCACTTTTGTTAAACGCGAATCTACCATTTAAGTGTACAAATACGCGTTAACAACTATTTCATGCACTCTTATTGTATTACAACTACCCAACGTTAATTTAACAATGTTTATTACTTTTGTACATTTCTTTTATTCATAACCACATTTTCACTTTTTTACAGTTATGGCAATATTGGTTCAAGCCGCATTTGTTACGGACGCTCAGCAGATGCAGGTAAGTCTTAAGAACCATTAACCCCATTTTATTAATCGTCAGGTTTTTTAACATGCGAACAATTTTACTACTTTATTCAATGAGATATGAATGAGTACGAACATATTAAAAATGCCGTCATTAAAATATGTACGTTTCAGTAAATCCTTCTCGTTATAATTAATTAAGGATAAATGTGCCAATGATCCCGCAAAACGCTATTATATCGAGTGGCTAAATAAAAGCAAGCCGATCGTAGTCTAAACATTTTTTATTTTTATATGGTCCAGATTCTGTAAGAAACATAACGAGAAGATTTGCTTTTATTCGTGATAACTGGCAAATTTACCGTTCTGCAAGTCAAATCGAAATTTAGATGTCACTTCAGCATTTATTTTAATCTTTAGCGCTTTAGAAATTTATCTTTTCTTAAACTTTTTATTAATTTTATAACTTATTTCAAATATAACCTCGAATCGGAGCTTTTTCTATTTCTATATTTTAATTTTTTTTTTCGTATATAATATATTATGGTAGCATCATATCTCTATGGTAATTATTAAGACCGTCAAGAAGAAAGAGAAAATTAATTATCAAAATTAATGGAAACTATGGATAGTAAGTAGATAGACCTCGCGGATTTTGTTAGTTAGTCAAACATAGTTCTGAAAATTAGATAATTAGGAAACATTTAAAGAGCTGCTAAAGACTGAAAAGGGCATTAGTAACTGGATACCTTCAGTTTACCTTACTGGCCTGTTTATCTGATGGTTTCATTTTTAAACGATTAAATATGGCTTTACAAATCTGCAATTCTATTTAGCTTGATATTTCTGTAACTATGAATTATAAACTGATAAAGGTCAAAGTTTGTAATTTGTTTTTCATTTAAATTCCATTACTCGAGAAAAATCAAAATGTGACAGGCTGGTAATGATCAGAAAAATCATAAGGAAAATGGCTACAACCAGGAGTATCAGATTTGAATGAATAAACTCGTAGTCAGAGTCACATCTCAGAACTCGAGGATCTAATAAGGACAAGGTAAGTTAAGATGTGATGATGACTAGGAAAGTGATAAAAAATCTTCGTAAAGACTACATAGTAATGCACAACAGACTGTGAAGTACTCGGGTAGCTAAAAAGGATGCATCAAGAGCGTTACACTATTGGGACACAGAGCACTTACCTTATGCCTCCACCTGGTTCTCTGAAAAGTGACCGTGTAGTTGTCCAGTGTTCGTGAGAACAAATATGAGTGGTCCGAATTTAAGAAATAAAGAATCGAGAAAACAATGCTTCCGAAACTGAACAAACAAAAAAACAAATGGCTTAAACTTCGTCGTGAGAGTTCATTAAGTCGCGTAAGCTTTTTGACCTAGAACTGTGGAACAAAGCTTTGTTAAATTAACACGAAGGGGACATGTAATAAGAAGGCATTAGCAGACATCAACAGGATGTATTGCACAGTGATTCTGTTCATAAACTGTCGAACAAAGATCCAGGCTTTGATCCCGATCATGTTAAATTAAAGTTATTTAAATTCTTGCAAACTTAAAAAGAAAAAAATAAAATTAGGAAATGAGCATCACACTGATGATATTGGTTAAGTGGTTGATCTATCACCGGTCCGAAATTCAAGGAGGCTTTTGGCTATTTTTTCTTCCATCGCTATATCGAAACTTGCTTTCAAACTCAGGCAAAACTGATCCTTAAGTAATCTAAGTGTAATTACTATATGTCCTAATACCGGCCGTCGGGAAACCGATCTATGTACGTCAACTGAGCGGTTGCTGTCATCTAGGGTCCTATATATATATATATATATATATATATATATATATATATATATATATATATATATATATATATATATATATATATATATATATATATTTGTATATATACTCTCGATGTAACTAAGTGATAATGAAATGGTGAGAGGCAAGTTCGATTTCCGGGCTTGCCTTGGGTGTTCTATGCTATGCATGTCAATTTAATAAAAATTGTTTATCTTAGAAGTTTACTTCCTATAAATTGTATAATATATTGGTGGCTATAACCCTGAATGGTAAAGTCAAAAACACAGAAAAAAATTAAGTAACAAAAATTAAATGAAAGGATTTTCTTTCAAAATCATTAAACGGTATAAAAATGTCTATGAGAGGTATTCATAACAGTGTTCTGTTTGAGATGAAAAAGGACATGGCATTTCATTTCATAGAACTCTAAGTTTTCCCTTTAAATGAAGCTGCTGCACTAGAAAGAGGTTAATTTGGCTAACCGAAAAAAAAAGAATGCATTTGTTAACTGCAAATTCAAGGACATTAATGGTTATCTACCGTTCAAATGCAAAAGATCATCTATGACACTGATTTTGAATCTTCGAATATTGAATCACTGTTATGCAAAGTTGTCGGGGGATCCACTGTAGTTCCAAGAAGACCAAGTTGAATTTACAGCTCAAAGTCCCATAAGAATAGTGACATGATCGGAATTAACCTGGAGTTTCATTAGCAAAACTTAATCAAAAATCACCATCTCACCATTTATTACTTCAAAAACTTTAAACGTATATATATATATATATATATATATATATATATATATATATATATATATATATATATATATATACACATTGTCGTATATGCACGTCCGTCGTTTCAGGAAATTTATTCATGGAGATCGGATTTTCCGCGAGAACGTCACGAGGTACGTTTCGATCGAACGCGAACGACGTATACGAGCTGTGAATGACTTCCGTATCAGGAATTTGGTCATTTATGGTATGCGTTTGACTCTGCAACACGTGGTCTTCACCTTGAAGTGAAGCTTGAATGTTATTTAAGAATTTTTCCATTGAAGAAATTAGAGTGTTGGGATTTAACTGAGTATCCGGATTCATTTCATATTTATTACGAGTGTAGAATCCTGTTAGGTCTGGCGCGGAGGTTCCACCAAAACCACCCGGACAGCCTGAAATGCCATCCGCATCATCAGACCGGAACGAACTGAGAGAGAAGGGATTGGACATGTTTAAATAAATTATTATTTTTTTTTCTTAAATTGGAATATTTCTGTATAAAAATACAAAAATCACGGAGGGCTGGGCTTTAACATACTTAATATATGAGAAAAATTAAGTATATGGAATTTGGGTTGGATAAGAACTTGGCCAATATTTACTTTAATTTGTTTTTTATTAGACGTGAGCTCTTATAGAATTTTCTTGCAGTAAAAGTTTTCTAGACTGGGATTCTTAAGTTTTGTTTCAAAATTAAAATTCAGTGTTGGGAAATTTCCGAAATTCAATTATCCCGAATTTTTTTTTTTGATAAGCGCAAACTAAGGCATGTTTAGTGTTCTTAGACGCGTTAACGATGTCACTAATTTTCTCTTGACAGAAAATTATTTAAGTCGCAATCGGGATGTCTAAATCGGGTATGTCGCTATCAGGTTTTCTTTACGCAATTTAATTTCCGCAAATTATTATATTCGTAGAAGCAGGCGCGTGAATAATCCGTATATTATTTATTTAAACAGTTTCCGCAAGAATTTTGAAAAAAAAAACGACGTGGAAAGTTTTTTAGATAAGCTTTTTTTTTTTTCGACGGCGCTGGAATTTTACTAAAATTTGCGTTTCACGGCTTTTATTTTACTGAAGAATTTATTTGAGGTTCCTCCCCTAGCACTGAACAGTTATCAGCTACTAGAGTTCACCTCTAACGAATTTCCGCCTAACAGACGAGGTTTCCTGGCCTTTCTAGTAGCTCAATCTTCTTATCTTCTTTTTTGAATCGAATTCTTGGTCGTCTTATTAGGACAACCAAGAACCTCTCTTCTTAAGCCGTCGTAAGTAGAGCGGCCTCCCTCGTCGCACTAGCGTAAACAGATTAGTGATCCTCTTGATACCGAAAGGGGTGCTCCAGGAAAACCTCTAGGAAATTTAAAACTCCCTCATCGCGTGTTGATCTGTTGAATTTTTTCTTCTAGAAGGAAAACTGACAATAATCTTTTGCGAGATTACCGACTAGTGGCCCACCTATTGAAGATTCCCCTTGCCTTTCTCTGACGTGGTGCAAGTACCAGACTAATCAGCAAGGGCAGAGAATCTCACATTTCGCCTGAGTAAATGCTTCAAAAGACTTAGATACTCATGTGCGCGTGTGTAAGAAATTTGAGAGATCTGTGCTCTTTAATAAACAATCAGATTCTGCTCACGAATCGCGACATTGGATGCTATTTATACTTTCTCGGCACTCCGTCGGGTTTTTTTAAAAGGAAACCAATCAGCGTTTAGTGCGGTCCGCCAAATCAAACTCGTAAACTGAAAATGAATCAATTTAGTTCATTCACACAACCTGTTGTTTTCTAATAGAAAGGTTGTGTAAACAACAAAAACCTTTCTTCGCCTCAATATTCCTTCTTGAAACGGGTTTAAAACTTACTTTCCTGCACAAAAATTTGCAGTATATATAAGATTTTTTCCTTAAATAATCCAAACCTCCACTTTTTATTTAATCAATCAGTTTTCCTTCAGGCTCTTCTCCAAATTGAAGTTTCTTTTTTTGTACATGTTACAACTATGTACCCGCTATTCATCTCTGTCATCGAATATCATCTAAATAGTGTTCTAAAATAGTCCTAAATGTTCAGTACAACTGGGCGGCATCATTTCGTGTTTGACTACTACCACTGCTAGTTCAAGGCATTTCCTTAAGTGCCTCTAGTCCGCTTTCGAAATAAGTTCTTTTCATCTAAGTAAATAAAAATAATCAGTGCTTATGGCAATTCTATTTACAGAGTAACTAAGATGGGGCGGTTCCAGTTATCCATGCACAGTATTACAGCTTTTCCATTAATAAAAAAAAAATCTGGGAGCACTGAGAATCTTTGAACATAACCAATCAAAGAAATCAAAATTTTTAGTCCTCGTCGAACAAGGCGATTAAACACTCCTTGTAACCATTCCATATAATCTTACTTTTGTTGGTTCTCTATCTAACCCGTGTTCCAAGTCGTAAAAATAATTAAACAACAATATTTGTTTCATTTAGAATCCCACGGTTAACTGGTGTGAAGAAAATGATTAAGATTAAATTTAAGGGGGCGTGGTAAAAATAATGTTTGATTAAAATGTATGTCAAATAATAGAATTGCGCATAAATCATAGGCCAGATGTTCATTAACAATAATTTATCTGACGGTCTAACACTTAATCAACTGAAGATTCTAAATTTCCTAAGGCTCTAAAATTTATTTTGCAGCAATAATATTTTGGATACATTTTTTTTTCTTCCTTTATTCTAGTAGATACGGTATTAGTTTGTATTTTATCCGAAACTTATAAAACTAAACATGTTTTAAAACCTGAGGATTCTACTCAGGATAAGTTTTCAAATTTGAGATTTTAAACAGGAAACGTGGGAAGTAAAACTAATATCACGTATTGTACTATAATCCAAGCTGACGAACATTTGGGCAAGGCAGCTAACGCTCTTAGCTATAATAATCTTTGGTTTGGGGCAGGCTATTTGATAACTAAATTTTTCATAGTCCTTGGTTTCCGCACAGCCCTATTCATATTTGTAGTGTATTTAAAAATATTTTCTATTTTTTAAAAGTTAAGCAAAACAGTTTTAAACAAAATTATAAAAGTTTTAGTTAACAACCATATGTCAAGTTTATTGAATGGCCAAATAATTTTAACACTTAATGCAATGAGATATGGTGAGCACGAGCATGTAAAAACTACAGCCATTAAGATAAGTTTGATTGAATCCCTCTCTCTTAAAAAAATATTAGACAAGATTTTTTTATCATTTTATACATTCATATCTACTACATTAACTCTTATCTTACAACTTTCCGCCATCTTGTTATAAAAAAATAACAATTAAAAAGAATTGTTTTTATGCGTTGCTCAATTTATTCGCAAAATTTTCTGTCCCAGTGTGCGTATTTTTCCATGAGCTAAAGCAGTTGCAATTTAAACAAGAGGGGACGTGATCCTAAAGTACTTATCATGATTTTAAAACAAATTTTTTGACCACTAAAATTCTTATGGTTGGTTCACACTTCTAAAAATTATAAACCACCACTAAGAATTTCCACTAAACTAACACAATAAGAAATAAAAATGCGTTGTTCATACTTCAAAATTTAACAGTTAGAAAAAATTAAGGATAACCAATCAAAATCATCTATAATATTCTAACCTAAAAGTAAAAAAATATTTTTAATTGAGACTATGAACATATGAAAGTAAAGTGTATCATTTAACTTGCCAGTGAAAGTTGATAGTGAAAATTCTTAGTGATAGTCGATAATTTTTAGAAGTACGAACCATCCATTAGAGTCTCCTTCGATCATACTCTAGATTTAAACAACAATAGATTTGTCTGAAGGCTGTTTATGGTCGGTGGGGGAGACGCTTTTTTGATGTTTGACAGACATAAACATATTTACTTATCTTGTCTTTCAGTTTAATTGCTTGTCGTGACTTGTTTCGGTGTTTTTAAGTGTTAGAAATTACTATAAATGCGAAGTTTACAATTAATATTAACAAAAAGGGGCTTAAAAACTTATTTTTATCGGTAAATATTGTTAGATTGTTTACATATTGAAAATAACAATAATAAAAATTTAGGCAACCATATATTCATACTTTATTTTCAGAATTGACGTACCTAGGGGTATGTTCGAAGGACGTACCGATGATACTCGTTTAAATAATGCAATTAGAAAAGGATAGCATAAAATCGGTATGTCTGTACCAAGAAATTAAATATCTACTGTTTATCAACACTTTTTCAAATATAAATAAAAATATTATTACGTTATTCAGCGTTCAAACAACCGGGCCCTAGTTCTGACGTTATGCTACTTCTACAGGGCTATGTTCGAAGAGAGTCTCATTTAAATGAAGCTCTATTTATATTATAGACGGTGGAAACCGCATCTAACTTCTTTTTTTTTAACTAGATATATATATATATATATATATATATATATATATATATATATATATATATATATATATACAGTGCCTTCATTTCAAAACGAACCATCCTTAATAACTTTGTTAAATAGAAAAATTTTAAAAAAAGAAAAAACACGTCAATTTAGATATACAGGGGAAGTTTAATTTTGCATTTGTTAAAAGTCTGTCAATCACCTCCTCACCTCCAGCTAACCTCACTTTGATATGTCAAATGGGAACCCCCACCTTGTGACACATCATTGTAAGCAGCATAAAATTGTCTATGCAACCGTATAAAAAAAATTAAATCGGTTGACGTACAAGCGAACAATGTGCAAAAATGTCTTGTAATAATGCATAATATATCGGCCTCGAACTTTAGTATGTCAAATGATTACCCTATAGTGTGATACATCATTTTAAAGGACGTACGATCTGCTATCCAACGATGTCAAAAAAAATTAAGTTAATAGACGTTATAGGCAATTAGGATGCAAAAATGTGTGTTAAATATAAGCAGTTTATTCAGTTTTATTCAGTTGAAGAAAATTATTTTATTAAATATTCAAAATGTGCGCCGTTATTAGCGAGACAATAAAAAAGCCTATTTTGAAATTCCCCACGAACATTGGCAAGGGTTTCTCTGCTAATTCCTCTACATTCCCGAACAATTCGATCTTTTAAATCGTCAATATTTTCAGGTGGGGTTTTATAAACCTTGCTTTTTAAATACCCCCAAAGAAAAAAGTCTAGAGGGGTTAGGTCTGGAGACCGTGCTGGCCATTCAATTGCACCACGTCTGCCAATCCACGTCCCTGAAAAATGTTCATCAAGCCACTCTCGAATTGCCAAAGCGTAGTGCGGGGGAGCTCCATCTTGCTGGAAATGCAAATTATTTTCATTTAGTACCATAACAGCATTTTCATCCACTTGATTTTCTAAAGATTGCACAATGGCAGGGTATATTGTGTTTTCTAAAAGGTTTAAATAAATTTGCCCAGTTAAATTATCTTCCAAAAAAAATGGCCCGATGATTTCATTGCCATAAATTCCTGCCCACACGTTAATTTTTTCGGGATATTGAGTATGCCCTTCTCGGAAAAGGTGCGGATTTTCATTATCCCAGTATCTGCAGTTATGTCTGTTAACCAGTCCATTTAGAAAAAAAGTTGATTCATCACTAAAGCAGATATTCTTAGGTAAATGGGGGTCCTCGTCAATTCGTTGGCACATTAATTCGGAAAATTGAATTCTCCTATCAAAATCGTCTTCTCCGAGTTCTTGAAGAATTTGAATTTTGTAGGGAAAAAACTTATTTTGTTTTAAAACTTTATGCACAGAGCCAGCAGAAATGTTGGTTAAATCTGCGACCTTTGAGATGGATAAAGTTGGATCTATTGCAAACTGTCCTAGTACCTCGATTTGGCATGCTTCATCTACAACCCTTTTCTCAATAGATTTTTTATTACAAACAGATCCCGTTTCTTCAAACTTTCGTACCAATTCGAGTACATATTTATGGCCCACGTTTTTGTCTTGATGCCTCTCGTTAAATGCTCTGGCGGTTCTACGAGCGCACCGATCTTCAGCTCCATAGAGAAAAATTATTTCTATTCTTTCGGCTAGCGTATACACCATTTATATTCACGTTTCAACTAGGCGTCACAATGACAATTTTAACAATAATAAACAACTGGTGTTTAAAGATCTTAAAAATTTTATTTATTGCAGTGATTTTTTGTACCTATCAGGTACCGCAAAAAATATCATTGAAATAAATACACTAGATTGATTAGACTGCAATGAATTTTGCGATGAATTTTAAAACAGGCTTAGTTTTTTTCTCGCAAATATTTTAACTGTTTATTATTTTAAAAAAATATTTATTTTAAATTTAAAATAATATTTTACTCTATGAAGTAGCCATTTGACATAATAAAGTTTAATGTGATAAGGTGTCTATTATTACCACACATCTTTTCTTACTATTCGCTTGTACATCAACAGATTTTGTTTTTTTTTATTGGCTAAATAGGAGATAGTATGCCCTTTAAAATGATGTATCACACTATAGGGTAATCATTTGACATACTAAAGTTCGAGGCCGATATATTATGCATTATTACAAGACATTTTTGCACATTGTTCGCTTGTACGTCAACCGATTTAATTTTTTTTATACGGTTGCATAGACAATTTTATGCTGCTTACAATGATGTGTCACAAGGTGGGGGTTCCCATTTGACATATCAAAGTGAGGTTAGCTGGAGGTGAGGAGGTGATTGACAGACTTTTAACAAATGCAAAATTAAACTTCCCCCTGTATATCTAAATTGACGTGTTTTTTCTTTTTTTAAAATTTTTCTATTTAACAAAGTTATTAAGGATGGTTCGTTTTGAAATGAAGGCACTGTATATATATTGTAAAACATTGTTAAAGAAGTCATAAAAGTGGGATCTGATGCACTAGTTACTTTTGTGATTTAGACCCGCTGGTAAAAAAAAAATAAAAATCCAAATTAAATTATTCTAATATAAAAAATTATAGATGTATTCGCTATTTTTTCTTGGTAGAATCCTATTTGAAAATAAATATTTTTTCTAACACTATATAACATTTCTGAAGTAATTTGCAGTTTCTTGTGTGTACGGGAGATCTTCGACATTTTTGGGTTTCTCCATTTAATTAAAAACACATTCGTCTTAGAAAAATACCCATTCTAAAGGAATCTACTGTTTATCAAGCGAAATAATCATAAACTCACAAAATTGAAGATGTAGATCATCTTCCATAAGCTGTTGAAGAAGGTGGTTTTTATACGAACTCATTTTGGCAGAATTAATAACTATTAATATGGTTGTATGTTATGACTAATATCATAATCTCGTGCTAATTCCCTAGTAGGGGTAACATAATTTTCCTAATGGCTAAGTAACACATCTAGTTTGGTATCCTCATCTACAGTAAGTTGTCTCTATCTTGATACATCGTGTTTTGATTTTAGTAATAGCTCCTTGTGAAAATTGTGGTAAATCCCGATGTTTTTTTAAAACAAAAGAGCTACGTCTGCCTAAGTTCTTGATCCATCGCCCCAACCGATCATAATTAAAATTTAAATTCTATGAGATTTAATTAAATAGGGAACTTTTAAACAAATATTTATTACTAACATTTCCCGGCACGGCTTCGCCAACACTATTTTTGTACCTGCACTATATTGTTCAAAAGTAATATACGAGTATTCTGCCAGCAAAAATGACTGACCGATATTTAAGGTCACAGGAGCCAACTCAACTGCGAGAGCAGCTTGCAACTGGATTTATTGTTTAATATTCTCCAAATCAACGCATTCCAGCCATGAGGGGTTGAAGTTTTATTTAGTCATTGTTGAGACACTGTATCAGCTGTTAACTAGACTGAAAGTTGCGAATAAAACTGCATGGTGTGCACTCCTGCAGTACGTTTAGCAAATTTTTCATTGAATATGCTTCAGCAGTATTTCTGAGTCAGCTTTTGTTTTTAATGTTATAATCGTATTATAATTGAAGCTTTTAATAAAAATATTTATTTCATTTTTTATTCTTTTCTTTTTAATTTTAATAATTTATAGAAAAAATGGTTAAAATCCATTGACGTCTAACATCCTTCATAGCCTTCTACAATGAATAAATAATTTATATTATTTTCGTCTGGAAATATTAATAAAGAACAAACAAAATTCCACAACTTTGGAAACTGAGGAGGTAGCTGATACACTGAGCTACCTTGTCGAGTGAAATATTGGTTGTTTATATTAAGACAAAAAGCGTTTTTATGTTTAAAAGTTAGTAAATTTAGAATTATGTATTTTTACTATTATTTCGAGATTAATAGAAAATGACTTCATTTTGTGGCAATATTACATGTGATGATTATAATGAATGAATTGGTAGATCACTAGGGCCCGTTATATGGTTGATGAATAAAGTGATAATATTTGAAAAGTGTGTATGAAAAGTGTACTGCGAATTCTTTTATTTCTTAGTATACAAACTGATCCTTTCCTATTACACTATTTAAACTAGTATAACGTGCCAATTGGCACGTCAATTTGAGAATAAGGTAACCGATCAATAAAGTAAAAGTATGAGTTTCTGGTTGTCTGAATTACAATGTCATTTGCAACATGTAAATAATATCTAAATACGTGTACAGATAAAATAACTTTTTAATTTCTCCTGTTATTGAAATTATTTATAAAGTTCTTATTTGTAGTAATTTTTAACACTTAAAAATACTCAAAGATTTCACGACAAAAAAAAACTGAGAGCAAAATTAAATAAAAATATTTATGTCTATCAAACATCAAAAAGACCCTCCCCCACCGACCATCAGCAACAGTCAATAAACTTGTTTAACCTAGTGGTATGATATATTAGAAGAGTATGATATATTAGAAGATTACAATAATTTCGGAAACTAGAAGAGGTAAAAAATGGTTAAACAGGAAATGTTTTATACAATTTTGTTAGTAATTTAATGGTACTCCTGAGTCCGGCTTTTTGAATTTATGAGACATTTTTAAAAAAATTATAATATTGCATTTTTAAAATTTTTAAATCGATGAAAACACTATTGAACTGACTTTTTAAGAGGTAAGAATGCGTCTACTTTCATTATCTTTTTTTTTTCTTTTGATCGTCATATTAAATTTTGAACATTTTGAAAAGAACCTTTTTTAGTCTGGCAATGTGATCACCTCTCCAAATAATCTCTTGAGACATGCATAACCAATTTTCAGTCGTCTTGGAAGCACCTTTATATTATTCAAATACTTCTTCTCTTTTACCTTCTTAATTGTACGTTTTCTATGAAGCTGAAGACTTATTTAAGTTTATCTGTAAAGTTTGCCTGTATATTTCTAGTTATTTATACGAATATTTGAACTTTAGCCAGATGTTTAAGTAGCGAATTCCTTCGATATTCGTCAATAATTTTTTATTGGACGCCCTCAAATCAACTCTGGTTTAGAAATGTAGTTCATATACAAGGTATCGGGCTTCAACTTTAAAATTAGTCTAATTATTCAAGTTTTGGTTCCTATTTTATAATTATAGAATCAGAAGAAAATTCCACCAGTTACTACTGCCCGGAATATAATAATTTTTTCGCTGCTTTAAACGTTTCTTTGATCTATTTTTGCACATACTATGTACATGATAGCTTTAGCTTTTTCCATATTTTATACCTTTTATTCGAACACAAAAATATCTAAAAGAAATGAAGAACAGATTTTTTTCTCTTCTAACGTCTAGATCGCTGTCAGTATGACTATGAATTTGTAAAACTTATCGTAAGACACCATATAAAAACTAAAGTGCCGAAAGTAAGAAGCAGGTAAAAACCACTCATCATTTTTATGAAATTTTGTTTTTTGTCAAAATCTTATTAAGTTTGTATTTCTATGAGCTGAAGGAATCTGAGTCCACCTGGAGTTTCCTTTCTATCATATTTTATTAATGGAAAAAAAATATTTAAAATCATTTATCCCAACATTAGCACTAATCCTTCCAAATAAAACTGATATATAATTATTGTTTTTATATTGAAATTCTAACTATTTTCCCTTTTCACA
Source organism: Diaprepes abbreviatus (assembly GCA_034092305.1). Classification (NCBI taxonomy): domain Eukaryota; kingdom Metazoa; phylum Arthropoda; class Insecta; order Coleoptera; family Curculionidae; genus Diaprepes; species Diaprepes abbreviatus. Next base: position 2,474,720 of record JASJET010000032.1, read on the forward strand.
CCTTAGCATGTCTGAATTAACTACTAACTGTCTTTTAAACTTTTTTAAGGATTCAATAGCCATGTCTTCAGATGGTTGGAGGCCAATCGTAGGTTCTAGAAGGCAACCAATTAATCAAAACCCAAGATTTGAAGTAGTTCAAGCCGATGTGTTAAATATTGAAACGACGACCTTACCTTTACCACAAAGTTCTTTAAATGTACACAAAGTGACAGTTCGAAATTCTCCTGGATATAGTAAAGTTAAGCAAGGTAAGTTAATTGTGAAGCTACAACTTACAATATCAATGACTGTGTTTTTTGATGATTTTATTCAAATAGTTTAAAACCCTATGGGCCGCTCAAGGTTTTAGGAAGACTTAATAAAAGGATTGCTGAAAATCATTAAGAATATATTTTTTAGCGGGTTTCTGGGCATTGTTATACCCAAAAAATTCTAGCTATTTCATCATATAAGCAACGAAATTAATTAACAATATGTATCGTCTTTTTTTACAACTAGATGTCTAAATAAGGATTCTATACTTAAAAATTATTAACAAAAAAATGGTTTTAAAAAAATTTCGATTACCTTAGAGATTGGATTAAACACGAAACATTCAGGGCTTTAATTAGCTGCTATAATCAAAAAGGATTTTTTTAAGTATACGAATATAATATTTACAAGACGGTTGATATATTTTAATATAATGTAATGAAATGTATCAAAAGGGAGACATTTCTTGATCTACTATTGGAATCTTCACTTTCTTATTTTTAATGCATTGGAGGTACCTCAGCACTTAAAATATATGTGGTTTCTTTTTTAAAATTCCTGTATATTCTATTGATCTTTACAAAAAACTTATTAAATAAAATACTTATTTTCTCATTCTTGGTCTATATAGTGTTCATATGAAAAATAATGTAGCTACTATTCTATTACCTTATTTAATTTAATCAGATAAAATCGGGACAATCTTAGGATAAAACGAGTTATTTTCTACCTTTCAGTGCGTAATTGGTCAGATCATATAAAACCGTTTGACTTAAAAAGGCTTTTTTAGAAATGTATGAAGAGGCACGACTTTTAACAACCATGTATAACCAATGCCTCGAGGGTGTTACCCAAGGACACATAATATTTACCCAGAGCTCCTCAACAGCAAACAAAAAAAGTGTCTTGTCCGGTAGTCTAGACCCCTCAATTTTTAAAATTAGAATAAGAAAAAATGTTTCTATAAATATAAAAAACTAAGAACATAGTCATGCAATATGTCTTTACGCAACTTTTCCCTGTCGTCATATTTGTCGGAATATTTATTTTGGATGACAATTTTGAAGTGACACAACTTATCACATAATTTATAAATAATAAAGTAAATTTTATTTTGAAAACCAATGATTTTTTTAAAAAGTACCAAAAACATTTATGACATAATAAAAGCTAGATAAATCAAAACTATACTGTAATATTTATTATCTTATATTTAAAAATTTTACAATTAGTTTTCGCAAGAATGATATAGAGAAACAATTCTTTATTTCAGGTACAAAATTCAAACATCAGGTTAAAACAACCAATCCCTACTTTACTGTGGCTTCAGGGTCTCATGGATCTCTAATCCCAATTGGGTCTAACCAGCAAATAAAGAAATCACAAGGCGTAAAGAAAGCTTCAATGGTTTATAGTAAACCAAGAAAACCTGTGAGAGGACAAGCTTTGGCACACAGTACTAGGAATGAAATATTTGTGCCACCTCCCCCACCAAGTTCGGGTAAGTAAATTTTAAATTGCAACTTAATAATTATTAACCATACATTATTATTTTACTGATTATGAGTACTTATTATATTAATTAACCAATTTTCACTTTAAAACTAACTAGAAAAAAAAAGCTATTATAATTTTATGGGAGATATTATTTTTTACAATATCATAATAAAAATAATATTAACAACTTCAGTTCCTAACATGACCAACCTAGAGTATAATAATAATAGTCCTTATTAATATCGAGTTGGCCTTGGATGGGTTTAGCTGGTACAGCTGTTATGCACTAGTTCCTGTAACCCTGTTTCATCCAGGCACTGAGCTGACATAGATGTTCATTTCTGCCAGTGAAAAATGCAACTGATCGAACTCGAGACCTTTCAATTGATAGGAAAGTATTCTACTACTGAGTTACTGCGGTTCTCCCTAGAATATAAACTTTTAAATAAAAAGTATCAGATACACTATCCAAGGCGGAAACAGAACACAAAGAAAAAGTGTTAGTCATTAATTATACCAATCAACTAACTAATAGTAGTAAAACAAATTAATATTATTTATCGACTTACAAAAGAAGGATGGTCTCAATTCGACCCCTATGTATTTTTTTATATAATATATGTACATCGATTACTCCGAAATAGAGGCACCAATTTGAATGAAATATTTTACGTTATGTCCAGGAAGCTGTTGCGGTGGTCCCATGTTATTTTGAATGAAATTAGTTCAGTAAAATCTAAGATAATATGGCGGACAAAAAAATTTATTTTGTCCGATTTTTTCCAAAATTGATATAAGGGGTTCTTGAAAGTGTAAGTTACGAATTTAAAAATATTTATAGAAAATTCAATATGGCCAATCCAATATGACGGACTAAAATTTTTACGTCTCTCAATTTTGTCCAAAATTGGTATAGACGGGATCAGTGTCGGACTGGCCATATAGTCGAACTGGCGTTTGCCAGCCGGGCCCTAACCTGCGCTGGTCCCCGATCCTACCTACCCCCTGGCTAACGACTTACATGTAAAATAGTTTATACATACTTCGAGAGAAATGAAACGGAAAAATTTGAAAAATGGTTGACCCTGAGGCCATCTTTGAAACTTTCCGCTATTTTCTCGCTGTGACTTTTTTGTTCATTTTCGAGGTCCTTGAGCTTGAAAAATAATAATGGCGCTTTTTTTATGTTTTTGAAAAAAAAATATTTATCCAGCGATTAACTGAATTGGGGCATTCGATTTTTTTTGTACAAGAAATAATGTCTATTCAAAAATATTGCTCCATCAAGATATTTGAAAGTTATTTTGAAAAGGCACTTTTTTGAAAACTTTTTATGGCAATATTTTCCAAATGACTTAACCGATTTTGAAGCCATTCGACGCGGTTTGTCAACTGCTAGTTAAAACAGATACAAGATTCAATTGCAACGAACATTTAATGAAAGCTGCCGCTTGTGTTTGAACCCAAAAAACTTCAATGGAATTAACAAAAAAGGGATTTCTGATGACGCATTAAATTATCTCGCTTTAATTGCAAATGTCGATCGAGAATTGATGTAAAAAGAATTAGAATCTATTTCAAAAAGTTTTAATGAACTGTCTAAAACTTTTTGGGTAGAACAAGTTCCACCTAGGCAGCAAGACATGAATGGCTCAGATTTTCAGAGTGACACCTGCAAAAGTTGCATACCATGTGTATGTAAACTTTTGTCATAATATAATATGCACATCAGTACATACTCAAACTTATATGTTACTTATTGTGTAATTCTTACAATTTCGTTCACGCAAGTGACTTGGTAGAGACGATTTTCTGCGCTGTAGCGCATTAAAACGAGACTTTGGTCTTTACTGGGGCAAGAACTATTGGATTCGTTGATTATCTTAAACACAGTATCGGATCTAATCAAGGATGATGAGAATAGCAGCTTTTACGATCGAACTATTGACAGATTAGCCCAAACTTCTCCTCTTCTAAAAAAATGTTGATTGGCTAGCTTCACATTTGTTATATTATACATAATAGGAATTATATTAGTAGTAAACATAACCCGATTCTCTCTATCCCCCCCACTCCTCGACCTTGACCTTGCTTCACCCCTCTTTGGCCCCGCCCACATGTCCTTGTCATTGACCTTGAAAGTGCACGTGTGCTTTGGCCTTGGCCTTGTGTTCAAGGTTGTGTGTGACCTTGACCTTGACCTTGGTCGAGACGACCTTGACTTTGTTGAAGGTCATCTTGGGTGTGTGACCTTGAAGTAGTTATTTGTGCATTGTAATAGTGTGGGATGATCTTGAAATGATTTTGACCTTGCAAATTGTTCTATAAATTGTGTGAGTCTATTTGCATTCATTCAGTGTGAAATCTCAGATACGGAACTATCTAAAGAAAAAATTATAGAGCAAGTCGGCAGAGTAATTTGTTTATATCAGAGTAATTTAAAAAGTTTGTGTGATTTTGAAGAGAAGGATCTAGCATTTTTTCCTCTCGAATATTTAAAAACTTGTGTTGATACGCTGAGTTTACGGCAAATTTGGGATAAGCTGCCAGCGTCATATCGGTGTAACAAGGAACTACAGTTAAGCTTACCCTGTTACATTCACTATGAACAAATATATCGTCATTATATAGATGGGCCACCACCAGCAATAAAAAAGTGTCGTGAATGTAAAAATGAGTGAATAATATGAATAGTGCTTTGCAAGAGACAGTAAAAAAATTGGGCGATGAGTTCACTGAAACGGCTAATAATTATTTCAATGATGCAATGAAAAGTCGAGCAGAATGGGCGTCGCGCTATTGTGATTTGGCTTATGAATATGAAAAGGCTGCGAATGCATGTCGTAAATATTGCAGCAAAACAATAAATTTACAAGACTTTGTTCGTGAGATAAAAAAGTTGGGGTTTGGTGACTGTTTGGAAAAACTGATTAGGTTCATTGCAGATCCGGTTGTGTTAGATGAAATTAGAATGTAGGACTTAAGTTTAACGTAGTAGTAGTTAATATGGAAAGTTTAGTGCGAGAAATGTACGAGGAATTTCTAATTTCTGCAGCCTGTTCGGAATTTTACGCATATGAAATGCAAGATTCGGAGGCTCAGGACTTTAGTGTATTTTTTAAGTATATGGACCATGCCGAAGTGTGTCTTTTAGCTAGTATAGTTTGTAAGAATTTTCTAAGAAATAAAAACAAACAATTATTATTGAACAAATTAAGGAAATTAGGTTTAGGTGATAATGTTACACGCATAGAAGAATAGCAGAAAAAAATCAATGAATAAAGTACATAAAATGTAGTTATTTGTTTCATTATATTTTGTCCTTGAAGTTATCCTTATACCAATTTAAATGTGTGACGTCATTTGACCTTGAATACTCCTCCCACTATTTCTATCGTTAAGCTACCCCCACCATTGTTACAATTCGACCTTGAAACCCCGCTATAAAGGTTCGTGGGAAAAGAAGTGACTTCAAACAGTCGCAGATATCAGTGGCATAAACATCAAATATTGTGTTCGTGTAGTGTTCTGAAAGTGCTTTTATATTCACGGTAATTTTTGGATTTATATACCATTTTTTTCAATAATGAGTATTGCAAAAGAAACTCTAGATGAAATTAATGAAATGTTTAGCAAAGATTTCGAGGTTTTAGAGAGAAAAAAGGTTACCGAAATGATTGTAGGCAAAGTGTATAAAATTGTAAAGATGGTTTCAATGACTACACGATTTGGTAAAACTCTTTTAGTGGCTTTACACGATGACGGTGATAATAGCACATTTGAGACTTTTTTACCAAAACGTGTGGCCGAAACACTATCTGACGATATTGTAGATATTATGAGTAAAACTAAAGATAAATACACTCTAACTTATTTGGGGCAGGGCACTAGAGTTTTTGGAAACAATACTCGAACATTATTACGTTTTGGCTCATTGGAGTAACTTGTATGTAAATTGTTTGAAAAAAAGGATGTAATTAAATTTAAAATATAGTTGCACATGTCAGAATACTTACGCGTGTTCATTATTTCTGTTAAAGATGTCTGCTGATGCGACGACGACGACGACGACCGCCAACGAATGTGTAGATAGATACATATTTTGGTTGGGGAGAGAATTAAGAAATAGGGCTCACGATATGTTAGATAGCGTAAATGATTGGTCGCATATTGATGTAACCAAAGATCAATATAAGAACGAGATCAGGGATACAATCAATTTTATGGCTGGGGCACACTTGTGCGACAAATTTTTATATGGTTCCATAGACATGGATACATTTTGTGCTGAAATGGTTGAAGAAGAATTAAAAGAATACCTCGTCAATATTCCACATTTACCAGGTGAGCTTGCTGCAAAATATGAATTGGTTTCTGCAACAGCAACAGCCCAAGACGTTGACGATCGAAATAGTGTCGGATGGGATAGAATTTTGAGCAACGAAAACGAAGACATGGAAAATTAATTTTTTATAATTTTTGTATTTGTGCAATTAAATAACTGTAAATAAGTATCTGTTTCAATCACAGTTTTATTTTATTTCTTTTATAAACATACCAACCCAGTAGATCATAGTCAGTGTTTCTTTTTCTCAGCTGAAATATTTAATATAAGTAGGGCAAATAAAAATAAAATAGTTTAGTAAAGATTGAAAATGAGTCGAGGAAACAACACAATTGATAAATTTGGTCGTCAGAAATATAATGAAAAATATCATATATTATCTGGGCCACAAGGGATTGGTTTTAAACTTACAGCGGATGGGCAGTATGATATGGGTGGAAAAATCATAACCAACTTAGGCGAACCTAAAGATGATGACGATGCTGTGACAAAACACTTTGTTAATAGAAAGTTTTACAATTTTGCAGTTGTAATATGTGACATATTTAACAAGGATGTCCTCCCCATGATATACAAAAATAATAGTGAGCTTAAAACAAAAATTGAAGTTATGCAGAAAATACTCTATCATCAGCCTTTAAATGACTCATTAAGCGCACTGTCGTACGACTCGACTTCAAAAAAAATCTAAAAAAAGCAGGTTAAAGAATAGGAGAACGCACTCCGAGTGGCATAGCCTTGAAGATAACGTCGTAGTCGTCGGTGAATTGGACCTTCCCTCCAAGAATATTGAAATGTTATTTATGTGTATGATGTTTTATTGTCATTGTTTTTAATAATGAAGATTGAAATAAAAAACTTTATTTTACAATATATTGTTTATTTATTTTACATTTTAAATAAAAAATATAGTCATACAATATGTTATTTAAACAATATTAGCTTTATCTATCCAAGAGTTGAAGTGGTTGGGAAATCCTAGCCATTTGACAAATAATTGTTCGATGTGATTTTTCTTGCGTTGTCTAAGGACCTTTTCTACTAGATAAACGTCATGACTGCTTGTTTTTTGTAGTTCTGATTCGTAAAAACACCCTCTTATAGGCTGACCTTCTAACGATTCCAACAAGTAAGTAAGTGGATTTGTAACGTTAACTTTTACAACTTTAAACAATTCGGTTGACCAAGAGGGCGTATATCCTTTCTCGAATAAGCTTTTGTACTTGCTAATACGCACAATATCACCCATGGAAAACTTAAATTTTTTAGGTACAATTTTTAAATAATCATATGCTTTAATATGTGTTTTTTCTTGCACGTCTGCAGGCTTCATTCCAATGGTGCGATGTTTCGAATGGTTATAGGTTTTTGTTACTGCCGATAATATATGTATCCATTTGTAAGATCCTCTTGTCGAGAATTGTTTATATAAATTATTTTTTAAAGTCCTTATGACTCGCTCAACAATTGCAGCTTTCTTTGTGCTGTAAGTGGAATAATGATTTATATTATATTTTTTCATCAGGGCTTGAAAGTTTGTATTATAGAACTCCTTTCCTTGATCACTTTGCAGATTTGTTGGTGTATATGATGCCTCTTCAATGATGCTTTTCATCGCATTAGTAACTTCTATACCAGTCTTGTTTTTTATGGCTTTGGTATAGACAAATTTCGAGTAACAATTTATACAGACCAAAATATAACGATAACCATCGTTTTCATCAGCATACTGTTGCATTTCAGCCAAATCAATTTGCCACAAATCTCTGTATCCTTTTATTATCGTGCGCCGTCTTACAAAATTTTTTCTAGCCGTTCTATGTAGTTCATTAACAATCTTGATTTTTTCTAGACTGGGCTCCATATTATTAGTAATACTAAAGGTTTCAGATCGAAGGAAGAACTGAATAATATCATTAAATATTGAGCTTAATATATTATATCTTCTTCTCGTAATTCCTCTATGATTGACATAATTTCATTTTCGTGTCCAGTGTGACCGGCCATTTTGGAACTCCACAACAAACGTAAAGGATCCACCAACTCTTTAGCTTTGTTCCAGTAGACATATTGAAATTTTTTCGAAGATAATTTCTTTTTTGTGGGTAACTGTAGTTTTTCCGAGAGATTTTTTCTTGTAATAGTACCACCTAATTTTGTGCCCATTATCAGAGGTTTAATAATTCGTAAATATTTGTTCCATCTGGTCTCCCGTAAACCATCACTTTTTTTAAAATTGTTGTAGACAGCATTCGTTGATTCCAAAATTTCCTTGTACGTTGAAAGTACATTATCACTTAATTGTTGTTGTTCCTTGCCTACACTTGGGGGTGTTTTAAGAAATAACAAATCATAAAGTGCCGGTGATCCACCATATTCTGCAATATTTTTCTCTTTTTTGTATAAGACAATATTTCCATTTCGAAAACGCACCTCTAAATTACCAATAAAATTTTTGTTATAATCTGTTTTTGAACCAAAACGTACACCATATACAGTATCGTATAGAGATGGTTTCGAACGTAATCCTTTCAGGTGTGCGTTTAAAGTATCGGAAGTTGTGGTGTCAGCGGATGCGAGAGATGTATTAGTTGATGTCGAGGGTGTATCAAACACCGATTGGCTAATATCTTCTTTTGAAATGCGATGCTGCTGCTGCTGCTGAATAGGTGTGGAGGTTTGAAAGGAATGTGTAGGTTGGGGAAAACCTGATATTTGAGTCGACTGCACTGATGTACTGAGACTATGTGACTTTGTAGCTGGATAATGTTGTTGCTGTTGTTGTTGCTGCTGCTGCTGCTGCTGACGTTGCTTAACCACATCAGATATAGTTGTCAATGGCTTAGAAATGGGTTCGTAAAACTTTTCCAATTCCACAACATTAAACTCTTTAGCCGCTTTAATTTGTTTAAATTTTTTTCTGACGGCATTGGTAGCTTCCACTAGTTTACGTTTTAAGTCGATCGCGTTATTCATGATGTTAACAAAGGACGTTTCAACAATCAAATGAGCGTTTTCTCTTATTATTACAGTAATATATAGCTATCAAATCCTTTGCGGTATCTTCCCGATTTCACATCGCTGTCTTTATCAATTACTAAAAATCCATACTTATTATCCCAACATTTTGAGCACATTTCTTGAAATTGAGTAAAAGTTAGATCCGGTGAAACGTGGTCGGAAAATATGTGTTTCATATTCAACTCATCTTGTTTAAACATAATAATAAAATTGGCGTTGTCTCGCACAAGCTGTTTAGGCACTCGCGAATATGTTTGCGCTAGGTAAAAGGAGTCGATATTTTTATGACGTCCCATGCTAAAGTACGATCTTATAACATCTTGTTTTTCACATATAACATCATCAAAGATAAATATAGAGTTTGGTTTTGCATCGGACGGTTCCACAATATTACTGGAATCACTAAAGGCATAGTAGCCTAAACCTTTGATGGGCGCTAAAATTTTCCTTAAATACTCATATTTCGGTTGATACAGAGATTTCGAGTAAATATAGACATTTTCGAAACGTAGCCCAAGGGGGTGTGTAAGCAGCGAAATCATGACATTAGTTTTTCCACAATTGGATGGACCAATTAACAGGCCGCGAATAGAGGAAGGAAGTAGAGGACCGTGTCTCTTCATTATCTTCTTTTCAAATCCAAGTCCGACTTTTTCATCGAGATTGTCAATGTCAAGTTTTTGTTTAAGATCGATAACGCGCATCTTAGGAAAATTTGATATTTTATAGGCAATTTTTCACAAAAACTGTCATTCAGATGCCGAGCGTCAAACGAAGTGGACGGTCTCACGTTTCCAACAAAACTGGATACGGTATTGTGAATGCGTTAATAAATAAATTACCATTCGAGGTACACATTCCTGGTTATCAATATTGCGGACCCGGAACAAAAGTAATAAAACGTGTAACAAGAGGTGATCCAGGCATTAATCCTTTGGATGCCGCATGCAAAAAACACGATTTAGCCTATTTACATAATAAAGACAACATAAGTGCGAGACATCGAGCAGATTACGAGCTCGAACAAAGTGCTTGGAATAGAGTAAAATAGAAAGATTCCAGTTTAGGTGAAAAAACAGCAGCTTGGTTAGTTACAAACATTATGAAAGGAAAACAACGTTTTGGTATGGGTGTACCATCATCATTATCAACAAAAAAAACATCTAGTAAAGGCACGCGTCATACAAAAAGGAAAGGTGTTAATAAAAATCGACATGTTCGGAAAGCCAGTTTCGGAACAGCTATTCGACAAGCAGTTCGAAGGGAATTATTAAAAGCCGGAAGTAAAAATGTGTTGGAAAAAAATGTCATGAATGCATCTAAAATAGCTCTGTCGGCAGCACGTAGATCGGCAAAAGCGGCAGGTGGCAAAGGGAAGGTTCGTACACCGAGAATAATACCGATTCCTAAAACTGGTGGAATATTACCATTAATACCAATTTTTGCCGGGTTATCAGCTTTGGGTTCATTAGCCGGTGGGGCAGCGGGAATTGTGCGCGCCATAAAAGCAGTAAAAAAAAGCAGCGAAGATAAAACCGGTGCCGGCCTGTATTTAAAATCGAAAGGAAATGGTTTGTTTCTAAAGCCATATCGTAAAGGTATGGGATTATTTTTAAATCGTAGATCTAAAAACTAATTGACTCCCTACCTCGAAGACCACTATCTAACATCGATATAGAAAAATATGCCAAAAAGAAAAGAATAGGACACTTTCGAGGCGTTTATATGAGGGATTTATTACCTAGACAAGGTCCTCGACGTTACGAAGCAGCAATAGTGAATTTGGATAGTACGCGTGGTGCAGGGACTCATTGGGTAGCTTATAGAAAAAATAATTCTAAAGTAACATATTATGACAGCTTCGGCGATTTACCCCCACCGATCGAATTGGTACGATATCTACAAACGGGATCGGAACCATCAAAAATTATTTACTATACATACGATCGTCAGCAGGATTTTGGAACAGTCTGGTGTGGACATTTGTGCTTAAAGTTTCTTGTCGAATCATCAGCGTAAAAGATGTCATCATCATCATCGTCACCATTAACACCGCAAATGGATCGCAATAACTATACTAAAATGTTGCAATCACTGAAAGCATTTCATCTAGCCGGTGGATTAAGGAAAATGACCGTGAAACAGTTAGAAAACATGCCCAAGGAAGTAATGATTGCATTAGCCCCAAATGAAATTCCATTCGTTTGGGAAAAGTTGCCCGAGCACCTTAAAAGCGATATCGATATATTAAAATATCAGTGCGGTTGCAAACATTATTTCAGCAGCAGCAGCAATTTAAACGAGGTTATGACTGATGAGGATCTTACGGCTAGAAAAATATTTTGTTGTTATTGCAAAATCAGCGATGTGCGCATAAAAGCAGAAAATAGCATAAAAACATCACTATCTAATGCAGTGAGAAAAGGTGTGAAGATGAATCTTTTTAAATGTTGCCGCTAAGAATAAAACCGAGATGTGTGATGTTTTAATGGTTAGTCATGTCTTATACGTTCACACTAACAGGACACTCGAGCGTCTTAAGCGCCGATTTTTATCCACCAGTCGAATTAAACAGAGAAAACAAATATGGTCTGGCATTGCTGGGATTTTACACATACAATTCAATTTTTAATGTGGACGAAAGCAACAATAAGTTTGCCTACATGAAGGAGGGTTACACCACCGAGTCGATACAATTGCAGATTCCACCTGGGGCCTATGAAATAGATGAGATAGGTAAAGCTATGTCGGAGGCTTTGAGGATTTCAACTGAAGAAAAGAACGATGGAATCTTTTACTTGGTCGCTAATAATAATACGCTGAAATGTGAACTGAAATCCCAATATACTATAGATTTCCGGGGAGAGGCGAGTATCGGTAAAATGTTAGGATTTAATCATACAGTGTTAAAAAGAGACAAAAAGCACGAATCAACCGAGATGGTGGAAATAATGAAAGTACGTATCATACGCGTAGATTGTAATATAATTTCCGGAGCATATATGAATTCGGTGGAAGGTCATACCTTGTTCGAATTCGATATCGACGTGGAGCCCGGTTACAAAATCAGTAAAGAACCACAAAATAATATTTATATGCCGTTAATGCCGGCAGGACGTCAGTTTATCGACAACATTACTCTTCGCATCTTGGACGATAGCGGTGATCTAATCAATTTTCAAGGCGAGAAAATAATCGTGAAATTGGAACTGAAGAAACTTTCATAGAAATGGGTTTTTGCTTCAATCGTCAATTGTGTGTGCTGTCGACTAAGATGGGGGAACCGCCGAAACATAATAAAAGTAAAAGAAGAGTTAACGTCAAGGTTAGTCGTCGTCCAGACGTTAGATCACAAACATCTCAACAGTTATCTGCCGAAGACTATAAATTTTTAAAATCAATCGGTCTTAAAGTGCGAAAATGATTTCCACCACCAGCGATAAAATAGAGGTTTTCTCCGAGCCCATCTTGGACAATTCCATTATTAGTCTAGAAGAGCATACGTATAAACCATACGGATCTCCATCATTCAACAATTCGGATGAAGTCCGTATCCCCATTAATTTTCAAGATATTATACTGGATATCGCCGAAAGTAACATATATATCGAAGGAAAATTTAAACCCATAGACGCAACGAAAAGATGTTTTTTATCAAATAATGCCCTCGCATTTTTGTTCGATGAAATTCGCTACGAGATGGGAGGTGAGCAGGTCGCCGTGGTTCGTAAACCTGGAGTTACGACGACATTAAAAACCATGGTTTCATTCGGAAGTTTGCAACAAAGATCTCTCATGACGTGCGGATGGGGTCTCGACGAAGCAAACCAAGATATCGTAGACACGGCAAGTAACGTATTCTCCGGGAAATTACCCTTAAAATATCTTATGGGATTCGCCGAAGATTACGCAAAAGGTGTTTTTAACGTAAAACAAGAGCTTATTATGATTATAGCTCGCACTTTTACCAATTGTTACGTCGGCGAAGTAGAGGCAGAAATTAGTATCGACAAAATCGAATGGAAAATTCGTCACATCATTCCAGACGACAAGCAAAAATTGAAAATACTGTCTCGCATTAATAAAGGAGGAAACAATGCCAGTATTCAAATGGCATATCGTAAATGGGATCTGTACGAATTACCAGTTTTAAGGCAAACATCTTCCGACGTGTGGGCCTTGAGAACGAGTACAAGTCTGGAAAGACCGCGCTATATAATCGTCGGGTTTCAAGACAGCAATAATTGCGACAAGAAAGAAAAAAACGCAACCCAGTTTACCCACGCCGACGTATGCGACATTAGACTGTATCTGAATTCAACCGTTTATCCATACGAAAGATGGAATTTAGATTTCGCCAAGAAACTGTACGCAGCAGCCTATTACAATTACGAAAACTTCCAAAGCAGCTACTACGGGCGCGAAATAAACGATCCGATGATAACGTTCGCGGAATATATGAAAAACCCCGTTTTTATTATCAATTGCAGTCATCAACCAGAGGCGATTAACTCATCGACAGTGGATGTGAAATTGGAGTTCCAAACGAGAAAGAATAAATTCCCCAAAGACACTAAAGTGTACGCATTAGTTATTCACGACTCATTTTTTAGTTATAATGTATTAAACGGTTCGGTGACCAATAAATCTATATTTTAATGTATCTATTATATGTAACACAAAATAATGTTCTTGAATCAATAAATTTGTAATGAGTGAAGTAGTAGTTTTATATTTATTTGAAACCCAACAAAAAAAAAGCTGGCGGAAAAGCCCGCTCTTTAAGAAAAGAGTACGGGAATTTAGAAAATGGTGGTTTATTAAGTGGAAAAAAGAGCTTAAATAACACAAGAAAAAATTTTTAAGGCAAAATATGAAAACAACGATTTAGAAAATTTGTAGGAAAGTAACGGTTAGGAATAGGGAAAAAAGTTATAAGAAAAAATTATAGAGGAAATCGAGTACTATAAGCAAGCATTTTTGTCGATAGTAAAAACGTAAAAAAAAATTTTCAAAAAAAAATTGAAAATGGTGAATGCGCGCCAAAGTTGAAGTTTTGGAGCAAAATGATATTAGGAAATTAGAAAGAGAATTTTTTTCTACATATGGTAGTACTTTTCAAAATTCGGAAAGATGAAATTTTAAGAAAAGGGTTATAGTAAGTTAGTAATTTGGATTTTTTAAAGCGCTGTAGCTCGGGAATCGTTCAAGATAGAAAAAAAATAAAAGCACTTCGATAGCCCAAAATTTTGAGGAGAATGCGATGGTGTAAAAAAAATTATAATTTTTTTTTTTTTTGAAAATGCTGAATACGCGCTAAAGTTGAAGATTTAGAGAAAAACGGTATCGGGAAATTAAAGAGAGAATTTTTTTCTACATATTGTAGTATTTTTGAAAATTCGAAAAAATGAAATTTGAAAAAAAGGGTTATAGAAAGTTAGTAATTTGAATTCTTTAAAGCGCTGTAGCTCGGGAACCGTTCAAGTTCAAGATAGAGAAAAAATAAAAGCACTTTAATTACCTAGAATTTTGAGTAGAATACAATGGTGAAAAAAAAATTTGGAAAATCTTAAAAATGACAAAAAATTTAGACGAAAAAATTGAAATTCTTGAGTTAGGAGGCTAGGGCCGCCGAACGGGAGTATGTGGAAGTTGTAGGGGAGGTTTTTTTTTTTTTTTTTTTTTTTCAGTCCACCACCACGTCCCCACCCTCTCACCCGCGAAGGGAAAAAAAATCGATTTTTGATGGTTTCAGAGCGATTGCGCGGCTCCTTCACCATTTTTTCGCAATTTTTGAGGTATCGATTTTTTTATTTGCGGTGACAGAAGTTCGGAAATTTTTTTTTTTGGATTCTAGAGAAAATTTCCCACAATATATGTATTTTTCCAATTTTTTATCGTCAACCGTTACGACGCCAGAGCCCATCCAAAATGAGATGAAAAAATTTTTTTTATATTAGCGAATCGGGAAAAATAGTGTGATATACTTCAACTCTTCCTTATTACGATTCCGTCAAAACATTTTCAAAATTTTCCTTACCTTGCCTGAAAATAATTAAAATATATGCATAATTTGCATTTTTTGTAAATATGTAGCAAAGTAATGGTTAGAAATATCAAAAAAATTTATTTGAAAAAAATGTAGAGAAAGTCTAGTACTATATGCTAGAAAAGTGGAGGGGGGTAGTTTGTGTCCATACTAGAGATACGGTGAGTTATATAATCATATTATTCTCAAACTTATATAATGCATATATGCACTCCACCTTACCCCCTCCAACTTTTTGAATGTATATAGAGGCCGGTATTAGAATTATTTCATCATTACACATTCGATCGGCAAGATGGAAGATATACCAAAAAGGATCATTGGCATTGTCAGGCGATTCGTGCCCGGCAAAATATGCAAGTGTGAGGAGTGCGGGGTTACCGCACCAGGAGCGGCACCTTCGGCACCGCCTGCAACGCCGACACCACCAGCGACGACGACGGTGCCGCCAATGAGAAGACCAAGGGCTGCACCTAGGTCGGTGTTAATATCGTTGGGTATTACTCCACGGTAGGCACCCCACCCTCCCCCCAGGCCCTTTTAGGGCCACAAAAACGGTCCTTTTCAGGACCACATTATATTTTGATCGTAGTTTAGTAATCGTCACTTATGGGGCGAGATATTCGTTTAACGACGATTTGTCTCGTAGCTTAAGTGCCAAGTTATATGCTTGAGAACCTATGAAAATGTTAACAGTTCAAACAAGGTTTCTATTATTTTTTTTTGTAATGTATTCTTCACAAAATATTAAGAATAAGTCTTATTGTCTAAACAAATCTAATTCCTTATTTAAAGTTTTTGAAAAAATTAATAATTCTATAAGCTCTCACCAATACATAACATTTAGAATCCGTTGGTGGGGTGGGGGTAGTTCTATATATATGAGACTGGGCCAGTTACACAGTCATATATTCATCAACCCTCATACGATGAACATGGAGGAAGAAAGACCCGCTAGCCGAGGCTCATCCATCTTTAGTGATGACACCGTAGCCGACAACGTTGGAGACCTGCAAGTCTTCGACGACGACGACGAGGTGGATTTTGAAATTGACGTCCTACGTTGGGACGACTTGGATGAGCCGATTCCGCTAGTATATGACCATGATCCGGGTCTAGTGGAATTAGACGATGCGGGCGATTGGGTCTTACAAAGACTCGAAACTCCGTCGCCGCAGCCAGAGCCGGACTCGACGGAAGATGCGGTGCTGGAAATTCCAGCATCACCAACACCCGACGACCCACAAGGCCCCTGCGATTCGTCAAGCTGGTGGTCGACCAGCGAGGATGGGGCACCATAACCCCCTCACTCTCCCTGGCCCTTTTTAAGGGCACACAACAACGGTCCTTTTCAGGACCACAAAATACTTTGATCGTAGTTTTAGTACATATTAGTACTTTGTTACTAATATTGTATGTATAGAATATACAATATTAGATACAAAGTATTAAAACTTTAAGTGCTGGTGGAACCCAGCTAAATCGTTCGTTCGTATTTGAGACCACAAACAACTTTTGGTCTCAATACGTAATACGACATTTGTTTTCACCCCCCACCATTAATTTGTCTCTATATATACGACCACCAATACTTATTACAATCATTTTAGTTCAACATGTCTGCGACTCAACAACAACAACAACAACAACTCATCCAATGCCCTGTGGTAGATTCTACCACAGAGAAGAGAGTGGGAGTTGAACGATCCCAGATGGGATGAACTTTGGCGGTTCATCATCGAATATACAGAGGACAACACCACCACCCCCGCTGATGATGACGGGCCGTGCGACTCCACAACACAATAAAAGAGTCGCATGTTTTACAACCAAACGGTCCTTTTCAGGACCACAAAATAATTTGATCGTAGTTTTAGTTGATTATAATACTTTGTAACCAATATTTTATGTTTTTTTCATAAAAACATACAATATTGAGATACAAAGTATTAGAAGTTCTGGCGACAGAACCTTAACTTCATAAACCGAACCATGTTTTAGCATACTTGTAAATATTATCAGAAAATATTTACAACTATTGCTATTGCGTAGTTTTAGTGGATTATTCACTCTTTTTTTTATTACCTAATATTATGTGGGACAGGGCCTATATGAAATAACACACAAAAATAAATTTTCAAGTCATTTTTATTCTCATTATAAAATATAAAAATTTGATCAAACACTTTTTTTTATTAACTACAATATATATATATTTACAAACTTAATACTATAAATTAAAAGCTAATATCTACAACTACCTAACACCTACTACATAATTTATTAAAGTCCTCTAATTGTCTTTTTAACCGCGCAGATTTCACCTTTTTTATCTCTAATTGTCTTTCAAGTTCTAAAATGTCACTGTCACACTCGTTCACTTCTTTCACTAAGCGTTTTTTCATTTCATAAATGTCTGTCAATTTGCTCTTCTGAGAGTTGGTGAAGTCTTCGACCCACTCCGGTTGCGATGGCTCGGAATATATTAACGAAGAAGAAGCGGTCTTATTTGGTGAAGACGATGACGATGACGACGACGACGACGACGAAGCAGCGGAAACTTCATCGCCTTCAAAACACCGCTTAAACCGCTTCTTCATGGGTTTCCGGCACCCCAATATCGGCGACAGTGGTGCTGGGGAAGACTTCACCTCCGACACTATTTCCTTCTCTACGCTGGCTGGTGTTGGTGGCGTTGGTGGTGTTGGTCCATCGGGGCCTTCTATCACTTCAACTTCTACCGACATTGGCTCTTTTGGTGCTGTTTTTAGGAAGTCGGGTAATGGAACAGGGGTGGAGGGACGCTTAAAGTTAAACTTTTTCTTCTTCCCTTGTCCCACACCTTTAATCGCCGAATAAAATGTTTTTTTATCGGCGATTTCCGACTTCCGCATAGTCAAGAGCTTTTTCAATTTCGAAGCTTTCGGAGAAGATTCCCTAGGCCGCGATGCTTTTCGCACAACCACATCACTAATCACATTTATCTTTGGCTCCTTCTCCTCTGTCCAGCATTCGAGGAATTGCGCTGCCGACTGAACTATCTCTTCGTCGCGACCATCATTGAGGGCTCGGTCTTCGGCATCTTCATGCTCCACGCCATTCCAATTCTCGAATACCCCCGGACTTAACACTTCCAAACCACTCATGTTATCCAGCATGCCTTGCTGCGAATCGCAGCTCACGTCAAGAGCATCTAAAAGAGACCGTACACTCGACATCTTCGATATTAAAACTCACACTATTTACTTTATCTTAGCACTGTACTGTTTGGTGTTCTGACGAACTGTGAAGAGCTCGAGCCAGCAAGTCTGCTTTTATGCCCATTTCCCCCACTACACCACCTTTATTCCTTTTGTTCGATGCATTAAGTATAATATTTAAACTTGTCAGATGCAAGGCCAAGGCCAAGGCCGACGTAACCGGCAATACCAGGGTCGTTTTCAAGGTTGTAATTTTCATGGATTTTTTTTTTGTCCCTGTCAAGGTTATTTTAAAGAAGCATATAAATATAGTACTAAACTTGTTAGATGCGAGGCCAAGGCCAAGGTCAAAGTACCCGTCAATGTCAGGGTCGTTTTCGAGGTTGTAATTTTCAAGGATTTTTTTTTTGGTCCTGTCAAGGTTATTTTAAAAAGTAATACATAATTAGAGTACCGCGATTGAAAAGTACAACATATTCAAACATCATGTTGCCAACTGATGAACAACCTAGTGAAGCAGCCAAAAGATACAGTCATATACCAAAAGCTTTTTATTTAACTTGTCATCATTGTAAAAGGCTAGGTATCTGCTGGCGAAATGATCTTACGTACGACTTCAACTACATTGACCTTTTCAGGGTTAAATTTGTACAATGCGGCTTTTGTGGACTAGTTTACTACCAGTTCAAGGACATTAATGAACGCGCCATCCAGAGAAGAAATTGGGTCATAGAAGAAGCTTACCTGTACAGAAGAAATTAACATGTATTTTATTTCTTAATTTTTAATTTTTTTGTTTGTTATATTTTTTATTTTTTAATAATAAAAAGTAAACTCAATCTTTTGTTATATTTTAATTTTTTTTTCAATAAAACAATAGTAAAATGAATCTGTACGTGTATTTATTAAACATCACCTAAAATACGTTTTGCAATCCATATTTTTCTGCAGAGTCCGTTTATTAATGAAATAGAACCATATATTAGGGTGAAATCTAATGGTTTCAAATCAGTCTCACATAACAATGTCAGAAGTAAACACTATTGATAAGTTCGGTCGCAAAAGAAAATTTAAGAATTTTAACTTTATGCGAGGTCCTTCCGGAATAGGTTTTAAACTTACACCTAATGGAGATTACGACATGGGAAGCAAAAGATTGTGCTATTTAGCAGAACCTCTTGAAGGAGACGATGCGACCACACGAAATTATGTTGATAATAACCTTGCTCAGTGTGTGCAAGATACGCAGAAAGCTTTACATGACTCAACAATTGTTATTAAAGATACCCACTTGAAGGTTACGTACGCAAGAAATTAATTGAAACCGGTCAAGAACTTAGAGGATACATTGATGATACTGTTATTGCAATATATGAACTTAGGCAAGACGAACTGCGTGATGAACTTAACTCTAGAATGTTGAAAATTGAAAAGACTATGGAGGATCTTGTCAGCAAACCTGTTTCACATTAAACACTTACTCGTAGACCTGTGCGTTTAATTTACTATTAGACAAATTTTTCAACAATAACTTTTACAGTTTGTTATTTGTCGACACTTCATTATATTTATAATTTTAAAATAAAGGTTCAATAAAAAAGCAATCAAGTAATGAATACATGTTTTTTATTTAAAAAAAAAAAAAAAAAAAAATACAATACTATTGTTACATATTAATGTTGTATGTTTAATAGAAATAATAAAAACAATACAAATAATGAAATATGGATTTTCCAGATTACGTGCTGTCCTGACTTAGAAATGATTCCAACACGGTGACTAAATTTGCTAAGTTTTCTTCCGGGTCTGTTTTGTAAAAATCTATGTCTGCATGCCCCCAAGGTAGAGTTTTGGTTGAACTGGGAATTTCATAACGTTTATCATCGCTATGTGACAATGCTACTTTATTTATTATGTTGGTATAAATGTTATGTAATTCACTTCTAAATGTCTTCATCTTTCTTAATATCAAACCACCCCGTTCAACAATTCTTTGGTAGTCTTCCTGATGAAGGTCTTTCTCGATAACACATTTTTTGATACCTTTGGCTTTTTTAAATTCATTATTAATGGACTTTACATAATAAGCCTTCGCGCCGGTACCATAAAAACTTATTATCGGATCACCAGGAAACTCATCTTTCATTCTACCAACTACAGAATTACTTTTAATTATGTTGAAATTATTAATTTCGGGGTAATTTGATGTATCAAATTTTTCGGGGTTTTCTGATATAGTTTGATAAAAGTTTTCCGTATACACTTTTAATATAAGCGAGTCAGTATCGGTGTAAAGTAACGAAGCATCATCACCAAACTTGGATTTAATAAAATTATAATAAAAATCGTATATTACAGTCTTTGATATATCTAATATGGAAAAACCGATATAAATTGGTTTATTGTACAATATTTTAACTTTATTCATATGTATAGCAACAAAGTTCTCGGTAAATATCGAGCTACTATTGAAATTGGGGCGGGATATTAGTGCTCTAGCTCCATTTCTGCCTACACTGTTATCCCAATGTGTTACTAATTTTATATCCTTTCGATTTTCCACATTTTCCATAGTTTTACCAAATATCGCGTTATTTTTTAATTTAAAAGTGTCCTTCGCAAATTTTGTGGTGGCCTTGTTACGTAAATTGGTATTAAAATCAATATACGATTTTAGCCATTTTGATTGCTTAAACTGTAATACTCGATGGGTTTGCATTACCACTAAGCCGTTGGCGATGGCTTGTTTTAAAGTTCTATAGTGTACAATGTATTTTTTTTTATCTTGTAAATTAGGAATTAATTTCGGTAATTTAGCGTTTTCTGTTGGCGGTATGATATTTTCTACTAGAAATGGAAGATCAGAATGTGCATCATGCAACTCAGTCGGATAATGCACATCCACTTCCAAAACGTAGCCATGTAAACTATCATCACCAACAGCCATAATATTTAAATCCAGAATTTCGCGCTCGCTTAACCATCGAAAACCACCATATGGTAATGCTTGTGACATACTATGACCATATAGATTTGTAGCATCAAGGTATGTTATAAATGAAGAAGGTTTTGTTGGGTCATAGTCTGGTAAAAAAATATTATTAGCGATGTGCTTCCTTTCTGAACACTGGCTTATGCCGCCGCGTATACCTTTCTTAAAAAAATGTATCATGTCTATATCAGTTAAGAGCTCTAACTCTACCTTAGTCATACGTAGCATACAATCAAATGATAAACTTGGAAGGGTATAGTAATGTGCCGGATCAAGTTTATCGAGTTTTAAACAATTATTCCGAAATTGCTCAAAAACATCACACAATAGCAACACATCTGATTTTAAATACACGTCCGAATAGTCCCCCAAAGTTTTACACCCAAACAAGCGCCATACTTCTTTTGCTCTTCTATAGCTTTCATCGCTAATATGTTCTTCCCGTAAATTATCATAAAATTCATCTTTACTTGGAAGACATGTATTTTCCATTTTTTCTATAGAGTCAATAAAGCTATAGGGAAAAACACCCTTTTGACGCATCAAATTAAATTGGTTGATATTTGAAAAATGTTTCCGCGTTTCAATAAAATCGTCGTCGTTTAAACCGCTGCCTAAATTTTCCAAAGACGTTGACAGAAATTTAAAACTATCAATAAATCGCAACTTTAAATATTTCCTCTTGACTTTTCCACATTTACTATCAAAATAATCGTGCACATAAATGCTTTTGGTAAATGATATGTACTTTTCCTTACTTTGAGCCAAAACACCAATTTTATCCCCATATTTACATAACTCTTTTATAAATAAATGGCTGTCGTAGCCGCTTAAGTTATGAAATATGATAGGGATAAAAGAGGGTAATTTATAATTTAAATTACAAACGGAATGTGCAGCACCAAATCTTTTTGCACCAGTTATGTGATAGTGGTCTCGTACTTTAATCTCACCCTCTTCAAAAGGGCCTTCACATATACCACATATTTTAGCATCATTAAACTCCCTTTTTTCTTCAGGCGTTAACGGTTTCATAGGCTTAATGTCTTTTAAATATGTGTTGTATAGAGCCCTTAAATCACACTCGATACGATCCACAAAGACTTGAGCTGCATTATTCCCCCGAAATAGCTCAAATTTCGAAAGTGAGTCGTCAAAAGAGCATTTAATTAGATAAGCAAAAGAATATGGTTCATGTTTAAAACTTTTTACAGTGTAAGAATTTTGTGGGTTTGGTTGTACCGTTTCAACGGGTTTTAAAACAGATTCGAAATCTGCATAAACCACGAATGGAACGCGCATTTGCTTTTCTATACCCTCGAATTTTAAAATATTTTCCGGCACACTGTTTCCAAATTTATCGATTTTTAAATCCACTGAGGGTGTTTGCGTGAAAATGTGGTTACAATCGTAGCTTTGATGTAAAGTTAAAGCTGACGGTGTACTAAAATAAATGAGGCAACCATCACAGAAATATATTTTATGTTGTTGACAACTAATTTGACTTGAAACTAAACGTGATAAATCCCGAATCCAACAATAATGACTCTTTGAACAAGTCGTATCACAAAAATGTTCACCGCCATCTTTACTACTACAGTCTTTTGTAATTAACAATAAATTTACATGCCTATCCAACTTTTTTGACGCATACCTCAGTGGACCAATAACTTCATGTATTACTTCATTATTTTCATATTTAGATTCCAGACCGTATACGTTAATTGATATGTTGTTCATTTCCTCAAATTTTTTAATGTCACGTAATTTTACTGGAAAATCCATACCTGTTACATTTAGCACTCTAGAAAAATGGGGGTAGGATGTCTTCTGTGAAGGCTCTGCTGTTGGAGGAAACAATGCTGATGTTACAGCCCACGCAAAGCAAAATTCGTCCTGGTTAATCACATTGACGACAGCTCCTTTCTTTTCAATAGAACACGGCAACTTGATGTATGATGAGCCGCCCATAGGCATATACTTGTTGATACCAACTTCCAAGTATAAAATTCGCACAAGAGCCCATCCTATAACAAGAAAAATAATATATAAAAATCAGTTTAATATATCGGGTTTTGATTTTTCCATACCTGAATCTTTCTCCTGGAACTCTGTCGCCTGCGTTTTTATTAATTCGGTGAAAGAATGGTAAACGGCATCCAAATCACTTTCTACACTAATTATTTGATTAGCAGTGTTGAAGGATTTTTCACTGAATATTTCTTGTGATGGAAGCATGTACTCGCCAACAGCTGTCATGTTAACTTTTAAAGCATGATGCACACGCAATAAATTATTAACAAGTTCCACCACCGTGGATTTAATGTCTGCAAAGAACATTACGTAATCGGAATGCTCCATATCACTGCTAACCCGATAGGTTGCAATTCTCCTTTTGAAGGCACATTCAACGAGTTGCACACCATGACATACCGGCAAACATGAATTATTTTTATGTTGTTGTGTTCGTTTATGCACCGACATATGATTTATTGGAACATCTACATTACATGTAGCGCAATTAATTACCGGAATCGTCGATGTATACTCTTCAATTCGGAGCCGTTTTCCTCCAGGCACTTCATTAAATCTCGCCGCACACGATTCTCTTTGATGACGTCTCATATTATAAATATTAGTAAACTTAGAACCGCAATTTTCACAAACATATGCCATGATTTGTCAAATATTAACACATGTACTACCTATACAAGTCAGAGCCAACTGATGAATGAAACTGCCCCATACCTTATATAAAACCATTCAAGGTCACCCCCAACCACGTAACATATCTTCAAGGTCACACACCCAAGATGACCTTCAACAAAGTCAAGGTCGTCTCGACCAAGGTCAAGGTCAAGGTCACACACACAACCTTGAACACAAGGCCAAGGCCAAAGCACACGTGCACTTTCAAGGTCAATGACAAGGACATGTGGGCGGGGCCAAAGAGGGGTGAAGCAAGGTCAATGTCAAGGTCGAGGAGTGGGGGGATAGAGAGAATCGGGTTATGTTCACTACTTATATTTATCTAATAATATATATCATTGAAAATTAATATCAGATTTACAAGCCAAACGGCTTCGCACTCCCTCCAGGGATTATTCACTCATACCAGGCATACAAAGACACCAAAAGTATGAAGCTCTGTGGGGACCCTTTCCACGTTATCGGGTTCTAGGTGGCGTGGTCTGCTGTATTTTCCATGAACTTTCGGACGGTTTAATATTTAATAAATTAATATTATGTATATTTCATTATTATCCGATAGTATCTCATCTACCCTTATCCCAGGCTTGTGGCGGGATTTTGAGGGTGTAAATTACGAATTTAAATTTATTTTTAAAAATTCGATATGACCGATCCAATTTTTGAAAATACTGGTACAGGGTTCTATACTAGTTATTAATGTTGGGAGTTGATCTTTTGTAATTTCTCTTCATCTGTTTTGGGTTAACTAAAAGCAAGTGTCGGCAAAGCTTCATCATAAAAGATGAATTTTTTATTGGAAACAAAGCGAATATGAAATTTTAAACTCATAAATCAGTGAACCTAACTTAATTGCAGAAGTTTCTATTGGAAGTACTTACTAAGGGCTATTATGTCATTTTTTAAATATTTTTTTAATTAAAGGGGGACACATTACAAGCAACTGTGAAGACTTACATGACCTATTTATTTGTATTTTTGAAATCTAGATGAAAAAATGGGGGGATTAAAAGCCTATAACACATAAACGACGGATGGTTCGACGTGATGAAACAATATATATGATTAAAAATAAGTTTTATATTTCTTTTTGCTTTAATCTTTAACAAGTGAACACAAATATGGATAGCAATAGAAAGTAAGAACAGAAAATATAAGACCTGTCTCTTTATTTCGATTTCGACTCTCGTTTTATAGTAATTAATTAAAATTGGCAGAAAAAATCTAAAGTTGCTTCTAATCATAGACATAGTAGAGAATGGACCAGGCTAGTCATTCATGAATATGAAATTTATAAGCGCCAACATGTTTGTAGGCCAGGGGTTAGAGGGGTGTCATAGCTCACAATCTATCATACGCCAGCGGCGTAACAATTTTAAAACGAATAAAAATATCAATTAATATTATATGATGCTTTTATTTGCAGAATTGAAATAAATATTTTTTCATAAGAAATAGTTAATTACTCTATCAATATGTCGTGATACGGAAGTTGTTGTACTTGAACATAAGTCAGTATTCAATATACAAATAATCGTAATATTCATATCATTTATCTTTTACGACATTAATGACTTGAAATAACCTTTTTTTTATCCAAGGTACTAGTTATTATTCAAAACAGAGTAACATGTAAAAATTATCCAAGTCCAAAGTAAAAAATTGCGTAATATTTTGCCGGATTTTAGTTAAGTGGCTAATTAATGCCCACAATTCTAAAACCGACAAAAACTTTGTTTCTTGAACATTACTGTGATTGAAATTTTTTTTCTAAATTGTATGGACTCGCTGTCTATTTTTATTATTCCTAACAACATATCTATGCCGTACAGACACTCGCATATGAAATTTAACGTCAGCCATGAACATCGTAAAAAAGTAGTCTTACCAAAGTTCTAATTTCTCAAATATTGAAGTGCAATACTGAATAAATGTAACGACGTCGCGGTATGCAAATGACTACTTTGACGTTTGGTTAGTATACCAATTATTTGTAAAAATAATAACACTTGTACAAAATTCCTAAAACGAGAAAATGGAGATATTTTTTGTAAGTTAATAAATGAAGCAAATTAAAAATGGAAATATTTAAAAAATATATATTCGACGGTGTATGTGTTCAGGAGAAAATAGAGTATTTACGACTTCATTTTCAAGAAATAACCTGTTAATATTTGTATATAATTTCAATTATGATTTGGAATATATATGATAGACTGTTTCAATTTAGGTATTAATCTGAAAGACTTGTTACAGTTAAACCTGTTTTACTGAACAGTCCCCAAACTCCAATCATAAGAAATTGGTATATAAAGAAATACAATAAAACATATTAATAAAAATAACTATTAAATTTGTTTGCCCATTAAGTTTTGGCAGTACTATTGTTGAAAATTTTTAATATCTCGAATCGACAATCTGTCATGTGTTTCTAACGGAAATTATTTATTTTAATATGATTAGTGTATTTCTTGATTTTCACTGTTTCTAGTATCCTAAAATATTTATGACAAAATATACCGATAAGGATGGGATAAAAATAAGTATATGCTATTATTAAATATATTACTTGTTGGTCATATTACAATTATATATATATATATATATATATATATATATATATATATATATATATATATATATATATATAAAATAGAATATCGTACAATAAAATATACTTTTTTTCTTACTTACTGACTATCTAATTTGTGTAAAGCAAATCTGAAACTATGTAACTATCGGACATCGAATAAAAATAAATAAAAATTGCAGAAATTGAAGTTTCATTTCTGGACTTTTCACACATGACAGTTATTATGCAAGTCATATATTTATTTATAACGTTTATGAGTTTTTTTTTGCAGATTTTGTAATATCTTGGTTAAATGAAAATTTTACACTTTTACAAGTAATAGGGAAAACAAAAATTAAGGAAAAAATTGTAAAAACATAGGAAAAGCGGTACTATTTGGTGTAATATTACAAGGGAAATGTTAATGAAAAATAATAGAAAATGGTGGGCTTCTATTATGTTGGTCTCACTTTAAAACACGAACACCATCAAATCGATAATAGAAATCGTTTGGGCCAAAATGTTCACTACAGATACGAAGTGACTTGGGCAAGATTTTATCTTGTAGTCCTAATATATTAATCCAAAGGTTTCGGCGGTTAGAATCACTGGGAAACCTATAAAAAATCACTGATAACAAAATCTAAAATCCCAAGTTACCCGCCTATGATACCAAACTTAACCTAACCTACCTGTGAAAAGTTAAATTTGGAAATAAATAATCCAATTTTCGGCAAACTTGGCAATGATTGACCATTTTGTCACTAATGAATAATTAGTCACTTACAAAAACACTTTTGGAATTACAAAAAATTAAAAAACGATCCAAGACACACAACGTCAACCACAAAAATGTCATATGCCAAAATTTTCATGAATGGACCGGATTCAACCTTGATCGTACGATAGTTTATCACACTAATTAGAAATTTTGAATTTTCTGGGAGTTAAACTGACGCATTATAAAGCATACTATTTTAAAGATATTAGTTTACTATTGTAGCAATAAATTGTTTATAAATATTATATGAAATATATTATCATAATAATATTTTTTTTTTCATAAAAATTGGGTATTAACAAATTATATTGTTTTCCCTTATTTTTTTCCAAAACAGTTGGCAAATTACTACTGATTGTGACCCATTCGTGGCGTTTTGTTTTTGTAAACATTCCATGTCCAGACGTCCATGCTTCTAATCGAGTTTTGTTGTTTCCAAAAATGAGTATGACAAATACTTTTTTCTATTAAAGACCTGTGGGTTCACATTGATGAAATTTTGTTTAGTTTTGAACTTATCTAACTCTTTTATAAGCAGTAAATTTAAAACCAAATTTTTAAAATACCTTCTAGTGAATAAATTATCGAAAGTGTACTGCGAAAAAACGTTTCGTATTTTTTTCATCACTTGACAAAACCATTTTACCTATCGTAATGTATTAGTGGATCAAACAAAATATCTTTCAATAAAAATGCATTGTCGTATCTCATAACATAAAAATTAAACGGCTCGCAGCATACCGATTGTTCCTGAACTTCCAAACTTTAAGGAATACAATATTTCTTATATTAATAAAACGGATCTATGTATATATTAAACACCATGCAATTCTTAGCTTCAATATTTTTTTTGTTTTTAAAAAACTTTAGATTTTCTTCATACCAAATATTAAAGTTTTTTTTTTCAAATTTATAAGAAGAAAGATAATAGAACACACTTTTTAACCGACTTCTAAAAGAAAGAGGTTCTCAATTCGTCGACTAGGTATTTTTTTTTATTTATTTTTTTAGTATTTTATGTGCCGATTTGAATGAAATTTTTTACGTTATGTTCAGGAAGTTGCTGCGGTTGTCCCATATTTTTTTGGACGGAATTGTTACCGTAAAATCCAAGATGGCGCTGACAATATAGCGGCCAAAAAAAATAATTTTGAACGATTTTCTCAAAAATTGGTATAGGGGAGTTTTCGGGGTTGCACATAACGAATCTGAAATTATTTAAAAAAAATTCAATATGGCGTACCCAATATGGCGGAAAAAAGATTAATTTTTCCCAGTTTTTTTCAAACGTGATATGAGGGAGTTTTTGGGATCTCACATTACAAATCTGAAATTATTAAAACAAAAATTAAATATGGCGAATCCGAGATGGTGGATTAAAAATTCGACATCTCCCGATTTTGTCTAAAATCAGTATGGGGGGATTTCTGTTAGTGTTTATTACGAATTTAAAATATTTTGTGAAAAACTCAATCTGGCGGATTCAATATGGCGCCCTTAAAATTTTAAATAGTTTGGTTTTCTCCAAAACTGATATATGGGGTTCTTGAGGGTGTAAATTATGAATTTAAAAGTATTTTTTCAGGATTTACCTTTTTTGATTTTGTTCAAAGGTGGTACTAAATCCTTTTCGAGGATGTAAATAGCGAATATAAAATTATTTTAAGAAAATCTAATATGTCAGATGCAATATAACGGTGTAGAAATTTTAAATTTTCAGATTTCATCCAAAATTAGTACTAGAGGGCTTTGAAGAGTTTAGATTTAGATTAGATTAAGACTTTAAAATTATTTTTTTGAAATTCAATATGGCGGATCCAATATGGTGGGTTGAAAATTTTACTCTATTCGCATTTTTTCAGATTCGATATTAGGGGGATTTCGCGATCGTGTATTACGAATATGAAGTTAATTTTTTTCAACTATTAGGTTGATAAGAGGGACTGAGGGATTGAAAGTTTTACATTTTCAGATTTTGTCTAAAATTGATATTGCGGGGCATTTGTTAAGGTATTGAATATTATCACATGTTTATATTTTGGGCTATACACTTATGTCTTGGACTTATGTATGGAAACACAATTTCTTCTGTGCGTTTTTAAATTTAAAATCATTGGATCAGTATTGTTAGGCCACTGTTGTCACCAACCCCGTATTAAGAATGGGCAAAAATAAGTATTTGTCGAAAGAGCTGCGACTTACGAGGAACGTACCTGAAGTGTCCGGCTCCGATTTTAATGAAACTTTTATATATTGTAAAGGGTACAAAAATAAGATGCAAGTTTTTTTTTAGCTGCGGAGATTTATTATAACGGAGTAAAAACCGCCCCTAAAGTTCACTCCTAAAAACAGTATTTTTGAAATATCTCAGGTTCTAAGTGAGATATTTTTACAAAACAAAATGAAAGTTACTTGTTATTCGAAATGATGTTAGACTAGGGTACTTTCACCCCCAAGAATATCATCCCACATTTTTTATTAGAGTAAACCATATATTTACGCGCGTAATTTAATTCTAAAAATGACGAAATTTAATGAAATTTGAATAAAAATATTTTTTCCACGAATACCATAAGTAACTTAAGTTGACAAGTTTCGGGGTTTCTAAAAATAAACTAGTAAAAAAGGATCCACCCCAAATACTTTTTTTTTTAATTTCAAGTCCTAATAGAGATATATTTACAAAACAAAATGGAAATTACTTGTTATTTGAAATTATAACTGTAAACCATATATTAGCGCAAGTAATTTAATTCTAAAAATTACGAAATTTAATGACGTTGCTTCAAAGTATTTTTTCACGAATACCATAAGTAACTCAAGTTGACATGTTTTTGGGTTTGAAAAAATGTAGCAGTAAAAGAGGGTGAGTCACCTCCAAATACATTTTTTTTCAAATCTCGCACTCTAATTGAGATATCTTTACAAAACAAAGTGGAAATTATTTGTTAGTTGAAGTGAGGTTATACCATGCTGTTTTAACCCCATAGATATCATCCCTTACTTTTTATCTTGTAATCCATTTACATAATTTAATCTGGACATTACGAAATTAAACCAAATTTTTTGATAATATTTTTTTACGAATACAATAAGTAACTTAAGTTGACGGGTTTTGGGGTTTCCGAAAATATACTAGTAAAAGAGGGTGAGCCACCCCCAAATACGTTTTTTAATATCCTCAGTTCTAATGAAGATATCTCTACAAAACAAAATTAAAATTACTTGTTATTCAAAATGATGTTAAACTATGGTAATTTCTTTCTCAAAGATATTATTCCTTATTTATTATAAAAGTTAACCGTCATTTCATACATTATTATTCTTAAAATTGTCAAATTTTAATTTAAATGATCGTTACAGAATTAGAAATCACCATTTGTCATGAATTATAATAATTTACGGACATCAATGCTTAACCAATGAAATAAGTTTATATTTTCTTATCAATTAAGAAAAAATTTCTGTAACGTTCATATCAACTGAAATTTGACAATTTTAAAAATAATTATATACGTATATATGAAATGATATCCTTTGAATGATATTCTCAAGGAAGTTAAACTATAATATAATAATATAAATACTATAGTTTAACTTCATTTCAAATAACAAGTAATTTCAAATTTGTTTCGTAAAGTTATCTAATTAGAACTTGAGACGTAAAAAAAGTATTTGGGGTAGCTCACCCTCTTTTCCTAGTTTTAGAAACTTCGAAACACGTCAACATAAGTTACTAATCCTATCCTAAAAAATGTTTTCGAACAATTCCATTAAATTTCGTAATTTTGACAATTAATTTTTTTTTACTCTAATAAAAAATAAGGGATGTTATCCTTCGGGGAAATACCATAATTTAATATCATTTCGAATAAAAAATATTTTTTGTTTTTTTTTGCAGAGTTATATTAATTAGAACTTCAGATATTAGTCTTTGGGTGTGACCCACCCTCCTTTACCATTTTATTTCTGGAAACCGCGAAAGATGTCAACTTAAGTCACTTATGGTATTCGTGAAAAAAATATTTTCAAACAATTATTTTAATTTCGTACTTTTTAGAATTAAATTACGTGCGCGATTAGATGGTTTACCCTTATAAAAAATAAGGGATGAAATCCTTGGGGGCGAAAAAACCATAGTGTAACATCATTTCGAACAAGTAATTTTCATTTTGTTTTGCACTTAAAACCTGAGATATTTCACAAATATTGTTTTTAGGAGTGAACTTTAGGGACTGTTTTTACCCCGTTAAAATGAATCTCCGCAGATAAAAAAAATACGTGTCTTTTATTTTTGTACCCTCTACAACATATTGAAGTTTAATCAAAATCGGAGCCGGATACTACAGGTACCTTCCTTGTTAAAGTTATTGAGTTAAAAGGACAAAGTGTAAAGCAAAAAGTTTAGATTTAATTGAAGGTGTTGTTTCAAAAATTTTAAAGAATTTTCAGTTACTGGAGAAAGTTAGGTCGCCCTAGAACAACTATCCCCTTTGTTGATCTGTCCAAATTGGTGCAGAAATTCGAGAACATTTCAACACAAATATAACGGCTTCAACTGTGCGAAGATATTTTTATGATGTTGAATTGTTTGGAAGAGTTGCTCCCAAAAAACCTTTACTCTCCAAAAAAAAATCGAAAGACCAAAAAATGCATTTAAATTGGACACATCAAAACTGGGGTACGGTGCGTTGGAGTGACGAAAGTAAATTTAAAGTATCTGGTTCAGACGGAAAGTCATTTGTTCGAAGACCAGTAGGAAAAAAATTTGATATTAAATATCAAAAACCTAGTGTGAAGCATGGGGACGGTAGTATTATGGCCTGGGGATACTCTTTCAGGTCTGGGACGGGCTCGATAGTGAAAATCGTTGAGAAAATGGATTGATTCATGTACCGCTACATGTTACAAAACACTATGTTGTCCTATGCCGAAAAAGAAATGCCGCTTTTATGGAGATATCAACAAGATAATGGCTAAAAACACTCATCTCGTTCAGAAAAAATTTGGTTTTTACAAAAAGGCGTTGATTTACTAAAGCGGCCTTCTCAATCGCCGGACCTAAATCCGACTGAACACCTTTGGAAAAATTTGGAGCGAAAAATTAGGGGAAGAATAATTCATAATGAAAATCATCTATAGGATGTTTGACAAAATGAATGGTGGAAGATTCCAGTTGATGTATGTCAAAATTTTGTAGATTCAGTGCCGATGTAGGAAGTCATTAAGACAAAATATTGAACTTTGCTTCTTTGATTTGTACAGCCTTAATTATTTTTTGTGGAGATAATATTTTTTCCATACTTTTACCCCAAGTGTTTTTTTATTTATCATAGGGCAATTTTGTTTTATTTTGTATTTTCATTTGTTAAATAAAAAGTTATTAATTTAGTAGTGTATGTTTATTTTTTGATATATAATTAATTATTGATAACCAAATATTAAGGATATAAGCAGGAACCAAATCTTTCCATACTTTCGTCTATGACTGTATATATATATATATATATATATATATATATATATATATATATATATATATATATATATATATATATATATATATATGTATAAGCTTCATCAGAATGATCTTGCAAAGTCCTTTTTGAAAGTAGCATGTGTCACAAAACATTTACTATAAGCGCAAACATTTATCAATTTAGTAGTGTATGTTTATTTTTTGATATATAATTAATTATTGATAACCAAATATTAAGGATATAAGCAGGAACCAAATCTTTCCATACTTTCGTCTATGACTGTATATATATATATATATATATATATATATATATATATATATATATATATATATATGTATAAGCTTCATCAGAATGATCTTGCAAAGTCCTTTTTGAAAGTAGCATGTGTCACAAAACATTTACTATAAGCGCAAACATCTTTTGTGAATATTTATTTTGCGATCTGCCATTATACAGATAGTTTTCACAATTCATTTTCACTTTGCCAATCTATACCTTAAAATATCTATTTTTTATGAAATAGTTAATTTTGACGGCTTATAATGTAACTTAATTATCGAGACTATTAACTTCTTTTAAGCAAATAAAAATAATGACATAACTATGTTAACGTAGGCAAACAACACCTAACAAAGACTGCACGCCTTGGATGTAATATTCCTTTTCGCTAAATTTCATTCATTATAGAACCGGTAACGTCCTAGCGACTTTATGAGTACAACATTGACTACTCTCTGAAAGGACCGCGATAAATAATATATACAGAGCTTAATAAAACCGATTAGGCTAGATAAGGGCCCCTATAGCTAGACTCTATGATTCTAGTTGACTGTTACTGCAGTATAAACTATACCAACAGATTAAATCAAATTTCAGAATGTTATAATTCTCCTTAAAGTTCACTCGACATTTTCATAGGCAAGCAATACCCTATCCTGTAGAACTTTTTGCTCGGACACACTAATAATCAAAAATGTAATTTGGATATGTTCTTAATAATTTGTTCTTCGACAATTTATATATAAAGTATTACCTAAAGATTTTGTTTCTCACTTTTTAGGCAGCTTTTCCATTGTTAAATCAATTTCTCCAAGTAATGTAAAAACAAGGGAAGCCCAAGGTTTTGGTCTACTAGGTGGTTCGAATTTTGGAATTAATGAACCTAATGCTCATATTGAATTAACGAGATTTCCACTGACCGGAGAAAATATCCTACAAAGGCCAACCTTCTTTTTTGCCAAACCTCAAACAGATGAGTTTACCAGAAATCTGGTTCCACCACCTCAAGCAAGGTTGCATCAACAAAATACCAAGGAAAATACGCACAAGATTTCCTTATATGCCTTTAAGGAAGGACCCATCGCTGATGCTACTTCGAGTTTTCCTCAGATTGGAGCAAGACCGAACCAGTTTGCACCACAGGTATTTATATAAAGTTGAAGAATTTAATAACCTTAATTTTGAATGTTTTATTTATTTAAAAATTATTCACTTTAACCTCAGTAACTACCTTAAATAATTTGAAGAGGCCCATTTGATTTAAAAAAAAAAGCAGAAAACGCAACTTGTTTCCTATTAATATTTTTTATATGTATTCCCTTTAATACTGTTATCATTGACATCATTCTCAATTCGTCGGCTATGTATGTTTTTTTTTTTATGTATGTGCACCGATTACTCCGGAACGGCGGCACCGATTTGAATTAAATTTTCTACGTTATATTCAGGACGTTGCTGCGGTGGTCTCATATTTTTTTGGAAGAAATTGGTGCAGTAAAATCCAAGATGGCGCTGACAATATAGCTGCCAAAAAAATTAATTTTGTCGGATTTTCTCCAAAATTGGTATGAAGAAATTTTTGGGGGTTGTACCCAACAAATCTAAAATTATTTTTAAAAAATTCAATATGGCGGATCCAATATGGCGGACAAAAAGATCAATTTTGTCCGATTTTCTCCAAAATTGGTACCGGGGAGTTTTCGGGGTCGCACATGACGAATCTACAATTATTTTTAAAAAATTCAATATGGCGGACGAAAACATCAATTTTGTTCGATTTGCTCCAAAATTGTACGGGGGGGGGGGGGGTTCGTGGTCGCTCATGACGAATCTAAAATGATTTTTAAAAATTCAATATGGCAGATCCAATATGGCATGCGAAAACATTAATTTTGTTCGATAAAATTGGTATGGGGGAGTTTTTGCGGTCGTACATAACGAATCTGAAGTTATTTAAAAAAAAATTAATATGACGTATGGGGGATAAAAAATAAATTTTGTCAGATTTTTTCAAAATTGACATGGGGGAGTTTTTGGGATCGCACATTACGAATCTGGCATTATTTAAAAAAAAAAATAAGTATGGCGGATCCAAGATGGCGGATTAAAGGTTCTACATCTCTCTATTTTATCTAAAATGAGTATTGGGGGATTTTTGTTAGTGTTAATTACGAATTTAAAATATTTTTTGAAGAACTTAATCTGGCGGATTCAACATGGCATCCTAAAAATTTTACATTTTTCGATTTTCTCCAAAACTGATATAGGGGATTCTTGAGGGTGTAAGTTACGAATTTAATAGTATTTTTTCAGGATTCAATATGGCGGATTAAAAATTTTACATTTTCGATTTTGTTCAAATGTGGGACTGAATCGTTTTTAAGGATGTAAATAGCGAATATAAAATTATTTTAAGAAATTCAATATGTCGGATCCAATATAGTGAGTTAAAAGTTTTACCTTATTCGCATTTTATCAGATTTGGTATTAGGGTGTTTTCGGGGTTGTCTATTACGAATATGCAGTTATTTTTATACAATTAGGTTTGACAAGATACAATAAATGGGAGTGAAAATTTTACGTTTTTTGATTTTGCCTAAAATTGATGTTGTGGGGTTTTTGTAGCGTATACAAACTCAATATGCAGTATAAAATATATCGAGCTAAGAAATTTACGTCTTAAGTTCTTTAAATATCGATATTGGAAGGTTTTGGGGCCTATATTACCAATCTAAAATTAATTATTTAAGATAGTGGATTTACTATGACAGACTAAATATTTGTTTGATACAATTTCACTGGCATTTGTAGAACTCTAAGAATCAAAGAAATTTTAGTGGTTCATTTTAGGGTGATTACAACTTTGGATAAAATGGGTACTTTTTTGCCACCTTCGAATCATTGCGAGGTATACTAATCTCGATTAGTACTTAGTTCAAATAATTTATGGATATCATAATGAACTTAAAACTAAAAATTGAAAAATGAAATTTTTATAAAAAAAATTGAACTGACTTCTAAAAATGCGCTAAAAAGTGAAAAATAACTATAAATTTCTATATGAAATTGAAATTTTTGAAGTCGGCGCCAAATTGTTTCTAAATGAAACAAATAACTACTAATATATACGAATTATGGTAAGAAAGCAATTACAAATAAAGTATTGTTAATCTGTTGATGCGAATCCCATTTTGTGGGGTATTAGTTTGGCGCCGACTTCAAAAATTTCAATTTTATATAGAAATTTATAGTTATTTTTCACTTTTTAGCGTACTTTTAGAAGTCGGTTCAATATTTTTTATAAAAATTTTATCTAATACCTGCTTGCTTATATACCACTTAGTAACGTTCAAGAATGGAATCATTCATTTTTAACATTTTTAATTGATGAATTAGATCCTCATATTCAGGTTAAAATTATCATGGATAGTACTTAGAGTGATTGTTAGGAGCTGTCAATTTTAGCTATTAATGATTTACGATTACCAGAAGGTTAATACGGAACCACTCAGATCACGATATTCAGCATAATACAACAATAATTTATAATAGGGAATGGAAATTGATAAAAATTATATTATACTCCTTACAATACATAAAAATACTACGAAATTAGTTCCATAATCTGAAACTAAGATAACTATTTACCATAATTTTTATTATACCATAAGCTACCAGGCGCCTCTATAAATTTGCCACCTGAATCGATTCTCAATTTAAATATCAGGGGCAATTTATTTAGCAAAAAAAAACCTGCAGACTATGTATCTCTAAAACAAAATATTTCTTCTCTTATGTTTTTTTTTCTAATTTACTTTATTAAACCTTATTCCATCGTTTATTCTGAAAATTTGTATTGCCAATATTGTTTTTTAATTTCAAATTTTTTTGTCTAACTATACTTGATTTGTTTTAGGTGTCTCCAACATTTGCTTTTCCCACCCAGCATCAGCAAAAATCTCAAAAAGCCAAAGAACAAGCGGTTGACGTGCAAGTTACCAAAGAAAATCTCAAACAATTAAGTCAAAGTGGAGTTGGACTTTACACACAAAGTGCACCTGGAACATTCACCCAAAATTCGCCTGGAACTTTTACCCAGAATGTTCCATCATTTGGTTCATTTCAGGGTAGCAGAAATAATTTTCCTATTGAATATGTTGATTACGATTTTCATGGCCCAAAACCAAGACCATCTAATTTTCCCAGTACCTTAACTTATGAGGTAACTAAATATTGTTACGAACGACTAAAACTTATTGATATGCCCTCGTATATATGTACAGGGTGAGTCAACGATTGATGAAGTAGGTTTGTGCCTTTTCGGTGAAATTAACAAAAAACTATATTTATTGTTTGATACAGTTTATTTTTACGCAGATTTTAAAAATATTTAGGACTCTACAGGGTGAGCCAAAAAACTAGGACAGCATAAAGTGGTATTTTTTTAAATAGAACACCCTATTAACGAATCGTATTTTCGATTTAGCTTATAATTTTAAATCTTTTTTATTAAGGGTTTACTATAACAAAACTTTATAGTTTCTGAGATAATTAAGTTTAAAGAAAAAAAGTCACATTTTCAAGCATCAATTCAATCCTAAATAACGTTTTTAATTTTGTGACAAATATATTCAAATTTGGAATTTAGCAAGGCCAAGGACAAGTTAACATAATTTTTACCTAATATTTGCAATAAAAGCTACAGGGTGTTGAACACATCGGCTCAAATTTGAACAAATTTAAATGAATAAATATCTTTTTTTTTTAAATGGTACACCCTGTATATTTTCATGTTATTTAATAGAGTAATAAAAACCCTAAAAGTTTTGTTCAATATATCCTATACCTATTTATAATAGTTTTTGAGATATTTCAGTTTTTCTTATTTTCCATACTTTTTTACAGAAATAGTCTTCATTATCATAGTAGCCATGTAAAATAATAAAAAGAAACTACAGAAACAAACAGAATGTGGTTAAATATGATGAAATACATTATTCGTTATATTATAACGGCAATAGTTTAATTAAACATAATGTGAAAAAATTAACACAACAATAACGACAAGGCAAATACATATTTACTTTTATACTAAATTGAAACAAAAAAATACCTATTAAATACTGAGATTAATTATTTCTTTTCAATAAGTGTTCGAATAAACGATCCTCTTGTGCAATGCACAAATTTAGTCTTTTTTGCAGATTTTCTCGGACCCTGGACAAAATTAGTGGCGTTATTGTTCTACAGGTATCCCTAATCCTGTTTCGCATATCTTCCACTGTTGTTGGTGGATTAACATACACCTTATTTTTAATATAACCCCATAGGAAGAAATCTAATGGGGTGATGTCGCAAGACTTTGGTGGCCACTCAATGAAACCCCCACGTCCAATCCATTTTTGCGGATATCGTTGGTCCAAAAACGCACGAACTTCACGATGGTAATGCGGAGGCGCACCATCGTGCTGGAACCACATACTGTCGAGCTCATCCCTATCGAGACCTTGAAGCAGTTGGGGTAGTTCTTCTTGTAGAAAGTTCAGGTAACCTTGGCCATTTAGTGGTTCATTAAAAAAGTGGGGTCCAATAATTCGATTATGATGAATACCACACCAAACATTTAATGACCAGTGGTTTTGATGTTGCACCTCTCTAATCCAAAATGGGTTTTCTGTGGCATAATAATGCATGTTGCGTCTATTTACGGCACCGTTACTTCTAAAAGTAGCTTCATCACTAAACATTACCTTGCATAATAAATTTGGATTTAATTGAATCTTCGCATTTATTGTACGACAAAAGTTTACACGACTTTCAAAATCCTGTCCATGCAATTCTTGGTGTAATTCCATGTGATATGGATGATACCTATATTTCTTGGTAGTACGATTAGCGGTGGATTGTGATGTTTCACATAATGCTGTTAACTGACGGCTACCAATATAAGGATTTTCCTGAACATTTAACAATACTTGTAGTTCTTTTTCTTCATTAGTTACTGGTTTGTTGACCACTTTACGTTTTGGATAATCAACAGTACCAGAAGAATCAAATCTTTGCATTAAGTTTTGAAAAGTATGGGTATTAGGCTGGCGTCGATCAGGATACTTCATTTTGTAAATTCTTTGAGCAAGAAAGCAATTTTTTTGAGCCTCTCCTATTGTATAAATCATATCTATTAACTCATTCTTTGGAAAATTCATTTTACAATATAAGATGAATGCAAAAAAACAAACAAACTACACTACATTAAAACCAAAAGAAGCGATTGCGGTTATAAATTTGACACACAGAAAAATGTTCTTTTACATTGTTTTTGTCATGGCTACTATGATAATGAAGACTATTTCTGTAAAAAAGTATGGAAAATAAGAAAAACTGAAATATCTCAAAAACTATTATAAATAGGTATAGGATATATTGAACAAAACTTTTAGGGTTTTTATTACTCTATTAAATAACATGAAAATATACCGTTTAAAAAAAAAGATATTTATTCATTTAAACTTGTTCAAATTTGAGCCGATGTGTTCAACACCCTGTAGCTTTTATTGCAAATATTAGGTAAAAATTATGTTAACTTGTCCTTGGCCTTGCTAAATTCCAAATTTGAATATATTTGTCACAAAATTGAAAACGTTATTTAGGATTGAATTGATGCTTGAAAATGTGACTTTTTTTCTTTAAACTTAATTATCTCAGAAACTATAAAGTTTTGTTATAGTAAACCCTTAA
Organism: Diaprepes abbreviatus; assembly: GCA_034092305.1. Lineage (NCBI taxonomy): Eukaryota > Metazoa > Arthropoda > Insecta > Coleoptera > Curculionidae > Diaprepes > Diaprepes abbreviatus. Next base: position 2,514,641 of record JASJET010000032.1, read on the forward strand.
TAAAAAAGATTTAAAATTATAAGCTAAATCGAAAATACGATTCGTATATAGGGTGTTCTATTTAAAAAAATACAACTTTATGCTGTCCTAGTTTTTTGGCTCACCCTGTAGAGTCCTAAATATTTTTAAAATCTGCGTAAAAATAAAATGTATCAAACAATAAATATAGTTTCTTTGTTAATTTCACCAAAAAGGCACAAACCTACTTCATCCAATCGTTGACTCACCCTGTACAAACATTGCGACGTGATGAGTCATCTTTATTATAATGTGCCGAAAGGAATAGTGTCTCAATGACTCATCTGTCTAGATAGATCTCAACTTTTATTTTCTAGATTTATTTAGGGACTTCCATAGGTATATAAATAAAGATAGAATAAGCATACTTAGTTAGCTGGAAGTTAGTCGTATAGTTGTATAGTTACGAGTGGTTTAGAGATATTTGAATAGTAAAGATTAAGTAGTAGTAATAAGAGAGTTGTGATAATATAAGTATTGGAAGTATTAGTATAAGGATTTCAACCTTGGATTTGTTATTAAGTAAGAAAATAAGATTAATTTTCTATAAAGTTCTAGAGCTTTCTTTTTGAAAACTAAAAGAGATATCGAAAAACTGCCTTCACCATTGAATTTGTTATTAATGAACAAGCTTAGAACCGAATTTTTGACATAGTTCTAGAAAATTCTACTTGGAAACTAACGTAGATAGCGAAAAACGGTTTCACCTTCGGATTTGTCATTAATAAACAACCTTAGAATCGATTTTTCGTCATAGTTCTAGAAAATTCTATTTGGAAACTAAAAGATATAGCGAGAAACGGACTTCGCCATCGGATTTGTCATTAAGAAAGAAGTCTAGAACCGAATTTTCGACAACATTCTAGAAGATTCTATGGTAAATACTAGACAGCAAACAGCCGAAATCGACCAAACGCTGGCCGATTTTATGGAACGTATAGAACAACCTCCCCTTAAAGAGAAACAAGAGGAAGAAGAACGGCGCCAAAAAGAGAAGCAAGAAGAAGATCGCCGTCGAAAAGAAGAAGCGCGTCGCCAACAAGAAAAAGAGGATGAAGAAGCGCGTCGCTAACAAGAAAAACAGGATGAAAAAGCGCGTTGCCAACAAGAAAAAAGGAGAAAAAAACAGTCGCTTAAAAGAAGAACAACGTCGTCTAAAATAAAAGCAGGCAGAAGAGGACCGTCGCCTAAAAGAAAAACAGGAAGAAGAAGAACGTCGTGTTAAAAGTGAAAATAAACTTAACAAATAGATACAGGTCATGGTATAAGAACAGCAAAAAATCAATCAAATTCTACGGGGGCAAATGCAATAGTTTGAGAAAGAGATAGAAGAAGTGCGACAAAACATTGGAGAAGTGTGACAAGACGTAGGACAAGTGCGACAAGAAATGAAAGAAGTCGTAGACGGGATATAATCTAAAATGAAGAGCCTTCAGATAGAAGTCAATAAAATAAAGATGCATGCCCCTTCTGATAAAGTAGTAACCACCGGACAGAACATTAAACCTCCAACTTACGATGGTCAAACATCTTGGCTAATGTACAGACGACAATTTGAAGCTGCCGCCACGGTAAATAACTGGAATTACGAAGAGATGGCTACTGCATTAGTAATCGCACTCCGTGGACCAGCACTAGAGCTGTTGCAAACCATTCCTATAACCCAACAGGAAGACTATGGAATCCTTAGGGCTGCGCTGGAAAGAAGATTAGGAGATCAACATCGGTGCCAGTTATTAATGGGATCAGGGATCAAGAAATACAGTGTATGTTGCGAATAAGCAAATTTAATTATTGTAGCGAAGCAATGGACAGGGGTTTAAAAACTGAAGCAGCTTATAATGTGTCAAGGCCAAAAATAAGAAGTGTTACCATATAGAAAAATAAGGACTTACCGAACCAAACTATGGAGACAATGTTATCTGAAATTCCTAACTAACAAAGAGAGACGATACTTTAGGCTACAGAAGAAATCAGGGAGAACTGAACACAATAGGTGATTTCACGTTATAGCAGAAATCAGATCGAGTGCTACAGATGTTGACGTACCGGACACCCGAAAGGGACTGTCGGGAGGAATTAAGAAAGTATATAAAGTGCTCCAGATGTGGACGGACTGGACACTTGAGATGGGACTATCAAGTGCAATTAAGGTCTAGTTCACTATCCAGAGACCGCATAGAAGAGAACCAGGAAAAACTGCAACAGTCCAGTTCTAAAATCAAATGTAGATTGAGTGCTTCACGTTATAACCGAAACTAGATCGAATGCTACAGATGTGGACGAACTGTATTGTCGGGTGCAATTAAGAGACCAGATAAAGTCCTACAGATGTGAACGAAATGGACACATGAAAAGGAACTGTCAGGTAGAATTAAGAAGGCCCATAAAGTGTTACGGATGTGGACAAACTGGACATATGAGATGGGACTGTCAGGTGCATTTAGGATCTAGTTCACCATCCAGACACCGCACAGAAGAGAATAAGGAGAAATTGCAACAGTACAATTTTAACATCAAATATAAACCAGAAAGACTGCATAACAACGCAGATACCATTTTAAGGAGACCATGTAAGAAAGACTACAAGCACTGCAAGAAAATAAAAGAAAGAGAAGAGTACATCTCAGATGCGAAACGATCAACTTCAACTTAAAGGAAAAGTCAGTGCTGCTCCTATTATTATAACTGTGATACCGGTGCTACAGTATCCCTGATAAAGTCAAGCCTTGATAAATCTAGAATTCTACCATTGTCCAGAAAAGTAATGTTGAGGACTGTAACTGGAGAGGCAGCTGATGTGGTTGCACAAATGCGAGTTGAGCTTCAACTTGGAAGTCTAAAATTAAAACATTTTGTGTTAGTTGCCGACATAGAAGATGAATTTATACTGGGAATAGACCTGATTCGTCAACATGGATTCTCCTTAGATCACAATCTTAACATTCTAAAGCTTGGCACTGAAGAATTTATTCTGTCCCAGAACCGTGATAACGAACCAATCAGAGGCATTACAGTAGAAACAACCAGACTAAGAGGAAGTTTGGAGAAAATCATTTACGGAAGACGAGATGATAGTTCTGGAAGCAACGTCGGATTAGTTCAACATTCCAACAAACTCAGTAAATACCTGGTACCGAAGGCATTAGTCAGTTCATATGACATCAAGCCAAACTCAGCAGGATTTCAGCAAGGTAATATAGTTTGATTGTAGAATCTACAGAGAAAGAAGGGCAAATCGCCTAGATTAAAGCCATACCGTGGAGATATGGAAGCTGATCGAGGCGATCAGAATTAGGAGGGGGCAGTGTAACGAACTACTAAAACTTATTGATATGCCCTTGTATATACAAATATTCCAACGTGATGAGTCATCTTTATTATAATGTGCCGAAAGGAATAGTGTCTCTATGACTCATTTTTCTAGATAGATCTCAACATTTATGCTCTAGATTTATTTAGAAACTTCCATAGGTATGTAAATAAAGATAGAGTAAGAGTAGTTAGTTAGTTGGAAGTTAGTCGTATAGTTGTATAGTTAAGAGTGGTTTAGTGGTATTTTAATAGAAAAGATTAAGTAGAAGTAATAAGAAAGTTGTGATAATATAAGTATTGGAAGTATTAGTGAAAAAGTGTTGTGTTTTACTCTGTGAACCCAGTGAGCGATTTTGAAGAGACGAAATCATGACAATATAATACAAAATATTTCGCCATTTTCATTATTCTGTTGCCTGAAAATTAAATGTGCTAATCTAAAGAGTTTTCTACACCTTGTGTAAACTTGGTTAGCAATATTTATTACGAGGGTTTAAATTTTAAACCGAATTTAGGTGCCATCTTCTAGTTGGTTAGTTTTGTTGGGCTTATAATAGTGGTTTAACTTATGTTATGAATGTCCCATAAATAGAAAATTTATAGAAATAGTTGTTTCCTAACAACAATCAAAATATTCCGTTTTTATCTCTCTGGTAATAAGAGAAAACGATTTTTTTATACCTGTATTTTCAAGTTACAAAACTTGAACGACTTCTAAATTTAAACCTCTTCCTGCCAACTTAGACCAATTTTAAAATTAAAACATGTAAATTAGGAAGCAATCACCTAATTCATTAATATAATCTAATTTTAAGAATACATTATTGTGTTAAATTGAAACATTAAAATACCCTATTTTTAAAACTGGATTAAGTTAACAACCAAGGGTTTAAATTGTCAAATTAACGAGTCAGAGTTTTAAATCTTACAAGTTCAGAAATTAAGAAATAGTATTTTTATTACCAAATAGTCTAACTTGAAAACTTTGCTGATTTTCGAAAGGACAATATTCCTCTTATCCATTGTAAGGCTTTATCTCTAGATTTTTACTCTTAATTTCAATATCATAAGCAAAACAAAATTTAACAACTAGAAAATTTAATTTCCGTGACAACTAGATCGGGTCTATGCATTAAACCTTTTTAGGGAATCTAACTGATATTAGAATATATTTTTTCTTACTTCCCAGTTACAAATCTTACGGCCACGATACGCTGTATGTTCAAAAAGTCATAACGATAATTTATTTTAGGTAACCGAAGGAAAATGGCTTGATACTCCATCACAACAATATCAGTTTAGACAGCAAGATAGCTTTGTTCCAAAAAGAGCTCAGCTACAAAATAACGCTCGACCAGGTCTCCTATTTCAGTCAGATGTTTCATCTACAAGATCACCTTTCTTCCAGTCACCTTTAGTAGAACTCAATGTTCCAGCCTTTTTACCAACTCCTTACAAGCCAGAAAGTAATGTTATACCAACATCGCCGACTCAAAGTGAGGCTTCTACAATATTTAATCAAGTCAGTACTAAAAGAAGCAAACTTAGAAATAACGCTTTAAGAAATAATCCGCTACTTTTTGATATTACGGACGTGTCCACGCACTATCCTATTCTTGGAACTCCTGAAGCTCAGTCAGAAGGTATGTTAAATTCACGCTGCATGTTATTATATTTTGAACAGATTTCAAATATTTACAATGAAAACACTTTCGGCATAACACCTGAAAAATTACAGTTTTTATACTTTTGTCGCTTACTGGATAATTAACTTGGAAAATATGACTTGTACGAGGAGTTGCTATAAAACATTTTTGTTTAAATTTATACGTATTTAGTTATTATCATCTTCAATATACCCTGGCTTTATCCTTACAATGCTCCATGCGAATTATTGAATGTCCGAAACAGTGCTGAGAGTCTTCTTCTGTGAGCTCCTTCATGAGGCGCGCCGTGTTTTCTTTAACAGTTTCAAAGGATTGAAATCGTCTTTCTTTTAATGCAGATTTGACTTTGGGGGAGAGATAAAAGTCACATGGTGCAAGGCAGGCAAATAAGGTGGATAGTCTAATACTGGAATATTGTACTTGCCTAGAAACGTCTTGAAAACAATGCTGAATGAGCTGGCGCGTTGTCTTAATAGAGAATCCATGACATTCTTTCACAATCCGAGTCTCTTTTTCTTATTCTTTCACGGAATTGAGCAAGAAACTTAAAGTAGTAATGTTGATTAATTATTTGACCTTCAAAAACCCTGTGAAGGTGTACAACTCCATGAATATCGAAAAAAAATAGTTATCATTCCTTTGAACTCAATTCGCTCATTCGAGTTCTTTTAGCTCTCGGTTAAGTTGGGCCTTTCCAATACATGGATTGGCGCTTAGTTTCAGAATCATATGCCTTACGCATGCTCTATCAATTCCTATAGATTCAGCAATCTCACGAAAAGTTAACCGACGGTCAGATCGAGTCAGATTACCTTTTCACTATTTTCATCTATTTTTGAGGTGAAAGGGCGACACAGGCGTGAATCATTTTCAACGTCTTCTCAGTCATCTTGGAAACACTTAAACTACTCAAAAACTCGCGCGCACGCACGTGCCAAACACTTCTTTTAATGAAATATAAGTTTCAGTATCAGTTTTTTTCAAGTTTAATGTGATATTTCATGCCAGTCGTTTCTCTGTTATTACACATCATTTGTTCGGCAAAAAAAGAAACAGCTCTTATACGATTGAAGACCAGACTGATTTGTCTACAGATACAGGAGGTGCCGCATTCGAAAGAGAAGGCTTCACGATACAAAGCTGTTTGTCGTTCGCCTTTGGCGCATGCGTACTTCTTCTGTAAAGACATCAGTCTCATTATTTTATAGGCACACCTTAAAAGTGGGAGAACCAAAATTGGAAATATATTACTCTTTCACGAACCATACAGTACCCTTAATTTAAGTCATGTAACTATGTGATGACCCATGTAAATGAATAATTGATTATATCACTATTTTTGGTATTTACTGAACAAATATTTTCACTATTTTTAATCTTATAATTTTAAAAGTAAATTTACCTTGTTTTTGTAATACTGGTAGCACCTTGTTTGTTCGTACTTTGTCCATAGAATAAAAAAGCAATATCAAATTACCGGAAACACTAACAGCCAAATTCATTAAGAAGGTTTAAGGTTTAAACCCGATGAAAAATAGATCTTCTAGTCGACCAGTTTTGTTTTGCTCATGATAGTGTCTTAATCTATATTACATATATCAACAAATATATGCTTATATAGGAATTTTAAGGATAAAAACCTAGCGACAAAACTTTGATATATGTAAAAGTAATAGTTTTATCACGAAAATAAGTAAAATTCTTCATTTTTGCCGGTTTAGTAATGAAACAAAATGAGTTTTTTATGCTTGTATTTTTAAGACTTGCTTGACTTATTGTTAATCTTGTCAGTTTAAATATTCTGCTCTAAATTTAAAACGGTTATAAAGTTAGATCATGTTAGTGAATTTGGAGGTTAGTATTCTGTTTTTTGAAATCTAAGCTCCGTCAAGTCGTTTATTCGAAAATATGGAAGGAAAAAGATTATTCTTGCATTTCTGTTACTGCTGAATGCAATTTTATGAAAACTAGAAAATATTAGATATTACCTGTTCTTTATTCAAAAATGCTAATGCCTGGTTTGACTGGAATTAACAAATTTCATATTTCTCCTAGAGATGGCTTTAATTGTTGTTTTGATAGCCATTGCCTACATAAAGTTAATTTCAAACTAAGCAACTTCCTACAAAACTAGATCAATTTTTATTGTTTCCTGGGAAGACGTCAAGTTTTAGATCAGCTGTATTGCACTTTTTTTATATCGTGAAATAATTTCATTACATTCCTCGGAAATTTTTTGATTACTTTCAGTGCAACAATTATACCAATAGCCCACTTTTATTGGTCATCAACACTGTTAATATGATACTACTACTTTTTGAACTACAAAATTTGAATTAAACTAAGAAATTGTTAGACCTGCAGTAACAGCGTCGTAAGCATAAAACTTCGTAATTATTAACTTGTGTGGCGTGTTCAGGAATACAATTTTAAGTTCTGCATTCTTCATTTTTCTGATTGCATGCCCTATAGTTGCTTAGTCATTATTCCGTAGATCTGTAGATTACTTCCAGTAGTCGTGGGATAATAAAATCTTACATGTCGAAAGCATTTGTACAGAAAGAAGTGAAACGTTTGAAAATCGGAACTAAGTTTTTGACAAATTCGTTAAAATTATAGTGATCTTGAAATAACAAAAATTAACATATAGGCCAAAAAAAAAAGGAAAATGTTGAATATTGTTAAAATTAAGTCTCTATGTGAAAGTTCCTCACAAACTATCTCTATAAAATAATGTAAAATCACAAAAAAAAATGTTGCTATAACTACAAACTAATTTTTAGTGATTGCCTGGCGCTAAAAAGCAACAGGATCTAAATTATAGTCATAATAGACATCTATGTGGACTACTAGATTCAAAAATTTTGTTCTGAAACACTTAGGTTTTGTCTCGTAAATTGCCGTAGAATCAATTTAAACTTCAATCGACTTTGTTTTTGGTCATTTATCATCTTATAACATATTACAAGGTTGGTCATACCGTATAAACCATATTTGATTGAAGCGCTAGAATTATGTAATGTTAAACCGATTTAAAAAGTAAGAAACATATAATATTACTATTTAGTGTTTGCAGGGAACTTGACAGTATTTTAGGACTCTCTCTTTTTCACCACGATGTGAGCATTATATGATTGAATACTTTTGGAACCAATCATTTTTTGGACAAGCAATATCTTATATGAAGTCTTATCCCTAAAACTTATAATAGAACTAGTTTTGAATATATCCTATAAATTATTTAATTAATGTTTTTTCTTTATTTTAAATGTACATTTTCAAAACAACTTGATTATATGTTCTACTTAAATTTAAAACAGTTGTTTCAGGTAGAGCTAATTTAAATATTCACGGTACATGATGTATTTATTTAGGTGCAACAGATGTTCCTTTGCCTTTAAGAGAAAACGGAGAAATATCAAATGAAATTACCACTCAAGAAGTGAAAAAACAACGTACAAGACGTCCTACTAAAGAACCTACTAGACCAACATCCACTAGGGATCCAACTAAATCCAGAATAACCAACAGAAGGAGACCCAGGCCAAGAAAACCATTAACTTCCACAACAGAAGAGACAGTAATAAACAATTACGAACCAATAAAATCTCAGGAAACAGTTGAAGAGACACCAGTAGAATCTGAAAGACCTTCCGAAAGGCCTCAAAGAAGAAGACGACCTAAGCCTACGCTGTCCAGACCTCAAGAAATTAATACAGAAGTAGAAGAAACCGAAATTAAAAAATCTTCAGAAGAAGATACGCCAATCAAACAAAGAGGTAATATATTATATTTTTCTAGATTAAATATCTTAGTTGGAATTACTCTTTCAATCAAAGTTATGGGGGCAAATAAAAATTAATATTTAAATATTCCTTCCGTAAGATTTTCCAAACCTTCGGAAACTAGCATTACTGATAATATTTTAAAACAGTAATTAAAAATTTAAGAAAGGAACTTATTACAAATATCCCATAATATTAATCACACGTAAAGAAAGAGTTAAAGTGTTTACTAATGTTTAAAAGAAATATTTCCAATGTTACTAAAATATGTTAAATGATATAAAAATTGCGCAATATGACGTTATAAAATGCACAATTCTTCAGCTTATTTGTTAAAAGGTCGATGTTATAGAATACTTCATAAAAATAAACTAAAAATATTATGTGCAGTGTTGTGTTCTTATAGTAAATATTAATGCCATTCATTATGACTGTAACAGAACTAAGTATGAGAGTAAAGTATATTCGCTCTAAAAAAATCTAATCCCAACCTAGAAACCGTTCAAGTTCATTGGAATGGTAATAATATTGTAAATTTTATAGTTTTGATCGCTTTATATTTTAAATTAAAAAAAAACCTCAACACAATTTTTCTAAATGCCTTAAAATTTGTTTAACAATATTCTCCATGGACCTACGGTAATTATTAAGTTCCGCTACACTACGCCAAAAGGGGGGCATATATTGTGAAAATGGATACCAGGTTTTGCGGAAATGTTTAGTTTTTAAGCTATTCATTCTTAAAAGTTCGGTTGTCAATGGCTTATTTGTCATTTTCCCTTCTTTAATGTTAAGTTTATCCATTTTTGCTCAAATTTTAAAAATCGCCCTTCTTTTATTTGGGAAACATTTACAACTTTAGTGAACAACGTTAATTTAACGCAAAACATTCGTACAGACGGGTAAATCGTCTTTTACATTCGTTCGTTCTTAAACAACAGACATCACACTTTATCTTTTTTTTGTTTGTTGGCATTTCCGTCTATGTTGCTACTTTATTTCAGATTTGATTTCAATCTCAATTTCAACTGGTAAAGTTTAAAAACAATTAAGTTCGATATTGAGTAAAATTGTGCTAAAAAAAGTTTAACCAACAATCAAAAATTTTTTTTTTATAGATAGCGGTTATTTAATCTTAGATTTGACCACAATAATTGCAAAAAATTAAGGTAATTTTCGGAAATTTTTACAGCCTGATTCACTAAGAAGTTTTAAGACCTAGACCTGATCTAGTTGCTATTAAAGTTAGATCTTCTAGTTGGCTAGTTAGTTTTGCCTATGATATTATTGAAATTTATTTTTTATATTTTTACAAATAAACCCTTATACAGATATATTAATGATAAAAACTCAAAGATAAAGCCTTTATATTAGTTATAGAACTAGTTATCTTCGGAAAATAAATAAAATAGTCAATTTTGTCGATTTAGTAATATAGGAAAATATTTTTTTACCGTTTTATTGTTAAAGTTCAAACTTTGCTCGACTTGCAATTGCACTTGTCAATTTAAACCTTTTGCTGTCAACATAGATCGGTTTTGAAGTTAGACCAAGTAAATGAATTAAGGGGTTAATATTTCCAAAGAGGAAGAAGGGTGACTTTTATATAAAGGATTGACAACGTAACCTCTAAGTAGGTAAATTTTAAGAAGAAAAATCCTAAGAAATTAACCCCTTTAATTCACTAACATGGTCTAACTTTAAAACCGGTCTAAATTGACAATAGAGGGTTTACACTGACAAGTTCAACGAAAGGTCAGACAAGTTTTGAACCATAAAAAGACAAGGATACACTATCTATTATAACTAAAAAAATGGAAATTTTGTTTATTTTAGGGAGACAGCTATTTCTTTTACAGATAAAAAGGCTTAATTTCTAGGTTTTTATCCTTAATATTCCAACATAAGGACATATTTGTTGACATATGTAATATAAATTATAGCAATATTATAAGCAAAAGAAAACTGATCGTCCAGAAGATCTAACTTCCATGACAACTAGATTGGGTCTAAGTCCTAAATCTTATTAGTGAATTTAGCTGTAAAGATTTCCGTGAGATTTTGTATTAATTTTCCCAATTTATGCCCGAAAATATATCTATTACAAAAAAATGGTTAATTTTGACTGGGTATAGGGTAAGTAAATAAATGCCGGAACTACTGAATATAAATTGTTTTTAAAATAAATAAATATTTAAATGCTATCCATCAAGGTGTAACAAAGAACGCACTCCTATAATGTAATAGTAGTTCCTTTGATATTCATTTATCACAATGTCAGTCGAAAGAAAATCTAACGACCTTATGAGTGATTTTTTGTAGAGATAGCTCACTCTTAATTTGATTATATCCTGTCATGACAATGTTCTTACATAATGTGCAAGAAACTTTATGTACACCGAAATATATGCGTTCTGCCTTGGTAATTTAAACTATTTATAAGTAGAAGTAAAGAAAAATAGTAACCGCATCGATAGTTATGGTTTCATATAAATATACATTAAAAATATTATTGTTTTTAGGAAGATATCGCTTCAGGGGTAGGGAACGCCCCTCTACCGAACGCAGTGATACTGGTGTTGTCGTACGGAAAAGAGTAAGACCAACGTATTCAGAAGCCATTGTTAAGGAACAACAGAAAAATGTCTATGATGAAACTACTGAATCTTCCATGGAACATGAACAATATTCATACGAAAGTGATCCCTATGGAGAACCTTCGTATTCAGAAGAAATTACATCTTCACAACCATCTAGCGTACAGAGGGAACTTAATACACAAAGTCAGTTGCCCAGTAAGTTCTTCGAGGCTACACAAGAAGAGCCAATTAGACAAAATAACAGCCCTTTCATAGAAGAAATTCACCCCTCAACAGAAAAAAGTGAAGTTCGTAATCCTTTAACATCTACCACAGAAACGGAAAGTAGTACATTATTTCACGTTCCTGAAAATGAAATAGACTACACAACGCAAACTCATTTATTGAAAGATGAACCAAAAGACGATGTTATAGCTACAACATCTCAAATTACCAGCAGCACTACTGAAGTTATTACAACCAAGTCTAACAGGATAAGGAGACCTAGTAAATACGACTCTTCTAATCGACCTAGATTTAGTGTCAAAGACTATAAGCAAAGGCTTAATCAATATACTTCTACCACACCTTCTAGCACTACACAAATTCAACAAAAGAATTCGGCAGACAATTTGAGGTCAAGATTTAATCATAGAGTGAGAACCAGAATTTCACCGACAACTGCCAGTAGCCGTGTAGACGAAGACACTACAGATGAAATTCAAACTACAATAAGAAGCAAATTTGTACCCAAAGAACCCAGACATCAAACAGCAACTGAAAACAATCTTATTATAACAGAAAAAAGTGTTCTAGCTGTAAATACAAAACTACGGCCTTTTGGAAGATCAAGAATAACAACGGAAGCTACTACATCGGCTTCTAAAGTTTCTATAAGACCCAACTTATTTTCTGCCAGGAGACGAACCGGATATCCAAGTTTAAAAGATAGAATACAAAACAAATATAGAAAGAATGTGACAGAGAATGTAGAGGAGGTAGAAACAACAACATCACAGAATGAGTTAGAAGAAATTGAGTCCTTAAAAATTACAGAGTCTGTAAGCACTGAGTCTACGTCTACTACAACTGATTTTAATCTAAATCAAATAACAAATGAAGATGTATCAACCGAATTTAATGAGCAAACCACTACCGAAGATATAATGAAAACTGATGCTTTGTTATACTCTCAGAGAGTGTCAGATTTAACATCTTCATTTAAAGACTATGATAAACCTGGTGTATTTAATTCGGTTGCACCTACAAGTAGAAGTATACCAAATTATTTCACCATATCAACTGATGATCCAATTCTGCCAATCGAAGCCTTCTTTCCAAGCTTAAAAGAGAAAGAAAAGACTAAAAAACGATAAAAAATGGCGATATAACTGTCTGAAATAAGGTTAAAGCCACTGTTTATACTTAAACATTTAAAATAAAAATAATGTTTATTTGGAAATTTAATACTTCATAGATAAATTGATAAATTTTTGTGTAACAATGTTTTATCTCCTAAATAAAAAACTTGATATTTAAAAATAAGGCATTATGTTGAAAATATAGGAAAGTGTCGGTAATCTCCACTCCAGATGAAACAGTTTTTGGTTAGGAATAAAGGAAGACCTTATTCTAATTTTGCTTTTGATCAGCGAAATCTTTGTGCTCAGTATTTTAATGTATTATAACTCATAATGATAGATGATAATTTATATTTCAATATTATCAAAGCGGCTAATCGTCTTTAGTATTATACTACTGAATAAAATAATTATATCCAGTGGCAATTTCACTAGCCTTCATTGAGTCTTTTGCAAAGGGCGAATTGGACAAAGGTTCCGTTTATTTGAATTAAAAGCATATGTGGATATTTTAAACTAGTATTTTGTTATTTCTATTTAAAACAAATATTACTACCGAAAAAACTTTAGATAAATCATTTTTCTATTGCCATTTTTTTGCTGATCGCTCTCATAAGAGTTTTTATATAATTAATGCATTCTACCTGCAAAATGAAAAAAAAAGTGTTTCATCGTGGACGCAAAAGAAAATCAGCATTTTCTGTTTGAAAATATTGCCTTGTACAATAAAATACTGTAATAACTGATTTTTTATTGAATATGTAAAATCTTGTCAGTATTTGAAACTTGATTTAATTTGCAGCGATTCCAAAATTATTGTAGATTTTTTCAACTGAAAAATTCTGATTGATTTTTATAAGCTAAAAATATTGATAATTCTGTATTTTTTGTTATTAAGAATAATTTTAATTTTGTAAAATTTATGATTAATTCATAAGAATTAACCATAAGGTTATGTTACTTTTAAAAATGTTGAGAAGGAACTTTTGTTCAAACGCTTCCAAAATTTTGTTATATGAAATTTTGGATTTGTTTGACCCTTAAACATCTATTTATTTATTAAAATATTTATTTAAATCGCATTCTTTAAAATGCTGTTTAAATAAAAAAACAATGCTAGGTTAGAAAATATAAATTATTTAAATAAAAAAATAAACATTTTTTTTAGAACCGTTAAAACATATTAACTTCCAGTCTAGAAAAATAAATTAATAAATAATTCCAAATTAAATGCCTATAATAATCAGGAGTATGCTTATTATGGCCACAACAGTTCGTTTAAAGCCACAATAAAAAAATATGACGTATTTAACTTATGACAGATTATACATTTTTTAATATGTTTTAATGTTCCTACAATATTGGTTTTTACAGCCTTCAACAAATATGTTAATTTAATTGCTCACCTCTCTATCCAGAATGTCTCATGGTGACTAATATTTGATACATTTTTCAAACTTGTCAATATTAGATTTTACAACATACAAAGTTAAGAAAAGTATATTGCTGGTTTAAAACTAAACCAACTCAAAATATATATTTTAGTAACTTGCTCAAAGGTAAAAAAGTATTCACCTTGAGGCATCCTATATATATATATATATATATATATATATATATATATATATATATATATATATATATATATATATATACATTTATATTACGTGTGGCATATACTTAGCTATAGTGTTATATTTGACTTACGAGATACAAATTACCTTTAAATATGGTAGCTTAGTACTTAGTATAAACTTCCGTTTTAACTAAAATTTCTCTGAAAATTTATACCAAATGAATCATGTGCAATTTTGTATAAAATTTACAAATTATTTATTTTTTAGTTAATAAGAGATATTTATTAGATTTTCACCGAGGTTCGTGAAGATGTATAATGTAATTTTTCCTGTAATATAATTTTTTAAACAAAATACAGCTTATATTTGTACTAAATATTACCCCAGGTAGCAATTAATATTTACTTGCAAAATCTGATATGAAAATCCCCAAACCCATAATACACATATGTAACTTAAATGTCAGTTATCAAGTATTTTTGAAACTAGCGTAGAAGTTAAAGATCCTTCAAATAAATGTATAAATATTTTTAAACATGCTATATCAAATTTCTTAGACGAAACAGAAAAAATATTGTATATAAACGTTACATAAGTGTCCAAGATGTAGCTTTTAAAAATATTGTGGCTGAGAATTGGGAATTTATTGTTTCCGGTTAAATTGGAAGTTGTCATTTTTAGGTAAAAAAAAAATTGTAGCCTGCCAATGGTAAAAATATTAGGCCACACCTCAATGGCCTATTTTTTAAAGATAAATAAAACAAGTATGAAAAGGAGCCTCATCTGTCCTTAATATATATTTTTTTGGATATTACTATCCTTAAAAGTAATATAATAACGTTCTTTGTTGTTTTGAAGGACCTAATTATTCTTACATCTTATGGACGTCTTTTTGCAACGTCTCCAGAACATCCTCCTGTTTGGCCATAAAAATTGGTCAAATCGTATGTGGAGTGAAGTATATAGCATCCGTCTGATACTACAATTTACAAATCCCTGTAATAGAACAAATATTAATTCTCTTACACTGTTCAATGTAAACTATATTCTGTGAAAATGAATAATTAAATAATCACTCTGTGAATAGATTTCCCGTGGGAACAGGGTAGTATATATTTTTTTATTACTATCCAAGAAAATCTAAAGAAACAATAAATCAGTTATCGTGCTTAACTTTTATTACCTTTGTCGATTAAATTTTTTCTTAAAAATATATAAATTCAGTCAATTTATGAAGGCATAAAGTAAAAGATTATCTCTAACATTTGCCTATAAATCTGTCGAAGTAATCCTACACTGGTTATATAAATAAAACCGAAGAGGGTGGTTTTTTTAACATATGGTATATGCAAATACCGTTAAAATGTATTAAAATATTGAACGATTTTCCCATTATTAGGAAACAAAAGAATGATATATATATATATATATATATATATATATATATATATATATATATATATATATATATATATATATATATAAGGATATAACTGTTTTTTCTATTCACAAGAAATAACGAGTTAAGATGTTTATTGCCAAAACCGCCAAGAAAAGTGAATAGTTTTTTTCACAGTATTTATCATATAATCTTTTCGTTATAGGAAGACGTAGATTAGTTTATTTACTATTCTTTTATATAAAAATTATGATTAAGATATTCAGAGGCCAATTCGGGCGTAAAATGGCTGACGCCCTCTGGGACAAACTATTCGAAGTATTAGGGAATGAAATTTACAGTTACAGGGATACAGTGGGGTGAAATGCGTACCCGCGGGGTGCAGCGCGTACAAGCTTGGCCTATTAAGGAGTACTAAACTTCAGTTCCAATCCGCAAGTCGTGTAAGATGGTTGGTACCGCTCTTTGAAACCAGTGGCGTGTTAAATTACGTGACGGGTATAATCGTTTATTTTTGGTTTCAGTTAACTTGGGAAATTAAGGGAATATCGTGTTATCTTAGTCGAGAATTTCGCGATTTTTAATACTATTTGAGTAAGAAATATAAATAGCTGTTTTTCGCATTTAATTTATTTTTCTGTTTAGGGTTTTAGTAAGCTATGTATATGTGTTTTTTCAAAATTGGGTTTTACATTTTAGGTTAATAGAACGGCCAGTAAGAGCAATTATGTTAGTTTTTTCGTAATTGTTATTAGTTTAAGTTTTTCATTGTAAATAGTTCGTTTTTTTTTATTTATTTTTGTTAATAGACTAAGTATTTTGAGAAACTTGTTTTCTTTAATTTAATCAAAAACCTTCACGCGACTAAACTCGCAGTCGTACGGTTGTGGGAGAAATGTCATCTGACCAGCTAATTAGCAGCCTTGTCTGAATCCTGAAGTTCTGAGTTATGGTTGTGGTAAGCTTAAATAATCGTAGTTGTTTGGAACTAAAGCTGCAAAAGAGAAGATGAACGTCCAGACTTCCAGAGTGTCTTTATTACTGTAAAATTTAATTATAGGCTATCAAAATAGCTACTAATTAATATGAGGCAGCAAAATGATTATAGATGAAATGGCTAACGCTACCACGATATACCATTTGCAGGAGCCCATGATCAAATTCTGTCACAGGCATACCATGACCAACTCATCTCATATTCGTTAACTTAAGATGGACAAACATACAGAGATTAATAAATGAAAATGTCAAAAAAAGATCACCTTTCTGTAATTTTTAGGATTAATTACCTATTAGTGTTAAACTAGTTAGAATGTGTAAAAGTTAAGTCCAGTTTGCTAAATTATCTTGATGATGAAAGTTTGAATCCTCTACTCATCTCCAATGCAAAGATGTGGAGTGCTCAAAAGTACGCGAAGTTGGTTCCAGTAAAGTTTGTATGTAGTGCTTGCTGAACTTGGCGGAGGCTGTGGTGTTCTATTTGCAAAATTTCTGAGAATAGTAGAGAAAATACATTAACGATACTTTGGGTATCACATTTATTAAGGTAAAATATCTAAAAATATGCACAACATGCCAGCATTCCCCATTTGGATCAATTTTATGTGATGTTTATGATAAAGCGAATACTTTATTTACATATAAATAAAACTTTTATATGTTTATTAATTCCAAGGTAGATTTCCATAAGATATTGTAGCAAGATTTGTTAAAGATGTTATCATTCGGCATATATAAAGTGTCCTATTGACATGTGAAAAGCATAAATGAAAATCCATGCTGTATCTTAAATATTGTAATCAACTCCTCAGAATTAGTTTATTATTTCTTGATTGCGCTGATCTGATTTACAATATGCCATTTGAATACTGGCATAATCTCCACCTTTATTAATGCGAAAAAATGTTTTCAGTTTTTGCTTATCATCTGGAATGATAATTTTTCATTCGATTTCGTCGATATTAGTTTCGGCGTCTACTTTACCGACATAGCAATTGGTAAAAAAAAGTGCGAGCTACAATCATAATAAGCTCTTCTGTATAATATTCAATGAATACCATAAGATATTTTAACGGCAACAACTGAATTCAGAAACAAAACAGCAAAATGTCAAGGAGGCAAAAATTTTGAAAATGCCTTGAATAAAGGGCGAAACGTCAATAATTTTATGTATTTATTAAATATAGAACCTAAACCCAAAAAAAGACAAAATAAAAGAAAAATTATATATATATATATATATATATATATATATATATATATATATATATATATATATATATATATATATATATATATATAACTTTTAGCAATATTCAGCATAATATCTTGAAAATTAATAGGAATTCAGATTTCATCGGAATCGTTAAATGATGGATCTCCATCATGGTTTATACGTATGCTCTTCTAGATTAGTAACGCAATTGTCCAAGATGGATTCGGTGAAAACCTCTATTTTATCACTGGTAGTGGAAAACATTTTCGTACTTTTAGACCGATTGATTTTAAAAATTTATAGTCTTCAGCAGATAACTGACGAGATGTTTGTGATCTAATGTCTGGACGAGGACTAACCTTGACGTTAGCTCTTCTTTTACTTTTATTATATTTCGGTATTTCCTAAATCTTAGTGGACAGCAGTTGATGATTGAAGCAAAAACCCATTTATATGAAAGTTTCTTCAATTCCAACTTCACAATAATCTTCTTGCCTTGAAAAATAATTAGATCGCTGCTATCATCCAAGATGCGAAGAGCAATGTTGTCAATAAATCAATGTCCTCCCGGCATTAACGGCATATAAATATTATTTTGTGATTTTTTACTGATTTTGTAACCAGGTTCGACATGACGAATACTTTCATGATTTCCACTATTTTGGTTGAATCATGCATTTTGTCACTTTTTAACACTGCATAGTTAAATCCTAACATTTTACCAATACTCTCATCTCCCCGGAAATGTATAATATATTGGGATTTCAGTTCAAATTTTAGTGCATTATTATTAGCTACTAAGGAAAAGATTCCATCATTATTTTCTCCAGTTAAATTATTCAAAGCCTCCAACATAACTTTACCTATTTCATCTACTTCATAGGCTGCAGGTGGAATCTGCAATTGTGTCGGTTCGGTGGTGTAGCCATCCTTCATGTCGAAAAACTTATTGTTGCTTTTATATACATTAAAAATTGTATTGTATGTGTAAAATTCCAGCAATGCAAGATCATATTCGATAAGTAGAAGCAGTGAGCATTACCCGATGCCCTCAACCCCCACCCCTTGACCTTGACCGTGACCTAATCCCTTCGTTGGCCCCGCCCACTGACCATGATATTAGACCGTGCACCGACATGATCTTCACCTTGAAAATTATTGCGTCCAAGGTGTGTGTGGCCTTGACCTTGGCCTTGTTCAAGGCCGCCTTGGCTTTGCTGGATGTCGCCTTGGGTGTGTGACTTTGAAGTAGTTATTGTAATACTGTGGGATGATCTTGAAATGGTTTTGACCTTGCAAATTCTTCTATAAAATTGTGTGAGTCTATTTACATTCAGATACGGAACTATCTAAAGAAAAAATTATAGAGCAATTCGGCAGAGTAATTTGTGTATATCAAAGTAATTTAAAAAGTTTGTGTGATTTTGAAGAAAAGGATCTAGCATTTTTTCCTCTCGAATTTAAAAACTTACGTCGATTCACTGAGCTTACTGCAAATTTGGGATAAGCTGCCAGAGCCATATCGGTGTGACAAGGAACTACAGTTGAACTTACCCTATTACATTCACTATGAACAAATATACCGTCATTATATAGATGGGCCACGACCAGCAATAGAAAAGTGTCGTGAGTGTAAAAATAAATGAAAAATATGAATAGTGATTTGCAAGAGACATTAAAAAAATTGGGCGATGATCACTGAAAGGGCAAGTAATTATTTCAATAATGCAATGAAAAGTCGACCAGAATGGGCGTCGCGCTATTGTGATTTGGCTTTTGAAAATGAAAAGGCTGCCATTACATGTCGTAAATATTGCAGCAAAACATTAAATTTACTAGAGTTTGTCTCTGAAATAAAAAGTTGGGATTTAATGACTGCTTGGAAAATGATTAGTTTCATTGTAGATCTGGTTATGTTAAATAAAATTAGAGTGTAGGATTTAGGTTTAAAGTAGTAGTAGTTAATATGGAAAGTTTGGTGAGAGAAATGTATGAAGACTTTTTAATTTCTGCAGCCTGTTCGGAATTTTACGCATATGAAATGCAAGATTCGAAGGTTCAGGCTTTTAGTATATTTTTTAAATATATGGACCATGTAGCAGTGTGTATTTTAGTTAGTATAGTTTGCAAGGATTGGAAGAACGAACAAATATTATTAAACAAATTATGAAATTTAGGTTTAAATGATTATCTTACACGTATAAAAGAACGACAGAAAAATGTTAATTAATAAATTACATAAAATGTTTTTTTTTTCATTATATTTTGACCCTGAAGTTCTTCTTATACCATTTTAAACGTGTAAAATCATTTGACCTTGAAGACTCCCACTATTTCTGGTGTTTCTGCTGTTAAGTCACCCCCACCATTGTTACAATTCGATCTTGAAAATTCGCTATAAAAGTTAGTGGGAAAAGAAGTGACTTCAAACAGTCGCAGATATCAGTGGCATAAACATCAAATATTGTGTTCGAGTAGTGTTCTGAAAGTGCTTTTGTATTCACGGTAATTTTTGGATTTATATACCATTTTTTCAATAATGAGTATTGCAAAAGAAACTAGATGAAATTAATGAAATGTTCAGCAAAGACTTCGAGGTTTTAGAGAGAAGAAAGGTTACCGAAATGATTGTGGGGAAAGTGTATAAAATTGTAAAAATGATTTCAATGACTACACGATTTGGTAAAACTCTTCTAGTGGGTTTACACGATGACGGTGATAATAGCACATTCGAGACTTTTTTGCCCAAACGTGTGGCCGAAACACTGTCAGACGATATTGTAGATATTATGAGTAAAACTATTTTGGGGCAGGGAACTATAGTTTTTGGAAACAATATTCCAACATTATTACGTATTGGCTCATTGGAGTAAATTGTATGTAATGTTTGAAAAAAAGATGTAATTAAATTTAAAAAGTAGTTGCACATGTCAGAATACTTACGCGTGTTCATTATTTCTATTAAAGATGTCTGCTGATGCGACGACCGTCAACGAATGTGTAGATAGATACATATTTTGGTTGGGAAGAGAATTAAGAAATATGGCTCACGATATGTTAGATAGTGCAAATGATTGGCCGCATATTGAGGCAACCAAAGATCAATATAAGAAAGAGATCAGGGATGCAATCCATTTTATGTCTGGGGCACACTTGTGCGACAAATTTTTATATGGGTCCATAGACATGGATACATTTTGTGCTGAAATGGTTGAAAAAGAATTAAAGGAATACCTCGTTACTATTCCACATTTACCTGGTGAGCTCGCTGCATAATATGAATTGGTTCCTGCAACAGCAACAGCCTAGGATATTGCTGAACAAAATAGTGTCAGATGAGATAGCATTTTGAACAACGAACATGAAGACAGAAAATTAATTTTTTATAATTTTTGTATTTATGCAATTAAATAATTGTAAATAAATATTTATTACAATCACAGTTTTGTTTTATGTCTTTTATAAATATACCAACCCAGTAGATAATGTCAGTGTTTCTTTTTTTCAGCTGAAATATTTAGTATAAGTAGAACAAATGAAAATAAAATAGTTTAGTTTAATCTAAATGAGTCGAGAAAACAACACAATTGATAAATTGACATATATAATCAGACATATAATGAAAAAAATCATATATTATCCGGGACACTAGGGATTAGTTTTAAACTTATAGCGGATGAGCAGTATGATATGGGTGGAAAATCGATTACCAACTTAGGTGAACCTAAAGATGATGAAGATGCTGTGACAAAAACTTTCTTAATAAAAAGTTTTACAATTTTGCAGTTGTAATATGTGACATATTTAATAAGGATGTCCTCCCCCTGATACACAAAAATAATAGTGAGCTTAAAACAAAAATTAAAGTTATTCAGAAAATACTCTATCATCAGCCTTTAAATGACTCATTAAGCGCACTGTCGTAGGCTCGACTTAAAAAAAATCTAAAAAAAGGGAAAGCATGTTAAAGAATAGGAAAACGCACTCCGAGTGGCATAGCCTTGAAGATAACATCGTAGTCGTCGGTGAATTGGATCTTCCCTCCAAGAATATTGAAATGTTATTTAGGTGTATGATGTTTTATTATCATTGTTATTGATGATGAAGATTGAAATAAACAAATTTGTATTACTATATATTGTTTATTTATTTTACATTTTAAATTAAAATTATAGTCATACAATTTCTTATTTAAACCATATCAGATTTATCTATTCAAGAGTTGAAGTGGTTGGGAAATCCTAGCCATTTGGCAGACAATTATGGAGGTGGATTTGTAACGTTAACTTTTACAATTTTAAACCGTTCAGTTGACCAAGAGGGCGTATATTCTTTCTGAAATAAGCTTTTGTACTTGCTAATACGCACAATGTCACCCATGGAAAACTTAAATTTTTTAGGTACAATTTTTAAATAATCATATGCATTAATTTGCGTATCTTCTTGCACATCTGCCGGCTTCATTCCAATGGTGGGATGTTTCGAATGATTATAAGCTTTTGTTGCTGACGATAATATATGTATCCATTTGTGAGATCCTCTTGCCGAGAATTGTTTATATAAATTATTTTTAAGAGTTCTTATGACTCGCTCAACTTTTGCAGCTTTCTTTGTACTGTAAGTGGAATAATGATTTATATTATATTTTTTCATCAGGGCTTCAAAGTTCCTATTATAGAACTCCTTTCCTTGATCACTTTGGAAACTTGTTGGTGTATATGATGCCTCTTGAAAGATGTTTTTCATCGCACTAGTAACTTCTATACCCGTTTTTTATCGCTTTGGCATAGACAAATTTAGAATAGCAATTTATACAGATCAAAATATAACGACAACCATCGTTTTCATCAGCATACTGTTGCGTTTCAGCCAAATCAATTTGCCACAAATCCCTGTATCCTTTTATTATCGTACGCCTTCGTATAAAATTTTTTCTAGCCGCTCTATGTAGTTCATTAACAATTTTGGTTTCTTCCAGACTGGGCTTCATATTATTAGTAATATTAAAGGATTCAGATAGAAGGAAGAACTGAAGAATATCATTAAATATTGGGCTTAACATATTATACCTTCTTCTCGTAATTCCTCTATGATTGACATAATTTCATTTTTATGTCCAGTATGTCCAGCCACTTTGGAACTCCACAACAAACGTAAACGGTCTACCAACTCTTTAGCTTTGTTCCAGTAGACAGATTGAAATGTTTTCGAAGATAATTTCTTTTTTGTGATTAACTGTAGTTTTTCGGCGAGATTTTTTCTTGTAACGCACCACCTAATTTTATGTCCATCATCAGAGGTTTAATAATTCGTAAATATTTGTTCAATTTGCTCTTCAATAAATCATCACTTTTTTTATAATTTTTGTAGGCAGCACTCGTGGATTCCAAAATTTGCTTGTACGTTGAAAGCATATTATTACTTAATTGTGGTTCCTTGCCTAAATTTGGGGGTGTTTTTAGAAATAACAAGTCATAAAGTGCCGGTGATCCATCGTATTCTGCAATATTTTTCGACTTTTTGTATAAGGCAATATTTCAATTTGGAAAACGCAGATCTAAATTACCAATAAAATTTTTGGTACGATCTGTTTTGAAATGCGATGCTGCTGCTGCTGCTGTATAGGTGTAGAGGCTTGAAAGGAATGTGTAGGTTGGAGAAAACCAGAAATTTGAGTCGACTGCACTGATGTACTGGGTCTATGTGATTTTGTAGCTGGATAATGTTGCTGTTGTTAATGTTGTTGTTGTTATTATTATTGTTGACGTTGACCACATCAGATTTAGGTGTCAAAAGGTTTAGAAATGGGTTCATAAAATATTTACAATTCCGCAACATTTAATTCTTTAGCCGCTTTAATTTGTTTAAATTTCTTTTTAACGGCCTTGCCTTGGTAGCTTCCACTAGTTTACGTTTTAAGTCGATCGCATTATTTATGATGTTAACAAAGGACGTTTCAACTATCAAATGAGTGTTTTCTTTTATTATTACAATAATATATAGCTATCAAATTCTTTGCGGTACTTTCCCGATTTCACATCACTGTCTACATCAATTACTAAAAATCCATACTTATTATCCTAACATTTTGAGCACATTTCTTGAAATTGAGTAATAATTAAAATATGTGTTTCATATTCAACTCATCTTGTTTAAACATAATAATAAAATTGGCATTGTCTCGTACAAGCTGTTTAGGCACTCGCGAATATGTTTGCCTCAGGTAAAAGGAGTCGATATTTTTATGACGTCCTATGCTAAGATACGATCTTATAGCATCTTGTTTTTCACATAAAACATCATCAAAGATAAATATTTAGTTTTGCATCGGACGGTTCCACAATATTACTGGAATCACTAAAAGCATAATAGCCTAAACCTTTAATGGGTGCTAAAATTTTCCTTAAATACTCATATTTCGGTTGATACAGAGATTCCGAGTAAATATAGACATTTCCGAAACGTAGCTATATTAGAAGCGTTCAACTCTTGGTTAAATGAATGGGAATTAGGATTCGCCTTATATTAGTGTATAATGCTGTAAATATGAAAAATTGTTATTTTCGGGCTGAAAAACACTTTCATTTTTTTCATTTATACTTTGTAAGTTGAGTTCTCGTTTGATTCTCGAAGCATACGGTCGTGTCTGTCGTCCTACCTGCTCGAAATATCAATACGCGATAAAAAAAATCAACAAAACAATTTCGGATAACATTACTCTGATACCATTATTTATTTATTTATTTATCTTACTTTTTTGTGACAAAAATCTTAAAATAGATTTAAAGATAATATCAAACTGATAAAGTGACTACGTTTACACAGGGATATAAAATAGAGGTTCAAAAATATTTCCAACAGGAAATGGATTTGAACAAAGTGATATTTTATACAACCAGCCTACTGACCAACAAGCAGTAAATCCGCGAGTATCAATAATGCACTCAAATCAACTCATAGGTTTCAGCCTACCTTCTAGTCAAATACCACCTACAAGAAGCATAGATAATAGAGCCACAGATGACTACATAGTTGTATCAGTATCGCTTTATACATATATAGGGACACTGATACAACAGGAGATAATGAGACGGAAAACCTAAACAAACACTCTTGGCAAGTTATATGCAAAAGAAAAAGAGCGAACCGACAAACATCTACTGAAATGAATACTGAAATTGAAACCACAAATAGATTCGAATCACCATACGAAACTGACTGCAAGATGCCTAACACTCAAAACTTTTCAAAAAGAGACCCTACACCACCAAAAATCTTCATTTATGGAGTTACAAACTATCAAGCTATGATTGAAAACCTAGTACTAGTAACAGAAGAAAAAACTTACACTACCAAAACCATAGCCAACGATATTGTAAAAATAAATGCCACCGATCCAGATACTTACAGAAAACTAATTCAACACGTTCGTAAGGAAGAAATTGTACATCACACATACCAACTTAAACAAGATAGAGCTTAACTTGTAGTTATACGTCACTTACACCATTCCGTCCCTACAGCAACAATCGTAGAAGAACTTCAGAAAAAAGGACATGACGTTGGTAACATTATAAACGTTAAACAATCCCTTCCAATATTCTGCATAGATCTTGAAAAAAATTCTAATAATAAAGAAATATTTGAATTAAAATTTCTGTCACATAGCAAAATTAGAGTTGAAGCACCGGGAAATAAAAAAAGCATCACACAATGTACCAGGTGCCAAGACTACGGCCACACAAAAACATATTGCAGAAAACCATTCAACTGTATTAAATGTGGTAAACCACATGATACTAAAGACTAAGAATCCTAGAAATACACCGGCAACATGTGCTCTGTGTCAGGGAAGTCATCCAGCAAATTACAAGGGATGTAAAGTATATCTATCAAGACCCTATAAACAGAAACGGTCCAGTGAAATCAAGTAGACCCAATGTCATAAATCAAAATATTAATACCCACAGGTCACTACACGCACCAAATTCCAATCCCACCTATGCTCAAATAACAAGTTAATCCAGTAAAGCAACAAACAATAACTAATAACCGTCATCAATAAACTAACTTAATATTGGCCACTACACTCAGAATAGCAGAATGGAACGCAAATGATTTATCTAACCATATACTAGAAATTACAGTTTTCCTCGAAATAAAAAAGTCGATATCCTTCTAATCGCTGAAAGTCACTCGACAGAAAGGACTGTTTTTAAAATACAACGCTATTCCATTTATTATGCAAAAAAACAGCTCTAAAACACTGTGCCCTACAATCATAAAAATCCAAGGAACAATAATAGAAATAAAACCCTCTCCTGGCTTTCGACTGTTGCAGCGGTTTACTGCCCTCCCAGACACACAATAACCTATGATGAATACAATGACTTTTTCTTACAACTTAACTCACACTTCTTAGTCGTTGGCGATTGGAACGCCAAAAATACAGCTTGGGGGTCTAGGCTGATCACTCCAAAAGATAGAACGCTGCTGAAAGTCATAGAACAGAATAATCTAAACTTCTTATCGACCGGGATGCCAACTTATTGGCCTACTGATTTAAACAAACTCCTAGATTTACTGGACTTGGCTGTAACAAAAGGTATTTCAGAAATACATAGTGCTATTGAATCAAATCTAGATGTGAGCTCTGATCATGGTCCTATAATAATAACACAAAGCACTAGTATTTTATGGAAAAAATCTCTACCTCGACTTTGCTCAAAAAAGACAGACTGGAACCTCTTCTATAATTTAATCATCGATAACATAACACCAAACATCTCCTTGAAAGAAAAATAAAATATTGAAGAATCTGTGCAGTATCTAACCACACTAATTCAAAGCGCTTCATAGAAATCTACATCTGAAACCCACGGAATAGTCCCAGAATATCGCAACATTCCACTTAACATTAAAGAACTAGTTATTGAAAAACGCAGAGCTTGCCGACAGTGGCAAACAACTAGGAATCCCATAGACAAGATCTAAACAAACTAACGCACAACCTACGCAAGGCTATTCAAAATGTCAAAAATGAGTCATTTGAGCACTACATCACCAACCTGTCTACGGATGACCATTCATTGTGGAAAGCGAAAAAGAAATTTTAAAGACCTGTAGTATCCATTCTTCCAGTAAGAAAGGATGAAGGTAGCGGGGCGCGAACGAACACTGAAAAATCAA
Organism: Diaprepes abbreviatus; assembly: GCA_034092305.1. NCBI lineage: Eukaryota > Metazoa > Arthropoda > Insecta > Coleoptera > Curculionidae > Diaprepes > Diaprepes abbreviatus. The sequence goes on from JASJET010000032.1 coordinate 2,541,746, forward strand.
ATAGATTTGCTGAACACCTCGTTAGCGTATTTTCTATTACGGAAATCCCCAACGAGGATGACAATGGAGTAGACACAGTTGTCTCTAGTAGCAAGAGCTATTACACCAGCGGAAGTAAAAAACAAATAGCCTTACTAGACCTACACAAAACACCTAGGTACGATCTTATTACCGGCGAAATTTTAAAAAACCTTTCTAAAAAAGCTATTATGCTTCTGAACCATATACAACAGTGTGTTGCGACTATGTTACTATCCGATACTATGGAAATACATTCAAGTTATCATGATACCGACGCCTGGTAAACCGCCCACAGATGCTAGTTCGTACAGACCAATAAACCTTCTTCCCAATATGTCAAAAATTCTCGAAAGACTTATTCTTAACAGACTTGAAGAAACATTAAACATTAATGATTTAATTCCTGCCCACCAATCGGTTTTAGACAAAACCACTCAACCATACAGCAGTCATAAAATTGTCAATAAAATCAAAGAGACTTTAGAAACAAAACAGATGTGCACATCGGCATTTCTAGATATCAAACAAGCCATGGACAAAGTGTGGCATAGTAAACCTTTACTATACAAGTTAAAACATCAACTACCAAGACAATTATACTTTATCCTTAAATCACATATAAGCGACCGCTACTTCCAGTCCAAACATGAAAACACCTTATCTCAATACGAATCCATTAAGTCAGGCGTACCGCAAGGAAGTGTCCTCGAACCCTTCTTATACTTACTGTTTACCAGTTCTTGCTATAGATGCTAATCCTCTAAGGGCCTCTGATAAATTACAAGACCACCTCGACCAAATCCAACGCTGACTGAAGCATTGAAAAATTAATGTAAATTCTGACAAATCATGCCAAGTTACTTTCTCCACTAGAAGAGCAGAATGTCCTCAACTTACTCTAAATGACACCCTCGTCCCTGTTAAAGATGAAGTGAAATATCTTGGATTTCTCAAAGATGAAAAATTAACCTGGAAATAGAATATCAAAGCCAAAAGACGTCAACTTAACCTGAAAATAGGAAATATTAATACACGGAAAATCCAAACACTCCAAAATAAACTCACCATATACAAATTAATATTAAAACCCATCTGGACATATAGTATCGAACTATGGGGCTGCAGCAAACCATCCAATACAAAAATTCTTCAGACCTTCCAGTCAAAGACGCTCAGGATGATGATCAACGCACCTTGTATGTTCATGTATGTTTCCAACAGAACTATACATGAAGATCTCAAAATACCATTCATAAATGACATTATAAGTCACTACTCTGACAAACATAAAAACCGAAGCATGAACCATAGCAATCTGCTAGTAAGTGAACTTTTCAATCCACCACTTGCAAACACAAGATTCAGAAGAAAATGGCCGGAAGATCTAGTTAGGTGAATCTAGATGACGACGATGAACCTCTTGCAAAATATGCTCGCAATTCTGTAACCTCTAAAAGTGTCCTTTGCCCATAATAAATGATTAAAAAGTGGTGATACATGATCTTCTTTGATTAGGCCCCTTACATCTCACCGTGATTACAAGTGACGGGTATATATTTTCTTTGCCTTGGCGAAGCCAAGCACCCGCGTTAACCGAACTAATGGCTTTAGGTGATATTATAGCTCTGAAATGTCTCTGTCTCACTCCGTTGAGTACCTAAAATCTTTTCGAAAAGGTATTACCTCTGAAGAAGCGTCAAAATTTTCTTTCACTGAAATAAAACCACCTACAAAACCAACAACAAATACGTGAAATTAGTAAATTTAAAAATTTACCTACTGTTTAAAGAGGAACTAAAATATACTTTATTAATGTTTTTTGGTTTCAATTTCAATGATATTCTGTTAAAAGCAAAATTTTTCTGAGGTTGCTCAATGCCTTTAGAAATATAACTTTTTACACATTCTTTGATATCCTTACTTCACAAGAGTAGAACATATTTTTAAATTTTCTGATTGAGATATAAGTTGTTAGGAAAACATTAAAGCCTTTTTACCTTCTTTAAGTCAAAATGAGAAATTGTTAATAAGAAAAGATTATGTTAAATATCTTGGTCATACCTTACAAAACTCAATTAGTATCAAACATATTTATTTTAGGCACAAGTCAACATAAAATTATTAAGGTTTTGTGCGTGCGCCTGACGCATTGTTATTATTACCATTATAGTGTGTCAGTTTCGGTGGTTATATTCACAATAAAAACCAGTAAGGGTATATTTGCTGACTTCTGTTCCATGTGAAAATATAATCTGATCATTATTCCTCGCGGTAGTGTGACTTTTGACGAAACATGTTTTGATCACCATGTGAGTGTCTACAATTTTTTTTGCAAAGTTCCCATTGGATCTAGACAATCTGAATGAATGGCGCCTTCCAGTAGTAATCAACCAAGGTGTTTCCACCGTAAGAAGACAATTACAGGTAAGTGGTTTCATAAGGGTTGTTCTGGCCATAAAAGTTAACGGCAAGTGGGGTCAATGGTCAGGCAGCTAAGTTGGCACGCGATACCCACGAGAAGGACATACTTCAGGAAGTCTTTTAAAGACAGGCCCGCATGAACAACCTTTTGATTTTCAACCTATAACTCTCCTCATTATTGTCCAGCAAAGTTCCCAATCATACTGAAGTCATGAATATCATTAAATTTGGTACACCGAATCGTAATAAGATTAAACCTCTAAAAATGATGCTGTCAAGTGCCCGTGATGTGTCAACTGTGCGGAAAAATCGCAGAGAGTTTATAGACAGCCATCAGATCTACATTCAGGCTGATCATTCTCCTGGGTACCTATTCTCGTTCTTGAGAGAACGATCACTTTATGGAAAGTGGGCGTGGTTCTCACGAAAAAGTATGAAACCGTATTCTGGGTAGCTTTTCTCGTTCTCGAGAGAACGATCATCTTGATGGAAAGTGGCCGTGGTTCTCACGAGAAAGTAAGAAACCGTATTCTGAATACGTTTTCGTACTTTTTCGTGAGAACCACGCCCACTTTCCATCAAGATGATCGTTCTCTCGGGAACGAGAATAGCTACCCTGGGCAATTAAGGCAACTTCAAGAATTCAGAGAGATATTGAGAGTTCTACGTGCCAATGGTGAAGAAAATGTAATATTAACGTATGTCAATGGTATTCCAGCGATCACAGCAAAAAACTTGAATCCCCTAGGACTGGAACCGTCGAAGTAGTAAAGTGCATTTACCAAAATGTTCTGGGCGTTTGTACTAAGACTCACAACTCTAAGTGTCACTTCCTCTGAATAGTTTCTGTGATTGAATCCTGGATTCAACCAGATATTCCTGACTAGGAACTTTTCCAGATTCATATATAGTATTTCGCCATAATAGAACACATTTGACCGGTCTATCTACGGGCGGGAGTCATGCTCGTCCTCCACAATAGAATCATCATGGAAATTCAGGATCTCCCGTGTATTACCAATAGGATACTAAACATGGACTTCTTAGGTTGTAAGGTTGCCTTAAATTACTTTACATTCTATCTTTTTATTGAATACATTTCACCTTTTATAGCCTATGCCGAAGCAGAGTCATTTTTGAAATTACTCTCGTCATCCGATAATATATTTTCAAAGTTTTTCTTGGTGATTTTAAAGTCTTTTCATCAACCGCCCCCCTTGAAGCTGGACATAGAAGTTTGTTAAATCTTTATGAATTTTTTATTCTAAAGCAGTTTAATACTATACCTAATTTAAATAACCGCTTAGTAGACCTAGTATTTTCCAATTTTAATATCAATCTGTTGTAGAACGATTTATCGTTATTTGTAAAAGATTCGCAACACCCTCCCTTGATATTTGAGTTTAAAGCGACATTTCCTTACAGCGTGAATTTCCCAATTTTCCTAAGCTCTATGAGCTAGTGCTACAAACTGACCGGTCGCCTATTATTGAATCTTTGGACGCTCTGACTGCTTGCGAAACGCTTTATATCTTAAATAATCGGTTTGGTACCTCCATTCCTCCGAAGTTACCAATAAGAAGAAAATTTCCTCCTGGATTTGCAAAAGAAATCATTAACAATTTTTCAAAAAAGAAATAGTTCGTAGCCAGTTATTAAATAAAAAATCTCCTTTTTATCTAGAAAGGCTTAAGATCTTGCGGAGTTTGATTAAAACTCAAACCCAACAATAATCCCTCGAATTTTTGTTCTTCGATTCATAGTAAGAAAACGCATTCAGGTATTCCAGCTACTATTACCTACATGAACAATCCCCTCCTCGGGCCCGATAACATGATTACCTCTTTTGCTAGCTATTTCAAAAGTATGTATAAGACCTGGCAGCAACCAATAGAGGATCTTTTTAATTCAACATATATCTCGGAGCCAATTTACATCAGGCTCTGACGTTATTCCAAGTTAAAGACTGCTCTTTTGTTTTAAGTTCTCCTCTTGCGCCCGTCTCTAATTTGATGTAGACAGATGGTGTATTTCGAGACAGATGGAAGGTTGTAAAGTTTACCCTATACTTAAAAAAGGTGGTTCATCTCTGGCTGAAAATTATCGTGGTATTTTCATACTGTGGCTTCGAAATTATATTACAAAAATTTCTATTTTCCAAAATCCAAAACAGGTTATTTATCAACACGGTTTCTTTTCTAAAAGAAAATGCATGACTAATTTTTGCAGTTTCTCCTCTTATGTCTTCGATGCCCTTAACTTCAGGAACAGGATCGATGTCATCTGCATTGATTTTAGCAACGCTCCCGATCAGATTGATCAGTGTATTCTACTGAGGAAGGCATCTGATCAGTTTAATTTCTCTAATGCACTTCTTATAATATTAAAAGTAACCCCCTAGACCATGGCCAGTTCGTGAAGATTGGGGGTTTCAGGTCAGATCGGTTTGTGTCAACCTAAGGTGTACCTCAACGTTTCAATTTGGGGCCACTCCTATTTAATATATATGTAAACTATCTTCTTGCTAAGGTGAATTACAATAAAATGGCAGCAACAGTTGGTCAATGGTGTGTGTGTGTCTAATAAACTCGATCTGAATATCTTTCAATCGCACAAAGAGTCCTATATTATTCAATTATTTAATTAATGCTTTTACCTTGAGCAGGCTCGCTTGTGATGAATCTGAGACTTGTTTTTAATGATCTCTTTTATTTCACATATTGATCAGATAGTGAGCAGTGCATCTTGATAATGTTAGGGAACTGTTAAATACTTTTCTCATGTATCTACATTTAAGTTATTGTGTAGCTCATATGTTTGATTCAAATTAGTTTATGGTTTAATCATATGATCTCGAATATATAACACAAGCACACTGTGGAATCTATTCAGAGGAGATTTCTGAAACATTTAATATTTAGGGAGGACGGCATTCATCCTAAGTAGGGTATTGACCAAAAATTGATTCTGATCAGGTTTGGAGAGCTCCCTTTTACCCTTCGCCAGGATTCCCAGTCTGTAACATTTTTATACAATCTCCTATATGCAAAAATTGATTGTCCATAGTTACTGTAGCAAATATCCTTTCAGGTGCCTCATATAGATATCAGGCGTCAGCCTACCTTTTTTCTTAGGCACCCAAGATCAAATGTACTTTGTCAGAATCCAATTTACGATGTGTCAAACTTTTAATAAAATTTCCGTACCGTGTTGACAACAATTTTAAGGCATGTATCTACGCGTATCTTATTAATATAGTGTTGTATTCTTTTGTATGTGTTAGGGTTAGTTGTGATTTACAATTTAAAATGAAATGTACAATTTATGAATTCGGATTTCTTGTATTTGGGTTTTGGCCTGTTAGAAATATATTGCTATACTTAAAATTTTTTAAAATTTAAAATTCAATTGGAGTTTGTTTCAAAAAAGCTACAAAAGCACAATTTTTTTAGCTTTGGCATTTCGTTATCAAGTAAAAGAAAACAACCAATAATATTAAAATTTAGTTTTTATTAACAGTTAAATAATACAAAAGCAATACATGAAGAAAAATGCGCCAAGGTAATGCTCTATACTGGCGATTATAAAACATTATCTTAAAGGCATCAATTTTGGTAATCACACTTTCGAAATTGCTAGAACTTACTAGCAAGAAAAGAAATATTTTAAAATAGAATTAATATCATAACATAATGTATAAAGCAGAGGTTAGGCAAAATTAGTAAACGTTGGTAAAGAAAAGTAAAATATAAAGAAAATGGTCCCGTCTTTATAGCCAATAATATACAATACAAAGTTTTGACACAAAGAAAACAAAATCGAAAATAACAAAGCATAAAAGATAATCTTAAATCATAAGAGATAAAACATAAATAATTCGATTTTGTTTTATATGGCAACTAATTTACAAAAATTAACAAAAAATTACATGCAAAGATCTCTTAATCTTTTCTCATAATAAAAATATTATCCTAAAAGAGACTTTTAAAGGGAATAAGTGCGACATTTAATTTCAATAAACTAGAGAATGTTGCAACAAATTATTGCATCTCCGACTAGCAAAACTGGCGATTTTCGCTGATCGAAAAGGCTCTTAATAAATTAACAGTTTATACAAAAATATGAACAATTCTTTTTAGAATAAAAAGCTATAACTTATGTCAGTCATTGTAAGTTGAAATAAGTTAAGACCTAACTAAAAGTTTAAATTAAAGTTATAATCTAAAAGGCTCTCTCCCTTCAATGGATGACTTTTTCTTTCGAGCTTGTCCTGTGGGAGTATCAGATGCTCCGGAATTTTTTCTTAATAATCGTGAAACTGCTGTTTGCTGGTCTGGATGTACAGGTGTATTAGAACCAGACGGAGTCCGTGTTCTAAAATAATATAATTTTTAGAAAAAGAATTAAACTTAAAAAAAAAAGATTTTTTTTTTGAAGTTACGGTATCTGCATGTCCTAATAAGCATTACAATTTAAACAAATTGTAGTTTTGGTATGAACTGCTTTCTGATTCTTTATTGGGAGGCTTAGTTTTTATGTTTTTTCTTTAAAGATCTTAAAATGCTTTTGAAAAAAATTTATTAAAAATTATTAATAGTTTAAAAGTTATGATTTATTTTCGGGCTCTTGGCTTAACTTACATCCGCTAATGAAATCAAATGTCTGAAAGAACATTCAGTTAATTTTTTTAATAAAGCAAAGGGAAAATTTTAATCTTTAAATTTGATTTAAGCAAAACACTACATACATAAAAGATTCGGACGGGATAGTCTATAAACATAAATTTTTGTAGTTTTCATCAATAAATTTTTCTGACGAATTGTTAGCAGGTTCACTATTTCATTACTATATTAACTTGAAATACGAGGTTATGGTCACAAATATTGATCTATTGGATTTAAAAAATATTTGAACATCAATACCGGCTTTGCGGAAAATACGGGTAACTCTAATACTACCTATGCATTCCAACTCTCTCTTTTGTCTAGTTACATTTCATTTAAAATTTCCTTTCTGTTTATCACATTATGACATTTGATTCATGAGTTTCAGTTAGCTTATAGTAAAGGTGTCTCAACAAGAACTTGATTTCAAATCGAGCTCGATTTTCGTCTGTCAATTGTTGGGCAACCATATTTGGTAATTTTTTTATTTGAAACATGACGAAAATGTCACATTAGTTTGGAAGCACGTTTATTAATGGTGAAAACTCATTACAAAAAATGGAGAATATTTTACAGTGACGATTCACAAGTTGCGTGATTGTTTTAGTGTCTATAATAAACGTGAGAAAATCTCAACCGTCATTGCTCTAGATGATCGACTAAAAATATCCAGGCTGAAAGTGTCATTATCACAAAACAACCAAACAGCTCCATGCGGCACCGCTTCGAGGAATTAATCCTCCACTGCAGCGCTCTCCAACGAATACTGACAAATATTGGCATCTTCATTTTCATAAAATCCCGCTGACTTAAGAACTGCAGCCCACCATGAACAACGCAGAAACTTTACCAACTGGATCGTGGAAAAACTACACTTTGACGATTATTTCTATAATAAAATCATCTTTAGCAACGAGACCCACTTTTAGCTCAACCTCTTCATCAATTGTGTTTTTCAATTTGCAAATGACACTTACTACATTGTGGCAGGGACTGATATTTCGAGTGTCTCAAAAAAATCCTGTGAAATGATAGCAAGGATATATATTTGGTGCGTAAATAATTATTTAAAATTAAATGCTGAAAATCCTTTTTTCAAATCCTTCAAAAATCCGAATCAATCATTAAATGTTTCTTTGAAAGGCAAAACAATCTCCCAAGTAGATATAACGAAATTTTTTGGTGCGACACTGGATTCGTCTTTATCATGGAGGGAGCAGATTGATGGTGTGGTAAAAAAAGGTAAATCAAGTATGTTATGTAATAAGATATTTTCGTAACCAGGTAGGACTGGAGAGTTCCCCAGCATCGAACCAGGATGTATGAGAGGAGTCCTTATTTTAACTGTATTAAAATTTTTAATGCATTACCTAATTATATTAAGGTAATTGCAGGTAAAGTATCATTCAAAAAAAGATTAAAGATATTCTAACTGGAAAATTCTTTTTATTTTTTGGACCAATATTATAATTTTGAGTAATGGAAGAGGACTTTTTAAAACCTGAAGACCTTTATCTTATGTTTTTTGGATTTGTATTAGTTTTTTATGTCGGAATTTTAAAATGTAAGTGTTTTAAAACGATTAAACGTATTATTGGTAGGATTAGTCTTAAAGGTGTGTGTATGTTCACGAGTGTTGCGTGTATAAGTGTGACAGGTCGGATCAACCGGCCATACATTTTTTAAAATGATGAAGATGCTTCCATGACTAGCAATGACTATAACTACCGTAACATGTTGACAAACTTTGCAGCAATAATTAAAAGAAAGGACGTAACTGAGATGTGGTTGTTTCAACAGGATAGTGCACCTGTCATACAACACGAGAAAAAAGTTCTCAGGTCGTATCATCTCTCATTTTAAAGATAACTGGCCGCCAAGAAGTTGCGATTTAATCTAGATGGATTTCTTCCTCTGGTCTTTTAAAAAGTATAGTCTATGCGAATAATCCAATTGAAAGCCAAATTTGCAAAATCCAGCAGCCCTTGCTCCAAAACGTATTTGGAAATATTATTGAAAGAGGACATATCTTTTAACGGAGCCGCGGCTACCATTTGATATTCTACTTTTTGTTCAATGTATCAATATAAATAACTTTAATAAACCATTATGTTTCAAAATTTATTTAATACTTAATTTCTTGTTGAGACACTTTTAATAGAAGCTGTGTAAAATGTTTTATACCGGTTGAAATTTACTTACAAAGTCATTTTGTAGATGTACACAGCAGAAAACGACAACCCAGCAGGGCAATATCAGTCGCAATATATATATATATATATATATATATATATATATATATATATATATATATATATATATATATATATATATATATATATAAATTGTAAATTACAAATAAAGTTACTTATTTATTTATTTTTTTATTTACTAAAAAAACAACATATTAATAATCCAAACAAATAAATTGAAGTATACCTCTTAGACATTTAATACATTAAGTTACATATCTTCTGTGAAAAAAAAAACTGAAAGGCGTCGTGTTTAATTTTTAATTAATGCCAGGCGATTGCAAAGTTGGATTATTAAATAAAAAAGTTAACATGATTTATACTGCTTATAGCTTACAAAATATTTTTAAGGCACTATAAATATAGGAAGTTAAAAGGTGAATATATGAAAAGATGTTTTACGTAAGTGCAACAAGAAAAGCCACCTGGGTTGCTTTGTCAGGTTGTCGATATCTCTCATAAATTTCAACCAGTATATAATATTTCGAACCGATCGTTCATCCCATGTTAATTTTGACAGGTCAAAAATACCAGCACTAATTTACATATTTAGTTGACATTTACCAATTAACTGGTAGTATAACATTAGTGCACTTAAGATAGCTAAGACACTCGTTAAAAAAAAAAACAATTAATTCAATTATTATCTCCACAATAAAGGCTATTACGTGATATATCAGTACAAAACAATTTAACCATATTCAAGTAAGTCGTATTTTCGGTAAAACTGGTAGAAATATTTAATTATTTTATACTTCCAAACTGGCATTACTTTTAACCATAGAACCACATATATTTTCAAATCCATATCTTTATACTTAACTGAATAATGGTTCGTCGATCGCCCAGTTTAATCGAGAAGGATAACAATAAAGAGTCTGAAGTACAAATGAAAACAAATTGCAAATATGGACCTCTTTACTGTTGTGTTATTTATATGACTAATATTGGTCGTAAACTGGTCAAGATAATTTAATTTATTTTTAAACTTTTACTATGAAAGTGTGGAAACGTTGATATAATATATTTTAGAAGACCAAATTTTAATCTAGTTGATAGATATAAATAAAAAAAAGAGAACAAAAAAATTTTACAGCCTTACTACTTCACTAAGACGGTTTAAGATTTAAACCCGATCTAGTTGCCGTGGAAGTTAAATCTTCTGGTGGGTCAGTTTGGTTTTGCTTATAATATTGTCATAATTTATATTACATATGTGACTAGTAAATGCCAATATCGGGGTATTAAGCATAAGAACTTTGCCGATTCAATAGTAAAAGAAAATGATTTTTTTGTTCGTCTTTTTAGGGTTTAAAACTTGCTTGATTTATTGTTGCTCTTGTCAGTTTAAACCTTCTCCTGTCAATTTAGAAGGGTTTTAAAGTTAAACCATGTTAGAGAATCCAGTGGTTAAGAAGAAAACCCGAACACAAACGAAAGAATAATGACATTGAACACCTGAATAAGGCATCCAACATTTTTGATGACCTTCTAAAGATCAATAATATTCCTTCATTGTTAAATAATTACTTATTTTTAAGTTTTAAGGAACCTGGTTTTTAGTACGATCTTTAAAAAATTTTAACTGCTTATGTCATTTCAGTCTGATTTTAACCTATTTGTTTAAATTCTGGATTAATTTATTAACTTTACATCTGATCAACAAGAATTTGGATTTTTTTGCATAAACAATTTAGGAATAGATTCAAGTTTGCCTAATATATCTTATCTCAACAATTGCTCCTTTGAATTTCCTTGCATATGATTTTTTCGGGGAATTCAAAACTTATATATTTATAACTTATACTTATAAGCGGCGTTGTCCTGACTGACTGACATCAACGCACTGCCCAAACTATTATAAAGATAGAATTATGAAATTTTGGGAAAAGGTTAGCAACATCATGTTGGCACCCGCTAAGAAAGAATTTTTCAAAATTCGCACTCCAAAAAGAGTTAAAAGGAGCAAATTGTCATTTGATAAATTTATCGATATTTCTTGATGAAATAGAAATGTGAACTCAATTTTAGTTTCAACATATAGCTAGCTCATAACAATATCTAAAAACTAATTCTAAAAAGGAATCTTGTATTATTCGAAATTTCTTGCTGTAAGATTAAAAAAGGTTAAAATGAGTTTTTATTATTTTGCCAGATAATGCATATATTTTGTTCTAACTTTCTTAATATATAGCGGCAATTTGCAAAAAGAGTTATTTCACATTCATATCATAAATAGAAGCAGAATAATAGCGAAAAAAGTAAATTAATTATTATGGCGTAATGTATTAGCCTCACAAAACAGTTTCTTACTTCCCCGCAGGCTAAGCCTCGACAGGTAACTGCTATTAAAAAGAGGATATTATAAATCCAACATAGAATTTTTATAAAAACGAGATAAATGGTATCAATTAACATTTTTCGCTTTTTTACTCTAAATACCGGTTGAAATTTAAAAATCACACCGTTATAAAATAGAGTTAACTGTTGAATAATCGCATTGAGCTGTATTTAGTACTACAATGATACTCAAAATACGCAATCTAAGATTACATTTTATTTTCACGTCGTAGTTTTTACAAAATGAGTGTATTAATAAAACAAACTAAATATTGAACAGTACACATTAACAAAATGATAATATTGAGAAGGTGATATTGTATAAAATTAATATTTAACCGTAGCATATCATTTGTGTACCGATAGAAGCACAAATTGTACTTTCATCTTATTATTTCTGTCAAAATTATTTAAATTTCTAACTTAAAATCAGTTTAACATAAATTATATTAGGATCTACTATTAAATAGGATTAATTTGTATGAAAGTCTTTTAATATTTTTCAATATTATCTTGTTCGTGGAGATTAAAGAATATTACAAAGACTAGAATTATAAATGTCCTGTTAGCAATAATAGCACCATAGTTTCCTTGAAAATAAGTATTTTTATTATTATTATTATTATTAAAATCAGACTGTTATGGCAATTTCAAACATAAAAAATATTAGAGATTATCTAGCATCGCTACATTAGTTACTAAATGCATATTAAATATAGTTAAATAAGGGTTAATTTACCTAGATGCTGTCCTTAAAGTTGGGGCGACGCCAATAGTCACCTGTTTAACTTTGTTTGAACTCGCACTCCTGCGTTAAAGGGCACCAAACATGCCAGTTAGTAAATAGTTAATTAAGACATATGGCATATTAAAAAAATGAGATTTAACAAATATTCAAAAATCAGTAAATGGAAAGATGGTAATTTTTAGTAAGTTGTGGACTCATTTCTCAACGAGTGAAAAACGGTTAAAACCATTTGTTATAAAGTCGAAATTAAAGGTGAATAGATTTTATGCAGCGCTTTAATATATACCATGCCATATTTACAATTTCGAACATGCATTTATGCTGAATAATTATTACTCGATAGGTGAGTCTCCTGACAGGCTGTAATAGTCCCATTAGAATCATAAATACTCGTTTATAAATCGAATTCTAATAACAAAGTGCAAAATTTTCCGTTAATATTTCTTCATACTATTAGCAATCCCGTCTTCGACGAGAACGTTCCCAAGAAAATTTTTTTCCGCGAGACATCTCAAAAAAAACTTATGCTATAATCACTTAATAATCTAACCAAATCGTTCTTTGGTCTGGTTATTGAGATTTTCAAATGTTATTTAAAATCTAGTTTAATGATTAAAGACTACACCTAATTGTACAATACGGCTGACCCTTAATTATATTCCAAGAACTTTATAATTTAAAGGCTAGTTCCCGGAATCAGTGAGCTAATACTCTAAAAGCTGCACTACCATTCTGTCAACTCAATGAAATTGTCTCTAACGTAACATTTTTCTTAAAACGATTAATTTCTACTTTTACATAATTAACAACACATGCTGTGTCTTATCATAGTTCAGAATATTTGACTCTTGAAAAAAGTATTATAAAGCGATAATGAATACTATTTATCATCCACGCTCATCCATTGCTCGTTAATTGTTTTCTAACAAAAATATTTAAAAAACAAACTACAAATAAAAAAACAAAACTGAATTCGCATGTGATATTTCATATTTATTGATTTTGCCGTTCCTAAAGTATTCTGGTGGTAATAGTATCCTTTCACAGCGTTAGTTCGTCTTACTCGGTACACCTGCTCTGTACTAAGGCAAATTATAATAATTAAAATGAAGGTAATGTGGCCAGCATTATGCTTGGACCGCCTGTTATTGACGTAGATTTCACCCAGGTACTCATTTATAGGCTGAATAGATCTAGAGGCTCATTATTTACCACTGAAAAACGCGATTGATGTTCGGCCACGTCGGGGAATAAGCCCGATTGGTAGGCTGTAGCACCGCGCTACCGAGCCTCTCTGAAAAATACTAAGATAATGTGTAATAACCACCTTTTTTGATTACTTGAATTTATGATGAAATACAGATATAAAATTTTGCCAAATTAGTTTAGGATAACTTCGAAATTTCTGCCATAATTGAACATACTACCATAGAGCTTGTTACAACAATATAGTAGAAAGCAACCTTAAGTGAAATAAGTGACATTACTGTAATTACGCAAAATATTTAGTCTCATAATAGGAACGAACACCAAAGTTTTACATCTCGCCACCTATAGTTTCCTGCAACCTTAAGGCATTGTTAATTCATTATATTACGCTCTCATATAAACCTTTAATTTCTAGAGAAATTGATCCAGATTGACCATCTTCCTTTGAATTTACTGGTATCTAGCATAATGTTAATGTTGTTAGAAAGTTTAAATAAATTTTGTTAATCACTGTAGTCGCAAAAAATAAACTTAAAATACTAAACTTTAACAAAACTGAAAAAATTACCAAAAAAATATTTATAGGTGAAAAAACAGGTTTTGTATATGATTACAAAAGACCAAGATGGTGTCGTTTTCCAAGTTATTAAATTGTTATAATTTTTCGGGTAAACGAGGCATTGGCACACTGCCTTCTTGGTTACAATGCTGTTATGCATAAAACAAAATTTGATCTATTAATTATTTGCAAATAACTTAATTATTTGAAACTTTTACCCTTCATTTTTTGTTAAGTACACCGTAAAAAAATTGTTTATGTATCTTTCTTAGTTCAATATACTGAAAAAGCATATTTCCAAAGAATTTATTACCCTTTAAAATATAAGGTATCAAAGTAAATAGGAGTATAAAACACAAGCGTGCATTATTATCATAAATCACTAAGGAAAAAAATGTGGACCTATTCTTTACCATAAAGAAATTCAGCATCAAAAGAGAAGAAATAATTTTTAACAATTTTAGATTCGTTGTCAATAGTATATTAAGTTTTTAAAGACACAACACTTTTCACCGTTACGCCCTTGTAGTTCAGATAATACAATATTTTTTCCAAACTTGACCTAAAACTGTATATTTGAAACATGACGAATGCAACAAACTGAGACAGAATATTGATTTATTCCTGATGTAAAGTTTAAGAAATGACAAATACCGTTTGTTGCAGCAATTTTTATTTGTATAAGTTATTAGAAAAAAAGAAGGACCAGTTTTTAGAAATACACATTAGTTTGAATTGCCCTTCGGAATTAGAAAATTCGAAATATAAACATTACCAATTAATTTTAAATTGAACTGATACTTATCGAAGGCATATATCAAAAAATACCATTAATTGGTTAGTATTAGATTTTAAAACAAGTAATTTATAATTAACTACTCAACAAATGGCATTATCTTACGCTGACAATCATGATATTTTCAATTGAATTATGAAGGTGCGTAGGGTTAAAAGTGCCTCTCATATTATTTGCCTTATATATATATATATATATATATATATATATATATATATATATATATATATATATATATATATATATATATATATATATATATATCACCTTGCTTAAGATAATAATAGGGCCATTTTGCTAGGAAGAAAATAAAAATCACATCCAACCAAACTCCTAAACAACAATCATACTAAAAAATCCAAATAAAATGCAACAGCATGCATTAAATAACATTATATCCAAAAAAATATTATAAATATTGAAATCATGATTTTTACATGCCCTCTAATACATACATATTTTTATATCATGCATGTATTATTACCTCTTTAGTAGAGGTATTTTTGATTGGCTGGCTGAAGATTTGCCGCTAAATATTAGTGGGGAAAAAGAATTGGTTAGTAAAATTATATAGCCGTTAATTACGCACTAAATGGCAACCCATAATACATCCATAATATTTGCTAGAAGTATTTTTTAATTCGGGAATTATGTAAATTTTAAATACATAATAAAATAAAATATAGACTGAAAAATGTCAGTTTACGGCCATTTACCATAAGTCTAAAATATTGTACTAATAAAAAGTTTTCAAATAAATAAAATTTGTGACCTTGTCTAGCAAACATTATATATATATATATATATATATATATATATATATATATATATATATATATATATATATATATATATATATATATATATATATTCACTATGCACCAAAACTATCGCTTGTCATTCGTCTATATTATATTCTAACTGTACAGATACCAAAAGTTTGCAGAAGGTTGATTTAGAATCAACGAGTTGATTTAATAAAAACTGATAATAAAAGATTTTAAACAAAATATAGTGTTGAAATTAAAAAAAAAATTATTTTAAATTTTTTTGGCCCACTATCAATGATTTACTAATAATAAAATATTATGAAAAAAGGTTTTAATATGATGCAAAAATTCATGGAACTTACTAAAACGTATTAAAAATAACTTTTGTTCATAGGATCGGATAAGAACATTCTACAATAAAGAGCTTAGACTGTATTTTCCTTAATTTCATTTTACTATTTAGAAGCATTTTAAATAATGCTTTGAGCAGAAGATTTTGTTATTAATAAGCAAGCTCAGACGATACTACAACCCTTAATTGAAAGCAAGATCGATTGGTTTCTACTCCCGCTAATAAAAAGATGCAATTCTACACTCATAATAACAAAATCAACAGATTTTTCTGAATCCCAACATACGGTTTTAAAAAGAAATTAAACTGAATCCCCTATATGATAAATCACGATTAGCACTCTATTTTTACTAAACGTTATAGTCAATATAATTTTTTTTTTAAATCAACACGCATAACTGTTAGTTGGGTTGCAAAAAACGCCACACTGAACAAAACGCATGCACTACTACATTTACCCAGAAGAAAAAGACATAGAACAGGAACTGGAAGTTGAAGGAGATTCTGGCTCGTCCTTACTGTTTCCCCGGTATATTGGTATGCGAGACCTTGCAATACCAACCAAATTATTATGAAGATATTTTTTTAAATCATAAACTGCACTGCGTCTAAGAAATTGGTGGATAATACAACTTTTAGAATTAAGAACCTTTTTTTAAATAGCGATATGGAAATGTCAGCTAAGAGAAAAGTAAATAAAGTGATTATATATATATATATATATATATATATATATATATATATATATATATATATATATATATATTAAAATATAATTTTTTCAATTCTTATTAATGTATGTGTATTTCTCTACCAGATATCATATTTTAAAAGATTACCTATGATTGTATTACACATTTTACTAAAATTCGATATCTACAAACCCTTATGAAAATGACACGTTAAACAGACAAACATGTCATAGAATTTTACTAAAATGCCATACAAATTATGCATTTCAATATATTTTTGAGAGTAAATTATATTAAGCCTCAAGTTTATAGAGGTGTTATTATATTTTTCTTATTTACAGTGCAGTTTATGTTCTCCAGTGTTTGCTACAAAGCCCTAGTTACATACTACGGACACAATAACAGGCCAACTTTTTATCTTTACTGATATTTTTTCTTTATTGTGGTATTTTTTTATGTAGCTATGTTAAATTAAAATTTAAAAATGATTAAACTTTACATAAGTAATATTACTATTACTTGATTAAACTTTATATCGATAAATATTATAGAATGTTTTAATTATGGTTTAAATTTAACTGGCGTTAAGTTTAAAAAAGAAAGGAATTTAAAATTAAGTTGAAAAATTTTTAATATCTACTAAATTTAGCACAGTATTAAACGTTCTAGTATATGAGATTTTTTTAGTCTAAAGACGAAAAATAATTAAGTAATATTAAAGACCCCACCTTTTAGTGAGTGTGTCACCATTGTTATTAGTTGTTTCCGTTAATTATACTTATATGTTGTTTTATTAATACAAAAAAATCATTACTTATTATTATTTAAATTTACTTTTACACCAATCCAAATTTTACTTTAAATTAACTGTACCTTTATAATAGAACTTTTAAGATTTATAACAGCAGATCTAGATCAGTGCATATGCTTCCGGCTGAAAACATTAAAACATAACACGATAGAGAAGAGTTTGTTGTTAATAGTCCATTAGTTGGCCTGATACCCAAGATAAAGTTGAAAACACTAATCCATTTGGTTAACTCATTATCCCTTCCTTTCTAAGCGTGTAGATAAAAAGGTTTATCCGTAAAACATAAATTAGTTGTCAATGTTTAAATTTAGGATATTTCAATTTTTTATGTCTACTAATTTACAAGATGTTTCGAATATGTTTATAACAATAATATGTTGGTAGCAAGTCAAAGGGACATACAAAAGTATAAAAGCAAGTTTTGTAGAAACTAACTGTTTAAAATACAAAAATCTATACATCTTTTGCCATTCAAAAGTTTATCGGCTCCTTTTTATCGTTCAACATAAAGTTTTTATGCGTGAATCATTTTAAATTGGACCTCTACCGGAAAATTTTGTAGTTTTCATTTTGAAGTAGATGACCTAGTAAGAAATTTTGTAAAAATATCCATCATACTTCGTCAATGGTGCCTCTTATTGAGTAAAAATCTTTATCTTTATAGTAGACTCCTAGACTTTTAGAAATATAGCTCAGAAAGGTAAATAATATCATAAAAAATAGTTTTGGAACAAAATGAATAAACTGTAGGAGTAGGAAAAATAGTTTTATTAGCCACTTATTTTCATATGCACAAAATTTTGAAAATGAAGTTTAAGGAATAAAATAAGTAGAAAGTAGACACATATGATTATTTTCCGGATAAACCTTCTTTGAAACATACAATTTACTATAACCCCCTTTCAAAAAAAAACTTAGTAGTGAAGCTAATGAAAGCATTGTGTTGGGTTTGATTACCTTGATGAACTAATTCCGGTTAAGGTTGGTATGCTTGATGCTCTGGAAATGTTCGTGGATCTACCGAAAGTTAAAGAAAGGACATGCCCATGATTAGTAACATTTGGAAGGTAGTGATTATTAAAGTTACGATCTTATTAAACTTTCACATATTGATAAATATCAAGGTCTTTATTAGTTTTATGATTCAACTGAATACTTGGCATTTTTTTCATTAAATTATTGAAAAATCGTAACGATAAAAATCATGTCTAAGCTGATGTTTTCGCTCAATATGGAGAAAAAATGTCTTGTTATTTTCAGCTCGTTTAGTTTACATGAATAAATATTAAGAAAAGAAATTACAATGATGATGCACTTGTCATTTTACTTATATTATTTTACAACATTCCGGTAATAATGTTATTTTGAATTTAATAATATTTGTTAAATAATGTTTGAATATTCCTGTTATACTACCTGATATTAATTTAAAAACTAAACTTGCAATTACAAATTACATATTAATCCTATAGTTATTTTATTAGCGGATAATTTGTCACGTTGTTTACATGTTACTTTTAAATTACTAACCAATCCCTGATTTTATTTTTATCCTAAAAGAGCATAACATTTCAAGTAATAAAGGAATGCACAAACTTTAAAAATCTACTATTATGCCTGCTGGGTATTATTTTACAAGTATTTGTTTGATAGGATTGTCAATAAAATATATGTACAGGGTGGTGCAGAGTAACTTGCTTATTTAAAAATTCAATTTAGAAAAAAGTAATGCAGATATATATTTAATTCTTTGAACAGCATCACATAAATTATTTAAATTTTATGTTTTAAAGATGATATCAAGAAGACGGCGACCATTATTATCAACACACTGGGTTAATCGAGCTCGAAAGGTTAGTTCAACTCTTTCTAGCATATCGACGCGTATGTTTCGACAGCTTGACGAATGTTGTTCTTCAGATGAGTCAGGCTCCTAGGACGATCGTTTTAAACAAGTGACTTTAGTTAACCTCATAAAAAATACTCGCAGGGAGATAAATCAGGTAACCGTGCTGATCAGTGCAAATCGCCCCTCAAGAAGATGAGGCGTCCTGGAAGTGTCTTTGACATACGCGTTGTGTGTGCCGTGGCATCGTTTTGCTGGAACCATAAAACTCCCACATCTCGTTGAGTGTTAGCAGGAAAAATACCTGAATCATGTGGATATAACAGTCAGACGTTACCGAAACTGCCCGTTCTTTTTTGTTCAAAACACCATGGATCAACTATTCCAATTCGCGATAGTGCACACCAAACAGTTACACGCTGTGAATGTAGGGGACGCTGATGAAGTTGTCTGGAATTATTAGGGTTCCAATGATCTGCTTATTAACAGATTCCGAAAGATGGAAGTGAGTCTCATCACTGAAGAAGACAAGTGTGTTGTGAAGCATGTTAAAAAATGCCCCACAAGCATTTTCTGGAGCAAAAAAAATCGTGTGAATTAAGTTTCTGCACCACAGTCAATTTGTAGGGATGAAGTTTTAGTTATTCATGACGGATTCACCTCACAGAACGAACAGGCAACCAACAGCTGCTGCGTGTTTGAGGACAGAGCGCTGATGAGATTGCAAAGCAGAAAGCCTTACCGTGTGAATGGGGTGACCGTGCTGTCCGTAGACGGTCACATTTTTTTTCTTCACATGACTCGTTTACCTGAAGTTCTTTACCCATGAAACAAACGACTGTTGGCCAGGAATATGACCACGGGGCGATGACTGGACGACCTAGGAGCAACCATCGCTTCAGGACGCCAAGTTCAAATAAGCAAGTTGCTCTGCCCCACCCTGTATAAAATACGGCCAAGTACGTTATAGGGACGTATATGGTAAGGTTCCTTACCCGTTTCACACGAAGATATTTTAAAAACGACTTTGGAGGTTCATATTTTCTGAAAGATGCGACTGAGTTAAAAATGTTACAGAATATATTTAATAATATATTTGAGGACCCATCCACTCGACGGGGTCGATGAAAAGAAAATGTGTCATCTCTACTTTTCACATAGGAGAGGTAATCTAATTTTTTTTACAATTAATCCTCACGCCTGTTTTTGGGTTAACTGAAAGAATGTGAAAAAAAGTTAATTTTTGTACAATACCGAGTTTAAAAAAAATTTATAACGTTAATTGAAGTTTCACCACGTAGATACTATGAAAATATAAAAGTTTTTCAATCTGCCGATACCTGGAGAACGGTCGACATAATTTTGACATAGTGCATTATACAAAATATGATATTTCAAAGTAGGAGTTACATTAGAAGTAAACTTTTAGATATTTTTCTATAATCTTGAATTATGATAAATAGTAAATGTTTTGATGTCAATTTTGCAATGTTATGCTTTTTTAGACAATAATTTAAAATTATTTTTTAGTAAAATAATTTATTTATTGACACCATACCTTAAGGCTGGACTAGCTGGAGACCTTAAACCGCTTGGTGTACGGGGCCTAGAACTAGTTCCATTAATTGTTGTTTTCTTGGCTGATGAAAGAGTTGCTGAACTACGACCAGATGTCGTAGGAGTTCTTCTTGGAATTCTTGATGGTGTATCATCTAAAATTTAATTAATGTTTTCATTATTACATTAAGTAGTAATATATCACTTCGATAAAAAAAGACAGTCGCAACTCCAACCCGCAATGTTCTTGCTGAGTAGTGTCTTAGTTCAAGTGAATCATTTGAATACAATTAAAACTGATCAAAACGATATTTGTTTTTAGTTATTTCACGCAATTACAAATTTAGAATGAAAGTAAATACTCAAATCAATGAGTTCCTCCGTAGTATTAAAATCTTGTCATAACAAGGGACTGTTATGTGGTCATTGAATCAGGTGATTATATTTTCATTTATATAAGTATTGACAAATAGTGTGCGTTTTTTTATACACAGTACATCCGCCGAATATATGACATCGAATATATAACATATCTTTTTAATTGTTTGTTGATTGATAGAGGTATCGGGAATAAAGGAAATTAACATGTATGAATTTCAGGTCGTCTAATATATTATTATGTTATTTTCCATATATGAATAATAGCAAAAACTCGGGAAAAATAACTTAAAATCCGTTTTTATAGATATTTGTTATAAAATTTGCATTATAGTAATTTTTAATACTTAAAAAAACTAAAAAGTGTCTCAACAACCAAAAAAACTTTTGAAAAAAAATAAAAATATTTGTCAAACATCAAAAAAGTCGCTTCCCCACCGACCATAAACAACGACTAAACCAGTTTGTTTTAGTTGAGATCTACTGGAGTATGAACAAAGACTCGAATAGTAATTTTAAATTCAGTAATTTTTCTTATTTTAATAAAATTTTAAAAAAAAACGTAAAATTATATAACAGCAATATTTAATTAAAGTGTTGATATACCGAGTTAAAACAATATAATTGCAATTATTTTGACATATAAATTAATACCAACAAGAATTAAATATGTTATATATTTAATAATGTCTACTTTTGACAGATATTTAGTAAATGATTGTTGTTTAATAGTTAAATAATTTTTAGTATGTGTAATTCAATTTTTTTTTTGGTATTTTAGAAATAAATTCAACAACAAAATTGTAGGGGCTGGTACTAAACTTAGTTATTTTTTCTAAGCAAAATGTTACTAAGACCTTATTTTGAAATATACGAAGTTGTATTATTGGAAGTAATTTCCATTTTACATAAAAACAATTGACATATCTCTTTCAGAATGCGACTATTTAATATAATGCAAGCCTTAATATATTATTATGTCATTCTATGTACTTTACATAAAATTGTTGTACGATTAATAAATCATTTATTATACATAAAATGTAGGTGGTATTCTAATAGGGACTAATAACTTATCCAGAGTAACTTTTTTTTAATCGTGCATAAATTAATTTTGTATTAATTATTCAAAGAATATCTGGAAAGACCCAGTGGTACTGCAGATGCCTTCAGTATGATTACAGTGAATCTTTAAATTGAAAAATCTTTTTATTGCTTTATATTCCTTTAAGTTAAAAAAATATTTAAATGTTTAATTTATAATTTTTCCGATTAAATTTTAATTAAAAATTAATTATCGACGAAGTTTATCTGTAAGGGGGCTTTTTTACCAAGTGGCTTAAGTAACAATAAAAAATATAAATAAAATTACATTTTTTTATTCACTTAAAGGTGAGTATTGAGATGTAAAAACTGATCAAAAAGTGCAAATAACTCATGAATATGAATATAGGAAATACCAGCAAAAAAAACTGTTTATTTTTTAAATATTAAAATGGTTAAATTTTTCCTATACGAATCTACTCATTTTTCACACAAATACACATTATGACAAGTATATTACTGACATACTAGAATATAAGATCCTTATCATTTCAATAATCATTAATTAAACTTTAAAAATAAATACCAATATGTGATACAATTTTGTGAAGAATACTATAATGTGAAAAGATCCATAGGGTTGTCTAAAAAATTAGTCTAGTATTACTAGAAAAATAGGAAAATATATTTATTTTATAGGTGAAAATACTTTTAATCTTAGGCCCACAATCTATTCCTCATATTATTGGCCTTACTAATTTTTTCAGGATATCCAAGTATAAATAAAAAAAAGTATATTAAGTAGAGCTTAAAAATTTAATCACAATAAATATGCAGCCGTTATTACCTGTACTATCTAAAGATAAATTTGACCCATGCCTAGATGGGGGTTTACTTCCTGGTCGACTACCCGTTCTAGACGTTGGCCTAGAGTTACTTCTTGATCCTCCAGGAGTCAAATTTGATCTATACGATGGTTTCCTGGGTGTCCTAAAACCACCTTCGTTATCGCTTAGGGAATCTGGGGTGCCAGCAGATAAGGAAGATTTTGAGTTTCTTGGTAAACTGCCCATACCCATTGGCACTGATCTCTGCGATCTTTCACGGACCTAAATTATGTAATAAGAAGTATAAGGCGATGTTTGGTTTAAGTTTTAAATTCGATAGTAGCATTTGAAAGCATCTATTCTACCTAACATTCTAACTAACTACGTTATTCTGTCATAACATGTATGTTTTCGGATTATAAACAAAATAAGAATATATTTTATTTTTTATCTATTGGAAAACCTTATAAATTCCAGAAAACCAACTTAAGCGATTAGTTTTTTATGATTTATATGTCAAATTTATCCAAAACTAGTACTAAAAACTTTTTTAGTGAATATAAGTTAAACAGGAAATATGTAAAGGGGATTTGATATTGCAACAAATAACTGACCAAGTATATATCTCAAAATTACGTCAAATTTAACTAATTGGCTGCAACTTAATTATTAACAGCTATATTTACTAAAATTGTTTATTTTTTAAACTGGATTTAGTTGCCATGGAGGTTAGATTATCTAGTTGTCCAGTCTTGTTTTGCTTATGATATTCTCGTAATTTATGTTATATATGTCAACAAATAAACTTTCATATAAAAAAAAATTAAGATTTGGAAATAAAGCCTTGAATTCGGTAAGAATAGTAGTTGACTCCCTGAAATAAACGCGTTTGTCATTTTAAATATTTTCCCCCTAATACATTAATATTTTCAAAACTGGTGTAAATCGGCCATAACAGGTTGATTTTATTATTAAAAATGTAAAATGAAATATTTGGTGATTCAGTATTAATCCGGGAATATATCCGTTCGTTCGTTTGGTTTCTGGTAGAAATTTGCAAACGTTGCAGTTGATCTGCAACAAGCAAGCACAGAAGATCCCAAATGAGGTTTTGGTGAAACGAATGAACAGATGTATTCCTGGATTAATAGTGAATCATATATATATATATATATATATATATATATATATATATATATATATATATATATATATATATATTACTTTAAAGGTGGATCATTTTAGTGAACTAAAGCCAAAAAAAAAATCTGTGACATATCCGCTCAGGATGGAAATTTCGATTCAGTTTGAATTGTCAAGTTTGTCCTATTTCAAAAAAGATTATCGCTGTTAAAAAGAGAGTTCAAGGATATACAATATATATAGTAAAAAATCGATTAAAAATACCTCTTGAGAGCAAACACAACTTTTCTTTTTGCATAAATTGTTTATTTTTTAGAAATGAGACAAAAAAAAACTTCATTGACACGTATTCCCTTATTACAGGCTCAAAAAGAACCTGCATTGTTTAAGTCCTGTAATCAGAATTTTTTTCAGATAATCTAATTTTTGCTTGATATTCTATTTTATAATCGGGTTTAGTATAGTTATAAATTTATTGACATATGTATACTAAAAATATATTTATTAAAACTTCAGTAATTACTGCAGCATAATATTATAAGTTTTTAATCCGAAAACATATTAAACATACATACATACACACACATAATTCTTTCAATTTGTAGTACTTTCCAAATCGTTTGTTGTGATCATAACTAATGACTATAAGTGTTCATTAAATTTTTAAAGAGAGTTAAATTGCCTGTAGACTACTCAATCATTTTTACGGCAATTCTGTGTAGGTGTCCTTTTTCATATGTGAATAATAACTTAAAATTATAAGTGCTATTATCAATAAAAAACAAAGATATAAAAATTTCTATAAAGGTGATGTTCAGTTTAGTCAACAAAGTTCTAGAATTGTTTCATTTTTGTTTTTCCTGCTAAGTGTTAATCTTAATATTAAACAAATTATAAGAAAAATAATTCACTAATTATTTTTTTTTAATTCCGATACATTTTGTGGAAAGGTAATTATATTATTTTATCGATTCCGTCAACATAAATAACAAGAGAAATAACGGAATTATATTTAGGAATAAATTGTTACGGCTCGGAAATTATAAGTATTATATACTTGGTCATTTTTTCTTTATTCCGCATTTTATCGACAAAATTTCAAAAAGAGGTGAGTGTTTTTAGAAAGATTTCATAGAAATCTCATTTTAAAATCTTCGACAGTGCTCTCAGTGCAATCTATAATATGTGTCTTTTTGGTTTTACATCAAAAAGTGGCATAAACAGTATCTTCAAGTCTGGATTTTTATCCGTTACTCTTATTTTTTTTTTAAATTAAATAGTTAGAAAAGGGAAATACACGAATAATGTTCAAATATAATTAGTTGTTTTAATCAGTAAAAATTAAAATTGATTAAAGAACTATAATGAACAATAGTGTTGTTAAAATTCTTTTTATTAAAACAACGTGCACTAATTAAAATCATAATTAAAACTGTTCCTACTAAACTATTACCAATTAAAATTGTTTTAAGAATGCTCAAAGTCTAGGTTAATTCCAATTATATGATTTTCTTTAATAACGTTTTCAAGTAAAATTACGAGAAACCATCTAACTTTTCCGGTACTCTAATTTCTAATGAACTAGCCTATATTTTTTGCCTGTTTTTAAAAATAAACTGTAGTTATCGGTTCGAAACACTTCAATAAAATTTGAAGACTCAGTAATACCAAAACAGATTTAATAAAATGATCAATTATACTCGATAACTTATTTTTATTAAGATACTCTAATTTGAAATTAAAAAAAGAGCTAACAAAATTAAGTTACAAATTGTCCAATTTATCCTATAAATATATGATAAATGCCAAAATAATGGACCGTAAATAAATGTAAAAACCATTATAGCGTCTTTCCGTCCATTTGTCTATACCGACATTTAGTACAGTTAGTAATAAACTAAGTAGAAAAGTTTGATTTAATATTTTAAGGGTAATTTTCTAGACTCAAACCAGTGACGAACCTTTTTTTTTAATCCAACAGCTGCCAATCATGGCGTATTAAAAATAATATTGTAAGGGTCACGGCATTTTAAATGTGGATTAGATTCTGTAGATAACAATTGTAGGTTGATCCCAAAATCAGTGGAAAAAATATTAAAATATTCTCTTATATAAAGGAAGAAGTCCTAATTCAATGGATCTCAGTGTATAGTTTAAGCGGTTAAATATAAAGAAATGAAATTTTGCACACATATTCCCGATTGCTGTAGGTGAACAAACAAGTATTTTACGATATTTCAATTAGGAGTTAAAATGGGGTATATTGTTCTTTTAGTATTATTTGCGAGTGAACCCGCAACGGGCTTGTATAAAACACTAAGGAGAATATTTTTGAATTCAGAAAATTTTAATATGTATATAAAATTAAAAACAAAAACTAAAAAAAAAATAGTACCAAGATACAAATTTTGAAAATCAGTATAAAAAGATGTTTATATAAATATTAGTTCTGCCTAATTAAAACTAATAATTATTAAAATGTTCTATGTCAGATCGGGTAATAAATTACTTGGGTTTTGATTAATTATACAGGTATTAAAAATTAAATAATCGTAAAAAGCTATTTGTTCTTACCCAATTTATTCAAGCGCTGTTTTAAATCAGATCAAAATTATAGCATAATAGTCTCTAATTTTAGTGTAAACAGTTCTAAATGTGAAACTCAGATATCTCATCAGATTATACTCACCAATAAAATAGTTTTTACTTGATCTGGAGATGTCAATATAATCTTCATTTTTGAAAAAATAAAAAAATACTTCAAAAATTTTCGTATGAGATATTTTTAGATATGTTTGGACTACGATCATGTGGACTAAATAATTTTATATGTACTGACCTGCTGGATACCCACCATGGGCATTTGTGATAGATACAAGAGTTTGTGATGGTCTTTTTCTAGGCCAATAACAGCAACTAAACGAACCAATTATATTAAAATTGAAGAACCACTAAAATATTTATTCGTGCTTTGTGAATGGTAATATTGGAAAGATACGCTCAGGGGATAGTAAAATGTTTTAAATAATTTTAAAAATAACTTTGGTTGTGTACTAAAGGAATAAAAGTTTAATAATAATTACTCTCATGCGCATGCAAGCCCTAAGTTTGTACAGTATTTCTAAAAAGCACTGTAACTTTTGGCTTTAAATTACAGCTGAAAGAAAATAAATGAGCTGAAAAAGCATATATAAATATTTACAAAATATTTATACAATGAAAAATTGTGTAGAATTTGTAGATAACAATGTAAGAATTGTTTTTCCCTTTAAAAATATTGCACAAACTCCAACTTAAAACCTAAAACAAGAAGACCGCACCCGGGGTGCCAAAACAATAATTTTTGGTACACTGATCAAAAGAACAAAGTAATTTAATACAATAGTGTTTGTTTGAAATTTGTTTCGAAAGCAGTAGTTCAATTATGGGCTAATATACTTCACAGTGAAGTAGTGAGCAATAATATTTCAATTCAGTTTCATCCAGGTCGTATTTTGACAAACGTGGAATATTACAAAAACATTCAGAAGACCCACTATCCAAACAGCACTTTAGAACTGATAAATCGTAAAAGAAATCAAATGGTTGGAAACTCTGCATTTACTTATACCACCAATAAGAAAAATTTTGCTTTTGGGCAATAGATATTATAAAGTCAAAATTGTCTCAATATACAATAACTAACCAAGATAAAATGTGGTTTTCGGACTGGTCTTTGTTTCTGTGTGTTTGCAGAACGTCTCAAAAAACAGTGAATAGTAAGAAACACATTCCTTCTTTAAAATCCCATAAAAATTAAGGGAACTTCGAAGAAAATAAGGCGAACGGTCAGCAGCTGCAACATAAATACATATAAACATATTCTCAGAGCTCATTTAATAAAAACAAAACTTAAAAGCCCGGATAAGAAAGAATATGTTTACAAAATTACATGTGAGTGTGGTACTATATATATATATATATATATATATGTTATGTCGGATATTCTCACGGATGTGATGTGTAATCGAAGGTTTTCGGGCATCCCATGTATGTGCTGAGTCCCTGAGAGGACTGATAGCAGCTTACATTGAAAATAATAATGGCATATTTAGTAAACCCA
This sequence comes from Diaprepes abbreviatus, assembly GCA_034092305.1. Taxonomy (NCBI): domain Eukaryota; kingdom Metazoa; phylum Arthropoda; class Insecta; order Coleoptera; family Curculionidae; genus Diaprepes; species Diaprepes abbreviatus. The sequence continues at coordinate 2,570,278 of JASJET010000032.1, forward strand.
GTGTTGAGGCAAACACTATTTTATAACATCATATCATTGATGTGTGTACGTACAGTGAAGTGAATCTTCACAGCGCTAGCCTTAACATAAAAATTTCAGTTTATACTAGATACGCTTTAGAGATATAACCTAATCAAACCCTTGTACAAACAAACAGTTGTTTATAATCATCAAACATAATATAGACTAATGCACACCAATTCATAAAGTTGGTTTAAAATGTAATGCCGATATGTACGTAGGTAAAAAATTAAAGTTTAAATATTAGCAAAAAAGATTTGGCTTGTTTGACAGTGAGTAGATAATGGGATATTAAATATTTTTAAAACAGCGGTATAAATACTTGAATTGAATTGCTACATAATTGAAGGAAATAACCATTAGTGCTAAAAATTTTGGTCAATAATAAAAATCTTTTGATCATTGCACCAAATTAATACAACACATATTCGTGGACACAAGTCAACTTTACCCAATAGCAAGTGTTTGGATTGACGTGGGCCATGTGAAGGGTGGGGCCCGCGGTAGATCCCACGTGCAGCGGGTACGCGTTGCCAATTTCTCCTCTCGCTCGAATCTCGTCAAAGATCGGCATTAACTCGGCCAAGTGTTCGTGGGCTACAGGCAAATAATAACACATGCCAGATTGTCAGAAAATTGAAGAAAAGTGTGGTACCATATAGTGTGTGAGTGGAAGTGTGTATTTTGCTGTCTACGCTAGTATATTGTTTGTTTTTTTTTTCAACTACTTATTTAAACTATATTTACTATATTCAAGGATGAACGTGATAATGCGAAGAGTTTATATATTAGATATTTACAAGTGAAAGCCATAGAATAGTTTTAAACTAAAAATTTTAATGATAAAATAAAAAAGCAGTAAATTAGTAACCTGAACTAACCTGAACTAATTAAAGTGAACTATTTATATATAAAGCTATAAAGTTGGTGATCTAAATTAAATTTTAAAAATATATAATATACGTATAATGATATATACATAATGCGGTCCAAGAGTTCGTAGCCTAATCTAGAAAGTGAAAAGAAGAAGAAAACTGATACTATTTTTTAGAAGTCTCCCTTTATTGCTGTATGGTCTCGTTAAAGTTTTTTTTTCCTTTTTATGTCTGATTTCAGTTTTGAAATGAACAATTAATCTGAAGGGGGTATATCTGGACGCTAAGGGAATGACTGACTTCTGTGATGCCGCATTTGCGAGCAATGCTACTATCTATTTTGCATTTAGCCCCGATTAGACAACACAATTTTCTTCAGATATCTAATGTTTTTAGGAGTAATCATAGTTGCGGGGGAATTATTCACGTGGGCCTTCTTCTAAATACTATCATCCCCAATGAAACAACTTGGAAATTTTTATAGTTGAAAATCAATGACAAGATTTCCCTTTAGGTGGTTTGATTTGAGTTGTTATTAAATCTGTTTTAATTAAAAACTTCCCCATTGCCCGATTTTTGGGACATTTTTAAAAATTCTCAGAACATATCGTTGTTCTAATATTGACAAATTGCAACCAATTAACGCAATGAGATAAAACTTTGCACGGTCTATGAATCTATGTTGACTTGAATGACTGGTTTCGAAATTAAACGCTTTTTATTATATAAGGTTATGAACGTATGGACCATACTACATATTATAAAACTAATTCTCCATATATATATATATATATATATATATATATATATATATATATATATATATATATATATATATATATATAATATACATATATATTTTCATATATCATTAAATTATTACAAAAAGATTTTAAAGAAAATTCACAGCGGTATTATAAAACAGGGTTGTCTGAAAGAAACATATTAAAATATGCAGTAAAATTATTGAGTTTTCTCAACACATTTATCAGACATTTTGTGCATATATGGTATATTACATTATAGTAGATATTTTGGAAGACTTGGTTAATTAAAAAAAAAGAAATCAAACCATATACTGATTTTTAAAAAAATTAAATGTCAGTTGATATATAACAAATGAGACTAATTAATGTTAATGGTCAAAAGTAGTATTTAAATATGGATGTATAATACAAAAAATATCACTTTCCCTAGTATTATTTAATAATACATAAGACAAATTTATAAAAAAAAGATATTTAGATTAAATAAGACGATAACCAAATTTTGTATTTAAGTATTAGGGAAAATTCGTTATTCAATAAACATATCAGCCATCTAAAATAATGTGTACATGGTGCATTTCAAACAGTGTAAGTGTAAAACTAAAGAAGATTAAAAAGTAAAAGAAAAGATAAAATAAAGGCGTGAACATAATTGCATCTAAAAGATTTGAAGAGTCAAAGAAAAGTGTATATAAATTATCTATAAAGTTTAAAATTAAATTATTACAATAACACATGAAATCCATATATAAATTAACTTTTTTATATTGGAAAATGATTCATGTATTGGTAGATTTGAGCCGCCCTATATCCGTCTCATGAGGTATTGTGATTTTTTGGTGCAAATCGGGACAAATAGCACAAACTATAACACTGCTTTACAACATATCCTATTTACATTTGGCAAAATTTTACATAATATGATATATAACAGGAAATATGTACGGACAATAAGACAAATAAAACTGTACTTACTTACCTTCATGAAATTAGGTATACACGATATCTTTCTAATATCTGTTTTCAGCTCACCTAACCTATACATACTAAAAACATGCACTCTAAACGCATACTTTCATACGTACCGTACCAACCGAAACAAAACTACAAAAGCAGATGCATACCATAAAATTTATATTCTATAAATATACCTTACAAATCTAAATTTACCTTTCAAATGCTAAAGGAATGTATCTACTAAATAGCAGATGAGATTTTTTTAACAATTATAAGCTTGAATGTTGTTTAAAAATATAAATTTTATTATATATTACACTTTATATCATAATGAAAAAAAAAACATTTACCAACAGTCAAGTGTATAAATGTTAAATAGAACAGACCCATTCAAAAAAGACTTCCGATTTAAATTTTTTATACTAAAATGTCTGTTTAGCTCTTAGATCATGTCAATAACGATATCTGTATTTTGTAATATCTTACTTCAAGCAGTTAATTTAACGGTCCGCAATATAACAGAAGAGTTGTTCTACTTAACGCTGATTGACATCTACAAAAAGGCGACATCGTAAATATCACAGAGGATCTAAAAACAAATAAAGGGTCTGTCCAACGGGAAGTTAGGCAGGGAGGCAGATCTCATTACCTGAAAATCTTACATTGGAAGATATCAAATCATTAAATTGGGGCAAAAAAGGAAGATGCATAATACAGTGGATACTATGTATACAAAAGCATTATGTCGGAAGAGCACAAAAACGCTTACTGGATGACATCAAAAGTAAAATGGGCATATATTGGCATTAATAAGTGCCAGAAGTGAACTCTTAAGGACTGCTAGAAAAAGACGATTTCGCTGACAAAAGTTTAAACTATAAAGCAGAAATTAATGAGAAAAATGCACAGTAGAAAGCCGAGGATACTCTAAAGAAAATTGAATTAGTAGACTGAAATCTTGTTTTCAATATAAGTTGAAGTAAGTACTTATCTAACTTATAATCAAGATCACCACTGTTTGTTTCCTTTGGGTTGTAAATAGACTTCAATTTATGACTGCATGCGTTTCATACGACAACAATTTTGCACATCGTTTCTTTTTCTTTTTTTTTTAATTCAATCATCACACTAGGTTAAATTAAGATAGAGCTGACAATTTTTATGTTTTTTTTATAAATTTAGGCAATATATTTTTTTTTAACATGTTTCAGTTTTCTAAAAATTTTTAACTTACTAAGAATTGTTCTTCAAATCTTCATTATTAATTTATAAAATAACCGAAGATTAAGAATTTAACTGATATTATACATCGTAATATAAAAAAAGGAACAGCTATGTAATGGATCAGGAAAAAATTTCGTTTTCATACGACTGTAAATATTTGAAGTTCTTAGCATAATAGATAGATAGCAAGGACTAAAATAGTTAAAGAATTTTTCCTTTGATCTTATGGAGAATTATGACTGCAATTTTAGTCTCGTGTAGTATTGGAGCAGTAACATTTTACCACTTTATCCCTAGGACGATGTGTACACATTTTCTGTTGGATTACATTCTTGGTTCGTTACTGACGAAATCATCAGGCGGTAGAAGCATGTGTACAATCTCTTTTAATGGACTAAAAGGAGAAAAACAGTTTCCTAGATACCACTAAAGATAGAAATTTGTATTATTTTGTCGTTTTAAAATAATAGTAAATTAAGCCCATTAAATGACGTAATACAAAAATGTCTTAGCATTCATTGTTATGAGAAGTCGAAAAAAATGCGTTAGTTAATTGGTCTTTACTTCCATATTGACAAAAAAGTTCCGGGCTAAAGGCGATACGCAATTTTCGTAATTTAAGCCAATTAACCATTTATTTAGAACTATCGTTTTCTTTTTATCATGCTACATTTAGGCGGAAAATATTAATGTTGCATCAACATTAATAGAACTATAATTTCTAAGAAAATAACTGCTAACACTGACAGAACGTTAATAATTCCGGTTATGAAAATTAATAAATAAAACTGATATATTTTAAAAATCGGGAATCTTTTTAAACCGATCCTTCCATGATGAAATGATGATCCGGTGCTATACCTTAGTGATTGGCCCTTGAGGAGTGCGTAGTGAACTCGAAGAGGACCCAGAAACGGGACTGGCAGAAGACCGCGGTTTGCTCTTAAATGCGGTCATAGTTTGTGACACTCCATCCGCCAAGATGAATTGCTCACGTAGCTCAATGTTAGTGCGGCCTTTAGCTGTGTATTGAAGGTGACAGGTGAAAGGATATTAGGACATATTTACGGTCATAGGAGGCGGGACAGGGGAGAAATTAATAAGGAAACGGTGCAAAGGTGCGGAGAAAAACAAACAAAACAAAATAAGCAAAAATATTCATAGAAGTCAAAAGTGATGCGATTAGTGTGTAGCAACAAAGTAACTTTATTTGGTTTTATAATATATTTTCCTGTTCATGCTTTTCTTAGGCATATTTACATTTATTTATAAGTAATATTAAGATTGTATTATTACTTAACTTTCCAAAAATCTAAAAAAACCACAATTTGGGTTTAATAATATTATTTTTGAATTTACGTTAAAGAAATTTCCTTTTTTTAACTAAATTATATTCTTAATAATTATTGAGTTGTTTTTTAAATGTGTTTTCCAGTACAAAGTTTGAAATATTAAGATCCAATGAATGAAATGCGTAATGTGATATTTCGTTTTTAGTGTTAAAACTGCAAAATTATCTAAGTCTAAATATAATGAATCTACTATACTGTGCTGTGTCTAATTAATTCCACCTGAATAATTATTGGACTATTGTAAACATGCAAGGCTTTTGAAACATTACATTTTTTGTGTAGCTAATTCATTTAAGATTGCTATTTCTAACGTTTAAGAAAGATACTTTAAAAAATGTATAATTCTCTTCAATTTTTAGTTTATAATAAAGTTTTACTTTGCCGAAACACGTGCATAAAAATATTTAATATATGTTTTACCAAAAAACTTTAAGTAATATTAATTTTAATACTACTAACCTAGTAGCAAATAATAATGTTACGTTTAGAGCTAAGCGAAGTAATCAGCAAATGAATGCTAAGCGTCGCTCAACATTGGATAAGCTTAAAAGTAACTGTGGTAAAACACTAACTCAAAAAAATAATTATAATATAATAAAATAATCAAAAAATATACTTTAAAATAAAAATACTGTATATACCTACATAATATTATAGTGTTAATATAGCACAACCATGCACAAAATAATTAAAACCAAACCAAAAACACCGCAAATAATAAATTTACAAATGTCTACTTCTGGTTTACTGTTCACGAGATAATATACAAAAAGAAAAACTGCAAAGTTTATCTAAATAAAATTTTTTTTTAAAGACACGTCATTTAAGGGAGATTCTTTTACTATACATAAACTTTCTAACACCTTTTCAAGAAAGAAGTATACCGTTACTAAAGATTTGACTATCCTTAATCCATCTACGAGGTTAAAATCGAGACAATATGTTAAAGAACGAATTATTTCAAGGTGTACATAGAATAAAACATAATACTCAAGAATCAAATGAATAACGTGTTATATTTTGGAACTTTTCAAAGTTATACTGCATATAAAGGCTAGCAATAAATGTAAAATCATATAGTGACCAAAAGTAGACCAAAAGTATAATAGAAATCCTTACCAAGTGGGCACCAAGGTTCGTGCTGCTCAGGTATATCAGGATGCGGTATGGGTAAAACTAATGTGACTGTATTTATTTATATCATTTATGTTACAGTAACATACATTTTAACAAAATTAAGCACATACACAACATTTAAAGCGGCCCAATGAATATGATAGCAAATTAATTATAAATAAATGTACAACGAAAAATTAGTGACGTCATAAGGGAGGTTAGATTTGGGGAAAGAAAATAAATTTCAATTAGTAAGATGAAGTAACAATAAGCATAGACATTTTTAAAACTAAGACAGGTTACAATATTTACTATCAAAATAACTGTTAACTACCTTAGAACGTAAGTGAAACTGCCAGAGGGCGCCATCTCTTTGCAATTACCGCTTATGATCTTTGGTACAGTTAGGTAGAATCAGCAACTTAGTCATATTAAGTCTGCTTAGTTTTAAAAATTATTTTATAATAATATATTTTTTACAGCAAAATTTATTGTTAAATAGCAACTGACTATCTAGAAAGAATGATATCAATAGTACCGATGTTTAGATTTTCAAATAAAAATCCAATCTAGCAGGCTTCAATGTTCTTAATTATTTTAAAATATGACTAAATATAAAGCCTCATCAAGGAATTTTATTTGAATTCATAGTAGTATTCCCTCAAGAGACGAAGTTCAGGTTATTCGCTCATATTCAACCACATTAATACATGAATTTGGTTATGTTTTTAAACAAAGTGACATATTTTCATTTTACTTTTGTTAGAATGAACTGGTAGTAGAGAAGCTTGTTAAAAATTAATCCAATATAAATTTGAAATTAATATGTTTAATATCCCCTGTTAATTTTAGTTTTTAGTTTATGTGTTTTAATTTTGTTTCTTAAATTCAAGTAAGAGAATTTTGGGGGGAAACGTAATAGTAATTCATTTAATTGAAAACTAGAAAATGACCTTTTAGATGATATGAGGGAAAATAAAATATGAACCGGGTTTTTTTTTAGCTAACGTAACAAGTAAAGAAGACTAGCTCCGAATAAAAACGTATTTGTGTAGAGGTAAATTCAGTAAAAAAGTAATTAATTTTTGTAATTTTATTTCGTATTAATGAAATATTTAAAAATAGCTATCGTTTATATTGGATTTACCCTCGTAATACAGATACTGTATCTTTAAATATGTTGCTATTTATACTCTGCAAATAATTAACAGACTGAAGTAAATTCGGTTTATTTATCAAATTGACATATAAGACAACGGCAATTATGAACTTAAGAAACAAAATAATTTATTATAGAATATTTTAATAAAATTGTAAAAATACTAAATAATATAACGTACCTCTGCAAGGATCGTTCTTCAGAAGGAACTCGTCCAGTGCTACCCAACCACCTCCGACACGTACCATGACCGTACTTCGAAGGATACGGACCAAACGCAATTTTTGGCTGTCGCCGAACTAAAAATTAGATTAGTCAGCAAACAAACAAAACAGGCCAGTTAAAATTTACATGACATTAGTCAAAAAGTTTCAATAAAGATTATTACAATAAAAAGTTATTTTGCTAAAAGAATAATCCATAACGGAATAATGATTTGTAATTAAATGCGAATTAACTTGAAATATATAAAATATAAATATTTAAACCTGAACAAACTTATTAAATTATAAGTATTAAAAGACTCGTTAATAAAGGTAAAGCAAACTATTTCTTCTTCTTTCTTTTAGTTTGGGTTGATAAAAAAATATTTTCTTTATATACCTATCTATAGAAAGAAAATAACAAAAAATTCAAAAAATTATTAAAACAAAATAAGTTATTATAATAATTCACATCACTAAAATAGGAAAGCTCACTGGTAAAGCTTCCTTTAATAATATGATTCAAAATGTTGGGAAATATTTCTAAATATTATATAAAACAGATTCGGAGTAGAATCTTTTAGTAATATTATTGTTGTAGAGCGATAAAATCAACTAATAGAATACTGTTAATATCAAACATTTTACGGGATAAAGGGGACATTTCAAGGAACGAAGTCATTAATAAGCAAATAAAGATTAGAAACTGTCGGATAGCAGCTTCCTTAGAAAGTTTCGTTCATACAACGTTACTCTGTAATCTTTTAATGACTATGCCAAAAGTATAAAATATGGTCGATTTTCCTTGTGCCAGCGACTTTAACTGGATATGAAAATTATTTTTGTTTAATATTTTCGTGTTTCACTATTTTGTAGTCTTTTTTTAATTAACTCACTACTGTCCTATTCTTGCAACTTGATATGTTATTTTTTTTATAATTTTGAAATAATTTTTATTTTTTCTAAAACATTTAACCATTTATATGCTTTGCCATTGTACCAACTTGCATGACTTAATCCTCAATTTTTCCCATAATCATATGTAAATATTCTATTACCTCTATTGGACACATTTCAAGTTTATTTTATATTAATTGATAACTTCCTTCTTAGAAATGAAAATTATTGGGAACATTTTAAATTCTTTTTCATCTGATTTCCAATACTTAATGATTGAGTATGAAGTAATCAGAATGAAGATAAAATGCCAAATCTATAATTTAAATGTCCAAAACAAAAATGGTATACACTACAGAATAGAAAATGAAAAGATTTTTACATGTAATGTATTTTTCGTAAGAATAAATTCTTAATAAATATATATTTTCTTACCCTATATTTTCCTTCACCAACTTGGAACACTCTGAACTTCTGTCGACAGGTACACAACATGACAAGTCGCTTAACCTCATCATGGATCTTTGAAGCATCGGTGTCGGGTGCCCTTTCTTCCCAATCTGGTCTTAGTGCAGCAATGAATTTCTTCCAGTCAATGAGACCTCTGTTGTTCTCGTCGAACATGTCTGCTACATGTTTCATTTCTAATCTTGAAGTATCAAATTCTAAAAAAAATAAATATAAAATAATTAACAAAACAGATTGAAATATTTTCACTTTTGGGGTCTAGTATTGTTAAACAGAAAGTTTTTGATCATTATATTTGTATATTGCTTTACCTTACTAGTTGCCTATATATTATTCTCCATTCATGCAGAGAAAAAGGAAACAAGATATAGAAACAGTTTATTTCCCGCAAATTCAACTCTGGTCCTCTTTCCATACGCGTTTCAATCACCTCATGGCCTCGTCAGTGGAGCTGTATCCAACAGCGAGTAACATTCGCAAGAAACAACTGGTATATAAAAATTTAAATTCCGACTTCGATCTCAGATTGAAAAATATCGTCAGTCAAAACGACATCTATGCATTCACCGGAGTAGTGCGAAATTATTAAAAATCATAATTTCAGTAAGAAATAAATAAATCTGCCATGTTTAAATAGTTGCCTATATATTATTCTCCGTTCAGGTAGAGAAAAAGGAAAAAATATATAGAAACAGTTTACTTCCTGCAAATACAACTCTGGTCCTTTCTCCATACGTGTTTCGACCACCTCATGGTCAGTGGAGCTGTATCAAACCGAGAGCAACATTGGCAGGAAACAACTCTTATATAAAATATACATTCTTATACATGTCGGTAGGATATATTTATATCCTGCTGGATATATTAATATACTGCCGACATGTATCGGAATTTATATTTTATATAGCAGTTGTTTCTTGTGAATGTTGCTCTCGGTTCAATACAGCTCCACCGACGAGACCATGAGGTGATCGAAACGCGTATGGAGAAAGGATCAGAGTTGTATTTGCAGGAAATAAACTGTTTCTATATAATCTTTCCTTTTTCTCTGCCTGAAAGGAGAATAATATATAGGCAACTATATAAACACTGCAGATTTTATTTATTTCTTACTGAATTTTTTTTTTTAAATTTCGCAGTACTCCGGTGAATGCATAGATGTCGTTTCGATTGGCGATATTTTTCAGTCTGACATCGAAGTCGGCAAGTTTTTAATATCTTGTGGACATGTACAGGAATTTATATTTTATATAGCAGTTGTTTCCTGCGATTGTTGCTCTCGGTTCGATACAGTTCCATTGACGAGATCATGAGGTGGCCGAAACGCGTATGGAGAGAGGGTCAGAGTTGAATCTGCAGGAAATAAACTGTCTCTATATATTCTTTCCTTTTTCTCTGCCTGAACGGAGAATAATATAAAGATAACTATTTAAACACGGCAGATTTATTTATTTCTTACTAAAATTATGATTCTGGAAAATGGAACTTACTAGTTTTAATAATGCCCTCAATAAAGTCTTCTCTTGGAATTAGCTCGTTATTATCCTTATCCATCTTTCTAAATAGATCTGTTAGCCTAGACTTCTTGTAATTCATGAATTTCAAGAATCGCTTCCTCCAGTCATCCCATGAGAAGTTGTCGGCTTTTTCTTTTTCCTTTAGGTAAGCCAAATGATCGTATAGCTCTCTTTGTCTTTCCCATGAAAGAACCCACACTTGCCGCCATTTGTCGTAAAGGAATTTGACCCTCGGTGATCGGAATTCGGGTTCACTAGATTTAAAAAATAATGGTTGGAATTTGGTAGAAAAGAAAACTAACTTTCTATTTATTCATTTAAGAGAGCAAAATTAGTTTACTCTAGTAATAACTGTTTAAACCATTGCAAAAGAAAATTAGTGATATAAAAATTAGTATTAAAATAAGAAACAAAAATGATCTAATTTTATAGGTATAATGTTATTTAAGTGGAACTAGGAATTTAGCATTTTAAAATTGAAAAAAATATTTTCCCGGAAAAATTGGCGAAGAAAGTGAATTCGCGGACAAGACTTTTTGTAGATTTACCGAAATGCATCAAATGCGAAGAGAATTTATCAAATTATTGAATCGTACTGGTAATCTGCGCTATCCAGGCACGTAAGGTTTTTTTTCCTGGAATACCGGCACCGCTAATTATTATTTAATATAATTTTATTATATCAGACATCGTTTGGTCAACAAAGGAAAGTTATTAGCTTGAAATGGACCTTGAAAGTTGATACGGGTGGGCTGATTCTGACTCAGAAGCTTCAGAAGCGAGATTTTAGTGATGATGATTGTGACAAAAACTTATCTGGCAGTGGTGAACTAAAAAAAGTGAAGACGAATATAGCTGTACATTACAAAATATCCTGCAGACATAGTGCCAAAAACGAATACTATCAAATGAGTTCCGCGTTCAAACTATTCATTTTAGGGAAAATTCTGAATTACGCGCGAGTGCGTCAAAATGTAAAAATTAAAAAAAAAGTGGGCAGGCAAATGAGCATGTATTATAATAATTTTGAAAATATATTTAAAAAAAAGCATTACAAAAGTTGAATAATTCCAAAATTGATGATGTTAAGATATTGTTATCCAAATTTAAAATGAACATTAAACATAAACAAAATATAAGTATAATAATAAAAGTAGAAATAAATTTTATTTTATAGTAGAGACTACAAAAATTAAATTAGACTGGTCCAAAGCTGTCTAAAATTTTAATACATTTTTCCAATCAATTAAAGATAATAATAATACTAGTCCTATTTAATTTAGAAAGTCGAGATAAGTATCGATCAATTATTTACATTCAGTAATATATTAATTCAACATTTAAACAGTTATGTTCACGAATAAGAGAAAAAATGTTTTCGTTTAAAATTTTTCGTAAAAATAGTATCCTTTATAAAAAGTTATAATTTTGTAAAACAAATTCTTAGTCTAGATCAAGAGTTGGCTGCCAGAAAAATTGTAAAGTACAACTTTACAAGGTTGAAAACTTACAATTCAAGATTTTTGCTTAATTTGTTTAAGTAAAATAATGTTGTGCATTATATTATTATTCTAAATATACTGTAACTCATAAAATTAAAACTGAAATATTAGTAAGTAAATTTTATCACTGTTATTCTTTTAATAAATACCTTTATTTCCATTCCATTAGTTATAATGTTTTGTATCAAGCATACACTCATGTAACAGTGTTTTGGGGACAACTTTGATTAAAAATTTCTAACTAATCGAATACATTTTGTATATTGTGTATAAGACTCGGAATTAGAAAAGTTATTTTTGTTTCAATTAAAACATTTTATAAAAAAATACTTTTAATGGAAAAACGGGAAATAAAAAAATGTTTTCTTCTTGTTGTCTCGATCATTGTTGACTTTACTTTTGGATAAAATTTTAAAAAATCCTTACCAGCAACAAAAATCATTAAACCATCTCACAGTTAAATTTTCAAATTTATCCACTTAAGTAATAGCTGCCACTGTTAGGTAAATATTTAGTAATAAATTTTAAAAAATAGTGGGTTTGTTATTTATTTATTTAACAATATATTTCTAACAGTTCAAAGCCCAATTACAAGAAATCTGAATTCATAAATAGTACGTTTCATTTTAAATTGTAAATCTTAATTAACCCTAATACATCCAGAAGAATACCACACGAACAGGAGTTTGCAAATAGGCCCTTAGGTATATTTACGAACTTTTATTGTGAATAAAACCACCGAAACTTGCACACTTTAGCGGCAATAATAACAATACGTTGGGCAAGGACAGTGCGCACAGTTTCTAATCACTAAACCGTTTAGAGAAAATATCATAATGTACTATATGCATAATATACTGAAAAATAAATTTAAAATTACTAAAATATTTCAAAAACAATATGTATATGAAACCAAACCTAATGTTTTATCAAGAGTTTGAAATGAAATTAAATTCTTTTGGATATGTAACTTGATAAACTTATTCCTTCTATATGTACAAAAAACCTAGTAGTATTGTTCGTTATCTACTTATTTATTCAAGTTTTAATACTAGTATATCAGGAAATAAACAAAAAATAATAAGAAAATAATTCATTAGAAACTTTATTCTTGAAGTTTTGTGGCAAAATCGGAAACTAATTAGTATTTTTTTGACGTTTTGATAGATGATAGAACTCTGGGAAGTATATGTTTTTAGTAAATCTTTTGCTTTTATAGCATATCATACATACTTAATTAAGTTACTTTATAAACAAGGAATAAGACGTATGTTACCTATCCAAAAACATATTGGTTGTCCGCTTGTGTGATGTGGTTAGTACATTTTTTTAATAACAAAATTGATAAACGATAATGTATGTACCTTCCAGATGGTGGGAATCTTGGTCCGATATGAGGATAACCAGGATCTGGACTGAGTTCTCGGCCTGGACTGGCACGACTGTTGAAAAAAGCAACATGCAACACTCAACACAATTTTTTCTAAATGCACTACAAATTTTAACTACCAAACAATAAAAATATATTTTATATTATACTAGTTCTGTAATAGCTGTGATAACAATCCTTTAGCCTAATTATTATATATGGAAATTAAAACATAGTAAGAAGTGTTTAACAAAATAAACTTATATTTATAAACAAGTGTTAGAATGATGTCAACTACATATTAATTGGTTTATATTGAACATAGCCTCAATACTTTTATAATATATTCATTAGACTGAACTTTTTGTTGCGTGGTAGTTAAAAAAATATAATAAACAAAGTTAAAAATAAATCATAAATACGCTAAAAGCCAGAGGAATGTATCAAATATTAATAGCAAAAAAAAACAATTTCATAACGATAAATTTGAAATAAACTTATTAGCTTTTAATTATAGCTAAATAAAGAATTTTTAACAGTTCAATATCATAGCCTTTGGCTTATACTAGCGTTGTTTATAAATAAACAAAAATACATTTCTAAAAATGTTAGTAGTTAGTGCCGTTACCTGGATGTTTACAAAAAGTGTAAAAAATATTATACTTGATAACATAAAACAAGATAATTTTTTGCAAAACAGAATATCGAAGAAATTCAATATCTGCAGAATAACTTCTTTAGATATTTTTTCAAACCCTCTTGAAGCATACTTAAAGAAAAAAATTTTCAAAAACTTTCTTTTCCAACATATTAAAAAAGAGTGGTAAGTTTTTATCAGAAATTTTTTGATCTATTAAAAATAATAAACTACTTACAGAAGAAAATTTATAGGGAAAATAATTTAAAATATAAAAATAATGAAGAGCATTCTAATCAAATTATATTAAATTTACAAATATTTATGGGCTAATCAATTTTTATACCTAATTTTTGTGTTAAATATTACCTCCACCAGTACAAAAAACATAACAAAAATGCTAACCTGCCACGATGCGACAATAAATCTCGAGATCCCTTGAAGCTAGAAATGAAAGAAAACTGTCAAACGGATGACAAAGCAATAACAAATAATATGGTATTGAGCAAAATATAAAACGCGAATAATAAAAGTAATGTTATCAAATTTTTCTTATTTGAATAGATGTATTCAAAGCCTTGACATTTATTGCACAAAGAATGTTGAAAGAGTCCATTTATGGTCTTAAACCTTAAAATATTATATATGTGAATAAATAAAAGTGTCAGATATTTTGATTCTGACACGATTCAAGCACAGAAATTACAAATTGTTCGCAGAGAAATCATAAATCAGTTAGCATCATTCATAAAAATAGTCAGGTGACAGTTTGCAAACTGTTTTTGGACGATCTAATTGGCGTTGACTAGTTTCTGATAGTTCTACGAGCAGAGACATTATCTTTATAACTCTTGTAGATTAGTTATAAGTATTTTATTTACAGGTCAGGCGTTAAATCATAATTATGGGTATAAACGACAATAAATAATAGATGAATGATTATATTTCATAAAGATGGTGAAACAAGCAGAAGAAAGAAAAGCCAACATCAAAATGACACAAACAATTTTAAGGGGAAAAGAAAAAATGAGTGCTAAAGAACATACCTTTGCTTGCGAAGTGTGCCGTAGTCATTTGAACTCTCATGTATATCGTGCTGTGATCCACGACTAAAGTAAAAAAGCAATACAAAAACATAAATAATACATGCAACACACAATAAACAAAAAAGTACTAAGGACATTATATGCATAATAAAAGAAATACATAAATTACATAAAGTGAGCACATATACTATGTTATGATAAGTGTAAAATGTTAACACAGTAAGATAACCAAGTTATCTAATAAAAATTAGGTAAAGAATATGAAGATCGATTACTTTTACTATAAACAAATTAGTTTACAATAACATTTAAATATCTAAAAGAAAAAAATACATACATTGGCCCTTTGCCTTTGGCAAATTTCTTAGTATCCTTAACTCCTTGTGTCGGTTTAATCTGTCTAGCTTTACATACTCTATCAACTTCTGCTTGTCTCTTCTGGGTATTTTCCATAAATTCTTTATGATCCGCAATAAGTTGCTCAGTAGTTGGAATATCCATTGGAAGTTCTTCTCTCTTGAGGGCAATGAGAGTATTTTCAAGACCCAAAAGCCATTGGATGAGTTCTTCAAGCGTTTCATCCAGATCTCGTAATGACTGCATATGGTTGGACAGTTTCTGGTGTCTTTGAAGAGCCCATTGAGATACTTCTTCCCATCTAGACTGAATAACCTTAATCCAGTTTTTAATTACATTTATAGAGTCCGGATGAGCTTTGGCCAGAATACTATGGGCTAGTTCTAAGGTTTGTTCTTTTTCGATTTCTTTTTCGTTAAGTTGGGCACGGAAAACATCTAAAACTTTAAGCTGTTCGTAAGCTGTAGCTTCATCTTCTGGAGTATTTCCAACAAATCTAAGTTTCATTTCAGCATCAGATAACCAATCAAGGATCATATTTACGGACTTGTGAAGTTTTTCAGCTTCCTTCAAAGCATCATGCAATCTATCAGTCTTTAGGTGGGTAAGTCCCGTAACAGATTCCCATAACTGAGTTAGCTCGGTTAGCTGCCTTCTAATTTGAACGGCATCAGTTTTACTAGCCGTCTTTTCTAGTTCTTGACCATTGCGAATAACAGATTCCATTTGATCATTACGTTTTTCAAGTTCTTTTTCAAATTGTCTATGTAAATCGACTAAATGATTCACAGTATCCAAATCACCATGAACTGGACTATCTTGGGATAGTTCTTTCTCGGCTTTTTTAAGCCAATCCATGAGAGCTGCGATAGCCTCTTTAAATTGACCCGAGTATAAAAGTGCCTCTTCGAGTTTTCGTTGTCTTTCAACGCTCTTATTACAAACTGATGTCCATTTATTCTTCAAATCAGCAAGCATTTGCTTAAGTGTTAGTTCATCAGTCTTCGGTGCTTTATCTTTCAACTGTTTTCCATTCTTCATTATTGTGTCATACACAGATTGTTTAGCAGACAGAGCTCTTTGGAATTCCTGATGTTTTGTAAGGCGAGCTTTGATCTTTTCTGGATCGTTGCCAGCAGCATCAACCATAAATTCATCCAAATTTTGTTCGGTTTCCTCAAGCCAACTCATTAAACCTGACCATGAATCATGGAACTCTTTAGCCTCCTTGTAACCTAAGTCTAAAGCTCTAGTTCGCTCAGCTGACTTAGATGCTACTCTTTCCCATCTATGCTGAACACTGATTAACAGATTTTTGATCAAAATTACGTCTTGTTTCTGACTAAAGTATTTCAGATGAGTTCCCTTTTTGTCAAGAGCTAGCATGATTTCACGATGGGCGCTAACATCTTTCTGGAATATTTTATGTTCCTCGATTTGTTGTTGAACGGTACCAAGAACTCTGGATACAGGTTTAAGATTTGTTAAGACCTTTTCAGCATTAGTCAACCAGTCAACAAAAGCCTGCAGAGATTCGTGGAACTCTGTAGCTTCCTTGAGTGCAATTTCGAGTTTAATCTTCTTATCATTAGCTCTAGTAGTGATAGAATCCCATCGTTGTTTTAATGTACGCAAATTGTGTTGCAAATTAGAAGCAGAGTTAGGAGGAGCTTTCTTAAGATACTCTTGGCCTTGAGCAAGGATAGCTTCAACTTTAGGCCTATTTTCTTCAATTTCGTTGTAAATTTCCATAAAGCGTTCAAGTTGTTCTGACGCAGTTTCTGGAAGACCACCAACTGGTTTAGATGCAGCAATGATAGCATCAACGTCTCCCAACCAAGAAAGTAAATCTTGAATTTCTGCGTTAAATCTGTGGGCATCAGTTAGAGCATCTTCAAGTTCACGCTGACGATCTGCTGCTTTTTGTACAAGAGCGCGCCATTGAGTATTAAGAATATTCAATTTATCGAGGGTTGCAGATGCTTCGTGGCGATCTAGAAGAAAAATGCATTTTTCAAAATACAAAGCATCACTAGAAGTCCGTTCAGTAAAAAAAAAACGTATATTAGAAGAAAAAGTATGAAAACAAGTATAATACAAATAAATGAATATAAAAATAGTAACAATCAGTTTAAATATCCATAAGTGTTTTATGTACCTACATAAAAAAATATGATATATTTACCTTTACCACTCTCAATAATTTGTCTTCCAGCGTCATTTAAAGTATCAACGCTAGTTTGGTGAGCCTGAATGTCGTTAATGAGTACCTTAAGTTTGGCTAGTTCAATTTCTAACACCTGTGCATCTCCAGCAATTGGTTTAAGTTCATCCAGAGTTTTGTCAGTTTTAGATATCCAAACAAGTAACTCACTCAGAGCATGTTGGAATTGTCCCAACCGTAGAAGAGCATTTTCAAGCTGTCTCTGTCTCTCAACCATACCTCTAAGTAAATCATCCCATCGCTTGTTAACACCGGATAGAGGTTCCTTGATAGCTGCTGCTTGATCGGCTGACGTACGCTCAGTAAGTTCTTGAGCTTGCCTAAATAAAAAAAAAACTGGTTAAGCTTGATGACTATCAAGGACTAATTAGCATTTATGGCTATAGCTTATTTAGAAAGAACCTGCCAAGCTATTCCCAAGCAAAAGGGAATTGCCAGTAAGCTTTTTAAGCAACACAAAAGAATATAAATGGATAGTTAAAGAAGAGTAAAAGACAAATAGTTTTAAAAGGCATGCACAAAATATTTTTTGAGTTTTTAAGGTTGCCTAAGTAATATCTTTAAAAAAACGTTAGGTTTCAAAGGCATTTCTTTTAAATTGTATATACAGTAAAAAACTAGCCATTGTACGTTTTATAATAGGTCAATCTTTTTCAGGTCATATATTCAAATTCGTAGAGTTATGTTACAAGTCCGGCACAGTTTAAATCAAATTGGTCAACAAATCGTGCGAGGGCGTACTTTTTCGAAATTTAAAATGAGTCTAGCGATTTAAGAATTTTTTTGGTTAATATTGTAGAAAATACTTTATCTGTAACTTATACAGGATTATTAAAAATGTGGTTATTTTGAAGAAAATAATCTCTCCCCAAAAAATATGGAGAGTTTTTTAACCGTTTCAAAAAATAATGATGTTCAAGAGACATGTAAATTTCAAAACAAAGGAATAGTAACTATTAAAAAAGTAAACATCAATGTAAAATAATTATGGTTATTTCCTCGGTAAGTTTAAAATGAAAGTAAATTCTTAAAAATACCTATAATTACATGAACTATGCAGTATATATATACATATATATATATATATATATATATATATATATATATATATATATATATATATATATTTTATTTGGATATCTTCTTAGGTAATAGGTTGTAAAGTAGGTTTCAAAAGTTCATTTTTTTCTTTCCTATATTTACTTACGACGTCTCGCACATCGTGTTGTGCTTTTACAAGTTTTTTTTTCCTTAAACAGAAGATTTATATACATTAAAAACAAAAACATTTAAAACACACTTAAACATCTTAAAACACTGAAAAGTTTTGTATAACATATTAAATTTATTTCATATTAAAATTAAGATAAAACTAAAATTTTTTTAGATATCATACCCTGGAGTTTGTCAGTTCAAGAGTATTAACATTATTAAATACATCTTAATTTGATGTGACAGAATTTATTTTTTTGACCTATTACTTTGGGTAGTTGTTTCTTTATATTGCAAAATTTTTACAATATACACTATCTGGAATATTTTATAGAATTAATACAGGGTATAAGCCAAGTTCATGACTTTTTCTGTTCATCTATTTATATATTTTTGAATACTGAGCTTTGGTTAATTAGATTATGATAAATTTGACTGAGATTACTTATATCTTTTTTATCATTTACGGCGTTTTTTTCTTTTTCAATATCTATTATTTCTTTTATATTGAATTTATGATAATTTGGGTCTTGAGTTAATATTTTGGTGTTATTAAAATCGAATTCATGTTTTGTTTGGATTTCGTGCTTGTGTAATGCAGTTGAAGCGTTCTTTGTATATATGTAACCGTCCAATCTATTGTCTAAGTACTGTGTTGTCATTCCTATATAAGTTTTAGGACAGTTTAGACATGGTATTAAATAAATATTGTTAAATTGTTTCTTTTTACGTATTTTAATTTTTAAAGGGGTGAACAAATTTTTCAGTAAATTTTGTGCTTATGACAAACGGTTATATGATGTTTTGATAAAATATGTTTCATTTTCTCCGAAAGACCATTCGTATAAGGCATACTGATATACTTGTCATTTTCTTCTTGATTTTTATTTTTTTTTTGTTTTATTATAGAACCAATGTGTTCTTTGTATTATTATTTTGGATATAATTTTTTTTTGGAAAGTGATTTTTTATGAGAGTTGTTTGTATCTTTTTTAGGGTTTCATGGCGATATTTTGCGGAGGTTAAGGCAATAGATCGATCTGCTAAACCTAATGTTACACTATTTTTTTGACTTTTTGGGTGGTTTGAATTATAATTTAGGTAACGACCTGATCAAGTTTCTTTAGTGTACCATTTATTTTACAACCTATTACCCAAGAAGATATCCAAATAAAATAAAAATATACCAAGGTAGAAGAAAAAATTAATAAAAATTATATATATATATATATATATATATATATATATATATATATATATATATATATATATATATATATATATATATATATATATATATATATTGGTTTAGGCATGTGATAATTATTTTTGTCTCAAAAAATATAAAGAAATATTGTTTTAGAGAGGTTTTGAAATTTACCAAACACTAAGAAATAACTAAAACAATAGTAGCATTATTATTTGGTAGCATTGAGTATCTTCGAATATTTCTTTTCTAAACCTCTTTTAACAATTACATTATTGTTTAACTTCAAGGAAAAAATGTCTTTTGTACTTTTAGTTTTTTTTTGACTAGTAATTTTCAAAACATCTAAAGACATTTTTTAATCATCTCGTATAATTAATGTAACTGTTTTTGAAGAATTATTATTCATTTTAAAATTATGATGAAATAATGGTAGATATTTTATATATAAGCCTACTTTTAGGAAAAGAAATAAATCTTTGGGATTATCCTGTATTCTACAACTAAACGTAACCTTTCAGAAAAGTTTTTATTCATCTATTTTGAAATTTATAACATACTGAAGATTATAATTTTCTGAAAAATCATAATTTTGACAAGACTGTATGACTTCTGAGTTAAATAAGTTAAAGAAAAAAAAATACAAAAAGATTCCGAATCAAGGGTCAAAACATTGTTACACATTTTTCCAAGTTTTTTGTTTTTTATCAAAAATGTATAAAATTTTTAATGATCCTGTACAAATTACAAATGAGGTCTTTGTCTTTTAAAGTTTCAAAGTCAACGAAATTTATGACCAAACAAAAAAAAGTTTTTAAAATTGAATTAAAACAAAAAAAATACATTTACTTTGGAAGAAACGGGTTACTTAATTAGTATTTATGAAAAAAATATGTCAAAAAAAGAAAACAATTGAAATTAAAGTGGAAAATAAAATTAACTTACATTTGGTAAAATGTGATATTTGAATAAGGGATTGAAGGCCATATTAGAGTATTATATTTAGATTGAGAGTGTCGTTACGCGAAGCCCACGCTAGACTCCCTCCGTCCTTATCTCGATATAGCCACATTTACCGATTTATTCACTCCCGCTTCAGATATCGTTCGTGCGCACGTAGCGTCTTTGACATTTTTACTAAAGATTTTAACTCTAATATGAACACAAAATATACTTTAACAGGCAAATGCTTGATAAAAATGTCCTTTATCATTCCAGAAAGTTGAGAGCCTAATGCTGGAGAATTTACTGTCAAATTTATACGGATTTATTGAAGCAGTAGAAAGATATCAATTAGATGTTATCCTTTTTCAAAAATTTTATTGACTAAAAAATAAGGCGGAATAGTTAAACAATTATTTTGATTCTTGACATGATGTTCTTCCTTTGGAAGCAAACCTAAACTAGTTCCTCTTAAAATAAATTTACCTAATTATTACGTTACGTTATTAAACCCAAAAGTTTAAAGTAAAATTATCATGCTTAATAACATAAATATAGACAACACAAAAAGCAATAGCTACATTTTTTTATAAAAAAGAAAAATAAAACATTTTACACAAATAATTATGACAGATGCTATAAAGTAGTAAAGCTTTAAAAACACTGAACGCATTAACACACACAGCTTGCAATGCAGAAAAACAGAAAATATCTTGCCTTATAAGACTCCTGCAGTCCATCGGAAAAATAAGAAAAATAAATTAAGTTAGTATCAGCGAAATAATAAATAAATGATATTGTATAGAAAGGCACAAGTAATTTATATCTACATCTATATATATATATATATATATATATATATATATATATATATATATATATATATATATATATATATATATATATAATTTATTTTTATATCTTAAACCTTTTTATAAGAAAAATAAATTAAGTTAGTATCAGCGAAATAATAAATAAATGATATTGTATAGAAAGGCACAAGTAATTTATATCTACATCTATATATATATATATATATATATATATATATATATATATATATATATATATATATATATATATATATATATATATATATATAATTTATTTTTATATCTTAAACCTTTTTTTATAGTTTTCTGTAATATTTTCTTGGGTATAGGTTTTTTCATTTGAAAATCAAAAGGCAACAATTTTGCGCACAAAGCTACTTTCAGGATGAAAGGCAAATATACCATAAGTGTGAAGAAGCTCACTACCTAGAGCGAAACGTCAGAAAAATTGTCGTCTTTTGATTTTCAAATGAAAAAACCTATACTCAAAAAAATATTACAGAAAAAAACATATATATATATATATATATATATATATATATATATATATATATATATATATATATATATACCGGGTGTCAACGAATCTATTAGACAAGTCATAATTTCTAGAGTATTATGTGTATCAACATGAGAATTCGTACAGGTAAATGTTATGTGAAAAGGAGAGTTTTCGCATATTTTCCACTTTCCGCTCACTTCCGGTTTCACCGGAAATGGCCCCCGTCTTGAATTCTTAAATAGACCACCCTGTATATTTTAACATCTTTGAATTTCTGAGACAATTCTAGATCAGAATGTGACATTTTAAAAACTTTTTACGTCTACTTCATTTTTTTAGAGCCACTTTAAAACTGCATCTAGGTGGCCATGATCGGACGCAAACTAATCTAACGGCCTTAGTTGATGTCAAAAAAATACAATCGCAAAGTTTTAGTGACTAGTATGAAAGACAGGAATTGGATTAAAAATTTAACAAAATTAACAAAAAACTAACAAAATAAACTAATAACTTAGACGACGCACTTAAAATATTTGAAAGTACAGTAGCTGAATTTGTTAAAAAGTTCAAAGTGCATTCCTTCTTTTTCACGACACATTTCAGCTCGTTCAATTGTTTCTCTCAACACGTTTTGTAGCATTTGGGGCGTTATACTTCTAAATGCCCGTAAAATTCTTTCTTCTAATATTTCACGAGTAGCTGGTGCTGCTCCGTAGTAAACCCTTTCTTTAACATATCCCCAGACAAAGAAATCGAGCACAGTAAGATCCGGTGAGCGGGCTGGCCACCGTACCGGACCATTGGTTGCAATAATTCCATTATTAAAATGCTCTATTAAATAATTAAGAACTTCTCTAGTATTGTGAGGCGGTGCTCCATCTTGTTGAAAGTAAATTCGCCGTAAAACTGCTAAAGGTATATCATTGAGATGATTTTCGATTTCATTTTGAAGAAAACCTCAGTATCTAACCCCTGTTAACTGACCTTGAAACAATATTGGCCCAATTATTCTGATTCCAAAGATACCAGCCCAGACATTGACGCCAAATCTTTCTTGAAAATTGCCCTCTCTCATTTCATGTTGATTTTGTTGGGCCCAGTACCGAGTATTTTGCTTATTGAACATACCATTATTTGTAAATCGGGATTCGTCGGAAAATAGATTAAAATCGATAAAATTTGGGTTAACTCTATGATTTTGAAGCAGCCAATCACAAAACACTACCCGTCTATCGCCATCCTCAGTATACAAATGTTGATGTAACTGATATTTTAATGCTCGATATCCATGCTTTTTCAGTATTTTTCTTGCTGATTCATAATTTATCTGCAGTTCTTGACTAATTTTTCTTAACGAAACTGTTTTATCAACCTCAACCATAGCAAGTACGTTAATCTCAGTCTCTTCATTTATGATAAACCTCTGTTCCGCCTCTTGATTTCCTATTTGCTTAAAACGAGTCTCGACATACGGAAAATACTGATGGGCTGGATGTTGCCGATGCATTCCTTGAATTTCTATGACACTCTCCAAATATTAATAACATATCCACTTTTTCACTTTGAGTATACATTATTTTAACGAAAATTTAAACTAAACTTAACGAAAATTAAGAAATTTTTACGTCTGTTCTTAGAGCGTATGTCACTGTCATTATCTACTTAAGTGAGTGCTTTGTTTTCCAAAGAAGACTTGATAAAAACAGTTGCAAATTATTATGCATCATGGCTGTCCATGGCGCACTTGTCATAAGTAAATAAATTATCCAGTATTTTGCTTAATAATATTTAATTTCTGTTCTTATGTCTAATCCAATCGCAAATAAATTAGTACCGTTAGATTTCGAAAAGTAGTTGTCAAAAAGGGGTCGCCATTTGAAAATTAATAGTTAGAAATGAAAACGTAATTTTGTCAACTTGTCTTATTCCTGTCTTTCATACTAGTAACTAAAACTTTTCGATTGTATTTTTTTGACATCACCTAAGGCCCTTAGATTAGTTTGCGTCCGATTATGGCCACCTAGATGCAATTTTAAAAGTGGTTCTAAAAAAATGAAGTAGACGTAAAAAGTTTTTAAAATGTCACATTCTGATCTAGAATTGTCTGAGAAATCCAAAAATGTTCAAATATACAGGGTGTTCCATTTAAAAATTCAAAACCGGGGCCATTTCCGGTGAAACCGGAAGTGGTCGGAAAGTGGAAAATATACGAAAACTCTCCCCTTCACATACCATTTACCTGTATCAATTCTCATTTTGATACACATAATACTCTAGAAATTATGACTCGTCTAATAGATTCGTTGACACCCGGTATATATATATATATATATATATATATATATATATATATATATATATATATATATATATATATATATATATACATAATTTTTTATAAAATCTAAAAGTAATATGTACTTACCTATTAAGCGCTTCAACTTTTACCATATGGGGATCAACTTCGGCTTTAAAGTTCTTTAACTGATCAATTTGTTTTTTAACTGCGTCGATATCTGAACCAAGTGGACCCATTTTGTCAAATTTCTTTTCGGCTTTATCCAGGAACTCTAATAAGTCCTACAAGCGTATTTAAGGTGAGCATTTTAAATAAACGTTACTAAAATTATATTACCTGCAAGGTTTCGTGGAACTCCATAGCTTTTTCCATAGCATCGATGAGATTTTCTTCACGTTTGGCGTATAGAGCAGTGATATTATCCCAAGCATTGTCAAGATCCTCAATGTGTTTTTTAACTTCGGGTTTGTCGGGTTCGCCGCACAATTTCATTAATCTCTGACCAGAAGATCTAACTTGATCTACCTCAGGTTTGGTCTGATCAATTTCTTGTCTAATTTCTTGCAATGCTACTTGCTGTTCTTGAATGGCTTTAGGCTCAACCGCTGGTGGCTCTTGACTAACCAGTGAATCTTCAAGATCTTTAAGTGTAGCCATAATGGCATGCAATTCTTTCCAGAATTTCTGAGCTGCATCCAGAGCATTTTCCAAAGAGTGTCCCCGATCTTTAGTAGCCTTTTGTACATCATCCCAAAGATTTTTAAGTTTATCTAGTTTACGTTTAATATCTTTTACAGCTGAATCTGCTCTATTTCCAGCTTTATTTATAACATCATCAGCAGCACGTCGTACTGCAGCGTAGGCATCTTTTCTCTTATCTAAGTCGCTAATAATAGCATCATTATCTTCAATTTGGTCTCGAATCTTAGGCACGTGAGCTGAAACGGGTTCTAGATTATTAACTTGATCGGCAGTATTAGTAAGGGCTCGCAACATCCCTTCTAATTTATCAGAGAACAGCGAGCTTTCTTGCATAGCTTGTTCCAAAGCTTGTTGACGTTCTCGAAGTTCAAGCTTCAATGCGGCATATCTAGCGTTATCATTATCTAATAGCTCTTGAACCTTACTACCATCATCGTCATTACAAAGTCTGATAAGAGCTTCCCCAGTCTTGTTTAGTTTATCGACGAGTGGCTTATGTTCGTTAATAGACTGTAAGAACATTTCATTTCGATCTTGCTGTTGTGCAATTACGTCAGGACGAAGAGCTGGCATAGATAGCATGGAAACTTGTTCCTCCATATCTCCAAGCCAATTAACTAGAACAATATGAGTATCGTGGAAGTGTTCTGCAAGAGGTAAAGCCTGTTCTAAGATGCCTAATCTATCAGAACTCAAAGCAGAAACAGTGTCCATGGCTTCTCGTAAATCATCCATTTTTTCTCTAATAAGACTAGTATCTTCACTAGGCGGACTTTCCCTAAGAACTTTTTTAGCAGTTGATAGAACATCGCGCACTCTACCTTTTTGACTAGAAATGTCGTCATTTAAAGCTTTGTGTTCTTTTAATTGTACTCTAATAAGATCAGGCTCAGCAGAAGGTTTCTCAGCGTCCCTGATTTGGCTTTCAACTTCTCTAAACCAATCAAGTAACTCATCAATATCGCCAGTAACTTCCAGGGCTCTTTGCTTTCCAAGATGAATTCTTTCAGCACGTCTTTGAATTTGTTCTGCAATAGCATCAAATCTTCTATTATCTCTGGAAACTAATCCTTCAATGGTAGCAGCGCCTTCACCTGGGCTAGCCTGACACAATTGTGGTCCCAGAACATTAATAATTTCGAGTACGGGTCTAAGTTCTTGTAAATCTACTTCCAAGCGGGCAATTTCTCCTTCATTAGTTTCAGCAGATTGTAAAACAGCTTCGGCACCTTGCATCCATTCAACAAGACGATTGTGGTTATTATGGAATTTCTGTACTAAAGGAAGTAAATTTTCTGCCAGTTTAAGCAAGTCGGCACCTCGTGCAGTAAGGTCATTGTATCGTCGTTGAAGAGAATCAAGCTTGTCTTTTAATTGCAATGCTTCGTCAGATGAAATGTGTCGCATAAGTTCTACACCAGCATCGACAGTTCCATCTACATCCGCTTGGCGACCAGCAATATCTTCAGTAAGAGCTGTAAGGTCATCCATTTGCTCTAGTAATCTATCAGTATGAACTGCAAGAATCTTGTAGTGAGCTAGTCTTTGTTCCATAGAGTCCATCCAGGCTGCTAGGTCTTGATAGGTCAGGACAAGATGTCTTAATCCTTGTCGTGAAGCACTAAGCAGTTGTCCAATGTTTTCACTGGCTTCTACGAGATGGCCATATCTGTCAGTGACTTCTTGTAATTTATCGGCAAGAGCTGAAGCTTCGTCTTCCCCTACAAGAGACATTAAGTTGGAAGCGATATCAGTAAGTTCCCTGAAGTCGGGTTTTTTGCTTAAAATGTCACTGTGTAGAGCATCATGCTCACGAATTCTTTGTTGGATCTTTTCTTCGTCTGTAGGAATAAGTTCCATATCGCGCAGTTTCTTTTCACTGCGCTCTAACCAGTCTTGTAGAGGAATGAGTTTGTCTTGGAACTCCTTGGCAACTTTCATTGCTTGTTCCAAATCAAGAGTACGTTGTTGAGCACCTTCAGTTAAAGCATCGAAACGACCAATAAGATCTTTAAGTTGCTTTTCAATGGCTTTTCTTTCGGATGGTTCAGCTTCCTTGGCAATTTCATTACCCATATTAAATAGAGATGACATTGAGTTTTGACGATCTAGTAACATTTTCTTCAAGAATTTCTGTTCCTGTAATTGGGCTTTAACCACCTTGTAATCTGCAGACGGTGGTTTTTGATTGGCCACGAGATCTTCTGTATCAGATAACCATTTCGACAAGCCATCCAATGCTTCCTGGAATTTACCAGATTGCAAAAGGCCAATATCCAGTTTACGTTCACGATCGTTAATTTTTTCTTTAAGTGTATTCCATTGGTCATTCATCTTTTCTAAATCTTTTTCAAGTGTTTGTGTATTGACTCCTGGAGCAGCTGATTGAATAAGACCTTGTCCAAATCTGTTACATCCATCTACATTTTTATTAAGTGGTTCAATAATATTAGCTCGGAATTTCTTGAAGTCTTTCTGTTGGGTTCTAATACCGTCAACATCGGAGCCAATTGGTTTAAGTTTGCGAATCTGCTCTGAGGCATTTCTAATATCATCCAGAACTTGAGCATGATTAATATAAAAGTCCTCAAGTTTTTTAAGAGTGGATTCAAGTTCTTTTTCTTTATTATGAGCACGATCATCAAGTTTTCCAAGTTGCTTTTTAAGGGAATCCACTTGCTGGCGAGTTTGTGCTGTATCGGGAGCGAAACCATTATCAACTAAACGTTCACCAGATTGTATAGCATCTTCAACATCACTTGAAGCTTTACTAACCTTGTTAAGGAATTTTGCAACATCATCAATTTGACCGCGAACAGTTTTAACGTCCCTACCTGGTGGTTTCATGCTATCTAATTCAGTTTCAAGGCCTGAAAGATCATGGGACAAGGCCTTCACTTTGTCGTTAAACTGAGTTACTGCAGTAGCAGCAGATTGTAAATCTGAACAACGATCATTTAATTTTCCTTGTAAGTCGTCAATGCGATCTCCGATACTTTCAACTTCATCTTTCAGATGATTAGCATCAATTCCATTTTCTGCAGCTTCATCGCATAAGTCACCGGCTTGATTTCGAAGAGCTTGTAATGGTTTTTTAAGTTTGGCAGTTTCTTCTCTTAGTTCTTTAATTCTGTCTAATAGTTTTGGATCTCGAGATGCACCACCTAAAGCATCATGAGATGCAAGTTTGTCTTCACAACGTTCTAGACCATGTTTTAGATCTCTAAGATTTTCATTAAAGTCGGCAAGTTTTCTAGAGTGGTCTTCAAGAGCTTGCGTACGTAAAATTAGGTCATTATTAAGCTTTTCCCATCTTTCTTTTAGTTCTTGTAGTTCGCTTTTCACAACTTCTTTGTCAATATCACAAGATGAGAGGAAAGTGTCACCCAAGGATCTGGTATTTTCATATTCACCTGATTTCTTCCACACTTCGTTTCTAAAAGCTTGCAGTTCTTTTAGCTGTTTTTCAATGTGTTTTCTTTCGAAGGATTGTAATCTAAGAGAATCAATTTTATCCTCCGCTTGTCTAAGCCATGGAAGGAAGGACTCAAGAGCATTGTAATATTTACGACAATGCTCTTTGCAAGTCTGCAGTCTAGTTTGTCTATCAACAGCTTCTTTTCTCAGTTTATCCCAAGTTTGCTGA
Organism: Diaprepes abbreviatus; assembly: GCA_034092305.1. Taxonomy (NCBI): domain Eukaryota; kingdom Metazoa; phylum Arthropoda; class Insecta; order Coleoptera; family Curculionidae; genus Diaprepes; species Diaprepes abbreviatus. The sequence goes on from JASJET010000032.1 coordinate 2,599,312, forward strand.
ATTTTGTCTAAATCTCTTTGAAGTGACCTTGTATCACCTTTTGTGGATCGAGAGAGCATTTCCCTGCCTTTGTTCAACAACATTATCACTTCATGTTCCCGTGTCAGAACATCTCTATATATAGGTTCATGATGAGCAAGCTGTTGATCTAATATATCTCTGTCTGCAGAAATAAGTAAACGTTCACTAAGAGATCCTAACTCATCAGAAAGCCAACCTAGAGTTTTGGCACATGATGCTTCAAATTGGCGACCATCACGTAGAGAACCTTCAATTTCAGCTTTTTTCATGTCTAGTTTCTTCTGAAGTGCATTATATTGGCGACCAACAGATGCAAGTTTGCTTTGAATATCTGCCCTAGAAGCAGGATCGCTGAGAACTTCACACAGGTGGGCTCCATTGGCTTCAAGGTCAGCTAATAGAGGACGCTGACCTTCAAGTTGCCTTTCAAGGTTTTCTACTTTTCTCAACTGTTCCTCTGGGTCTTTCTCAAAAGATACTTCATCTAAATTGTCCGAGATCCCCTGTAACGCATCTCTTAATCTGGTTAATTGCGCATCAAATTCTCGACTAGTATCAGCCGCGGCTCCTAAAGAATCTGCACGTTCTTCTAGTTTGCCCAAAATATCGGCCCATCTTTGTTGAATTGCTCCGAGCTTGTTATTAATTTTTTGATGATCAGTGGATCTTGGTTCTAAATATGACAAAACATCATCTCCAACTTCAATAAGATGTTGCAGTTGAGGTTGTTGTGAACGGAATTCTTCACGTAAAACTTGTACTTGCTGTACTTGAGACTGAACCATACGAGAGTCGCTGGAAATTGGTCCAAGAACGGTTAACATTCGTTCTTTAGCACCTAACCAAGAAGCAAGAGAATCGTGAGTATCGTGGAATTCTTTCATGTCTTCCATAAACTTTATGCGGTTCTTGAGGTGGTCGCCAATATTCTTCCAATGGGAAAGGACATCTTCAAGTTCATCATTAAGACTGTCGACACCAATAGCACCAGCTTTACGTTTTAAGAGATCTTTAACTTGGCTACTAGTAGTATCCAAAAGTGACTGTTTTTCGTACATCTCTTCTAGAACATGTTTAATTTGTTTATTAAGTTTATCCGCCTCTTCCTTTGTATTTGGTACCGCATCTTTGGGCAATTGTCTTTGGATCTTTTCTAAGAAAGCACTGAGAGTTTTTAGGTTGTCTAACTGTTTCTTAAGCTCATCCCTTACTGAATCAATTTCGGATTGTCTGTCGTTGATTTTTACACCAAGGAAAGAATATCTATTGTTAATTTCTGATAATTGTTGTTGAACTGGAGATAACTCTTCTAAGTGGAATCCATCCTGACTAGATCTTCGAGATGAGAAGCCACTAGAACCACCTGGTGAAAGAGGACTAAGACCTTTAGTTGGCGATGGGGAACGACCGTCTTGAGAAGATCGGCGTCCAGACAGTCTTTTACTTGGACTGTAGCCTTTACGCTTAGATGGTGAGTCAGGTCTATCACCTCGGGTAAGATTATCGTAAGTTGTTCCAATATCGTTAATTTTATCAATTGTGGAAGAATAACCTTTGTATTCTGAAGCAATTGGTTTGAGCTCTTCATTTTGTTTTTTCAAAGTTTCAAGGTGAACAGCAACAATATCAAGCCGAGAGACTTTAGTTTCAATTCTAGTAAGCCAGTCCAAAACTTGTTCTTTTAAAGTTTCATATGCATTATATTGTTCAGCACGCATTTTGGAAAGTTTAGTTTTTTCTTCCATCAGGTTTTCAAGATCTCTCCATTGACTTTCCATATTCTTTACACGGTCCCTGACATTGGCAGTATCTGTGACATCCCTCTTACTCAATAAGTCTTTTCCAATACCAACGACTTCTTCAAACAAGGCTCTGTTTTCATCGCGATTCCTTGCAATTTCTTTCATTTGTAGAGCATACTGTTCTACAGGCATTTTGGGCAAATCACGTGACTCAATAATTTCAATAATTTCACTATACCACTTTTCAAATTTAGCTGCTTGGTTATTGAATGCTACCAAATCTCTGTTAACTTCACCAAGGAACACCCCACGGCTTTGAACCCGATCAAATAACTTTTCAAAACGGTTTTTGACATCATTTAGTTTTCCCTCAATTTTCTTAGCAACGCGAGCGTTACTAGTGGATACAATTAACTCATTGGCGGAGAGGTATACAGAGTCAATAGATGAAATATGTGTATCGATATCCGACTGGAACACTCTGTGTTCCCTAAGCTGTTCGTCAAGTCTTTCCTGAATAAGTGAAGCAGGTCTTTGAATACTTTTAAACTGATTTTCAGCTTGGTTGAGCCAGTCGATTATACCATCAAGAGCATCTTGGACCCCTTGAGATTGAACAAGAGCAGTATCCAGTTCTTGGCATCTGTTAGCTATGGCACTGCTTAGTTGGTTGTATTTTTTCTCAAGACCATGTACAGGTTCCTCTAAACGGTTAATTTCAGATGGTGACATTTGACCTTCAAGAGATCTGACCAAGGCAGCAGTAGCCTATACAAAGAAAAAAAAAGTAAATCTCTCAAATTGATACAGTGCATACTCTGGAAAAAACTTTAGATGATTTTTAAGAGAGTTCTATTTTTGATAAAAGTTGACAATATTTCTTATAACACATAATGCATCTAAAAAATAAAAAAAAGTGTGACTTAAGAAAACTTTTAATTTATTGTTTTGAAAGTTATAAAATACAGTATAGACTTAAGAACAAAAAGTTAATAAATTTTCGTTTTTAAACATGCCGTTTAAGATCAAAATTAAATCATCACCTGATCTTGAATATCTACATTTAACTACAAAATTGTAATATAAGTGTGACGGACCTACAGATATCGCAAAAAATTATTTTTCAAATAAACAAACAATGTAAAATATCAACTTAGTCACAGTAATTTGTTTTCTGAAGCCTGTAAATATATAAAATATGCGTTTTTATAATATTGTTTATTAATATTGTATAAAGTAAACTAAAAACAGAATTATTACATACCTGTTTAGCATTATCAATGAGTTTACCATTTGCGACAAATTCGTTATTAAGAGCTTTAGCTTTATGCAACTGATCTTCAACAGTTTTTGGGTCTCCACCAATAGGCTCATTAAGCAAGCTGTTTGCTCTAGGCTCTGCATCTCTTAACCATTGCCTAGCTTTGTCCAATGCGTCGGAATAATCCCGCTGACGTCCTCCAACTCCAGAAAGGCGGTCGGATAAGTTGTTGGCACGACTTAGTAGATCTCTATATTGTTGAGTAACAAGGGATATTTCACTACGAACTGGAGAATCCTGAGAAGACAGAGGTTCAATAGGTGGGAGGCGAGAGGGCAGTGATGTTCTGAAGTCATTAAGGATATTAAGATATTCCTGAAATGAAGAAAATATGCATAATACAAGTCAATTATTGTATGTTTGTATAGAAACTTTTTTAATATTCTTCATCAATTTATAATTTTCAAAAAATTAAAAAATAAAGTAGGCCAGTGGGATATAATCAAATAATTCCTACTGGTCAGTTAAATTTTTATACTATTGCACTTATATTAGATGCAAAAAAGTAAATAAAAAATAATATAAAGAAAATCGTAGCAGGTTTCTTCGTACTTAATTTTATTGAATTACACAATATAAAATAAAGATTATTTTTAAATAAGAAAAAACCTGTTGCGTATATCATTTTTCCCCAAGAACAAATTTAAAAATACAGAGTGACATGTTTGAATGACTAGTGCTGGACATTTTAAACAGGCAAAGTACTAAAGTAAAATTGAAATTTTGATGAATATCTAATAAACTGCCATTTTAATAATCTGATTTAGATAAAGAATGGAAATGAAACGAAGGAATTGAAGTTTTTACCCAAAAAAGAACAATCAAGATTTCATGATATGTAATATTTTTCCTCAAAATTGGATTTGGGATTGAAATATATAAAACTATTTTCACATACTCTACAACTATACATATATGTTGTGGAAATATTGAAATATTTATGACTTACCTTTCCTTCATCTACAAACTTCTGTGCAGACATGGTAATGAATCTAAGCTCAGCTTGATGATTAATAACGTCACTGACGAACTCTTTGGTACTATCAGCACTGGAATCTAATCTCTGCAAGTCACTTAATGCTCTTTCTTTATCTTCAAGTACTCTACGAGCTTTTCCTAACCATGCAGAAAACACATTTAATTCTACTTTTAGTTTGGCAAGTTCATCTCTAGAAGCAAACAAGCGTCTCAGTAGTTTATCGGTCTTATCGAAGGCCTTATCATAACGTGTCTTAAGATTACGGCCACTTTTTTCAAGGGCAGAAACTTCGCTCTTCGACAAGATATCTCCGGCTGTCAGCACAAGTTGGCGAACTTGATCTCCACAATGAGACACTTGTCCGGCATGTTGATCAAGATCATCTTTAATTTGCTTAACAGTATTAATCTGATTTCTTAGTTCCTCTTCAACTTCGCGAATAACATCTTGAGAAGCAATTCTGTCTTCAACTTCACCAATCCATTGCAGAAGTTTGGAAAGAGTTTCATCACAAAGTTTGTATTTCTCTTCTACTGCTTGCTGTAATTTTGTGAATACATTTATTATAAACGTTTCTAAATTGTTAAATTCTTAGCCACTTAGAATTTACATTACTGGATGAACATAAAACCTATTTCATTAAATTATGATTAAGAAATTTTAATTACAAAATATTTACTGCACTTTATATAAAATTTATCTTCGAACCTAAAGAATCACCATTGTGTGAATTAAGAATTTTAAAAACTAATTAAAAAAATAACCATATGTCCTTTTCACTGTAGTAACCATAACTTCTAATTTATATTTAAATTATAAAAATGCCCTTTAAATTTTATATTTAGCCTTGAAGATGCTATTTTCTTTTCATTCATAAGTTTTACAGTGAAATATAAATGTTGATATTTTTACTGTCTGAATACAAAAGCGGTTGACGTAATTTAGTAAGTTTAAAACTAGATATGAAAAAATTTAAAACTTGCAATTAAACTTAGTCTAACATTTTATAGGATGTTTTACGTTTTTCGATGTTTAAGTGCATATAATTTTAAAAGAGACTTAAGTCTCATTCATAATGTCGGAATAACTCTTTCAATAAAAATAAGGCATAAATTCCTTAAAGCCATTATTTTTTTTTTCACTGCGCATTTCTTTGCGCAAAATGAAGTTAAAAATATATCTTAGATTTTTAAATTATTATTTTAGCCACCATTTGATCTCAAATAAAATTACAATATTTTATTATTAATCAGTTATGAACAACAAAAGTAAACTGATTTTTTGTTCGTCCAAGTAAAAAAAATCTAGAAGGCTAAAAATTTGACGTGCAAAAGTAAATGGGTTACAAGGCGCAATAGAACAATACAAAAGCTATTACAGGTGTATGACAACAACCAAAGAAATAATTTGGACCTCTTTTATGTTTCTTAAAGATGGTGTCATAAATTTACATACACATTTAAATAAAAAAAGAATATTTAGCATACAGCTAAATACCCTAGTCCTATCTCATGCATTCTGAAGCAAGCACACATAAATGTGATCTATCAGTGTTAGTGAACACAAAAAAAGAATGTCACTGTTACCTATGAATATGACATAAAGAAAACCTGTGAACAGAACTTATTTAAAAATTAAATTAATATCACAAATAATATAAGGAATGTATATCTAAAACAAAAAAAATGTAAATAATATATTGATTATTACTATCAATTTGTTAAACTTTATTAATAAATTAAATCTAACTACATTATTTATTATTGGTGTTATACTTGTTACATTGACCGTTTATTTTCCATCTTTAGAATGATCGCTTTAGGTACAAATCTCTTTTTTTTTAATAAAACTAAGTCTTTGTTACATATGGTTAAATCATAATAAACCTATTTTTCTACTTGGTAAAATAATAAATTAATCTAAAAAAATATTATAAATATAAGTCGTTATCTAGCCATGATGATGGAACGTTTAAATTATGTGAATATTTCAGATTTTAAAACACTTAAAATACTGAATTCAAAATCATGCCTTATTGCTTAATTTAAGGTTAAATAGATGACACTTTGTATGAAGTGGGTCAGTAAAATACTTTTATATATTAAGTAGAAAATTATGTGTTATTATTGTAAGTCTACTGAGGTTACTTGAATATAAGAAAATATAGGCCTTTACGGAACTGGCAGAGTAAAGAGCCACAATTAAAAAATACTTATTTATTAGCAGAAAGTTAGGGACACTACGAAGTTCATTTTTTTAAATAAAATTTACTGTATTGACCATTTTTTAATTCTAATATTAGGAAATATGTCTTTTCTTCATAAATATTCAGTACTAAAATGAAATATTGATGTCATGAATAAAGTTCTAAAATCTGAAACCATGAAGCGTAAAAACGTAAAAGCCAATCCAAGTTACATGATGTGCAATGCATTGTAGCTGTCAAAATGGCTTTTTGAATGCACTAATGTTGAATGCAGGCAGGACACCACAACATAAAAATGATAAGCTCTGGAGGGCCTTCAAGCTGGAAAAAATCAGTAGGGGTCAGTGTTTTAAAAAGCACAATTGAAAATAAATATTTTGGGATATACACTAATTTGAAATTTTGTTTTTTCGATATCCTTTGTTAATAATGTATTCTAATTGTCTTAAAAATAAAATATCCAGTAAAAATAATTTAATTTTAATAATTTTTCCTATGACCATGTTTAGAAACTCAAAAAAAATGATGATTTGATAAATTAATATGAATATATTCCTTAGTTACCCCAGTTTTACTTAATAAAACATTGGCCCTTCTCTATGTGCTGGACATTTATTGATGGTTCTTGTCACTCATCTAACCTCCGCTCTGCATTAATTATTAATAGTCAGGCTCAAGCTAATTTGATAATGCTAAACGCAACTAATTGTAACCCTCTCTCAGGCCGGCATTATTTTGTTAAAAGTTGGAATTCGAAACATGTCATAAGATGGAGAAAATGGAGTTTCACAAGTTTAAGGATATAATGATTAATTCAATTCTAACAAGTACTAGAGGTAAGCTACTAGGTGTGTAAATTAAATAATGAGATCGGTAACGTAGCATTCCATTTGACAGGTGAATATACGCCTTCAGAACGAGTTTGAGCTCGGTAGAGTCGTTTGGTTGTCCATAGCGTTTTTTACCGTGACACGGTTTTTTCTAGTGCGTTCTACAAATGAATGCCACCTATTTTTGGCAACGATTTGTTGCAATCAGGTTTTGTTTCAGACTTGGGCACAGTGCAATGGAAACTTTTGCAAAAGTTCAGCAGGCCTACAGAGACATTGCATTGTCAAGGGCTTAGGTTTTTCAGTGCTTTAGGCCATTTTCAGAAGGAAGAGAGTCGGTGAAAATGAACCACGCAGCGGAAGGTCATCATTTCCAAGAACCGACGAAAATGAAAGACCTCATTTGACTCACTCCACCGTTCATCAGATTTATCAATGGATGAGGATGAGAAATATTTGCGCAAAAATAGTTCCAAAAAACCTTTCGCAGGACCAAAAAAAAACATCAGGACAAAAAGGGGTCTTGACTTTTTGGAATCGATTGAAAATGATTCCCCTTTTCTGGAACATGTTATTAGTCTTAGGTGTTGAGTACGACCCGGAAAAAAAAACGCTAGAGCATGGAATGGCATACTTTAACCTCTCTAAGGCCAAAAAAAGCAAGAATGAGCGAGTCAAATATCAAATGCAAGCTGATTTGTTTTTTGATAGCCAGAGAATGGGTGTGAGATCAAACATCAAGAACTGGGTGTTGCATAATGATGTTGTTACACAACAATTTCAATAAACAAGTTTTTGGCCGGTAAAATTATTCCTGTGGCTCCTCGGCCTGCTTATCCGCCTGATTTGAATCCTTGCGGCTTCTTCCTATTCCCGAGATTGAAAAATCACCTCAAGGGACATCCTTTTGAGACACTCGACAACATTTAAACGGTTGTAACCGACCAGCTGAAGGCTATTCCAGTATCTGAGTTGCCATGGAAGTTGTTTTGAGGAAGACAATATTGAATCGTAATTTCATTCCAATAAAAAAATAGAAAAAATCCTATTACTTAATTTACACATCACGTACCTTTTCATGGAAAGCGGTTACTCGTGTTTTTTTATCTTGCCTGTACTCAATCAGCTAGCGTCTCGGAAAATGGGAAAAAAAGAGGTTTCTCACATCCAATTACTCACTCAAATACAGATCGTCTCTGCTTCAATCTAAATATTTTTTGGAGTAACACATTGTGAGTCACAGGCAGGAAGACGCTGCGTAAAGGAAATCATATTCACTGTTCGCCATAAAAAAGGGTTATGTTACTGCAAGTATTATTGTTTGTGACACCATCATAAGTGGTAGCAAATTGCTTATCGGAAATTATTCTAGCGTATGCTGTCTAAACGAATTTTCCTAAATAATAATTATCGTATATATGTCAGTTATTGCTCATTTATCTGTAACAATACTCACAGAAAATTATTATAAGTAAATTACATTTACTGGTCGATCTATATTCTTTAATAGTCTTTTTTAATACTGCACTTTTCATGACATTAGTTAAAAACTTAATTCGTTATTTTTTTTTGTTTATTGCTTATTTTTTATATTCAAAATCAGGTTAGCTTACCATTGTTCGTTATAATTAAAACTTAATATTAATGTTTTTAAATAGGAAAAATTATTTCAGATTGTTGGAAAAGTAACTAATTTTGAAATATTAATTATTTAAAATTTGGGATCATTTATTTTCTATTCCAAGTTAATCAATGTATGGCATTAAAAAGCTGTTAATTTAATAGGTACATATTTTATTGTCAACAAATTTTGGGAGTACAGTATATATCAAAATCGAGAAGCCTCAAAATAATATAAGTAGAAATAAAATATTTTTACTTAAGTAGAAAAGCTTTGAGCAAAAAATTAAATTTAAATTATTCAAAGCAAATGATATATTCACATAAATAAAGTAAATCAAGTTTTAAAACATTTTTTTTCTCAAAAAAATATACCCCAAAATATTTTTTCTATTGAAGCAAACAAACATTAAACGTGAATAAATAATGAACATGATTTGATGTGAAATTTAGTTTTTAAAACTATAATCATGCAACATTTAGCACAATTAAAATAAAACCATAAAGCCAAGTAATTTTGATTTAACAGCCAAAGTAAACTGTGTAAGGTCACTTACCCGTTGTTCGGCTGGGAGGATTAAACCTTTTTCAAGAGCTTTTGCAAAGTCGTATTCTTTCTTTTCAGGTACGTCTAGTATTCTGCCGGCAACAGAATCAACCACTTTTGTTTCAATACCTTGTATCAAAGGTACAATGGCGCCATTTTCAAGATCTTTTACAACAGTGGTACTAGGATCTACTAAGTTTTTGTCTATAGCCTCGGTCAATGTGAGTTTCTTTCTATCTATTATATTTGTGGTAACAAACGGATCAGTAAAACAACCTGTTGTAGGATTATAAATACCATACACTACTGTTTCGATCAAAGTAAAGCCAACATTTGGTGTAATCAGGAGGCCAGAATTTAGCGCCGCTGTTAGAGTATAAAGCTTGGAAGTGGTACTGTCGAGAACGTTACCTTTTTCGGCGTCAATAAGACCCTTTCTAAAGCCTTCAGGAAGTTTTATCAGTTTCTTTTTGTTAGAATCTTTAATAAGCACACTATCAGGATCGATAAACCCAAGGGTTATTGAATCTTTAACCGATACCTCTTCGTTGGACTCAGGAACAGTAAATTTACCAGTATTTATATTCAAGTAACCTACATCTATAGCTTGTTTAAACGCAAGGGGCTCTTTAAGATAAATAATTAATGACTGATCATAAGTTACGATTAAGGATTTGACTATTCCTGTTTGAGTTTCAAAAGTAATGATTTTAGTTAATTCCAATTGTTCATCTTTAATAGCCTCAGCCACAGTCTTAAATCTACCAGTTTGCAAGTCTTTAATAACGGCAACGTCAGGATTTAACCAATCAAAACTAACAGCCTCGTCTAAAGTACATTCGCGGGGCTGTTTAGGTACTGTTGCTAAATCAGTTACTGTAGTCTGGACAAATTCTTCAGCTAAAGGTTTATCTAAAGTTATTAAAAGTCCCTTTTTCAAGGCTTCATCAAAATTATAAGTTTTCTTTGATTTTGAGTCTAGAACTCTACCCTTTTCTACATCAATTTTGCCTTCATCAATTGCTAATGGTAATGATTTGGTAGTATTATTGGTAAAGTCTTTAAGGACAGTCGTCTGAGGGTCGATAAATTTGTTAATAAGAGATTGTTTAAGATCATAAAATTCCCCATTAACCGGATCTGAAAACTTACCAGATTCTGGCCTATACAAACAATTCTGAATAGCCTCTTCTAACGTAAGAGGAGTACGAGCGGTAACAATGAGACCTTTATTAGCAGCCTCAATTAAATCAACAGTTTTACCGTGGGGAAAAATGTATACACCCAACTGCTCATCAATGAGTCTTGTTTCGATAGCAACAGATAATTGCACATATTTATTGAGTTTACTATTTTTGATTATTGAAGTTATAGGGTTAATTAATTCATTGTCGATAGCTTCCTTTAAATTATATTTTCTTCCAGAAGCAGGATGAATAAATAATCCTTCCTCTGGAATATAAAGACCCATTCCTAAGGCCTCGTAAAGGCCGAAGTTTGCTGTTTCTATATCTACAATAAGACCCTGATTTAAAGCTTCAGAAAGTTTTATAGGTTTAACACTAAATGGTTGAGTAAATGTTCCATTCCGTTTGTCTATAATTCCTAACCGGCATGTTTCAATAAGATTATATAATTTACCTTGCTTTCTATTAAAGTAGCATGGCAAAAGAGGGTTAATATTAAAGTTACGTATAGCCTCATGTAAAGTTATCTTTCTATCCGTTGTAGGATCTAAAATTTTACCAGTGTTTTCATCATATGAACCCTGATGTATAGCTCTCTGTAGAGAAACGGCCGCTTTATTATCAACTAAAATACCCAAGTCAAATGCTCTTTGTAACGATACTTCAAAGTTTTCACCTTTCGAGAAGTCTCTTACTTTACCAGTGTTTCCATCAACGTAATTATTATGTATGGCATCAATTAGAGGCATTTTACGCCAAATGCCAATACGAGTGTCTTTAACGCTAACTGATTCTACATCAATTAAACTTATTTCAATAGCTTCAATCAAAGTAAGGTAGTGACCAGTCTGTGGGTCTAAAAACAGTTGAGATTCTTCATCATAAATACCTTTAGCGATCGCCTCACTTAACGGGATGGGTGGGCGGATTTCCACTAGAAGGCCACGTTCAAAGGCTTCATTGAAGTCTAAAGGTTCATTATAGCTCATTAAAATACCTTCATTTGTATCAATAATACCTTCGGTGACAGCGTGATCAAAAGTTACAATTTCTTCGTCTATTGTTACAAGTGTCCCAGAAGTATCTACGTACCCTCTATTGATAGCACTTGAAGCCTTAAGCCTCTCTTTGTTCTTAGGGTTAATAAATTTACCTGTAGTAGGATCATAAAAGCCTTTAAATACAGCTTCAGGAAGAGTAATTTGAGTTTTGTACGGAACTATCAGACCCCGCTCCTGAGCCTCAACTAGATTCATTTCGGTGTTCGTAACGGAATCATATGCTTGACCTTTCACTGGATCTATTAATTTAGCTTGAATAGCCTCATTTAGTGTTATAATATCTCCAGATTTTGGATCCTTAACAGTCAAAACGTTAGGATTTACAATGCCGCCCTCAATAGCTTGACTAATTGTGACGTTCGAATCATTAAAAATGATTAGACCTGAGTTGGGCTCATAAACTTTTTGAGCTAAAGTTTCTTGTAGTGACCAAGGTAACACAGTGCTGAGGATATAACCTTTAAGATAGGCCTGATCCAATGTTAGTGGTGGGTTAGTCAGTAGGCCTTTTTCTGCATCAATCAGATTATTTTGAATAGCTTCATGGATTTCTATAATGCGCCCTCGTCGGTCATCTTTAATTCTTGTAGTTACAGGATCAACCAGCTTATATTCTATGGCTTTAGCCAGGGTTATTTCTTCTCCAGTGATTGGGTTTAAAATTAGACCTGTTTGAGGCGAGTAATAGTTAGCCAAAATTGCTTGTAATAAATTAAAAACTACTGGTTTGGTTCTAATCAATTTCTGTTCTAAAGCTGCATTCAATGGTACTAGCTGTCCTGATTTGGTGTCTTTTACTTTTCCACTTTTAAGATCAATAATTTGTTTTGTTACTGCATCTTCTAAAGTAACATATGTATTTTCCTTAACATCCTTAATTTCACTTATTTTATCGTCTACAATATATCTCTCAATAGCTTCTGGTATTGATAATAACTGTTTACTTAGGGGATCTCTAATTTTATACGATTCTGGATCATACATACCTTTATGAATGACTGCTTGTAAAGATATAGGACGTGGAATAGCCAATACCAGACCAGTAAGGAATGCTTCTGAGAATGTAATCATTTTTTGAGTAGCAGTATTTACTACTAGGCCTCGTTGTGGGTCAACGATTTGTTTATCAACAGCTTCAAAATATGGTACTATATCCATGTTTTTGGTATCTCTTATGGTTACAGACTTAGGGTCAACAATGTTGGTATTTAAAGCTTTGATAAGAGGAATATTTTCTTTTTCAGATATAACTTCAACTTTAATAGGATTAAATTTATCAGTGGTGGCAATTTCCTGTAGAGTTATAGGTTTATATTTTTCCTTAGGTTTATCATCAACATGTATAATCCATCTAAGTTTTACTGCTTCAAAGAATGGTACACGTTTTCCTGTTTTTGGGTCCACCATATAACCTGTCTGCCTATCAAGCAGCGGTCTTTCTAAAGCTTCATGCAAACTGACATAGGTAGGAGGTTTCTTTGTTAAATCTTTCACGAGAACTGTATCAGGATCGATAATTCCTAAATCATAAACCAAGTCCTCAAATGAAATATATGCTCCAGTTTGTGGATCTACAAACATTTTCTTCTTTAAATCGTAATAACCAAGTTCTGCCAATTTTTGTGCAGTCATATGTTTTGAAACTGTAATAATTGCTACTTTATGAATATCCTCAAGGATAACTCTATGATTTGTAATGACCTGTACTTCATCCAGTAGACTAATTTTGTTTTGACTCAAACCGTCTTGTACAGTGTATGGCAATTCTTTGTTTTGATAAATTATTCGACATACTTTTGGTTCCACAAGTTTCTGAGAAATAGCATCACCGATTGGTAGGATTTGTACAATATCCGGACTAGAAAGTGATTCTTCCTTCTTAATAATGTGTACAGTAGAAGTCTTTTGTTGTGGAATTTCTATTTTTTCTACTTCAACAGTTAGTGATTTCTGTTCCTTTTCTTGGCTTATAATTTCTACAGCTTGCAACTTTTGATCAGTTTCTATTTGCTGCTTTTTAATAGTTTCTATGCGCTCTAATTTCTGCTCTTTTTCTTCTTTCTTTTTATTCGCATAATCTTTAACAGCATTTACCGCTACAATACCTGCCGCGACAGGAGCTACAATAGGCAAAGCTAATCCCCCTAATACTGCTATAAGCCCTTTTTTAGTAGCTTCTTTAAAATCAATGCTTTTTCCAGACTTTTCGTCTTTGATTTTGCCCGTTTCTCTATCAATAAGTCCTTTTTCCACAGCTTGTTCTATAGTGATAGGTTTTTGGGATATAACATCATACACTACTGAATTTGGATCAATAATTTCTTTATCCAAAGCTTCTTGGAATGTTATTTCTTTTTTATCATTAGCGAGATCAAGGAATTTTTGAGTTTTTTCATCAAAAATTGTTTCAAAAGCTTCAGAAATATTGAGTTCCGTAGTTTTAGCAGTTATTGTAGAGGCTTCTTGATGTTCTTCAGTAGTTTGTGGGGTACTAGATATTTTACTTTCAAGTAATGCCTGTTGAATTGATATAGTTTCGCCAGATTTTGGATCCGTAAATGTACCTGCATTCATATCGACTAATCCTTTATTAAGAGCATCAGAAAACGACATTTTTATATCTTTTATAATGGTCTTATTTTTAGTTTCATTAGTATCTATTACAATACCTTGCTTTCTAGCTTCATCAATAGAAATAATTTGACCAGTTTCGATGTTCTGCACTTCGTGATTATTAAGTAATGCGTATCCGGATAATAATTCAATTGTCTTGGTGGTAACAGTGTGAATGGTATCGACAGTTTCAGTTAAAGTTGTAACAGGTGTAGTAGTACTAAATGAAATAAGATTGGTAGGTTGTTTAACAATAAGTAAGCCTTTTTCTACGGCCTCAGATACAGGATAAACTTCGCCAGTCTTGGGGTCTTTAAAAGTTGCACTATCCGTGTCAATAAGTTTTGAATCTAATGCATCTTCAACCTTTACTGCCTCAGAAGAAACTGAGAAAGGTAAAGACATTATAAAATTATCTTTGATTGCTTCAGTAAGACGTATGGTTTCTTTAGTAACAGGATGAACAATTTCTTTTTTATTTGAATCCACTAAACCACGTTTAATAGCAACAGGCAAGGTCATTCCTGCGGGGGGTAGATCTAAAGGCCCGGTTGGTTTAATTTCGTCAAAAATTTGTTCTTGAACAGCTTCTTCTAAATTCTTAATGCCAGTTTTTGTATCTACTAAACACTTTTCGTCGTCAACAACTCCACTTTCTAAAGCTTGACTAAGTGTAACTTTATCGCCAGTTTTTTCTATTAAGGTACTTAATGGGTCTACAATATCACAGATAATTGCTTCACTAATACTTAAATGAACACCCGTTTCCGGATGAATCACTTTTTGGCTTGCAGGATCAATAAGACCCTGTTTAATCAATTCGGGGATGGATAAGCTGCGGTTTAAAGGCACTAAAATTTCATTGGTTCCGTCGGGATCTAAGATACCTCGAGAAATCGCTTCATTAATGGTAAGTTGATCACCTCTCTGGGGATCAACAATGATTCCCTTTTGTCCATCAACTTTGTTTGCTTCAAGAGCCTCTTGAAGAGTCAATTTCTCGCCTTCTTCAGTTATAAAATTGTTCTTATCCGCTAATAAAGAGGCTGCATCCAATTCTAATAATCCTGTCTTGACAGCATCTTCAGGTTTAATAATCTTTCTCCTAAGTTTTTGCAATACTACTTTTTTGGCTTCTCTATCAGGGCTAAGTGACTGAGCGCGGCCAATCTTAACTCTGTACGTTGGCTCTGTCGTAATTCTAGCACGGGTTTTATCTGCTTCAGAGGGACCACTCTCGTCATCTAAACTTATGGTTGCTGTATCTAAAACTTTAATTTTTGTAGATTCCTTAGTTTGTTTTTCCAACTTTTCCAGTTGTTGAGGAGTAATTAGACCCTGCCCTAAAGCCTCATGCGTTGTGTAAGTTTTACCAGTTTTAGGATCAGTAATTTTTAGAATAGTATGCGTTAAAGTTGTTGTAGTTTTTACTGCATGAGACGTTGTAGATGTGGTTGACTCAGCTTTGTCTAATTCAGCCTGCATTTTTTCGTAGGTTACCAAATCAATAAGACCATTTTGTAATGCAACTTCTGCAGGTATTTTTTCGCCAGTTTTAGGATTAACAACGTACATAGTTTTAATGGTTTTTACTACAGAACTAACTGCTGCTACTGGCGCACCAGCTACTACAATAATTCCAAATTTGGCTGCATCTTTAAGTGACATCTTCTGGCCTACCTTATCAGTATATTCTTCTTTTTCTGGATCCACAATATTTCTTCGAATGGCCTCTTTGATATCCATTGACTTACCTGTAAAAGGATCAGATACTTTGACTGAATCCGCAGGAATTTTATTTTCTAAAACTGCCGTTATGAGGTTAAGCGCTTCGTTCTTTTCGGAATAAACGACATTTGTTGAAGGGTCATATATAACACCAGGTTGTATCTCCACAGGCTCTGAACTTTCGGTCTCTGAAATTTTTACTTCTGTATAAACTGGAGGATTTTTATCCAAGACTGTGGATACCTCTACCTTAGTTGGTTTACCTTCAGTTTTAGTTACTTGTAACAATCTTTGAGGTGCTTGTTCAGTTTGCATAGTTTGTTCAAGTACAATGTATCCACGTCTAATAGCTTCTTCGATTGTAAGTTTCTCATTGTCAGTTTTATAGTGTCCAGTTGTATCTAGGATTTTCTTGTCTAAAGCTTTTGGAATACTAAGATTGCGCTTGCTTACTGGGTCAATCACAGAAGCCGAATTCTGATTAATAAGTTTTAAACTAACACATTCCTCGAAACTTGCTAAACGATCTGTTCCCGGAATAATAAATAGACCAGTCACAGGATCAAATAGTTTTTGGGTAATCGCGTCAGATAAAGACCAACCTTCACTAGGTAACTCATAAACTTGCTTTTCAGAAGACTTTTTCTCGCTAAATAAAAATTCGGTAGTTGAAGTCTTTGAGTCACTTTTATGTTGCTCTCTTTGAATTGGTGTTTCTTTTTTACTCACTATCGTAATAACGGTTGACTTGGGAGTTTTGGGAGATATTACTTTTTCAGAGCTTTCAATATCAGGTGCTAACTTGCCTTCACTGATAGCTTGAACAATTGGAATAACTTTATTGGTAACAGGATCTGTAAATGTTTGCTGTTCATTACTTATTAAACCTAATCTTAAAGCTTCTGTGTAGGTAATAATTTCTTGCTTAACATCTTTACTAGTTACGGTGACATATCTTTGGACTAGAGTACGAGTTATTTTGGTGGATACATTAAGATTTAATAGGCTGTTTAACATAGCTGCTCCTTCAGGAGTGATTAGATGCTGCGCAATTGCCTCATTAAGATAAACTACTTTATTAGTTTTAATTTCCATTAAACTGCCAGTTTTAGGGTCAATATAACCTTTAAAAACAGCATCTAAAACGTTTAATTCTTTTTGGTTTTCAAAAATTCCAATACCGCGAGTTAACATCTCATAGACCTCGGGTTTGACTTCGCCAGATTGTACACCCTCAGAGAATGTGATTAATTTCCCGCTCTTCTTGTTAACTAATAAACTACCACCGTTTTTCTTACTTACGAAACCTTTAGCGCTAGCTGCGTTAAAACTAATATGATCGGATTTGTCGGGCGGTTGAAAACCGTCTACGTCAAAGATCGATTTTCTTACAACTGAAATAATATAACCCCTACTTACAGCCTCTAATATGGTTAATGTTTCACTTGTTACAGAATTTCTAAACTTACTGTCGGGTAAAATAATACCCTCCTTAAGGGCATCATTAAGAGTTATAAGATCGTTTGTACGAAAATCCAAAATAGATTTAACTTGATCAACATCAAGAACACCTCTAGTAGCTGCCTCTAGAAGAGTAAGTCTAGTTTGATGCAAAGGAGATAAAATTTTTCCTTCCTCATCGATAAGATTATCATCTACAATTTCTTTAAGAGTTTTAGGTTTAACTATAAGCTGTCGTCGTTTAGCTTCAAGCAGGGATATTTTTTCATGACCTAGTATGTATTTACCTAATTTGGGATTAATAATTCCTTTATCTAGTGCCTGTATAACAGTAATTTTCGTGTCAAGTTTAGGATCAACAATTTCCCTTAAATCACCCTCAACAATATTACACTTTACAGCTGCGTCAATTTGATACTTATTTCCCGAATTTCTATCGACAATCCAACCAGTGACATCATCAATTAACCCTTGGGTAATAACGTCGGTTAACGATAAAGCTCCCGTTTGTAACTTAACTTCCGTGTGCTGTAGAAGGTAACCCCTTTTGTACGCTTCTTTAATATCGATAGTTTCCCCACTATCTAATTTATACGTTCCTGATGTGACATCAACCTTTCCATCATCAATGGCTTGATTTATTGTCATAGAGTGTGTTACCTTTAACCGCTTCTCTGATGGATCCATAAAAGCTAGCTCGGCTTCGAATATTTCTCTTTGTATAGCTTCTAAAAGAGTTAACTCGTGCCCATCTTCTTTAATGCCACATGGGCTTTGAAGTTTCTCTGCTACTTTTGGTTCTATAAGACCTTTTTGTTTCGCTTCGTCAATGGTAATCTGAGTGCCATCAGGCGAAACAATAATTTTTCCTGTCCTGACATCTAATATTCTCTCTGATATCGCGTCTCGAACTGTCATATGTTCCCCGGTGTAGGGATTAATAATACCGGCGATATCAATAATATTTTCAGTACCAATACCCTCGTGTACTTTATGGACGCGTTTAAGCGACTTAATTTCAGAAAATTGCATGGATGAACCCCAAGTTTGCGGTACTTCCTGTATAATTTGTGTTAAGGTTGTATGTTTGTCAGGAGGACGACCATTAGCAATTTTATCAACTTCATCTAAATGATGACTTTGTTGTTTATTGTCCTGTATTTTAATTGTAGTTCCATTTTCTGTTCTCGTTGATTTTGTTTGAGTGTACCTAATTAAAAAAAATACACAGTGCAGATAAGTCAATATGCTATCGAAAATTTCTTAGGAGAAAGTTATAACAATAATAAACAAGAATATAACTTACTGTTTACTGTAGTGCGTAGTTGTGGTGTAAGTTGAGGTATGTTCACTGGCACTACTCATATGAAATTCAGTTCTGAACGTCCTGAAAGGCTGAGGCTGCATTTGTTCGACCAACCTCTGTAAAATTATAATTGTTTTATTAGCAATTATTGTTAAAAATAAAACGTTTGAATTTATAACAGGTCTTGAAAATATCAAATTATTACTTTTAAACTATATTTTAGTCAACTTAATTAAAAGAGTTAAAAACGAATTGTGGCTTAAAATGCAAGTTACTATAAAAGTGCGGATACGTTTTGACAGGGGAAACGTTTCTTATTGTCTTAGTTTCACATCCAACACGCCTCTGTAGTCATCAACTCTAAATAACATTTTTTATTTTCCAATATTTTTTAACATCAATTAGATAACTTATAAGTTTAATAATTAATAGGTGTAATTTTATACATTGCCACCTAATTTACTAAAACAGTGTAACTTTAAAAACCGGTTTAAGTTGACAGTAGAGGGTTTAAACTGACAAAAGCAACAATAAGTCAAGCAAGTTTTGAACCTTAAAAATACAACTATAAAAAATAATTTCCGTTTAGTATTGAACCGGCAAAAATAGAGAATTTTATTGGTTTTTTAAACACAACGATTTCTCTTAAATATTTCAAGGCTTTATCGTTAAGTTTTTCTTCCTAATATAAGTGTTTATTTGTTGCCATATATAATATAAATTATGACATCATAAGCAAAAGAAAACTGGCGGACCAAATCGAGTCTAAGTCTTAAATCGTCTTAGCGAATCTGGCTGTCAATATCTTTTTTTTTTAATTTTTCTGTTGTCTAAATAACTTAAATAATATTTCTTCTAGCATGATTAGTTTAATTGCATACTTATTACAATAACCATTTAAAGCCGAATCAGCTAGTAGTAGTCGTTAATTTGATATGAAAACAATTTTTTTTTAATTTTATTTTTAAAGGTGACCTTAAAAAGAAATTTAATATACCCAATTGGGTTGGTAATGGTAAATCACTTTTCAGATTTCCTAAATGACGGTTTTTAATTTCTGAAAATCAATATTAAAATAATTGTTTAAGGCCAGCGAAAAAATATGTGCAAGTATCTTTATTAGTAGACATATTTAATATCTCATCCATTTTAAGAAAAACGTTAACCACAAATAATTGTGGTTTATTTAGAGTTTATTTATAACGATAGATTTTATTCTTTGAAATAAAAGTCAAGGTCATATTTCGAATTTTATCACGGAAACACCGTTGGTCTTTTTAGTAGTAGATATACTAGTAGATTATATGACTAAACAGAAAATTTTATGAGTGTAATATACAGTGTATTTGAAATTGGTGATGACAGCATTGCAATCTCGAAAACTTAAGAGATTAAAAGGCGGTTAAATAAGAAAGTTATAGCCAATTATGTCAGTAGATACTGGTGTTTGTGAATCGGTTCTAGTTTCTTGCGTTTTTAAGATATTAAAAAAAGTAAAATCTTGCAACGACTATAACTATTTATTTCCTAATATTTTTTAAATCTGTAAATATTTTTGTATGACTACATTTTACGCAAAGTACGTCTATTTAATCAACTTTAAATCACAAAGTTTTAGTTTTCCTTATAACCGCCTTATTGGATTTTTGACACATCGAAAAGTACCTATATATATATATATATATATATATATATATATATATATATATATATATATATATATATATATATATATATATATATATATATATATATGTAATCGAAGGTTTTGGGGCATCCCCTGTATGTGCTGAATCCCTCTCAGGACTGTAAGGCAGCTGACGTTTCGGTGAAATCTCATTCACCATTTTCAAAGCTCATTGTGTGGCGTCTACGAGCGCTCGTAGGCATGTTGTGGTAAGAACATCCCATCGTTGTTCTCCGACAAATTTGGTTTAAGTAGCTACAATATATTTTCAGACATTTCAAATTTACCAATGGAAAATTAGACTGGGGAGATTTAAAAAGCTACTTTGGCGGCTCATATTTCAAGAATGAAGAAATAAAAAATGTGAAATATATTTTTTTATTTTTGAAAACCTATTCAACGATGGAATGATGAATGAAATTCAATTCCTACTTTTCACTAACTCTAAATTTTCGCCCTACGTCTGTTTTTTAGATAATGGAAAAAATGAACCTGCAAATTTTAGTGCAAAAGATTAAAAACTGACGAATTTATAAGGATGCGACATACAGACGGATGGACAGACGGACGGGCTTGACGATGGAACCCTTAACAACCTTGTTGTGATAGAAATATTATGTCAATAATTAATAATTGGATTAATATTATGACACAAACTTTAGATTTTCTTTATTATATACTTGAATAACCGAATAGCTTCCCAGTGGAAACACTTTTTTTATTCCTATTTTATATATCTGTGACTGACTAGAAATCATTAGTTTAGCCCAAAGTGACTAGCTTTATAGTACGAAGTCCAATAATGCGATATATATGGGTGACTAATTTAAAGGACCCATATGAATTTGCAAGAATTCGTCATCTAACGTTTCGTTTAAATCAGTGTATAAATCAATATATGACTAAGTAAACTAGTTGATGTTAGTATTATTGCTACTGTTCCAGTAAAAATATTTAAATTTTGTTAACATTTTAATAATTAGTGACAAAAAGGAAAGTTTTCTATCTAACATAAACGGCTAAACCGGTTTCGAAACCCGCGCAGAGAGAGAAAAAAGCAACTTATATCAATCTTGACAGCTTACTCTTCTTTTTCATCGAAATCTGTTCAACCGTTTCGAATATTCGCCCGTACAGATCGACATACAAAAAAAAGTAACCGATATTACTCCTGAAAACCTTCACTTCATGTATGTAAAGTTCCATCGAAATCGGTTCAGCCTTTTGGAAGATCAGCCCGTACAGACGGACAGACAGACACGCCCCACGTTCAACCAGTAACTTAACGCTTCTGCAAGTGTGGTCAACGAACCTTCTGTATTTTTATATTAAATGGTGGCTTTTACTCGCCACTTCAACCGCGTGAAAATTGGGAAATAAATAATAAATACAATCGTTATAAATAATAAACAATTCAAAAAAGCAGCCTATATCACTAAGGACATCCTCCTGTTCATGTCTGTAAAGTTTCATCGAAATCAGTTCAGCCGTTTCGAAGATTCGACCGTACAGACATACGGAAAATAACTAGCCTACATTACACTCCTGACAACCTGCTCTTCTTTCTAAGATTCACCGAAATCGGTTCAGCCGTTTCGAAGATTAGCCCGTGCATACAGACAGACAGAAAAAAGCAGATTATACACTCCTGAAGACCTTCTCTTCATCCATGTAGTTTCATCAAAATTGGTTGGGAAGTTTTGAAGATTAGCCTGTACAGATAGACAGAAGGATACTTTAATTTTATTTATATGTATGTATAGATGCATGTCGTTGAGTTTTGACGAAAATAAGATGATTCGTTAAAATATCCAGCGTTTAGTATTTGGCGTAAGTTCTCATAGATTACAAACTAATAATATTGCAAAAACTCACCAGGCAAATTCAATATGACTAATAAAAAATTTTCTCTAATACATTTTTGATGAAAATACCGGGGGTCGCATTTTGAGAATTTACTATAAAGTATTAGATTTTTTCTTTATTTTCAATCCAATTCAATATAGCCTAACATCACTTACTA
Source organism: Diaprepes abbreviatus (assembly GCA_034092305.1). Classification (NCBI taxonomy): domain Eukaryota; kingdom Metazoa; phylum Arthropoda; class Insecta; order Coleoptera; family Curculionidae; genus Diaprepes; species Diaprepes abbreviatus. The sequence continues at coordinate 2,621,644 of JASJET010000032.1, forward strand.
AATAACTCAGTAAACCGAGTGTTGAGATACCTAATCTTTGGCAACCACAACTTTGTAACATCAAATCATTGAGGTGTGTACAGTGAAATGAAACTGCGCTTTAATAAACACAGTCCCTATATAAGCTCGTAGTCTTACGACAAAACATTCAGTTTATACTTGATAACGATTAAAGATGCAACCTAATCGAAAAGTCGTAAAAATAAATAAAAATAAAGACAATGCAAGCCCGACAACCACATTTTAGTCAATCACTTACTAATCTCGACAAAAATAAAATTACATTTATTTATAATATATATTATTGAATAAAGTGTTGTAAAATGTTGGAATAATTTATATACAATAACTTTCCTTAACCTAGGACAACACCCAAATATTGATTGAGTTTTCGTGAAAATACGTGAAAGCAAAGTGAGCAAACGACAGTATTTATGTTTCTTTAAAATAAATCTTTTCTTAGGGTGAAATGGTTTAGGGAGAATTATATGAACAAAAATAATAATACGTCTGATTTATAAATCTAAAATTACGTATATCGAAGCTATTCTTTATTTTGGGATATAGCTAATTTGATAGGACACTGTTATATATAGAAATGTTGTTTAATATGTTATATATAGACACATTATAAATTCATTTAAAATATAAAAACAAAATTGGAAACACCTAACATTGGTGAATATTTTTAGGCGTTTCCTATAATTACACAGATCATAAAATCATATTTTGAAAATTACACAGTTTTGATATTACCTTGTTTCCAAGGTTTTTGTTAGTCAAATAAGATTAAATATGAATGACACAAATTAAACTTTTTCAATTAAAAGTATATTTCTACAATTAATTAACTCATCAATTGGAGTTTATATTACAATGAATTTTCATTCAGTTACGAATCTATTTTTACAAAATTTAAAATCGATATTTTAATAATCAGTAAAAAGAGTTTATTGAACGATAATAAACTATAAAAACATAACTGAAATAGGGAAACAGTAGATTTTTTTAATAATAGGGAAGTTTAATTAAAATGTTAATTCTTTATTTAAAGTTTCTAACATCTTTTCCCTTAGGTCAAACCGCATTTAGTGCAGAGGGACCTTTTTAAATCAAAACTATTAATATACGCAGATACAAGAACACATTACTTATTATATGATTTAAGCAAAAAAATAATCACTTTGTGTAAATGTAGTATCTGGTAATGATAATACCATTACGATTTCACACAATCAAAATAAAAATTCCGATTTAATATTAGACGACCTGCATCTCATTTAATATTTACTTTTAAGCTAAGGTATTTGGAATTAAAAAAATCGCAATATTTTAAGTTTCACTCAACTTTGTGAGTGTGAGAATTTTTCATAACTTTTGTTGATCTTCATGTTTTCGCATTTTTAAGTATAATGTATATTGTATTGCGGTAGAGCAAAGTAGAAAAAAAACACTTATTGAATATAGAATAAATTGATACGAAGTATAAGAATATAAAATAAAATGTAATATGCTCCTAATCACCGAGTATAAAAACCATACTTATCTTTAAAGTTAGTAAAAACTAGTTGTTTTAGTGTGGGTTGTACATTTATTCACCATTTATTTGATTACGTAGGCACACATACGAGTATATTATTATAACAGCTTTAGTTAAGTGATATTTTCTCATCGATTTTTGTCACCTTGAATTTTATTTATTTCGTTTCAAAATAAATAAAAATATTTTTCCTTATAAATGAACTAAACAAACTTGAATTCGTCACGATACGTTTTAAATATTTATATGCTAACATATAATTACACAGTAGGTCGATAATAGAAATATTTTAAAGAAGTTTTTAAAAAATGTTAATTTTTCAACGATTCTAATAGAAAAATAACATACTGTGCATGAAAAGTTACAAATATTGAACTTCCTTGTATCATTTCGATGACACTAGAATTTAATGGCTGGTTTAGGTTTGTTTACTTCTGAACAATTCAAATAGAAAATAAATACAGCAAAGCATGGAAGAGGTACGTCGTACAATAATTACGTGGTTAATATTCACTAGCCTAAAATATTCAGCAGCGATCAGAAATTTTATCAATATTGTGGCACTAAGCACACTGTTACAAAAATTATGCATGAAGATCTTTGAAATGGTACGAAATATGAGAGTACCTAAATAAGGGTAAAGTTGTCCAATAATCACTAATCAGCTATGAAATTCATTTTTCTTCAGGGGTTATCGGAAAAAAAACATTTATATCTTTTGCTTACTGTGAGCTTTTTAATGATCTACGTGTTCTTCGAGATTTCGCCATATAGTACCTTTTTATTTTATTTTTCTGACTACAATATATCGCACTTGATAAAAATAGGACAGACACCATTCATTTTATAAGTAAAAACTGATATTCTGACTCATGTTTGTATCGGATACAATATTTCTTATTATTAGTTGCAATGTTGCGTTCTATAGAAAATTCAGTTAGAACTGTCTATTACGTTAATTTCAAGTGGATAAAACTACATTGAATCGGTTCAATCGGATCAGAACGCGTTAGAATTACTTCAACGGATTGACGGTCTCCGATACGTATGCAGTTGGAAAATTTTATATACATCCGATAAAATGATGCACAAATGAAACAATAAAATGAAAGCTGAGAAAGTATAAGTATTGTTTACATATAGCTAGCGAGCTGGGGGGCAATTTAGTTATATGATTTGTTCGTCGTTGCAAATAAAAGGTAATCGAGTTTTTGAGGATGCGAATCGGAAATTCAAGGTTATCAACTCGGGTATTCCTGATGTTACGACAAAAAATATTCTTAAAATTGCAAAACTAAAAAGTTTACCAATATTATTGGTTCAATATTAATGAATTCTAATCATATTTATATTTGCCCAAAAATATTTTTAGGAAAATTATTAAAAATATTTATTCATAATAAAAATACGTTTTATAATTAATCCTCTTCATAATCACTCCTTTTGGAGCCTCAATTTTCAATTGCATTTTTTGAAACTTCTGACAGGAAAAAAAACGTAGTACCTAATGTCATACGTAGATATTTTGGTTAAAAGCAATGTATAATACTTAGAACTACTATTTCAAGGTAAATTACTTCGTTGCTAACGGAGCGTTCTGGTCCGATCGGACTAATCCGATGCAATTTTATCCATTTGAAATTCGCATAATATAAATAGTCCTAATTGAAGTTTCTTTCGAATGCAACATTTCAAGAAATGTGCGAGACAGGAAAAAGAGTGAAAGGAGACTACTGCCTCCTTTTACTATAATGGACGGGGCATAGAACCATACCTGGAGTATTATGCGCACTTGGAGAATCACGTGGTTCTATGCTCCGCATATTAGAAGGAGACTATTGCTTTTATTCTTTTTCCTCTGTTACACTGTAGGAACGTCCAGCATTGGAAACGCATAATCTAGTATTTATTTTAAATCTATGATGGATATAACTACATCGTATCGGTTCAATCGGATCGGACCGCTGCATTAGACACAAGGTCAATGTCTATTTCGTGAATTTACTTGCAGTCGTCTTTTACATAGGTTAATAAGATGAGTCGTTTTCGAAGTCTTTGATTATTTGTTTCAACTTTTAGAGTATAATCAAAGCAGTCGGTAACTATTTGATATCTTGGAAATAGTAAATGTAAACGAAAAATAACTATTTAAAAATATATATTTCAACAAAATATTTACGCGATATTATTTTTGGTAACAATTACTAAAAACTTTCTGGCTTAGAAAAGTGACTGATAATAACTATTGGCTTGGTTTTTGCATCTAATAGAACCATTTATTTGGTATACAAATAACACCACACAACTAATTAAAAACTATTGCCTTTCACTGGGTTAACAGTATCTAATAATGATAACTTATCTTAAACTCAATTAAGGCATCTAAATAAAATAGTCACATCACGTCAGGTTACATAGTGAAAATCATTTATTGATGGTTTTAAAAAATGATTCTAAATTAACCACACAAATTCTTATTTTTCGTTAAAAAGTTTTTTTGAAAGATGTGCTTTCCTCTTGTAGCCATTCTCTCTGAATGGACCAACAGAAGTCAGCAAGCATGGCTTGTCCCCATCTAACCCGATAATATTTCTCAAACTCTGCTATTTCCTGGTGAAAGCGTATGTCATGCTCATATTTTCCGGAAAGAAACTTACATGGGAGTATGGAAAATAGATTTTCATTGACAATGCATTTTATGATAGACATCCACCAGCATTACTTTTATGTTTTCATGGCAGTCTGGTGATTTGTAGTTGTCGAGGAATTTTGTTGTAACATCGACAAAAGCCCATCAACCATGTCTGTTTTCTGTGGAACTAAGACTGGATAAAAAAGGGGGATATCAGGTCCTATAAATAATCCTTTTTTAAGTTTGGTATTACTTAGCGTAGGATTTTTTTGGAATCAATGGCAGTAAAATGATTTTCTCAAGTGGTCAATGGTTTTTACCATTTTTCTGACAGAGAAGTATCAACTTTTAAAGACCAGTTTTGTTTTACGTAGTGTTCTAAACATGCTTTGCTGTCCCATTCACACAGGAAACAACAATATTTCATATAACAAGTTTGCAGTCCTAAAATTAAAGCCACTACATTTACATCAGTCATTTGTATGTTGTATATTTAATATTTTGCAGAATAAGTTTTAAAATATCACCGGTTTGTGTGATGTAAGCTACAGGCAAAAATGGAAATATGTTCTCCCTATAGAGCAAAACTGCCTTTAGACTTAATTTTGATCCATCTCCAGTCTTCTGACGAATAGTGGGGTTTATTTTCGACATCAAACTATCAATATTTTTACAAAAACTAAAATATTCCCTTTTGAATAAGAGGTAGTTAAAAAATGTGACGTTTTCGGTATATTGTAATTTCAATATCAGGCTGTAAAAGATTCCATAGTTTTAATCTCGATCCTAATATTTCAGATCTTTTTTAGTCAAATCTAAATCTCTGACAAAGTTTTTTAGCTCTGATTGATCAATCAAATGTGGTTCGGTAATAGTTGGATCTTAAAATATTTCTCCACAAGAGAGAGCCGGGTTATTCGCTATCTCCTTCCAAAGAACTCGATGAATTTGAATGAAGATATTGGCATAGAAACTGGTGATAAATAAGCATATTACTATCCTGAAGTAACCCGAACTTGAGGATTGTTCTCATAGGGAATGTCTGGCGAATAGGATAGCGGTATTGAAATTGATAATAAGTACGCATATTTCACTGAACTTGATTCTTTAGAAAAACCCTTCACATTTATCGAACAGAAGTAACAATTATTTACGTGGCTCTTCGGTTCACGTTACTGCAATGGTACACTAAAAGCCATTTTTTTTATAGTACCGTTGTACCGACAAATACTTGTAACATTATATTCAACACACTCGGAGTGCCCATCTTCGTTTTTAATTCGAGACTTAAAATCAGCTTGGTATCATTTTCAAGCAGCGGAGTTTAGCTTTTTTTTTCACTTTTAGTAGTGGATTAATCGCAAACATAATAAAATAAGTTAAGTGAGTTAACACAAAAGCACAGCGTGTTGTAGGTTTTTGAGTAATATAACAGCCAGATTCACTAAGATTTAAAACTTAGAATCGATCTAATTGCCATGAAAGTTAGATCTTCTGGTTGATCGATTTTGTTTTACTTTTATAATATTGATTAAATATGTCAACAAATAAATGCTTCTATAGAAATATTGAGGATAAAAATCTAGAAATAATGCGTTCAAATCGGTAATAGGCATATTTGTCTCACAAAAATTTTTAAGGTTCAAAACTTGACTGACTCCTCTACTGTTAACTTAGACCGATTTTAACGTTAGATCAAGTTAGTGAACTAGGGGGTAAATGTTTTGATGACTTTTGTAAACAAAAAAGATATTTTTCTGACTACCTTCAAAAACGTGTTGCAACGAGTAAACAAAACACCACTTATCTATGTTTCGAGAGGTAATATCGAAATAAAACTTATTTTTCATTTATGTACTAGATGTAGTGTATTGTTAAGTTTTATTACGATTTTAAAATTTGCCTTTCCTAATAGCGGTAGATTTATATAAATCTAATAACATCAATATTAATGTTGTGGTAGGGAAAGTATATTAAAATAAGATCCAGACGCGAACCAATGGATTACCCTTTTTTAATGAGCCGTCCAAAAATGACTATAGTGATACGTAATGCCAGTGTTTTTTTATTGTAAGATGTGCACTATTTTTCGCTTCTGGAAAACGAACAAGTAATTTAAAAATGTCTGCCACCAGTACTCTTCCAAATATAATATACAGAATCAGTTCTCAAAATGTCCAATTTCGACCTCTACACACAGCTTTTTCATCCGAATTTATGACATTTAATAGTAATAGAACCGATCATTGACAAAAGTGTCTTTAATGTGTCCCTATTATATGAAATTTGAAGTTAGCGCTGATTTTCCACAACTAGTAGTCAAAATACATTCAAATTTGAGCTACATTACAGTCAACATTCAATTATCTATTATATCACTTTAATCAATGTTAGATATTACAGTTTTAGTCCTTTCCTGTAAATCGAGAACACTTTAAAGCTTGGGTTCCTTTGTGAGGTTTTCGTCTGAATTTCAACCTTTTTTCGCGAAAATGCTGCTGTGTGAAGTCATCATACTTGGCAAAATTTTATATAATTTCTTGTTTTAATTTAATTGCGTTTAAATTAAATCTTAATTTATCAGAAACAAAAATTTGTAGCAGGATTAGGTAGTTTTAAAAGACAGGTGAAAACCCGAACTATTTTTTTGTTCGTGGAGTTATTGAATTAGCTTCCAAAAATTGTTCCTTGCAAAACAATATATTAATAAACACTAAGACTACAGTTTGTTGGTCTACAGTTACACAGACTTAAAAAATATATTTTGCCGTTTTAAAATGTTAGGATGGGAATGGCAATTCACTATAATTACAAACTACAAGATGTTTTCTCTTAACTAGGTCTTTTATTATATTTCTTGGATATTAAAAAATTTTTTTTCTTGGTTAACATATGTAAACATAAATAGATCAAAGCTGAGTTATTTTGAAATTTTATAGTATTCTAAAATATTCCGCTGCAATATTTATATATATCGAATGTAACATATTCAAAGAAAAATGTGAAATTTTCCCACAAAAAAAAAAAACTCAGAATATGAATATTTTGTTGCTAAAAACAACATCATGCTAAAGTTTTGTTTTTTATTACTTAAATTCGTAAATAAACAATCGTTATCTGCATTTTACGGTAAAATTCCAGGAAAATAATATTATATGTATACACAAACTTCATCATAGTTATTTATATATTTTTGAATATTTTATTTATTAATTATCATTAAGAAAAGCAAATCCTAATAATACTTTAATTACAAATTTGCATTTAATTATTTGTTAATTAAGGTCTAAGCTATTTATAAAATTAATATATTCTTAAATTTGTTATAACTTAATAATTAGCTTATATATATATATATATATATATATATATATATATATATATATATATATATCGTATTCGTATCTCTTGCTCATAAATACTGTTTTTTCTTGGTATATATAAAATAAATACAGGGTTTAGTTTACGGATTCTATTTACAGGGTGTCAAGTTGAAAATCAATAGATCAATTTTATCCAAAAAAAGATTTGATTATAATCGAGAGGGACATCCAATGTAACACAAATTTCTTTGACTTGATGTCTGTTACAGTCACAGATAGAGAAAAAATAAAGATTTGGGGCTTAAATTCGCATCGGTAGGGAAAACCATTTAGCGACTAGACCTCTACAGTTCAGCGTGGGTTCCGTAAAACGGTTAGGTATAGCACTCATCCAAGTACTAGCCGGGACCAGTATAGTTTAACTTAGGTGATCTGACGAAAACCGGTGCTTGATACATGGTATGGCCGGCCGTAGCCCAAAAATAGAGATATTCGTAACAAAGGTGCCGTTTAAGCAAGTTATTCCATTTAATATGGACTATTTACGAGGGTAAAATAAAACATTACCGCTTTTTGCGAAGGCAAATAACTTTAAATTGAAAATCAAATTTTTATATTAGACCGAATTAAGCACCGCTTATTATATGAATAATAAGTTAGCAAGTAAATAAGTAAGTAGTAAGTTAGTTTATATGAGAACTGGGTAGTGCTAAAAGTTATGAAAAATACTTCAATTAATATAAAGGGAGCTTCCGATAATGACTCATAAAAATCCACAACCAGAGCCCTAAGAGAAATAGAGGATCCACCAGTAAAATAAGTATAATCAATGCTAAAAAGTAGAGTTAAAATAATTTTTATCGGCGATGCGACAGTGATAATTATCGCTGTTAAGGCCTGGCCTCAAGGGTGAGGAGAATTATCGCCTCTACTCTGGTTTCTGGTTACCGATGATCTGCTGCACCAGCTAAGCGACAAGGTTAAGCTGACGACACAGTTGTCACTATTAGAGGCAATAATGAAAATACGTTCCAAACCCTTGCATTAATTCGTGGACATAGAGAAGACTAAATGTTAAGAAAAAATAATTACCCGTTCCCCCTTTTTATTTAAAAGTTTAATAGTTAAGATAATCTTAGGAATATCTACATTCAGAGTCACACAAAAGGACACAACAGCCATGGGAATTGACTAAAATATGGTTGTCGGACTTGCATTGTCTTTATTTTTTTATTTATTTTTACGACGTTTCGATTAGGTTGTATCTCTAATCGTTATCAAGTATAAACTGAACTTTATACTTCAAAAAAGCCATGGGAAGGTGTACAAGAATATAAAGGAAAAGACTGAGGTATAAACCCAAAAATGACTCTCTAGCTATGTACAGGGGTGATTTGACCTATGACAGCCTACGAAGCTTTAGCATGTTTGACAAAAATAGGAAAGAAGACAACCAGGCTAAATGGAGTGTAAAGGCTGGAGATATAAACACAACGCCCACGCTTTAGAAACACTCCCGAACATACCTCCACCATACATTTTTCTATAAGGCAAAGTCAAATGAGTCCTCCACAGGCTGATTGATATAGGGACAAAAACCAATAATTTAAAGACAAAGAACACAAGAAACTAGGCCAAGGAAGATGAGACACTGAGCATACCTATGGATTAGTCAACTTCAACGTACAGTTTTAATAAGACATTCACAACACATATACTAAGTTGGAACCAGTGGGTGGAAGAAATAAGGAAAAAAATAGTATGGTACACAGATGACTTAAAATCTGAGTATGGTGTTGGAGCAGGAAAATTTTACCCAAACCAAGAAACAGAAAAATGTAGTTATATACGGGTAGATTTCCCACAGTATTCCATGGAAAAATTACAGCTATTCCGTTTTCTGCAGATACAAGAATAAAAAGTATAAAGACAATCAGAGCACTCAGTTCCCACAATATAACTTCTAAGTTGATAGGGGATCCTGAAGAGATCTTTAATGGCCTAGAAAATAGAAATACATTGGTTTTAATCTGGGATTAGGGTCACCAATGTAATTATGGGCCTGACAACCTGGTACGACCAGGTGCATCACGGCTCCTTGTGGGACCATAACCATTGTGTGAGGTGCTCAGGCCAATGGGTAAGGTAGCCATTAAGGAATGACTTGAGAACAAATCTCAACAATGATGGTGTAACAGTTAGACACAGGCAAGCTAAACAGATTGTTGTCAAGCTCTTAACCCGACTAGCAAAAGATTTGTATAAATTAAATAGAAGGACCATACGAATAATAACTAGATTCTCTGGACACTGCCGTTTCAACATGTTTAAAAATAATCGTGCTGGCAGATGAAACCACATGCAAGTTTTGTCAAGAGGAAAAGAAAACGACAGAACACAATCTATGCTAATGCGAGTGGCCTTTGCTAGGGTTCGCTTTGAAATAAAATGCATATCCACAAAAGAAGCAAATAGTTACACTTGGGAAACCCTGTCAAAACTTTGGAGGTTTATCATTAAATCCGAGTTAAGCAAGGCTCCATAAAGATAAGGAGGAGTTACAACGGATCTTCAAGGTAAGGTAAGAAGGTCCAAATTTTATGTGTTTATGTCTACGTCTAACCACAACTAGGAAAATAAAGCCTATCGTAAATATCGATCAAAATTATTTTATCGAAAATGAAATTAAGAGGCTTTCCGAATTTTAACATTTGTTCTAGATGAAAATATTGAGGGTAGATAGTTTTCAAATTAACGCTCAATATAAAAGCAATTAAATTAAAGTTGCTAATGACGAAAATTTTAGTTGTTAATAATTACGTTTCAAGGAAAAATAATATTAGAAAAAGTTGTAAAAACATTTTCCTCAAAATTTCTGCACAATCTATGACGCCAGTGATAAATTAACTTTAATTCAGTTCGGTGCTAAGACAACCAATCTCTCTGTGACAAAAATGGAAAAATAAAAATAAGTAGTATTACATAGCAGATTTAAGAATGTGTTCCTATTTTAATCCACAAATATGTTGTGCTTACTTGATAAAAATCAAAATATTTAATCAGCGAAAGATAAGATTGGTTATATTTATTTGTAGTTTTGTTTATCTTTTACCTTAACATATCAAATAAATAATAAATAAAATAATAGGATAATTTCATAAATATCTCCTCCGGACATTTTTAGTTTGTAAACACATATTTCTCCCGAATATCCTTTTAAATATCTAAATATTATCGAATACATTTTTAGTAAGTTAAAAGAATTTTCTGACCAAAAACTATTTTCTTCAATGTATTTATTTTAAAATAAATTTAAACTACACTCAACGTCTTTTAAAGTGGATATTTAATTTTTACAATTAAATGCCGCAAAATATATTTAAAATTCTGTTAAATGTCTTGTTTTATTTATTGGAGGCTTGTTTATCTCCACATGCATATTTTACTTACAAAAACTGCCACATTCCAATTTTTTTTCAAGCTATCAAAACTGCTAGTTAATTTTAAATTTTCAACACATTATATTTGGCTAAGATTAGTGATCACATGAACCCCAGTGATACCGTGAAGTGTTTTATATATTGTTATACCACCCAATGCCTCAGAGAAGACTGTCTTCTATTGATTATGCCGTTATCATAGCTCTTCTTCAACATGGAAACCATGCAGTCTGAAGTCGCTGAAATGTACAACGTGTCGCAAAGTGTAATAAGTCGGCTTGTAATCGTTTTCAAGAAACTGGGAGTGCCAGCATAGGCCACGGCGGTGGCCGGCAACGTGCTACAACCAGAAGAGAGGATCGGTTTTTGATTACCACAGCTCGGAGAAATCGAGTGTTTTCTGCCTCTAAGCTCCGGGCGCCCACCGGAATAAATATAATTTTGGCAACCATCAGAAGAAAATTACATGAAAATGGTCTTAGAGCCAGAAAAGGTGATCGATATCCCCGATTAAACAGGGAACACCGCGTTGCAAGCAGAACATGGGCAATTGAACACCGTAACTGGACTGCAGAGGAATGGCGGAACTGTTTGTTTACGGATGAGTCAAGATATGCCTTATATCATTCGGATGGTCGTATTTTAACACGACGTGAACGATGAGAGGGGTATATTGAACACAATAAGGCTCCAACAGTTGCCTTTGGAGGTGGCTCTGTAACTATTTTGGGTGGAATCTCTTTGGAGTCGCGCACTAGACTGCTCATTTTAAATAGACAGAATATGACTTCTGAGAGATACCACGATTTAGTTATTCAACCTTTTATTATCCCACTTGAACGAGAATTTGGTCTCAATTTCATTTTTGTGGATGACAATGCTCGGCCCCATCGTGCAAACATTATTATTTTGTCCTTAGAAGAACACCACATTTTTCGAATGGACTGGCCCCCTTGCTTTCCTGACTGTAACCTAATAGAACATGTTTGGGATCGACGTCAGAGATTACTGGATACCACAAATCATCAGCCATTGTCACTTGACGAGCTGTGTAAAACTTTAAGAGAAGAATGGCAAGCTTTGGATCAAGAATTTATTCGCTCACTAATTTTAAGTATGCCAAGAAGGGTACAAGCAATTCATAGAACTAGAGGAGATCCTACAAAATATTGATTTTGAAACTGGCGATAGAAATATTGTTGTTTTCTTTGTTTTTTTTTGTTGGTGTTATTAGTTTATAAATATTGTTTTTTTTTGTCAATAACTTCCTTATTAATAAAACATTCTTTTTGTGTTGTAAAATGAATTTGTACTACCCATTGATGTTTACGTTGATAACCGAAAACTGATCAAATTTCTTGCCGGTATTTTGTTTTTACTTTGTAATTAATTATCCACTACAAAAGACGCGCAGTTTATTTTAAATTGTTTATTATGCCAATAAATAAATTTTTTTCTCTTAGCAGTTGTATTCGTTGGACGTTGGCGGTCTGTTTGTGTCATACAGACTGTATTGTTCCGTATCGTAGCCTTTTATTTTCATTTTGTTTGGCAAACGACCAAAACGCCAATATTTTTTCTTATTTTTGTCGAGTATCATCCGTCATCAGATCAATGATTGCGATGACAAAGTTTGTTTGGGTAGGGGAAACTAGTTCATTCACTATTTTTCAATGTTTTACTGTAAATTTTTTTTTAGATCTATACAAATGAAAAAAAATGTTGGTTATTTAAGAGTTAGGTATGAATATTTTTTTTAATTAACTTTAGACATTTAGATCGTATTTTATAATTTTAAAAGATAAACAGGAGCCAGATGCTTGCCGCCAACGATTTGGTAATTATTAGAAGACAGTTTATTCCAGAATATTTGAGTATTATTAGTTTGCAAAGTTCAAGAGGTAGATCTGTAAGGAATTTCACATTATTATATATAAATATTAGTTAATTCTTGGATTAACAGTAAACGCGTTTCAGAAAAAATAAACACATTTGATGAGAGTTCTATACAGTAAGCATTATTGATTGATTTTTTAGATTTATATTGTAAATCAGAGTGCAAGCTCCAAATATTTAATAATATTTTAAGTATATAGTTTATATTCCCTTTAATTTTAATTATTGAATAGGAATCTCGATCGAGGTTATAAATAAATGAAGTCAAATTTTTACTGTAATATAAAGCTTTCTGTGTTGACAATATGCAAATAAAAATAAGGGCTATTAATTCTATTTTAGTCAGATTTTTAAAATCTACCATTGTCAAACTAAAGGAAAGTACAACAAAATTTCAGAGTTATGTATAAATTATGGCAGAATTTTATAAAAATAAAACCTAACGTTTAAATATAGACCGATAAAAGAGTTGCAGTAAATAATAAACTAACAAATCAATCACAAAATACTGGAAAAAACTGGACTGAAAAAATAATTAGACATGTAATTTATGTAAGGGTAAGACGAAATAAAAAAACACTAATTTCGATTCTTTACAGTTATTCGACTTTTACGCTATCTCAAAGAAGTACAGAACCTTGTTTACACTCGGCGTTTCCATATCAAGGATAACAAGATCTGCATCCCTTACAGAAGGAACAAAATTAATAGGTGACTTACTACTAAAAGTCACATTTCTCAAATACAGCGACACTTGTAAGCAACTTTAGCGATTTATATTTCGTAAATGCGACGGCTAAATAAGAAATATTATATGACACATTTAACCGCATTTTTAAAGACCAATTCAAGGGTACCAACTTGATGAAATACAGGGAAAAGGGCGAAGTTAAACAGTTTTTTTTTATTTCTAATAAGTTCTATTCAGTAATTGCTATTATGCAAAAATTTCTCTAAATTTACCATTGAAAGCTCAAATTTCGCGAATGACGCGAATAAATAAAAAATGTTATATGATACAGTTAATTGCATTTTTAAAGATTTTTGGATTAATTGAAACACATGCTTATACAATATCATTGCAAAAATTAAAATAATGACGCAGTTATAAGGCTGTGATAAACGGGCAGAATGACGGACGTATATGAAACTATGAGGGTTTCTAGCTGGATAAGGAATCCTGAAAGAGTAACAAGTAACTTTTTCTCAAAATTTTTATTATGGCATTATTTGGAGCTGATAATCATATTTTTGATACCAATTTCGAAAAATATGTATAAAAGTTACAGAACTGGGATTCTATAAAAGTAAAGGCTAATAGAATGACTCCTTTATTTCTGTTGTATTTAGGCGCACATCCAAGGGAGGGTTCCCTCAAGAACTTTGAATGCAGAAAAAAAAAGGCATGCCCCTGTCTGTTACATTGGGAACGTGTAAGTCGCTGGTACCCCCCTCCCCCTCCACCGACAACTCGCTTCCGCTTGCTATACTGCGTGATCCTCCTCCCCGAAAACCTTCGAATTTAGACTCACCCTTGTCTGCTGCATTAGGAACGTGAATGTCGCTGCCCCCCCCCCCTCAACAACTCACTCTTGTTTGCCATACTGTATTCTTGTGATATCGCCCTCCCCCCGCAAAGAGAAAGGCTGGCTCCGCCCCTGGTTGCATTTGTAGTAATTTCACTACCTTGAAAGCGGTAAAGAAAAAGGAATATCAAAAATAACTTTACAGAATCGGACCTCAGAGAGATTACTTTGATTTTTTATGTTAAAGTTATTTCAATAATAAAATAAATGACAAAGGTCAAGATTTGAAAAAGTCAAGGACGATATAGGATAGAATTATACATTAATTTGAATTTAAAAGTAGGCAATATAAAATCTAAGAAAGAATGTATATGTCTAGATCAAGCTAATCACATTCAGCTTCCTATAACTTCAAAGGTTTACTTGGCCGGCTTTTTAACTTGTTCGGAATCTCTAAATAATAAAAAAAATCTGTTTTTTTTTCAGCATTATTGGACAGGAGATATTATGGTCTAAGCACTACTACAAGCAATTTTAATTGAAATAATAATTTGAAATTTATTTAATAAACAAAATTGAAGATGAAGTGGTTTTGTCCATATCTTATGGTTAGTTCCAAAATCCAAAAAGAGAAAAGTGGTCGAAAGATATTCGTTTCCATAAACAAGTTTTTTAAAGTTAACTTAAAGGGATTGATAATTGAATATGCAAAAAATTAGCGGTGTGTGATCTTCGGATAAAAATGGGTGAGAATTTTTTCGAGCTACGGCAACGGACCAAGATTATTGATTTTAACATAGCAGTATTTTTGTCTTCAAACATAAATAACACAATTACATTTAATATCAAACTAAAAACATAAAAAAATACGTATTGTTATTGATTTTAAATAAAATCAGTCTTACCCAAGGAACGTTGGACAGTTCATGACTGAAGTCGTAATCTTCGCTCATTGTTACCTACTCAATATAAGTCAATATTCCAAAAAATAAAAAACACGCACAATTTTTTTTTATAACAATCACCACAAAGCACAGCCAAAAATTATATATTTAAAGGGGTAATTTAAATGTGTTTTTAACTATCCTTTAAAAAAATCTTGCATTTTATAATTAAAGTTTTAAAATACTTAGACATATGTTTCATTTTCTAAAAACATCTTTACCGGCAAATTACGGGCGTGATTGCAACACACCACACCGCAATCCGCATAAAACTGACAATTCAAGTCGAGATAACACAAATTCGTGTCGCGATCGACCCGACGAATGGCGCCGAACGGCATCGACTCGTCCAATATTTAGGTGGTATAAAATTTTCAACATTTATTTTTAGCGTTGATGGTATTGTTGAATTAATTACGAATAGCAATTAACACTATAGTGCGAGCTTTATCTCAAGTGAGTGTAAGTGTTTTTTGAAACTGAAACAAAACATGCAATCTATGCAAAGCGGAAAAGGAAAGCATAAAAATAAATTTAAAAAAAAACAATAACGAGCTTCTAGGATAATGATATATTAGGTATCCCGTGAAATGAGATGTTTCAGCTGCATGCTCTACTAGATTCTAGTAGGCAAAAGAATTGCTCATACTTAGTGCATTTTTTACCGTCCTCCTTGAATAAAAAATATAAGCGATAAAAATCCAAAATTGCTCCAAAGCGGCTCATTTTATTTGTTTCGTAAATAGAATTTTTTATATTTTTAGAAAAAAAAATATCTATGAAATGATTTTACATTAATTTCCAATAAGAATAAAATTTAAAACAATTAGTTCTCAAATATTCAGTATATGAAATAAAATACATAAAATTAAAATTTGATTGGCAGAATATTTATCTTTGACACAGACGATAAATTTGTTCATGATTATTTTATAAATCGTAAATACATTTTAATTTTGAAGCTATCAGTTAATCCTAAATAAAAATGTTTTGAAATGTATATATGATGGCTTGCGTCATAGACAATACCATACTTGAAAAAATATTAAGACTATTTTTTTTTGAACGATATGTAATATATCTTTAAAATTATCTTTAGAATTTAAAATATAATTATTGCAAATCCGTTTGTTTCGGAGTAATATTATATTTATTATTTTGCCATTGACTACCCGGAGAGATCAAAATTTAGTTCAATATAAATTATCAAAAAATAGAACAGAATTTTTAAATTGATGTTTAATTAATTGTAATCATAAAAAAAGATGTACTATTCGGAAGGAAGGAATTAGTTACGATGAAACAGTTTTATGTATTTAATAAAAAATACAACAAAAAAACTGAAAATATAAAATGTTCTATTCTGATACAGGAAACTGGGGATTCCTAATTACCTGTATATTTTACCATCACAAACCAAAAAATATTTATTGAAAAAAAAACGTATGTATTTATGCCAAATCTTTTTATATCTGTGTGTAATTGTACTCGTGACCCAAAGCGTTTAAGTAACTTGTTCAAATCAATTTTAGACCAAAGTTTACTTTTTGTAATCATGTCATTGAAATGTTTTAGCATTAAGCACTAAAGCATCTTTAGAGTTTAATGCTTTTTCTTTTACTTTTTTTGTAGAACTTGGTTTAGCTTAGTACACCTCAGAATACAGGTAGTCGATTTAGCAACGCACAATGTCCGATTTTTTAGTTGTGATGCGTCTATACGAAATTCGTAACTCTGGCTATTATCGTAAAATAAGGATAAAGTGTTATAGTTGTGATATTTAAACTGACACAAATATTACGTGTTAACGGTGTTAACAGTAACTGTAACCAAAATCACTGCCGGCAAAACAACGAATTTGTAACAACAGAAAACAAACTTGTTATCTGCATGCTATAGAAAAATGACAAATAAATGTATGAGAATTGATATATTAACTATTTCTAAAACAGTTTTAAACTGATATGAGCAAGTATTAAAAATGTTCACGACTCTCAAACTTTTATGTTGACTAAATCAGAATACACTATAATATATATACAGGGTGTCAATTTGAAAACTTCCCACCCTTAATATCGCTGTTCAACTAAATAATAATGAAAATAGGAAAGACGCGTCAATTTTATTTTCAAGGGGGGGGCCTTTTAACGTGGTCAAATCCTCTGGGAGGCATGTGTGTTACCTCTAAAATTTTACATGGAAGGGGAATCAAATAGCACTTTATTTAAAGCTCGTTGAATTTCCTTTTTAGGAATACCTTACTTTATTTTTTCTGTTTTCAAGACATTTATTCAAAATGTAAAATCCCTGATAACTGGCAAAACGCCCGAGTCATTCTTCTGTACAAAAAAGGCGACAAATTAGATATCGGAAATTATCGCCCCATAAGCCTTCTGCCACATCCGTACAAATTGCATACAAAAATTATAACTAATAGACTTAGAAACAAATTTGACTCCTATCAACCTCCAGAAAAAGCCGGGTTTCGAAAGGCCTTTAGTACAACAGAGCAGATACAGAACATCAAATTATTAATTGAAAAATGCACCGAATATAATATTCAAATCCATCTAGCATTTGTTGATTATAGGAAGGCTTTTGACTCTGCCGAGCTATGGGCCATATTTCAAGTCATGGACAATGCCAGGATTGACTCCAGATATAAAAATCTTCTGAAATATATTTACGATAAGGCCACACTGCAAGTAAAGATAACAGAGGACTTAAATACAAAAGATAAATATTGATCGAGGGATGCGACAAGGAGATACGATTTCCCCTAAACTCTTTAACACTGGAAGATGTCTTTAAGCAACTAAACTGGGAACATAAGGGCATTAGCATCGATGGTAGATATCCCAACCACTTATGTTTTGCGGATGACGTGGTATTAATGAGTGAAGATTTAGACAAGTTACAGGAAATGCTCTCTGAGATGAAAAATGCTTCAGAGAGAAAGTTGGATTAAGCATTAAGATATATTGTGTTGACTCCTCTTTCAGAAGAAATTTTATCAGGGCAAAGTTAGCACCTAAAAATTTACATGAAAAACTAATCTTATAGTACAATGTCGATTGTGTTTATGAAATGGTGGATTTTCAATTTTTGTTATCTCTGGAATGTTCCTTTTTTGCTACTCCTGCAACAAGATTCTTAAAATATCGGTTTTTATACAAAATAATTTTATAGCAAATTTTAAGAATTTACTGTAATATTGTTAGTTCCGTTTTACATGTTAAGCTCTTCAACCGTAATTTTAATCAGTGAACCAACTGTAAAAATAGTTTACTCTCGTAAAGAAAGATTTGAAATGATTTTTATTTATGAAAAAGTTGGAAAGTGCGCACGAAAGGCGGTATTTCTTTTTATTAAAACAATCCAAGTCATGACGTAAGTATGCTCTTGGATCTGGTGGCAAAATTTTCAAAAACTGGTTCGGTGGAAAATATATAAAAAATAATCGGCAAGTACTAAATGAAGAACTTCAAATGAAGGTATTGGCAACATTTATTGCAGAGCCCGCCAGTTCCTTACGAACAGTTAAGAATATCACACAAGAGTGTAAGAAAAGCACCGAAAAAATTACATACATTTCATCCCTATAAAATGCGTATACTTCAAAAAGCTTCATGAGGACGATCTTGACAGAAGAATAGTTTTGTGAAACCATATCTAATCTAGTCATCGTCATTCCTAATCTATTGCGCCAAATATCTGTTTCATCGAGGAATGTAGTTTTTTTCTAAATGGCAATGTCAATAAACAAAATTGTCGTAATTGGAGTGACGAATACCCCATATTTTTCAAGAGGGATATATAAAACGGTCATAAAAAGTTAATGCTTGGGCTGGTATTCCTGAAAATGTCATTATTAGCCCTTTATCTATTAAAGAAAACTTTACAGGCGATTTGTACCTTAATATGCTTGAAGGAATTATCGTTAAGTCGCAAGTTAGAGACTCAATTTGATGCATCAGGCAATTTAGTTTTACAGGAAGATCTGTTACATTTCTGGCAAGAAGGTGTCCCTTCTCATTATTTTCTCCCTGTCTGACAGTGATTAAACGAGAGATTCCCCGATAGATGGATTAGCAGAAGAGAAGCAATTCAATGGTCTCCAAGATCACCAGATTTAACTCCCTTAGTCATCTTAAATCCATTATGTATGAAGGACAACCTGGTAATATTGACGATATTAAAAGGCGATTACAGCAGCATGCCGATCGAAGCGAATTCCCTTTAAAGTCTTAAGAAATATTAGAGAGAAGTTCGAAAACACACTTTATTACTAGTATAATAGAGAATATTTTGAACAATCTATAAGATAGTGGATTCTATTCATTATATTTTTAAAATTCCTCTCGCGATTTTTTTTTTGTGAAAGTAAAATAACCACCAAATAAAATATCAGACGTTTAGACTACACTCTTCAAGTGTTAGAAGTAATATCACTTAATCGTACCTAAATTTATCTACTAAAACGAAAATCAACTAAATAAGTAGGTTTGATATATTGTAATTAATACTAAAAACAATAAATCTCAGTGCAGATAAGTTCTAATTACGCTGATTTTGGAACACTATATATGAAAAATAAATTTTGTTTTCGGGCACACCGATAAGGTAATTCTGACAATGTAATGCAGACCTCAACGACTCGCATCAAAATCACTTTGCAAACGATATCAAGATCTTTATATACATGAAACTTTGAAAATATGCACTAATTTCCTCCAAGAAAGTACACCCACACTATCCTGAAACAGAGTTTTAAACCTTAAAGGATTCGAAAATTTCAAAATCTTTCTACCAAACCTCTTTCAGGGACTTGATCTCTAGGTGCTTACCCTTAATTTTTCTATATAAAGATCTATTTGTTGACAGACAATAGAAATTATAAAAATGGCACAAGTAAAACAAAACAGATAAACTGGAAAGTCTATATTTCATGGCAACTAGATTAGTTTTAAAAGTTTATTGCATATTCAACAATTAGTATTTAAGACCAATTTTCTGAGTTTTAGAAAACTTTAAGTAATTAAAACATATATTTTAATGAGCTCAGCCATAATTAAAAGTAGTTTCAAAAGTTATGAATCTATTTTATTAGCACGAAAAAGTTCTAACACGAAATATACATGTTTGATAACCTACAATCAGCTTTTCTCTAATGGACTTTCTCCAAGACAACTTGTTAATAGTGAAATTTTGCCCCCCCCCCCCACGATACAAGTCATTCAACGATTTTCTATTTCTATTGTATGACATAACATATTTTACAAGTTAATGGTAGTTTTCATGTTGTTCAGAAATTTAGTAAACATGGTTGATTTTTTAAATGTGTCTCGATTTCCTTAAAGGCATTTCAGACTTCATTTATTTATGTTATATTCGTCGTGAAAGCTAATTAATACCTCGATTTAATAAATTAGTTTTAACATCCACTTACTCATAAAATAATAATGAACCTAACTCATAACTTAAAGTTTTTGTTATGGTAAAATTAAATTATTTGAAAATATTAATCATATTGCAGTCAGTTGAACTTTTGACCTTTTAGGATTTTTGTTTTAAAAAATTGATTCTGGTCATACAAGGAAAGGTCGCCCGATATTTCTGCATTTTCTACTGCCTCGCCTCGCCTGACATTTCTTTTCAGTCAAAATCAGTTCTATTTAGTCTTATTTTTATCTTTATTTTTTGCACATTAGATAATAATACTAAAAAACAATCATAAATTGGGATAAAGAAAAAACTGAACTTTATCATGGAGTATGTAAAACTATCGATTTAAAAAAATATGCAACAAATTTTATTATAACCTTCTTAACAGAGACCATGCTTAGCGATAGATAAGTGTAATAATATATTATGGTCAAGAGACATGCTGCCAAAATTTCGAAAATGGTCACTTTTGCTCGTTTGCATTGTTATTTGAAAATGAATGACCTCGGATGATCAACTCATCTCAATATATGGATGCTGTCCTCCAGCATTTTATTTTTTATTCTTTAATAATACAGCCAAGATAACAAATGCAGTAGTGACCACCATCAAACGATAGTCATCTGAATTTACTGGATCGCTATTTCGTTCGTTGCCTCGGCGAATTCGATAAAAACACAAATAGGCAGGAATGAGGCATTCGTTAGAGCTCGCCTTTCCTCGTCCCGTCCGAGCTCAGATGAATATGCGCCTTAAGAAAAAATTAATATTTCAAACACAAAATCACAAATAACTTTAACAAAGTATCACTTCTTCGGCCCTCATCTGGCAACTTTCCGGTTTTATGAAGTTTTTAGAGGCTAAATATTGAAACCTGCCAATAATACGTCTAAAGAGTGATATTATATTCAAATATAAATTTTAGTGTCCTAAATATTACTTTCGCGTTTGGTAATAGCATTGAACTTTATTGTTTAAACGAGCTCTTAGCATACAATTTGGTGCATTTCTTTGGTTAATATTTTTGAACAGTTTTAGCAATTACAAAATATATCTCTTACGCTCTCTAACAACAATTTTTCTCATGTAAAAATATATCTGCTAGTCTGAAAATTTAAAGTGATAAAATCAATTTTCTTAGATTTTTAGTTTTTTCTTCTCCTAAGCGATTGCAAGTTTTATTTGGGCCGTGTGCTTAATTTCAAGTTCTTAACTAAGAGGGATCTATTGTATTCATTTTTTTCATATTAAAACGAATTTATATATATATATATATATATATATATATATATATATATATAAAAATATATACATATATATACTTTAAATAAAAAAAAAATCATAGGTACTGTTGATATAAAAAAAATGGTATGCCAATCTTTAAAAAAATAAATTGCAGATATTAGTATTGGTTTGTAGTCAATTCTACAGGGCCAACGATCATCGTACGACATTCTTTATAAAAACCACAACCTCATGAATAACTAGTCGTTATAAAATTTGACTTCTAGACAATGCAATAACCATAAAACAATTTTACATTACAATTGTGTTACAACACAATTCTATTGCAAAATTAACAAATTGTTTATTTCACGATATGTATTTATGCCAAGATATGGTAATTTTGGCCTACGCCATTTTCCCAATATGGTAGCGTTAGGAAAGGGGTTTAAATGTGCGCCTATCCACCCACACGATGTTAAGTTTAACTTGTCCGACAAGTTATAAAATAAGAGATTTAAAAACGTATTAGCAAATAGTTTATAAAGGTAGATGATCTCAAATTTAATAATAAAGAGAAATGTGGGAAACCAAAGAGCTAAGATACCGAAGGAAGTAAAAAATACTGTGATAAATAATAAATTTACACTGCCTTTTAAATACATTAATTTGCCAGCTAGATATCCTTCTAACATATGAGCCTGATTGACGGGGTAAGAATAGAAAATATTTTTTTATCCATATTTGAAACACCTCAGTACAAACTGTTTCGAGAGAAATGATAGATATTCACATTTTCTCGAAAAGCATCAAAATATGGGCTCTGTACGTTTCATTTCTGTGACCTATAGATTAAATGAGCAAAATTTCAAACTTCTAGGTTAAGAGGTGATTTTAGAATGTGTGGAAAGATGTACAAAGGTTAGAAAAATACGAGGGTAGTCGTTTATATCTTAGGAATTAGCAACACTGATGTTGCTAAGTGCCAGGTGACATATCCATTGTAAAGTTTGACATTATAGACGGGGTGCGTAATACGTACTCAGAATGTTTTGCCTTCGATAATTTCTTAATCCACGCAGATCAATTTCCCATTGGTTCTGTGTGATCCGAAATTTCTAGCAGCCTGTGGGCTTGATTCCGAAAAGGGAAGAAACAGATAAAGATGGAAATAATTATAGGAAAACTTTAGATAGTATATCTGAAATAGACTGATTCATGCATTTTTTCAAATGCTAGGAAATTATGGAGTATATATCTATCTCCTTTTTAAATAATAGAACAACTTGATAATTTTCGTTCATTACTTCTTTAATTCTAATTTTGTTGTAGATCAAGACCCACCTTAAAAATCCCACTATGTCTACTACCTACAGACTGGCGATATAAAGAATTTCTTACCATTTCCATGACAATAAATTATTTCAGTTCAGTATTATTTGAAGTAAACATGAAACTCTACTTGTGACAGCATAATTTATTACAATTATATTTAGTAGATTTATTTGAAAAGGCGATTATAAAAATTTACATAAATGTTTAATGCGTTTTTTTTTTGTTTTTGATTGATTTAACCAAAATCTATAACCCTATGTGATAATTAAATTGTAAGCTAATGAAATAAAAAAATAAAATTCAAATTTGATTCTAATTTAAGAAGGAGTTGACGAAAATTGACCTTAGTTAGCTTATGTTATAATAAATTATAGAAGTAGTAGGAATAAATAAATACATACAACTGAATGAACGTAATATTCTAAAAGTATGTTGTAATATTATTGGACCAGCAGGTCCGGGATAATGTCGATAGTTCGACTGTTTTAGGAGGCCGGGGACGACGTGGATAACAAAAGTTATACTTCCCAATTTAAGACTTTGTACTACTTCAGATTTTCCTTAATATATTTTTAAATTATACATAAATTTAGGATTAAATTAAATATCATCTCAAAAGTCCAAGGATATTCAAGTACGATAAATATATTGGAATTTCATAATAAGCATAATTTAAATAAAAAGTTTTTTTCTTAATATTGACATGCATTCTAGTATTTTTTAAAATTTTGATTTATACTTGACATAAGTAACTTAATTCTAAAAAGTGCATGAAAGTGTTTAGGAAACCAGTTCCATATTAAATACAAGCTTATCGGTATTAAAAAAAACTGAAGTTATTATTTTACGCGAGGTTTCAAAATAACTAAATTTTGGAATTATAAATCTCTTTACTTTAAACGACAGACACAACTTCAAAGTAGTGTTTGTTATATTGACATAAAAAAATTTCGAAATTATAAGGTTCCTTAGCGGGAGAACAAATATTTTTGTATGTAAATCAATAATTTCCTTAATTTAAGCATTGGTGCTTCCGTAAGTATTCTTTGTTTTTCTTGGAGCATTGACAAAAGGGTGATCGAAAGGAGAGGGAAATGTGATACCTGATCTAACAGGTAAGTGCTCTTTTTAACGCCGACTCGTTTTTGATGTTTAAACAATTGATTGCAGAGTAATATATGAATTTTTATTTGTTCTTATTACTGGTAAAAAATCAATATTGTGTTATAAAAATTGGTATGCAACGTTTGGTGCATGAAGTACATTGACCGGTATTTCACTAATTACATATTTTAAAATTTTCCATTGTGCTACTAAATTATATTTCAGTTTTTTCAGAGCAGGTAGTAAGGTAAAACGCTCATAAAAATATCATAATAAATTAAAATATTGGTATGCTTGAATTATTCCGTGTAGCAGATTGGCA
The DNA here is from genome assembly GCA_034092305.1 of Diaprepes abbreviatus. NCBI lineage: Eukaryota > Metazoa > Arthropoda > Insecta > Coleoptera > Curculionidae > Diaprepes > Diaprepes abbreviatus. Next base: position 2,646,375 of record JASJET010000032.1, read on the forward strand.
TACAATTAATGACGGTTTCCTATAAAGTCGAGTATTACGTAAAAAGTAGGTTTGTTTAAAGCGATGTTATGAAAATTACTGCCGTTTGTTTTTGTGAAATAAATGAAAATATATAATTAACAAGTCCTTTATACTTTACACTCTTCAAAAAATGAAATGACTAAAAAATAGTATCGTACAAATTGTTAGCTACTTCAATTCATTTTAAAATAATAGAAAATAATTTTAGACCTTGTACAACTACGAGTGATCCCGATATTTTTAATATAACCCTATTGTATTTCTTTTTGCACCATATGATCAGATGAAGTTCAGTGTTATAGAAATAATAAACAAATATATATCATTTACAGAAAACAAATAACCAGAATAGATAAGCCACAGAAAAAGTAATTTCATGTTGGTACTTTTGGACTTTAACATTTAAAGAATAATTAACTCGGTCATAATTTAGTTACAAATGCCGTGAGGCACTATAAAAACAGATTTTTTTTACAAAATATGATGACGTGAAAAGAAGATGATAAAAATATTGAGATATTGGATTAATTGTATTTCCCAGGAAACTGGAACTAAAATCAATTATTTTATACGTTGGTGTTTGTACCACTTCCGACAATTGAACAATGCAAAACTTAAAACTGACATCTTGAAATGTAACTTGACTTGAGTTTCGTGGATTATCCGGTATTCGAGCAAGAAAAAAATTTGTTCATGGTAATTTCCACTCAGAAAGATTAAATTGGTTCAATTTGCTTAGGACCAACAAGCAGAGCAAAACTTTATATTTTGAAATTTCGCTTTAACCTCTAAATACATACATGCATAAAAATAAGACCAACATTATTTAATTTTTTCTGCGAATTAAATTACTACTGCACTATTAATTTTTTATTGCGTTGATTGCCTTACTATTTATCTATGTATAAGCAATTTTTTTAAGCTTTTCTAATTTAGCATAAAAGTTTATTGTATCATAAAATTTCAAACCTATAAAATGTAAAAAAGCAAGAATAATTGTTGTTTCTCATTGGTCGGCTAACAACATTTGAAACCCACCTTCGGTCAGACTGCTTATTAGCAGCATCCGGTAGAGTGGTCAATGTTCTGATTACAGTATAGTCAAACAATTTGGCAGTAATCATTATTTTTAACCGTAATAACAGCTGGAATATATAAAATATCCCTTAATTACTTGTATAAAATCAGGCAACTAAACAATTTTTATCTATTATAATTAAAATTTTTAGATTTCTTATAAGAAATTAGTCAAACAATTTGGCAGTAATCATTATTTTTAACCGTAATAACAGCTGGAATATATAAAATATCCCTTAATTACTTGTATAAAATCAGGCAACTAAACAATTTTTATCTATTATAATTAAAATTTTTAGATTTCTTATAAGAAATTAGTCAAATAATTTGCAATAAAATTTATACTATGGAAAAAATAAAAAATTGAAAATTTGCTGCATATTAAGACGTCAACAAAAATTTACCAAAAAAAATCCGTACTTAAATTTATTAAACTTTCACGTAAAATATTTTGAGAAAAGTTCAAATTGTAACACAATGTTTTCCTAGATCATTGAAAAAAAAAACATAACGTCATGCTTATTTCTTAAAAATTTAAAAATAATATATAATTAATTTATTCAAAAACTGGTTTAACGTTTCATTGTCAAAGTTAATATATTCACTAATACTGAAAAGTTATAAATTAGGGGTTAGACCATAATTATATTGTTTAAACTATTTTCTAAACGGCACATTGTAATTGAGCTGTTAGAAAATGGGTTTAATAAATCTAAACATTAATAGGAAGCGTTACAGGCGTTCTGGAAAATCATAGATGATTGCTTATTTGAAGTTCCCCATTAATATTTGTATATTGCATTTTTTATGACGGCTACAGTTTAATAATTCTATTTTGATTTGGGTACTCTAAAGAAACGAGTATACTATTAAAGAACGATGTAACACTATTTGTATATACGACAATCCAAATCACGAACTATATCCAATACGAATGGCCTCATATTTTATAGAGGCTAGCTTTTCTGAACGTGTACATTTGCAAGAGTGTTTATTATTACGATATAACAAGAAGGTTGGTATTTTCAGCAGAAAATTACGACAGCACCACTTGCTTTTTCACACACTTAAAAACCGACAAAATGACCAAAATGTATGGGACCCCGCCACATAGAAGCTCGAAATTTTAATTTTTGATTGTTTATCAGTATTGTCCGTGATCTGTGGCCTAAATTACATTAAAGTACATATTGCATTTGACTTAAAGCAAGGTTAGTATCATGACCAACTAATTTATTTGATTAATTGTTAAAAAATTCCATTCATTATGATTTTATAATTAAAAGTATGATACTATTATAGCTTACAATAACAAGCCAATTAGTATACTCAATACGTGATAGCGCACCGACTAAGATACAAATCAAAAGTGCTTCATTGTTAAATGGTTGCTTGTTAAACAGTGACTTAACAAAAGTTAAGTTTTTATTAGTATTTGGAATGTTTACTGCAGTAGCGGGATCTAGTTATACATTTTTCCAATAGTGGTGAGGTAGCAAAATTATTTGAACAAGCAACACCCATTAAAACGACATACAAGTCAGTCAGTCAGCTATGTTAAAAATACTTATCAAATTCTCGGAGTAAATAGCTCCGTTCGCAGAACAATCAGAAACCAGTCAGCGCCAATTAGATAGTTGGCAAACTGTCACCTATTTTTGTAAATTTTGGTTGGCGTTAACTGGTTTGAGATTTCTCTACGAAAAAAATGCCTAATTTTACACATACTGTTTAATGAATAACTTTCGCTTTTAAATCATAGCATTGTACATACTTAAATAAATCATATTAGAAACTTTATAAGACCTTAAATCCTTTTAGATCGTCTGAAATCGGCGTCGTAAATTATAATTTATGTTTAAACCAGTTTGCATTTAAATATTAACGTCATATTTTATCCGGCGCTTATTAATAACAAACACACCCTGTTTTTAACTTTTGCATCCCATCACAAAAATGAGTCCAAAAATAATATCTGGAGCAATAAAAACCAAGCAAATCAATACACCTATTTTCTACTATTGTTATTGCGATATCAATTGGAACATATTATTTATGGAATTATATGACAATTACTTGAGAATTATTTGTACTTTAATCAATCATTTTGCAAAAACCTTTCAACGTGCGATTACTTAATGTTATCATAATTACCGAAAACTGCATACAGAATAAGTGGTATGAAATTGTTACGTTATCTGATATTTATGTAAGAATAAGTTCATAACACATAAAATAAATTTTTACTTTATTAATTTGTACTTCCACAAAAAAAGTAATACTGTAGGCCTTTATACGGGTTAAAAACCCACAAATATGAGACAATTTAGTTGTCTAAGTCACAAAAAGCATATCAAATAGTAATAAACTACTGCGAGAGAACCAGAATTTGGTAACTGATTCTGGAAAAGTTCTGAGTTTGCAATTAGGCAATAAAAAAGGTGATTATTGTGGACTATCATCTATTTTATTTGTAATTTTCCGACAAGATATACTAGAATTATTTTTTCTTTTAAATCCTGATAATAAGGTAAGTCTTTTGACGTAAATGGACGGTCGGTTTCGAGAAAACGACTGTATTGGTACAAACCGTTTGAAATTCAGGATATCAAGTTTATTATTCAGGAGTATTTATGGATTAAAATAACTACAACTCTATAAACTCTAGCGAAAATGATAAAAATAAAATAAAATAAAATTTATGTCATAACAAACTTAAAGAAAAAATGTATGTTAAAAAACTCATAGAAACGAAATGTTAATGATCGAGAAACCTTCGCAACTGAAAATACATCATCACCAGAACACGTAAGAAAATATTTTTCAATTTGTCCCCTTCAAAACGCATGTCTGAATACTGGGTACTCCACTGCCACTAAGTATCGGTCGAATAAGTTCGTACCCGTAACCAAATTTACAAGATAGAAGCTCTCGTGTGTGACTGAAACGATCCTGTTCTAAATTCAATTTCTTTTGTTCTAAATAACAAGAATAAAAAAGTCTTATAATAAGATTAATAGGCTTATCAACCTTGAAATAATTTTATTTGCTATGTACGGTCATAATCATAAATATACCGGCTGTCTAAAGACATTTAGGTGTCATATCAATAAAACGTAGTTACAGAAAATTACTATGTACTCTGTCGACTGTTAAATTGGTCATTTATTTTGATAAATGTGTTTGTCTATCAAACATTGGTAATTTGCTGTACAGGTTGTTCCCAGAATATTATTGAGGCTATTATATAACTTATGAACCGTAATGGAACACTTGTAACTTAAATAGCCCAAACAATTTTTCGCTCATGATAATATACGAGGGCTAATCGTTTTACTCCATCCCTGACCTATTGCTAATATTGTATAATAATGTTTCTTTATTATATATATATATATATATATATATATATATATATATATATATATATATATATATATATAATATTATATATATATATATATATATATATATATATATATATATATATATATATATATATATATAACACTCTAACCATTGGTAAAACATGTAAGGATAATTTCAAGTTACAACAAATTTCTTGGTTTTACAGACGCGTTTGATGACAGTGTGTTAATATTAAAATGGAGTGTGCAATAGCAGCAAAAAAAACCTTTAGAACGACAGCTCAAATTTACGATATCTTGAGGAATACTTTAGGTGACAATGGCTTCTCTTATGATTGTGAAACAGTGGTACCGTTGATTTAGAGGAAATGTAAAATTTCATACGATTATGAACATGCCAGTGAACCTCAGGTAACAGACTCAAAACATTTATAAAGTATACAAAATAAACCATTGGCAGTTAGGAATTTAGTTGCATAAATATACTTGCAATAACGTGGCATTTATGACTTTTCCACAAAACACTCGGATATGAAAAATTGTCCGAAAGATGGATACTGCGGATATTCACGACATCGCAAAAGTAAAGGGGATTAGTGATTCAAAGCTTTTTTTAGTTAGGTTTAGCAAGAACAGGGAATACCTTCTCAAGAAACAAAGAGCAACGCATAGAAAAATTAACAAAAGGTATGTGCTTCCATCAGTGTACTACATTTAGTAACAGATCTTATATTACCTTTGCTGCCACTGCGGAAGTAGTATTTGAATTCCTTATTCACCAGACCAGGCGCCTAGTAACTATTAGGTTTAGGTGCTTAAAAAGAAGAAGTAAGGAACAATTGTGTTAAAGGGTTTTTATTGTTTTAGCCGTTCATTGGCCATACAAAAAAGATAAAATGACAAAGTGCTATTTAAAAAAAGTCACATTTAGTACTTTTTTGTAGAAACTTAAATTTCTTATTGTAACTTCATTCTGAATATAGATAGGTATAAGAGGTGCTTCGGGGTTGCAGGAAGGTGGGTATTAAATGATCCACTTTTGCAAAGAATGTATGGGAGTCAACTGTGAAAACGATAATATGCCAGATATATTCGAAGAGAACGTTGATGACGATATGGATGCTTTTGAAATCAATAATGGTGATTTTATTGAAAAAAAAAACTAGCGTAAAAATTATGTATAAAAAGCTAAATATTTTAAACATTTGTTTATTTAAATAATTATATCACCCAATTTAGTTTTTTATACTTAAATTCATTACATATATCGATTGTATCGAGCCCTATTGTAATGCTAATAATTTAAAATTGTTATGGAAATGTTTAAAATGTAAATTTTCAATAACAAACCAATCAATCGGTTTGAAAAATACATATTTATTGTTATCCGATGACCACAAAACTACAAACGACAAAACACGACAATTCAAAGCGCAATATCGCAGCCAATTTTGATTGTGGAAACTTGATCTGGAGCACACATTTCAAAGGTTGTGAGCTCTCTCTTTTTGTTTAAGTGAATTTTTTTACATCTATCTTTACTCAGAAAAAAGTTATAAGCAAAAATACGAAATAAAATGTTTTCACAATTTTTTTTTTTCATTTTTTTGGGTTTGTTTTTGCCTCATTTTTCAAAGAAATTCAAATTTCTACAAAAAAGTACTCTTGTAATTTTTTAGAATTTCCCTTAGTCTTTGAGATATATTGCAAAAACTAAAAAATGACTTTTTTCACCTCGTTCTCAAAAACGCACGTCTAAATTTAACAGCACTTTGTTACTTCCTCTTTTTAAGCACATAGACAATAGTCTAATAATCACTAGAGGCCAGGTCGAGTGCATAGGATGGGTGTAATTCAAATCCTATTTCCGCAAAGGCAGTCATGGCAACACAAGATGTGTTACTAAACGCATTATCCTGATGAAAAAAACACCTTTTATTTAATTTTGCACGTTTTTTAATAGCATTTTGTGATTTTAACATTTTTCGGTGACCAATGAACGGTTAAAACAATAAAAACTCTTTAACGCAATTGTTCCTTTCTAAATAAATAAAAATAATAAAAATAAGCATTTATCGCGTATTTCCTAAACTAAAAAAATTCAGTTGTAATAAGGCGCGGATCATGGGGCGGGGGTGGTGGGCGTTAATCGCCTCCTCAAGAGCTTCGAATTCAGAAAAATAGACTGGCATCTCTCTCTCTCTCTCCCCCCCCCCCATCGAAAACTCGCTTTCGCTTCCAATCGCCGCCGCGACCAATAACTTCGAATTCAGAAAAATAGACCCGATTCTGCCTTTTACATTAGGCATGTCATGCTGCTGCATATATATATATATATATATATATATATATATATATATATATATATATATATATATATATATATATATATACATATATATATATATATATATATATATATATATATATATATATATATATATATATATATATGAATAGTTTGGTTATTCCGGGTTTCAATCCGTTCGTTCAAAAAATCGTTTTCACGACGTTTCGCCAAAATCTCATTTGGCATTTTCAAGTGCGGTTCGTCTCGTTACTCGCTGAGAACTGATGGTGGCCTCTGATGACTGCCGAGTTTTATTTAGCTGGCTCGCTTCCTGATTGGATGAGCGATTTCGCAGGCTCCTCCCCTCTGCCGAGTGCGATATATTTTGTTCTTGTATGCTGGTCTCTCGTGTACTAGTTGATTTTTGTTGTTTACTTTCTTGATTCTTTATTAATGTTTTCCATGTAGTTGGAACATTTATAGCATCGTCTCGTTTATTTAGTTGTCCCGCTTTTTCGATTTCTAGGGCCTCTCTTATGACGCGTACCTTGTAATTCTGTACTGGTGCTATTTCTTTTGTTTTTTCGAAGTCGATGGTGTGTCCGGTTGTTTGGTGATGTTGAAATAGGGCCGAAGTTGTCTGTTTGTTTTTGAGGCTATTTTTATGTTCTTGGATTCTTGCTGATATGCGCCTGTTTGTTTGTCCTATATAAGTTTGATGGCAATCAGCACATGGAATGCTGTAAACGCCATGATTTTCAAGGTTGGTCTTGTCTTTGGGATTTCCCAGGATGTTGGCTATTGTTTTTTGTGGTTTAAATATGGGCTGTATGTTGTGTTTTCTCAAGGTTCTTCCGATTCTGTCTGTTATTCCTTTTATGTATGGTATTATGGCTTTGTTCCTTGTTTGATCTTGGTCTTTGGTCTTTGTTGTAGTCTTCTCTTGTCTTTTTATGGCTTTCTTTATATCTGATTGTGAGAAACCATTCCGTTCTAGAGCTGTTGAAATGTGTCTTATTTCGTCTTGTTTTGTGTCAAGTTCTGTTAGGCGGAGCGATCTTGATACTAGTGTGTTGACTACTGCCTGCTTTTGAGAGGGATGATGGTGTGACGCTGCATTGAGATATCGGTCAGTATGCGTGGGTTTCCGATATACGCCAAAGGAACATCCCTGAAGAAAATGCCGAACAAGCCAGACAAGACATAACGCAAATTTTGAAATCAAGCCGGCCTCCCAACTCAAACTTAACGCGAGCTGAACATCAAGCCCTCTCATCCTTAAAAAAGAATAAAGAAATAACAATATTACCAGCAGATAAGGGAAATGTCACGGTTGTAATGAACACCAACGACTACATGCAAAAAATGTCAGAAATTCTCAAAGACGCCTCTTACAAACAAACCAACAGAGATCCAACGACATACCTGGAAAAAACTACGAAAGCCAAGATTAAAGCCTCAAAACTAGACCCAGAAACTGAAAAATCTATAATACCACGAGAAAAATCAAGCAGATGTCCAAAACTGTATGGCTTACCAAAAATACACAAGACAAATGCACCACTCAGACCAATAGTGAGCGCCGTGGGATCTCCTACACAAAAACTGGAAAAATATCTAGCAAGTATCATGCAACCAAGAGTCGAATTGGCGGATTCCTTCGTGAAAAACTCCGAACATCTGACTAAAATGATCAAAAACATTCACCTCGAAGAAAATGACATCTTAGCAAGCCTCGACATAAAATCGCTATATCCAAGCATACCACTGGATGAGACCTTGGACAAAATCGCCACGAACGAAGACTTTCCAGCCTACACAATTGAACTTGCAGAACACTGCCTAAAGAACACATACTTCATGTTCAATAACCAAATATATAAACAAACAGATGGCGCACCTATGGGATCCTCGCTTTCACCAGTCATAGCCAACCTTTTCATGATATACTTCGAACAAGAAGCACTGCAAAAGGCACCTTTAAAACCGAAATTTTGGAAACGCTATGTTGATGATATTTTTATAATATGGCCACATGGAAAAGAACACCTGGACGATTTCCTCATATACCTGAACAATATCCACCACAGAATCCAATTCACGCTGGAGATCGAACAAGAAAAGAAACTTCCTTTTTTGGATCTGCTATTAACTAGGAAACTAAACAACACCCTGGGCTTTGGCGTATATCGGAAACCCACGCATACTGACCGATATCTCAATGCAGCGTCACACCATCATCCCTCTCAAAAGCAGGCAGTAGTCAACACACTAGTATCAAGATCGCTCCGCCTAACAGAACTTGACACAAAACAAGACGAAATAAGACACATTTCAACAGCTCTAGAACGGAATGGTTTCTCACAATCAGATATAAAGAAAGCCATAAAAAGACAAGAGAAGACTACAACAAAGACCAAAGACCAAGATCAAACAAGGAACAAAGCCATAATACCATACATAAAAGGAATAACAGACAGAATCGGAAGAACCTTGAGAAAACACAACATACAGCCCATATTTAAACCACAAAAAACAATAGCCAACATCCTGGGAAATCCCAAAGACAAGACCAACCTTGAAAATCATGGCGTTTACAGCATTCCATGTGCTGATTGCCATCAAACTTATATAGGACAAACAAACAGGCGCATATCAGCAAGAATCCAAGAACATAAAAATAGCCTCAAAAACAAACAGACAACTTCGGCCCTATTTCAACATCACCAAACAACCGGACACACCATCGACTTCGAAAAAACAAAAGAAATAGCACCAGTACAGAATTACAAGGTACGCGTCATAAGAGAGGCCCTAGAAATCGAAAAAGCGGGACAACTAAATAAACGAGACGATGCTATAAATGTTCCAACTACATGGAAAACATTAATAAAGAATCAAGAAAGTAAACAACAAAAATCAACTAGTACACGAGAGACCAGCATACAAGAACAAAATATATCGCACTCGGCAGAGGGGAGGAGCCTGCGAAATCGCTCATCCAATCAGGAAGCGAGCCAGCTAAATAAAACTCGGCAGTCATCAGAGGCCACCATCAGTTCTCAGCGAGTAACGAGACGAACCGCACTTGAAAATGCCAAATGAGATTTTGGCGAAACGTCGTGAAAACGATTTTTTGAACGAACGGATTGAAACCCGGAATAACCAAACTATTCATTCTACCATCCGTGAAAACCTACGATATAACATTTTACACCTTTACGGGGAGGAGACCTTTTTAAATGTTAAACGTTTCGAGAAACTGAGATCCAAGAAATCAGCCCTCCTCTGCGATATAACTTTCTTAATAAGATGCCGCAACAACAATCTGGAACCAACTTGCACCAAACTCTCGTACCATCTAAAGACAAGAAGAACTATTTCAATCCTTAAGACCGCGGGAAAAGCTCTCCTTCGAGAACAAATCCGAGAAAAACGAAGAATTCTATCAAGGACTGAAATAGAACTTTATAATCTCCACTTAGCTTTAACCCAGAAAATCCATCATCTTCTGTGGAATGACATCGAAAAAGTATCCTGTTGGAGAACGGAATCAGACACCCACCTTAAGGCAAAAAAACAACAGAAGAAATTTGAGGCACTACAAGAACGCAATAATGTCCACACACAGCAAACACTGGACTGCAACAAAGTTGTCCATAACATCTCCAACTACGAATTAACAGAATGCGAGAAATTAGTTCTGTCTAAAGGCTTTAATTTTGCCGTAACGCCAAAAACAGTCCCCTTAGAAGAGATAATTTCAAATATAGAAGCTGCCCTAGAGAACATCCCTGAAGAAAATGCCGAACAAGCCAGACAAGACATAACGCAAATTTTGAAATCAAGCCGGCCTCCCAACTCAAACTTAACGCGAGCTGAACATCAAGCCCTCTCATCCTTAAAAAAGAATAAAGAAATAACAATATTACCAGCAGATAAGGGAAATGTCACGGTTGTAATGAACACCAACGACTACATGCAAAAAATGTCAGAAATTCTCAAAGACGCCTCTTACAAACAAACCAACAGAGATCCAACGACATACCTGGAAAAAACTACGAAAGCCAAGATTAAAGCCTCAAAACTAGACCCAGAAACTGAAAAATCTATAATACCACGAGAAAAATCAAGCAGATGTCCAAAACTGTATGGCTTACCAAAAATACACAAGACAAATGCACCACTCAGACCAATAGTGAGCGCCGTGGGATCTCCTACACAAAAACTGGAAAAATATCTAGCAAGTATCATGCAACCAAGAGTCGAATTGGCGGATTCCTTCGTGAAAAACTCCGAACATCTGACTAAAATGATCAAAAACATTCACCTCGAAGAAAATGACATCTTAGCAAGCCTCGACATAAAATCGCTATATCCAAGCATACCACTGGATGAGACCTTGGACAAAATCGCCACGAACGAAGACTTTCCAGCCTACACAATTGAACTTGCAGAACACTGCCTAAAGAACACATACTTCATGTTCAATAACCAAATATATAAACAAACAGATGGCGCACCTATGGGATCCTCGCTTTCACCAGTCATAGCCAACCTTTTCATGATATACTTCGAACAAGAAGCACTGCAAAAGGCACCTTTAAAACCGAAATTTTGGAAACGCTATGTTGATGATATTTTTATAATATGGCCACATGGAAAAGAACACCTGGACGATTTCCTCATATACCTGAACAATATCCACCACAGAATCCAATTCACGCTGGAGATCGAACAAGAAAAGAAACTTCCTTTTTTGGATCTGCTATTAACTAGGAAACTAAACAACACCCTGGGCTTTGGCGTATATCGGAAACCCACGCATACTGACCGATATCTCAATGCAGCGTCACACCATCATCCCTCTCAAAAGCAGGCAGTAGTCAACACACTAGTATCAAGATCGCTCCGCCTAACAGAACTTGACACAAAACAAGACGAAATAAGACACATTTCAACAGCTCTAGAACGGAATGGTTTCTCACAATCAGATATAAAGAAAGCCATAAAAAGACAAGAGAAGACTACAACAAAGACCAAAGACCAAGATCAAACAAGGAACAAAGCCATAATACCATACATAAAAGGAATAACAGACAGAATCGGAAGAACCTTGAGAAAACACAACATACAGCCCATATTTAAACCACAAAAAACAATAGCCAACATCCTGGGAAATCCCAAAGACAAGACCAACCTTGAAAATCATGGCGTTTACAGCATTCCATGTGCTGATTGCCATCAAACTTATATAGGACAAACAAACAGGCGCATATCAGCAAGAATCCAAGAACATAAAAATAGCCTCAAAAACAAACAGACAACTTCGGCCCTATTTCAACATCACCAAACAACCGGACACACCATCGACTTCGAAAAAACAAAAGAAATAGCACCAGTACAGAATTACAAGGTACGCGTCATAAGAGAGGCCCTAGAAATCGAAAAAGCGGGACAACTAAATAAACGAGACGATGCTATAAATGTTCCAACTACATGGAAAACATTAATAAAGAATCAAGAAAGTAAACAACAAAAATCAACTAGTACACGAGAGACCAGCATACAAGAACAAAATATATCGCACTCGGCAGAGGGGAGGAGCCTGCGAAATCGCTCATCCAATCAGGAAGCGAGCCAGCTAAATAAAACTCGGCAGTCATCAGAGGCCACCATCAGTTCTCAGCGAGTAACGAGACGAACCGCACTTGAAAATGCCAAATGAGATTTTGGCGAAACGTCGTGAAAACGATTTTTTGAACGAACGGATTGAAACCCGGAATAACCAAACTATTCATTCTACCATCCGTGAAAACCTACGATATAACATATATATATATATATATATATATATATATATATATATATATATATATATATATATATATATATATATACTGATTCTCTAATTTCTTGCGTAATAGGCTTTTTATTTCATTTGTTAGTTCAAAGGCTAATTAACGTTTTGCAGGCTTCTTCAAATACTTTTTTTTATATACTTTTAAATTAAGGCATGTTTACAAACCTACAAAAACTTCAGTTGAACATCATTTTAAAATATGAAAAATGATTAACATCACTAACGATAAAATGCACCTTGTCTAAATAATTAAAATTTTACATCTTTATAAACTTAAATGTACGTACCTCGAGACTTCATGTTCGATCGGTTACTGCTATTGCCTGGATATTTTTATAAAAAATATCTGAGAAGTCTGCAATAATGTGTAGCGGTTGTGGATTAATTCTAGGTGGTTATACAGGGATAAGTTATAAGTTTTGACAATTGTTTAAAAATATTTTCAGCGGAATAAATTGTGGTAAATTTGGCTCAAAGTGCTTGCGTCTTGTTAGTCATTTACATATTGTTCTTTTTTTATATGAAGTTTTTATTTTGCGTTAAAATTTTAGTATTTACAAAATCAAACTCATGCTTAAGACTAGTTTCATGTTTATGTAGAGCAGAGCCGTAGATGCGTTCTTTATATATTTGTTCTATTTAATCTATTGTCTAGGTATTGGGTCGTCATTCCTATGTATTTTTTTTGACGAGGTACGTACATTTAAGTTTATAAAGATGTAAAATATTGATTTTAATTATTTATATAAAACGTATTTTATCGTTAGTGATGTTAATTAGTTTTAATATGATGTTCAATTGAAGTTTGTCTCTTTTTATAGGTTTATAAACAATACTTAATTGAAAAGTATATAAATATATATATATATATATATATATATATATATATATATATATATATATATATATATATATATAAAATCTTGTCCAGGCCTTATTCTAAACAGGTCAGGAGTGGAGCATAGCCATTAACTCTCGTATATAGAATTTCGAAAGAACTAAATTATTATTGACGTTTTCGGAAAAATTTTTATGGGATATAAATTTCAAGCAGATTAAATAATACATTTTTCAAGAGTTATTTGCGGCTTTGCATTAATGTTATTCGGGAGGGGGAGAGTAGGAGGAAGGACAAAAAAAAAGAAAAGTTAACTTTTTTGTTATGTTGAGACTCCGTAGCAATTGTGGGCCTCATTAGTTTTTGCAAATTCGTGCCTGTAAAATTGTAAGCATATTGAAATATCAGAGATTCCATTTTTCATATTTTTTTGTTCTTCATAAATTAGTGGACGTAACGTAAAGGTAATAATTTTCATTCAAAGCATTTTAATAAGGGCTATTATAAATACACTTTTTATATTACATATCTTATAAGTAAAAAATATTATAATATATATTTACTAGTATTTTTCAAGAGCTATTAAAGGATTGACGGAATAAACCATAAAAAAAAAATTCACCTCAATCATTCCTTATACTCTAACATTTTTTTGTAATTTTATCTCATGGTTGCGTTCTGCAAAATTGTATCGCATAAACATCGGAGATTAAATTTTGAACAGTTTTTTTGAATTTATAAATTAGTTAACCGTAATTATTTTCGATGAAAGCACTGAAATGCTATTATGTTAAATTTTTTTAGATTTTCAAAATTATTGTACGAACGCTAAAAAAATGAGAAGGCGGGACATTTCAAAAGTAACTTTAGAGGTTCATATTTCCCTCGGGCGTCATATAATTTCATATGTTTAATTGCCTCCATGAAGATCTACGGTATCCCCTCCATGGGGTAAAAGAAAAAAAAATCAGTGCCACTTTCACATACGGGATGTTGCCTTAATTTTTTTCTAATTTTGCCTAGCGTTCCTACCCCGCTACGAAACCCTAAAAATCCAAAACAGATTTAAAACTCTTATATTGTTATCTTCACACAGTGGACTAATTAACTAAAAAGCTCACCGTTATAAATAACATCACTAAAATTAATAAACAAACATTAATAAATCCCATAATTCTATTTCATAACCGCCAATTTTTATATTAAAGCTATTTATATTACGTCATTATCACGTTCGGTCTCTGTCTTGGTCACCCTATTCAATTCTGTTTAAACAGGTGACATAACCATTTAAAAATAAAATAAAATGAAGTAGTATTTTGAGAATTTGCCATTGAATTTTAAATGATGTTTGTTTATTTTTCTCCGAATTTATATAGTTTTGTAATAGTTATTTCGTAGCAATGACGATGATTGACCACCTTGTGGTTTTAAGTTGGGTGAAGTAATCATCAAAAAGAGGGCAATATAAAGATTTTACTAGAATTTTAATAATAACTGACCTTGAAAGTGTTAACTGTGCTAACCAAGCACAATTTTTTTTATAACGCAGATTTTTGTTGATAAGAAACAATATATATTTTTAGTGGTTTTACTAACCGCATAATAACCTGATTACCTCATGTCATTCGCTAATATTTCAAAAATGCCAGATGTGTTTTGACGATTTTCAAGCAGCAAAATATAAAAACAAAATACGAATAACAATTACAGAATGTTAATTATTTGTTTTAATTTATTCTTAAATAACTTTATTTTTTATTTTGTTTGTCAATGATAACGTAATTTTTTGGACACCATAACAATATTTTGAATTTGGCTTAGATTGTATTTTGTAGAAGATAAAATTGTTCTTCACATAGTTTATTCGCATCAAAATTGTTTGGTAGAAACCACAAAATAAAACCAAAAAAAAATGAAAAAATGTAGCCATACAAGCACTTCCTTGAGTCGAAAATGCTTTCGGTAATCAAGAGAAAAACTTCAAATAAACACCCCTGCCCAAACT
The DNA here is from genome assembly GCA_034092305.1 of Diaprepes abbreviatus. Taxonomy (NCBI): domain Eukaryota; kingdom Metazoa; phylum Arthropoda; class Insecta; order Coleoptera; family Curculionidae; genus Diaprepes; species Diaprepes abbreviatus. The sequence continues at coordinate 2,661,840 of JASJET010000032.1, forward strand.
AGTTTCTTTGATTTAGACTGAGTGTTGTTGATGCAAAACGGAATATTTCAGGCAAATATATTGTACATTTATATGCAGGGGCGGATCTAGTCTCTCTCTTGGGGGGGGGGGGGTTGGTGTTGATATTACAAAAGTACAGTATGGCAAGCAAAAGCAAATTGTCGACAGATGGGGAGACGCCAGCAACATTCCCTTTTCTAGTGTAAAATGCAGGGTCGGGTCTATTTTTCTGAATTCGATGGTCTTAGGGGGGAGGGCGATCTCTAGAAAATAAGTTGTCGATGGGGGCAAATGCCAGCCGCATATACGCGTACAAATTCCTAGTATAAGAGGCAGAATCGGGTCTATTTTCCTGAACTCAAAGCTCGGGGGGGCGATCGCCCCACCGCCCCCCTCTTGGACCCACGCCTGTTTATATGCTAGTATGTTATTTCAGCCGCATTAATTAACTTTTAGAAATCTAAAAGCATGTGAACAAATAATTATCAGTTATATGTTTCAAAAATAAAAAATTCAATACAAAAAATACAGCTATAAGAAATCAACATTTTTTTTATTCAAAAGCAATTACGGGAAATAACCTATATTATTATTCCTATTTAGTAAATGAACCTTTGCTTTTCTTAATCACATATGGCTGGCCGTATTGGAAAAAATGAAAAAGATTTACTGTGTGTACGAAAGTGTCTTCTTGTAAATATTTTTTTTACTTCCTAATTTTCTATCTTGTAGGGAAGTTCAAAAATTGATAGTCTTGACACCAAATATATATGCATGTATGCATTGTTTTTCATGTCGGTCGAATCTGGGGGCACAGGTCGAATAAAATTTATTTATTTAGATTTTTTATAAAAATCCTTAATATAACTGCACTACGCAACAAATATTAGTTTCATTTGTTGTATCTTATGAAAAGTACATTTTTTTCTTAATTTTGGGCGCTGAACACAAAAATGACAATGAAATTAAAAACTTGTATGCAATTTTCAAGAAAATTTTTTTTAATAACAATACAAATATACCACGTGCATTAAAGCAAATTTTGGATATATTTTCACAAATTATAGTAATTTTTGGCATTATAGTTAGAGAAAAAAGAAAAGAGATTACAATATGGTTTTAATTAGTTAAACGTCTTACCTAACAATAGTTAAAAAACAACAAATGGTATTAACCAATACCCGGACTTCACGAATACGTTCTTCAGACTGATTGCAATTTATTAAATTTCTTTTAAATGTATATCTCAATTTAAAAAAAGTTATGATGTCATTTCTTTTATATTTTTACATTTTACATTATATTTACAGATAATATATGTATAGTAAGTTACTTATTTTTTTTAAAAAAAAGCTAAATTATTTTGTTTAAACAAAACAATAGTGTAACCAAATTCACCAGATTCTGTTGTATTCGTTTCGCAAATATAAATTATATTTTTTTCTTGAACATTTAAGGAAAATTGTGGGATTTTACGATTTTTTATTTAAACCCTTTGTTCCAGTATTTCTTACAACAAATTAACAATACTTTAAATAAATTTTAAAAAATAGTTTAGTTACGAGATATTAAAAAATAACAATTACATTTTGTGTACGTTCAAAATGAGATTTTCCAATAAAATCTAAGCTTTACCAAATCTTAATGGTAAAAGTCCAAAGTTCTGTGATTATAGTTCATTTCGAACTTTTACCACCATTCACTTGGTAAATCTTAGGATTTACCTCAAAGACAAGGTAAATGTTGAAAAAGGCATGTCATAACGTGTTCGGCGCATCCTCTCGTACTTGCGAGCAGTCTGCAGTCACCTGCTACCCGTACCGCCTCGGCTCGCCTCAATCGATCGTTAGACACGTTTGAACACGCACGTTAATTTAATTTCTGTTTGTATTTTTGATGTCTAAAAGTAACTTATGAATCAAAATGAGGATAAAACGTAGATTTTATGAAATAATGGACGAGCACGTGGTAAGCAAGAAAGATAATAACTTTTATCTCGATAAGGACAAATACGCAAAGTGTTTAGAGGAATTAAAAACTGCAAAGACCGCGAAAAAGAAGAAAGCTGTTCATTACAGGCGTATGAATCGCTATGATATTTTGACTATAGGCAGCGAAGAAGAGCTAATTGCGTTGGTAAAGGAAGAAAATGAAAAAATCAAGTATTACGTTTGTTACGACGACTTATTTAACATTCTCGAAGAAACGCATGTTGCTGTTGGATACGGTGGAATAACAAGGATGCTTAAAGAATGTAACTGTAAGTATAAAAACATAACAGTTGAGGCTATCATGATATTTTTTAGCCTATGCCAAGCTTGTCAAAAGAAACAGAAGACTATGAAAAAGGGCATTGTCATCCAGCCTAAATTTCATAGTGAAATGCACTCACGTTGTCAAGTAGATTTCATAGATTTACAAACCAACCCTGACGGAAATTATAAATTCATATTAGTGATCCTTCATGCACTTGGAACTGAACGCGCAGCAGAAGTTGCATACAATCTTTTAAATATTTTCACAACTTTTTGGAGCGCCGAACACCCTTCATTCAGATAATGGTCGGGAATTTTGTAACCAAGCAATTGAAAATTTATGCGCTATGTGGCCAGATGTTAAAATCGTACATGAAAAGCCAAGACAGAGCCATAGGCAAGGATCAGTGGAGCGTGCCAATCAAGACATCGAGAATATGCTCAGCACGTGGATGGAAACCAATCAGTCGTCAAAGTGGACATAGGGCTTGAAATTCATCAAGGCCATGAAAAATAGAGCATATCACGACGGAATTAAATGCTCCCCCTACGAAGCAATATTTGGTAGTCCAATGAAAATGGACATTGCGACATCAGCAATTCCTAAAGATATGATTGGACTATTAAGATCTGAAGAAGATTTAGAGAATTTGTTGCATTCGCAAAAAAATACGGAACAAAATATTAACGTCAAAAATGTAATTGAACAGGACAAGGAAGACAACGTTGTTGAAAATGAGTCAGAAGAGGGCATAAACAGTGACAATGCGAGGAACAAAACACAAGAAAACGAAATGATTGTAACTGAAAAGATGAAGGAGAAGCAAATAACCAATGAAACCAATGTAACGATTTAGAGACATACCGATTCAGAGACAGAAAACCCAACTCAAGTTCAATACTGAAAAAGACAGAATCTGTAAAGATAATAAGAAAAAAAGCAAAATTGAATTTGGGAAACAAAGCTGAAAAAATGAAAGCCATGTTGGCTGATAAATATACAAATGTGAAGATTGGCCAAAATGTAAGACTGAAAGTACCTGACATTGACATAGCTAAAACTGACCCGAAAAGCATTATTGCAGTTGTGGTAGATGTAAAGGACAATGAGTTTTATCAACTGAGTACCAAAATTGGAGTACTGAAGCAGCTTTACACAGAGAATCAGTTTACCTTATGCTGAAGATTTTATAGATATAGAAGAAGTTGCTAAAGATAAAGAAGTGAGTCTTCGAGAAGTTGTCGGAAAATTATCGTTGACTGGAGGACAAGGATTTAAAAAATGTAACTGTCTCAAAAAATGTTTGTCGAAGAAACGCGCTTGCAAGTCTTCAGGATTAGTTTGTAATTCTAAATGCCAAAAAAAGTGCTTCGTGTTGTGACAAGTAAATAAATGACAATTGATTAATTGTCTGTTATTATGATATATAAAAATATGTAAGGTTTTGGCAGTTAATTGAAATAAATGATTGTTGTTTTATTCCTAAAACCAACATTTACCAACCGTCACTGGTAAAACCTAGCATGTACATATATGTATATATATATATATATATATATATATATATATATATATATATATATATACATATATATATATATATATATATATATATATATATATTTACATATATATATATATATATATATATATATATATATATATTTACATATATATATATATATATATATATATATATATATATTATATATATATATATATATATATACATATACTACAACGTTTTCTATATCATTAACTGTTTAGAATATTACAATAGTCAAAACGAATTTTAACATTCTGTATACAACGAAACTGATCTTGTATTTAACCTTGTTAATTATTGTTGTCAAAGTATAAGGAATAAACCTTAATAATAATTCCGAAATTTGTGACAGATAAATTTTCAAATGTAAAAACTTTTTACAGCAAAAACTAATTAATAAAAAAAATCTATGAAACTTACCAATGTTACAATGTCGTTCGGATTCAATCTTGCAATCTCCTGCAACCTTCCATACAAGACGTCCATTAAGTACTGGTATTTATCGTTGAACTCATCCAACTCTCTAGATACAATATCTGCGCCACTTGGTCCCAAATCCTGCCTTTTGAAGATGTCGCTAGCGTCCAGTGAAGGATGGGCTTCGAGAAGAGCATCTCGGAATTTCTGAACGCCTTTGCCCCATATCTAATGTTACGGTTAGATTGTTAGGTGTTAGTTAAGTGAGTGCGCACGCGTGGTAAGTCGACATTACATGAAGCTATGTAAGAGTGGTGGAGGGGTGATTCTGTGGGGTGTCGGAGAGGCGGGTATAGAAGTAATCAGAGAAGCAATTGCAGCTCCATGTTGTGTTAAATTTACTGTTTCAGATACTAAATGACAATAAAGAAAAAGGAAGATTTGGTGATAATATTGAAAAACTAAAAGATTTATTTAGAGAGGATAAATTACGAAATCATATATACATATGTACTGAAAAATTTATTTTAATAAATAAAATCAAGGATGTTATACAACTTTTACATAAAAAGAGCTTATAAGAAGTTTATGAGATTAACTTTTTCATTTTAAGTAATGATCCAAGGGACTGTTAATTTTGATACTACCGTTAAGGCTCGTTTTTATCTTAAAAGAAAACCCCAAGACACAGATTGTATCAGAGCAATGATTTTATTTGTCAAATTATTATTTTTTCTAAGCTTGTGCTATAAGACCTAAGAGATTTGGTAAATCAATTAAGCCATACTAGTATATTTAAACCCATACAATGAAAATTATATATTAGATCTAAAATGACATTCGGGTTTTTGAAATAAAACTTTTAGCAAAAAACAAGATCCAAATTTGACCTTTGAAATAGGTTTGTAATTAAAAACATGTTTGGCAGAGAAACAACTAATTCAGGGTTATACTCTTATTTATTTTGAAATTAAAGTCTAGAAAAATTTTGTTTTTATTTTTGTCGCCGCTCTATATATTTCATAGTCATTTTTCTATATTTTTCTTAAATCACAGATTTAGATGTTAAACAAAAATATTTCTTTAAATTTAGATTTTGGTTTAGGTCTATTCAATTTTACCGATTTATTGATTGTTCATAAAGCAATGAATTCCTTTTCTCTTTTTCTTTTCTTTTTGCTGCAAAATACAAGAATTATTGGGTACTTTTAACTCATCGCAATAAGATCAAGGAAATACATAGAAAATTACATTTCAAATTATACATCCTTTCTAAAAATAGTGATTCTATATTTTCATTAAAAAGAACTACTAAAAAATATGTTTATCAATAATAACACAATCTTATCATAAAACATTTGGATTATTTTTTAAAAGTAAATACTTGCTAATAATAATCACCGAATCCACAGAAAGAATTGTTCACTGATTACTTCCTTAAAATATTGGTATTTTGTAAAAAAATGATGATATTCTATATTTAACAGTTGACTTTTAAGCTTGTATATGTGAAAAGTAATTATATTTTCCTATAAATTGTTGGACAGTTTAAAACCACTCGAGTATAAATAAGTAAACTAAAAATTATAGTTCTGTTATATAGGGTTAAATTTTGTTATTTTCGGGGAGAGACTTATTGCATTGAAATTTAAAGATGTTTGGAACTGGAAACATCATATTCGAGCCAACGAATAATTTTAGGGTAATTGGTGTACAGAATCTATTCAATATTGAAGTTATTGTACATGTTAATCACAAAATAGTCATTTGTTTTCTAATTTTTAATAGAGTTTAATATCTAGAGCGTAATTGACGCGCATGATTATTTTGACCACGCCTGGACCTAAGAATGGCACGAGTACTACAAAACGTTTGTCAGAGGCTTTCTTATTTCAATCATATATCGGCCCAACACGCTTATTTCCAAAGATAATTCTAAATATTCGTGGGCTCGAGTATTGCAAAGAGCAAACCAAGAGATATTTTATTTTTATAAACTTTATATAAAGTTTACAGAAACCTAGAGAAAGCTAATTTTTGTAATGTATTTTATACAATTTCTTATATTATTAGTAAAAGAGGTTTTTATGATTAAAAATATTTTTTTGGTAAAAAAATAATGAGTAGCAAACCTTTACCTAAGATTTGTAAGCTGATGGGATAGGAATAAAACACCAATATTTTAATCACAAAAAGGTAGGAAATTCATTAATGTAGAAATTGTATAATTTAAAGCTATAGCTAGCTCCTGAAATCGTTTTTAACATACATTGAAATAGAGAATTGAATGGCAAAAATATTCTTATTAGGCTGCAAGGAAGTTAGTTAACTTGTTGATATATTATTTAGTCTGTTTTTGTTCGATGTTACAAACTCTTTCTGCAACTGATATATTTTATATTTTTAAATTCAACAAGTTTCACATACTAGGATATAATTTTGAAATTTATTTCACACTAAAAACTTTAATGAGTAAGAATCTTAAGGGGAAATACAAATTATGAAAGAAATTCAAATGTTCTTTTATAATGTCTTAGAAAACTTTCAGCGAATTAGATAATGTTTTAATTACTAAGCTAAGCAGCATTTTTTAGAAAGATCATAAAATAAAATTATAATTTTAAATGTTTAACTTCAAATGGCTTATTCTGAAAAATCTTCAAGTTTTGAATCATATAGTTAAAAATATGACCAAGATTCTTTCTTATTTAGATATTTTCGAATTTATAATGACTCTTAAAAGCCATCATATGCATAATATATCAGTTCTCTAAATTAAAATCTTCGTAGAATGAAAAATTATTTTAAAGTTTCTATGGAAAGATGTCAATAAAAGAAATATTAAAAATTTATAAAAAAGTATTTATCATCTTTCATGAATTTAACAACTTTCTTAGTTCTGTAATTGTAAACTCAAGATTCTGACTTCTGACCTTCTCACAGTACTTAGCAGAATTTCACAAGATAACTAATTTTCTTCTATGATTTATTTTACAAGTTAAGAATTTTCTCAAATTCAAAATTTTTCGTACAATATATGAAATATATATTCTGTTATTGTAACTCCGTATGTGTCATTTTAAAAATGTAGTTATTTGGACAAAGGTAGCAAAAGCGAAAGTATGATCAAACTGTTTAAATATTAATAAAAAGTAATTTAATTATTAAAGAACTACTAAAATAACAACTCAAAGGAAAGGCATATTAATTTGAAACGAGGTCTATTCAACGTTATTATTCGCATATTATTTCCTTTACAGAGAAATTCGCTTTTTTGTGTGATTTTAGGGAGACATAGGACGCACAACCATATCGTACTGAGCTACTTTGGTCTCTGTAACTTCAGGTGCATGTGTACTTACACTGCACAAATCTACTGTACGTTTGGAATCGTAAAGTGATAAATTCAACAGCTTAATTGCAAGCTCCAAAGCTTTAAGCTTGTAAGCTGTAAGCAAGCTATTCGTAAATATCTGAAATATTGTAGTAAACTCAATATAATCTCAATAATGAAGAAACTTGTCTATTTTTAAGCTAGTTACAGATAGCTATAGCTTTAGATGATTAAGTGAAAGTGATTAATATAATAAAATGAAAGTTCAGTTCAAGCTTTATGACTAACCAAACTATTATAAGCAAAAACTACAAAAACACCAATTAGAAATTAAAAAGTCATCAAGAGAAAGGGAGTACTTAATAAGATCTACTAAGAAAGAATAAAAATAGCTATTACAATGGCCGAATAGATAAATTAACAAATATAAATTATCTGATTAAAATTAAAATTTTAACAATCATTCAACTAACTTACACACAAATAAATCTTAAAAACTAAAATCTTATAGTAGAAAAAGTGCAGGATGAAATGTGTATGCTTTAATGATATGTATAAAATATTGGATGTAAACTTAAAACTGCTAAATTAATTACTGCATAAATCAAATTTTTGAAGTCAAATAAATAAAAAATTTCTTAATATGAATTCAACCAAAATCTGAGTATTTTTAGCAGTTTTGTTTAGTTTATCATCATAAATATAAGCTAGTAATGATTTAGTTTTTACCTTTCCTTCCCTGATAAATCTACCACCGTTTAAGTTGACTTGCTCTATCTTAGGTGTGCGCTCCACTACAGTGTTCAACAGGTTCTGAAATTTGAAGTGTAAATTTTGTTATGGTGTTAGAAGGTTAGAAATATTAAAATTATTTAGTTCTATCTAGAAAGCCTCTTTGCTACGAATTTTTGTAAGTCTTAACAAATTAATATTAATGACTACTTTTTCATTAGGCAACTTGCCTCCGCAATACTGAACGTTCTCTTCGTTTTAAACTAAAAAAAACAATGTCCTAAAAATTCATTATGTCTCAAACACAGAAAAATTGTTTTTTAGACCCTTTAATGCTTTTTTCCACTAGTATGCGATATAAAAATGAAATTATGCAGTAATGGATCAAATTATCGAATATTTTTTGTAATCTCTATCGCTTAGAAATAATTTTAAATCAGCGGCGTAAACCTATAAAATAAATGTGCTGATGTTACTCATCTAGAAGACGGATATATTGACTTGTTATAAAAATATTGAGCTTTAGTTCATATTTATGGGATGTATTCTATCTCAAATTACGTTATTTGTAGGGATAATGATTCGCGTTTGCTTTTTCCCCCTTTAAAACAATATGCAAATCAATTAGACACTAACGAAATCGAAGCCGCATAGCTCTATATAACGCAAAATATAGACAAAGACGTTGTAAGACGTCTCAAAAGAGGTTAATCTACAGTATCAAAGATTTTAAAAAGGTATCCAGAGACTAAAATTTCGTAGGAAGACCCATTCAAAGACACAAAAGATGTACGTAAGATGTAAGCCTTATAACTTCTTCAGTTTTTAATATTTTGCAATTAAATCTTGCAGGCACATGCTTTCCATTAACCCAAAATTAGACTTGAGGCGAAATTGTAAACAAAAATTAGAGTACCTCCCCCTGTGTGAGTGGGGTATCATTGGATAGATCTTCAAAAATACAATTAAATGTTTTATATTACATTTTTTATTTGGCCGAATAATATTTTTATTCAATTATCTTATCCCAAAATATAGACAAGAATATTATAAGGAATGAAGATTGTATGAGGATCTTTCATATGGAAAAGCGGTGGTTCAACATGTTTATTCCTTTCCAGTATTTTATATTTGGTTTGACAGTTTAAGATATACTATAACCTTTATATCGGTTTATATTTAAAACTCTTTTATTATTTTTAATCAAATCCTATCTCGACTAGTTTTTGATATAAATATGAAATTTTACTGCACCTTTCCAGTTTTCCAATGGTAAGTTTTAAAAATCTGAACAATAAATCCTTTTAATGAAATTTCATATGAATAAGTAACGTTTCTAATTAATGAATTATAACAAAAATGTTGAAAATTTATGCACAAATTTTACAATATGCTTTCCGACAAAAGAACGATCATTTTGTGATAAAATTTAACAGGCACATGCGTTCGATAGACATGCTACGAAATTGCAGAAGAAACTAATAAAATGTGTGTCCAACACACACTTGACCATTTTTTGTACTTAATTAAACACAGAAATGAGCTACTAAATGTGAACAAATTGCTGTCATTTCGAAGACGCTCTGCCAAATCTCCATGTCATTCCCAGAATCACAAAACTCGTCCGTTAGGATTTGCCAGAACACATGTCCAGTGGAATTTCGAGTGAGACTATAAGCCAATTATGGAAATCAGCTAAATGAAACCACATCCATCGAACAATTAGCGAACTGTAGACCTGTTGCAATTTCATAACACAGCGTTAGTTTTAGCAGGAGCGGCATAATGCTTTGGGGAGTTATTACTTGGAAGTAATGCACCGAATCGTGAAAGTGACTTTTATATCAAGAATATTTTGCAAAATCCTGTTTAGCCATGTATCTACCAAATGCAGCTGGTATAGTAACTTATTACTTTAATGCGTTCCAGATTAGATGGGCCACCTAAATTCAATAGAGCATATGTGAAATCAGCTAAAATGATGTATATGAAGAAGAAATCCAGTTCCAGGTGCAACGGAAGAGCCTCGGTTAGCACCACAACATAAACGGAATGCAATTCCTTAAGAATACATTCAAATTCTACTTGGCAGCATACCGAGCAGTAATCAGAGCTTGAGGAGGAAAAACTCATTAATATGCTCCTATTTTAATCACATGATTAGTATTTACCATCCCAATAACATTAAATATTTAAAGTAAACATATTATTCTACAATTATATCCCTTTTTGTTATACTCAAATACATATTTTTACCTGTCTTACAGTCTGGTCTTAAGATGGTACTAAAGTAGTTCAATAAAATTTTAAGGACCAATTAATCACAAATTTATGTATTTAACAGATTTCACGAACAAAGAAAAATCGCTATGTACATAAATTATAATATTGCAATTTTGTAGTAAAAAGACCTTCTAGTCATACTGTAATACGATGAGAATTATGATACATCATTAAGGTCTTTCCCCATCTAGTGTTACCTACTTCAGTTTATGGTAATATTAATAATTCAGTACTTATTAATAAAATACAGATTATTAACTACTGTGTTTCGTTAAAATTTACCCGTAGTTGCTAAAATATATATCCATTAAATCTAGAAAACTTACCCTCGTCGCATCTAGGTGTTCTTTAGCTCTATCTTTAATAGGTTGCATGGTTTCTAATTTGCTATACTGATCATCCAACCAGTTATCTTCTACTTGTTTGGCTTCTCCATACCTTTGCAACAAATCATATGCCTGTTGACATCCCCTTAGCCTGTCAGCTAGTTGTTGACACACGTTAGCCCATCTATTATTCAACCTTTGAATGTCTTTGTCTAATCTCTCTACATCAGAGTGAGGCCCTCTTTGGTTTGGTCTTGATTTTTCTGTTAGACGCCTGGTGTTATCAAAATCGTCATTTAATTGGTCCATAGCAATTTGTTGTTGACCAACAGCGCTTTCGAGTTTAAGAAGATCGTCATGTACTGCCTTTAATCCCTTTTCAGTATTTGGAAGTTCTTTAAGGCTTGCTAATTTGTGTTCAAACTCAGTAATGACTTGTTGAGCATCTTCCATGCTGTTGAGAACAATCTCAATACATTTAAGCCTCTCAATGTACAAGTTGCTGGTATTCCAAATATAGTTCCATTTGTCAAGAACTTTTTCAAGATCTTTCTTATGTTGTGGAGTTTTAAGAGTGATTGACCTAAAGGTGTCTTTAACTTGTTCAATTTCTGGTTCCAGGTTTTGCAACCGGGATTCAAATTCTTTGTGTTCTAAGATAAGATGCTGCAGAGTGTCAATATCTCTGGGCAATGGTGAAAGAACACGTTGGTTAATAACGCGTTCAGCTTCGTCAAGGGCTCGCTGAAGGTTTGAAATTTGGTTATTAAAAATTTTAGTTTGGTTTTTGCTTTCTTCTTCGGCCCTAGCACGCTTTTCAAACTCATCAAAAAGTCGGTTTACTTCATCCATTTCTCGTCTTAACCTTCTGAGCTGAGGATCAGATGGATCTCCTTCAGCTATAAGTTTATCGGCATCTTCATTTAGAGCCCTTCTGATAGCATTTCTTTGTTCAGCACCAATGGCAATAAATTGTGGTAAGTCCCAACCTTTTACTACTTTAATGGTAGCAAAGATCATGTTTTGTCTCATTCTAAGTTGTTTCTTTTGCCACAAGGCAATTGAACGATCATATTGTCGCCTCAAACGATCAACAGCATCAAGAGCATCTTTATCTGGAGGTGGAATGACGAAACATACACCAGGTACTTGGCACTCGATCCCTTTTCCGTTATGTACTCGCCATTTGGTGCGCCCTGAGTTATCAGTGAGAGTACATTCCTTGTTTCTTTCAATAACAAACTGAAAAAAATAAATACTCTAGCATTACATTTTGTTTGCAAAAAAGTCCAAAACAATTAGCAGTTCTGTGATGCTGGCGTGACTGAATCCAAGTTTTTACCCATCAGAAACATCAGCCTTTTCTAAAAATTTTGGCTTGCAAATTTTTTTGTTTCCAAATATGTCATTATGAATCAAAAAAAATACTGTTTTATTTTAGAGAGTAGTGGGTTATAAAGTTTTGATTAGAACTATTAAGCTATCGTAATGTTTTCAGAAATTTTACAAATTAAAACATAATTTCTTGAACTAACCTAAACTGTTTTTTACGTGACGTTTTGATTATCATTGATCTCTAATTATCAAGTACAAAACAAATATTTTAAATCATCCACCTTTATTTTATTTTTAAGAAAATCATATATAATGCTTGATTTAGGTAAGCCCAGGAACACTTATTTTGTTTTAATTAAATCTTCAGTCTTACAAGCATATTAAAAAATTGTAAATATTTGGAAATTTGCTTATGTGAAAGAATATTTTATATTCTAGAGCAAAAACATCGCAGATATTAACATTACATCGCTATAATTTTTATTGATTTTTTTTCCAAAAATAATTGTTAACATAAAATTGTTAATTGTTTATATTAATATTACTCTCAAGCTGCAAAAAGGAGATACGTTTTTAATTCATAATACAATATATAATTATTTCAATGCTTAAATTACACAGAAGTGAAGATTTTACAAAACGAACCAAAAAATATGTTACTTACGTCATTCTTCTTATAATTGCAGATGGCAGTGACAGTCATGGGTCGAGTAATTGGTTGTCTTCGTTGCTTAAGAGGATAAATATTTTGTGCTCTTGCTGTTACTGCTTGGACTTGATCTCCGAAAGTATTAAGTTCATCTCTTAAAGCTTGCATTCCTTGCAAGAGACGTTCGCCTACGTCTAAACTGAAATCTCCTTGACTGAATTCATTATTCATAATTTCATCTTTCCTAAAATAGAATTTTAGATTTATTACATGTTGTACAATAATACTTATTCTATTCCTCTTTCTTGTTGAGAGGGAGGGGAAGAATAAATAATTTTTTTAATGCTACAAAAATAATTTAAAATTAAAACAACAGCGGAATTCACTAGAGAGAGCAGCTTTCTCAACTTTTCTATATTTGGGATCCGAGTTTCCGTATCAGTTTTAATTACACCCAACTTTAACGGTTTTTTGGGGTTCTAATTAAATTTATTTTATTCATTTTTACTCTCGATAAACAAGTTCAACTACGTTTTTATCACAGACGTAGTAAGAAGTTTTGTTTTTAATTAGGGAAAATTGCCTCTACTTGAATATATTTAAAATATGTTAGCTGAGTTGCCAAATACTTTATATTTCTACAATATAAGGGAAAACCTAACAAAAAATAAATATCTCCTTTGAAGGAAAATTCAGTAGCATTTATTTCAGATGAGAGGATATATATTTGATATATTTTATAGTATAGTCCCTCCATCTTTTATTCTGAACAAAAATAGTATCTGACGTTTTCTCTATCACTCCATTGTTTTGCCATAATTTGACATTTTGTAATTTTTTTTTCTGCGCCTCTTATGTAAAGTGAAATACAAATTTTATGAGTACGGAAGTTTAATGCGTGGTATTTTAGAAAGAAAGATCAGTAAGAAATTACTTTATATGGTCAAAATACGTTGCAACCCTGTACGTCCTGTATCTCAAAAATATTATCATACAGGTGTATATTTCTTGGGGCTTTCTCCTCAGTTCATATTGTCGTTTCAGTTCTAACAATACATAAGTAAAAAAAAATGAGGTATTAACACATTGATATCATCAGATATAGAATCTGAAAACGCACCAATTTTGTCCAATAAGGTTTCCAATGCAATATATTTCAAAAAAAGTAACTTGGTTTATAGCTTCTCTGAACAACACCTAAGTCAGTTCAGTTTTATTCTGTGACGGCGATTAACAGGTGAGTAAGTAAGTAATTTTTTATCATTTTCTAGTTAATATGGAAAACTGTATTTGACTTACTCTCTAAGCCACTCTTCAGAGGTATGAATGTCGGCAAAGAATTGCTGATACACTCTGGTGTTCTGCAAATGAGTTTCGAGACAATGCGTAAGTTGAAGTAGCCAGGCCCATTGTGCGTTCATAGCGGCAAGATGAGCTTCAATAGCTTTGGTCGCAGGATGGTTTTGTAAGACTAGAGCTTCCCCACGTTCCAAAACTGAGTTGAATTGAATTTCGCGTTTTTCCAGTTCACTCATTAAGTGCTGAAAACGACAAAAGTATTAGAAATAGGAGTAGTTTGGTAATTAGTTCAATTTACCTCTCCACCACTCCCGTAATTTTGCTGCATTCAAAATTAGAGCCAATTTAAAATTATTTACTGATAATACGTTTATAAATATTTATTAATTACTTTAAAATAACATGACATAATATTGATAATGTTTATTTTATAGTTCTTATGGTGTTATTTTTTAATCAAGGTTAAAGGAAATGCATCAAACAAAGTAGTATTAGATTCTCGACGTCAAAATAAGGCAATTATATCTTTGGCGTTTTTGATAAATGAGACATGCCAAAGCTATGGCCCAGTGGTAATCTGCGCCGACACTGGTAGAGTACGAAAATTTGGTTTGTGCATGCTAGCTGAAAGATTAAGAGGTTAATTAGGTTACCCAGACGAGTATCGGTCCAAACCATACTAAAATACACTACTTTATGGTTTACATAATAAACCAATCCAAAAGTTGGAAATTCACACCATTGGTGGTGCAGTTATCTTCCGTAGGCGAGCTGCACAAGTTGATTAAGTATTCAAGAGATATTCCAGATGTATAGGCCGCTGAGGTAGGACGTATATGTACTTGTTGCCATATTATACTTCTGTATAAGAAATTTCCTTTATATAACGGGAGCGAGGCCCTTAATACGACACTGGCCTATTTAAAGCTAATTAAAAGTTTTTGTAGATCGCCCGTTATAACATTTAATTTTTTCAGTTAATCTCTTATTAATCAACACATACAAACGCACATAATTCCAAATTTGTGTGATTAAAATAGGAAAATAACAATTATTTTGATAAAGATTAACCTCAGCGGCATCAAAAACGTGAATTCTTTTGCATAAAAAAGTTAGCAGAATATGTTGTTTTAAAGTGGTGATATAATTCCTGCATTAAAGGAATCGATGATAACCAATGACAATATTAACTTGACATCATTTCAAAATCCGAATAATGTTTTTTTCTACATAACTTTACAATCAATGTTTTAAGATTTTTTCTTAACACTCTGTATACTATTAACGATACATATTTTTCTAAGATTTCTCTAGTTAATTATATTTTAATGTCTAGAATCTACCACTACTATATGTTATCATGCTAGTACAGGCATGTCGATTAGAATACCATCACGATATATGAATTGGTAGCTACAATATCAGCGGCGACAACAATAAGTAATAATCATTTTATTACATTATACGTTGAGAAATTCAAAAATAGTGGTTCTAAAATTTCTAAATATTCGATTTGTTTATGTAATTTAACTCATCTATCTCTCTACCCGAAGTACCTATATACTTACCTCAAAATATTTTTCAACTCCCTCTATATCTAACTTAATATCACTCCAATCTCTGGTAACTTCAATTTCTTCTTTTTCATTAAGCCATTGCAACTCTCTTGTTGCCGATTGAATAAAGTCATACAAACTTTCCAAATCATTCGCTCGGTTTGTACTAAACGACAATAGTTCTGCATATACTTTTTGTAATTGACCTAAATGTTGATTGTATAACGACAATTCCTCCCCGTTAAAGTATTGTCTTGCTTTAACACATTGTTCTACTTTGGAATGGTACTGTTCAATAGTCTTATGCTCACGTTGGTGAATATCACGTTCTTGTTGGACGGAAGATAGGTCAGTGCCATAATCAGCCTTTCTCAATTGTTTCTAAAAAATGTAATAAAGTAATTTTAAATGGTGGATAGGTTAATGAACAGGTAATAAGTGGCACATACAGTGATTGATGGAAAGTATACGATTTGTAAGAATTTTTATTAAAATTAGTTTAAAAAATCATTTGCAAATCGTTCCTACAGAAAAGGAAAAATAACAGTTATTTAAAAATTCACGACAAGAAAGAGTTTATAACCATTTTGAGCACGATAGTTTGAACCTGAACTAACATTCACAACAGTGCAAGAAAAGATTACAACTTTTTTCACTGTTTTACTTACCAACTTATTTTTACACCACTCGATATGTTCCTGAAGTGACCTGAAATGTGGGTTGGTTTCAATATTTCTGGTTTCCTGTACAGTTTTAATATGTCTTGTAACAGTTCGTTCTTCCACTGGAAAACTCATATTAGCCAATGGCCCAACAATTTTGTTGTGCAAATGATGCCTTAAGCGCACCCATTTTTCGTGTAGTTTATTAACCCTTTTGTCTAGTTCGCCAGCCTAAAATAAAACAAAATACAGAAACTTTATGTATTCCGTAATATGAAGCAAATGTTATATAACCTTAGCTATAATCTTTGCATAAAGGGATATGATATATTAATAATTAAGAACCTTGAAACTAACCAGAGACTGTTTGTACTGTTTAATATTAGCGGAGTAGGGCAATTGGGTCTCAGAAATTTTAGTATAACTTCTCATGTGGTAACTCAAGCGACCTGAGTGGGGAAGTGTTAGGTAATTTACTAGTTTGAAATCAGCAAAGTGTTTTGTTCGTGTTTAGCAAACGTTTCTTGTATTTAAAAATATGTGACGTGTCTCAAGAATTTATTCCGACCGGCAAAACGGTTAGATGAAGTTGCATTACAGAGATTTAGCAGCGATGAAAGACTCTGCGATACATGTACTAGAAGCGAGCCTACGGCTATTACGATGCTTAAATTTTTTGATAAAATATGAGTCAATAAGAAATTGTAGATTAAGTCAGTTTACCAAGGCAACTGAGCCTTTATAAGTTGGTCTTTGTGGATACCAAATTTAGATTTATCTATTCACGTCAAATGTAAGATTGAGAAAACTTTGATAAATTATATTAACAGAGCAGTGTAGATTTGTCATTTGAAATTTTTTCAATTTTACTAAATCAATTTATTTTTTATCAATGCATCGTGATTTGTGATTCATAAGCTTTCAATAAATTATGCTAGCTTGAATCTAAATGAGATTTAAAATTATGCTAAGAAAATATTATTTAAGTTCAATAAAAATTAGCAAGAACATTAGGGTAATTACATTTTCGTCTTAATTGAGTCTAGATTCAACGAAGTTTAGCAATTTCATAAATAAATAACTATGACATTTTAATCTGTTATTTAAAGCAACATCTAAATATCTATGTCTAAATCAACACCTATTTTCAGTACTAAATTGTGCAGCTCTAAACAGGTGTTTTTTTTTCACTACTTCTTGTTTAAAATATTACATAAATAGTAACATTTTTTTTGGTACATGTTCTTATTACGAGTCAAGGGATATTTGTAGCATATACCCATTCTTTATTTTAGAGAATCTTTTAGACAGCTTATAGAACCAACAAATAAGACTGGAAGAAATTGATATCTAAGTTAGATTGTCAACCAGTAGATGACGATTTCCTAAATAGTTTGGGCACGTTACACGCAGACAAAATGTTAATCTTGAAATATTCCAGGGAAAGGTCGAAGGCGCGAGATCTTATGAGAGTTGTTCTATATGCTGGATTGACGAAGGCAAAAAATTTATTGAGATTTGACTTCAAAAAAATATAAGATTTGCACTACATAGGGATAGGGGGAACGAAATCACTAGCATAATATTATGCTAGACAAACATGAGGTCAGGACACTTCAATAATTCGAATGAAGAAAAATATATATTTAAAATTTTAATCAGAATTAAGAAATATGACATGCGGGGTATTATATTTAAAGAATATAGATTTATTATATTACACTCCCATGAGTACTGAAGAACACATTAGCCATCCTTCTGACTGACTGATGAAACTATTTGATGGCTAGCATTAAATATTATAAATATCAACCTAACCATAGAATCGTCTATGATCTAACTTATAAACACTGTGACAGAAGTAAAAAAAAATAACATCAAGGATGTTACTGCACCATTTTTAATATTAAAATTCCTCGACAACTTACCTGTGGATATCTACCATTACGTAAAGTATTTACATCCGTTTTCAGAGATTGGATAGCTTGCTCTGTAATGACAAGTTCATGATCAATTTGGTCAGCTATTTTTTTGGCTTCCAGTGGGTGGAGTCGTTCGATCCTTCTCGATTCGTGCTCAATGGCTTGCTCGATTTGGTCAAGGTTAGCATCGGTTTGTTTAATCTCCCTGAAAAAAAAAAGAATGTCCCCGTAATTACAGGAAGGATGAGGATTTTATATTCATTTTTTTATTTATAAACTAAATTTCTAAACTTCCTCAAATTTATAGATGCAAAAAAAAAACTATTATAACACAACTCTTTAAGGGAAGCTAGAGCATGATGATGCTAGTGAACCTTGTAACTAGAAGAGATACGACGATTTGCGGCAGTAGTAACAATTCATTTTTTACAACGTGTATATCAGTAAAAGGAAAATTTTATATGCTAACCATTTTCACTAAAATTAATTTACTATGAGCCTTTACCTATATTAAATTGTTAAAAAACCTACTTAGTTATTATATATTATGACTCTTAGTTATACAGATTCAAGAACTTCAAAATACAATTAAATATTTTGACAATTCGATTCGGCTCACATTTTAAATTTGCTATGTGAATCTGTACATAAGTCTCCGGATGTGTCTTGTGATTTCAGAACAAGACTAAAAATTTTAATATTTGTAGACTACCCGAAACTGGTAAAACAAAAACGGTAACAATATATATTTATATTTTTACCTACATTGTAGTAAAGGTAAAACAGAAAAAATGTTTTACAAAGAGCAAGTTTTCCATATTTAGTCTATAAGAAAAAGTCTGTTTTTCGTACTAAGCCATAAACTTTATTACTTACCTGTGTACTTTTTCGGCTAATCTCTGCAATTTTTCTAATCGTTTAATTTCATCAATAATGTGCCTGTCGCGCTCTTGGTATGCGTTCATAAGTCTTTGCCAATTTCTTTCGATATTATCAATGTGCAAATCTGGTTCAATATCAACCTATCAGAAATGATAAACGTTAAATATGGAATTTATGAAAAAAAATTTTTTTTCCTATTTTAATGTTTCCATATAGGGAAGAAATCAACATAACGGCCCTTAAATTATTTAAAAAAGCTTGACACGGCAAAACGAGACTGTAGTGATGTTTGATCACTCTACAATGTGAAGGGTGTTTTTTTAGAGGTTAGGTTTTTAAATTAGCAACACTATTTCTAATGACTGTACATTTAACAGTTGATTTGTAGTCAGTACGTTTTGCCATTTCACCATGAATATACTTACGCCAGAACAACGCTTGCAAACTGTGCAAATTTATTTTGAGATCCATGGTTCAGTTCGCCAAACTTACCGTGCGCTACATCCATTTTACGGTCGACATAATCGTCCATCCGAGCAAGTTATTCGGCAAACCATGGATCGTTTTCGCACTACATACACTCTGGTTGATAATACGCATCCACAAAGACGCCGTACAGTGCGCACAGAAGTTATTGGTGCTGTGAAACGTAGTATTGAAGAGAACCCGAATGAATAGATTCGCCATCCTGCACAACAATTGGAGGTGTGCCCATCCAATTTGTGAAAGATTTGGGGAAAGGTCTTAGATTACGAGCTGACAAGATCCAGCTTGTGCAAGAGTTGAAACCGCGTGACCATCATGCGCTCCGTACATTCAGTGAATGGGCTGAAAACAATATTCAGCTTGATCCTCTTTCATATTTCTTTAAAGATGATGCCGGCCAGAACGTTACCGTCAGTGGAGAGCGCTATAGAGCCATGATTGCGGACTTCTTCGTTTCTCAGTTTAATAATATTGATGTGATAAAGCTTTGGTTTCAACAAGATGGCGCAATATGCCACACAGCGCGCGACACCTATTTATTGCGGGAAATATTCAATGAGCGCATAGTTTCGCGTAATGGACGTGTGAACTGGCCTCCACGATCGTGTGACCTCACACCTAGGGATTACTTTCTTTGGGAATATGTAAAGTCATTAGTCTACGCCGATAAACCACAACCGTTGGACCACTTTGAAGTCAACATTCGTTGCGTAATTGCTGATATATGGCCCCAGTTGCTCGATAAAGTGGTCAAAAATTGGACTTCCCGATTGCGATTCATTCGAGCCAGCCGTGAACCTCATATGTCCGAAGTCATATTTAAACACTAATGACATACAATAACCTTTTAAATAAAGCCAAAACCGTAGCTATTAACATTATTTACACGTGTTTTATTTCATTTTAAAATTGCATACCTCTAAAAAAACACCCTTTAGAATTAAAAAGCATGTCAAAACCTAAAAAATATCATTGTGTATTTGGGTATATTTTGAATGAATTTAGTGATAGAACACGTTACGTGAAATTCTCCTAGAATTTTGAGCACAATTAAAAAACATAGTGAGATACGGAGTAATTCATTTCAAAGTTGTCATTGATTTTAAGAGACTGCATTTTCAAAAACATTTTCAGAATCCAGAAAATTACCGCTATTTTTTCAGAATTCGATAGCCAGACGAATTGTGTTATAGAACCGGTAATATTTGATGTAGTTATAAGAAATGTCACGTTGTACATTCATGCAGATAAATGAGTTCATGAGATATTGAATATATTTAAAAAATTGCTAGAAAAATTTAATTTAAATTGTCTTTTGTTCTTTATCTGAAATCAAGTAAAAACTGAATGTTTCATCATTCGTGTTTATGCTTCTTGTGGTTCAGTGACACTTGTCTGATGATTGGTTATAACATAAAATTATCTTTACCACATTATATTGTTCCAAGTAACCAAGCCTACCGGCACATCAGCAACTGACCACTCAAATCAACAATGTTTGACTTATTCAACAGAAAAGGTATTTATTCCTTACAGAGAAAATTACGTATCTCTTGCCAGAAGATCGACATAATACGCAAAATATAGCTAAATATAGGTCAATTACCTGTCTCTATAGGATAAGGTGATAACATCTTACTTGAAACAATGTATCCGCGCACATTGCGAGCAAAATAATATCACAGCAATTTAGAAAAAATATTGTGCCGTAGGTGCAGAAGCGGATCCAGGGGGGTCGCACCCCCCCCCCCCCAAAAAAAGCTTTAAATTAAAAAAATATAAATTTGCCCCTGCCTGCTGTATTAGGAGCGTGAATGTCGCTCACACCCCCCGCCCCTTCCCAGTCAATAACTTCCTGTCGATTATCATATTGTACTCTTGTGATATAGCTCCCCTCCTCACAAAGAGTTTGGATCCGCACCTGCATAGATGCGATGGGTTGCAAAAAGGAACGGATTATCGACTGATGTTATATGTAATCAAAAACAAATCTTTTCATCGCTTATGAGGAGTACAAAAAAACCTTCGATTCGTACGGCTGTAGTAAATATGTATGGGAGTTGATATGCAAATTGCTTCCATTTTAGATCGCATTATGACAACATTGAGAACTAGGATCCAAATGTAGGTTCCTTCGAGCAACATCATCAAATCGGGTATAATTCTGTTACGAAGAGGCATATTTCAAGGCGATTTATTAAACACATTATGTTTCTGCATTTTCGTGAACCCTCAATCATGGCTTTAGTATTAGGAACAATACCGAGGACGTGATATAAATGGATAATCCTAAACTGACGGCTGCCAGTTGGAATAGACGTTCTAAAATATGGAGGAGTTCTTCGGGGATATTGGAGTGCGTGCGGCTTTGATAAATCTCTAGTTGTGTTCGTTAAAAAAATTCCAAGCTGTTCACCCGTAATCGTGAACGATATGACAATCAAATGTACACTGAAAGAAGAGGAAAAAATGATTTGAGGATTCCGGCCCATAAAACTACATTTTTCGAATCAAGTACATATTAAAGAGCTTTTCGAGCTTTTCACACTCTGGCAGATGAAATAAAAAGCATTGGTAGTATGAGAAGCTTTAGGAGAAGGGTGATCTCATGTGCAATGGATGTGTTTTTATACCTTTCAGTAGTAATCTTATTAACTTTTGTGGAACGATTTTAAAATGCAGTTGTAATTAACTTAATTATTAGCGCCATACATGTCATTTCATAAGGATTTTAATAACATGTTAATGTATTATTATTGATTCAAAATATTTTAATTGTGTCCTATCTTTATACATATAAGTATCTTGGCCAAAAAAATTTAATTTTAATTATAGTTACTGTTACAGTTTATTAGTAGACTTTTCTTTTTTGGTGTACGTTGCTCTGATCTCTGTAACTGTACTGGCAATAAAGAATATAAAAAAATATTAAGACTTAAACTTTACCTCTCCGACACTCCGGAAATATTTTTCTAGATCTCTAAATAATTGATGACAATACTGTTTGTCTCTCTGTCTTGGTGGAATTTCATCGGTGCGGAATCTTGAAGATTCAGCAGCGAGTTTCTTCATTTCAATTAATGTAGGAGGGAAAGAGCGGTCCTGAAATTAAAATACATTTTAAGAAATTGCATGATTAATAATTTAGATATATATATATATATATATATATATATATATATATATATATATATATATATATATATATATATATATATATATATATATATATAGTATTTGTAACGATTTATATTTCATCAAAAATCGCTAGTGCTTTATTTCATTAAATACGGAAAAGTGTGCCATTTAATGCAATAATAAAAAACCGAACTAAAATCTTTAGCAAAAATAATCCAAGAATAAAGTATCTGATAGAAACTGCAATGTAATTATCATTTCTCAAAAAATGTTGGAATGTATATAAGTACGTATAAAGTTTTTTTTCAAAACTTTTGGTGTCTTTTTTATCACTTGCCCAGTAAGTAAGTATTTAAATGACTGGGTAATGATGACTGAAGTTACAGATATTATGGAAAATTAATAAAATATGTGCTACTGAATTTAGCAACGGTAGGTGTGAGCGAACATTAGCTAAATATTTATGCAATTCAATGACATCATAAATCAATATTTACATAAAACATTTTATAACTTCCCTTGGTGTTAGTTAGCTATGCCAAGAAAAAAATAACGTATTAAAAAATGTTCAATTGGATAAAAATTTGCATAGAGAAAGTTATTTTGTATACATTGATTTTTAAAAAATAATCTTTATTTACTAACTATATCTATAATATTATTTTATAATACTTATCCAATATATTACATAAGTAACTATATTAACTAATGTTAAGCGAACGTTCTTGGTACTATCACCAAATTTCTTGTCTGATGTAAATTAGCTCTATAAATGTCTATTTTTGTATTACTATATAATTCATATTTTCTCCTTAAATTATAGATATTTTTTTAGCTTTTTATAATTTATTGAAATGAAAAATTTGACTTGGTAATCTTACATTTTTCTCCAAGAAATTGTTGACCCATAATCCAGTAAATTCAAATATTCTATTAACAATAATATGGTAAATATTTTCAACTTCAAGCCAGAGATAGCTTTTTAATGTTTTTTTACCTCTTCTTACGACATTGTAATACTTTTTAAATTATTTTTGCAAATCCAATGGCTTAATAAATCGACACACTGTATTTAATAGTAATAACAAAATATAGCGTATTGTCAAAATCTTCGATCATACTCTAGATATAAACAACAATAGATTTGTCTGAAGGCTATTTATGGTCGGTGGGGGAGACGCTTTTTTGATGTTTGACAGACATAAACATATTTACATATCTTGTCTTTCAGTTTAATTGCTTGTCGTGACTTTTTTCGGTGTTTTTAAGTGTTAGAAATTACTATAAATGCGAAGTTTACAATTAATATTAACAAAAAGAGGATTTAAAAACTTATTTTTATCGGTAAATATTGTTAGATTGTTTACATATTGAAAATAACTTCGAACATACCCCTGTAGAATTAGCATAACGTCAGAACTAGGGCCCGGTTGTTTGAACGCTGAATAACGTAATAATATTTTTATTTATATTTGATAAAGTGTTGATAAACAGTAGATATTTAATTTCTTGGTACAGACATGCCGATTTTATGCTATCCTTTTCTAATTGCATTATTTAAACGAGTATCATCGGTACGTCCTTCGAACATACCCCTGGGTACGTCAATTCTGAAAACAAAGTATGAATATATGGTTGCCTAAATTTTTATTATTGTTATTTTCAATATGTAAACAATCTAACAATATTTACCGATAAAAATAAGTTTTTAAATCCTCTTTTTGTTAATATTAATTGTAAACTTCGCATTTATAGTAATTTCTAACACTTAAAAACACCGAAAAAACTCACGACAAGCAATTAAACTGAAAGACAAGATATGTAAATATGTTTATGTCTGTCAAACATCAAAAAAGCGTCTCCCCCACCGACCATAAATAGCCTTCAGACAAATCTATTGTTGTTTATATCTAGAGTATGATCGAAGGAAAATAACAATAATAAAAATTTAGGCAACCATATATTCATACTTTGTTTTCAGAATTGACGTACCCAGGGGTATGTTCGAAGGACGTACCGATGATACTCGTTTAAATAATGCAATTAGAAAAGGATAGCATAAAATCGGCATGTCTGTACCAAGAAATTAAATATCTACTGTTTATCAACACTTTTTGAAATATAAATAAAAATATTATTACGTTATTCAGCGTTCAAACAACCGGGCCCTAGTTCTGACGTTATGCTACTTCTACAGGGGTATGTTCGAAGGTCAAAATTGTTTGACTTATAGGGATCAATGCAAGAAAAAAAAAGATCCTTTAAGAACTTGCGTTCAGAACTACTTCATTTAACGTAAACGATGAAAGGTAGTATCTTAAAATCCGTTTATATATAATAGACATAGTATATTGACCTGCATAATTTGGTTGATGTATCCGGTGCTGTTACCGGGTCGAGTTAAAATATTTAAAGCCGATGATTCCAATACAACTTTAGTATTCATATTTTAAAACGGCAATAATAGATAGGGGAGAAATAATCTTCGACGTTAGGTAAAAAAAAAACAACTTTAATAAATACACATACACACACACTTAATGGTGTCCAGCTTTGTCATAAATGAAAAAATAATATAGCGAGGTAATAGTTGAGTCTACGTGACTATTATAATTGTCTCGTCGCGATTTACTTCGCCCTGAGGTATAGAATTAAACAAAAAAATTACGAGGTCGATATTTGTTGTTTTTTTCACGTTTTGTCTTGCTCTTGAGAAAACTACTTAAACCCAAGCTATCGGTCAAGCGAGGCAAAACCTAAATTTTGATTTCTGCGGTGCACAGGAATATACAGATTTATAAAAGGGGATATTTTTGGAATAATTACTCCTGAATACAATTATTTATATGTTTTGCAACACCCATATTAAAATTAATTTATGTCGTTAAAATTATACATTAAATTTACCTGCATAAGGCTGTATTTCTCTCGCATCCACATATGCAAACTGGAGGCAATTTCCCTGTATTCTTGTACCCTCTGTTGGGCAGCGGAATCATAAAGTGGGTGAATCGGTGGTGGTTCCGGGAACACCTCATGTAGCGATGAGATATAAGTAATGAGCGACTTCTCATCAGGTTCGTGAGTATCGACATCTACAAAGAAAAAATTCTTTCTTAACATTAAACACGGGATTTTTATATTAACACTTTTTTTGGGATTATATTTCCTACATTCTTTATGCATTAGACCTCATATTTGCACATAAAGAAAATGTCATTTTTATAATGGTTCTCATCAAAACGACTCGTAAAATATAATATAAACTATTTATATTATGAAATTACATACATGTAAACAGTCAAGGCTTAAACACCTAAAAAATTATTGGACTTTTTATCAAAACGATTCAAAATCTAAAGAAAAGACATTGTATCAGAAACTAAAAATGTATAAACTTTTTTTTCAGTATAGAAGACTAGAGGAAATAAAAAACTATAATTAATATAATAATTTAAAAATATTTGAACATTTACGCTGCATAATCATGACAAAAATATTATACAACACTAATTGTATCACAAATAAAATAGCGGGCATAATTTCTATTTTTTTTTTAACACGGAAGTTTTGAATTTGATGTAGCAAAAAATAACTAAATAAAGGGTAAAAGAAGCTGCAGCATTAGGAATATTGTAATATGTGATACGATTAAAAATAAGGGCATATGTATCTCCAAGTCTAGAGTCGATTTATATAAATATAGTCATAATTTTGATACAAAACATGTGTTTTGATTGATCTGCTAATAGCAAAATTAGGCGTTACAGAGTTACCAACTTTCCATGAAAAAATTTAAAGTTAGGTGGGAGGAAAATTAAATTTAATGACACTTTGATATTAGCTGATTTAGCATACTTAAATGGGTCTATCTAAGAGATGTAGAGACTTCCTCTAGACTCCTCGTTTAATTTGAAATGCCAATTTTTTTGGTGAGAATTATGTCGCTAAAACAATTTTCTCTTAAGAAAGGGTAAATAAAACGATCAAATCAGCAGATATTTTTCCCTTAGAGATTTTCTACTTCTGTTTATTATACTCTTTTTGTATGCAATTTTGAGAAGATTTATTAGTTATTTTTTTATACGTAATCAATTGTTCAATATATAACATCCAGGCTATGGAGTTACCACGTATAGAGCACCGGTTTCCATCAGGTTACCGAAGTTAATCTACGCTGGGCGCGGTAAGTACTTGGATGGGTGACCCCTTGGGAACACCGAGTGCTGTAGCACAAAGAGTGAAAACTAGGGGTTGGTTGAGTGTCGAGGACCGTGGTTCGGTACCCACGTTAAGCTATAGGTCCCGTCACTAAAATATCCTATGGGTTGACCTTAATTAATAACTACTACTACTACTAACATGCACTTAAAATGTTTATTTTTTGGTTATTGAAACAAAAAAAAAACAGTCGATTTTATGTTCGCTAAATTAGTTTTCACTAAATTTTCTTTAATAAAGAGGAAGTTAAAATTGACAAGAAGGGAATTCTTCTGATCTGACTAATGCTCATTAAAAGGGCAGATTAGGTGATTAAAATTATTTAATTTTCAACAAACAGCTGATAATCAGAACGTGTACTAGCTGTAATATATATTATAAATAGCCCGGTAAAGTCTCAAGGCTAAATGATATTAATTGTTTAACATGCATGATACCGTAAATCCGCTTTTTTGGTATAAGAATAATATTATAATTGTTAAGCAGACGACTTTTGTATAAAATGCACTAAAAAAACTGCAAGTAAAACATTAAAAAATTGTTCTAGTTTTCTGTAATACCATGTCCTTATCCTTCAGGACAACGTGAGAATTCACGACGTAGCCAGATTCCTTGCTGTTTCCCATGAGTGACTTTTCTGTTTAGAAACTTGAAAATTATGTGAAAGCAAGTTAGTTTTTTGTTGATCAGGACCAGTAGAAACAATATACTGCCTATTTGGAAAGTTAAATCAGTCAAGATCAAGTGGTTGTAGCATGACGTAAGTCCATTGAGGTTACGGCAAATTATGCAAATAAATTGCCTGATTAAATACAGGGACGAATTTAAAGTACTCTTCTTAAGAAAATAAAAATATTTTCAATAAAAAAAATCTCAGATTACAATGGACAACAGCCAAAATGTATCTAAAATAAAGTCGACTAAACCTTACCATTTTACGAGTGCTAAAACCGAAACTAAACTTTTCTTATTAATATTAGTTCAAGTTTTAGAGATACGTGATTATATATTAAGAATGTAACCGCAAGAATGAACGTCGTATATTTGAATTGTTATTAAAAAACTTGTTCTTGAAAATTGCAACTAAGTTTTTAATTTCATTGTCGTTTTTGTGTTCAGCGCCCCAAAAATTAAAAAAAAATACACTTTTCATACAAGATACAATAAACTAAAATTTGTTGCGTAGTGTATTAAAATAATCTATTAAACAACAAACATGTTGTCTAAATAAAAATTAGTATTATTCAGAAAATACTTTATTAACGGAAAAAATTAATGAATAAATGAACTTAACTTTCGAATCAAACTTCTGGGGACTCTCAAAATTTGGGGCCCCTGTCGAGCGCCCTTATGCAAATCCGACCCTGGATGGACAGTATTTTTAGTGTCTCCAGTATTAATAAAATAAATTGATAACAAAACTTTACAACTGCAATTCCAAGAATTTTAATATAAATATGTCGAGTTCTTTAAATACCGATAGACTCTTTTTTGTTTTATTATTATTTTTTTATATTATGCGCAATAAAGGTAACAATTAACCTATTATTTGTTTATTAGTCATGATTAATAATATTTACATTAACCTAATACGTGAAGACTAGTAACAATAAGTGAAGACATATAAAATTAAATAATCCCATAAGGAGAAATACACTGTACTAAAATAATTTAATTAAGTTAGGGAGGTCAAAAACCTTAACAAATCTAGTTTTTTCTACGGGAAGCTTTTAATATTTATATATAAACAATATTTATATATAAACAATATATATATATATATATATATATATATATATATATATATATATATATATATATTTATGCGGTTTTCACGGATTCCTCCGTGTAAGATGCAATAGCCGTGGATATATCCACATTATGCCGTTGTAGTGCTGAAATCACATTCAGTAAACGTACAACTATATGCAGCTCCGTGTATAAATGAATTAAAATGCTAACAGTAAATGCGAACTTCGTTCCAACCATATCCTTTCCGTGTTAGAGGTTGCACAGTTTGAACAAATTGCTAAGGAACACAATTTATCCTATTTCACCACCATCGAGATGGTGGCCTACGTGTACCACCATACCGAGAAGAAAGTCAAAACTTACCCTCCCCGCTACAGTGATACGGCAGAGGTACATGTTTCGTCTCTATTAGACTCATCAGGGTACCGACATGCACCTGGCTGTGCAAAGGACAGATCGGAAGGAAGCACGCAAAATACTGAACGCGGCTTCGCCGACCTCCCGCCGGATGGCGTATATATATTTATGCGGCTTTCACGGATTCCTCCGTGTGAGATGCAATAGCCGTGGATATATCCACATTATGCCGTTGTAGTGCTGAAATCACATTTAACAAACGTACAACTATATGCAGCTCCGTGTATAAATGAATTAAAATGCTAATAGTAAATGCGAACTTCGTTCCAACCATATCCTTTCCGTGTTCATTTATACACGGAGCTGAATATAGTTGTACGTTTGCTGAATGTGATTTCAGCACTACAACGGCATAATGTGGATATATCCACGGCTATTGCATCTCACACGGAGGAATCCGTGAAAGCCGCATAAATATATATACGCCATCCGGCGGGAGGTCGGCGAAGCCACGTTCAGTATTTTGCGTGCTTCCTTCCGATCTGTCCTTTGCACAGCCAGGTGCATGTCGATACCCTGAT
Organism: Diaprepes abbreviatus; assembly: GCA_034092305.1. NCBI lineage: Eukaryota > Metazoa > Arthropoda > Insecta > Coleoptera > Curculionidae > Diaprepes > Diaprepes abbreviatus. Next base: position 2,691,574 of record JASJET010000032.1, read on the forward strand.
GAGTCTAGTAGAGACGAAACATGTACCTCTGCCGTATCACTGTAGCGGGGAGGGTAAGTTTTGACTTTCTTCTCGGTATGGTGGTGGAATAGGATAAATTGTGTTCCTTAGCAATTTGTTCAATTTGTGCAACCTCTAACACGGAAAGGATATGGTTGGAACGAAGTTCGCATTTACTGTTAGCATTTTAATTTATATATATATATATATATATATATATATATATATATATATATATATATATATATATATATATATATAATCTTGTAATATTATATGAGTTGTCTAACCAAACTCTCTAGGCTTTTTTTTACCAATAACTGGAATAGGTTTTTCAAAACATTCTTCATTAAAGCAACTTTTTTTTAATAAACACTTCACTTATTTGAGCCAGCAAAATATACCACTAATACAAACAAAAGCCTACACAGTGGGGACATAAATTATCTCTTCCTCTTCCAGATTAAAGTAAATTCCCTCTCAAAAGAGATGCATTATCGAGAAAACTATAGATTAGATGAAATGAAATAGATAAGATTAGTCTCTGAAGTTTTAATATGATAATTTGATTGTCGTGTTTCGAGTGATTAAAATTAGTTAGAAATACTAATTTAATCGCTGATAGCTGAACTAACTACCTAAATTTCAAAAAAGAGTTAACAGATGACATACTCCATGATACCGTCTTGTATTTATTTTCTTTAGGAGTCTAGGAAAATATCGATAAAAATATTTCCAGGAGAAAATAAAGTCATATGATTTTGCATATATTTAAGGTCAAATCGATTATGAACTTCTGAGGGTTAGAACATTATGGGCGATTAAATTTGAATTTATGGGAAACTTTAATAGCTCATAACTCCACAATTGCAAAAATTTTAGAAAATAAGAGAATTAAAAAACCTTCTTGATTCCTTAATATATTGCATCACTCCACTTTCTATTTGAAATTTCTTAGTAGCATAAGCGATATCGTTTAACTAGGATTTTATTCGGTAGCGTTACCTGGTTCAAAAGTCACCAAAACATAGTGAAATGGGAGTAATAATTCTAATTCAGTTTCAGAAAAGGCCCCTTTACATTATTTTGACCAATTTAAGAATATTAAGACAAAACAATTACTTAATAGTTATTTCCTTTTTGCAAACTGAAAACTTCCAAACCGATGAAAAGATCGATATTGGAATTATTTCAGCTACCACATTTAAAAGTAAAATAAAATTATTAAAAAAGTACTATAAGCCGTTCTATCTTGCAAGTTATTGAAAAGTCAAAAAATAGAACTATTTTGAGGTTTTTCATGTAAGGGTCAGTGGCGTAAACAGTTTTTTATAGGTTCAACTACTTCGGAGAAGGAAATCAAAATTACCTTTTTTTAAATGGGGCACCCTATACCGGGTGTCAACGAATCTATTAGACAAGTCATAATTTCTAGAGTATTATGTGTATCAAAATGAGAATTAGTACAGGTAAATGGTATGTGAAGGAGAGAGTTTTCGCATATTTTCCACTTTCCAGCCACTTCCGGTTTCACCGGAAATGGCCCCGGTTTTGAATTTTTAAATGGAACACCCTGTATATTTTAACATTTTTGGATTTCTGAGACAATTCTAGATCAGAATGTGACATTTTAAAAACTTTTTACGTCTACTTCATTTTTTTAGAGCCACTTTTAAAATTGCATCTAGGTGGCCATGATCGGACGCAAAGTTTTAGTTACTAGTATGAAAGACAGGAATAAGACAAGTTGACAAAATTACGTTTTCATTTCTAACTATTAATTTTCAAATGTCGACTCCTTTTTGACAACTACTTTTCGAAAAAAGCATTCTTTGACGAATCTAACGGTACTAATTTATTTGCGATTGGATTAGACATAAGAACAGAAATTAAATATTATTAAGCAAAATACTGGATAATTTATTTACTTATGACAAGTGCGCCATGGACAGCCATGATGCATAATAATTTGCAACTGTTTTTATCAAGTCTTCTTTGGAAAACAAAGCACTCACTTAAGTAGATAATGACAGTGACATACGCTCTAAGAACAGACGTAAAAGTTTCTTAATTTTCGTTGAGTTTAGTTTAAATTTTCGTTAAAATAATGTATACTCAAAGTGAAAAAGTGGATATGTTATTAATATTTGGAGAGTGTCATAGAAATTCAAGGAATGCTGCCGAGTTGTATGCTCATAGATATCCGAATCGGCAACATCCAGCCCATCAGTATTTTCCGTATGTCGAGACTCGTTTTAGGCAAATAGGAAATCAAGAGGCGGAACAGAGGTTTATCATAAATGAAGAGACTGAGATTAACGTACTTGCTATGGTTGAGGTTGATAAAACAGTTTCGTTAAGAAAAATTAGTCAAGAACTGCAGATAAGTTATGAATCAGCAAGAAAAATACTGAAAAAGCATGGATATCGAGCATTTAAATATCAGTTACATCAACATTTGTATACTGAGGATGGCGATAGACGGGTAGTGTTTTGTGATTGGCTGCTTCAAAATCATAGAGTTAACCCAAATTTTATCGATTTTATTCTATTTTCCGACGAATCCCGATTTACAAATAATGGTATGTTCAATAAGCAAAATACTCGGTACTGGGCCCAACAAAATCGACATGAAATGAGAGAGGGCAATTTTCAAGAAAGATTTGGCGTCAATGTCTGGGCTGGTATCGTTGGAAACAGAATAATTGGGCCAATATTGTTTCAAGGTCAGTTAACAGGGGTTAGATACTTAGGTTTTCTTCAAAATGAAATCGAAAATCATCTCAATGATATACCTTTGGCAGTTTTACGGCGAATTTACTTTCAACAAGATGGAGCACCGCCTCACAATACTAGAGAAGTTCTTAATTGTTTAATAGAGCATTTTAATAATCGAATTATTGCAACTAATGGTCCGGTACGGTGGCCAGCCCGCTCACCGGATCTTACTGTGCTCGATTTCTTTGTCTGGGGATATGTTAAAGAAAGGGTTTACTATGGAGCAGCCCCAGCTACTCTTGAAATATTAGAAGAAAGAATTTTAGGGGCATTAAGAAGTATAACGCCCCAAATGCTACAAAACGTGTTGAGAGAAACAATTGAACGAGCTGAAATGTGTCGTGAAAAAGAAGGAATGCGCTTTGAACATTTACTACACTAAACTTTTTAACAAATTCAGCTACTGTACTAAATATTTTAAGTGCGTCGTCTAAGTTATTAGTTTATTTTGTTAGTTTTTTGTTAAATTTTTAATCCAATTCCTGTCTTTCATACTAGTCACTAAAACTTTGCGATTGTATTTTTTTGACATCAACTAAGGCCGTTAGATTAGTTTGCGTCCGATCATGGCCACCTAGATGCAGTTTTAAAGTGGCTCTAAAAAAATGAAGTAGACGTAAAAAGTTTTTAAAATGTCACATTCTGATCTAGAATTGTCTCAGAAATTCAAAGATGTTAAAATATACAGGGTGTTCTATTTAAGAATTCAAAACGGGGGCCATTTCCGGTGAAACCGGAAGTGAGCGGAAAGTGGAAAATATGCGAAAACTCTCCTTTTCACATAACATTTACCTGTACCAATTCTCATTTTGATACACATAATACTCTAGAAATTATCACTTGTCTAATAGATTCGTTGACACCCGGTATATTTTGAATAAAGTCCTCTGGGGTTTCTGTGAGAATATTTAGATATTCGTCATATTTTTGTACTGAAATTTTCGATCAGTTTCTTCTTAATAATGGCAGACTTTGTAAAACTTTGAGAAAAACGAAAAATTCGACATGCTCGTTTTTTATATTCAGTGTAACGAAACTGCAGATGAAGCATTAGAAGTGTATTTGAACAAGTTTGAGAATTTTTGTATTATTTTCAACTTGAAATTTATAAATACCTGAAATTCGTAGATATCCAGATAAAAGAATGTTTTTCAGAATAAAATCAAATATAATTCAAACCAGTTCATTTTCTAAACCACGATCTAAAATCTACAAGTAAAACAGTGAGATTCAAGTAGTTCTTGCAGAATAGTAAAAGGTCCTGTGGGAGTTAATAAGTCAAGGGTTCAAACAATCCTAAAAAACACAAGTTTAATTCAAATAAATATCACCTGGTGTAATTGATATTTACAAAATATAAACAGAGAAAAAAATTTTGAAACAGCCGTTGTATGGTCTGAGAAGGCTTATTTTACCAGCGCCGACAGAATATTAGGTTTTCATCTCAGGAAAATCAACATGTAATATTTCCACGGGAACGGCAAGTCAGATTTGGTTCAGCGTTTCATGTTTTATAGTTGGAACAAAAATCGTATATATGAAAGCAACCAAATATTTACAAATTCTGCTACACATTGTTCCGGAAATAAGAGAAGAACTGCCCTTAATGTGATTTAACAACCTATAGCTGCAACAGAACGGAACTCCCGTTCAAGATGCGCAAATTGTAAGGGCCTATCTGAACACTAATTTTCCAGGCGGATGGATTGGGATAAATGAACCTACAAGACGACCAACCAGGTCTCCTGATTTGCCGATTTGGACTTCTCCTTGTGGGGATACCTCAAAAACAAAATTTATACCGTCCAGTATAAGCCATAGCGGATCTAAGATATGCGACTCAAAGAGCCCTTAGAGAGTTACAAGCGGATTTTTTATTATTTCAAATGCATTGAAGAAAATAGTAATTATGTGTGAAACATGTTTAAGGCATAATGGAGAACAATTTGAACAATATTTGTGAAAATTTTTTTTAGTTTAATGTAATACTCATTTTTTTTTGTTATGAAGCAAATTATATGAAGAATCCGAAAGTGTATTTAGTCCTTTTGTGTTCATCAACATACTATTGATATCAGTAATAAATTTTTGTTTCTTTAACCTATAAAAAAACTGACTATGCTACTGAACCCTGCATATAAAACTCCAATAGTTTTATTTTTTAACCATGCGATATAATGTAAGATAACCGAGATACGAGGGATGCCAAAAAATAAATAATTTTCAAAATCGCACTGTATTTCCAAAACGAAGAGGTTTATGAAAATTCTGTTAGTGGCATCGTTGGTTCTTTAGAAAAGTATTACAGTGCCACGAAATCCTTATGATTCTATCTTTACTAATGACTGAGATAATCCATAAAATCATTGAAAAGAATTGTTAAGAATTCATTGTTAAAAATAATAAATCATCAGTTATGTTGTCATTTTATATTATTATTGGATATACTCAGAATATAACAAAGTAAAGCGAATGATTTTTTTGAGTAATATTATAAGTCCTAACAAATCCTAAAATGTTCTAATCAGAGACAAGTTTGTTAATAAATTTACTTTCTCCAATAAACCATAACGGTACGCTTTTATAACAAATCCATTTATGGACGAATTATAACATCACGGTAGGTCAGCAGGCCAAACTACAAGTAAAAATAAGTAGTGAGCAAACTATTATTTTTACGTAATATATAAAAAAGCCACGACATATGAATAGTAACTAATAACGCCACTAACTTTTACTTTGAAATAATTGAATGACTGTTGTTTTTCATTTTAACATTTTTGAATATACGTTAGAATCAGGATATACTTTTGAGTTTTTCTGTATTATCTGGTATCGATCTGCTATTATACGTATTTTATTTTATGTAGGTGTGATAGGTTTATAGTGTTTTTTTTTAATTTTCACAACCTTAGCTCAACTGACTTTACAACTAAAAATCGAAAAATAAAATTTTTATAAAAAAAAATAAACCAAATTATAAAATACCGCCAAAAGCGAAAAATAATATATATTTTTAAACGAATTTGAAATTTTTCAAGTCGGCGCTAGAATACTACTGAATGAAACAGATAACTTCTAACACGAGAGACATTCAAGCTACGGTAAGAAAGCAATTACAAAAAAGTATTTTTCAATCTTTAAATGTGATTCACATTTTGTCAGGTATTAATTTGGCGCCGGTTTAAAAAATTTCATTTCATATAAAAATTCATATTTTTTCCGCTTTTTAGCCCTTTTTTAGAAGTAGGTTCAATTTTTTTATTAAAATTTTATTTATGGTAAAAGTATTTAAGGACCCATAAGTTAACGTGGACATGTGGCAGTTCATCTTGTACCAATTTATTTCAAATGAAAAAAGAAACATTTTTATAATAAATTAGTTCACATCAAAAGATGGGTTCGTTAATAGGTTAAAATATCGGTAGTTCGCGCTATGAAACATCCCTTTAAACAATATAAGTTCTACGGACGTATCAAAATATAACAATTCCAAAAATGAAGGGCAAGAAACTAAATCATTTCTTCATTTTAGAAGTCAGTTCAAAAATAAAGTGCATCTGCTAAATTTATACGCTTCTCGAGAGATCTTAACTCGGACCTATCTAAGATCAGAGAAAAATTGATATAAAAGTTGTCAAATAAGTGGACATGTTTTAAAAGTCAAAGAATGCAAGAATCTGGGCTGCACTTCATCCCAAAAATAGAATGGAATTTCATTATTTCATTTTAGTATTCTGATTAAAGTGTGGCATGGGTGTTCATTGTTATGGTTATATTTTTATATTGTCTCATGGAAATTATCTGAAAAATGATTCCAGTTATATTTAACATTTTAAAGTTCTCTTTACTATGTTTTTACCTCTATTAATTTACATTAAGAATTATAATTCTTTTGTGGGGATTTTTTCAACTTAAGTTTAGCGGTTCCATCAAGATTTATTTTTTCTATGAGTTTTGCTTTTGATTCATTATAGCTCGATTGACGAAATTATCAGGTAGTCGTGTATGGACAGAGGGAGAGAACCAGAACAGAAATGTCAGAAAATCAATTACTACTTTTTTCCTTTAACGATGTAATGGAGAAAAACGGGAATTTATCAAATGTATTCTATGACCGTAAAAATTTCTTTAATTTTATTTAATTTTCATGCTTCTCACTACTCTGGCGTATTTATAGATATCGTTTGAATGTTAATATTTTATAGCCGGGCATCGAAAATGTCTGCAGGTATTACATCCTGCCAGTATGTCTCACAATGGGAATTTTATATAGATAATTGTTTTCTGTGAATTTTGTTCTTGGTTCGTTACAGATTCACTGACGAGACAATTAAGTGGTCAAAACGCGTACGAAGAAAGAACCAGAGTGGAATTTTCAGGAAAAAAACTGTCTACCTTTATCCTTTAGCGGTCTAAAAGAAAATAACGGTAACTTATTCAATTAACTTTAAGACCGTAAATATTTATTAATATTTTATTTAATTTTAAGCTTCTCACTATTTCGGTGTATGTATAGATATAGTTTTACTATTGATATTTTACATTCTGGCATTGACAATGTCTGCAAGTATAACATAAGTCTTAGTAGAATGGGATTTGTATATAGACAGTTGTTTTCTGTGCATTTTGCTCTTGGTGCTTTACAGCTCCTTTAGGTAGTTGAAACACATACGGAGAGAGAATTAGAGTGGAATTCGCAGGAAATAAACTACCTACCTTCCATCTTTAACGATTTGAAGAAGAAAAACTGTAAGTTATGAAAGTACTTTGATTATGTGTAGACATATTTTTCTTTGAAATGAAATACGGTAGGTCAGGATTATCCTTACCTTGTTTTTGAACTGTTTCTCTAAGAATTTGTAAACAAGAAAGAATAAAATTAACCGAACAACATGGTGCTAGTTATTGCCACTAAATAAAATGCAAGTGTACTAAAAGAATCGGTAACTAAATAAATATTTTTAATTTTTTTGCTTTTAGGGTTATTAGTTATTTGAGTCTTTTACCTTCCGGATCCAAAAGCCTAGTAACTCCATATTCTTTTTCAGCAACAAAAAATACGGTCTCCAGACGTTCTCTTGGTCTCTGACTACGAACTCTTCCCCAATCAAGAAGATCGGGTCTATTTCTATGGATAATAGAACTGAATGCCAATCCATCCCTCCAGGATTTGGTGAAATCTTGGACGTGAACACCAGGGTATTTGTGCGTGGTGCGTTTGGCCCATCGAAGTAGATAATCTTTGGCGGAGACGTTGGGTTCTTGCCCGACTACGATGTCGGATATCTGAAAAATAAAATAAAAGCCATGTCAAGAAAATGCAAAAAACATTAATGAAAATATGATGCTAAATAACAAATGAGTTTTTTAAATTTATTAAATAGTAATTTTAATATTTCAAAAATAAATGATCTTCATCACCACATAGCATAAAACATAGTCTGCCGTCGCGGCTATGCACGATTCTCAGAAACTATTGAATGGATTTCAATTCATATTGTACTAATGGATAAAATGAAGGTGTATAATTTGTTCATATAGTCTGAAAAAAATCAGTCGTCTGAGAGGTATTTCGATGTGGCCCGCGTAAACGAAGAGTCAAACAGTACCAACAACTCCCGCGCGAAGTTATAGCGGGTCGCTAGTAGTAAATAAGCGAAGTGGTTGAAAATCAACAATTTCACGAAACCGGTAAAAAAACAGCCCCACAAAAAATAATTCCTTCGTCACTCCTTTGCATTTTTCGAAATTAGGTAGTTTTCTTATAACCTCAGAGGGGTCGTCTTCACAGACTAGGCCAAAAATGTTTTGTTATTGTCTTTTATTAATAAAACACAGAAGTTCGTAGCTACTTTTTAGTCTTAGAATCTAGAGCATGGTAGGGTATCGTGTAAGGGTGGTTGTAAACACCAGTTTGTCAATTTTATCGGGTGGTAGCTAACGAACTGCTCTGTATTACACCGTTCTTCAACTTGGTTTTATTATAGTTTGAAGTTAATTCCACTTTTATTCTATTTTAGGGATGAATTTGCGTTACATTTTGGGAGCGTGCTCGTTATTTTGATATCAGACTTGGACTCAATGCTCTATAAGGCATGTGAATTTCATAGCCGAACTTCAGACTATAAACATTTTTAGTTATGGGGCTGTTTTTTTATCGGTTTCTTTAAATTATTGACTTTTAACCCTCCATTGCTGGGATAAGGGGTACCATTTTGATGTGAATGGTATTGTAGGGTTGATATCTTCGATTGAATCATTTTTGCAAGTAATTTATGCCAAATACGACTCTTAACAATAGTATTGTGTCTCATTTTTTTTAGATATTGGCCTTTTTAATTATTTTCAACTTTTAACATTTTTTTCGAAAAGCAAAAAGTCCATCTTAGGATTATCCAAGGAATAATATGGTATGAAGAGTATTTCGATTGTCTGTTGTATTCGTAATCGACTAGCGATAAAGAGGCGATTTTTGCGGCCGCTCTTCCATGGAGTACAAAAAATATATAATCTTATTTTTTTTATATGCAGTTTACTATTCCATCTACTCGGGGAAGAAGTTTAAGTTGAGAAATATTTTTAAACAGTTTTAAAAAGTTTGTTAATTTGCTGACTTTCAATAAAAGTATGTATGCAATTTACTGAACTATAGTTACTAAACTAGACACCGAAGGCGCTAAAAGTAGTGTTTGTGACATTGTAATTCACTTTTTCACTTCTTATCAGTGACTGGAATCCGAATGCAGTTTATTAAAAGCCTGAGAAATTTGGCCTAATAGAGAGTTAGATTAAAAATCGTATGAAGTAGAAATGAATGACATTTACGATTTTTTAACCTATACTTTGCTACATTGTTTTACCCTAAAAACTGAAGACTTTCCTGAATCAGGAGATTAATTAATATTCTTACGAATTAGAGGTATCGAGTTAATTTTAGGGAGGATTTACTAAAAAAATTATAACATAAAATTTGTTTTGGGGAAAATTTCTTGCCTTCAATTTAATAATATCGGAAATTTGTTAGTCTTTAGACCACAAGTATGTAGCAAAAATATGTTAACAAATCTCTATACGTCAATAATTTAATTTAATTATTAATACCACAACAAAAAGAGCAAGAATACTGGTTAGACCATTTCTAAGGGTGGTAATTTGTGATGTCAAAAACTCATGTTATTTTTGAGGACTTTCATTCTTCCGTAGATTATAATTAATGAATATAAGAATAAGCTTAAGATTTAAAATGCTGACAATGATATAGGCAACTAACTATTTAAATAAAAAAATTCATAACTAGACTGATTGCGAGCGAAAATTGAAGACTCGCGATTGTTTTCCTCATACATTAAATTGTAAAATAATCAACCAACATTAATTCGTGCCGGTAACTTATTTTTGGCTGACATACACATATATTAAATTAAAGTTCACCATTAATAAAATAATGAGTTATCTACTCTATAACCATATATAACTTCAACTTTTAAATTTCATTTCACTCACATATCTCTTATATGACCTAACACCAAATATAAAAACATTCTTTATTTAAACACTATAAGTAAAGACCAAACCTCCTAAGGCGCCACTTATTCATGCTCGATTAAAATGAATTACCATGACTTTTTCAGAAGTTGGCATGCTTAATGATCTGTGATAAGTGAAATGATAAACGTAAGCGCCAATAAATCATAGTTTAGCTTTTATTAAGGAAATAATAAAATGACAGTCTATATGCTTGTTGGCATATCGAGATAAATAAAACATCTCTCTTGAGTGTAGGTTTCTTAAGTCATTTCTTAAACTAAATATCAGTAGGAAATGAGAATTAAATTTAAGTTTTCTCCTGCAATTAGAAAAATTCTATTTTATGTTTTTTTGCTATATTTGGACGATAAAGAGAATAAAATGAATAAAATGAATAAAGAGCTAAATTACCTTAAAAGATTTGTTGTGAGAATGAACCAAGTATGTCCGAGCGAAACTCTGATAGCTCTTTATTTTTTGAAGTTTCATATGCAACTTTTCTTTATTTTTGCTTGATAACAACTTTAAAAACTTTATTTTTATTTATCAGCTAAGTTTACTGCACACATTTCTTAAATTTAAGTTTTGTACCTACAGCTTATTCATTTTTAAGAAAATCTCCACTACCGGCTAAGCAGTCTTGCATAAGTTTTCACCAAGTACTAAAAATATTCTGCCGGAACTTCCCTCGAATGTTAACACATATCTCTTTAAATGCGCCAATTAGTTCGATAACGGTTGAAAACAGATGATGACAGTCTTCTTGTGGTCAATGGCATTAACAGCTAAAATTTTTATATAATACCCGATATTCTAACTATTTGTCTTTGGGTAGTGACTAGGGTGCAAACTGTAAATAAAGTTTTTCATTTAAATTTTCTTCTAAGATATATAGTGATCGTTACACTATCAAATTATTAAATTTGTAATTTTTATTCTCTGAGAATGGTACTTGAATGTTTCGTCTTCAAATTTTTAAATCAAGGTCTAAACCAAATGAATATGGAGTTATTAGGGTTAGAGGGATTGTCCAGTTATTGGATTAGACAACCTTCCAGTTTATATATAGTCATTATTTAACTTCGAAAGCACTTTTTCTTTATTTAATCGATTTTGATCGCTTAACGATAGTCTATTTTATTTTTTCAGATCCATCACTAAAAGTTATATTCTAGATAATTATGATAATTATGTTTAATTAACAAAGGAGTGCTTATGCATGGGTTCTAAAAAGTGACCATTAATCAAATTTGAAATGTATTCAGATTCTGTGCAGGAAAAATATTAACATAGTAACAGGAAATGAGATTTATCAAAACAATAAGGTATATATATTTTTTCCTTGAATACTTGAGGAATCGTATTTAACTAGTGGATTCAGATACACAACGACTAGGGACCGAGTACACAAAATTAATTACAATCAGTATGACTGGAAAATAATAAATTTATTAATTACATATCATCATAGTTTTCAAAAAATTATTAATTATCCCTTTTAAAGTTTTTTGTTAATGAATTAAAATGTAATGGTAAATTTAAAAAATCGTGAAGCTTCATTAGTACTTATATAATTTATTTTTAGATATTGATTAAATTTTTCTTTTCCTTCTATGATTATTTGAATAAATCTAAAAAAAAACAGATCAATTAACCAACCAAATTAAGCTTGGAAACTGGTTGATGTTTTGGAACTCCTAGACTGAAAGTAGAACAAGGCCCAACTTAAGATTTAGAAAAATAGTGTTATAAAAAAATAAATAATGATCTAAAAATTTATATTTGGCTTTGAACTAGCACATTTAAATTTTCGCAGTTGGTGATGTGGAAGCTTTTCATGTATCAACACTGGTGGATTCTGAATTACATTCTAAATTTTAGAACTAAAAAACGTTAAAAAAAGAAATAAACTCTTTTTCGATAATTTGTCGAATTATTTTATTTTGTGAGGTTGAAATTACTTAATATAAGTTCCTTATAAGTACAAATGATATAAAAAAAGTTAAAAATTTTCCTGACAGAGTACATTTATCATTTAGAATAATTAATTACCAAAAATAATAAGTAATTAATAGATTAGTTAAAAATATATATATTTAAACTCATAGAGAGTGGATATAGGATCAGATGCGGATTCAAGGTAGGGGACGATCGCCCCCCTCTCCCCTAACAGCCTCAAATTTTGAAAAATAGACTCGCTCCTATCTGCAGTATTAGGAATGTGAATGTCGCAGGCACTTCCCTCTATTCGTCGACAACTCACTTTCGCTTGCCATACTGTGTAATGGCCCCCTTCCCCCCCCCCCCAAATGCTTCGAATTTAGAAAAATACACAAGTCTCCGCCTGCTGCATTAGGAATGTGAATGTTGCTGACACCTTCCCACTCCCTGTCGATAACTCGCTTTCGTTTGCCATACTGGAGAGAGGTTGGATACGCCCCTGTATAGGACAAAAATTTAAGAGTTTGTGTGGAAAAATATCTTGACAATAGGTTATGAACTTTATGACAAACTTGAAGGTCATATTTTCTGAACAGGTGCTGGAACTACTGTGACAGACCATTTACAAACGGAAAAAATATATATATTTTTTATTTTTGCTTCTTTCACTTATTATTTTTTTATTTTCTGTGTTATAAAATATCTTGATCCTCTTTTTGAAAATCGTATTTATTAAGTCTGAGGAATAATTATTGAATTTTAGGGCGTTTTTCAATCGTCTTTTTCTAAATTCTGGATCACACAGTTGTATTGCACAATCGGCAAGACCTATCACCATCGATTTCTTTTAGTTGATAGGGTAGCATTAGTTAAAATTTATGTACCTTGAAGATCATGAAATTTATATGTACATTCCGTCTTTATAGTGTTGTTATCACTGTGATGTAGGGTGGTGCCCAAGAAATTTTTTATTGTTTTCTTTTATTTCTATGGTAAATTTAAATTTTTCATGGAAGTTGATAAAATGTTTTAAGACATCATTAGTTTTATCTTTTGGAATTGCAGTGATACAATCATCAAATAATCGATAAAAGAAGGAAATTTCGTAACTATGTTTATTTAATGTTTGTTCTTCGATGCTTGAAATGGATGGCAACATAGCATATCCTTCAATTTGCTTGTAGAATTGATTTCATATGAAAAGTAAGTAGGGTTTAGGGTAAGTTCTAGTGTAGTAAGGAAATTATCTTGAGGAATGTCAGTATATTATTTTATTTGGTTAATTTTTTTTCTGACTTTTGTAGCAAGGGAAATTAAAATATTTGTATAAAGTGAGACTATATCCAGCGATATAAGTATATAATCCTTAGGTATATCTATATTATAATTTTGTTTTTGAAGTTGAGTGAATTTTTAATAGTTATTTTTATTTATTATGTTCTTTAATATGTTTGACAAATATTTGGAAAGAGGTGCATATGGTGATTGAATGCATAATATATTTGGTCTAAGAGGGGGTATTCTTTTTATGAAGATTTGGTAGTCCGTATATTTTAGGTGGTAAGGCATTTCTGATATTAAGGTTTTTATCTGTGTCAGGCGAAATACATTGTTTCTTCTCCCATAAGTCTATAAGCTCATTGTTTCTTTTTTGTTATTGATTTTTGGATTTAATTTTATCTGTTCGTGTTTTTTTTTTGTCATTGAGCAACTATATTATTTTTCGATCATATTTTTTACCACCTCTTAGGATTTTAATATGGAGGTTGTCATTTGGTTATTTTTTTGTTATTTTTTTAGTTCGGTTTATTTTTAAAATTCTGGAAAATATTACAAGTATTATTACGAACTTCATTCTGTTCTTTGGTTAATTGGTTTATACCATTTTCAATATTATATAAATGTCATGTATCGGTAATTATCTTTCCTTACATTCACACATATTCTGGAATGATCTTTTGGTTATTAATTAGGTTTATTAATTTATTCTTATTTTTTCATGATAGATCGTTCAAAAAATCTATGAATCATATTGTAAGGAAGACGTGTCAATAGAGAGTATTTTAACTGTTTGAACAAGAATTTCAAAAAAACATTGAAGGAAAAACACCTTCAAATTGAATAATAAGGCAGGCTTAATAAAGACAGTTTTTAAAAACATGATCAACATATTTTATATATAACATAGAAATTAGAAAAATAATAATAAATAAGAACCAAAAGGCAAGTTTATAAAGATATTTATATATATATATATATATATATATATATATATATATATATATATATATATATAAATATATATATTCTCTAGACACTTTGCGTCAAACATATTCATTATGCTTTGTGGTGTAAAAAACTAGTGTGGCGCTACCAAACTGAATAACTGTCATACATGTGGTGATCGTATAATATTAATCTGCTATCCTGCGAGGTACACAAATTATTCTTGAACAATTTCTCAAAATTTATACTGACATTTTTATAACGCGTTATTGTCAGAATTCGACGATATATTAGCACTAAAATATATTCAAAACTTTTTTGAAAATTCTTATTCTTCTATGATATAATTTGTCACCGAAGCCTGGATTTCTGCCTCATTTTGTTACTCAAAGTTGAACAAGTTTACAATATATATTTTTTCAACTCAATTTAATTCTTAACATATTATATATATTCTTTAAGGTCAAGTAACATTCACTCTGTTTTGTTGCTTATATTTTGGCATAACAAATGGGAAGAACTCTTGTTCATAGAAATCTACGGAATTAAATCAAGCTTTTCAGAACATTTTCAGTCAACTCATTATAACCAGGACCACCCTGATTCGCCTGAAGCAAGTCATTCTTCCTGAAAATAATTTTTAAGTCAGTTATTATATAAGTTAGTTATCTGGTATGGTACTTTTAAAATACGTTTGTATTAATAATTATTTTTCGGCTTTTATATTTTTTTGGCTATCGAAAAATTTTCAAAAGACCTCAAATTTGAGAAAAACAATTTTGTATATCAGATCAGTACCTATAGAGGCATCTAATGTTTTTCCCAGGTTCTAAGAATCGACAACAAATACTAATAGTCTATGTAGAAAAGTTGTATCCAAAATAACGGTATATTATTAACGTTATTAGTGACATATTTTTGTTATTATTTAGAAAGAAAAAGCCTGTGTAATTATTGCACACATTTTAAGGAAACTAGTTAAATTATAACGTGGGACGAAGTCAACAATAAAACTTAAACAGCTAAATTACTTTGTTTGGTACTATTCAGTGCAGACATGCATTAAAATTACAGGAAATGAACAATGTGTAAAAAGTAATTTTTGCTTCAATACTGCTAAGAAAAATAAAAGAACTATAAAAAGATTTAACTATTAGGACAAGTGAAATGAATTACTCTTAAGTTTGATATATAGCACTTGTCTGTATAATCGCCGATATTAATTTTATATTGGGTCGGCAAGAAAGTATTTTGGTTGTCACACATAGAGAGTGCTCTAATTGTTTTAAAGGGTTTTTGTCAGTGTTATGGTGTTTTCTTTTTGACATTTGATATCAATCACATTTAGGTTACTTTAGAAGTAATTTGTGCGTAATTTTCTTTGTAGCGCTTAATTTAAGATCAATTTTAACATGAAGTGTAGAAACTATTATTTTCGCATCAGTTTACTTCTTTATTTTCATAAAGAAAAGAAAGCTACTAAAGCTCACAACGTGATACGTGAAGTTTATGGTGTTGATTTCATAACAGAACGCATATATCAGAATTGGTTTAGAAAATTCCAGATGTTTACTGTCAACAATTAATGAAACTGGATGAAGCAATGAAAGAAAAAGGCCAGAATGGGCAAATCGCTAAGGAATTGTCTCCATCGTGATAATGCTAAGCTTCATTCATTTTTAGTAACTCATTGGAAATTCCTGGAGCTTGGCTGGGAAGTGATGTCGCATCTCCCATACAGTCCTGGCCTGGTACCATCTGATTACCATTTATTTAGAAGTTTGCAAAATTATTTGAGTAGTAACATTTTTACAAATGATGATGACCTTAAATCGTACTTGGTTCAGTTTTCAAATTTCTGAGCCCGGAATCATGATTAAAGTATATTCTTAGTTTAAAAAGTGAAAATAAATAATTATTTATCCTTGCGGCAGTTTAAGGATTTACCTAAGGATTTACTTGGGCGATACTGTAGCAAAAGTATGTATGTAAATATGAATTTAGGCATACATAGTGACTTTTATTGCCGTAAACATTACTATTACTTATATACCTAGGGTGGCTATGAACAAAATTATGTGCGGAGAAAAAAATTCCTTCATAAAAAATACGTGGAAGAAAATCACTCAATGATAAGTGCTGCGAAGAAAATCGTTAAAATTGCGGCGAAAAAATCCATTTGTTAAAATTGCGGCAAAAAAAATCTCTTCTTCTCAGTGCCGTATAAATAATCACACATCAGTAAAGGGGCGTAAAAATTTTTTCTTATATTGCCCAAAAAACCTATAGGCTTACGGGGTTCCCATCATATTTAAGGAAGCTCCGATTTAAAGGACCGTAGCCAGGCGGTATATTGAAAAGAAGTTTGATATTTTTAAAATTTTTATGCTGGTGTTATTACTTTAACTCGAACTGACTAGTCAGTTACTATTTATTTCTCAATATTATAAGTCGGATATAGAACAGTATTTTTAACAACCGGCATTTTAATTAGAATTGCTAAAAGGAATTTGCAACGAATAAAATAATTATTATAAAGAAATCAACCTACTGATTAAAAAGTATCCTTATTTGCAACGAGTAAAATAATTATTATAAAAACATCCACTTCTTGATTAAAATTTATCCTTATTTCTAACGAATAAAATAATTATTATTAAATAAATCAACTTATTTAAAAATTATCCTAGCATGTAGCATCATATTAGTATTAAAATAGTATATTAGAATGCAAGTTATTTAATTCAACAATTGCCCAGATAGGATTTTTCACACCAAACGAAGGGACTTTCTTCGTCGCTCATTTTCTAGGAGAGATTCTTTTCACAGCACCTTTTTAAGGAGGATTTTCTTCGCCCCACATTTTTAAGATGGATTTCTTACGGACACAGTAAGCGGTGTGATTTTCTTCGCCACTTTTTGACTCGAAATATTTTTTTTGCCGTACTTATTCAGGAGGAAATGTATTCGCCGCAAATTTAATCGTAATACTTTCGCAGTCACCATCGATATTTTTATTTCAAAACATTATGTTCTTGAACGCACATTGTCTTAAAAGATATCTCAGTTATATTAGGTGGGTAATAACAAACAAAATCAACTATCATATAAAAGAAGGTGTAAATGTGAAATCATGGTATTTAATATCATATTATATCTTAATTATCGTGGCATTTTCATTGAATTCGATTGTGGGTTTAACTATTTATTATTGTTATTGAATAATAAATAAATTTACAAACAGAAGTCCTACTTTTTCAATGTCAAATTACGTGAGTAGAAATAAAATCAACTTATTTGTTTGGCTAATTTAGTTAAGCTATTTTATTAACCATGTAAATTATGTACGCACGGACCATTGCATGCTGCCTTCAGTAGTGTATGCTAAAAGATTAAAACTTATTAGATAGGTTAAATTCAATGTAAGTGGTGGCCACCTTACATCAACATATTTGAAGTATGATAGTCCATCGTATCTATTATGCCATTATTATTTTTCAAAATTTAACGGACAATTTAAAACCTAATACCAATTTTAGCTGAAATCGATCATAAGTCCTTTATTTGATAATAAAATATAAATCGTTAACATTAATGTACGTCACATAACGTCATTCTAGAATATATAAAAAAAATTAAAAGTATTTCTTTTCGTTTCGAAAAAATCATAATTTTAAGTCAGTTAGGTTGTGTTACATAAATTCACTTAGAAAATTTGAAGATTTGAATATTACTTTAGAATGACATGTAAAGCCGGAGATTTATTATGTAGAGATATGCTTTTCTCAAAAAAATCTAAGTAAAGATTACTCTCTCACAATTAAGTATTATTATAATCACTTTCACATATTCCATCCTCCTATCAAGAAAATAAAGTCTTTGTTAAGTCCGTGATATTAAATATTCAGGATATGTGATTTGTCTCATCAACCTTGACAACAGAGATGTCCGTAGCGCATTTCAGGTTTATAGGAGATCAGAAAATAAAAAAAAAAACGAGATGGTAAAAAAATATTGGTATTCTACAAAATATTATATTAATACCACTATCTAAATTAGACTGATTTTTCAACAATGTTATATAATGGGTTTTTTAAATGCTTTAAGGTTATAATTAATATTAATTTTTAATAATAATCTATAATATTCAATATTTTATTTAAAGCTATAGAAAAACATATTTTATGACAATATTTTTTATTAAAATATTCTGATGTGAATAGACTTTATTTATATGATTATCAAAATGTCATTTTACCTTAAAATTTGATGCAGTTAGAACTTTTTATTATATTTGGTAATTTATTGCAGACGTCAACTACAAACGTAAGATCCTTTTATTCGATTGAGAGATTAAGTCTTTTATTTGGACATAATAAGTGAACGTTTACACAATAACGCAGACAACAAAGCATGAATACTTTATTCTTCTTTTGACCCAATTGCCAAAAAAGTGTGTAATTAACAGTCATGAAGTTTTCTATCAGATGATATCCTAATTTGTGGGTTCATCATTATTCTATGCAGTATCTTTAACATATTTTAATAAATAAAAATTAAATAGGTCAATTAAAAATATGTTCTTGAGATTTACAAAACTTAACGCAATGAAATATTATGAGTGAATTCATTATTTTATTTATATTGTTGTTTAAGATACAATAAAGCAAAAATGTCCAGAAATTTGTTTCTTACTTACCGACAGTCTAAAAACCAGTAATTAGATTTTACCGGGAACCTGCAGTTATTTACTGGACCCGTTAATGTTCCAAATCCAAGATCTAACTATACATATTCCAAGAAAAACTAATAGGAACAACAGACAAAGCCTACTTTGGTAAGTTGAACAGTAAAAACCTATTTCTACCCTTTGTGAAAGTTTAGCTGAAACGTTCATTACATGTTTATTTGTTTAATATAAAAAGTTTCACGAAATTAGAATATCTTAGTGTAATAAAATACATCATAGATGAAGGGGTTGATTTTAAGGTACAGTTTCTAATTTAAAAAATGGAAGGGGAAATCCTTAAATCTAGCCCGAAAACAGCGACGAAGATAGGTTAATAAAAAAAAACTAACCTGAACTAACCGCAAAAGTTGGCAAATTCTAAGAAGAAATAGCTTAAAAACCTAACATTTCCGCGAAATTTCGTTTTTATTTTCGTAATATACAATCCAGATTGCATTTATTTTGGAAATATGCTTAATTTTGGCCCAGTGTAGCTATAAGTATCTAATTACCGAAATTACTAAATATTTGTTCAAAAATTCACTAACATGGTCTAGCTTGAAAATTGGCTTTGACAATCAAGTGTTTAAATTGTCATTTCTAATAAATAAACTAAGTTCTAAACCTTTTCTTTTATTTAAAACCGCCAAAAATATTGTTTATTTTCGAAATATTCACCTTATCGATTTAAGGCTTTAACTTATGCTTACATAAAGGGCAAATGAATTATCGAAGCTTATACACTGGGACAGCACTGTCACATATTTATTGAGCTACACGTACATTTACTTTTATACTACGGGTAATTTGGTTAATAAATAGGTTGAATTAGACTCTACAACTATCATAACGTTAACTTTAAGGGTGTTAATTCTTTTTCTCAAAACGGACCTAGAACCTCTAATGTCGAGACAGAAGTAAACTAATTGACAAATTCTTTATTGTGACAAATGTATTTATTATTTTGAAATGAAACCTCTCAAGGATTTTCACCATATTCAATGAAGGCTATTGTATAGTAATCAAAAACAAAAACATTTGATCTGGAACAAAGATGAACTTACCTACTATATAATGAAAATATGCATGTGTTTGCTCTTTTTTATTATGTTTACAATCAAGCGTCAATATTTACCGGCTGACGTCATTTTTATTTAATATTTATAGAATGGTAGCAACTACATTCTGAAATTGTTAATGTGATTTTTAACATGGTCGCGCCAAGCTACTTTATAAAATAATGTCAACAACATATTATGAGTAAAAATACTTTTGATAAACCATTATGGTTTATTGATTTGAATGTAATCACAACGTATTTTGATACGGATGGTTTTAAATTTAGCTTACGTCATTCATTAAAAATGGTTTGCAGAGATTTAGATAAGAACTTATCAGTAGGTAATAGTGTACGTTGTGTTAAATTTAAAAGTATTTGCAGCATCTACAAGGTTAGCAAGAATGAGGTGAATTCGTGAATCTAAATTGTGCAGACAGTTTTATCTTAAAGTTGTATACGGATTAAACTTCACATAAAATTGCATAGGTCTTCTAGGACTCTTTTTGATTAGTGATATAAGTAATATCTTCACTGCTCCCCTCAGTATGCAATAATCAATACAAGGTGGCCTTGACAAAATTATAAAAAAAAAATTTACTATTGTATGCTGTATGGACCTTAAGTCCATTTAGAGCAACGATTCGACTTGTTCTATACAAAAATTGAATTAACGGTACTTAAATACCTATTCTAAATTAGGTTAAGTTGTAGTGGTACGTTAAAATTCTAAAATAAAGATTGTTTGTGGGCCAGTGGAAATATTTGTAGATATATGTCCAAATACAAAGTATTCAATAATAAATGGTCTTAGATATCAAATAGAAAAGTAAATGATTGATTCGTTTTATAACGAACTACAAATAAAAAATTCTTCTACCAAAATATTATTGAGATTAAATATATTATTTAAACTTAAAGTTTAGCCCATAGTATAGACTTACAGTCGTAAAAATTATACTGTAATCTAAAGTAATAGGTCACATATGTCCTGCTTAGATTCATATGTGGAAACTGCCATTTATTAAGCAGATCTACTAGTTGCAACCTAGCAGATTATCATATATATATATATATATATATATATATATATATATATATATATATATATATATATATATATGTATATACATATTCTCATATTAGGCAAAATTATAAAATATGCTTTTTGATTGTAGCAAAGCTATCTAAATAATGTCTAAGTATTTTTATGTAAATGTAAAATTCTTTATTATCATTAGCTTAGCATCCTCTTTTGCATATATATTGACGTAGAAAATAAATTCCAAAAAAATTATTATAATATAAGGCAAGTAGAAAAATTTACTAATAAGTCTATAATCTTTGTAATTTTGCTTCAAATAATGGAATTAAAAAGCTGACTCAATAGTAATTCATCCAGATCAATAAAATTAACTGATTAATTAGTAAGATAAAACAAAAACTGCATAATGCTGACCTTCACTCTTTTCACTACAACTGCTCCTGTATTTCTTGCCTCTGCACTGGTGATACTTTGTTCATGTCCCCTTTTAATTAAATCTTCCGCTCTATTTTGTTCTTCACCACGCGTCAAAGTAGTAACTTTTCTCACAATTCTCGTAGTAATTCGTCGAGAACCATCTTCACCCTTTCGACTAGTCTTGACTGATTCCAAAGAACTACCCAACACTTCAGTAGACAAACGTTTTTTAGTGTAGAGAGCTTGTAGATTTTCATGATCACCATTTACATGGTCTAAACTTGTGACAATTGGGGGTCCTAATGCTGGGCTAGGACTACTGGAAGAGGTTCCTTGCATGAAGAGCCGTTTTGTCGCCCCGGAAGATTTCGAGTCTTTTACAAATTTATACATCGACATACTTGGTTAGTAAGTTTAAAATTTTTAATAAAAAACAAATAATATTTTTATTAGTTAGACATATTTTTTTTTCACTAATTCATTAGATATAGAACTGCGGGGTTAGTAAACTCTCATTAAAGGTAGTACATTTGATACGTTGGGGGCGCAATAAAGTCACTAATTAATCGCGACAAATGTTTATGTCTGGCACTTACGAACTGTCAAATTATTCCAAAGACTGGCCGTTGGAAGTTACTGTCAATAGCGGCAATGTTATGGTTCGGCGCGATGTAAAATGCCGGCGTGCAGGTGTGTTACATCAGGTGAGCGCGGTGTGTACTGATGAGGATCGCGTTAGCCTTGTTTTGCAATGAAGTGACTGCTTTGTGTAGGATTATCAGGGCCGTACACAGGCGGTTCTAGAGGGGGCCGGCAGTCGAAATTATTTACATTTTTCACCGTGCGTTGCCTTATTTGGGGCTAAGCATTGATGGAAATCAATAGTAAAACTAGATTTATATTATAAAATGTTTTGAATGTTTTTATAAAAATATGCATAGTTACTTACCTACTTATACAGTATGGGCTAAAAATACGGAAAACCCTGAATATTTATTTTCGTTTATTCAAAGAATGCTCGAACCAGTAGATTTTAGTTTATTTTTTAGGTTTTTGTGTCCTATATTATGCAGAATGAGTCCAAAAAATTATATACATATATATATATATATATATATATATATATATATATATATATATATATATATATATATATATATATATACGCAATGCTTAAATTTTTAAAAATATTGAGTTGTATTTTTCTATTATTAGTACGATGGTGGTTTATTGAATAGGTCTCTGCCAATATTGTGATTATTTTGTTATATGTAAAAGTATGACTTTAATGACAAATAAAGTAAGAAAATGTTTCTAATTGAATGCGACTGAATACAAATTTTAAGGATGGTTGGAAACAGTTTTCGGCAAATTGGTTCAAATTTTAGAGGAACTGGAACAGTCCACAATAAGTAAAATAGTGTCCCAGTTAAAAAATAACTAAAATGATATTAAATATTTTTTGTTCTCTGTACACAGGTTCAGAAATAGATATAATGCTTTCCATCGACATTTATATTAAATGGGCAAGTAAAATGACAAATCTATAAGTATACTAAGTATATGTCGACTGAGAAATCACATTAGATGCAAGAGACCCACACTCAAAATCCTTAACAAGTCAATATACGGGCTGAACTTTTAGAAAACAGAATGATAGCATAATTCTTTTTACACAGAAACATAAGGGAGTATAATGGAACGAACATTAATTACGATTAATATTATTAAATATTGTTTGACGTAAAGTTTATTACACTAAACGGAGGAATTAAATAATCGATCTGTATATGAGTTTTAACCATGGAAATTCAGAAAGTGTATATCTTATGTTACCACCCGTTACCCATGAAGGAAAAAAATAAATCGATTATTATCAATATTTTCTGGAACCATAAACACTTAAACATTTTATGGGGTTCATAAGCAGTGTACCTCATATAAATATTTAAAAATGTGTCGAAGAAATTGCATCCTGTCAAATGTAAAAACGTTAGAGATGAAAGTCAAGGATAGATCTAGCACCATATGGCCTAAACCACATGGGAGGTGTTTTAAATTGTACAAATTTTTCCATCATTGGGAAACAAAAGAATAATTAAATAATGTCGCCATAATCCAATATATTTGCTTGATTATGTGTATAAGGAATTCGTATAATGATTGTTTGTCCTGCTCAACAAGAAAGAACGATTTAAATACCTCCAAAATGGCTAAAAGAGTGAATAGTGAATACAACTTTTTGTATAAAAATTAGTAATTTAAGATACTCAAGCCCAATTGGGCATTTAAGGTGTCTAGGTATTTGTAAATATAAAATTTCCTGACTTTTCCGGATATTTTTTCAAAATTCTAGATAAAAATGAAGAAGACTTTTCATATAATTTAATAGATTTTTTACAATTGACAATTTCATAAATTACTTTCATTTATAAATTTATAAATTATAATTTTTAACAGTTCTTAAGCTACGAAACATGACTTTCACACGAATATATCTGGAATTCGAGAGTTACGTCTTTCGCGCTTAACCAATTTGAATAAAAGGGTCTTTATTTTTGATTTTACAATTTATCTAGGGGAAAAGATAAAATTAAGGGGAAATTCTGTTTTATTCTACATTGGAACAATTTTCAAATATACGCCTTTTTATAAATATTTAGGGTATTCTATACTTTTTGTCCATATCGAAATTGAAAATAAAACATATTTTTGAAGACCTTCAAAAAAGCGTTTTAATCTTGGATATGAAAAATTATAAAACAGCTCCAAATTTAGCAGCAAAATAGTATTATACGAGCTATTAATGTGAATGCGAATTAGAGCGAAAACGCAAAACATAATATTTAATTGAAAGTTTAAACTTCATTATTTTATTTTAAAGGGCCTAGATCAGGATTTTCAGAATGTATATCCAGGTTTTCATATTCTCAAAAATAATTTTCAAATATTACAAAAAGAGGAAAGATAAAAATTTGACATTAAGGAAGTATAAGGTATACTATTGAGCATAATATACATATGAAAGTAGAAGTCTAATGATATAACGTTAGCTTGAAATCATTGAGAAAAGTTATAACAAAAATAAATTAGTACATAAATTAGATAGTTTTACAGATCCTTCCAACTGATCCCTGATCAACTTCTAATATTGTATATTAATTATGGTTGTTGCATAAGCAAGCAAGTCTCGGCAATGATATAGTGAAACAGTGGAGCTTTGAATTTAGTAATCCTTATCACTCAAAGAAACTTTATTAAAGTGCATGATCTCGCTTTGCAAGATGGACAACTGACACGATTCTGCCTGTGACAAAATGTTTAGATATGAAAAAGTTTTCCGTCAAAAATTCAACATTCTGTTAAAAAAGTTATGAACTTGGTTGTTTAAGACGCTGAAGACGTCATTTCTTGTTGATTTAAAGAAAAGGCACATAGTTGCAGAGTTTTATTATGCTAAACATATACTGAAATTGTGAGACACAATAAAAGAAAAACTTAGGATAACCGGTCAAGTTAAACATCTGGTATTGCCATGGCTGCTATTAAAGAAGGAAGCAAGATTTGAATTACAGCAGTTTTATTTACCCAACCTGGGTCCCAGTGACTAACTACTGCCTGTTTGTGGAACTAAAAGAAAATATCCATGGTAAAAAGTTTTCGTGTGATGAAGAACTTATTATCATCATAAATCAGTGGTTTGAAGAGGTTGGACAGCCTATTTTATAAGAAACTATGTTAAAAAATAAGGTACTGATTTTGTCTAGATATTATTCTAGTTCAATGGGGAAGGCTAAGGATCAACTCTCGTAAGTAACAAATCTTGTAAGTGAATAATATGGTCAATCTTGTAACAATACTACTCAATAGAAATGATGGTCGTCATAAAGTTTTTGGGTATATTAATAAATTTTATCAGTTAGAGGTCTATTATCTGTTAAAAGGTAATTTTATTAACGTACGAGTATTGCTAATGATATATTAATAAATTGTTGAAAATAATTTGTAGATGAAATACCGTGATTGATATAGATAAAAAAAAGTACGGATCTGTCGACGAAATTGATTTAAAAGAAAAATAATCTAAGGTAACTTATACAATAATCAGTGGAGAAACAAAGTACTAATAACGATTTTTTAGTATGGTGGTATTCCTGATATGGAGTTGGACCATAAAAGGTATACAACGTAATGAAATATTGTTACCAGTCAAGCGGGAAGTTGGGAGGTTTAAACGGAAATTCAAGTTCCGTGTGCCTCGGTCTCATGTAAAAAAAAATCAGTTAGAACTATACATCAGATAAATTTTTGAGTAAATAATGGAAAATATGCCTGTATAGTTTATTCATTTGTAGTTATCCAGCTATAGGTATATGATACTAAGTAACTTGCAATATTTATCAACTATGCTTGGGAATAATATCATTAAAGAATTTTTTTAAAATAATTAATCCAAAATAAAATTATCATATACCTAAAGGTAATAGGTATATACAACTAATAAATGGTACATAAAAATTATCGAACGCGAAATAAATTGTTTAAATAATTTGATGATTGAAAACTAAAAAATTATATACAGAAACATGTTTTTCCAAAAATTGTCTTGCAGTTAGATGGCTTGTACTATATACACTTTTAATGTGTGATTTTGGTGATTTTTAAAACTTTTTTGGGGTTGGAAAAATAATTTGAAGAAATAACATTTAAATAATTTCGAATCAGGAAGCCTTAAAAGACAAAAATATGTTGCCCATGAATGTACGTACCATCTTAAGTTTTTAGGACGTATTCTCGTGATAATTGTACAGACCCTGAAACTATGTAATTTTGATTTTCAATATGCAATACGAATTGTAGTGCTCATTTCGGATCTCCAAAAGCTTTCATGGCGTCAACACGTTTCCAATATTTTTTAAAATTCGTTTGTCAAATTTGACGTGATTATTTTTTAGAATTTATTTATTTAAATTTATCACCCTCAAAAAGCTGTTGATTAATGTATGCCGTACATGTATCATTATTTATTTTCTTATGAGCACTAATGGTTTTAATAAAATTGCAAAAATAATTATTTAATAATTTGTAACAAATTGTATGTTAATACTTACATCAACTAAATCGGGCGTATTTTTTCCCGTAGAATCAGATTTTGGCATTTATTTTGCAAAAAAGTTAATTTTGCAATAATTTGTTTAAGCAAATTATTTAAATAAATTAATTTTGCAAAACCAAAATTAAATTTTTATTCAGCGATGTTTCAGACTCTTTAAATCATATACGGTTTCTCTGGATTATGGTACAAAACCTTATGGCTACCAAAGAGGATTTTCGCGAACCTGGGCTACTTTTTTGTCAAACAAAAGATGCAACAAACAAGATTACTTTATTTTATTAATAAATTTAAAGTTTTGATTTTTTTTTTAAATTCAGACATAAATTCGCAGTAGGCTATGAATATCGAGCATATTTTATTAATTATTATACTTTTGTTACAACGTCTTGAATATTATTTAGAACTTTAGCTTCAGAGTTTCCATGATCCTCTAAATATAAGGTTCAAGAAAGACCATTTTTATTATTGCTGCAAATCTAGATTACTGGATATTAAAAAAAAAAAACAACGAAAAAAATGCAATTATGCTATGCCTACTGCGGAAAAGCTTTATAATGTCTATCAAATTTGACGAGTGAAAATTTGATTAGGTTTGAAATAAATAGTATGGTAAACAGACTTTTTTTTATCCGCTGAGTATTTTTTTTAAGTTTTGATAATGTAAAAAATTATGAGAAGTATGACATCCCATTAAATGAGATCTCTCACAAGGCTTGTGTATTATAATTGAAGACATTTATTTCTATCAAAAAATCTTTCATAGCTGCAATGAAATAATGAAAATTCCCTTTTTCTTTATATATATCTGGGAAGAAGGCAGTCATAACTTAGTAGAACATGGAACCTCTAATCAGCCATGGTCCAAAATATATGACAAAAAAAAACAGAGACAGAGATAAAGTGAATATTCGGGCTTTTGTAGAAGCAACGTCTTCAACCTTATTTTTAAAAAATACCTAAGTTGTTAGAAAATGTTCCCTTAACGAAATATAATGATATACATCTCCAGAAAGACGGTGCACCGGGGCACAACTCTCAGATAGTAAGACCTTTTCTGAAAATTAATTTTCCTCAAAGATGAATTGGTACCAACGTGCTTGTTAGTTGGCCCCCAGATTACCTGATCTATTTGTTTTGGATTTTTTGTAGAATTCGACATAGTTCAGTAGAAGAATTTCGCAATACAACAAATTTGGCTTCTCAGTTTTTGCAAATCAAACCTGATATTTTAGAAATTATATTATTAGGAAAAGTTGCAGAAATGTGCCAATTCTGTATCAGGGAAAATGATTTTTCAATAGAACTTAAAATAAAATGTTTCGTCTAATATAAAATAGTAAGGTTAGACATTGTATTTTGAGAATGTATGAAGTCTAGTATATAATAAAAATTGCCTTCAACTTTTAAACTATATTACTCTACAAGGACCTTGAAAACTTATTCTAAATAACATTCAACATATTGTGCCAAAGATATTATTATTAATAAGATATGTAGTCTGTCAAATAAAATATAGGGTGTACTATTTAAAAAAGAAAAATTGGGTCTATAACTCAAAATCTGATGCCTTTGGAAAAAAACTAAATATGCCATGGGATTTTACGTAAAAAAACGCTACAATAACCAGTGTTAACTTTTTCATTAACTTACATATCAATTAAGACACGAGTGGGACTTATAAGTGAAAAATTTTCAATTGCTCCCTGTATCTCATAACAAATACGGCCAGGGAAATTTTGTTTGTTACATCTTTTGTTTAACAAAAAAGTAGCACAGGTTCGCGAAAATTGCTAGTTTCTATCTTTAATAATAATAAAGATACACTGCAAAAGTGTTGAAAATTGGACACCCTGTACTCTTAAGGAGACTATTACTGACCCTAAGCGCTTGGTAAAAAGCATCAAAATTTCTTTCAGACAGCATTTTTTTCCAATCTCGAAGTTAATTTATCAACTAAAATAAGTTTTCGAGATTTAACTTTTTTTTTTTTTTTGTTAAAAATATTCTAACGATAAGGAAACTTTTTTGATCGATACACAAAAAAATTATCAGTTTTCTGGTTAAAAAAAATCCTTTCTTATAAAAATTTCAGGAAATTCATGCAAAATTTCTTGATTGTGCTATATTTCTTTTAGCTTAAAAATAAATGTTTTTTTTATTGTAATGTTATAAGAAAAATTTAAAAAATTGGAACATAATTCTTAAAATTTGTAATTTACAGTAAAGTTTAAAATGTTTTTCGGTTTGCTTCCTTATATTAATTAGTTTTTCATACATATTTCCTACTCCTCTATTCAAAAATTCCAAATGTTCTATAAAGCGCAAACATTTTAATTTAATTTAAATTTGATGGTTGGAAAAAAAATTGAATTATTAAACATGACCGCTTTGTTCCCGTTTTGTTAAGGGAAGCTAAACCAATATACTGTTTTATTCCATAAATTTGGTCAGATTTCTTTCTATTCTATTGGTACTTTTTGTACTTATAATTCTTACGTCGGCTCTATTTTGGTCACAACTTTGTAATCTAAATGAGATACATCACAGACATCAGGAGATTTTACCCAATTTTTTCTAATTTGTATTTAGTATGTAACATATACTAACTGTTATGACGAATAAAATTATATAAATTCGACAATTATCCACGGGTTGTTTATGGTTTTTACTATTTGAAGCTTGGCTATCAACATGAGATATTTCAATCATTTCTAAATCCTGGCGTTTGTTACAGTTCTAAAGTATTCTTAATGGGATGCAATCTTCCCTATTTTTAACATTTTTTTGTGTCAATTTCATTGTAGAAGTATTGTTTTTGATCGTGTTCTGTATTTTATTTTGTGCCTTGCAAGTAGATCCAATACTGAATTGGTAACTAATAACAGAAGATACCTAAGGGATGTTTGTCAGTTTTAAGGGTTGTTACCCAAAATGACTAAGGGTTAAACAGCAATAAATACCCATAAGGCGTGTGAACTCAATTCAAACCCTAATTGACTTCAAATTATAAAAGTAAATTGTGCAAATAAAAGATAGTTAAAAAAATTACAATTAACTGTCAATTGTTTCGTCATCTTTAGTACTTTATTAAAAAGGCATTAAAATTTTACAAACCAAAGACTAATTCTCTGACTTGTTAGGTTATTAAACATATTCATGTACGGCAAAGAATAAACCAGAAGGAGTAAGTTTTTTTTTATAAATTTGTCTTGCAAAAAGATATGGCAATTCTTTAAAGATCATTTTGTATTTTAAGAAAGGAAATGATTTTATTTCATCACTTTACTGTTGATAAACAATAACAACAAAAGTAACTAGATAGCAAAAAATATTTTACGTACATAAATTAGTCTAGTCTATTGCAAAAAAGTAAAAAAAAATATTATAATTGTATGAAACGAGGTGGTGCTAAACGCAAAAATCCACAATTTTAAATTAGATTTAGAATTAATTATAAAGAAGTTTTTGAGAGTAGCGAAAACAAAACATATTTTTTAATTCCTTGTAGCTTATTTTCCTACTAAGGTAAGAATTTAATAAACTTAACAATGTTAACTTATTTCCTGAAATTTTTATTTACATACATTTAGAAATAAATTAACTTGACACAACAATGGGAAAAGTTAAGGAAATTATTTCTATTACGAATAAGTGCGCAAAAGTGCAGAACCACTGTTTAAAGGATTATATATTTTATAATTAATTAAAAACCTTTACCTAGACCAGTCTAGTTTTAAACTCAATGTAATTACTGAAATAAATAATTTTAAGACACTAACAGTCGATAAGGACAGAAGCTAGATTAACTCAAATAGTAGCGGCTCGTCCAACATTCATACACAGAGTATCCATTTAATGCTCCGGCATTCGATAATGGCTTTATGGCTATTTCAATTGAAAATTTGATAGGCGAAATATTAATGGGATTAAAGTGGGTACATTTTAAAAATCATTTAATCCCAAAAATGCGTGGCGCATAACCATCTCGTCAACCTTACAATTTTTTTTGCCTTGCGACGCTACCATTTTACTAATTTTGTTTAATATTTTTTGGCAGCTGGGATCATTTTATCTCACGATAATCCAATATTTCGTTTTTTCACACAGATGTCCAAAATTGTTATTTTCAATTTTTCATTTCAACTCAATTTTTCAATAAAACAACCCTTATTTAGTCGCATGTGTCAATGGAGCATCTGTTTATCTTGAAATTGATACCAAGTTTGCCTTTATCTCCAACAGCGTTATATTTTTGCTACTTTTAAGAAAATATTATTACTATGGTAATGAACCGTGGGGTGGGTAATAAAATTTAAGCGAAATACTGATTTTGATCAAAAAAGATTTAAAAAATTTAATAAGTGGATAATGTCATATTTTAAAGTAAAAATATTTTAGGGTTGAAGAGAGGATTTAATGAGACTTGAACTTCGATTAAAAAACTGTGGCCGTTATATTAAAAAATAATAATAATGTATATAATAATACTTTTTTCAGTCACCCTGTATAAGCTAAATTATTGTTAAAATGTAACCACATTAATACTTCACCTGTCAAATTTTTCATCGATTTATCGATATAGTTAGAATCGAATACCGGAGTATTAAACGGACACCTTGTATATTATTCAGTTTTGTAAAACTACAAAACATATTAGGCTAGTCGATAAGTCTCGGGTCTGACACATAGATGACACCGCTAGCCAATATTTTTCGTAATTTTTAAATTCGTACATCCATCAGAAAAACAAATTTGAAGTTTAATGTTCATCTGTCAGAGTTTATTGGTAAAATTGTATTAAATATATGTATAAAAAAGGTTAATCTGCCAAAGAAATACATGAAGACATTGCGAATGTATTGGGGAGGATGCTCCTTCATACATAACAATAAAAATATGGTTAGCTGATTTTAAACGTGGTCGTACTAGCATTGCAGATAAAATACGGGAAGGTCGTCCAAAAAGTGATACTTCTCAAGAGTAACTGAGAATAAATTAGCTGAAGCCATAGACATTTCACACGGTTCAGTAAATAAGATCTTGACTAATATTTTGGGTATGAAAAAGTGGGGTGCCGCACTTGCTAACTTTGGAACAACAACGCATTCGAATGAAACTTTCCCAAAAACATTTCCACTGTTTTATACGGAAAAAAATTGATTTTGTTTGTCGGTTTGGAACTATGGATGATACTTGGGTTTACCACTATAATCCTGAACTGCGACAACAAACATTTGAATGAACTGAGCCTGGTTGTTCCGTTCCGAAGCAGAAAAATGGGTCAAAATCTTCAATTTTATGCCATCACTTTTCTGGAATGTTGTTGATCAACTTCTTCTAAACTGGTAGACCAATAACAGGAGAATATTACTCCAAGCTGGATCTAAAAATTCGTAGGAAAAGAAAAAATCATCTTGCATCATGACAATGTGTCTGCTCACAAATGTGCTTTAACAGGTTCTAAACTAACCGAACCGAAGTACGAATTGTTGGAACATTCACCTTATTTACCAGATGTAGCTCTCTCAGACTTCCATTTATTTCCACACCTGAAGAGATTTCTGCGTGGAAAACGTTTTTCATCGAATGAAGAAGTAACTGTAGCCGTAGATGGGTATTTTAGCCTTCCAGAAAACCAGTTCAGGGATGGGTTACTTAAATTGGAGAATCGCTGGAAAAAGTGTATTGAACTTAAGTGAGATTATATCGAAGAATAAACATATTTCAACAGCAAACTTTTATTTGTAGGCCTGGAACTTACTGACTAGTCTAATATTTCTTATTTTAGTATCAACAAAAGTCCAAGTGCAGGTAATATGAAAAGCTGTTAACTATGTATGTATAAATATTTTTGATTTAAAAGTGTTAGTCGATTTTTTCAAAACGATTACCATTATTAGATTTCACAAGTCTATAAATCGCAATTAAAAGGTTCAAGTTTATTATTTGTACAGTACAGTACAATTATAATATAAACCAGAGCTCTTTGAATAAGAGAATAATAGTTTTTAGTTAAAACTGGATTTAAATATATAAAAATACAAAACATATATTTAAAAAGACAAGCTACCAATTAATTGATTTAATTAAATTTGTAAAAAATATGTTTTGATTTTAAATCATTCTAAAGAATTTACTGAGCAGTCCTTTTTAAACCTTTTTTTTTCTAAATATTTTAACGATATTGATTAAATTTTTCGTCGTTTTGGATCTCTTTTTCCAAATGCTGCGCCGTTATACTATGGAATCTTAAGCAATATTTCAAATGAACTCAAAAACCGAACCACATTTTATATTAAAGGATATCAATGTGTTGGCAATTTTTTGTTTCCCTTAAATTGGTTAAAATATTTGCTTTTTATAACAAATATTTATAAAGCACTCTGTGACATGTTTCGAAATTTTAAGAACATTTTCGGATAGACGCTCTTAAATCGGAAAACCACTGTAACGGGTCCAGAAATTTCTATTTCCATTTTATGGGCTCGAAATTGACAAATTTTAGTGAATATCAAAAATTCGTGTACTTTAACTCTCAATCGCATTTTCTCAAAACGATTTTTCTCGACCGGAAAATAACTCTAGCGACAATTGTCGGATATTAAGTTTCAAAGAACGAAAATTTTCATAATTAGTGTAGTTACGGTTATACGTAGCAGTTTTTTTTATTTTCAAAATTAGTTTTTTTGAGCCTCTGATTATAAGAAGGTAAATCTTGCAAAAATAATATTTTTTGTTTGGAATTCTCGCGGTTTTGTTTAAAAATTATTTTTCAAAAAGCCTACGTACAACAATAACTATGTGATTAATTTTTTTTTCTTCTCTTGTGAATTATTTTTGAATAAGCGTAATTCAATAACTTTGTTAACTTTTGATTTTTTAAATAAACATTTAAATAATATAAGATTAATATGTGCTTAATAACATCTTTGTCACAAATCCTAAATAAATAAATTAGTTACCAAAAACAAATCCAGAAAATTGACTTTTTCATTCTTTCACAGTGGTCTTCCCCTTTAAGGAATGTTATTGCATGGACCAGTGCAAGGGATTTAAAAAAATGTTATATTTTAAATAAGTTTCTTTTTTGCCACATAATAACGAGTCTAAAAAAGTTCAAATAGTAGATACTATAAATTTCAAAAAAGAAATATAATAGAAAATAAATAATTAATTTTCATTTAACTACAATTATTTTTTCTTTTTTAGATTAATTTGTGGTCATGAATCAACCTCCTATATAAAGAACAATGGATTTCTCATCGTTCAAATTACTTTCCTCATTTGGCAGTAAAACATTATCCTACAATAATTTG
This sequence comes from Diaprepes abbreviatus, assembly GCA_034092305.1. Classification (NCBI taxonomy): domain Eukaryota; kingdom Metazoa; phylum Arthropoda; class Insecta; order Coleoptera; family Curculionidae; genus Diaprepes; species Diaprepes abbreviatus. Next base: position 2,725,729 of record JASJET010000032.1, read on the forward strand.
ATGAAATTAATTTTTTTGTCGTTACCGGTATCGGCAGCGCATGTGAAAGCACTTGAAAATTAACAGAGTTTTTTTTTTGTAAAAAATTATTAAATTATGTAGTGAGTGGTAGTAAAGTCAGTAAATCAAACTGTAACATGATATCACCGACCAGCGATTTTCTAATGTTTAAGTGTTTATTATATTTAACTATTTCCTCTATGCCACGTTCAAGCGAATGTGCTTCCCTTAATTATTATGCTTTACTGATCATTTGGAACCATACGATCCCATAAGGTAAACTCTAAAATTAAACCATTGTTATTATGAACTTGTTGCCGTTGTTAAAGTTTATTACAGGTATTTATATTCCACAAGTGTATTTGCGAATAACAATACATTTTTAAAACGAGAGAAAAACAAATAAAAAAAAAACACACCTTTTTACTTCAACTGTAACCCTATCCGAATTTTATTACAAAATCTCGATCGTTTAGAGATTTATTTTTCTGCACAATCTTTTTCAATTTACTCGCTTCAGTCATTTTCACTTTTAATTTTGACAAAAAAATCTAGGGTGTTCTGCATTTCTTTGGTTATCCCTGACATGATCATGACTTCCTAATTCCTTCTTGTTTAAACAATTAAAACTTTAAGTTAAAAGAATTGTACATTAATTTAATTGAATTCCCCAGAAGACATACAAGATTATAGAGTTGGAAACAATGTGACGGTGAGATCATCAGTGACATCATTTCTTGGTTGTTCTTTCGTTTCAACCCACGCTGGTCGTACGGAGGTCAAAAGTTCAAATAATTGGATGGTTTTTTACTAGTATAGACCAAAGTAGTGTGACGCAGGGTTGGGATTCCGTAATCAAATGGAATGCTATTTTGTCTGACGTCACCTTTTCGTCGTAATAATGAAATAAAATCATTTTAAAACGTTCTTTGGTGAAAAGGTGGTAAATATGATTAAAGTTAATGCTAGTGCCTAATAAATTTATACTAGACAATGTGCGTTATTTTGTTTTATATTGTCAACAATAAAAGATACAATGAAAAAACTAACATTAAGAAAGAAGTAAGCTGGAAAATGTGTTAGAAATTTTGTAATCTAGGTACCTTAAATTCCTTCTTTGTAATCAGCTGATTTTAACTGCTAATGCTGTAATTTAGGTTAATATGTGTTGTAAACACAGACATAAGAGTAATTAATAGTACTTAATACAGACTGCCGATTTGTTGTTTACGGCTAAACGTTAAGTTTTATTAAGTATCAAACTCGATAGAATTGCACGGGATGGTAACAAAAACAATAAAAATAGAGTATTATAACTGAAGGTGTCTTATTATCCATCAGTTATGAGTACCGTTATTTAATAAAATAAGATTTATTTAAACAGATCAGAATTGAAGATCTGTAAATGATTTTTCCATCAGATAAATTAAAACGATTTATCCAAATTAATCTATAGATACAGTTAGTATTGTTACCAATTTTAAATCGTAGATACCAAGCATTGTGACTGATAATGTTAGAAGACACTTTATTGATAAAATGATGTCATGTAATTCGATTATAATAAATTATGAAGTTATACTGTATTTCAGATTTCGCAGACAAATTAAAAAGAACATACTATCTGTTTATCTGGTTAAATTTATCTTAAAAAATAATGTTATACCGATTTTTTGCAAGTAACCAGCAATTTAACAGTATCTTATTTGTGCTTAGTTTTAAGCCTGTTTTTTTATCAGTGAATATTAAATATAATTAAAGTAATAATGCTACATCTACACTAAGAGAAAAGCTGATTTGAAGAATTTTGCAAGCATAATTAAGAGAAAAATCAAGAAAATAATTCGAATAACAAGTAGGTCTATCAATCTGAAGAATTCAGTTACTCACGAATGACCTTTCAGAATCGTTCTTCTACATACAAATACTGTTTTCACCGTGTATAACATACGGTAATTTCAAAGAAATGCAATTTTCGCACAACACAGCTCTTGAAGGACCTTAAGGAATTTCCTGCAGTATCTGCGCTAACCTCTAAAAAGTATTCTCTTAGAGAGCAAAGTTTCTGTAGCGAGTCACAACATAAACCACCACCAAGTCATAGGTTATTATTGCTTGTCAAAGGTGTTTACTCAAAATCTTTTTTGACATTTTAATGCAATTTAGTTTAAGAGAGTTTCGACAGAATCTCAGTAAATGGATATATCAAAATTTTAATAAAAAAATTTCAAAATTATTTTCTCGAATCTTTTGCTTAGTTTTTACTTGGTACCTGTATGAAATATTTATATATTAATAATTAATAATTATGCAGTTGAAAAAATATTAATTACACACTGTATATTTTAAAGGTATAAAATAGTAATTACATCAAAATGACAAAAAATGTCTGAATGGTTTTTTCTTAGCCTAGAAAGCCTGATTAATGTGACTACTAGGAAATATATGATCTTGTTTGTAATCTAGCATCCGGATCCAATCGGACCGATCCGAAGCAGTTAAATCTATTTGAAATTGACGTAATAAACGGTTCTGATTAAAGTTTCGATTGGATGTTAACATTTCAGTGTACATCGGATAGAAAACATTTTTCAAAAACAGAATCAAATTGAAATGACAAGTACGGTAGTGGCTGATTTCTTCTTTTTTTGTTAAAACTTAATCTATCATTTTTATGAAACCGGTAATTGGAAAAAGTTTTGTATATTTTCTCAATTAAAATTCCAACAGAAGTACAAAGAAAAGAAAAAAGTAAGAAAATAAATATATGAAAAAGGGTTCAAACTAAATATTTTTTAACGCTTGTAGAGTTGACTTTATTTACCTTTTGTTTCCAAAATGATTGGGCATATCTACGTGTCTAAAGTTGATGCCATCCTTAGAGAAGGACAGCTGACAACCCTTTTTTCCATATAATTTCTTTGTTTTATTGTAAATAATCCAAATAGGGATTAGTAAATCGGATGGAGCAGTTTTCGACTTAAAAAGTCTTCGTTCGATAATTCCGATCCGATCCGCATTTTCCGTTAGAAACAAGAGCAATCTGTTACAATTACTAAGATAAACACACTGACGGTACTGTTTAGAAATTTCTTAAAATGATGTCGGAATTGTCTCATTCATTTTTGGAGTTTTAGTGTGATATTAACTGAGCCTTTTTTTATAAATATGATCAGATAATATAATAAATTTTGCATGTAAAGTATATTGTTGCAAAAACTTTGCTAAGAACAGTTAAAAATGACAAGCCATATGTGAATTCGCCACAAGATTGCGGTACTTTTACATATTTCGGATAAAATGCAAATGAAGTCCAACTAATGAATATTAAGTGGCCCAATCTGCATTCATTTTTAGGCCGGGTTTCTGTTGGTTTAGTTTAACAACAGGATGTGCAACTAGACAACCAGGATAAGAAGCATTTTTGAACATATGAAAAATAATAATTCCACTCATCTTAAAAATTAACTAAATGTGCTAAAAAAATTGAACCCACAGCTCCAAAAATATAAAAAATAAAAGAAAATTATTTTGATTTTAAATATTCGATAATTTTTGGGCTTTCATTGCTACTTTTAAGTAGGGTCACAAAATTACTTTTTTAACAGCCAAAAATAATAGAACTGACTAACAGTTCTGCTATTCAAGCGTTTCATTTTTAATTAGGAGTAAAACAAAGAAACTGTAAGCGGGTAATTTAAAGTTTGCTGTCAAGATCTATGAGATTCGTACTTTAGCAGAAGGCTAGTACAGTGGCGTTTTCTGTTATCTTTCTTAATTGAATTGGAAAAATATATATGGCACTGAGCGGTTACATTTTCTCTTTAAGACCGGATCAGGAAAAAATAATAACTTCTACGTAAATTGCATTGCAGTTTGTTTTCTAAACGCATTTCCGACTATCCATGGCCTAAAAAGTAGACGTGCAACGACCAAGAGGGAAGACTTATTTTAACTAGCTTAATATAATTTAGAGAGTATATATTACAACGATTTTATGTTTAGTTAGTTTACAAATAAAAACTAAAATGCCGCTTTGTAATATTGTCAAATATGGTAGCTTTGAGCAATCTGATGCAATTTTATTTTTATATGTTATATCAAAGAAATGTAATATTACATTGAATTTTTGCAGTGCCAATTATGCTTAATTTCAATTGTCATAGGTCATCGGATAGGAAACAGTAATGTCTTAAAATGTATGCGTAAATGTTCATTAATCACAAAGTAGTTTGACTAAGCAGATGATGGTATTAAGAACTTAGCAAAAACTATTACATATTATAATTAAAGATAGCATCTCATAGATATAAATGTAACATAATTTTATAACTAGGTCTATAAATGTAGAGCTCGTAATTATCTTTACCTATAAATTTAGACAACTAAATTATTACTTTTTATTAATGTATAAAAATACTTAAATCTAATAGTGATTAATCAAGAATCGGTAGGGAAGTAAAATTGTTTTATTTTTATTAACATATTTTTTAAAGAAAAAAAAAATAATATTGTCCATTAATTCTTACATTTTCTTAAATTCGAATCTGTTAATTAAAACTTGATGGTTTTTTACTTATTTCATCGTCACTGTTATCATTTTAATTTTATTAATTTCGGATGCATATTCTGTTTGTCGTCAAAATTTAAATCTGCATCACACACACGACTTTCAAAATTCTATAGAGAAAGCAAAGCTCTAAAATATGTAGAACCTCAATTATAAGTTTTTTTTTAAAAAATAATTTACTCTAATAATCTAAACATTTAAAAAGTTAAGCAGTATTTCAAATCGACTTATCGCAAAATATCGAATTTTCGTTCACCTCAGTGCGGCCATTTAATTCAAATAGAATTGACTTAAGACTTAAAATATAATTATAAGGGTATAGGTACATCAAATTTATAATACAATACACATAGGTAGCCATTTTAGCCTACAAAAGAACGCATTGTTAAGTTGACGGACAAATCCTATCATTTATAAGCGAATTGTTCTATGTTTCGGGTTTTTTGACGCTGCAATTTTTTGAAGTTAGCTTGGTTTCTTTTTAAAAAAATAATTTGTTTAAAAATATTTGAAGTTTTCATGATAGTATCTTAAAATTTGAGATAAGTATAAAGAAATATAATTTTTCTCTTCGTTACTTACTAGTTTTCTCAAAAGTCAACAAAAGCGGCATTGAAATGGTTAATTCGTTACAATTAGGTTTTTTTTTGATTGATCATAAAATTTTAACGGTGCAGGAATGAAAAAAAACTAAACTTTGTTTATCGTCTCGCGTAGTTAATATAAGCATAAAAGCTCACTACTCTCAGGATTCTGGATGTGCGCAATAAAATCAATAAAATCTAGGAAACTAAAAGTCTGGTCCAGGGTTCAGCACTGCAAATAAATAAATGCAGCAGAACTTGACCTACTTTTTGACGGTCAATATTCTAAATTTATAACTGCAGCTTGGGAATGTTAAAGCTCGGATCGCACGTTTCTGTTTTGCGAATATACAGTTTTATTATTAATAATTATTATATTACTTTTTTTTTCTCATTTTTAAGGGCAGTTGCACACTATGAAAAATATTATGGAGTAAACAATTTAGCTTTCTGGTCTGTAAATGTAAAAAAATTGTTGTTAACGTATAGAAAGTAATATAGTAAGATATATGTAAAAAATCCTTCGCATTTGAATAAAACAGTGGGAACTTCAAAGTTGTACTAACTGCAATTAACTTCTTCAAAGAAATTCTGAATTTGCAGCTACATATTTCAAATTATGGCTTCATATCTACTTAAATGGAAAAGTAATACAAAGTAACACTTACTATACATTTAATTGTAGTAATTTTCAGTGCTAATAAAATTAATTGGTACTGGTATTAGGATCGGACATCTTCGTTAGTCTTTTTTCCTGTACAATACTTTATAAAAACTGATGTTGTTAGTGTTGGACCATATTTTGACATTTATTTTAGTGTTTTGTGTGATGCAAGGCGCACAACACCTAGACAAAACGTTTCGGGAGCGAAATTCTCAAATTAGGTTTATTAACATTATTAATTTCAAAACAGACTAAAAAAAGGTACTTGTAATATTATCAGTTGTTATTGGCTAGAGTAGTGTAACAAGAAAGCTGTTTAAATTCTGCTTAATTTTAATCGATTTACAGTACTATATTTTGAATATAAAATGTTTTTAATCTTAGAAGATTATTAAAAAAGTAATTTTTTTCATAAAGCTTTAATTGGCGTCGGTCTGTGACTGCTATGAAAATAGATAAATGAAGAAATAATGCTATCCTTTATCAATACTAATATAAGCCTATTTTTAAACTTTTTTATTAATGAAATACTGAGACTCGTTGTAGCCCACCATCACACTTTTATCTAGGCTTAGGACTGGTCCAAGAAATTTAGAACGTGTCTAAAGGCCTACAGGCCAAAAACAATAAAAATTTACATAGCAACGATCTAATAATGATAATAATGTAAGAATGAACTGGAAAAGAACAATAAGAATAACAAATAAAGACAATAAATCAAAACAGAAAAATTTTATTTATTTAATTGTTTAATTACGCTCTAAGTAAATGTTCAAAAGGACCTCCGTTTTCATGTGCACAGATTAATTCTATGAAGAAAATTGAACTGCACCCTTTCTATCATCCCTGTATCTAAGCATAAAGTGTTTACATAATTCTGTATTCGTGACCACAATACCATCTGTTTAAAAGTCCCCCATAAAAAATAGTCCAGAGGCGTTAAATCCGGTAAGCGGTGTGACCAATTTAATTTCCTCTGTCGATTCACTGATTTTGAAAATTCTCATTTAAATGATTTCTTAAATTGGAGTGTGGGGATGCACCGTCGCACATGAACCATACAATATATTTTGTCTCGTAACCAATGGAAGATCATGCAATAAATTTGGTAAATTGACTAGGTGTATTAGGTAACTTAAATGGTCCCTGCCGATATTTAAAAATTTATTTTTGTTAACACTATTTCTATACTCGTATCTGATGAAGAACAGATTATATTTTAATAGCATTTGGATGATATAATTTTGTATTCCCGTCGTTCAAATACTCTTTGTAATTTTAATTGACAACTACACTTATTGCCTAAAAAAAATTGGCAGTTTATTAGTTGGCCCCTTTCGTGATGTATATCCATCATTACGATTTTTGAACATTTGGCCCACGCATCAGCTTTTGCAATTATCACGTCGTAAACTATAAATATCAGATTTTTATTGTCATCAGTTTGGTCTTATATAGGGATGTCTTTCTAATAATTCTCTGTTGTTGCTAATTAATATATCAGCCAGTCCATTTCTGAATGACACTTTCAAATAAATAAAATCTAGGTTACAGTTACTTACTGTTAGATTATTAACTAGCAAACTATTTTATTATAAAACTTGTTACAATTCTAGAATGCACACAATAGCGGAGTTCCATGATACTTTGATGGAGAAAAATATGATATTTAAAATAGTTTGATCGAAAACAATTTGGTAAAAACTAAAATGATAATTGTATCTGATTTAGATTGTTTACAATAATTTGTTGTATCGCCAAATTTCCCTAAAACAAAATTATTTTGGTACTAAGAGTATCCTATCTCCTATATCAGATTGCAATGTTTTGCCCAGTAATGTGCTAACGTCAAATTAAGATTACACAAATTTTGACCTACCACGAATATAATGCTAATTGAAATTAACAATTCATCAGTGATAACATAATTACCTATCATGATATCAACAATTCAGACTGAATAAAAAAGAACCATATGGTCATTTTACAATACATATTATGTAGGAGGATAAATGTGGAACCGCAAACTGTTTATTTGTTTTTTACGATTACACAATTATTGGTTACAATGTCAAATTTAAGCATATTTTGTTAAGTATGCCGGCCAAAAATGGGAAAGTCTCGGACTCGGTGCGTAGGATAATAATAATCATTAATTCGTTGTCAAGTTTTATTAATACGCAGACTATATCGGGTGTCCATGAAATTTATTTAGCCGTTCTTTATTAATTGAATATTAATATTTAAAATAAATTTATTAGTTTACAACTTTTTGAGTTTGGCAGCAACGAATTTACACAGTAGGATATATTGGTAACTTTGTACAGGATGTACGAAATTTTATTCGGTTCCCCCATTCCTTAAAGAATTAAATAAGCTAAAGGAGAGAGTAAAATACTATTTTATGTTTCAACTATACAGTAAACGTCTAAACGGGTAGCTCCTCTTTTTCTCAATCAAATATATGTATATATTAAATTCACTCTACTCTACTAATTTTGGTAAAGTGGCTGTCTACACAAAGCCAATAAATGTGGTAGAGAAGAGTTCAGTTTAAAATTTGTTATGTGGTCACCTTGATACGGTATTTAAAAATCCTTAAAAGTGTCTTGTTGTACAGGAGAGTTCTGGTAGACTAGAGTAAGAATTATGATGGGGGCAGCGATTAGAGTGTACTTTTTCTCCATGTGCTAACTAAACACTCTACATTATCGACTGACTAACTACTGTCTTTAGTGGGATTTCAACATTCCAAGCTATGACGCGAGAGAGTAGATAGAGTATTTGCTCTACTCGTGTAGTCTACTAATGTAAATTAGGATTCACCCTAATTTTATTCCCACTACTCAGGTATGTAAGAAATATTGAATACAATGCTTAAAATTAAGATTGAAGAATAAAACGTTATCATTAATCTTTTAGATACACTCCATATAAAAGAGATAAATTTAATTCAGACAAAGATAAAAATAATGATGACACGATTGTGTTTGTTAGTTTTTTAAAAAAACATTATTAGCTTTGTGTGGAATGTCAGGTGTTTATTACTACAGTTTCCTTTAATTTGCTAATGAATAAGTAAAAGCAATTAAAGCAAGGAAAAAAAACACATAAACTATAAAATAAATATTATGTTAATATTATGTTCCTTTTCCGTGACTATATTAATACTTCGTTAAAGACGGCATAAGAAACCTTTTTAGAAAAAAGTAAACAGTGAGTAATAGAATATAGATCCATTGTAAACATAATATTTTCAAAAATAAGAAATAATAGTATATTTCCGATGAACAGTAACAATGCCTATTACCAATACAAATGGATACCTATATATACTCCGGAGTGGTAGGAAGTTATTAAAAATAAATAGTTTGTGGTCTATATATTTGAAAAAGTTGTTTTTTTCTCCTCAAGACTGTGAAATAAGGGGCAGACAGTTATTCTCTGCGAATTCCACTCTGGTACACTCTCCACACTAGTTTCGACCACCTAAAGGTACCATCAATGGAGCTGTAATGAATCCAGACCCGAATGCACAAAAACAACTGTCTACTCAAAAAAACAACGATATTTTACTGGTGATGACAACAGTCCGGAATCAAGTTCTGCGGGTATTATCCTGCCGACATTTTGCGAAATGGGATTTTAAGTAGACAGTTGTTTTCTGCATTTTGCTTTCAGTTCCACCGATGAGACCATCAGGTGGTCAAAACTAGTATGGAGAGAGAACCAGGGTGGACTTCGCAGAGAATAAGCTGTCCTAGCCTTTCTTAACGGTCTTAACATATATATATATATATATATATATATATATATATATATATATATATATATATATATATATATATATATATATATATATGTATATATATATATACATACTTTTAGTACATGTACATATTTTGGGAAGACGCCCTTGCCCCACTGGCCTCTCTTTGGAGCGGCCCTTGATTATTTACGAGGATAGTGTACACATAAACAAACAAAAAGCAAGTTACCAAATTATCCTAATAAGGAATCATTGATGTGAGTTGCGAATGTGCCCACGCGATTATTGCAATATATGGTAGGCGATTTGCTGCCTGTATCTGATAAATCGGAGAAATACTTTTAAATCACGTCCTCTATAGACGCATTAGATATTTGTGCAAGTTTTGTTATGTAAACTTGTATGTTTTAGAGAGAATTTGATATAGTTGCGAGAAATATCACATACTTTATTCCATATTGTTGGTTGCTTTAATAAAAACTTATGTCTAAATGCATGAACTTATTTATTATCTGTAGACGAAAACTATTATTGAAACATAATTTAATAGGTTTTCGCGAATCAATCGCTAAAAATATTATAATCATCTTTAAAGATAAAAAATGCCAACCCCTTATTTATTTATATCCTTGGCATTACTTAATCCAAATCTAAAATGCTCTGTGTAGATGGTTGAGGATTGTTACTAAATAATGAGTGCTACTCTAAACATAAGGAAAATTGTCCTCGTGTTGCAACTGCTTATTACAAAATTTAACTTAGCCACAAACATAAAATAGTTTATCTATCCGATATTTTCCTTTACATAAACAGCATGCCATATTTCGATAGTAAATAATTAGAATTATAAATAATATATTCAACAAAATGGCGTGGATAACAGTTCACGATTCTATTTAACCTTTTCTCTATAAATGCCAACATTCCTAAAACGGTAAATACTATCTCTTCTTTAACGGCATACCATTGAAATGGAAAGTAAGTAAAGTTAGTGCTAGTCATAATAGCATTAATAAATGTAAAGTTGTATTCGAGAGTTCCCGAAGTATATTACTTTAAAATTTAACGGTTATTAAATTCAGGTTTAATCGAATGAGATTTTGATTACAATATATATATATATATATATATATATATATATATATATATATATATATATATATATAAGAATAGTTATTTTTAACATAAATACTATTTGTTATGAGGAGTTCGAAATATTCCTTTTATTAATATATTAACGCCCTCAATGAGCAACCAACTGAAAATAGTGTAAATTATATTTCTACTTTAATAAAGTGGTCATGTTTCGATACTCGAGAGTAAGCGTGTCTTTTTATTTAATCTTCAAAATCTTACATTTTAACAGGTTGTGGACCCAGAGAACGTGATATTCCGCGATTTTTTTTGGTTGTTGATTAATTAAAATTCCCGCAGTATTATTCAGTTTCGAGTGAAAATGGCCGTCAATTACCCAAGTAGTTTACCCAAGTTTGTCGGGCGCGAAAACTATGATGAGAAATGTTTTTGTCCTAGAAGGTTTCTCGAAATGCATTGATGGTTCTGAGACGGATAGTGTCGTAGTCGCAAAAGCAAAAGGTAAATTAATTTTAATAATCGACCCTTCGTTGTATGTACATGTAAAAGACGCTAGCAAGTGCAAAGAAGTTTGGGATAAAATTAAAAAGCTTTATGAAGACACTGGCATTACCAGAAAGATTGGATTACTAAGAATGCTTATTTCATTAAGGTTAGATAATTGTGATTCCACCTATGTAAGGAAACAGCTCAGAAGTTAAGAAAGACTGGTTTTAGCATAAATAACGAATGGATTGGTTCTTTGTTATTGGCGGGCTTAGCAAAAAAGTTTGGTCCGATGCTAATGGCTCTTGAACATGCAGGGATCTCAATAACCGAGGATTCAATAAAAAGCAAGTTGCCCGATATGTCAACAGAGGGCTCTAGTAGTGATGCACGGGCATTAAGTGCAAGCACAAAAGGAACTTTCAGAAGATCGTTCAAAGATGGCGCAGCAAAGCAAAACAATAAAAAATCAGCAGATTTTAGTAAACAAAAGGATAAAAGTGAAGTTATTGCTACAAATGTATACAGTCTGGTCATTACATGGGAACTATAATAAAAGTGACGTTATTTAGACTCTAGCGACATATGACTTCAAACGAAGGTTAAATTAAGAACTCTACAAAATCAAGAATTCATGAAATTGTAGTAGCTTATCATGAAAAACTTTCCGTGAAGTGTTTAGGAGACGTTGAAATTGTTACATTGTAATGGGCAGTTTAATGACATCACTGTGGAAAATATTTTATGTGTTCCAAGTTTGATAACAAATCTTCTTAGCATTAGTCAACTAATATCAAAAGGTAATTGACATTCTCTTAACAAAACAGGTTGTTCTGTTTATAATCAAGAAAACAAGCTGCTAGCTACAGCAGATTTAATTGATGGAGTTTATAAACTGAACTTAAAAAAGGAAAATTGTATGTTAAATGTTGCAGGTGAAACATGGCATAGAAGATTAGGGCATATAAATAGCCAAGATTTAAATAAAATGAAAGATTGTGTAGATGACATGATGTTTCAAGGAAATGTTATTAACAAAAGTAATGACGTCACAACAAATAGAAATGTTATCATTCATGAAAACTCGAAAACTCAGGACTTAAACATAGAGAGTGAGCATGAACATAAAGAAGGAAAGTTATCAGTTCCAGTGGGGGACAGTGATAATAGTCTGACAGAAAGTGAAGTTACAGAGATACAAAGTAACATATTTACTGATATGTCACAGACCGACTCAATGACAGAGGATACAAAAGATCCAGACTTTGTTTTAGATAATTTTCACAAAGAAAATCTTATAAACAGTGAAGTCATACCAAGAAAGTCTGAAAGACAGAAAAAAGAAAAAGCATTTGAGGATTATGTAACTTACATGACAACTGTAGAGGAAGTGTCCGAGGAGATTCCAACAATAGTAGCAGAAGCTTTGAGTAGATATGATGGCAACAAATGGAAAGAAGCGATGCAAGTTGAAATGAAAAGTCTAGAAGACAATGAAACATGGTATCTTGTGGACTTACCAAAAGGAAGTACATTGGTAAATTGTAAGTGGGTATATAAAATAAAATGTGATAGTGATAATCGAAAAAGTTATTGTGCTAGATTAGTAGCAATGGGTTTTACATAAAAAGAAGGTATAGACTATACAGAAACTTTTTCACCAGTTGTAAGACACTCTACTCTGAGATTGTTAATTTCTTTAGCCGTAAATTTAAGTTTAGATATCTATCATTTAGATGTAATAACCGCTTTTTTACATGGTAAATTAGACGAAACGGTTTATATGAAACAACCTGAAAGTTTCACAATAGCAGGTCAAGAAAATAAAATTTTAAAATTAAACCGTGCAATATATGGTTTAAAACAATCTTCAAGAGTTTGGTATAAAAGAGTTGAAAATGTTTTAACTAACTTGGGTTAAAAGAAATCTAAATATCAATCATGTATTTTTATAAAGCATAATAATGATTTAATAACAATTATAGCTTTGTACGTGGTTGATTTCTTTATTTTTTCTAACGATGCTTGTGAAACAAATAGTTTAAAGCAAGAATTAGCAGCAAATTTGAAGTTAAAAAATTTAGGGCAGGCTAAACAAATTTTAGGTATGAATATTTGTATTGATAAAGTTAATAATATTATAACTTTAGATCAGAAGCAGTGATTGACAGAAGGTCTTATACAGGTTTTTGTTTTAAATATTATTTCATAGGAAAGCACTAAGCAAAAAAACTGTAGCACTCCATTAGGGAAGCTGAATATATGGCCTTGTCAGAAGCTTCCAAAGAAGCTATTTATTTAAGAAATTTTATTATACAGTGAGAGTCAAAGTGCTTTAAAATTAACTTCTAACCCTATGTATCATAAGAGAAGCTATTGGAAACAAATTAATTAGCCTAGAGTATTTGCAGACGAATGATATGCCTGTAGATATTTTGACTAAAGCGTTAGGTTCTAATAAACATTATAAGTTTATGGAAGACGTAGGTATAGTCTCTAAGTTGTCAACTATTGATAATATTTCAAACTAGTGGGGGTGTTATGAGGAGTTCAAAATATTCCTTTTATTAATATATTAACGCCCTCTATGAGCAACCAACTGAAAGTAGTGTAAATTATATTTGTACTGTTGGCAATGCCACTTTAATAAAGTAGTCATGTTTCTGATACTCGAGAGTAAGCGTGTCTTTTTATTTAATCTTCAAATCCTACATTTTAACACAATTATATCAGTATATGTGAAACTCCCGGCAGTGTACAGGCTGGATCGTTTTGGATGTTTTTATAAGCTCTCTGGGAAAAATCTGATACTGTAGTCCCGAGCTCTTCTTTTAAGAAAATTATAATAGCGAAAAGAAATTACGGATATCGCGATCGGTTTCGGCTTTCCAGGGCGATTTTCGAATTTTACAATTTTTTAAAATGCCCTATATTTTATTTATCAAAACAACTACGATAAAACTAATAAGGCATTCTTAAGCTACTTTTTCTGTACAATCCAGTGCCGTAGTTAGATTTTTAGTTTTAGTTTTAATTATCCTGTACAGGGGACATAAAGATAACCCTAGTGTTTAGTTTTTTTATAAAAGAGGTAGGAGGCCCAAAAGAAATACCCTTGTAACATTTGAGTATATATGTATTCTAATGAAATTTTGGCATGTTGTATAACTGATAAAGACCCTTGACATTATTAAGAAAGCCAGGAAAGAACTTGCCGCCACAGGTGACCCGAAATTTTCGCAGATGTCAGTTTTCAGAGCTACAACCTAATATAGGTTTTGGACGATTACCTAATAAACGTACACAACTTTTATTTCGAAAAAATTTATCATTTTTGAGAAAAATCGATTTGTATGCGCCCACCTTGCAGATACGATTAATTTAAATATTAGATTTGTCAAAGCTATCAAATCTAAATTAAATAATGGAGCCTTATTTCTATACAGAATATGATAACATGCATATAATTCATACCGAAAGCTTTAAATCGAAATTTATCGGATCGAACAACATTCGAAAGAATTAATCGCAACTTAAGAAAAACAGGTAAACAATAGATCCAAACAGAGATGTCCTTAAATCGATTTTTACAAATTCTTATTGAGTTTTCAAGAAGAGTAAGAAATCAATTTATTAGCTTTGACGTGGAAAGCCTATACACCAACGTTCCAGTTAAGGACTCACTAAAAATCATAAGAAAGAAACTTGAAGAAGACCAGACCTTAGCAGAAAGAACATCTTTACCACCGCACGCCATTATGGACTTGTTGGAAAGTTGTTTGACTAATTCCTATTTTCAAGAAAAGGAAAAATTCTACATCTAGGATGATGGACTACCGATGGGATCTTCACTCTCACCGGTGGTCGCAAATATTTTCATGGAATGGTTCGAGACGTTTGCAATTGAATCCACATCTAAGAAACCAAAGTTATGGCTCAGATACGTAGACGATACTTTTATTATTTGGAGTGGAAACGACGAAGAACTTCGAAACTTCCTTCTTCATCTCAACAATATCAGCCTAACTATTAAACTCACCATGGAGAAAGAAGTAGAAAATAAATTACCATTTTTAGATGTCTTGGTTGAAAGAAATGGCAGACAAATTCGAACTTCGGTTTACAGAAAAGACACGCACACAGGACAATATCTTAATTATTCATCTAATCACTCCAACAACACCAAACAAGGAATTATAAGAAATCTCGTAGATAGAGCCTTAACTCTCTGCAACTCCAACGAGAACTTGATTAAAGAGATAGATTACATTAAAAATGATCTGACAGCCAACGGATACCCAATATATCGAGTGGATAAATATCTTGAACAACGCAGAAATAGGATAATATCGACAACGAATGAAGAACGAAAACCAGGATTGAACATCCCCTAGGTTAAAGGTATCTCCGAAAAAGTTAGAAGGATAGGAAAAAGATATCAAACCAACGTTGTTTTCAATTCCAATAACTCTCTGAGAAGTCGGCTCACTAGGGTCAAACCAACAACTCAAAGAGACATGAAGAACTGTATATATCAGATACCATGTGAATGTGGCAATTCCTACATTGGCGAAACAAAGAGACCTCTTGACGTAAGGATCAAAGAACACCAAAAATGCACATCTCGAGGAGAAACAGAAAAATCTGGTGCCGCCAACCATGCCTGGACTCATGGACACCACATAAAATGGTCTGAAGCTAAAATACTACACCGAGAACAACATTGGAGAAAACGGAAATTCAAAGAAGCCGCGGTTATACATCAGAACCCAAGTTGTTTTAGTAAATCATCTTTAGATATAAGAGAAGTGTGGAAACCACTTCTTAGTAATTGTAAACTAAAACTAAATGCAGCATAAAAAATATGATTTTGTCATAGCAGGCATGACTGCACCCATCTCAGTCATACATTCACTTTTAGTATAAATAGTTATGTAGCTAAGGGATTTATTTAGTTTCACTTGAAAACGGCTAGAGATAACTATTAGCCGAAACGTCGTGATATTCAACAAAAATAAAGACAATGAAAGTCCAGCAGATATTTACTACTTCTCAAGAAACATCATTGTCTATGACCTTCAAACAAACACAAGAAATCATAAGTTAGAACCTATTCTGGATGAGATTGCTGACAATCTTTCTAACGACGTAAAAAAACCAGCATCTCAAATAGGCTAACAAGGTGGGTTATTCATGCAACTTTCCAAGAGCAACTGCTTTATTCTTTCCATGTTCAAAAGGTACATGTAATATCTCCAGACGATTATCCTTCAAGACTTGATTGGTTTTTACACAAATTTGGGGAAAATTTACATTTTAATAGGATTGGTTTACGTAAGTACGAAGCTTCATAAAAGACGGTGGTAAAAGTTCCCATAATTTACACGTTTGGGGTGAAGAAAATCTCCACGCGCTAATACAAACTAGGTAAACACAAAGATTCGTGGTTAACATTTGGGCGGGGATCATTGGAAATTATTTGATTGGGCGTTACGTTTTGGAAAAAAGATTAATTGGTGCACTTTATTTACAATTTTGGCATCAAAACTTATTAAATAACTTTTAAAAAGATGTACTCCTGAAAGTTAGTGCATAGATGGGGTTTCCGCACGATGGTGCTCCACTATATATTAACAATTCAGTTAGGCGCCATTTTAATATATACTTTTTGTAATCGTTGGATGGACCTGTTTCATTGCCATCAAAATCTCCTAACATAAATGTGTTGTGATGATTTCTTTTTTTTTTGGGAAATCTCAAACGCTTGTTTATTCAATGCCAGTAAACATCAGGGAAGAATTGATTAAAAGGGTAATCTATTACTAAGATCTTACTCGAAATGAACTTGCAATGTTGCAAGAAAAAAAACTACAAGACAAGAAAGTGTATTTGAGTATAAGGCATCCATTTTGAGCATGTGGTTAATTAAACAGACAAAAGATGTCCTTATTTTGTTACACAGTTTTGCAACAATTTAATGTTTTTCAAGATTATATCATCAAGAAACTTTATTTTCGTTAAAGTTTTATTTACTTCATTTCTTTTTATTTCTCTTAAGTTACGATCAACCCTTTCAAATTTTCTTCGACCCGATAAATTTCGATATGAAAATTCCTGGACATAAATTCTTCTTGTCTGTAGAGAACTGCATTATGCTTGCCAATAAATTAAACATATATTACATGTAGTCATTACTCTAAATCAGTAGGTCCATGGATTTCTAATGATAACTAGTATCAATTAAGTAATAATATTATCGTAGATTATTAACATATTTCATTTAGTTATTGTAATTCAATTAGTTGATAACAAGAAGTTTAATTACATTCGTATAATGTGTAATTATTTCTGTTACTATGATAAGCATGAATCAGATTTTTTCGAAATTTTAGATTGTTCAAAATAAATGTAAAATACCTTTATTTTTGACTTGTCAACATTTTAAGGCCAAGAGCATGGTAGCGAGTCCGTTTCTGACTTGACAATCTCAAAGGTTCTTTATGGCCGCGATTAGTGAGCCTGTATTAGTTATACAACATGTCAAAATTTCATTAAAACATATGTTAGCTTAAAAGTTACAGCCCAAAACGTAAGTCATTGGTTATCCTTTGAGGCTCTATATCTCAGTTACGAGTCACCTTAGGAAAAAATTTATGAAAAACTACTTAGGCTTATCTTGACGTCTCCTGTATACTGTCGAGAGTTTTATCATATACTTACCAGACTACGGCACTATTTAATTTCTGTAGGTTTTAAACTGAGACTCAAAATTTTTAATTCTAAAACTATCTCTTCAAATTTACTATAAAAACCTTCTATGGGTTTCATTTAAATTTCCATAAATGTTACTAAAAACAACGCACATTTTTTAATTTTTAGGAAGAAAAATATTAAACCATTTTAAAATTTAGAGGAATATATAACCAGAAATTAGAATTTATTATAATTTTCATTTTCGTTTCTTTTTATTCAAACTATTTAATGTATTATGTATAACATATTAGAAAAGACGTAACATTAAACGTTCTTGGATTTAACTCTCTATTAAGGAAGTATTCGAGTACTGATTAAACGGTACTTTCGTTTCTGAATCATGAGCAACTACAATGGTACAGTAATAGATACACGAAAAACCTGTTGCGCCATCTATTGGGGTACCATTCCACTGAAAAATATTCCTATATGAACAGCTCGCTTAGTACCAAACATACAGTAAAGGGGACGTAACAAGACTACATATTAAAAAGAAAGAACTGCGACTAATATGCAATGTCGTACTCGTAATGTTTCCTTCAGCTTATTAAGTGAACTGTAATAATCTTTTAAAATAAGGTTGAAATGTTTAATTCATCCACTGCTTAATAAAAGAGCTTACCTTTCGAGTCTACCGACAAAGAGTGCATTAAATATAGGAGAAAAATACTATTAGGAGTGTATTATGTATGTACAGATCATGCTAATAGCTTTTTAGGTAAGCAAAAAGAAAATTCATTAACTTATTGTTTTAACATGACACGAATGGTTTACAACTTATATGTGTATATGACCTCGTTTTTTTAGCCAAAAAATGTAAAATATAACATAATTTAAGAATAAACACAAATCCACGAAAAACCCACGGTCTGTAGGTTTGTCTAGGAAAGAATTTTGAAATAATCGATGTTATGATAAAAATATTATCCTCTTTGAAACGTATAGAATCAACGTAATATAAGTTTTGCTACATGTGGTTGATAGTTAAAAGTAGATTTAATTTAGGTTTCGGAAGTTAGAGAATATTTTAAAATATTTTTCTGAGTTTTTTATTATTTAATAAAAGAATTATATCTGAAAAGATTCTGATAAATAGAGCGGCTTCTTTTAATTCTTGATACTCACATAGATTCTATTCTATCCTTTTCTAATTATAACATGCTAATAGGTAGGTCAATTCGAGAATAAAGAAACCAAGCATTAAAGTAAAAGTATCAATCACTTCTGGTGCCTAAATTATTGTTATATTTAATATGTAAATAATATCTAAAAATATTTATCGATAGAAATCCTCTCTTTGTTGATACTAATTATAAACTTCGTATTGACCGTAATTATTAACCCATAAAAATATTTACGTCTGTCAAACATCATTTTCCATTGGACCCCATTATTTGTCTTATAAGAATGCAATATTCGATCTTAGCCTTTATTGTTGTGAAATGCTGATAGGTCTAGCAAGCATATGTAAAAGTAGCTTTGACGTTGTGTAAGTCCAAATATGCAACCTTATGTCCAGGGTATTTAAATACACTCATTTGAGATCTGAAACATGTATTTCAAGTTTAATATCATTTTACGCGTTAAAAAAATTTCAAATATTAAAAATGAAAATAAGCTTTCTTTAGGAAAAATCGCGAATTTTTGATTAAAAAATGAAAAAAAAATGCGACTTTATAAGTATGTTAAAGAAAAGACAATTTTAGAGGAACACCTACTTTATACTTCGTTTTAAGAATTATTGTTTTAATAAATAATTGGCCTTGATTAATTTATTGGTTCATTTATTCTAAAATATTGACATTAGTCTTCTCCTAGATTTTCCGTTATGAAGATATCAGTTTTGTAATTTAAAAAAAAAATTATGCGCGGCTCGATGTTTTCCCCGTAAATTAGCACAGGACGCTCGAAATTTTGATTTATTGTTTGCGCATCGGTTATTTTATCAAAACAGTATATATTTATACAATAACACATCAGGGGCGGATTCAGCCTCTCTTCGTGGGGGATATCACTAGAGTACAGTATGGCAAGTGAAACTTAGTTGTTGATGGGGCGAGGCACCGACATTCACAGTCTTAATAGCAGGTATCCCGGTTTGAGGCTTTACTCTAGACCTTCTAGACTACAGGTTATAAAATTATTTTAATGAAAATAACCAAGGTAGTTGGTTGTCAACATTGAAGGCCGAATGTTTAAAATCAAACTAGAAATAAAAGGATAATATTTTCACACTTAACATGGATATATTTTGAATTCTTAAAACTTTTGTCCTTTACTGTACATACCAAACAAAAATTAAAATAAAAGCTTTTTAAAACACATAAAAGCAAAAAATGTCACAGCTAAAAATAAAATACCTTATAAATAATTTATGTGTTTTCGTGCACAAACAAGACCAATTTCAGTTTGTTGTTCATCCTACATCATTTTTTACAAATTTATTAGCGATAAAGTGGGAAGTTGTCACTAAATAAATTAATGAATAAACAATAACTAGATAGCCATTCATAAACAATAACTTGAAAGTAATTAAAAAAAATCTTAAATAAGCAGGTGAATACCAGTTTAACCTAATAGCCTAATAATGCAAATATTTTAAAAGTAGGTGGATTTCTTGCGCTAATAACCATGCATTTATTAAAAATATGAGAGTGAAAGCATATTTAAATATAAAAATGTAATTAATTATTAAAACGAAATTTATGGGCTGCAACTCAATCAGAATAATATTTATTTCAATATAATATGGAAAAAAAATGTCTATATAGGACATTTCCCAACCAAAAATACCTACCTACACTGCGTTATGAAAATATTTTAACATAAGGATAATTGTCAAATAAAATGACGTGATAAATTTCGGACGGGGCTTCATATTTAAATATAAGCTCTTAAAATAAACTTTAAGGTTAAATTTGCTAGAAAAATGTACATTATGCGAATAAAAACAAAAATATCTAGCTATTTTTATGGTCTTATAAACCCGTGAAATAGTGACTTTTTAAAATTTTTTAGACTTTGCAGTTTTTTCAATTTAGAGGCTAGAAAGTAGAAACAAGAAAGCAGAACAAAAAAATCGCTAATTTAAAAAACGAGCACTTAATAGATTAGTTTTAGGAGGCACATAGTTTGACCTGTTAGTCTTACTAAAGGTTTTGCCATATTCATAATTTTTAAGCACCGTATATTTTAATTATAAAATAAACATTAATTTATTACGAAAATTGTAAAAAAATTTAGTGCGAAATAAAACTTTAAAAACGACAATTAACCAAAATAATATACTATAAAAAATATTTGATGACAGTTTTTTCAATTTAGAGACTAGAAAGTAGAAACAAGAAAGCAGAACAAAAAAATCGCTAATTTAAAAAACGAGCACTTAATAGATTAGTTTTAGGAGGCACATAGTTTGACCTGTTAGTCTTACTAAAGGTTTTGCCATATTCATAATTTTTAAGAACCGTATATTTTAATTATAAAATAAACATTAATTTATTACGAAAATTGTAAAAAAATTTAGTGCGAAATAAAACTTTAAAAACGACAATTAACCAAAATAATATACTATAAAAAATATTTGATGTGACAAAACAGAATAAGAGTACTCAAACATAAGCAATAACTATGTTAATAAAAAACAAAAAGTGTAGACAAATGGTCATTTTTACAAAACAAACACAATTTTAATAAAGCAAAGAACAATAAATAATCGAGTAAGTGAACATACAAAAAATATTTTAAAATTGATCTTGTTGTAAGAGTTAGAAATCTAGAACTTACCTGGAAGTGTAAAATAATCGTCCATATTAAACCTAGAGTTAATTTAGGGTTACCATCTACGATGTCCTCGGATCGAATATTGACTAATTTTACGTTTTTGCAACGTAGGAAGTGAAGAGCAGTATCGATATTGTGGAGCATGTGGAAGCGCATCTGTCCTTTCTCTCTTGGCTAAAAAAAAATTATACAATTAAACTATGAGTGTTACAAAAGTTTTAAACTATATATACACTTTTCAATTTGTAAGGCCGAATTTGCAAGAAATCTGAAAAGTACATCATCTAGAGCAGTATTTTTTAACTTTTCAGTATGAGACCAGCATTTCCATACCAGTTTTAATCGTTGCTTCCTTTTAAAGGTTTGCCATTTGTCTCGACAAACCACCAGAAATCGAATATCTCCCTACAAGTAATTACGCCCCTTTTTGTTACAAGGCGCTTTCTAAAAGACAGCGCACCCCACAAGTTGGAAATCGCTGGTCTAGAGCAATTTTGAGAATTTGAAGAATATATCTAGCAAATATGAAGCCAGTAATTCAATTTTGTACTTAAAATGTTTCTAATGATTTAAGAATCGGGTATTCTATGAGATTTTGGATATATTTAGATATACAGTTTCACGCAAACAAAATTTGAACATTTTGTCTTAGAAACAAAGAAACACAGTCTGATACAGTACTTGTTTACCTGCTTGTAACTGACAAAAAATATTAAATGAAAATGAAGCAGAAAAATGTCATTATATTTAGTTTAAAAGAAAGATATGCTCAATAACAACATACTAGCAGTTTAAAATGTTGTTTGTACCCAAGAACCACGGAATCTGATTTGACGTCTACGTCTTGACGCAAGGCCTTACGTCGAAATTAAAAAAAAAAGTTGGTTGTACTGCTCAAATGGTTGCAAATGATATAAAATGGCAAACCTCAGAAAAAAAAATGGTCGCAAACACAAAACAATGGTGAATAAATTCGAGATGCTGTAAGAGTAACTTCAAAACAGTCGAGGAAACAAATTTTGTGCTAGAAATCCCCGGACTAAATAAAAAAAACAAATACATCGACGTTTACAATTAGGCCGGGAACATCTGCAATGGCCAGTGAGCAAATTCTATGGTCAGATGAGAGAAAACTATTTTTAATGGTACTTAATATGGCATACGATAGAAACTATGTAAGATGTCAGCAAGGTATAACATATCGACATAGATATAATAGAAAGACAAGGTGGTTTAAAAATAATGACGATGGCTTGTTTCTCGTATTATGGAGTCAATCTTTCATATTTGATTTAAAATATTAGAGCAGCCAATATTTATGTGTATATTTATGTACGATAATCGTTCCAAGTACAGGAGTTAAAACTGTAAGAGATTCATCAACGAATAGAAAATTGATATATCAAAGCTATGACCTCAGCATCATCGATAATTTATGGAATGACATTAAGGATGCGGTAACACGTGAAAAATATAAGGACGAAAAAGAACGTTAAAAAAATATTCCACAATCTTGGCACACCGTGTCTGTTATGAAATGTCAGGTTCTATTAAACTCTACAACTCGTTGATGCGAAGTCACTGTTGTCACTAAAGTATGCGCCTTTAAATATAAAAATTTTATTTTGATAATATACATATTTTTATAATATATCGAGTTAAAGTTTTTATTTTTATATATATATATATATATATATATATATATATATATATATATATATATATAATACTGTTATTATTTTGGTCATGAGTAATATTTTCAATTTCGTCATTTTTTTTTATTTATGAAGAAAACATTATATATTTTTGAGCACTGCTATTATTTTGACCACAACTGTAGGTTACGGAATGTTGAAATAAATTAATAAAGCATGAGGGCATGTAATAACTCTCAAAATTCATATACTAGACGTATACTTTTTCAAAATCTCATAATCGCAGTATATGTATAAATAGGGTACAATACTATATTTTATTTTACTGTTGGGCTAATATTATATATAACAAACAATTTTAAGTTTTTCGACAGTAGAACGTAAAAGAGTGAGATAAGCGTACGGTAGAATCAATTAATCGTGCATAATATTTTTATATAACAGTTCTATAAATGGAAGCGAACACAAAACCTTTTTTGGGACTAGCTAATGGCTATAACAATTTTTTGTACCAGAATATTCAATGAACGTAAATAATTTATTTTTACTATAAAATACAACTAAGTGGTTCATTCATAAGAAAATGTGGTTATATTAATTAATTTCTAAGTTCAACGTCATTTATTCAACAAGACATATCTAGAATACATACTGCGCCCTTGACGATTAATATGAGTTATTTACAAAAACTGTCACGATTTTATTATTCTAATTAAATGCTGTATCAAATCTTTTGTCTTCACTTTTATGGAATATGTCTTATTGTTTATTATCCTAGACTGGAATGAAAATATATGGTCAAATTTTTTAATGTAATTGAACTGCTAAACCTTAATTGACTATTAATGAGTTGATGCTTGATATTATGTAACATCATACTATGCAAATGAAAAGAAAATATAATCATTAACATTCAAGATCGTTTTCAGAAAATGACATGTTCCTACGTCAGCATGAAGTAGTTGGTATGTCGTGACTGCTCAGACACTGTCAAATTTTCGGAAGTAACGCATTCTTCTTTGCAAAATAAGATATATAAATGAAAGCAAAACAGAAAAATAATAATCTGATAAGGCGAGCTATGCTGAGACAGAAGAAAATCAGTACGTATAAAGTAGTCAAAACTCTCTCATTTATTGTGACTAATGCTAGAGAAAAATAAAATTTTATGAAGCTGTTATTATATTAAGTCCAAGTTAAAATTTAAGTAAATTTAGTGTAAACAAACGTGAAACTAGTTCAGATACTCCTTAATACACTTTTTTAAAAATAAAAAATAAAGATATCCTAGCCCGGTCTTGCTCATAATAAAATGTATCAATAAAACAATATATTATTTTATTACCTAGTTTCGATAGAATATTTCCAAAATATCCAAATTTGGTTTCTACATATTTATTCTTACATTCGGACACATGACTATAAGATGCTTTTAACAGCAATGCAACTGATACGCTGACAAAAGAGCGTTTCAAGCTTTCATATGTGTACTTAAGCCAACCAATAGAGAAAAAATAAGTGGTTCTATGATAAAAATACTATCAAGATATCGACAGTGCCATCACACTAAAACAATCCGTAGTGATATTTTGTTGTTTTCCACTTTCCACTATGATTCGTTAATTTGTTATAAACAATTAAAAATAAAAAATGCGTCCTTTTTTCGTTTTTTGCTTATAAAATCAAAATTAATGAAACAATCTCGATGGTGTAAACTGATGACTTGTAGAGTCAATCAGATCATTAGTAACGAAGAAAAACAGGAAAAACCGGAAAATACAGAATTTTTTCAAAAATTCATATCTCCATCATTTTTTACGTTGAAGCGCTAGCCCTTTGTGAAACAATAGTAATATATTTGTATCTTATGGATGCGAAAACCTGGCGCTGTCGGTTCATTAGTTTTTGCACAATTACCATTTGAAATATTTAGTGCACCATCTTACAGCGCGCTTAGATGCGTTAAAGATGCTCCAAATTTTATTTTGTAAAAAGATTTTGAAAGTAGAAATATCATTCACAACAAGCCTATATTTTCATTTTGTTTCAAAAAGTCTGAGAAATACGTGAAAAATGCTAGAAAAATATGACCAAAAATGACCGAGCACGTGAAAAAAGCTGAATAGTATGAGCAGCGCGGCAGATAAAACAACTTTTGAGGCATTGGCGGGTTGGTGCTTTCACGCACTCTGCCGTGTTTGGTCATGTTTGCCAGTATTTTTCACGTATTTTACAGATACCACTTTTAAAATCCTTTTACAAAATTAAAATTGGACGCATTTAGTGGCAATCAAAGATAGTGCACTAAAAGCTTTAAATGGTAATTGAGCAAAAACTATAAACCGACAGCGCCTGGTTTTGGCACGCATAAACTACATATAAATGACTATTATTTCACGAAGTGCTTCAACTTGAAAAATGACGGAGATATGGATTTAAAAAAAAACGGAATTTTCTGGCTTTTTTCTGTTTAACTCTATTACTAATGATCCAATTGAGTCAATTCAGAGCTCATGTTGCTGGTACTTTTATTTTCTTCAATTCATCGCTTTACGTCATCGAGATTGCTTCATTAGTTTCTATTTTATAAGCAAAAAAAAATGAAAAAACAGTATCCTCATAGTATTTTTGTCACGAAAAAAATCTCTTTTGATTAGCCTAACTTGATGAGATTTTGAAGAAAATATTCCACAAATAGAAGTCATAATGAATTCCGATTTGAGCTTTCTTCCAATTAATATTTAACATCAATAAACTTTGATAAATTTCTTCCCCTAATTGTTATTTTTTTAAGTATAATTAGTGTTTTTCTATCCAATATCTCAGGTTTCTGTCCGAGTTTCGACTTTTTTCGCAGAAATATATCTAGGTTCGGAAAGCCTGAGAGAAGTGTAAGTCTATAGCACGATAGTAGGATAGTAAAATTTTTAATATATAGTACAATTAAAACTCTGTCGCTACTGCTGAAAAAAGAGATGCTTAAAGGCTTTGTAGTCAAATTTTGAAAGTTTTTTTTTTTAATTTTTTTAGTGCATGACATGTGACTAAATACGTACATATATTTTTTTTTATTTTTTTCCTATGTAAATTAAATACTATTTTAATAGGCACCGAAATTACGGCCGGATTAGTAGACGATTTTAAATAGTACGAGGGCAGCCGTTTATATTTCGTGAACTGGTAAGACTGGCGTTGCTAGCTGCCATCTGATATATCCATTGTAAAGTTGTATATTTTGGACGGTCTACGTAATCACAACGTTCTGACGCTATTTGTCTTGTTTACTTAAAAATATCATCTTGGCTAAAAAATATAATTAACTGGTGAACGTTTTTGTGTGATTATTCTTCACACATTTCGAAGTGGTTCATCTGGAAAAGAGTGCATCGATGAACTTATTTTTTTTATATGGCGGTGAAGTTTACAAAATCCACAGCATATAGCTGGTTTAGTGAATTTAATTGTAGCCGCCGTTCGCTCATGGACGTGAAGTCCTCTAAAATTGACTGTAGTGCAAGAAGTCGTGATATGGAGCAGGGATGCATTAGTAGTAATACCAGCGTATATAATATTTTCGTTAGATCCCGCATAATTTGACAAGGGCATTGTCAAAAAATAGGATATCAGTGCCTCCAAAAATATTTATAAAATCGTGACAGGTGATGAGTTCTATATACATGAGCTCGAAGTCTCTTTAGGTGAGCCAAAACTATCGAAAGTTGCTTTCATACTTCGAAGCAAATGGTCGTCTGTTTTCTCGAAATGTAGAACAGTCAATTCTGAAGGGTTCACAATCATTTGTTTGCTGAAAGTCTTCATGACTCTGAAGTTTGCATCGTTGCCGGCAACGAAATTTATTAATTTCCAAAATCATAATTATCTTTCAATTTCACTTTTTCCCAAACAAAAAATGAAAAAAAAAATGATGATGGAAATATAAATTTGTAGAGAGTTGAGCACGCGGTCCCGCATGACATTACCGAAGTTGTCCAGTAGTAGCGCTGCACAATTGTTATAAACAAATTATGATAGTCACTTTTGATTCGCTTCTTTATTTTTTATATCATTGTTGTATCTTCAATGAATCATTTAACATAATTTTTATTTTTCGGTGTCGCCTTAGAGCGGGCCTATAGGGTAAGAAATGGTTATGCGTGCCTTGACGCTATGGTGCAATTACTACCGGACACAAATGTTATAAACAAATTATGATAGTCACCTTTGATTCGCTTCTTTTTTTATTATGTCATTGTTGTATCTTCAATGAATCATTTAGCATATATTTTATTTTTCGGTATCGCCTTAGACCAGGCCCATAGGGTGAAAAATTGTTCCGCGTGTCTTGACGCTATGGTGCAGTGACCATTGGACACAAATGTTATAAACAAATTATGATAGTCACCTTTGATTCGCTTCTTATTTTTTTATGCCATTGTTGTATCTTCAGTGAATGATTTAACATAATTTTCATTTTTCGGTATCGCCTTAGAGAGGGCCTATAGGGTGAGAAAGTGTTCGGCGTGCCTTGACGGTGCAGTGACCACCGGACATAAATGTTATAAACAAATTATGATAGTCACCTTTGATTCGCTTCTTTTTTTATTATGTCATTGTTGTATCTTCAATGAATCATTTAACATATATTTTATTTTTCGGTATCGCCTTAGACCGGGCCCATAAGGTGAAAAATTGTTCCGCGTGTCATGACGCTATGGTGCAGTGACCACTGGACCCAAATGTTATAAAGAAATTATGATAGTCACCTTTGATTCGCTTCTTATTTTTTTATGCCATTGTCGTATCTTCAATGAATGATTTAACATAATTTTTATTTTTCGGTATCGCCTTAGAGAGGGCCTATAGGGTGAGAAAGTGTTTGGCGTGCCTTGACGGTGCAGTGACCACCGGACATAAATGTTATAAACAAATTATGATAGTCACCTTTGATTCGCTTCTTTTTTTATTATGTCATTGTTGTATCTTCAATGAATCATTTAGCATATATTTTATTTTTCGGTATCGCCTTAGACCGGGCCCATAGGGTGAAAAACTGTTCCGCGTGCCTTGATACTATGGTGCAATTACTACCGGACACAAATGTTAAAAACAAATTAAGATAGTCACCTTTGATTCGCTTCTTAATTTTTTATGCCATTGCTGTATCTTCAATGAATCATTTAACATAATTTTTATTTTTCGGTATCGCCTTAGAGAGGGCCTATAGGGTGAGAAAGTGTTCGGCTTGCCTTGACGGTGCAGTCACCACCGGACATAAATGTTCTAAACAAATTATGATAGTCACCTTTGATTCGCTTCTTTTTTTATTATGTCATTGTTGTATCTTCAATGAATCATTTAGCATATATTTTATTTTTCGGTATCGCCTTAGACCGGGCCCATAGGGTGAAAAACTGTTCCGCGTGCCTTGATACTATGGTGCAATTACTACCGGACACAAATGTTATAAACAAATTATGATAGTCACCTTTGATTCGCTTCTTATTTTTTTATGCCATTGTTGTATCTTCAATGAATGATTTAACATAATTTTCATTTTTCGGTATCGCCTTAGAGAGGGCCTATAGGGTGAGAAAGTGTTCGGCGTGCCTTGATGGTGCATTGACCACCGGACATAAATGTTATAAACAAATTATGATAGTCACCTTTGATTCGCTTCTTTTTTTATTATGTCATTGTTGTATCTTCAATGAATCATTTAGCATATATTTTATTTTTCGGTATCGCCTTAGACCGGGCCCATAGGGTGAAAAACTGTTCCGCGTGCCTTGATATTATGGTGCAATTACTACCGGACACAAATGTTAAAAACAAATTAAGATAGTCACCTTTGATTCGCTTCTTAATTTTTTAAGCCATTGCTGTATCTTCAATGAATCATTTAACATAATTTTTATTTTTCGGTATCGCCTTAGAGCGGGCCTATAGGGTGAGAAATGGTTATGCGTGCCTTGATGGTATGGTGCAATTACTACCGAACACAAATGTTATAAACAAATTAAGATAGTCACCTTTGATTCGCTTCTTTTTTTATTATGTCATTGTTGTATCTTCAATGAATCATTTAACATATATTTTATTTTTCGGTATCGCCTTAGACCGGGCCCACAGGGTGAAAAAATGTTCCGCGTGTCTTGACAATATTGTGCAGTGATCACTGGACCGAAATGTTATAAACAAATTATGATAGTCACCTTTGATTCGCTTCTTTTTTTATTATGTCATTGTTGTATCTTCAATGAATCATTTAGCATATATTTTATTTTTCGGTATCGCCATAGACCGGGCCCATAGGGTGAAAAATTGTTCCGCGTGTCTTGACGCTATGGTGCAGTGACCACTGGATCGAAATGTTATAAACAAGTAATGATAGTCACCTTTGATTCGCTTCTTATTCTTTTATGCCATTGTTGTATCTTCAATGAATGATTTAACATAATTTTTATTTTTCGGTATCGCCTTAGAGAGGGCCTATAGGGTGAGAAAGTGTTCGGTGTGCCTTGACGGTGCATTGACCACCAGACACAAATGTTATAAACAAATTATGATAGTCACCTTTGATTCGCTTCTTTTTTTATTATATCATTGTTGTATCTTCAATGAATCATTTAACATATATTTTATTTTTCGGTATCGCCTTAGACCGGGCCCATAGGGTGAAAAATTGTTCCGCGTGTCTTGACGCTATGGTGCAGTAACCACTGGACCCAAATGTTATAAACAAATTATGATAGTCACCTTTGATTCACTTCTTTTTTTATTATGTTATTGTTGTATCTTCCATGAACCATTTAACATATTTTTTATTTTTCGGTATCGCCTTAGAGCGGGCCTATAGGGTGAGAAATTATTCCACGTGCCTTGACGCTCTTGTGCATTGACCACCAGACACAAATGTTATAAACAAATTATGATAGTCACCTTTGATTCGCTTCTTCTTTTATTATGTCATTGTTGTATCTGCAGTGAATCATTTAACATATATTTTAATTTTCGGTATCGCCTTAGACCGGGCCCATAGGGTGAAAAACTGTTCCGCGTGCCTTGATACTATGGTGCAATTACTACCGGACACAAATGTTATAAACAAATTAAGATAGTCACCTTTGATTCGCTTCTTAATTTTTTATGCCATTGCTGTATCTTCAATGAATCATTTAACATATATTTTATTTTTCGGTATCGCCTTAGACCGGGCCCATAGGGTGAAAAATTGTTCCGCGTGTCTTGACGCTATGGTGCAGTGACCACCAGACACAAATGTTATAAACAAATTACGATAGTCACCTTTGATTCGCTTCTTTTTTTATTATATCATTGTTGTATCTTCAATGAATCATTTAACATAATTTTTATTTTTCGGTATCGCCTTAGAGCGGGCCTATAGGGTGAGAAATGGTTATGCGTGCCTTGACGGTATGGTGCAATTACTACCGGACACAAATGTTATAAACAAATTATGATAGTCACCTTTGATTCGCTTCTTTTTTTATTATGTCATTGTTGTATCTTCAATGAATCATTTAGCATATATTTTATTTTTCGGTATCGCCTTAGACCGGGCCCATAGGGTGAAAAACTGTTCCGCATGCCTTGACGCTCTGGTGCATTGACCACCAGACACAAATGTTATAAACAAGTTAAGATAGTCACCTTTGATTCGCTTCTTTTTTTATTATGTCATTGCTGTATCTTCCATGAACCATTTAACATATTTTTTATTTTTCGGTATCGCCTTAGACCGGGCCCATAGGGTGAAAAATTGTTCCGTTTGCCTTGACGCTACGGTACAGTGACTACTGGACCCAAATGTTATTAACAAATTATGATAGTCACCTTTGATTCGTTTCTTTTTTTATTATGTCATTGTTGTATCTTCAGTGAATCATTTGATATATTTTTTATTTTTCGGTATCTCCTCGTCAGAAAAAATATATATTTTTCCAAAATTATTGTTAGCATTGCATTATTGTTGCATTTGCTCTTGTTTAACCATCTCCGTTTGTGTGTGCATTTTTTTCAAAAACAAGAATGCATAATATTTCAGTTCTTTCATGTTCCGTTAATTTTATCATTTTCCCGCAAAGTAGCAATTAGGCGAAATAAAATTTCGAACACACTTGTTTCGCCTACCGAAAACGTTAAACACGTACTCAACATAGAAAATGTTAATATCTTATGTCAAAACGGATATGTATTACATTGGAAATTAAAATTTTTTAAACAAA
Source organism: Diaprepes abbreviatus (assembly GCA_034092305.1). NCBI lineage: Eukaryota > Metazoa > Arthropoda > Insecta > Coleoptera > Curculionidae > Diaprepes > Diaprepes abbreviatus. The sequence continues at coordinate 2,757,334 of JASJET010000032.1, forward strand.
TTTAATATCGTTAATTTAATTACAGCTGGACAGGTATAAGATCTTACGAATTATGGAAATTTTTTGGACAATTTCCTTATATAACCAACATTACTATTTACCTTGAGATATGTAACGAACTTTGCCCTTTCTGATTCTAAAATAAAAAATGGAGTTCTCATTGAAAACAAAATAGCAAACGTCTTAGCTCCTTCTTCAGGCCCCAGTATTACAGCATCAAGTAAAGAAACTTGTAATTGAAAGTAAAATTCGAAGGGTCAGGGTTTTTCCATACAAGTGCCCATTTACTTTATTATTTAATTTATCCGCTACTTAACGAAAGCACATTATATATATATATATATATATATATATATATATATATATATATATATATATATATATATATATATAAATTAAAATTAAAGTTGTAAGGGTCAGAGTTTTTCCAACAAGTACCCATTTACTTTGTTATTCAATTTATCCGCTACTTTAATTATTTTTTGGCCGAGTTATTAAATCAGTTTTTAACTGAAACTCATAAATGTGACAGTTCTAGTCCGCTCTTAATATGCATGTGGTTGATATTTTTATCGATATAATAAACTATATATATTCCTAGATTATTGTGTAAAGAATTAAAGATGTTTGGTGCGACAAGGCCTCTTTTTTAGTTGTCCATATTTAGAAATTTTTTAATTCAGATATAAATTTTAGTTGAGATATGGTTAAAAAGGTAATCATTATCTGGATAGTAATTATTACAGAAATAAGTTTGATATGTCACAGTCAAATAAATTGAGGCTACTGTTTTGCCAGATTTTTTATTATATTAGAATTTGAGTATGGTACTTCAAAATATTTATAGGTTAAGTGTTTCTTATTCATATAAAATAAAACATCAAAATCTTTCTGCATTTACAGTCAATAAAGGTCATCTTTAATGGCTTTATTTCCATATTGCGTCCAAAAAAAAAGACTGCCCTTAGATATTACTGACTGGAATTTTGTTAAAATTTATAGTTTTGGCCTACCATCCTTCTGACTGTAGCCCCACTAAAGTGCCTTAAACCTCTAGGTTTTGTTGGCTTTTTCTTAACTAGTACAGTTACTAGACCACCTCCTATATATATATATATATATATACATACTTTATTAATAATAAATTGCAATAATCATTTATACAATCAAGTTGATTATTCGTTTAAGTACAAAAGTACAAAATTTTCCATTTTAGTATTAGTGTTGTTTTCCTCAAAATAGTAATTTCTGAAGCGGTGACAGTGCTTTATGAAAAATAATTAAATCGATTTCATATCAATTTTATAGACTTCCTATAAATTTATAAATATTTTCATTTGTCCAATGATTTTTAATTTTCTCCATTAGATTCTTTATTAAGAAAAGTGCTGTAATTTCAATGAAACAAACTTTAAACTTCTGATTTCAGTCATTGCTGACCTAAATTAATAAGACTTTGAAAAACCTAGGACAAGAATATTTCATAAAATAATGGAATTTTTCTTATTTCAAATGAATGTATTTGCGCTATCTTGGTCATCACAAACTGATATTAAAAAGTACCTAGGCTATACTAATACTACTGAATATTTGGTTTATGAAAAAATGTTGTATACTAGTAAAATGATATACCATAAAGAAAATAGCAGATTCTAATAAATATCTAATATTTATAAAAAATAAAACGTGGTAAATTACCCAATGTGCTTAATTTGTAACTATACATGATCCGTTCGGTAAAAATTGATAAGTAATAACACAAAAAAAATATTATTTTGGCTTTATAGAAAAGTTAAAGTTCGTAGAGAATTTTTAATTAATATATTACACATACACCTCGTATTTCAGGTATACACTGAATTATGCCAACGGGCGTCATAAATGAAAAGATATTTTTTTTTCTATCAAAGAACCGATAGTATTACGGGGTGGCTATTTTAATTTTTTGCAGTCGGCGAGATGTAAACAAAAATACGACTTCTTTTGAGGCCCAGTCGTCACAAATATATTATTATTGTCTGTCCAGACGTAGTGAAGTGTGATTTTCTAATATTTGTGCAGTAAGACAATTACATATATCAGTAATATTAAGTGTCTAGAATAGTGTTTTTTAGATTTTAGAAATACTTTTTTTAGCAATTAGTGTATTGACAGTCGTGTTAAATAGTAGTAGTAAATTGTAGATATTTGTTATATAAAACTTTCCATATTTATGACAATTCTGATTTCTTGACAATGTCGTCTGTAAAAAGTGATCAATCTTCAGCTAATTATATATACGCTGCCCTTGATGAATATCTCGCAAGTGTTGAAGATAAAGATATTTCAAACCTATTTATCAAAAAAGGTAACTATTATTATATTTTATTTGATAATATTTTTAACTTATTATGTTGGTCTCTTGGTGTTAGCCATTCAGTATATATATTTGAATATTCCTTTCTAAATTAAAAGCATATAAGACAAGATGCTATAAGCTAGAGACGAAGGGACCAAAGAGTTACAGAAAGAGCATGAACGAAAATTTGTATCTGGGAGCTGGATATTACTTTAGAAAAACCACCTGAAAACTATGTTGCCGTATTTATTTTTTTTCAATGAATCCGAATATCTTATCGAGGAATCTTAATGGTAAAAATTATTTATATAGTAATTGTTTAAATAAATTTAAAAATATTAATTTTCCCATCTGAAACTACTTCTATTGTAAAAAACAGAACGTTGATTTTGTTCGCATTTCTGTTGTGAGGTGGGTTATGCAACCAAACCGATTTGGTACGTTCGTTCGCGAACTTCGCTAAATGACTATGAAACAAAATTCTTTAAACACATTTATTTGCCAGTTACTATTTATAACTAAAAAACAAGTTGTTTGATGCTTTTTATACCCTAACTACTTAATAACCAATAAACTAAATGATTAATTAGGTAGTGAGATAAGAAATTTAAAGCATATTGAAAATATATATATTGTAATACTGCTACCAAATCAACAATTTTCGTATTATATATATATATATATATATATATATATATATATATATATATATATATATATATATATATATATATATATATTACAAAAATATTATTTTACAAATTATTTAAAATGATTTTTTAACAATAAAATTTGTTAACTAATGTTTAGTTAACCAAAGAAAATAAAACTTAAATCCTATCACATTAAATCTATAGAGATTTTTCAAGTTGATTTCGGACAGATAATGGAATTTTCCAAACAGGTTATTGGTTTTCAATAAAAAATGCAAATTTGGGTTATAGAAAACTTCAAATTAGTTACAACTAAAGATTATATAGTTTAAACACATAGTTTTTTAAGTTTACTGATTTTCTGAAAGTTGTAATTAGTTATTATTTAGATAATTATAATAAAAGATTATTTAACATACATTATTGACCAAATGATGAAGATGATTCTAAATTTGAATCAAAAAACAAAGTATTATGTTTTAAAACTTGGTATAAAAAAGGTTACTTGTTTATTGTTTGGTTTTAATATACAACTGGATTTAATATTGTAAAATTCTTAAGTACAGATCTCTTGAGATTTGTTTAATTAATAAAAATGAAATAAAATTCTTAAGACTTTTCAAATAAAAATTATTTATTATTTTGTCAGTAGACAAAGACAGGAAATCGAAATATTTAATAATTAAAATTAAAATCAATGAACCTTTTTGTCCATAAAAATAATAGCTATTAATTAATAATTAATAATTAAGGATTGTTAATTATCCTTCACAAGGTTTAGTATGAGCGAGAAATAATCTCTAATGCTCCTTTACAAAAATAATTTTTTATTAAAAAAAAAATGAAAATTAGTTAATTTCGGGTGTTTATGTGATGAAACATTCTGCAACGGAATATTTTAAAACAAGTCTGGTTTTTTCCTACGGTCGAGAAGAGAAGATATGTGTGAATCATCGACGTTCGGATCTCAGTATTTTTCCAGGGGTTGTTTCGGTGCGCGTGCACTTAAATGTTTTAATACAAATTTGTGTATTTTATGACGATAAAAAGTTTATAGTTTTAAAAGTCACAAAGGGGTTGTTAGCAAATGTTCATTTGCTATCATAATTTGTTTATAACATTTATATTCGGTGGTCATTGCACCATTGCGTCAAGGCACGCGCAATAATTTCTCACCCTATAGGCCCGCTCTAAGGCGATACCGAAAAATAAAAATTATGTTAAATGATTCATTGAAGATACAACAATGATATAATAAAAAAAGAAGCGAATCAAAGGTGACTATCATAATTTGCTTATAACATTTATGTCTGGTGGTCAATGCACCATCAAGGCACGCCGAACACTTTCTCACCCTATAGGCCCTCTCTAAGGCGATACCGAAAAATAAAAATTATGTTAAATCATTCATTGAAGATACAACAATGACATAAAAAATTAAGAAGCGAATCAAAGGTGACTATCATAATTTGTTTTTAACATTTGTGTCCGGTAGTAATTGCACCATAGTATCAAGGCACGCGGAACAGTTTTTCACCCTATGGGCCCGGTCTAAGGCGATACCGAAAAATAAAATATATGCCAAATGATTCATTGAAGATACAACAATGACATAATAAAAAAAGAAGCGAATCAAAGGTGACTATCATAATTTGTTTATAACATTTATGTCCGGTGGTCAATGCACCCATCAAGGCACGTCGAACACTTTCGCACCCTATAGGCCCTCTCTAAGGCGATACCGAAAAATGAAAATTATGTTAAATCATTCATTGAAGATACAACAATGGCATAAAAAATTAAGAAGCGAATCAAAGGTGACTATCTTAATTTGTTTTTAACATTTGTGTCCGGTAGTAATTGCACCATAGTATCAAGGCACGCGGAACAGTTTTTCACCCTATGGGCCCGGTCTAAGGCGATACCGAAAAATAAAATATATGCTAAATGATTCATTGAAGATACAACAATGACATAATAAAAAAAGAAGCGAATCAAAGGTGACTATCATAATTTGTTTATAACATTTATGTCCGGTGGTCAATGCACCATCAAGGCACGCCGAAGACTTTCTCACTCTATAGGCCCTCTCTAAGGCGATACCGAAAAATGAAAATTCTGTTAAATCATTCATTGAAGATACAACAATGGCATAAAAAAATAAGAAGCGAATCAAAGGTGACTATCATAATTTGTTTATAACATTTCGGTCCAGTGGTCACTGCACCATAGGGTCAAGACACGCAGAACAATTTTTCACCCTATGGGCCCTCTCTAAGGCGATACCGAAAAATAAAAATTATGTTAAATGATTCATTGAAGATACAGCAATGGCATAAAAGTTAAGAAGCGAATCAAAGGTGACTATCTTAATTTGTTTTTAACATTTGTGTCCGGTAGTAATTGCACCATAGTATCAAGGCACGCGGAACAGTTTTTCACCCTATGGGCCCGGTCTAAGGCGATACCGAAAAATAAAATATATGTTAAATGATTCATTGAAGATACAACAATGACATAATAAAAAAAGAAGCGAATCAAAGGTGACTATCATAATTTGTTTATAACATTTGTGTCCGGTAGTAATTGCACCATACCGTCAAGGCACGCATAACCATTTCTCACCCTATAGGCCCGCTCTAAGGCGATACCGAAAAATAAAAATTATGTTAAATGATTCATTGAAGATACAGCAATGGCTTAAAAAATTAAGAAGCGAATCAAAGGTGACTATCTTAATTTGTTTTTAACATTTGTGTCCGGTAGTAATTGCACCATAATATCAAGGCACGCGGAACAGTTTTTCACCCTATGGGCCCGGTCTAAGGCGATACCGAAAAATAAAATATATGCTAAATGATTCATTGAAGATACAACAATGACAATAAAAAAAGAAGCGAATCAAAGGTGACTATCATAATTTGTTTATAACATTTATGTCCGGTGGTCATTGCACCATCAAGGCACGCCGAACACTTTCTCACCCTATAGGCCCTCTCTAAGGCGATACCGAAAAATGAAAATTATGTTAAATCATTCATTGAAGATACAACAATGGCATAAAAAAATAAGAAGCGAATCAAAGGTGACTATCATAATTTGTTTATAACATTTGGGTCCAGTGGTCACTGCACCATAGCGCCAAGACACGCGGAACATTTTTTCACCCTATGGGCCCGGTCTAAGGCGATACCGAAAAATAAAATATATGTTAAATGATTCATTGAAGATACAACAATGACATAATAAAAAAAGAAGCGAATCAAAGGTGACTATCATAATTTTTTTATAACATTTGTGTCCGGTAGTAATTGCACCATACCATCAAGGCACGCATAACCATTTCTCACCCTATAGGCCCGCTCTAAGGCGATACCGAAAAATAAAAATTATGTTAAATGATTCATTGAAGATACAACAATGATATAATAAAAAAAGAAGCGAATCAAAGGTGACTATCTTAATTTGTTTATAACATTTGTGTCTGGTGGTCAATGCACCATCAAGGCACGCCGAACACTTTCTCACCCTATAGGCCCTCTCTAAGGCGATACCGAAAAATAAAAATTATGTTAAATCATTCATTGAAGATACAACAATGGCATAAAAAAATAAGAAACGAATCAAAGGTGACTATCATAATTTGTTTATAACATTTATGTCCGGTGGTCACTGCACCGTCAAGGCACACCGAACACTTTCTCACCCTATAGGCCCTCTCTAAGGTGATACCGAAAAATAAAAAATATGTTAAATGGTTCATGGAAGATACAACAATAACATAATAAAAAAAGAAGTGAATCAAAGGTGACTATCATAATTTGTTTATAACATTTGTGTCTGGTGGTCAATGCACCGTCAAGGCACGCCGAACACTTTCTCACCCTATAGGCCCTCTCTAAGGCGATACCGAAAAATAAAAATTATGTTAAATCATTCATTGAAGATACAACAAAGACATAATAAAAAAAGAAGCGAATCAAAGGTGACTATCATAATTTGTTTATAACATTTATGTCCGGTGGTCAATGCACCATCAAGGCACGCCGAACACTTTCTCACTCTATAGGCCCTCTCTAAGGCGATACCGAAAAATAAAAAATATGTTAAATGGTTCATGGAAGATACAACAATAACATAATAAAAAAAGAAGTGAATCAAAGGTGACTATCATAATTTGTTTATAACATTTAGGTACAGTGGTTACTGCACCATAGCGTCAAGACACGCGGAACAATTTTTCACCCTATGGGCCCGGTCTAAGGCGATACCGAAAAATAAAATATATGTTAAATGATTCATTGAAGATACAACAATGATATAATAAAAAAAGAAGCGAATCAAAGGTGACTATCATAATTTGTTTATAACATTTGTGTCTGGTGGTCAATGCACCGTCAAGGCACGCCGAACACTTTCTCACCCTATAGGCCCTCTCTAAGGCGATACCGAAAAATAAAAATTATGTTAAATCATTCATTGAAGATACAACAATGGCATAAAAGAATAAGAAGCGAATCAAAGGTGACTATCATAATTTGTTTATAACATTTCGATCCAGTGGTCACTGCACCATAGCGTCAAGACACGCGGAACAATTTTTCACCCTATGGGCCCGGTCTAAGGCGATACCGAAAAATAAAATATATGCTAAATGATTCATTGAAGATACAACAATGACATAATAAAAAAAGAAGCGAATCAAAGGTGACTATCATAATTTGTTTATAACATTTATGTCCGGTGGTGACTGCACCGTCAAGGCACGCCGAACACTTTCTCACCCTATAGGCCCTCTCTAAGGCGATACCGAAAAATACAAATTATGTTAAATGATTCATTGAAGATACAGCAATGGCATAAAAAATTAAGAAGCGAATCAAAGGTGACTATCATAATTTGTTTTTAACATTTGTGTCCGGTAGTAATTGCACCATAGTATCAAGGCACGCGGAACAGTTTTTCACCCTATGGGCCCGGTCTAAGGCGATACCGAAAAATAAAATATATGCTAAATGATTCATTGAAGATACAACAATGACATAATAAAAAAAGAAGCGAATCAAAGGTGACTATCATAATTTGTTTATAACATTTATGTCCGGTGGTCAATGCACCATCAAGGCACGCCGAACACTTTCTCACCCTATAGGCCCTCTCTAAGGCGATACCGAAAAATAAAAATTATGTTAAATCATTCATTGAAGATACAACAATGGTATAAAAAAATAAGAAGCGAATCAAAGGTGACTATCATAATTTGTTTATAACATTTGTGTCCAGTGGTTACTGCACCATAGCGTCAAGACACGCGGAACATTTTTTCACCCTATGGGCCCGGTCTAAGGCGATACCGAAAAATAAAATATATGCTAAATGATTCATTGAAGATACAACAATGACATAATAAAAAAAGAAGCGAATCAAAGGTGACTATCATAATTTGTTTATAACATTTGTGTCCGGTAGTAATTGCACCATAGCGTCAAGGCACGCATAACCATTTCTTACCCTATAGGCCCGCTCTAAGGCGACACCGAAAAATAAAAATTATGTTAAATGATTCATTGAAGATACAACAATGATATAAAAAATAAAGAAGCGAATCAAAAGTGACTATCATAATTTGTTTATAACAATTGTGCAGCGCTACTACTGGACAACTTCGGTAATGTCATGCGGGACCGCGTGCTCAACTCTCTACAAATTTATATTTCCATCATCATTTTTTTTTCATTTTTTGTTTGGGAAAAAGTGAAATTGAAAGATAATTATGATTTTGGAAATTAATAAATTTCGTTGCCGGCAACGATGCAAACTTCAGAGTCATAAGTCTTCAGCGAACTGAGGAAAAGAAGCAGGACGAGTCATTCTTCAACAAGACAAAGTGAGCTCTCTACTTTTTAAGTAGATCTACTTTTTAAGGCATTCAAAACGTGAGCTTGACTGGTCATCCGCCGTACAGCCCTGATTTCGCACTCTATAATTTCATTTTGTTCCAGAAGCGGCAGTCGATGAGTTCAAAAACGAGTTTTGGGGATACTATCATAACAGTGGAAAAATGCTTTACGGATTAGTTCAAAAGCATGCAAAAGAGGAGAATATTTTGAAAAACAATGAAACCATTTTCAATAATAAATATTTGTTATATAAATGGCTACCCTCGTATTCTCCTGAAAATTATTGAATAAACTTCGAAAACTTTTGATTTCCAAACAAATATAGATAAACTAGCATTTTACCCGTTGCAGCTTCACCCGCAAAATATTGGTTTTATTCTATAATATATATTATAGACTGTAGAAAAAGTTTCGCTCATATATTCAAGACTTAATTAAATTTAGAATAATAAAAACAATTATTCGATTGAATTAGTTTCTAATAAATATATCACAAAATTCTTTCTTATTATTAAACCTATACCATATTTCGAATGTGTGGGCGATATTTCAAGTCAATATCTTTAACCGTTTAGGCTGTACGTTGATCGATCAGTCAGTCAGCCAGTCAGCACTTCTTTTATATATATTAGAGATGAGGTCTCAACTAGCTACCTACCGAATTTCTATACACAGATGTCTTATCGAAGTGGGTATATTAGATAAAATAATTTTCAAAAACTAATCTAGCTCTGGGGCTTGAAAAGACGATAAATTCGGGGAAAAGCAACTAATAAAAAAGCATAGAAAATTGGTTTGCTTCTTCATGTTCAAATTTTGAATAATTGTCTGTCTGATCCGAACTAGCAACTAACAGCGAAATATTGGTAGTTTTCTCAAAATATATCATACAATGCATATACAGCAGTGGCCACAGAAATACCAGCATCGATGAAATTCACATTGTCCCTATTTTTATTTTTGTTTAATGAAATTAATCAACAATTTTACAAAAATAAAAAAATATTCAAATAAATTATAAGAAGCTATAAACAGTAAAGCAAATAAATAAATGCTTATTTCAAATAGAACAAAAAACTAAATTATGTAATTTTACCGATTAATATTGAATACTTAAACTTATATTTAGTCGTTTACTCCTTATTTTCATTAGCTACCTGTTTTGTCCTACAGAAATTCCTAGATACCATTTCAGAGACTTTCGACAAGATTTATGGTCGGGCTCTAAAGAGGTCAACATAAAACTTCTATTACTTTATGATTCAACCAGTTCTTCACATAATGCAAAGCTTATAAGATCGTTATCATGCTTGAATATTTAACTGACAAATTCTCATTGGTATGTGGTTTAATAATGTTTTCTAATATATCCTTGTATATAAATTAATCCACTTTTACGTCAATTCGATGTAGATGTGTAATATCATTTAAGCAGACTTGGTAATAAAAGAAACGACGCGTTTAAAATCTGATTCACTTACTGTTACACGTAGAATTCAAAAACGCAATTTAGCAGTTAACTTTATAATCGGAAAAAACAAAATTGTTAATTTAAATAATTTTATATATCCACTAGCGACTTACTTCGAAGTTTTTGTTGTTATGTTACTGTTTACCTGACAAAATATCCACTTAAAGCTTTCTTGTGAAACACTCCCATTAGTGAAAATTGGGATAAAATCCGCTTAGTAGGTACTGAGAAAATCATTCACATACAGACACAAAGACTGACGCGGCAAGCGCCTTTGTTATATACTATGTAATAATAATAATAAAGTTAACTATAATGTGGACTTACTTAGTTCCTTTATCTGCCGGCAAAATATTTCAATTAACTGTGTAGATTTGGTACGACACACAATTGGTAGCGTTACCGTTCTAAGCATAATACTGGAGACTGCTGAATAAAATAAGTAGCTGATTTTGTAATTTTTTACAAACTGCACAAAGTCTTTATGTAAATATTTATTTTTATAGAAGTAGGTAACCGAGTAATTTAAAATCAACAAAAAATTATGTCCTTTTCTTGTAAAAATGCTGTTTTAATACTCATCAAAATTAATTTGTTTATTTAATCGACTCAAAAAGGAATCTAACAGAGTTTCGTTTCTTTATACTTTATTGAATTGAAATTATTCTAAGGATGGCAAAGAAATACCCAATTCTGGAACGAGAAAAAATATAAAAGATTATTGAAAATAACTTATAAAATGTATGTAAAAATAGCATATAGAACAGTGCCACGTCGCCTGAGCGAAACCAATCTGCCAGGCAGATCCTGGCTGATTTGACCGAAATAAACCACTTGTTGCTAAAAAACTTAAAATTAAGCCTTAACGTTGCTAAAAAATATATCTCTTATTTACCTAACTTTTGGCATCGAGTACTTTAGAGGGATGATTCAAAATACAAGTTTAGATCAGATGCAGAGTGCTACTTTCATAATGTTCCAACTCAAAATTTAAATCCCGGGTATACAAAGAAAACTGTTACACATGGTGGGTATTCTATTATGGTTGGTGGTGCTTTTTCATATCACGGAATAGCATCTGTACACTATATTGAATGGAACTGAAGTTTTATGTTCACCACCACAGAGCCCGGACATAAGCCCTATCGAAAATTTCTAAGATGGTATTAAGGAAGTTGTAGAGGATAAAACACTGTCAAATTTTAATGATCTTTGAGAAATACTAAGAGATGTTTAGTCAAAAGCAGTTTAGCGCGCTGCAAAAAATTAAATGTTTTCAAGGTAGTTAATGAAAATAAGGGGTAAAGGACTAAATATAAGTTTAAGTATTCAATATTAATCGGTATTGATTTTCTTTACCAGCTTCTGTTATAATTTATTTCAATAAATCTTTTATTTCTGTAAAATTGACGGTTGATTTCATTAAACAGAAATAACAATAGGGACATACTATCACATGTCGAGTTTCAATTATGATTTAATATATAATATATATATATATATATATATATATATATATATATATATATATATATATATATATATATATATATATATATATATATGTCTCATGTCCTCTTAAAACGTTTCTCAGAATCATCCGTACACGAATTTACAAGAAGTGCGAATATCAGATGGATGACGCTCAGTTCGGTTTTCGTGACGGACTGGGAACGAGAGAGGCTCTATTTTCCCTAAACGTACTGACACAGCGATGCAGAGACATGAATGTGGATGTATACGCATGTTTTATAGATTACCGAAAGACTTTCGACTGCGTTAATCATGATGGGTATTTTGAGAACAACCGGTGTCGACGAACAAGACTTACGCATTGTTTCAGAACTTTATTGGCACGGATTAGACGAAGAGTCCGACTTTGTTGCGTCTTGTCTTCGCTTCTGTTAATCTGTATTCGGAGTCTGTATTTAGAGAAGCATTAGACAATGCTCCAGGTGGAATCAAGATCAACGGAACTATGATAAACAACATTAGGTACGCTGATGATACCGTCCTAATAGCAAACCACGAACAAGGGCTATAAAATATAATAAATTCCGTGGCTCGTCATAGCGAAATGTTCGGCTTACACCTAAATGTCTCCAAGACCAAAAACACTAGTCTTTTTAAAGACTCCAATGTACATCTACATGTCAAAGGACAAACAATAGAACAGGTAACATCAATAAAATCCCTGGGAGCTAATATCAATAGCCAGTATAATCCGAAAAAAGAATTATTTACAAGATCAGACCTTAGTCTAGAGCTCAGAACCCGGATGATCAGATATTACGTTTTCTTTGTTTTGCCTTACTATACGGGTGCGAAAGTTGGACAATGGACCCACAAACAGAAAAAGAGTGAAGCTTTTGGAGATGTACATATATAGACGGATGCTGCGAGTTTCATGGGTGCAGAGAATCACTAACGACGAAGTTCTCCAGCGCATGGGTAAACAAAAAGAACCGCTGAACAACATCAAAGAGAGAAAGATATAATATCTGGGTCATGTGCTGAGAAGTGAGACCTAATTACTCCGACTCATAATAGAGGGTAAAGTAAGGGTAAAAGATCAGTAGGAAGATGCCAAAACTTATGGCTAAAGGATCTAAGGAGATAGTTCGACCGCTCATCTACAGAAATATTTCGTACTGCAGTTTCCGGAACTACAATTACCATTTGGATAGCCAACCTTCGGAAAAAGGAGAGGGCGCAACAGGAAGAAGAATTTATTCATAACAGTGTATTATTAAAATATGTTCTAGATGAGAGCATAACGGAATAGTCAATACTTATGTAAGAACAAGTAGAGATGTGAGAAGTTGTAGAACCAACAAGATCTTCAAAACCTTTTTTTTTTCTTCTTTAGACGCATCGCCATTATTTCTCTGAACGACAAGATCTATATATACCGGTGTATATAAAAAGTTTCAATAAAAGAATTCAATCAAATAAATATTCAAAGCGCATATTCAGATAACAAGCGTTGACAGCGCTTTTGCCACTATGGACAATTCATAGCATCTTTACATAACTGGACACTAGTCACAGTTTGCCACACATTTATAGATATACTGGTTGAGCATTAGATGCAGTGCTACAATCTCTACCGAATTGTCAGTAGATCTACTTATTTTATTTTCCATTACGGATCTATCGAAATAACGAAGAATTATCCAAATTTTGAGCTCCAATACTGATCAACAATTTTTGGAAAAAACACGAATCTAAGATCAACTTTTTTTTTTATAAAAATACACGGATTATCGAATTTCAAATGAAAATTAATTTAGAAAATTGCCGACTCGCAATGGTTGCTTAACGTAACGATAATAGTCTTATGCTCTGCCTCTGCTCTCTGTAGACAGGTTAAAGAAACATTTATTTCAATATAGGGAATCCCCGAAGCACTTTTAGGTAAAACCTCTTGGAAAATTGCCGAAACCCTTCGATGAATCCTCGATGTGAATTTATCAAAAGAGCGAAATTACATTTTACGATTTCAGACATGATATTTAATAAAATGGATACTATAAAAATTTTTGAAAATCTACCGAAACTTATCGAAACCTACTGAATTCCTTACCTTCGAGGGTGGCAACGCAGATTAGCTACTTAGTGGGAGCGTGCGTATTGGGGCATTGACATGTATTTTCGGCTTTGGGTTATTTTACCAAATTGTCGAAATGGAAACGCAAGCATTCAATATGGATTTATTTTTCAATGAAATCGGTAAACGGACAGCAATATGGTATATGGCCTCTAGTTACTGAGCAAATAAGATTTTAAAGAGGTGAACATGGAAAGAACTAGTTCTGATATTCTGCAAAAGTGATAATAATGAGAACCTGTAAGTCGTTAAATAATTTGATTAGATTTCTTAATTAAAAATTGGATTCATACTTCCTGAATTGTGGATATAGAAAGTTTTGAGTTTCAGTAAGGGTAGATGTTAAAATTAGATAAGCACCTTTTATTAAGTCGCCTCTTCAGTTTTCCGTGAATACATCTATTTCCACTTAACAGCGCTTACTAAACGGTCGCTATATGTACATTGTTCAAAAACTTAAAGCGCGTAAAGGGCGTGTTTAACGCTTATCATCTGAACGTGGTCTAATTCAGGATGCGAAATACAAAACTATAAAAAAAAATCTTAAAAACTATCAGCTAATAGTAAAAATATAAATATTTGGTAAGTTTCTATAATTATTAATTTCGGCAAAAAAGTCATATCTTAATAGTATTTTGGGTAAAACTCCAGTCGGCAAGGTCTAAAACACGGGTACAATGTGTACAAGAGCGATTTCTTGTTTGAAATTAGCAAATGAGTTTCTGGAACTAACTAAGTTGGCGTTGCGAAAAGGGTTTGCAGCCGCCATTTTGTTAAATAGTAATTTGCCCATATCTCTAAAATAGCTGATGCTACGTAAAAAATAATAGAAACCTTTCTTGTAGAGAAAAGATAGTTATGTCATGGAAAATATTTTTTTTTCTAAAATCAATATTCCAATAGCCGTTAATGCACCGCAAAGTCTTCACTTTCTAGTGTGGTTAATGACTAACGCGTCGATTTTTCCAGTCTCGGAGATGGTTTAATAAAGGAAAAAATGAAGTTAATTACATTTTTATGTTGTTCCTTATATCCATATTATGTCGCATACTCTTTGTTGTCCAATAGAATATTGGAGACATTTTTATAGAATTTATAAAATATAATTATACTTATATTAAAATCTCGTTATTTATATCATTGATACAAATAATCTGTTAGCAATCGTGTTTTCTTGCGAATTAGTAGATATCTACTGGACTTCCATTATCTTTATTTTTTGTTAAATATCACGATGTTTCCGCTAGTAATTATTTCTAGTCGTTTTTAAGAGAAATTCTTGTTTTGTTATTTATATAGAAATGTGGTCTATAAAAGCTGATAACTATTATAGGATGATTGTTATCTAATGAAAAACATAAGCCCTTGTAAAATGTGGACCACGAATACTTACCAGTTGTTCGCCAGTTAAAACTTCCAAAAGAGAAATCAAGTTGTGTCCATCTCGCAGGTCTTCGAAAAGATCTCGAATACTGCGTCTGGCCTGAAAAAAATAAATAGTTATTAATAAAATATTAAAAATACAGAAAGGGAAAAATTGTGCAAAACAAATACAACAAACGTGTTCCGAAATCGCACATTTATTAAAATTATTATAGCAAAGCGGATTCAAATATCGTTGGGTTGACATGACTAATAATAAAATATAGTTATATTCAGTCTGCAGCAAATTAAACCAACGTTTAAATAGTGCCTTGAACTGTATTTGTCTGATTTAACATATTTCTACTGCAGTCAATAAAGTGTAAAATTTACTAGCACGAACACGACAAGCTGTTAACTAATAGTAATTATAGGTAGTTAAACACATAAAAAAGGGTTAAAATTAGGAAGCATTCAACTCAAAAAAATTACTGTAGGAATAATCCGTATTTTGTTGTAAAGTAGGCGTCTTGAGAAATGCAAAAGGTAAGTAATAATTATAAGCAAAACACAAAACTAATTACATAGTTTATGTTCGTTTGACTAGAAATCATGCTAAATAAATACAAACAAAACGAACGACAAGAACACACTTTTAGACTTACGGGGGGACAACAAGGGCTGTTGTTGATATAAACACAAACATGGAGACATGTGTAAGTCTGGAAATATTAAAAAGGATTTTAGATTATACGTTTAAAACAATAAAATTTTTTTACACTGAAAGTGAAGTGGACCATTGTAAGTATGACAAGCAAAAGTTTAGATGGGATTTTTTCAACATATTTTAAATATTTTTAAAACTCTTAATGGTTTTCTTATCTATTTTAATGTTGTATTTAAAAAATATTTATTTTTAAAGATTAAAATAAAGGTTAAAATAATTACTATTATTGTTTTAGTTCAATCAACATTTCTTTCTTAACTAACACATCGTCAAAAGAATGCCATTGTATATAGCTCACATGAAACAAAAAGATGAAATGAGTCATTCTAAGTTAAGAGGTACTTTCGACGTCCACGACAAAAATATGCATTTTTTTTTTTCAATTCTTAACGAGATAACGTTGTAATTTTTTAAAACTTGCGCTGGAAGTTGTGACCTTGAACAAAATTTATTAGACGTAAAGTTAGCAGCAAACGTCAGGCCAGCTAGCTTACGCAGCCATTTTTTTAGTCATATTGAGAACGTGCTCTGGTTAGCATTATTTTGTAATTATTCACCAAAAGATTCGGTTTCATTTGTATATTATATGTTTTGTGTACTTAGGATCTCATATTTCTTCGTTAATTATGCACAGTAAATACTTTTACAATTATTTTTGTTTTCTAACCAAAACGTATCTCCCCTGCCTCGTAAGAAAGTGTAAGAAAGTAGGGGAAAGACTTGATGTGCACATGAAATTACGTCCGTAATTTAGTCAAAATACATTTTTACTCTTTAAGCCTATCTCAGACATTTAATTGTAGTTCTCTTTTACAAAATATGGCACGCAGGAAAAAATTACACGTGAAGAAGGCCTAGAAAAAAAAACGCATAAAAAATGACCCCGAAAAATACGCACAACAAAGAGTTAAAGAACATATAAAATATCAAAAAAAGAAAGAAAAAGAAATTATTAAGACTGTGAACCAAATGACCACTGGAGAACAGCGAAAGGTTAGCAAATTTTGGAGAGAAAAAGCGAAGAATCGTAGACGTCGTTTACCACTTCAGGATATAAGTAATACTTTCATTTTCCTTCCTAGCTTGGATAATAAAGACCCGTTGCTACTACCACGTTCGTAGAATGAAAATACCAACATGTTGTGTGCGAGCAGCATGAGAAAAGTTTATTCGTGCGAGGAAGGCAAGAAACTTGTTGATCAAAACACAGGCGACTGAAGCAGCTAAACTTAAGACTATAGTGCAACGTTATAAGAAACGCCTACAATGAATAACAAAGCCACCTTCGGTGCAGACCCCAAACACCAAAGTAAACGCTCTAATAGATTCACCAACTGCAAGTGATATAGAAACCGTAAAGAAAAAACTGCTTTTTGGTGAAGTTATATCTCAACAAATAAAAGACAATTTTTTAGGTTTCTCAACTGAAAAAGAAAAAAAAACTGTTAAAGAGAATAAAAGCGGAAAATTAGTCAACAAGTACAATATTTTAGAAACAGAAAAGACAATCAAACCTTTGAAGAATGTAAGCCGAAAGTTAAGATTGGTAGACCCAAAAAGAGGCACCAGAAAGAGCTGCGATATTAAAAAAAAGGATTACTATTTTTATGGAAGAAGATTCCAGTAGTAGAGTGTGTGCCGAGAAAAAAGATTAAGTAGAGTGAGCATAAACAAAAGCAAGTTATCCTGGACACTCTATTCAACTTGCACAAACTTTTTATTGAGAAGTCCCAGGTTAGAGTTTCTTATTCGATGTTTTGTAAGCTTCGACCATTTTGGGTGGTCCAGCCACATTGCGGCAATCGCAACACGTGTATGTGTGTAATACACAGTCATATGGATTTAAGCCTATTTTCACTAAGAACGACATAAGAAGATAATATCTGTTTCAAACTATTTGTAGACATAGAAAAACAGAATACCATTATGTAGCTATGTACATAGGTGTTATAGAAGATAATGAAATTCAAGTAATATTCTGTAAAATCTGTGATAACACTGGACAGAATTCATGGGATCAGATCATAGAAGAACTACCAGCATCAAATCTAAAAATGAAAAGACAGCGAATGCTAATTTATTTAACTAATAATGCAAATTTTAAAGTTTAACACTAAAAGCTGTGTAAAAATAAAGCGTCTGATAGTTAATTATAAAAGGAACAAATAAAGTTGACTCTTAAGAAAAGTCAATTTTCTTTTATAAAGATATATTAAAATCGCTCCTCTGTTCATAAAGCGTCCTACTCTGCACATCTAGTTTCTCCTCTGTGTTCAGTATCTCCCCTGGTTACTTATAAAACAAGGAAAAATCTTATGTAATCAGATTAAAACTCAAATATTTATGTCATTACGCCTTTCATAACGTAGTACCTCTTAACTTGGAATGACCCAAATGTAAATTATTTATTTAGTCAGTATGAATCAATTTTCCGGGGAGCACAAGTTGAACTGACAGTATGCGAGACTTGAAATTACATAAATTACTAAAATAGGAATTTATACCATTGTACATCAAGATTAGGAAATTACAGTTATTAGAATATCCTGTATATCATATACATGTTACAACACTTGTTCATTTAAACTATGTTAAAAAGTGAAACAAACATAAGTTAGATTTTTCCAGATATGATTTTTGTTATAACGAAGGACTATAAGAACTTCTTGATGCGCCCTGATAGAGAAATATCATTTTGATGCGATGAATCACCTTTATTATAATGTAACAAAAAAATATTATACGATCATTCATCATTAACTCATCATATTTTTAGGTAGTTCTCGACTTTTATGCTAGTATGTTTCTTGTAATTTCTAGTATATAAATAGAGATAGGATATGAGTAGTAATTGGTTGTGATTTAACTATAAAAGTATCAAGAAGTAGTTAATATAGTATTGGAAGTTATTTAGTGAAAACTGTTGGGGTTTATTTGGATTAAGTAAAAGATTATTTAAAGAGGGAAAATTATAAAATCATTTTATAATTTTTTGTGTGGAAATCCGTGAATAACTTTGAATTTTCTTGTTTCCACAATGCTTTAGCTAAGTAGGTAAATTTGTTTAGCTTTTTTCCAGCTCTTGATTAAAAAACGCAGCTCTCATATTATATTTTACAAAAAGAAAGTGTATAAAGTTGGTAAGACAAATTTCTCGAATCGAAAAATGATCAGGATGATAATTTGTTGCATAATAGTAGCTAATTAACTGAGAAAGAAAAAAAAATGCTGCTTCTTATTTTTAAAAAATACTGTATGTTTTGATAATTTAATATATAATTGGTGCAACACATAATGCGATTGTAATTAAAAAGTTATTTTCACCAATTCTCCTATTAGGAATCTGCCGTGACAGAATGGCAATAAGAGGAATCCAACGGACACTGATTTCGCCATGTATTTGCGATTATTTTTGCTGAAAATCTTGAGTCCCTGTATTCGTGAATCATTCCAGAAAAGCGAATATGACAAATTCCCAGGACCAGAAGTCAATTCCCGGAAACCCTTCGATGGAACGCCGAATTCTTATAGTGTATTCACAGGTCTGACATCATATCTTTAGTTTGTGTAGAGGAGTGCGAAAAATCTCGGAGAATAATTTAATCTTCGGGGATTAGCTAAAACCAATAGCGACATATTTGAATGACCAACAACTAATTTCCCTGCACAGACGGCCAATTTCCATGACGAATACGAGTACAAAATATCAAATGCCATCCCTGGATTGGTGGTGTTTTGCTGGGATGAAGGGAAATATGATGTCCCGTTGATAATTCTCCATGAATCCTCGAGCCTCACAGCCAGAGGCTAACGGCAAATTCCCACTACTAATTCGCGCAGATATATGAAGTCTTGTGTGGACTTGGGAAATTTTCCGCGATAGTATTTCCCGACTTATTGGCGAAAGAAGTGATTTTTGGGGAATTCGCAGCAAAACATTTCTTGGAACCAAGAATTATCAACGGAATATCACATTTTCCTTCATCTTAGCAAAACACCACCTAACGGGTAGCAGTTGATATTTTGTACGTTCGTCCAGGCAAATTAGTTATTGGGCGTCTGAATATGTCGCGATTGGTTTAGTTATTATTCCCGAAGATTTAATTATTTTTCGAGATTTTACGCCAAACACTCCTCACACAAATGGTGGATTCGATATCATACCCGCGAATATAGTAAAAAAAATCGCCGTTCTATCGAAAGGTTTCCGAGAATTACTTTCAGGCTCAGGACATTTGTCATATTTGATTTTTGGCGAATTATTCGCGAATACAGGGACTTCTCAGGATTTTCAGAAAAAATAACCTCGAATACATGTTGAAATTAGTGTCGACTATATTCCGCGCATTGCCATTCCGTCACAGCAAATTCCTAGCAGGCTAATTTTTGTTTTTTATCACAATCGTCTTAGGTGTTTTACGAACTTTATATCAACTTACCAAAACATAAAATATTTTTTAAAAATAAGAAAGAACAATTTTTTTTCTTTCACAATTAATTAACGACTATTTTGCGGCAAATTATTATCCGGACGAGCACATTATAAAAGTTCAAGTGAGCAGTGGTACAATAGTAAAACTTTTTCTAACAAATATCATTAATATGTAAAATAACAATGGAATTAATGCACTTTGACATGTGGAACTGTAAAATCTGTAGCAGTATTGTGAAATGAAAATGAGTTTATAAATGGTGAAGAAATGATTTGTTTTATTGGAGATAAAGTTAGTAATGTGGATCTTTAACACTTCGATAACAAGAGAAAATTAAAAATAGTCCCCAATTGAAATATCTGCCCCTGTATATGGTTAACATTATGATATTTCAATCGATTTTTTTATATTTCTCTTTTAAAAATAAAACCACTTTAGCCTTTCGCTAGCTTACCAACAAGAAAAATGGTTTGGTTAAATAATCAAATAAAACGAAATGCCCATTAAAGAATATATTGAAACGGAAATTAATAATATTTTGTATTAAATTGCAAGGTTGATTAAAATTGATTATTATACGAAATTTTATTTAGGTTATGAACATTTATAAGATTAAATTTAAAATAATGACTAATAAAATAACATCTAATCTTCAAATAAGGTTACCATTATTTATTTATGATCATCAACAATATTCATCCGTATGATATGCTTCTTATTGTAGAAAAATGTTTTTCATACTGCCTTTTTGAATTTAAAAAAAATCTTAAAAGCCTATTAGATCATCCGATATTCAGTGATTCAGAGTTAGAAACTGAATTTAGCGAGATGTGAGAGTACTTAGGGCACCTAGGATCCTAATTAGGATACTCGGGCGATGCCGATCATTCTTAATCAGAATGCTAATTGGAAATGATTTAGAGCGGTCTAATAGCATGTAGAATACTTAGTCGAGGTGCGGTGAGGGATGCGAACTGATCCAGTAGACTAGTATAGCGCGGAAATAGCAAATAAAGTAGAGGAAGTTGTATAAATGTCCTTCATATTTTTAAAGATATGCCATATTTATGGGAAAAAAATATAAAGATTATTTTAACATAAAGATTACAATTCTTATACGGCGCTGTTCGCCTCGTAATTTCATTTTCTTTTTTTAATTTTTATTGAACAAGCAACTAGTGTTAGGACAAGGCCTATTTTTACGTGCTTAGAAAGCGCAGTGCAATGGTAAATATAGGGAATTTGGCGTGCTCGACAATTATTTTTCCCCTGGTTTAGGATCCTGAATAAGGACGGTATAGTCGGGGCGCTCTAAATTTCTCTCACTCGTACATCATAGTTAGTTTTATATATTTGAGATCAATTTTCAAAATATTTTGTAGAGGTGAAAAACAAATGTTCTCTTAACTGTTAAAAAAACAGTTTTTTCTAAGCTTTAAACAGAAAGAGTTTTTTGGAATATGTTTAGTTTCCTGTCTTTATTTTTTATTGCCTATTATTCATATTCGCTTAAGTCAGAACTTGTAGTATCTGGGAAAAAATCGAAAACATAGGTAAGTTAAAAATGTTTTAATGTTTTTATCTGGTTTATTATTACCTAAGAGATATTTCTGTTTTACAAAAATAGCTAAATTTTGGTAAGATTATTAATATTTTACATTGAATTTTTAGAGGAATTCTAAAGCAATTTAGTGCCGGTAAAATATTAGGAAAAAAAATACATTGACAAGATCAACAGATTATCTGTATTGCAAAATTTAGTATATTGCAGCTTATTAAAATATTACAAAATTTGTGATATCTCGCTTATAATTAAAAGTTTGATAAAATCATAATTATTGGATTAATTTTTTTAACATGGAAAATAGGTTCGGAATGGTAAACATTTGGTGTTTTATATTGTTTAAAAGTTATTAAATAATTAATAATCAGTGCAAAGAAATAGGTTGTATATCTACATAGATTTTTCATATTGTCCATATAAAACTGTAATTTTCCTTATTTTATATACTATATAGTCACGGCCACATAGCTTTCATTTTATATTAATAAGCTTGTCTACGAGTAACCCATACATCAATTTAAGGATATCTATTTCCAACTAATTATACACTTCAATTGGTCATACATGGAATTCCTTAATGAAATTACCATTTAATATGGTATTTTTTTATTTTTTGATCCTTGCTAAGGTCCCGATATGGCGATGTGATATTTTTATTAGTAAAAAAGCATTTTTATTATTTCGGCGAAATAGAAGTGAAACATAAAAGATTTTAAAATATTTTAACGATTACAAATAAGTTAAAATCTGTGCTAATAGGGTGACATTAGACACTGCATTTTATTGCTAATTTAATTCATCTGATATGGTTGTAAAAAATTTAGATTTATCCAAAAATACTTGGTTAATGTTTCATGTTGGTATGGCAATGAATTTCCATCCGAAGAAAATGATATCATCCACAAAACATTTAATTACTGAAGTACGAATTAAAATAGGATATTTCTTCCAGAGTAATATTGGCAGGTAAGGGCAAATTTGTATCGCAGAAATACTATTTTATTAATGACACGTCAGTTGTTAGTGGTAATATAGGCTTTCGAGAACCATGATCGTTGATTTTTTGCGTTATTGTATTGAACCGAATATAAAAAGCAACTTCAATAAATACAGTCTTAAACAACCCCTATCTATTTTTTTGCTATTTAAATATCTCTAACTTTAAAAAATCATGTGGTTTTCTTGCCAGGTTTTCAGCATATAGCGGATTCTTTATTCTTCTAATTTAAATTTTGACTCTCCTGGCCATGTACACGTACCAATATTTCAATAGAAAGTTAAAATCAAATCTAATTTCTTAAAAATGTGTTGTAACATATGACAATTCCAAAAATTATAGTCACGAAATACCTTTTTCTATATTTTACTCAGTATTTTTTAATTTTTGTAACTGCGTAAAAGATTACCAGTATTTGGTTAATATTTTCAGTGTTTTCTTAAGTTCAGTTTGGCCCCAAATGTTTTATGTATCTGGAATGTGTTTACTTAGATGGTCCAGACAAAACATATCTTTACTAAATTGCAGCAGTTTTGTTATGACTAAATAATATTTTGTTACTCATAAACGTATTTATTTAAAACACGTTTTCATTAACCATGTGAAATAAATTTATCTACATAAATATTTAATTTAAAAACATATGGGGTTTTGTACAATTTTATTGATTCTCGGAGGATTAGTTTGTTAATTATACCTTTTCATTGGTAAACTTACAGGAAAAATTCTTCTCGTAATATAGGGTCTCCTTGAGGGCCATAAAAACGATTTATTCCGTCTAATTTAATGCTCAAGAAACACACAAATTTAAACCAAAGTGATAAAATTCCGGAGAGATGGACTAAACAGCCATCATGTAGAAAATAAAAGGAATTTTGGTATGTTAAAGGCATTTCTTCCAATTTGTCGGAAAAAAAGTGAGACATATTCAGATACCTATGCTGGGTGCAAGTATCTTCAAATGAAGACTAGCATCGCTCAAGTATCTGGCATATTAATAAACAACAATTTCTTTTGTACGACAATAACTTCATCCGAAAACATTATGCTTTTCTAAATATTTTTATTGAAATAAATTTCACTTCTAACATACAGACAAAAAACCAGACGTTTTGCTTCTTCCCCTACGACCAGGTTAAAATTTAAAACTGGTAATACTTTTTTTTACTAATTCTTCCAAATGAAGCGATCAATTTCTTAAGGAAAGGAGATTTTCCTCTACTGATTATAATATTAATACAGTAGAGGTCTCATTCTCATTACCCTTCATTTTAGCATTCTTCAGATTCAATGCAGAATCAGTTTCCTGATATTTTTTCACTAATTTAAAAAATTCTGGCACTGAAATGTACACATTGCAAAACTTCCCATTACAAATTTCAGAAATTCTAGGGCAGTGGTTTCCAACCTTTTCCTTCTTGCGAACCCCTTCTAAAAATCGGAATAAATTGGCGAATCCCCTGTGTAATCATTAGGAACAATAAATGAAACATAAAAATTGGGTTATTAAAATTTATTTTCCATATTGAATAACAGTTTATAACGATAAACTAAAACATAATAGTAAAACATTTACAGACAAACATTATTAAAATTAAAATGATAGCTCAACCTACAAAAATAGCATCAATAGAAAATGAATTTAATAATACAGAACTGGGAAAATACCTTCAATAGGATATTTGTGCCTGTTTGGTGGAACAAAGAAATTAAAAATTTGGTTCGATGTCTGAAAGTTTGAGTCTCAGATCAGGTTCTGCATTTAACCTGTTTTTCTATTTATCTTTCAGGTAAGTGTATGTTGAAAATCCTATCTCACATAGATATGTTATACAAAAGAGCAATAAAACTTTAATAGCTTTTCCCGCCAACACATGATACTTATTTCACCAAGTTTTCCCTTTTCCAGTAAAATTAAAGAAGTATCCGAAGTTATATCTCCTTGAAAAGGATTTTGTGTCCAGTTGTTCGATCCAGATATAATAGGTTTATAAGGAAAATAGTCCTTGAACGTTAATTGAAGTTGTTTGAGATGTTCAGTAATATCCCTTTTAATATTTCGTTAAGCTTAATTTTATTTTGTAATAAAATTGTGCTGAGGGAACCAAAACATTCGCACCTGCAGAGATTGATTCCAAAAGTTGAACTTCACATTGAAAATGGCAATACTTGGGCCTTGTAAAAACAGATTTAAATCATTAAAATTAGAAAAATGTTGGCTAAGTATGTAAATTTATGCAGCCAAAGAATATTAAATACTCTCTCTCTCTCTCTTTATCAACCTCTGTCCATCTACTCCTGGATGTAGGTCTCTCTCAATTGTTTCCATCTTTCTCTATTCTTCGCTACTGTTTGTCCGCCACTGTCCTTATGTCATCTACCCATCTTTTTTGAGGTCTTCCCGTGCTTCTTGTTGTCTCCCTCGGTCTCCATTCCAGGATTCTTCGTGTCCATCTGTTGTCCTCATATCGGGCTATGTGACCAGCCCATCGCCACTTCATCTTTGCAACCTCCCTCACGATGTCTTTTACTTTCGTTCTGCGTCTTATCTCGGTGTTTCTAATCCTGTCTCTTAATGATATTCCAAGCATATCAAATACACAAGAGGGCAAATGAAATAAATGGAAAAAAATGCTTGAACTTGACTTCAATTCAAACAAGGGGGTCAAAACCTTGCCGCAAGAAAGCCACCTAACTTCTATGAGAAGTAGTAAAGAAACGTGGGGGCTTTCAAAGTCCTCACAAAGCGCACGGGAGTTTGTAGCATGCACTTTTATAAAATTTACAATTTTGATAGTGTCGGTTAAAGTACTTGATAACTCTGCAGAAATGCGCTTACATGCCAGTGTTTATGAATACAGCAATGAGTCTAGTCAATATTCTCATTGATCTTCTTTACCCACACCGCAAGACAAAAATGTTCCGGTAATTGATTTTGCACCACCAGTGCACACAGCCAAACAAAAGACCACTTTATTTAATTTTTTTCAAAAAAGTCATTGATCATATCGAAAATTATTTCACCTGTCGTATAGGTTTTCAGTGGTTTTGCAACTAATATATCTTCTTGAATTGAATTCTTAAATATATATTTAACATAGACAAGCAATA
This sequence comes from Diaprepes abbreviatus, assembly GCA_034092305.1. Lineage (NCBI taxonomy): Eukaryota > Metazoa > Arthropoda > Insecta > Coleoptera > Curculionidae > Diaprepes > Diaprepes abbreviatus. The sequence goes on from JASJET010000032.1 coordinate 2,783,500, forward strand.
CGGCAACGTTTATTACATCAGTCGACTGGTCAAGCTGAATAGCGAATAATTCAGTTTTATTCTTTTTAAAAGTTCACGTTTCACATCATTTGCCAAATCATCACTAGATTACGAGACTACAATTAATCTATCTAAAATTGAAGATAGCAGATTAACTAAGAAAACTAAATATTTCTTTGGTACAATTTCATTCAAAACTGGTATTTAGAGATTTCTCAGAATCAATTAAATTTAAGTTGTTCAGTTTGATGTGGTTTACAATTCTGGATAAGATTGGTATTTTTTTGCAACCTTGGAAACATTGTCAGGTACACCACACATCTCGCTTAGTACTTAGTTCAAATAATTTATGGATATCATAACCAGTTCAGAACTAAAAATCGAAAAATAAAATTTTTAAAAAATTGACTTCTAAAAAAGCGCTAAAGTGCGAAAAATAATAATATAAATTTTTACATGAAATTTATATTTTTCAACGCCAAATTAATTTGAAAAAATTGAGAAATACTTTATTTGTAACTTTTTTTTTATTGTAGCTTGTTTGTATCTCGTATCAGTAGTTGTTTCATTAAGTAATAATTTGGTTCTGACTTCAAAAATTTCAAATTCATATAAAAATGTATATTTAGAAGCCGGATCAATTTTTTTAATAAAAAATGTATTTTATAAAATCAATTAACCTTAATTACCAAAAAATTCTATGAATAAAATATGTAACACTGCAATATGGCGCCATTAAGATTATTATTCTCCTTGGTCAAATTTGAAGCGGGCCTCATTAGCAAAAACAGTGAAATTTCCAGTAAATAAAATGAAAACAGTAAAATAAATGCATATGAACCTGAATCGCGAAATGTAGTCCAAGGTTTTTATTTTAGTAATACAGACAGCGGCACGATTGTATTAAGCGACACCCGACTAAAAATAATGTCTCTGTCTAACTATAACTTGTGGTGACCTCTTGAAAGGCCATTGCCGTTTCTTTCAGTTCTGGATTTTAAAAAAACGTCAATATTGCCGTTGTGCTGACACGAAAAACGGATTTCTCAGAAGTTCGTTTGTAATTGCTACACATTGTTCCTTCTTCAGGAATTTGCTTACAATTATCATTGTCTTCATTGTTTCTACATGTATGTAAAATCTTACTACCTTTTCGATGTAAATAAGTTAATTTTGTTTTGATAGTTTAAAAAAAATCAACTAAATAAATTTTGTAATCTACTATAGAGTAAAAGAGGTAGATAGAGCAACTTAACTTGAGGAAATAAGTGTTTTACTGTATCATACTTCTTTGCTGATTAAAACAGTCGAAATTTGTAAAGGTAGTATAAATATGGAGAGTCCTGCTCGTGATGATCCTCCTTTCAATTTTTGCGGATTTTGGCGAGCGACGTCAAAGGAGATAATAAAAGCGTCATCATATTTCTATTGCTGGACGGTTTAATGGCACGCTCTTTCGAAACAAAATATTTTTCAGCGAGACCGAAGCACAAATCTTAAAACAGTTTAACGCGTGTGTTAAAAGTATAATAAGCTTTATAGAAGGGAACTGCTAATCAAAAAGCATGTGGGTAAGATGATAGATTAGAAGAAGAAATAAATGAGGGGATTTAAGAAAATTTAAAGAAAACTCGGAAGAATACAGGATAGGTTTAAAAAAGATTTTGTTGTTGATTTTAAAATATACAACTTTCATGCTCTATAACTGAACTTGATATTACACCAGCAGTCTCGATAGAAAGAGAATTGTGATGGAGGAAATGAGGAGTAATGTAGTCTATTTTACATATGCTATTCATTCTACTTTGCCGATAACTACTTCAACCACAAAATGTTAACATTATGATGCCCTATCCTCTCATTCTAACCCACATATTTCATGTCCTATAACTGTTCGCTAATATACTAAACCTGTTTACATCAGAAGAGTCTCGGTTCAGCGGCGGAGTAGCGTGGGGGGGGGGGAAGGACATTTTGCTACGTGTGGCAAATTTCGAATATATATGAATATACATTTGATAATTTTCAATAAACAATAAATTTTTTAAAGTAATAATGTTTCTTTCATACCTGGTTAATATAAGAATGCAAAACATGTGTTTACAATTAAATTTTGTGTTCTAGGTTTTAAGAATTTTTTTTATTGAAAATTCTCAAACTTGCAGCTTAAATTTACGTCCCTCCAAAAATTTTATCTCAATCAAAATCAATGAGTTGTTTTAAGGCTTACAGCTTATATAGGATACCAGACCAGAAGGTGATAATCACAAATAAAAAAAATGTAACAATTATGGTACGTTAACAATAAACCTACGGCCTTCGGATTTACTTCTCTAATTGTTAATTAATAACAAAGTGCCCGACTTTTATTCGAAATGTTGTGTCAATTATCTCTAATAGAATTATATTTTGGATGAAACACATGTTAGCATGACGATATCTAGCAAGTTTTTAATAAAAAAAGGAAACACCAGGAATCCTTTACTTAACCAAACAGAGTATGGAAAATTCTCAAATTGTGTGTTCCTATATTTACATTTCAGTGAATATGAAACGTATTGTTGTAATTAACTATAGATTTCATTAGGGACGTCCAAAATGACCAACTTATTAACATCACTGTTGAATTTGTAATATTTCAAGCATTTGTATGACCTTAAATCTTGTTTATTACACAAATAAATATAAAACTGCAAGGCGTTAATAATTACTTATCAACGCCTAACCGAAACACTTAACCTTATAAAATATATTTTTTATATAATACTTCTTTCCTCGCCACAATGGCGCATCGCACATAGCACCATACTCAGCTGTGCCCGTGGCATCGCACCTAGCTTTGTCTCCGTTTCGCACATAACTGGCCATATTAGCGCACCGCACAGTCTTGGTCTGTGTGCTTTTCTAATTGGCTCTATCATATTCTCTCCGGAATCGTTAAGGTGCGTATAAATATTGCGGGTCGCACCAGGCGAATTTCTCACGAAACCCATGTGCCTTCGGTGGCAGGCGTCACAGGAAATAATAAAAGCATCTGGTAAGGGGTTAAATAGTTTGTATGAAAGTTCTTTATTTTGGTAGTTAGAAATGTAAAAATTAGAATATAGGCCTATGGTTAGAAAAAAATGTAAAAAAAAAAACGTTTACTATATCATTCTTTTTTTTTTTAAATTCATCTATTAAGGGGTAAAATAGAGGATAAAAGTTTGTATGAAAGTTCTTCATTTTGGTAGTTAGAAAAAAATGTTTACTGTATCATTCTTTTTAAAAATTCATCTGTTAAAGGGGTAAAATAGGGGATGAAAGTTTGAATGAAAATTCTTCATGTTTGAAGTCAGAAATCTAAAAATTAATATATAGGCCTCTAGTTGGAAAGAAGAGTTTACTGTGCTATCCTTTTTTGGAAATTTATCCCTTAGGGGTATAAAATAGGGAAGGAAAGTGCACGAAATTACTATTTTGGGGATAGTTGATTAGTTGTACCCCCTACGATGTCTGATGTCACTCACCCCGCGTACGAAATATAAAGGTAGCAGATAGTAGGGGCTCCTTGATTTGAAAGTGCGAGCTTTCAACAGGTGGTTTTCGTAAATCTATGAGACTTGCTTGATTTTACACTAATTATGTGTTTTATTATTGCTTAGCTCAATTTTTCTCAGCTTTTTGGTATTTTAAATATATGTATATTTACTGCAATCTTTATATCAATAAAAAAGTATACGATTGTCTTATAGTATCTGTTTTAATTCGTATAAGATATAAATTTGAAATTTTACTGTGCCCCCTTTTAGTTTCCAAATATAACTTTTAAACATCTGTTAAAATTCAATATAACAGCACTTAGCAAGTCCTTTGGAAGAAAACTGGTATGATTAATACAAAAAAAATGTATAACATATAAATTTAATTTCCAATTTTTCAATATGCTTTCCGACAAAAAGCCCATCTTTTGTGGTTTGCAATTAACTCAATGAAGTGCAATGAAGTTTCGAAAAAAAAATCATAATAATTGCTTCGGAACCCTAATATAATGCGTGTCCAACATGCACTTGACCAGTTGTTTTACTTTTTTTTGCCTTTAATTTTTTCAGAATTTAATCAAAGGTGCTTATATCGATTCTCACGTATTCAGCAAATCTTTGATAATCTTTTCTCAGATCTTTGACGAGGAGACGAAATTCGCCTTATTAACTTCCTTTTTTCTTAAGGGTTTATACGAATAATTTTGAAATATATTACTGTCTAAAATTATATCTTCGTCTGACGAACTTGAAGATAACGACATGGCGGAACCGATTAGAGAAGGACACAGACCAAAACTTTGTTGTGAACCAATATGGCCACTTATGTGCAAAGCTAGGTACGGTGGTATTAGCGCAGCGAGGTATGATGTTATGTGCAGTGCATCGATGTGTCGAGAGCTTTAAGCGGCCACAAAGTTCGAGCATGTTCATCCGGAAATCTAGATCGCATGAAACAATAAAAAGAAGTCTGGGTCAAAGAATGGCTTATAAAAAGAAAAACGTTTTCTCATATTAATTTGTTGGATAAATTGAACATTATGCCGGAGAATTGTTTTAACCATGGGCGCCATCAGAATAAATGTGAGGAGGGGTATAAAAATCCAAGCTTCCAAAAACATATACCTAGGGGAGAGCAAGTTCAAAACCCATAAAATTTTCTATTCTTTAAAATTTTCGTGGATCCAGGGGCTTACTTCAAGTGTAATATGTATTTTCGTATATTCTTAAGTAGTTAAATCACTTGAACTATATTTGACTTCATTAATAAATAATAAAAGAAAAATATTCACTCAAGGGAAGTTATTTCTCCCTAGTATCAATTGGAAGAAGTTACGAGTACCTAAGATTTTCGGCTGATATTTCCGCCTAAATTTTAAGACAAATAATTAGTGAAACCTGTTCTGCAATATATACAGTATTAAAAAAGAAAACTGCTCTGCACGAAATCTGTTTTATTATTTACGGTTTGAAGATTTGCTACCTTGTCAATTTCCTTATATTTTTGTAAAAGTTTTTCGCATTCCTTGCTTTTAATAATCCTATCTCTATATTCCTCCGATTTAATTTACCATATATAATTTTGCATAAATCGTTTGTTTTGGCTCATTGACGGCCGTCGTCGGGAAATTCCCACAGACTGCATTTGCATGAAATCAAGCTTCTACAGATATTTTGTTCGGAGATGTGGCACGACAGATTATGCACAAACTACAATTCGACACCAAGAAACTCATTGCAGCGACGATGTTGGGCAATGTGGCCTCGCGCACTTACGACAATGCTTGTATTTCTTCAATTTGATAGCGAGGGTGCTATTCGCTGATCCAAGCGATTGTGCCAGTGCAGTGCGCTGGTGTGTATATCTACTGACGATAGTTGGTCACATAACAAGACAATTTTCGGAATTCCATTTCTCAACTGGTGAAAATGGCGTTAGTTTCAGTTGTAAAATTTGTCATTCAAACTCTATTAAAAGTTTACAAATAGGTGTTTATTGTTTTTTAAAAACTGACCATAATAATAGTGATAAAAAAAGTAAGCTATTTTCCTTGCAGGGTACACCTCTACATCGGCTCATTTAAAACAAAATCGGCATAATAAATCCGTTTTTAAAAACAAATAAATATTTTGCCGTTCCAATTACACCCTATGGCTCTCATTTTTTTATTTTTTGATAGATAAAGGGAATTTTATATCTACTAATCATTAAATTTATGGGAAACCAAAAAAACCTTTGCATGGTCGACTTTCTTAAATTTCCACATCTAAAAGCATAAAAATAATATTAGAAGTTTAAGTTTTTACCTTAATGGTTCAGTAAATAAGGGTTAAAGAAAGGGTTACTTTATTTTGAATTCATATCGCGGTTAAGGTCGTAGGAGGGGAAAATAGGCTTTTTGGTTTCAAAATGGCATAGCAATGAGGTTCAAATTCCTTAAATCTCGTTTTAATCGTCACATAGGATTCGTCCAGTCTGGCGACGTTTTTCCAAAGCTTTTTTTTAATAAAACACATATAAACAAAGAATAGCGGATAAATGTTCTTGTCATAACAACGGGTGACTATTTTGAAAACCGTTTATAGATAGATATTTTTGAATAATGTTTTTTTTTCTGTTAGTTTATGATAGAAATTTTACCCAAATCACGCGCGGATCCAAGGTGGGGCCATTGCCCCCCAAGAGTTTTGAGTTCAGGAAAATAAACCCGATTTTGCCTTTTATACTTGAAATGTGTATGTTGCTGACATCTTCCTCCTTGTTTTTTGTTGCGATCCCCCCTCCAAAAGAGCTTTGAGTTCAGAAAAATAGACTCGATTCTGTCTCTTATACTAGGAATGTGTATGCTCCTGGCATTTCACCCCCCCCCCCCCCATCGAATTGTTTTTTCTTGCGATCGCCCCTCCCAAGAGCTTCGAATTCAGAAAAATAGACCCGCCTCTGCCTTTCACACTAGAAATGGAAATGTTGTTGGTGTCTTACCCCTCGTTGACAACTTACTTTCGTTCGCCATACTGTACTTTTGTGATATGACCGCCCTCCCCAAAGAGAGAGGCTGGATCCGCCCTTGACCCAACCTAGAGTACGTGTAATTTGCTTCAATATGTTGTACTGACAAATATCACATAAGTACCCGTAAAAAGTAATTTAGGCTAGTAATTAAAGATTACATATTTTTTACACTGAGTGTCATTTAGTACTGCGGTATTCGATTGCGACTATATCTTTAAGTTTTTTTTAAATTTCTTTTTAAATGGATTAATCTACATTTTCTCATCGAAGTTGGAGACTTATTGGATCCTCTCTTCACCTCTATTTTTTTGCCTTAAAATGCGACGTTGCCAAATTATTAAAATTACAAATCTTTTTTGTACTTCACTTAAATTTTAATATATACACAACGGCTCCTTACTTTTTTTTAAAAACTTGTAAAAAGTCTAAGCCGGAATCATTTTATCTCACAATAGTATAATGTTTACTTTTTTACAGAGTTTCCAAAATTGTTCTTTAAATATTGATAGTAACAATTTTGGTAACCTAACTAAAAAAAACTAAATATTGTACTATTGTGAGATAAAATGATTCCAGCTTTGACTTCTCATAAATTTTTAGCAAAAAGTATGGAACCGTGGTGTTGATATGAAAATTTAAGTTTAATACTGATTTCGACAACTAATTTCACAACGTCTTATTTATGGCAAAACAAATGTAGATTGTTCAATTAAAAAAAAACAAAAAAATTATGAGCCGCGCTTGTTTTGGGACGTATAAACTAAACTATTTTTAAGATGTGCCCCCATCAAATCTCAGATATCCTACTTCCAATCTTATTATAAAACTTTATAATAAGGTTTGTACATTAAAGCTTGTACATGCCGCAATAATCTGAAATTGAATTCTTTAAAAATTTAAACATTTTAAGAAGTTTCAGGAAATATGTAAAGAAAATACTTTGGGTTTTCATTCTTTTATTACTTCATTTGTACCTTATCAAGCATAAGGCAGAATTTATGACAAGACTATATCCATAATTCCATATACTTTTACATTACTGTCATTTTTTTTTGGTATGGAAAATCACACCACAAGACATTATGGAAAGTGAATAAATTGCTTTTACCTCCAAGAAGCTGCATTTCATTAAAATGGAACTTTTTATTGAGAGGTTCACTAGAGTTTATGTACACTTCAGAATTTATTAATATGTCAAAAGAAAATCTCAGTGAGGGTACATGATATCGAACAACAAAAGCCAATTCACAATAATGTTTTCTAACAGCCGAAATCACTGGTAGCGTAGAATGTTTTGAGAGTTCCCTTTAACAATTTTTTTAGCGGTTATTCTATTGCCGATGTAATTTAATCAAAAAACTATTTTTGATTTAATTAGAGTAGCAAAGCAAATATATTATATATAAAGTATAAAAGTTAATTGTTTTCCATTTTTTTATAAAAGTGTCAGCGTCTTTTTAGATCAACTAAAAATAACCATTTTTTTATATGTAAAAACCTTCTCATTTAAATATCGATAAGATTATCCAGCCATAAATTTTGTTCCTACTAAAATTTAATCCAATTTACACAGGAGATAGATTAAAATAAAAAAAATATAGGCCCTATCAAAATATCACGACAGGGCAATTAATTGCATTATATATATATATATATATATATATATATATATATATATATATATATATGTATGTATGTATGTATGTATATATAAATATCTCTCTACTGAAACTGAAAAGATAGATGTCCTTTGTTCTAATTAGGAGTCAAAAACACAACTTCAGATTATTGCAAGACACTATCAGAAAAATGTGAAACCTCTCTCATTGACAGTGTACCGTCACCTATGAACCGGTTTTAAACATTGATTCTTGTCTCGACCATGTTTATTACCGGGCTGAAACAAAATTTCGCCATGACGTCCAGGCCTGACCTTCCGTAGTAACTCCGATAATACGGTCTTGAAACAATTCCCATAATATGTCATTGAAGCGACATTATTATACTATCCTAAATATCCAAGAATGAAAGAGTTGGAAAATAAGTTTTATTTTTTGTAACGTATTTATTGCTGTCTTAAAGTAATCAATAACACATGCCTAAGTTAATTTTACAATTGCTAAAAATAAAGTCTTAAAACAGAAGGGCGATTTGAAACTATTATTCAATTTGTACTGTTTTCGATGATTTGTTCGGTAATAATATAGGCATTTGCACCGGAAAATCATAATTTATGCCTTATTTTTACATTTAGAAGTAAAATAAAAAATACAATAATTATTTTCTGGAGATTGTCCAAACGATAAACTGGATGTGGCAAGATGCTTTATAGATGTTGTGAACCCGGTTATAAAACAAATTACTGAAATGGTACAAAAGTAAGAGAATATTGTTTTCCAAAAAACGACGGATGCCGGTTAACATGATAGAAAGCGATTCATAGTGCATGTTTTGTGCCCAGTTATAGTAGCTGAGATTGTGTCATTTCACAAAAAAGGGTTTTACCTAGCAGATATCCCAACATGACTCCAATACGGGCAAAATCATTTCTTTAAAATTAAATATAACAATATTAAATTAATACAGCGTACCAAGTAAATTTACCAGTTGTTCAAAATATTTGGAAAACCTATAACGCATCAAAAAAGCAGGGATGACAAGCTTAAAGAAATAGATAAAATTTGATCCAAAAAGATTGCGAAGCAAGTGAATGCGAAATTTTAACATGTGAAGAGCTTAAACACAACTTTTGAAGAATTTAATAATTTGTTTATAAGGTTTAGTTTAGGGCAAAGGTCCTTTAATAACAACCAAAAAATTTCTAAGACTCTTTCGGAATGAACATACTCCGGGATCTTCTATTACATGACCAACTCAAACACTAACTCAGAAAAAAGTACATTTATATGGATAACTAGTAGGTGTATAAATTAATAAACAAAAACAAAAATGCCTTTTTGTTAAGTACATATAATTTACTTAAATATATGATTAACATATTTAAATAACGATCATGTAAAGTTCATAAGTAAATTTAAAATCTAACAAAAAGCATAAAAAATGAGTTAATTTAACGGCCGCCAGGTGATAACGTCACAAATCAGCATTGTGTGTATTCTAGCAGTTGTTTTCAGTACAGGGTAAGAAAGCGCATTAAACCGCAGCAAAAATGAATCCTTTAAGCAATTTATATCGAACTAAGGACTAAGATTGCTTGTATTGAAACTTTTATTTAGTTGGATATAGGTTGTTAAAAGGGTCCACTTTTTCTGTCGTTAGGTGCGCTTGCCTACCCTGTACTGATGGGAAATAATGAGTTAAGAGCCGGTCTACAGGTGACTGCCAATGGGAGAGGTTTTCACTTTATTCGAGTAGTTTCTTGCTATCTGAAGTAGGGCTTTTGAGTACCAAATGGAACAAAGCACGTCTATGCTTATAATATAAGGCTTGTTTAAGAACATGTTTAAAAAACAGGGAAAACGATATTACTCTAATTTTATGATACGATTGTAGGGGAGTTAGTAAAGAGAACTTCTACGAAAAAAATATCGAAACTTGGGCTTGAACCTCTGACTAAGCAATATATTGAACGAGAAAATAAAGCTCGAAAGTGATATTTTTGCTTACAAGATAGCACAGATATTTCAGAATGACAGAATTAAACAAATTTTTGTCAATGCATACTATTAAACGTTACGCATCCGATGATAGTCAAACATAGGAATGAAAAAGAAATGTGTAAGCATTAAATCTGAACATTTTGAAACGTTATTATGATGTGAGTAAACGAGATTATAAAATAATTATAGTTCCTCGGTTTGCATGGATTTATTCATACACTATTTAATTGTACACAGGACTTATGGTCGGACACAAAAATACACGTCAAATTAAATGTATATTTTAAAATAACCAAAGTTCAACTATCAATATTTTCTGAACTTCGCCAGTGATTTCTAGGATTGTTTAAAAATGAGGCGTGATTTCTTAAGAACCAGCATTGCCCTTTTATTCGTATGGAATTTTAAATGATTTTAATGATTTTGCTAAGGAATTTAAAACGCCATGTGGTGTCTTGGTATCTTTCCTGAAAGTAAATAAAACACGCAATTTGGTCTCGTTTCTCGATAATGTTTTAAATACATGATTTTTCGCGTCTACCGGGTAATAACGACACATATGAGTTTGCTAAGATGAATATATTCAAGTCAGGGCAAAATTAGCAATCTGCAAATACACATACAATCCTTACATTGTGAGATTAGTCTTCACCTTTAATGGTCCGAAATTGAGCGTATCTTCATAAGCTTTAGTTACACTATTCGTTTTTTGAAAATTCTCATACAGATATATAGATAGTACTCATCCAGTAGTACGCGACTTAATTTTTAAGTTATTAAAGAATATTTTAGTGGTACAAATAACATTAAAATTTTACTAATCTCGTTTCTAAAATATTTTCAATCCATTTTTAATTTTTTTTTCGTAAACTCAGGATTTCTTAAAGAAGTTTTAACCCTCATGGTATACTTGGTCACAAGTTACATGTTTTATATTAATAATTTAGCAATGTGACCAATTTTAAAAGTTAACAGCAAAATGTTTTGCAAATGAAATTTTAATATTAGAAATTTTTCATATCGCAGTATAATTAGGCTCAAGAATATCGTCCTAAATGTGATGCGTATCTTGATTATTACATAATATTTTTTGCATCAGATTATAAACTGGGCTATCCTAATTTTTGCAACATTATATACACTTCCATTTAACTTTTTATTGCGCATTATTTCCTTAGAATATTAGCCCCGTAGATTCAACAACTTCCTTGTAATATAATTACGTTAGTTATGTAATTCAATTACTTTAGTCCCTCCTTACGATAATTCTAATATCAAGGCTTAAAATCACGTAATTCGCTGACAAAGTAAATGTCAATAAAATTAATCAGCTTTCTTGATGTTTCAGTAACTTGGCTTTTATTTCGTCATGAATTCGACAAAAACTACGTAAAATATCGAAAAGCTTTTTTTTCTCAGAAAATCTGATTCTTAAGAAAAGTCCTTCATGTAATGACAAATTTTATATGAATTCAACCGATAGTTTTAGAAGTGCGAAAAGTTGACGCCAAGAAATCAGTGCTCAGATTTTCTAAGACAGAACCGATATAGTTGTCATGGAAGTTAAATTTTTTAGTTCGCAATTTTGTTATGCTTTTGATACTGTTATAATTTGAATTATATATGTCAACAAATAAAGGCTTATACAGAAAAATTAAGAATAAAAACTTAGAAATAAAGCCTTGTAATCGGTGAGGGGAATAATTTTTAACGATTTGGTAATGAATACAAACAATTTTTTCTTCTTGAATTTTTTCTAGGTTCAAGGCTCGACTTGTTGTTGCATTTGTCAATTTAAACTTTCTACTGTTAACTTAGGTCGGATTTAACGTTAGTCTAGGTTAGAGAATTAGAGAGTAAGCATTTAATATATCATATTTTTTTGAAGTAAAAAAATGGATATAATGGTTCATTGTTCTATTCTTCCAGTACGATCACCCTGACTTCGATTCTGCTCAAATCGATCGATTTTGAACCTCAGCTTTTTCTGTAACAATGTCCAATAAAGTAAAAGTTAATTTTTCTATTTGTTTACTTTTTTTTTGTATTTATAAAAATATATTTTACTTTTCTTTAGGAAGCTAGAATTTTTTTTATTTTTAGATAGTTTTAGTATTTTATTTAAAATTTAACTATAAATACAGTGCTTTCGTAAAGTAGCGGATAAATTCAATATAAATTAAATAGGTACTTGTTTGGAAAAATGCTCGGACTTTTATTTTTAGCTTAGGTTTTTTTTGCATAATATCGTCATCGATATCAGAAAGGGTACATTTTTTTACATACCACTAGGTAAGTATCGTTGTTGGCTACATAAGGAAATTGTCGAGAAAAATTACTGTAAAATTTTCAAATAAAAAAAAATTGGTACTATCTAAATTAAATGATCAAACTGGGCCCCGTTAATAATCTGATAATAGCCAAGGCGATGAATAAATTCTTTCTGAACATTGTCGATGACATTTACGGTTATGTTTCGTACTTCATGGCGTATTCGAACTTTTAGGACTTCTAAACTTATCGGGCTGGGTCAAGTCTACTTTAGTTTTTAAGTATTCCCGCAAGAAAAAATCGAAGGGGATCAAATATAGTAGTCTGGCTGGCCACTCAATTGTCCCTCTTCTGCCTATTCAACGATTCGGAAAAACCTCATCCACATAAGCACGAACAAAGGCAGTGTAGTGGGGTGACGCTCCATCTTGTTGGAAAAAAAGCACGTGGAAAAATATCGGATCCTTGTGAGTCTGGATGCAGGAGTTAGGTGATTTCGAAAAAATTACAAATACCTCGCACCAGTGAGGGTACCGTCAAATAAATAGGGATCTAGGACTTTTCCACCAACTATACCGCACCACAAGTTCGCTTTTTGAGGGTTATGCTGGATATACTGAAAGTGCCCATATTCCCTAAACTTTACTTCAACTCGCCTCATCAGTCTTTGGTCTATAGTTTGCCGATCAGGGTGAATTGTATTGAATAACTCGATCACATCTGTTTGTGTGCGCGTTCTATCTCTAAAATCAATCATGCATAATATTTCAATTTTTTCATGTTCGGTTAATTTTATCATTTTCCCGTAAAATAACAATAAAGTTAAATAAACGTTCGAACACATTTGTTTCGCTTAACACGAACGTTAAAGACTTATTTAAGATACAAAATACTAATATCTAATTCCAAAACTGACTTTTTGTGGCATTGGAAATAAAAAAATTTGTAAACAAATTTACAGGTGGGCAGGTGGAACATCGTGCGAATTAAAGAAGTTCTTCGTGATAATTTCTTTATGAAACCAACATCGATATTTACCTTGCTGTATATAAAAAAATTAACCTTTCTGATGCTGAAATAAAAGATGAAGCTTACAATTGAAAAAACATATCTATGACGCCTTAACTCCTTTCTGAGTTACCCTCTGTATATTTCGATCTCACGCAAAAAACTCCAAACTAAAAATAAAATTCGACGGGTCCGCGCGTTCTTCCAAACAAGTACCCATTTACTTTATATCGAATTTATCCGCAACTTTACGAAAGCACTGTATATTCAATAACATTTATCAAATTTTGTCGAAAATCAAAGCAATATAGCAATTTCTCTTTTAAAGGGATATATAAAATGGTTAGGAATATATAAAATTGTTGGGTAAATTATTCAAGATCTGTGAGCCCAGAAATGTGAAAGAGGCCGATGACGATGCGGGGTCACGGATCAGTTGGTTTCTTTACATAAAATCAAACAGCAGCTACAATTTACTACAACTATTTTAGATAGATCCCTGTGGTAAAAAAAGGAGGGAGTAATCACAGTTTGTCTCTTTAACTTTTAATGGTCTTTTTCGGTGATTTATTACTGGACACTTCACTATTGTATTGTTGATTCCTATGATGTAAATTATATTATTTCATAAAATGCCTCATATAATCGAAATGTATACCTCGTCGTTTCCCGATCATAGCTCACAAATAAAGTGACTTGTAAATCGAGGGTACGTGCTTACCGCACACTATAATTAAATGATATCTAGTAACCGAGTACTGTTCAACCTCCCTTCGTAATATAATATATTTAACTTTGCCGATATAAATCTGTAAACTCATATTGCTCTTAAGTTAAAAAATAAATTAAAACAAAATATGGAAAAGTATGGAAACAATGGTCCACGCCCACGACCTTATAAAGACTAGCCATCAAGTTCTGCACTAAAAAAATCATAATAATACACCTCTTGTAAAAATTCTACAGTTGCGCCATAAAAGGGTATATAATTACATTATAATTTTTTATATTAAGTTTTAAAAGGAGCCGACAAAAGACAAGTAAGACAAACAACAAGATATAATCAACCTACCTTCATGTATCTCCAATGCTGCGATAAACAAAAAACAATAAAGTACAATATAAACATAAACATAATTAGAAGCAGGTGTGTGTTGTGCGTTTATCTGTTATGGGAGATTTGATAGAAAGAAAAGAACTCGTTATAATTAATTTTAACCATATTTCGATGATAACGCAATGTCAACCCTATCGAAACAGGTCGTAGAATGCTACTCCATAAAACACCTATATATTTACAACCATAAACGTAAAACAGTAAGACGTCTCCTACTAGAGTTTTCCCCATAATTCGCATAACTTAGCCAATATTGACATTATGAATTACCAGTGTGAAGTAAAAAATATCGAGTGAGACCAAAACAATTCATTCTTATTTGTATTAACGAATATTTTAAAATAAAAAAATGCATTTTCAAGTTTGCTTTTCTAAGAACTCGCATATCAATCAAATGTCTATAAAAGCAGTAGTGTTCACTGTTAAATGAGTATATCTTTTACAAATTTATGTTACTAATTATTAGGACATCCAAATATAGAGAAATATTTTTAAATCGGCGACTGTAACTTCAGTTCTTTAAATATTTTAAGCAAGTAATATTTGAAAGTGTAACATGTTAATTTTAAATTTTTCCCCATAAAGCTTGTAAACAAGTATATTAGTATTAACAGTATGTTTCTAATTCGATCTGGTTTTATCATAAAAATTTTAATTCCAAACAATAAAACACGTATAATGACGACTTGGTCAGGAAATGCAAGATATATCTTAAAAATAATAAAATAGGGTTGAGAAATAGATGAATATTGATCGTCTATTAATTTCTGGGAATTTAGATTAGTTAACGCGTGTTGTATCCGGACGACGGGCCTTTTTGAAAAAATGTTCGGATACAGTTTGCAAATCCTTAAAAAGTCTTGATAAAGGGAAATTAAATATTATGACGTTCAATAACTATCAAAAAATGGATAATCCTAGGTATTAATGTAAGTAGGTTGTCGTAAAATTAATATGTTTTAATTATAATTTGAAAAATCTAATAATCCAGCATTTCTAAACCTTTCCGTACTTGCAATCCCAGTTTCAATACCAGTCTTTATTGCGCCGTGTTTTTCAGTTCCGACTAAATTTATTTTATTCACATCTTTTTGTGTCGATGCACATATCAGAATTTTTATATCTTACTACCAGTAGTAAAATATTTCACCACTTTTGTCCCACAGGTTGGTAAACGCTGTACTAACCAATTCCTGAACCTTCTTAGGTAGTGATCGATTGTTCAAAGTTTCATTAAAAAATGATTACTTTTTAAGAATTATTTCGTCAGATAATTCGCGTTTAACAAAAAAAGATGTTGCATAAGTATACAGTATGTCCGATGATGAGAGCAGTGCAATCTCGAAACTATAAGAGATAGAAAGAGGATTATAGGGAGAAAGTCTAAGGCAATTATATCAGTAGGTTATTCATGTTCGGGAATCGGTTCTGGGTGGTTGCGTTTTTGAGGTATTGAAAAAAGGTAAAGTTTTGCATTTTCTTAGATCGGCTATAACTTTTTTATTTTCCAATATTTTTTAAATCTGTAAACATTTTGTATGACCACTTTTTACGCAGAATACGTCTGTTTAGTCAAATTTAAGTTACAACGTTTCGGTTTTCTGGAACGATCATCAACTTTATTTTTCCTTATGACTGTTAACACAGAAATTTTCAATAATTCTTCTACTTAAGAATATAGTCAAAATAATGACATTTTTTTACCCTAAGTTCAAAAAAATGACCTGAACCAAATGAAATTCTTTACTCTTGTTGTTATAAATCCAACTTTTACGTATTTTTTATGTGCGGCTTTTGACTTTTTAAGAAACATTTTTACAATTGCATTAAATTTTTCTAACGAAGAAAAGTTTGATATGATAGAATGTTATATCAGATATGAAAGAAATGCAATCATAATTATGTACCCCAAACGACGATAACCCAAAAAACTTATTTTACTCTCGTCTCAAAAATTATATGAAAAATAACGAGAATCGTAATAGAAGTATTTTTGAATATTTTAATGACAAGCAGACGAATTGCTGGCACCGAGCCTAACATTCCAAAATCAATTGTTCATGATGTTTTAAAAGTTACTAAATATCATTCTTATAAACCAACAATTATACAAGGACTTCAAAAGGTGAATTTGATAGAAGAGTCGTTTTTGTAATTTGTATGTTGGTAAATGTCTAAAAAATCTAGCCTTTTTCCATAACATTTTATGGATAGATGAAACCCATTTCAGCAACTGCGGAGTTTTTTTTATAAAAAGTATCACCATTACGGTGGCCTTGAAAACCCGCAATTAGGCGAACCACGCAGATTAGTTTTAATGTGTGGTGCGAAATGATCGGTAAGAAATATCCTATTAGGTTTAAGTGATTTGCAGACAACGGAAACGTTGTAGCTAAAATTTGACTAACTAAAGTCTATTCTCTGTAAAAAGTGGCCATATAAAACTGTTTAAAGATTTAAAAAATATTCGAAAATAAAAAAGTTATAGCCGATCTAAGAAAATGTAATGTTTTACTTTTTTTAATATCTGAAAAACGTTAAAAACCAGAGTGGGTGGAAAAGCACCAATAACTTATGACCATAAGTACATAAAACTTTCTTTATTTCATCGCCGTTCTATATCTTTCGAGATTGCAATGCTGTCATTATCAATTTCGGACACACTGTATAGTTGCATTGGATCCGGATGAGTACGATTTTTCAGTCGCACATCGTACAACATGGGAAATAAAAACAAACCTGTATGTATTCGGTTACATTAAATGTGTTTTACTCGAAAATTGTCGTGAAAACATATACATATATAATAAATATAAAATAAATACTGATAATGGCCGGTAAAAAATGAGTGGAATATGATCCCAACAATATGAAATAGCTGTATTAAAGTTGCATAAGTTCGTATCCTAGTTCCCAAAATACTTATGCGCAAATGCTTAACGCTTTCATTTTATTGATTATTTTGAACGAACTCGAGCATGGTTATATTTAACATTTTTTTCCCAAAAAGTAGATTACTTTTAAATTATTATAAAAATGTATGTTTTTATAATATATGATAAATAATAAACTTTAAATAAAAGTCCGTTTTTATATTTAAAGCATGATTTAAAGGTAATAAACAACACTCTAAGTTAATATTTTCTTTAGAAAATCCATGCTGCCAAAATAATGGCACAAAGTCCGCTTTTTTTTATTGGCCACAGATATTTTGAAGACACCAATAGCGCTTTTTCGTCCCACAGTTGTCCACTAAAGACCTTGGGAATTAAGACTTATATAGATCTGCCCATTAATGTTGGGCTAATAGATTGTTCAACATGCTCAGTATTGATTTTAAATGTATACGAAAGAAACAAAGTTGCCGCATACATCCGCATCCAATGTAATCATCCACTATTTTTTTATTTGTTTTATCATTGGAAATAATTTAACGGGGAAATAATTCAGACAATGAAAATTAGGTAAATTAAGTCACTGCTAAGATATTCTTCAAACATTTTCATAAATTAAGTCGTGCAAATCGATCATTTTCAATAAAAAAATTAAACAATTAAACGTTTTCAAAAACTCTGAAAGACAGTTAGCCCTTTAGTTGGAAGTCTAATTTATGGTTATATTGCTTCTCTTAGTAAATATAATCATCCGTAATCTCAGAACTGTAAAAGTGCATTTGAAACATATTTATGCAGCTTTCTAATTACTTTTTGTAGAATGGTCAACATTGATTCTTGCAGAACGATTGTTATAATAATTTTTTTTTGCGAATAAAGCTTTCCATTGTGTCATTAGTTTTGATTCTACAGTTTTTACAAATGAGTATTGTTTTGAAACAGCGTTGTCGCAGAAAATGTGTATAGTAAGCAAATCTAAATAGGATATTTGAGCAGTGCCAAATAGAGAGTTATCGTACTTTCGCTGCTTACTTTTTGAAATTTTGAAACACATTTAAGTCTATAATTATTATAGAGAAAAGTGTATCAATTTTAGATCGTGTGCTAGTATTGGAATTATCTCATGCTGTCTCAATTAGTGTGTAAAATGGTTCATCAAAATTCTAGTGCCATTTTAAAAATTTTATGAAACAAATTCATTTGTCACATATTCTAATAAGTCGTAAAGTACACTAATAAATGTTTACTTGCACTTTTTTCATAAAACATGATTATAGTTTTAGTTGCTTAATTTTAAGTAAGTTGATTTTACTCTAGATTTAGGTGTAAAAATAGGAAAATTATTTGAAATTTTTACAATATTTTCTTTTATTTGTTTAGATAAAGATTTTTTTTCTTTTAAATAGTAAAAGCAATACTTCGCTTCAGAAAAGTGGGAGTTTATAATTTTGACTGTAATATAAAGATTTTTTATTACCTCTTCGTTTAAATATGTCTAAGAATAGGAAAAACTAAAATCCAACTTAAAATTTCAACTGGTTTCAAGTAATGAGAATAAAAACTAAATAAAATATATGTACTGGTTTTCTATTAGAGTGTGAGAATCATTTAAGTATAAAACATGATTTTTAGGAGAGAGACGTTTCTTGATTTTAGAGGTTGCTTGATTAACACAACTTATAATGGTCAAACAGTTTTTAAGTTACCCCACACATTATTTTGCCAAAATTTGGTTAAGGCTTATAAAGTAATATTTAAAGTCTACGATATTAATATTTACACTATAATATTGTAAAACTATACATACCGGGTGTCAACGAATCTATTAGACAAGTCATAATTTCTAGAGTATTATGTGTATCAAAATGAGAATTGGTACAGGTAAATGGTATGTGAAGGGGAGAGTTTTCGCATATTTTCCACTTTCCGGCCACTTCCGGTTTCACCGGAAATGGCCCCGGTTTTGAATTTTTAAATGGAACACCCTGTATATTTTAACATTTTTGGATTTCTGAGACAATTCTAGATCAGAATAAAAACTTTTTACGTCTACTTCATTTTTTTAGAGCCACTTTTAAAATTGCATCTAGGTGGCCATGATCGGACGTAAACTAATCTAAGGCCCTTAGGTGATGTCAAAAAAATACAATCGCAAAGTTTTAGTTACTAGTATGAAAGACAGGAATAAGACAAGTTGACAAAATTACGTTTTCATTTCTAACTATTAATTTTCAAATGGCGACCCCTTTTTGACAACTACTTTTCGAAAAAAGCATTCTTTGACGAATCTAACGGTACTAATTTATTTGCGATTGAATTAGACATAAGAACAGAAATTAAATATTATTAAGCAAAATACTGGATAATTTATTTACTTATGACAAGTGCACCATGGACAGCCATGATGCATAATAATTTGCAACTGTTTTTATCAAGTCTTCTTTGGGAAACGAAGCACTCACTTAAGTAGATAATGACAGTGACATACGCTCTAAGAACAGACGTAAAAGTTTCTTAATTTTCGTTAAGTTTAGTTTAAATTTTCGTTAAAATAATGTATACTAAAAGTGAAAAAGTGGATATTTTATTAATATTTGGAGAGTGTCATAGAAATTCAAGGAATGCTGCCGAGTTGTATGCTCATAGATATCTGAATCGGCAACATCCAGCCCATCAGTATTTTCCGTGTGTCGAGACTCGTTTTAGGCAAATAGGAAATCAAGAGGCGGAACAGAGGTTTATCATAAATGAAGAGACTGAGATTAACGTACTTGCTATGGTTGAGGTTGATAAAACAGTTTCGTTAAGAAAAATTAGTCAAGAACTGCAGATAAGTTATGAATCAGCAAGAAAAATACTGAAAAAGCATGGATATCGAGCATTTAAATATCAGTTACATCAACATTTGTATACTGAGGATGGCGATAGACGGGTAGTGTTTTGTGATTGGCTGCTTCAAAATCATAGAGTTAACCCAAATTTTATCGATTTTATTCTATTTTCCGACGAATCCCGATTTACAAATAATGGTATGTTCAATAAGCAAAATACTCGGTACTGGGTCCAACAAAATCAACATGAAATGAGAGAGGGCAATTTTCAAGAAAGATTTGGCGTCAATGTCTGGGCTGGTATCGTTGGAAACAGAATAATTGGGCCAATATTGTTTCAAGGTCAGTTAACAGGGGTTAGATACTTAGGTTTTCTTCAAAATGAAATCGAAAATCATCTCACTGATATACCTTTAGTAGTTTTACGGCGAATTTACTTTCAACAAGATGGAGTACCGCCTCACAATACTAGAGAAGTTCTTAATTATTTAATAGAGCATTTTAATAATCGAATTATTGCAACCAATGGTCCGGTACGGTGGCCAGCCCGCTCACCGGATCTTACTGTGCTCCATTTCTTTGTCTGGGGATATGTTAAAGAAAGGGTTTACTATGGGGCAGCCCCAGCTACTCTTGAAATATTAGAAGAAAGAATTTTACGGGCATTTAGAAGTATAACGCCCCAAATGCTACAAAACGTGTTGAGAAAAATAATTGAACGAGCTGAAATGTGTCGTGAAAAACAAGGAATGCACTTTGAACGTTTACTACACTAAACTTTTTAACAAATTCAGCTACTGTACTTTCAAATATTTTAAGTGCGTCGTCTAAGTTATTAGTTTATTTTGTTAGTTTTTTGTTAATTTTGTTAAATTTTTAATCCAATTCCTGTCTTTCATACTAGTCACTAAAACTTTGCGATTGTATTTTTTTGACATCACTTAAGGCCGTTAGATTAGTTTGCGTCCGATCATGGCCACCTACATGCAATTTTAAAAGTGGCTCTAAAAAAATGAAGTAAATGTAAAAAGTTTTTAAAATGTCACATTCTGATCTAGAATTGTCTCAGAAATCCAAAGATGTTAAAATATACAGGGTGTTCTATTTAAGAATTCAAAACCGGGGCCATTTCCGGTGAAACCGGAAGTGACCGGAAAGTGGAAAATATACGAAAACTCTCCTCTTCACATAACATTTACCTGTACCAATTCTCATTTTGATACACATAATACTCTAGAAATTATGACTTGTCTAATAGATTTGCTGACACCCGGTATACATAAGCAATATTAAATTATTCATCTTTGACTAAAATTCTCTATGGATTTTCCGAAGAGCATTTATGGCACACACAAAAAAAGAAAACAAAATAAATAATTCATATGAGGGGACCCATTGTTGGTCAGTACCTTCTACTGTAATCATATTTTGTCAGAAAAGTTGACAATATAAAAAACATGTCAATGGAATAACCTATTAATAAATCCTATAATATTATTTGTAACTGGACAAAGATGTTCTTTGGAAACAAACACGGCTAAAAAACCAACCCAAACAGACTTTGCTTTAAATGTGATTTACATTCATATTTCAATAATTTATAGCTACTCGTCAATAACTTAGAAATGTCAGTTGAAAATAATAATTCATTTATTTTGTGTCAGTTTTGCGGTAGGAGTTTCACAAATACCTCATATATCCCCAATTACACATCAACCTTATAATTATCATACTTCGCAGAAATCATCTATATCAAGTTTAAATCATTTAAATAATTTTCAGAATATGTTATTATAACTAGTTAAAAATAACAAAGTTATTCTGGTCTTCTATACTGGTTCTTTAATAAGACTTTGAATACGACAAAGATAATTGCTGTATTTATAGCTTTTAATTAGAAATTTAAATAAACTCAGCACTAAATAAGCTAACTTTCTGCTGAATCTAATTAATCGATGATGAATGGAGTGTTTTTATATTGGAACGTAAATCGTACTGGATTTTAAGAATAAAAATATAAAATAACAATATATTTACTTTGTATGAGTTTTGTGGTAGTATGTATACCCAACTACACGTCAACCTTATAATTATCATACTTCACAGAAATCATTAATATCAAGTTTAAATCATTTTGCAGAATATGTTATAACCAGTTGAAAATAACTGTGTTATTCTCGTCTTCTGTACCTACAGGTTCTTTAATAAGACTTTGATACCGACAAAGGTAAATGCTGTATTGATAATATTTAATTTAATTGAAATACAAAAAAAAAGTTCTTTCAATTCAGTAGTAAATTAACTAACTTTTTGCCGAATTTAGTTAATCATGATGTGTGATTTTTTCATATTCGAACGTAAATTAGATTTTAAACTTAACTTTAAAATATTATCGTAAGATATAATTTTTATTTACATGTGATTTACTCTTCAAATATATTTGATAAAACGAAGATGTATCTGCTCATGATCATTTGCTTGGTGTAAGTTACTGAGGCTATTTCAACCAGAAGTCAAACTGAAAATTATGTCTTTAGGAGTTTCAATAAAACAAACTCGAAATTTTCACTCTACTGCTATAACACACACACTACCCTTTAGTTGTCAATAAAATTCAAAGTGGGTTCTTTTCTGAAATTTTAAAAAATATCACCATAGCAAAAAATAAATAAATAACACAGCCGATAATATGATAATTTTCTATGGTGTTAACTCTAACTACCATATAACTTCCACTGTACAGTCATTATTGAAAAATGCTTAATAAGATAACCAACACAGCTCTTTTTAACCTAAAAATTAAATAAACCATTACAAGTTTTCATCAATATTATGAACGTTAAGGCGTATAAAGATATCGATATTTGTAAGTTTTGAGTTGGAATCTAGACATCACTTTTAATTTATCCTGTTACTCTGATATAACAACTATATTTTCACTAATAATTGATAATAAGTTTACTATTATAACCTAGACCTAAGAATCATATGACAATTAGGTGATAATAATAACTACTTTATTACAGTAATGAATGTAATAAAGGATATTGTTTGTTGATAATGGTGGGATTTATTTGTTCGTCTAAAACAACAATGGACTAATTATTTTGAAGTTTATTTTAATCTAGTTTTGTAGACAAGGTTACAAGTGAGTTAAGTATTTTCATTCTTCCGGTATGTGTTTTAATCTTCATTCTAGTATAGGAAAGGAAAAAAATGCAAAGTTTGTAGTGTAGAGAACATCTTGTATTTATTACGTGCATTCCGATTGCTTAAAGGCAAAAAGTAATTTCCAATAAGTTTTGAGATCATAATAAAAATACTATTCCTAACAAATATTAAAAAAGTAAGAAATGTAAAAATTACTATACAGGATTTGAAACAAATGTTTACTATATCATTCTTTTTCAAAAATTCATCTATTAGGGGCGAAAGTTGGTATGAAAGTTCTTTATTTTTGAAGTTAAAAATCTAAATTTTTTTTTTTGGAGATTCATCCCTTTGGGGGGAGGGGGAATAGGCAATGAAAGATTGTCTGAAAGTTCTTCATTTTGGTAATTAGAAACGTAAAAATTTGTATATAGGCTTGTGGTTAGTCAAAAGTGTTTACTATATAATTTTTTTTAAAATTCATGTTTTAAGGGGATCAAATAGGTGACGAAAGTCTGTATGAAAATTTTTCATATTTGAAGTTAGAAATTTAAAAATTAATATATAGGCTTATGATTGCAAAGAAAAGTTTACTGTGCCACTCTTTTTGGGAAATTCATCCCTTAGGGGGGGGGGGGTTAAATATGGAATGAAAGTAAGTATGAAAGTTCTTCATTTTGATACTTCGAAGTGTAAAAATTAGAATATAGGCTGATGATTAGAAAAAGATATTTACTGTATAATTTTTTTTATACATTCATCTTTAAAGGAGATAAAAAATAGGGATGAAAGTTCTTTATTTTGGTAGTTAGAAATGTAAAAATTACTATGGTTAGAAAAACATGTTTACTATATCATTCTTTTTTAAAAATTCATCTTTTAGGGTGTTAAAATAGGGGATGAAAGTTTGTATGAAAGTTGTTCATTTTTGAAGTTAGAAATCTATAAATTAATATATAGGCCTATGGTTGCAAAGAAAAGTTTACTGTGCCTCCCTTTTTTGGAAATTAATTTCTTAGGGGGTAAAATAGAGAATGAAGGTTTACATGAAAGTTCTTTATTTTGGTAGTTAGTTATAAATGTAAAAATTAGTATATAGGCTCATGTTCAGAAAAAAAATGTTTTCTATGCCATTTTTTTTAAAAATATATGAGAGGCTGTTACTCGAGAAGTTTTGAGCTCTCGACTTTTTGTTATGTAACATACTACCATTATTTGATCATGTAAAATCACCTCTACAAGTATCCTGATTCAATATCGGAACATCCTGTATATTCTTTATTATCCAATTCAACGAAAAGCTTCTTTCTCTCTCGTAATTCGTCTATAACAATAAAAGTTCACACGATTGTTCATCCACCGCCACGATACGTGATTGCAGTCGAGGCGATAGCATTTACTTTTTAACAAAGCTGCAATCTCCCATATAAGGCTAAAACACATTCTTTTAATGAATCAGTTGTAGATACGTGATTCATAAATAAAGAATTGCAAATGAACCGCCTACCGTCACTAAAATCTTATTAAAAATATTGTAATTTTGGTTACTTGTTAGAGCACTATAATTAATGGAGATAGTGTTTTCTCTTTAGACAAATCACCATTTTTTTGCAATTATATCACTAGCCAAGGTATGTGGAATTAATGGTTGTATATTATTTCTAAAATGAACTGATTGCCAGTCACAATGAAAAATAATTAAAATTACCTCATCTGATGCTCGGGAATTTGAAATTTGAGAGGAATGGCTAAGACAGTTAAGAACTAAATAAGAAACAGTGATTTTATACAAGAAAAATGTAGGTAGGTATTTTTAAAAACTTCGCACGTATAGAAAATAAAAGTTAACAAGATGAAATGAGTAAAGTTCAAATCATGAATTTTCGAAAATAGCGTTAGTTAATAAATAAAATAAGTAAAAGACATTTCTTTTACTTATTTTATTTATGGTTACCAGAGAATTGTCTTGTATGTTTCGTGTTTATTGTAATTTTCTGCCTTTCTTAATATCACAAAATGATGTAGGTGATATGCAACAATACCAACAATTTCAAAAGAATATATTGCATGCAAAAATTCTTTCTAATTTTCTAAATAAATTTTATAGATTCAAGAATTCTAGACTTTTTGAAAAGGAATCAGTAAAAGCTAATCAAGTTCACAGAAACTGTCATTTGACTATTTTTCTAGCTCTTTGAGTAGCCTGACACAAAAAATTTTAGAAAGTAAATATCAGATAGGTTCATTTAAGCAGGTTAACAAACCTTTTAGTGCATGATTAGAGGAATAAATTATTGACATGTTATAACAGGCAAAGCATATTTTTATAGGCAGTTTAGACAAGTCGATGGCTGAGAGGTAAAAAATTTGAGATCAACGATTTGTAAATAAGTATGTTGAGGGACTTGACGAACTGAATTATAAAAATGGCATTATTGCATTAGAGCGTCATTATGAAAAATGTATTAATTTTGATGGAGATTATGTAAAATATTTTGAAAAAATGAAAAAAGTTGGAAAGTTTCCACCTCACCCTTGTATATCGAATCTGACGTGATTTATTGGCTTCGTGCGTGACAGCAGCGCCAACTAATGCATGAACTTAAGGACAATATTTGCGTATATTGACAATATAATATAATAAAAGTATATGGGTTTATAAAACAAGTGAAAGAAATAATTAAAACTTAGGCTAAGTAGCGTTTTTAACCTTATCCATTCATTTCTTTGATTTATTTTCCATTTTGCTAGTGGAAACGTATTAAATTTATGTTTTTTTTTTGCTAGCATTTTTACAATTTACGACACAGCAACTCTGCTTCTTTATTATATTGTTTTTAAATATTTAAAAAAAAATTAAAATTGACACTTGTGTTTGATATGTCAAAAGTACAAAATACCGCCTCAAAGTACTTGAATTATCCATAGCTCAAGCTAGAATCGCTTTTGTTCTCCCTTCGCACTGAACGAATAAGAAATATGTAAGTTCAGTTCTGTTCAGTTCAGGTTATTTGATGTAATGATTTTGAAATATGTGTTACAATCTAAATGTCTCTCTCTCTCTCTCTCTCTCTCTCTCTCTCTCTCTCTGTATATATATAT
Source organism: Diaprepes abbreviatus (assembly GCA_034092305.1). Lineage (NCBI taxonomy): Eukaryota > Metazoa > Arthropoda > Insecta > Coleoptera > Curculionidae > Diaprepes > Diaprepes abbreviatus. The sequence goes on from JASJET010000032.1 coordinate 2,810,027, forward strand.
ATATATATATATATATATATATATATATATATATATATATATATACTGATCAGTTTTTACCGATCACTATCAGTTTTTGGTGTAAGGATACACAAATGACACGAGCTGACAGCTGATTTATGTCAGTAGCGTTCTTTTGAGGTTATGTTCGACTAAATCATAAAATATTAAAAACTTTAAATATATAAGGTCCGGTGTCTTCGAAGATACGACTAGGATCGTAACAATTTAGGTCAAGTGATTTTGTTGTGATCATAAAATGTTACTGCAATAATTCAACGCATCGACGAAATTTTATTTGCACGATGTGTTCACTTTAGAAAGACAAGAGTGGATCCCGTTGTCATGAGGCAATAATACCTGTCGGATTCTTGTTAGCACAACCCACATTCTGTTGAACATTTTTATTGTATAATAAAATTGTTAGATAAATAATGAACAAGTTAGAAATATAACTTAGATTTTATACCTCAATAAGATTAGTGAAATCGATATATTTTAAAGCTACGATTTGATTTCAGTTGGGATAATAGGTCTTAACAATAAATGAGCCACTGAGCGATCTTTTTCAAAACATGTATTTTTTTCATCATTCTTAATGGAAAAATATTAGTATCAGTTCAACACTCTAAGAGAATTTATTACAACTGGCAACAAGGGTACAGTAATTTTTATGAATTCACGTATTAAAATGATTGCTAAAAATGAAGCTAACGTTTTTTTTTGTTAACTTTTATTAAAACTTTTAGCATAGACAAAATAAGCTTTTATTGTCAGGAGGTTAAATATCTTGTAATTTTTTAAAATTTAACCGTTTTCATAAGTAACGATAAAAAAGCCCTATAAGTTTATTTTCACGTCATTACAATCTACATTTCTAACGTAGAGTGTGGTTATTTACAAGGCTGGCCTTTATGAAACTAATGCTTTGGCTTTTTGACCGACCCCCGTAGAAATGCTCATTAAATCAGGTCATTAATTTGTCGTAGAATAGAAAAATCCATGTTTTGAGCATTCCTACTTTTAATGGATATAGGAGCTAAACTAGCAAGTCCTCTCTGTGATCTCGTCGATCTTTATTTTCCTCTTACGAAATTCACTGGTATGTTGAATTGTAAAAATACGAAGTTGTGACTACAATTGTTTGTCAATATCTGATTAGAGTTGATATGAGTTTTATTTGAATCTCAGCACAGCACATAAAATCCCTTATCGTTATTTTGATCCATGATTAAAAATAAATAAAATCCATTGACAATAACTTTATTATACTACGTAGGTTTCCGCGTTAGTAAGTAATAAGTAATATGTAACCTATTAAATGTCACTATATATATATATATATATATATATATATATATATATATATATATATATATATATATATATATATATATAAAGGTTAATAAAAACCTTTGTCAGAAAATAGGTTTATAAGCATATTCTGAACTTCCGCAGTAAATCAAAACAACTCTATTTTTTTGCAAGAAGTGCTGTTTCTCATATTTCCAGCGATATACCAAGAAGCCTTAAAGATTTTCTTTTGAACTAGTAAACAACTGCATGTTTCATATACAACTTTGTTAGTTTAAAGACCGGAACAAACAAATTATTTCTAGACGGGCGTGAACTTCAGCAAAATTTGTGTTTTCAGCTTTTCCTCTAAGCTGGCCGACAGTTTACGTTTTCTAATGTCAATGACACAAAGACACGGAGAAATTATAAATAGATTTTTATAACTTTGCCTGTCTATGAAATAGTGGGATATTCTTTAATTTTTATGTTTTAAAAATCACATATGTTTACAGGATGATCCCTAAGAAGTTCAGAGGAAACTTTATATACCACTGGGTTACAAAAACATGTAACTTTTTATTATTAGGTTTATAATTTTTGGGATCGGCAACCAATAAATTGGCGGTAGGAAAAAAATTAATTTGAAATAAAAGTGAGTAAGTATTGACTAGGGTGAGCAGTAGTTGCTGACTGACACATATTACATAACAAGCCAAATAAAGGACGAGATATTTCGTGACGTAATTAAGGCTTTAATTGGTCAGTAAGAGAGGGAGAGAGAGAGAGAATATGGGGTCGTACGATCTCTCCCACTTCATAATTTCTAAGCGCGCGCTCACCAATTGCAATTCCAAGCGAGACAGATGGAACGATCCCAAAATTGAATTTCCTAACATCTAATTTTAAAACTGGCTGACAAAAAATAGTTTAAATTGACAAGTGCAGCTCATTGTCAAGTAAGAAATTAAAAATAGGAGATAAAAAAGTTTTTTTTTTATTACCAACCCCCCTCCCCCGCCCCCCAAAAAAAAGGAATATTCTGCGTGTTTTCCGGAGACACCTGTTCCTCTTACCGATTCTAAGGCTATATCTCTGGGTTTTTATGCTTTAATATAAACTGACATATGTAATTTAAATTATAACAATAACAATAAAACAAAACGGACTAACTAGAAGGTCTAACTCTCATGGGATCTAGATCGAGTTTAAAAATTCGTAAATCTGGCTGTAAAATTTTATAAAGGCCATGCTTTATTTACACTATAGGTACGTTACGAATATTTTAAAGATTTAGAAAAATATTTTGGGATACGGAGTAACGTGAAAAAATAGATGCTGGGTTTCTCCTTGTCGAGGCTATTGTTGTCCAAATGTACATAGTCGTATACATAATAATGTCTGCTAAAAATCATAATTTTCGCCATAAACACGATATCACCATGGTGGATGACATCATGTTCTTTTCTTCGTTTTTTTTTATTTGTATTTTCTACATCTAATAATATCGACATTATACCTAAATCTTGCATGGAAAATGGCATGTCATGAACAAAATAGTGTAAATAACTAAGCACTTCGTATTTTTCCCGAATTCATATTAACTACAGAACGAAACTCAATACATTAATCACCCAAAAGCCCGGACATGGAACGGATTATGTATAAATGGACTTTTATACATAATCTATTTCGAGTCAAGCTGTGATAAAGAAAATATCGATTTAATTGATTTTGTATAGAACAATTTCCATCTTTTCCGTGTTCGTTAGATTTCGGGGTTCCGTATATCACGATATCTGGACGACCAAAAACTAATAGAATAAGCATGAAAAAAAATATTGTTAATCATGCCATACCTGTATACATAAAAGTGATTGCTAAAAATCATAACTTTCGCGATACACAACGATATCGCGATGTTCGATGAACTCTGAACAATCTTTTCTTTCCAGGTTTTCTTTTAATTTTTTTTTTCATTTAATTATATCGCTATAATAGCTAACTAAATATTCTATAGAAAATGATACACGAATGACAAGAACAACACAGCATATTATTTTTAAAACGGATCTATATAAATTGATCATTCGAATGTCCGAATACGGAACAGACTCGAAATGAACGTAATGGACCTTAAATCGCTTTTACCCGATTGAAAGCTTGATGCAAGCAACCATCCCTAATGATAAATACATAACCAATAAATATATTATTTGTATAACGGAACTGTATAAATTAATCATCCGAAAAGTATACTTTAAATCAATAGATAAATAAAAAAATATATTTTAGTAGGTATAATGCTTATGATTTTTCCTATTAACGCAGTGTTTCTCAATCTTCCTAAGAGGGGTGGGCCCCTTAAATTAAAAATAGTTGCAGTAACTCATTCCTAAATCCCCTTGTTAATGGTCAATTTCGTCAGATATTCATCGTCCCTTAACCACAAAAATTTTGCAGCATATTTTTTTTTGTTTTATCATTGGAAACCATTTGTTGCGCTGTGCGGCTTCTTCTTAGGGAGGCGCGCCCCACAGGTTCAGAATCGCTAAATTAAAAACCAATCAATACTAACTTTTTAACAGTAAAATCCTACTGCATAAAACTAACAAAGCGGCCGTTTATTCTTCGTCGTCAGACATGGCAGGGCAGGTCTTCGCTCATTTTGTATTAACCAAAACGTTCGTGAGAAATTTGCATGGTGTGCTCCACTTCAACCAAAACAAGGCTGCCCTTTGTTCTTCGTGACCAATAAATCTGATTTAAAAACTAACTAAGAGTTAAAATGTCAGGACACACAATAACGAAGGGGACTCAAAGTTTCGACTGTCAAGAATATCAAAGCGTTTTTCATTAATACTGTCATCTTAAAATATATATAAAAATTTCACATGCAGATACTTTTTCGGATATCATTATTATAGCTGTGATGATTATAAATTAAGTGAATATAATTCAAGATTATATTTTTAACAAATCAAACAGGTCTACAACACTAACAATTTGATCTTTCAATTTTTTATAATTTTTTGAAATTAAAATTTAACTTTTTCTAAGTACATTGCAGCTGTAAACTTATTACTGGCTGGAATGATGTTCATAGTTTTATTAATCTCAAATTAACATCAAGAAGTCGATTTGTTTACTTTCTTCATCTACCATTTTGTATTAAGTGCAAAAGACGGCTTTTTCTTTTAAAACATTAATTTATTCTCTCAACGTGTTTTGCACAATTTATAGTGGTCGTTCGCGTTTTACAAGCTTCCAATCCTATTTTATTAAATCGCCTCTCATGTTGAGTTAAACTCCTTGTAAGGATTTGGCTTAATATACGAGGTATATGCGCAAACAAAAAAAATTATTAATGATATTTTTTGGATTTCATTGGTCAGATTATAAATATCCCGTAACCATAGACCTTTTTCTCATTTAATGACTGAGAAATTATAAAAACTATAAATTGGTTGTAACTGGTATAAAAGGAAGGCTCTTGGAAGAATAAATATCTTAATTATAAAAAAAAATTGCATTCAAAGCTGAACTGCCAATTTCCAATTATGTGAACTAGTACTTAATGAAAAAAATATATTTTATTATTTATTATGCTGTGGAAAAAAGTTAAACAGGCATTTTTTACAAAAAATACCTAAAATTATGTTAATTCAAAAAAGCAAAGATGAGGAGAATAACATCGAAATAAACTGAAAGTTCTTGGGGAGGGGGGCAATCGCAAGGTAAAACAAGTTATCGACCGGGGGGGGGGGGGATGCCAGCAGCACACACATTCCTTGTATAAGAGGCAAAATTGGGTCTATATTGCTGAACTCAAAGCTCAAACATTAACAGTTAATTGTAATTTAAATTATTAACAATAATTTAATTTTATTTGAAATGTTTTTCGTATTAAAGGGCGGAGTTTACTAAGACAGGTTGCTTAAGGTGGATGTCCTCGCCTTCTTCTTCTATGTAAGTAAAATGGTGGATTAATTACACAGGTTTCAGTAATTTTGAGTTTGTGGTACAGAAACTTCTGGGATGATAAGCTAGGAACTCAGTGTCGCTTCACTGTGATAGCTTGGAGCATCTAATAAAAGAAATAGAGTTAGATCCTCAAAAGTGTTAAGAGTTTATGAAAAAAGGTAGTCTGGAACTGACACCGATCTTGCACTGAACAAGAAATTTTCATTTTGAATTTATTTCTGATATAAAAGTCAATTAATTCGATTGTTAAATTTTTTCGAAATTAAATATTTTTTACTAAAATACTTATTTTTGTAACACTTGTAAAATTCTGTAAATGAAAAACAATGATTCCAAAACAAAAATGAACCCAGTATGTACACCTGATTCAGTTCAAATCTGGATCACTTAGGAGAACAACATTAATAGATTGACGATATACAGATAATTATTAATAATAACAAACTGCCCATAAATAACAAAAATGAGTGGACTTAAAATAAAAATGTTAACAAAAAATCTGCTTCTTTTATGCAACAGAAAGGAATGTGGACTAAATATGGGTCAAATGTATTATTAAATGACAAAAAAAGGCTTTTGTGATACGATAAAATTAAACGCAACTATGGAGTTAAGCTTGTAACAGTGATTGCCTTAATGTTCTTATTGCTGGAATATATTACTATGTTATTGTAGAATACGGGATGCGTCACTTCCAAAACATCCTAAGAAAACCTTTAGAAAAATTTACTTAGCGACGTTTTAGTCTCTGTTGCAAACCATACAATTGTTTACAGCCAAAATTTGTATGAATATGTGGAGAAAAAACTATACAGTTTTATGCGGCACACAATCTGGAGAAGTAATAATGTAACAAATTGTAGCTATTCATTGGAAAACATTATGGCCAAGGGCTTTTGAGTACAAGCAATTGTTTATAGATCGAAAAATTCCAGAAATGATATTTAAATAATGAAAAAATTATTAATAAATTTTAATAAAAATAATATTTCGTTAAATCCCAAGAACTTCATACTTTCTCACAAACATAGCGTGGACTTACCAACAAGATAGATTGTCACAGTTTGATTCGATGTAAACAAAACTAAACCTATATATTATTTTTCAATTTTTCTCATTTTTAGGAGGTAATGCCTTCAAAGGCGATGTCGTGTTGGAAAGTCTGTGACTTTTTTGTGTTGCGTTAAAAATAAGTTTAATGGTTAATTTTAAACAGGAATAAATTGTGGTTGAAATCGTATTTATGATAAAAAAATAATAAGATGTTAAATAAAAAAGAATAGTTTTGAAGAACAGCCAAGTTTAAAAAATATGAAACTAAGTAACAATGTGCTATAAAAAGTTTTACCATAATTATCTGTGTTTTTATATTCCCGTGAATCGTTGCAATCAATTTATGTAGGCGTTCTTACTAGAAATCCCAAAAAGCTGTAAATCTTCATTATAATGTGCACGTTGACGTTGTTACAAAACATGTTCAATAATATTAAGAATTTGTCGGAAGTATTCGATTTCAAGTTTTAGTTTATTGCATCTAGTTTTTAATCAGCACTTCGATAAAAAAAAAAACTAAAATTGTATGGTATCTTCGCATCGTGTCCCGCTTCGAAGCCTTTACTTTTTTTTTGCTGTATCTTGAGAGAATTTCGAGTATCTCTTATCATCATTTTGTTCTGTATAAACAAACACTCATACATAAAAGGGGTGATACTCGTTGACTTAAATCGTTTTATGACCAAAGAAATTTACTTTTTGTTTCGAGTACAAAATATCCCATGAGTACAAAAAGCTTTCTTTAAACCGCACTTAGACTGGTTTTAAATGCATTTGACAGAACACTAGTAGTATAAGGGTACGTCATGATACTTATTCTATTCACACCAACTATCCAAATATGGTCAGACTTAAGTTTCTTCTGGTAGGTCTTAATTTCACGGGTGTCTTTAAAGTGTCGGATGCGTCATTAACATATAATTGAATGTTGACTTGCATAGAGCGATTCCTTTTTTGGAAAATGCTACAACTGTACAAGGTGTGGACGACAGAATAGGCAAAATGCAATCTAGATGACAACGCATTTTCTTAAATAGTAAATTGTTTAAATGAAAAACAACCTATCGAAAAACTCAGTGACAATAAAAGATTATATGTCTTATTTTATTATCAATGATTTCTTGGGTCAGTTAAGTTGTAAATCAACTTAACTTCGGACCTAAGGACCCTAACTTATTATGAAAGATAAAAGGGTTAATAATTTTGTTGTATTACCTTAAATGAAATTTAGTATAAGAAAAAAATGACTTCATATTTTTTATTTCATCAATAATTATTCTTCGAATATTAATTAGTAAAGCTATATTAAATCCGTCCTTGCACTATCATTAATTAAGAATAACAAGACTAGTTCAGGTTAGTTAGTTTATGACGTATATTTTATAATCAAGTTTTTAACTAACAAAATTTCAGTAAATCCAAGTGCGGATCCACGGCCTCCAGAGCTTCGAATTCAGTAAAAATAGACTAGCCTGCCTGCTGCATTAGAAATGTAGATGTCGCTTACTCCCCCTATTACTCGCTTTCCTTGTCATACAGTACTGTCTTTTCTACGAATGAGGTGGGGTTAATTTCAATTTTTTCTTTGCTTTTGCGATTTCACCCCTACCCCAAAAAAAAGAAGGAGGCTGGATCCCCCCTTAAATAGACCACTATGGAGTGATAAAAATCATTTTTGATATGCGACATCTTTACAATTTAATGGCTCTTAACTTCGAAGTTGTCTATGTGTGGAATTTGTTTTAAAAACGATATTGAGGTCAGTGAATTTTTAACCTGTTAAATATTATTTTTTTCTTGTTTGACTATAGTTAATCCCAAATACTTTACGTACTGTAAATTTGAATAGGTTTTACCAAAGCTAAATTTAATCTTAAATATTTCTATATTTGGTGAGAGAATAACAAACTACTTCTTGGAAATCCATGTGATTACAAATTTATTTATGTTCGTTAGACAATATATTTTCTCGTATTGTTTTCGATATGACAACGTTCTATAATATAAAAAAAATAGAATTGGAAATAGAAAATTTGAAAAATAAAAACATTTCGTGAATCTGAAAGTTTTAAAAACCTTTAAAAAATATATTCATTTTTATAATATCTAAAATGGTCAAATTTATAGCAGTTAAAAACAAATATAATAATAATCTAAATTAACTTTCCATATTTATATTTTTAATAACACTAACATGCAAGAACATAAACACACAGTTAGCAAGAAGGTTTAAGGTTTTAGACTTGATCTAGTCGCCATGGAAGTTAGATTTTTTAGTTGATCAGTTTTGTCTTGCTTATGATATTGTCAAAAGGGTCTAGCCCATTAAGAGGGTCGAAGCTGCCCCTCGGTAACAAAAAAAATAAAAAACACCCGCATCAAAAAGTACCCACACAAGAAAAAATTTAGCCACTTTTAGCGTCATATAATTTTTAAAAAAATTTAAACGTCTTTTTTCGTTTCTTGATGATATCTTCGGATCTAACCATCGTAGAAACTTCTTTTTTTTTTCATTTTGCAGTTTTATTTTATTGCCTATAAGAAGATATTTTTTACAAACATTTCTGGGGTGAAATTCAAATTTTTATGGGTGTTCGAAAATTTTTAAATTCAATAAAATAAAAGCTAGGACAATAGCAGGACCGAAAAAAAATGTGTTGTTTTTTAGACGCCAAACTATGTCCATGAATTTTATAAGATTTTTAAAAGTGGTGAAACATAGTCAAAATCGCAAGAAACGGCATGTATTAGCATTTTTTCGAGTTTTGAAGCATGGAATGTTCTTATAAATCCTCAGTCGTCTTAAAACTGTCTGTAACAATAGAGACAGAGAATGACAACAAAATAAACTTTCATGACATCACACTACACCATAAGAAAAACAAAATAGACACTGAGTGGTATACAAAACAAACCTGGTCTGGCGAATAGGGCCATTTTTTTTTAAAGAAAATGAAACAGTCGATGGATATCGATATCGGTGGATGTTGGCTCATTATGTCTGCCCACAAATGTGTGAAAAAGGTCTTCATGGTTACTGGTTTCAACAAAACGGTGCGCCATGCCACACTGCAAATCAAATATTACAGTTTCTGTAACGGAAATTCCCTGGACGTCTGATGTCAAAAAGAGGCGACATTGACTGGCCACCCAGATCTCCAGATTTGACCGCTCCGGACTTCTTTTTGTGGGGTTATTTGAAAAGTAAAGTGTACGCCAGCAAGCCTCAGACCAATGAAAAACTCAAGGCAAACATTCGTGCCGAAATCACCGCTATACCACCCGAGATACTCGAAAAGGTAATAGAAAACACAGCAAAAAGATCACATTTTGCTTTGGCCAATAAAGGTGGCCACTGTAATATTCAAAAACTAGTCCCAATAAATTGTAAAGAACCAAATTTAATAAAATACCTCATATATAGAAATCAGTTTTTTTTTCAAAGTTATTCAATGTTTACATACCGACATAAAAGAAGGCGCACCCTATATATATATATATATATATATATATATATATATATATATATATATATATATATATATATATATATATATATGTTAAATCGTAGGTTTTCACGGATGGTGGAACGAATGGTTTGATTATTCCGGGTTTCAATTCGTTCGTTCGAAAAATCGTTTTCACGACGTTTCGCCAAATTCTCATTTGGCCTTGTTAAGTGCGGTTTGTCTCGTTAGTCCTCAGTGAGTTGTGAGGTTATGTCATGATAAAAGTGACTCAAAATTTATTTTGTGTGGGTACTTTTTGATGTAGAACAACCGGGTGTTTTTTATTCTTTTATTACCGAGGGAGTAGTTTCGACACTCTTAAGCGTATTTTTATTGTATTAAATACACGTGTCAACAAATAAACCTTTATATATTAGAATTGGGGATAAAGACCCACGAATAAAGCCTTTGAATCTGTTATATTCTTAAAATAAACAAAAATTTCTCTATATTTCTCTATATTTCTCTATTGGTTTAATAATAAAAGAAAATTATTTTTCATTCTTGTATTTTAGGGCTCAAATCTTGATTAACTTATTTTGCTAATTATTAACATAAAAACGTAGAAACAGTCAAAAAATATATTTCTTATTTAATCGTTTCATAACCTTTTTAATTTTCCAGCGGTAGATAATATAGTTTTACATATCTCTGATTAAAGTAAGATATTTAGAAAATATTCAAATGTTGTTATTTGATGTAATTCTAGAAACACTATCTATGTATGTCAAGCTCAAGATGACTCTTCATGTGTATTAAATTTATTTCAATATGTGTATGCAACAGTTATTTTTTCTATAAAAAAATGTACAAAGAAATTGGAAATTCTTAAAATTAAGTGGCTCATTGGAAATATTGGTATTGTTTTTCAAGCTCTTAAAGAAGCATCATCGTTACTAGTTTCTTTCATAAAAACACGAATTCTATAAATATTTCAAATAAATATGTTAGAAACTAGTAATTGCATTATTGGTAATTAAACTAGGTATTATTAAGAAAAATTTTAGTAATTTTTCAGCATCAAATAATCATTAATCTTCCTTAACGATACTACTGCAAATTTATAGCATAGAAACTGCTTGTTATCATGTTACTAGCTGCATTATCTTTATTAAATTTCTGCCGCAATGATTAAGCCGACCTAAATTTAAACCCAATACTGAACCCCGTAGAAGAACGATTATCTTTTAAAATTTAGGCTCGGCCAAAATTAAGTAACGATTTATTTGTCTGACCTATATATTCGCATTCTTCATTCATTATGTATTATTTTTAATCAAACTATTTTTGTCAACTGCACTCCTAACTTTCTATTCGTAACGAGTAAACTGTTTTAAGCGTAGTATTTATTTTTAGATATTTTATTTCAGTTATTTTAATTCACTTTTAACTATGCATTCATGATTTCTAGATTAGTACTTTTAATACCTTGTTATATTTCTAGTGAAAAATACTATTTCTTACATTTTTCTATTCTAAATAATATTCCTTATAAAAAAGTTCTAAATTATTGTTCCCATTTTATCAGGTTTATTTAAGCAAAGACAATATTAATCTGTATTGTACCTCAGGTATCAATTATTATTTTATTATTACCAATAAAATAATTAACGTTTAAAATCATCTGGTACTACAAACAGATAAAAAAAATATAAAAACGGAATATGGTTTGTATATATGTAAAGTATTGGTAAAAAAAGTAAAATTTTTAGTTTTATATGAAAATTCTATTTAATAACCTTATATTAATAATATTGAAGCAATTAAGTAATTTCGATGAAATATAAATATTTGATGACTTGCACTTCTTGAGCAAAAAATAATATAACAAGCTTCTGATATGTTGAAGTGAATAATTTTTTAAATTATTTTCATTATTTTTTGATTTGTTTTGCTTATAATATTGTTATAATTTGTAATACATACATTAACAATTAAACGCTTACATAGCAATATTAACCTAGAGATCAAGCTTTGAAATTAGTAATAAGAATAGTTTCTTCCAGAAACTTTAATTCTATAAGAAAATTATTTTTTTATCCTTGTATTTTTTAGGGTCAAAACTTGCTTGACTTATTGTTGCACTTGTTAATTTAAATTCTCTACACCAATCTAGACCGGTTTAAAAGTTAGACTATGTTAGTGAATTAGGGAATAAATATTGAAAATGAGTAAAAACGCTCACACATAAGGTGTAGATTGTCCAAGAATGAGAAACGTTCGTCCGACTTTAAGTTTTATTTTATAATACCATTTTTTACAGGGTCTTTATTTAATTGTTTTCATGGTATTGTCAAATTCCTTATTTCAAACAGGAAATCCTAGATATTTTGAATATTTGCATTTTATTATCAGGTAAATAATTTATGAGATATTAACATTTAAAGAGTGACATTCTTCTATAGTTTGTCATATACGCAAAGCGTATATCTTCAGTGTTTCTGTCTTAATTTTATAAACTCTAAGGGTGTGGCAACAATGGAATTGATACTAAAGCAGGTTTTGTTTTCTTGACTTGCTGTTTACATTCATTTTCCAATCACTCAATGCCTAAGAATGACCTTAATATATTTTACCCTTATTAATAATGCAAAAACCGTAGAAATTTTTCTCCATCTTTGTCAAAAGTTTGTCCGTTCAATGATTAAATAAATAATAGATCAAGAGATACAGATACAGGTAGAAGAAAATTTACATTTTTGGAGGTCTTCCTTTATTTATATACTTTCATATAGTTTTAGTTTCAATGTGCTTAGTTGAGATATTACTCATCTGTTGTTACCAGATATTTGGTTATTACTTTTGGTATTTCTAAGCCCATTTGGTTTCCAATGAAACCGGTAGCTACTGCACGGCCCAGTCCAACTCTGGTAATGCAATACCGGCAAGGCTTGAGTAATTTTTGAAAATCTTTACGAAGGAATGAACAAAATTAATTCATTCCGTTTATTAGTCACTCGATGGAAAACATTTTAACAATTTATGTAAATATGGTAAAAACGGCCATATGGATTTTTTAAAAATAGTTCAACTTCATTAAAAAAAGTTTATTTAACCCACACTGATAATTTTCGCATCTAACGAAAATGGATAGTTGCTCATTCGTTGCTTACTCTTGTCTTCTTTTTGGAAGTGTAAAAAGTTTTAAGTTAAAAAAGAAACACAAGTTTTTAAACTAATTAGCACTGGACTTGCATTTGTAGTTCTAATGCAAAAATGTATCTTGCTACACTTGCATTACCCTGTATAAAAAAGTATTACGTTACATTTACACACTCATTTATGGAGCGATTTATATTATGCGGGTAATTATGCCATAAAAGACGTTCTAGCTAATAAATTCCCACGGAGCGTGGTGTCATTAATAACCTGTCAAAAGTAAAGTTCGTCACACATTAAGGCGATTAAGGCCAATTATTGAAACGCGTAAGGCAATATTGCACCAACGTAAACGAAAGTGTAATGGTCAGCATTTTTTGTTAAGAATAATTAATGGGCAACATTGAGAATGTTCTGAGAATGTTCGTGGGTGTATTGACGAGGATACCGTCACTTTTGTGATTTGAACTTAATTTATGTTTGTTTTTTAGGGTTGTGCAGACACAATGATTGTATGTCACATTCGTATGTGATATATACATGCCAACTCCAAAAACATATGTACTAAGCGTGTGTATATAAACCTCTATAAAACAAAAAAAAAATATTCATGGTGCAATCTTTGTTTATATAAATTATACGAGTACCGTTCTTCATAAGCCGCTGTTTCATTAATAAAAAAAGGTAGTTATTTAACCACCTTTATGCTCTATGTATCTTCTCGATTTAGTGAAGCATCTGCCAGATACTAGTAATAACGGGCTTGATTAATTACTAATAAATACCAATATCAGAATTTCGATTAAACAGAAAATGTAATTTTTTTTAAATATACATTATTGGACAAGAGAAAACCAATAAAGTTATTTTGTTCCTTTATATAAACAAAAATATTGGCTGATTTTTTAATGAAATATTATGCTCACAGTGTAATATTTCGCAACCTTTTAGTAAGCTTTAAACCAAACTGAAACTGATAAATATTAATAATTAAATAAGTTGACGAAAAGAAGCGCCACACAAGTAGAGCAAAAAAAAATTGTATTCACAAATATTTTATTTTCCGTATTATACAAATCACTAAACACATTTAAAAATCGCAACAGCTAGAAATATTATGTAAATAGTTAATAGCAATATCCATTATTATTGACGACAACGTCGCAGCATTAAAGCAATGAAATTTTAAACAATATTTTCGGTGAGAGTTGGCCAAACTCCTTTAATCTGATTATTTATTTGAAATCATTTGTGGATGAATATGATTTTCTACTTCTTCTCACAGATTTTCAATGGGGATAAAGTTAGGGGACTGTGGCGGCCACTGAAAAATCTAAATGCTAACTTTCTGAAATTACTCTTGAACAACTCATGAAGAGTGCTTTGAATCATTATCCTGGTGGAAATAAAACGTAATAGCATTCTGCAACCTACTTTAGGTAGAAATACATTTTGAATCATATACCTATAAACAAACCAAATCAAGATCCCATTAATGAAATTTATAGGGCTCATCCCATACCATGACAAACAATCCCTCAGAATAATTAATGCTGCCTATACCATGAGGTTGTGGTTGTAACATATTTAAGATTAAATCTTGTATGGAATGGTCACCATACATGTTTCATTCCATCAAAATGAAAAATCTTTTAGCGCTTTTCATCGCTAAATAAAACGTTTTTCCACACGTCTTACACCCCTATTGCTTCCCGAAATATGGAACTTTTTAACCGACATCTATTAAACAAGCTTTGCGTCTGCAAATGTACTTTAAACTATCCGTGGGCTAACCATAATTTTTGGAATATCAGCAATAATTTTCGATGTGAATTTCTAAGGAGCATTTTGGGAAATTCTCTGTAATGTGCCTGTCGATTCATGTTGTTAATTTTGTCGGTCTTTTCAATTCCAATAGATAGTCCTTTTCTTACAAAATGAAATTACTTTCAATAAATTTTATCTGGATAAAACAAGCTGTCCTGGAATTGCGGCTTTCTTTTTTTCTTCCAAAAATGCATTCACTACTCGTTGCTTTAATTCATTCGAAATTGAAATACCTTTTGGCATGATTAATTCCAAAATGTTTATTACACGTATAAACTTCACAAAATTATGCTATCTTTTACATTTAGTAAAAATGTTTAATAAATGAATAAATGAATGAAAAAGGGGTGGTGATACTAGATCATCGATGCCTAGGCCTCCATTTGCCCTTTACAGCCCACCATATCTGCAGGTTATTCGAGGGCGATCGCCTTTGCGAATCCAAGCGGCCTCGTTAGTTGAACTTGGTCAACAGTTTCATCCTCCTCCAAACACCATCTGCATGTCGGGTCGCCCTCGACAACGATTCTATGAAGATGGCCCCTGAGGTGACAACACTGAGAACTGAGTAACGAGACGAACCGCACTTGAAAATGCCAAATGAGATTTTGGCGAAACGTCGTGAAAACGATTTTTTGAACGAACGGATTGAAACCCGGAATAACCAAACTATTCATTCTACCATCCGTGAAAATCTACGATATAACATTTATATATTTATATATATATATATATATATATATATATATATATATATATATATATATATATATATATATATATATGAGAAGATAAGAAAACAAAAAGTATGTGTTTTTAAAATTTAAACGGCAACAAAATTTTATTCTACTAATTATAAATTGGGAAAAAAAAAGAGAAAAAATAAAGAATATCAGTAAAATGAGCACAGTATGAAAATAGTGATTTTTTAAATTGAAAAATAAACTGCGGGGATTTTTTTAATAGGTCTACCATTAATTCACAAAAAAAAAAATGTTGAACGACTTTATTTAGTACTGATGAAGTAAACGACGAAAGTATCTTAATATAATTTTATCGTTGATTTCATTATCAGACTTATCTTTTATTTAATAGAACAAGAATAAAATAAAAAACGCAAAACCTTTTACAAAAATAACGAAATTACCCACCACAGTATATTTCTAAATTAATTAACAGACATTGAATACATTTCAGTTTTATAATTTGACATACTGTGGTTTATGCCTAGGTATTTCCTGAATAGTAATTGTAGATTAAATTCATATATTTCAATTAACTGATTTAATTTTAGTTTTAAAATTTAGGATAAACGTAGCATATTGCCTAAAAAGTATTTAATATTTGGACATATTTTCAGAAGTGGTGCGATTTTCAATGGATGAAGAGATTACTTCAGCAAGCAGTTCTACATTAAAGGTGCTAGTTGAGCGGCGAAAAGAATGAGAAATATATTTTCAATTAAATGAAACGTTGCCTTTTTATTGAATAAAATATCAAACGAGCACATATATATTATCCATCCAATCCCTCGCAACCAACCAAATATATTTTATTTTTTTAATCTAATTTAGAACTTTAAAAATAACCAATTAATAAAGTTTAAATAAGTTGAAAAAGTACATCGCGCCTGTATAGTCGAGTGATCAGAATGATTATCCTGAAATTAATTTTCTGCTTAAAATCATTGGTTAGACAGACAGTACGAGAAGTGTCAGTAAAGAAGTTGTTTAAGTGAACATAATATCGCAGTACCAGAGGCACGAGCATAAAATATGCACTACACTCAAACTCACTAATTTTTTTATATCTGTTGCCACTGATGGTCTGCAAGCGTGGACGTGGTGCAGACGCATGTTTGTTAATTCTTCAAAAAGCCTCTCAAAAATGACGTGTTGACACCTTTGGCAGACGGTCAATGCATCGCAGTCAAAGTAGCCGACTGGTTTTAAAAATATTTGTGAACCTCAAATAATCTACTGGCCAAGTTTCATCTGTTTGCTAATTCTGCAGAAAGCTTCTCAAAAAATGACATGTTGACACCCTTGGCAGATGGTCAATGCACCGGAGTTAAGGTGGCAGATTGGTCTTTTTACTACTTGTGAACCTCAAATAACCTACTGGCCAAGTTTCATCTGTTTGCTAATCACAAATAGTAAAAAGCAGTCTGCCACCTTGACTACGGTGTCAAGAGCATCAGCATGTCATTTTTGAGAGGCTTTTTGAAGAATTAACAAACAGCCCTCTGCATCATCCCTACATTTTTTTGTGCTAGTGCCTCTCATATTATCACGAACAGTGGGGTGGTTAAACTATAAGAATTTTATATTTATTTTCTATAATTTCATGGTTCAGTTAAATAATCTCCAAAAAACAGAAATATTATTTTTCGGCACCTCTGTCTGCTATACTGGCATCAGGAGCGAGAGATTATATACACAAAGAATATACAAACGATTAAGTAAAAGTTTTATGGTAAACATAAAAATAATAACGGAAGAACTAAGGATAGCACAAAAAATAAGAACAAAGGATATGCTGCAAATCACATCATTCAAAATAACTATATAATAATTTTGAAAGCAGAATTTGAGAAGCATCTTCAGAAGTCAGTCGGGCTAAACCGTTTTTGTAACTTTTCGTACATTGCAGAAAATGAAAACTAAGAGAT
Organism: Diaprepes abbreviatus; assembly: GCA_034092305.1. NCBI lineage: Eukaryota > Metazoa > Arthropoda > Insecta > Coleoptera > Curculionidae > Diaprepes > Diaprepes abbreviatus. The sequence continues at coordinate 2,827,463 of JASJET010000032.1, forward strand.
AGAGAACTTTCAATTGCTAAAATGTATATATATATATATATATATATATATATATATATATATATATATATATATATAATTTGGAAGTATTTAATCAGAGAAATCAAAACTGCCGAAAAAGCAGTTAAATTGTTAGGAGTTTTGGTTCACCTTTCATAACGTTACAATTCCTTTAGTTAAAGATAAAAGAGGTTTCGGTTATAAAGTATTTTATATACAATAATAGATGATGAATCAAATATACTCTACTACTTATTAAATTCATATTAACCGAGTATTTTGTTAGGTGATATGTAGAATGTTCTATAATATAGTATGAAAATGGAGATTGGTTGTCTATCGCAATTCAATGTACTTTTTTATTTTTTCTTCTAATTATACTAATAGTAAATCAAGCTTAATAGCAAGAATATTTTTAGAACACTGAGCGTAGGTGTTATTATAGCACCACAAAAAATATATAGTTACATGTTAAGGAGAGACAGAACCAAATATATTTTTCTGCAACATGTTATCGTAAAAAAACCTCTCAAGAGCTTGTAATATAATTAAATTAATAGAAAATACTACCGTTTGATACTTTACACTTATGAACAAAATTATCGAATATTTTATGTTATTACTATTGATTAAGAATAATTTTAAATTATCACCGTAAACTTATATAGGTGCTGTTGTTATTCCTCTAGAAGGCGGATATATATACTTGTTTCAAAAATATTGACGTTTAATATATATTAATGGCGTTTATCGCCTCTTGGGCATTTTATCATAAAAAATATCTTACACAATTAATTAGATAAATAATATTTAATTCTACACGAGCTCGTACTTTGATATCCATACGACTCAGAAATGACTAACCTGTCGATCGGAATTTGTCAAAATACATGTTAAATGTAATATTGAAAATTGAATTATTGAAACCAGATAGACGAAACCACGTCTGTCGAAGAGTTCCTGAACGGACCCCAGTTGCAATCTCATATATAGCTTTAGTTTTAGAGGGGCTGCACAATACTTTCGGGAGTTATTAGTTAAAAGGGAGACACCGAACTAGTGAAAGTGACTGGGTGAATGACTAGCGACTTTTATATCAAAAACATTCTGCAAAATAATGTTTTGCCAATATTGGCTATATCAGATACGAAAGATTAATATTAATGCACGAAAACACTCGACTACAGGCAGCTGGCTTACTGACTATTTTGATACGACGAAGAAATCTAGTTCCAAGTATAATCAAGGGTTTGGATTCGCAGTCCGATATGAATGGAGTTCAAATCCTCAAGAATACATTAAAACTTTACTTACTGTTAGTAGCACGCCAAGAATGATGCAAACAGGACTTAAACATGGAGGAGGGAATACTCATTATTAATTATACTCTTAATCAAGACTAGTATTTTCATCCCAACAATATGTAAGTTTAAAGTAAATATTTAAAGATCTCATAAGATTTAGCATTACTTTTTTTCAGGATTTTCTTTTACTGAGTGTTATTCATTTTTCATTTGTAAAACACATTATTGTATCTAGTACAAAAAAATTGTGAAAATTTATAAATGCTGGATAATTTTGTGCGAGACTGTTATAATCCATAATTTTCTAAAACTTTGGTTAACGAACCACTATTTGGATACGCCGCTGATTTCAATTCTACACAACACACACTAGACGTCTACAGTTTAACGCTTATTTAATAATTAATAAATCATTAAATTTTCATGAAAGCTATTCATATATGGTTAGTCTTGGCACGATGACTTATTTTATGGTTTATAATCGATCTTACCTTTTTCAGATGTTTGTTGACCCATTTTGTGAATGTTTTCTTTTGGACTGCGTCTCTTTCATCTGTAAAATTTAAAAAAATATATTAAACTATACATCAAGGCTTTAAAACACAACAAATATGGCGAATAAAGGCTATTGAAATTTTTGTTTATTTATTTTAACTAATATAATAAATCTTGAACAACTATATTTAGTGTTAAAATTCGGCAATTATTATAATTTACTCGTCGCAGTTTATAAATTTTTGAAATGCATACATTATTTTTCTTCCTTGGACCCAAATTAAAATGCTCATCCTCGAATTGTAATATTGTATATTTGCAAACTGCCTATTACAAATATAGAAGAATTTTTGATTTGAGTGCTTTTTCTAACTCGCAGAACAATGGATTGAAATTTATAACTTAGATTGAGTTATCAATGGGTCAATTTATGTCTAAATAAAAGTGACACATTCGAGAGAAATATAAACTTTTTGTGGACAATTGTTGGTTAGATTAATTTCTGTGTTTGACAGAATAAGAATTCTCCGGAAGTTCCTCGATTAATATTTATTCTAGTACTACAAGTACATATAATGTTAAGATGTAATTAGTCAAGATAATGATTTTGTTTCGCGGGGAAATCGTATGGTGATGATGGCTTGGAGCGGTTGTATATATGACAACGGCACAGCGTTCCAATTTTCTGTTTTTATGTCACTTAGATGGGCTTAATAAACGAAATTGTAAAATAACGTCCCACCAATAAAGATTGTTTTATGGTTTCGTAATTCCCCTACCTCCCGCTTCTATGAACTCATCTTTTGAAGAACAAAACCGACTGGAAATTGTTCCAGATTTATTATGGAAAAACTTATTTACTTTTTTCTGTCCACAAGTAAAATTTGTGCAACTCTCGCCTTTTGTGTATTTATTCTACTGCAACAATATTTTCTAAAAATACCAAACTAATTTTTATAGTACCCTTTACAGCTTCAACGGACATATCGAATTTTTTGTTGAGAGGTTTTATCTTCTCTACTTCTGGACATAATTATTAAATTCATTAAAACCTAAATTTCTAACATAATTTTATGTAGCCATTTAATTGTGAATACCATCATGTATCTCACTGAAAATGAACCAAATATAAAAATTTACACTCCATTTCTCTTATTTATGTTGTCTTTTTCTATTGAAGTATTAACTGTAATAATTAATACAAAGTGTAAAATGCTTTGAAGACATGGAATAAAACATACTACTTTCAGTTTGATATTTAGATGATCAGGAAGTATGGACAAAAAATAAATGCTAACAAACACGGCGGCGATCACAGTTCGTAGTACGCAATCCGGTAGCGAAACAGGTGTGTGTATAAGCTAAGCATAAAAAATATCGGATATTTACATTTCCAAAAGGGCTTTAAATGTTTTAAAACCTATACGAAATAAAACAATTTTGCCGCAACTTAATTATCTTTGTATTTGTTGCTATCTTCGTTGCTATAGAATATTGAATTGTAGCATACTGTAGAAGAATCTTTCATATAAATTTAAGATAAACTAAAAAATAGAGATCCATTTAACAAGGAAGTTACTGACACAAGTAGGAAAACTTTTTTGGCGAACTGCCAAAAAACCACGTTGTCTAATACAAACTGGAAATTCCGACACAAGTTTGTATAAATTCATTAAACCACACAGCTAAAAATGTTCTCTCTTAAATTTAAAGTGTTACGTTATTTTTAGGAATACTTGCAATAAAAGTATGAAAAATTAGATTATAATAGCTTTCTAAACCCTCAAGACAAAATACCCTTAAGGAAACAACAAACTTTTTGTTACATTTTAAACTACATTTTAAACTAAATCTTGTTCAATAATGTTAAACAACTTCAAAAATTGAAGAGTAATTGATCATTATTACATCCATTAAGTAACGAGTATAAAATTGCTATTTTGAAAGAAGTGCAGAACATAATGTTAGATATGAATTTAATTTAAAATTACATATAAATAAAAATATATAACCGAGATAAAAAAAAAACTCAATAACGTCTTTGTTTTGACAAAAACATCTGCTGCGAGGTGCCCCGCTTATTGAGTTGTCTAATGAGTCTGGTGCCTGTTGGTTTCAAGTGACGTAATGAAAAAGTGTTAAAATGCCGCAAAACACGTCGCTCTTTGGGCTAATTGTATGCACTTGTATGCAACACAGACCATGAATAACTATCAATTAAGCGGCTCCAGGCATGTTAATTAATTTTATTTTTTAGGAATAAATTCGATGGGTTCAAAGGAGAGTAATACCACTTTAGGATTTTTTCAACGATTTTATTAGACTCACAATTCTGCATTTGTAAACAGACATGGGTCAAACCTTTTAATCAGTTTTTTAGTGATTAAGCTGTTCATGTTCACACACATACACAAATACATAAAACCTAAGACAATACAGCACTTGTATGTCTGAGGGTCTGTTGATTACCAAGAAGGTGAAAGCGGATCTAAACAATAGCTACAATCTGGAACTTGGAGGGTCTGATGACGATTATGAAGGTGAGAGATCTGATGATGACTATAAAAGTAGTAGGAAATCTCGGAAACGACTCCACCATGCAAGTTAAAGTTGATGTGCTGAGAACTGTGTAATATTATGGTGGCTAATAATGATGTCAATATAGGTTAAACCACACTTCTGGCCAGGTGCGGATCGAGCTTCCCCCTTTGGAGGTGGCGATATCACAATAATACAGTATGGCAAGCGAAAGCCAATTGTCGACGATGAGGGAGTGCCAGCCACATTCACGTTCCTAATGCAGCAGGCAGCGTCGAGGCTATTTTTCTGAAATCGTAGCCGTTGCGGGGGGCGATCGCATTGTGTGGCAAGAGAAAACGAGTTGTCGACGAGGGAAAGGGTTGTCAGCAACATTCACGTTCCTAATACAGCAGCCAGGGGCGAGTCTATATTTCTGAATTCAAAGCTTTGGGGGGAGCATCATCTCCCACCGCCCCCACCTCTTGGATTCGCGCCTGCTTGTGGAGAGTTAGCTCTTTAATTGTCTAATGTTTGTGGAAACAAATCGATGGTGCCTACAAAAACATTATGATTAAAGTTGCGCCGATATAATTCCTTGATAATAAGTGCAGCGACAAAATCCCTCTTAAAAAGTATAAAATTCTCCTTAAATAGGTGCCGCAAAAAGAATCTCTCCTAGACGATGCGCGGCGAAGAAAATCCCTTCGCTTGATGTGAAAACGAAAAAAATCCTTTCGGGTCAATTGACGTGGAATATAATAACTTGCATTCTAATATACTATTTTGATACTAATATGATGCTATATATTAGGATAATTTTTAGTCAAGAAGTTGATTTTTTTAATAATTAGTTTATTCGTTGCCAATAAGGATAATCTTTTTTAATCAAGAAGCTGATTTTTTTTTATAATAATTATTTTATTCGTTGCAAATGCCTTTAAGCAGTTATAATTAAAATGAGGGTTGTTCAAAATAATTTCCTATATGCGATCAAAGATTATAATAGCTACCGGTCGCTATAATAATCTTATGCAACTTATAATATTGATTAATAAATAGTAACTGCCCTTTAGTTCGGGTTGAAGTAGAAACACAACAAAATTTGTTTCCATAAAAAAGGCATAAACTTGTTTTCCATGTACCGCCCAGCTACGGCCCGTTACAACGGAGCTTCTTTAAATATAAATACAACGACAAAAAATGTAAATATTTTTTTCATGTAAATTCTTTTCACTTAACTTTCCACCGAGCCCGATTAGGCTTCTTACCTAATAATATAATAATATTCATTAATCAATAAAGTTGAATTGTGTAAATAAAAAACAGTATTTTTGGACGTACATATATAGATTGTAATTTATAGACTATAATACAGTTATAGTATATAATACAACAGGAAAATCTCCACCTGGATTATGGTGGGAAACCCCGTAAACTTATAGATTTTTGGGGAAATATAATAGAGATTTTTTACGTCACTCGTACTGTTATGTGATTATACGTCACTGAGAAAGGATTTTTTTCACCTCAATTTCTAATGAGGGGATTTTTCTTGCTGTAATTTTAACGAAGGAATTTTCTTCTACGCATTTTTCATGAAGGATTTTCTTCATAGCCACCATCGAAAAATTAAAAAAAAAATAAACCACAATGCATAAAAAGATAAGACTGCAAAGAACAACACAAAAATATCAGGAAAAAGGCGCTTCAGAAGATGTACAAACAAAATTCAAACGGCCTGAGGTCTCTCGGGAAATTCATGAAATCGCGTATGGTATTTTGATGAACTTTGGATTGAGGAATAAAACTCTAATATATACCAGGAGAAAACCCGTTTAATAATGAGGAATCAGCAGAAATCATCACGATGTGAAGTAGCATACCCATAAACTATGTGAAGGGAACGAATTTATCAAATTAGAGCAAACAGGTATAAATTTTTTTTATGATATACTGCATACTCATTACCCTATATATATATATATATATATATATATATATATATATATATATATATATATATATATATATATATATATATATATATATATATATATATATACTATCATGTGAGATGCATTCATAACAGTGCTCCTAAGCCTGGGAAGAAAAAAGATTTGATAGGTATTAATTAATGTGATAGTTTCAGTTTGAATAGAAAATCGTGAAGCGCCCCTAAAATAGTCTAATTATAGATCAGATCAAATTCAGTAAAAGAACGCGTTATGATTTTATATTAAAAATAAAATGTATGATATAAACAAATATATGTTGTAGAATAAAAAGTATTTTTTATTTAATTTATTAATTACTAATTTCTTGAAAAATGTATCACTAAGAAAAACCAATTTGTGTTTTGGAATATGTTACCAGAAACTTTTTCTTATTGAATGCTTCCTTATTTTTTTAAAGGGATTTAATAAAATGTATATGAAAACTTTCACAGACACAGTTGTTGAAAAAATAATTGCGTAATATAAGACCAACACTATTGGTTTATGCATTGATCCGTTTCCATAATTCCTTCTTGAGAATTTGCAGCATCTAATTTTAATACAAATTCAACTTTTTACAAGTTTACATCATTGTTTTAATTTGTCGGATATATCTGAAAGTGTCAGCATACTATATTAGATATTTAAAGAAATTAGTAATATGTGTCGTCATTAAAACAATAAATGTCGGTATTTGCGCCTTTTAAATTATCTGTAATTGTATATTTAAATGAAAAATAACATCTTAATATTTTGGCGATTGTTTAGACTGCTAAGAAGCCTTATTTTTGCTTTAATTTTAATATTAATATAAAATACTTAAAAATAATACAAACCACACTGCTAATTTGCTGTTAGTTCAACAAAATACAGCCAAAAGCAAAACAACACCATGCCTAACATTTAAACCCACCACCGTACCTGAAGTAGCCTGTATAAATAAGTCCCATATAGTACCTTTAAATTTGGTCAGATTTTCTTCATATCCATGGGGTACCTCCTCAGTCCTTCTATATTTCTCCGGAGGACCATCGTTGTAAATAGATTCCCGAGGATCAAACCCTAATTTTTCTTTGTAGTAATTTTGCGTCGACATTGTCACTTTCACATCTGATGCACACTGTGTTTTATTTATGTAATTTCAAGCAGTCTAATTTAAACTTAATTTGAAATGTTTAAATATTTTTGAAAATATTTCCTATTATTATGTTACAAAATATACTATACTTAGTGGGTTAATATTCGTTTAAATGATTTTCTTCGTTAGAAATTAAATCAAAATGCGATATCGCCAGAAAATCACAGAATGATTAAAATCGATAATAAGTGTTCAAGTCTTTGAAGGAATGTATCGTTGATTATCGTTGAAATTCGTTGCTCTACGTGGTTTTCTTCAAATATTTTATACACTACACTAGTTGACGATCGCGGATCATCTAGAAGGAAAAAACAATAAATTATGATTAATTATTAAATAATATTAATAATTGTTGCTGCCAGTGTTGAGGAATATTTTAGTTTCTGATTAACTTGTCTGCTAGTTTATAAGTTATCAAAGTTTACTTTATAATAGTTTTATGCACTTCGACATTTAGTTCATATTAAATTGCTTATTAATACTTGAATTAATTTCACTTTCTCCCGCTTGGTGTTGGTTTTCCGTTTTGCTTATTAAGTAATTTTAAATTTTAAGTTGGCACCTAGTTTCCATGTTTCGGGTTATTATCGTCGAGATGAAAGAATTGAAATTACTTTAAAAATATCTCATGAAGTAAGGACTATACTGTAAATATTTTAACTTCTAAATGCAAGAAATGTTTCAAATTTCAAAAACTGCTTTTATTGATACATTTATAAGGATCGAATATACCTGTAATATATTTCTGAACAAATCTATTATAAAACACGTTCGAAACTGGTTGAACTTAGACACATTGTACTTTCAAAATAACATTTGCAAACATGTTTGTAGAAATTATTTTTTAATTTAAGCTCTGCAGAATCATTTCCTCATTCTTTTATATCATTGAGAGGTGTTCTTTATTACGACAGAATTTCATTGTTGTTATGGTACCGTAACACATATTCAATATTTTAGCCTCTGTTTGCTAGTGGAATTAAAACCGTCTTAGCCAACTTAAATGAAGGTTCTATTAAAAACGCCGAGGTATCAGATATACCCAATAAACATAAGTAATTATTCTTATTATACGAGTCGTTATATTTATTTTGCATAAAAACATCCTAATTTTAAATTTCAACCACTGCCAACAAAGCATTTCCTAAAAAAGTTTATACAATTACATTATCCCAAAAAACCTTCCTCTTCGTTCATTATCTTAATAGGTTTCACATCTACCGACCTTAAAATGTGTTCCAGACACGAGCACGTACTTAAAATGCCGGTGAAATTGATTTTTGATTATTCTCTAAAAGTAGTTTCTAGTAGTCTAGTTAAAGTTGCATGTTTCATGGTTATATTTCGCATGTGAAGCCAAGCAAAGCGCATGATATTCTATTTAAATCTAATTAACGTATATTTAAGTCTGATAAAAGTGAATCTTATGTAAAGTTTTTTTTGTTTCGTTAGACATATTAAAAGAAATTTTACTTATAGAAAGCAACTAGAATAATGTCAATGTTTATGTGGGAAAAATACTAATATTTTGTATCTGGAAAGAAGAAATTAGACGATTATTCAGTTTTATCTTATTGTTTTGGATGTCGTAAAATTTTGTTACAAGTGTACACACAAAATTACTTTCAAGATAAATATACCAGCTCTTTTGAAGAAGCTCACTATGTAGAGCGAAACGTCAGAAAAATTGTTGTCCTTTGTTTCTCTAATGGAAAAACCTATACCCAAGAACATATTAGAAAAAAAAATATTTAACTAAAAGTTTAAGATACAAAAATAAATTATATATATATATATATATATATATATATATATATATATATATATATATATATATATATATATATATATATATATATAAGAGCGTAGTGTGTTTCTGTATTAATCCGTTCATTAGTTTGGCTTCTAGTAGATGATAATCATGGATTAGATTTGACAAAATGGATTTATTTTTAACCTCAATAACAAGTTTGAAGTGCTTTTTTACTATTGAAAAGTACTTGTATTGATTATAAATTTCGAAAAATATTGGATAAAACTGTTTAAATCAATATTTAAAGTACCGTGTAAGTAAACATAGAATACAAATTAGGCTATAACATTACTAGGTTACCCACTTTGCCAAAATGTGAACACTAAATAAATATTTGAATTACGTAATATTTTAAAATTGCCCAGATATGCAACAACCTGGAAATGATTAATGATTAAAATTTAACGACGGATATGTACCCTTGAACTATTGCTCATGATAAAAAATTATCGATCATACCATAAAAATATTATGGGCAATTATTACTTTATGACAGCCAGAAGTTGCTTACTGCATAAAATAACAGGTTTATGTTTACTGAAAATAAATAAAGTATGAAATAAGTTTATATGTGTTAATTTTTCATGGCTCCACATTCTTAGTCGACTCAGTTATCTAACTTTAGCCTCACTTGGTTCATATCATAGGATACACCCCAATAAAATGAGATGTCATTAAATATTTAAAGAAATTCATTCATTTTAGAATATTAGGCTCGCCAATACTTCCAAGTTAGCAGATAAATTACGGCGAGAACGAGAAGAGCAAGTATCTTGAAGTGAATTCAAGTCCAGATTTTGCAAGCCGAGAATCTTTCTTCCAAATACTATTCTCTCTACTTACTTTAACTTCGTTAAAATTTTTGTTACAAAACACTATAATAAAGTGCATAATACTTGAGTAATTTTAACGAAAAGTAACTATTTGATGTTTACCTCAGGAAATAACTTTAAAAACAACTTACTCATATTTCAACAATATGGACAATAAATTGGACTATTTAAATTTTTTTGATCAAAATATTTCCAAATCGTAACAAAATTCAAATATTATAAAGAAAATACAAAAATTCCAGCTCCGAAGGAGTACTTCCAGCTCATACTAAATTTATTTATTTCTGAGAGGTCCGTAAAATTAAGTTTAACGAAACATAAATTTTTCTGGTTATTTAAGACAAATATTAAGTATTCAAAACTTAACAGAATTATAAAACGAAAATTTTAAAAAAATAATTATTTAAACACATAAACTGCTGTTGCATAATCCTCTTTTAGCTTCCAATAATACAATATATTTTACTGAGTTTTTTAGGAACAAAGAATATTTCTCATGGCATTTTATCCTCAAAACCTGTTAGACGAGTCTTTAAAATTAAAGAATCAGTTATTGTTTGGACCTTAAGAGTAGGGAGTATCTAGGTTATAGTTTTGGAAGTGTCAATTTTTAATTTTACTTCCGGAATGAAAATATTAGTGTATGTAAATACTTAATCTGCCATATGTTTTTCCAAAATGGAATAGAAGAGCAAGACAAAAGAAAAGAAAAAATATACTAAAAAACGGAAGAACAGATGAAACATAAATAAAAATAAATAATAAAAAAATTGAAGAATTTAGTAGGAGAAGAATAAGAATATACATGTTAGTTAAAGGGCAAAATGTTAGTTGGGGTATAAAAAACCGTTATTTTGAAAAGACCCGTTTTTTTTACAAATTTTTGATTGAAGTGTAGGCAGTTGTATCACATAATTAATTAGTGACTGTATATGATAGATTTACATAATATACTTAAAGATCCCTTGTTAATTAGTTTTTTTTTAATTTGAAGGAATTTCATCCCATTTCGTGATAATAACTCATAAACAAATGATTTTAATAACTAGTTTAAATATAATTCTGAACCAAAATTTGAAGTTCAGCCTTAAATAATTTATACAGCATTCATTCTTCTATTCTTAGATATATTTTTTTATTAACAATTTCATACATGATTTTATTTACTATGAAGGCCAGGACGGCCGTAAAGGTAATTATAAAATATTTACGACAATAGTCTTATTTTGACAGACTGACAAAGTTATAATAAGTGATTAGCCATGAATAATACTGTTCAAAGGTGCATAACCAATGCCGTTTTTTTAATTTTGACCAAGCCAAAATTTCAACTTCAATACTATGACGTAAACTTTTTTTTTAACTTTGAGAACCTACTTCCGCGCATTGTCTTAATAGCGCTCTGTCGACATTAAGCAACATTAATCGATTTTTTGGAAACAAAATATAGGAAGAAAATAAAAAAATGTCGATACTTTTTATCCATCGTTAATGCCGTTAGCAAATATGAATGAATTAAATCCGTAATTTGACTTCTCGCTGATAGAGTCCAACTTCAGTTATTTTTAGTTATTAACTGGATAAATAAATAGTCTTCATTCGTCTGACAAAAACAACAAAAAAAAATAATTGCGATGGTCTGAGATAGAAACCACTTAACGATTTATCGCCGTTCTTGTTAATATGGAAATTTAATCTAATAAATACATATATACAGCAAAAAAGTAGATAAGACTTAAAACATGTTTTTAGCTACTGATTATTAACTACCTGAAGAGGAACTATCGAAATGAGATAAAAAAAAATTGTTTATAACTAGATTTTGATTTTATTTCAGTAACCTAAATTATTTTAAATGAGATATAATATTGGAATTTGGCTAAAAAATAGTTACTTTATAACTAATGTATATATTAATTCTTATAAAAAAGTTTAGAAAATAAATTTAGCCAAAGAAACTTCAGCTCATGTAAAAAATTATTAACACTGACAATTTTAAACTAATTTTAATAAATCATTTATAAACCTCTGAGTAATTATTATAAAATAAGGTATAAACATATAATTGGCAGAAAAGTAATTGTACATTAACATTATTTTATTATTAAATAGCGACCCGTCCAGATTTCGTACTTGAGTTGTTGCTAGTTACTCTTTGTTAACGCACGCGAACACACCATCTCTGATTCTTTCGAACTTCATTTTAGACAAAACATCCACAAATTATACACCCAAATCTTTCTAATGAAACACTATCCATTAGCAAATATTGGAATCCAATCAGACTAGTAGTTATTGAGAAAATCGTGCACAGATAGACAGACGGTCGTAATTTAAAAAGATTAAATAAACTTCAAGCAATCTTTTGTTCTGTGTAGGCAGTGCTTATGGAAACATTTTATGTAAGGAAGCTAGCTGAGTGACATAACATCACGAATCAAAGGAGTTGCGTGCCGCTATTCGTGGAAGAAAAAAATAAAGAGAAACAAAATAATGCTGACAAGAAGTACGCTGAGGAACTTTTAGAGAACTTATTAAGAGTTAACTATCAAAAAATGAAAATCAGAATTTGTTAGCGTTTTATGCCCAATGAATAATTTATTCTCGATCGTCCTGACATGAAGACAGTTTTAATGCTGCACAGCGGCAACCTTAAGTGTTCCTTTCTAGATCAAAACATTTTTGTTATGTTCTTACACTGTTTTTAGTGTTACTCATTACTATTAAACCGCATGTCTACATCTCTCAAAATCGGTATTGGGAGCTTTTTAGGGGTGTAGATTACGAATCTGAAAATAACATTTGGAAAATACTCAAAATCAACAAATGTTTTGCATTAAAAAATGGGTTTCCTTTTGCGATCTTGGAAACATTGTTCAAAACTCAAAAAACACTTAAGAGTGAAAAATAACTCTATGCATTTGTACATGGAATTGACATTTTTAAAGTTGATGCCAAATTAAGATTGGATGAAAGAATTACTTACACTAGATGTAAACCAGCTACAGTAAAGAAGCCATCATAAATAAAGCCAGTTGAAAAGAAAAAAAGCGTACAGAAACACTTTTAACGAAAACCCAAAGGACAAATTATTAACAAGGTTATGTATATTTGTATATTATAAATTTTGTAAGTTGCAGATAGCTTTTTTGTATATTAAGTAACTCCACCAACTCAAATTACTCCTAACAGAGTAACTTCACCAATCTAAGATACGCTTAATCCGAATCCATGGTGTAAGATTGTCTCATAAAATCAGGATTCTCTGTGATTCACGAAAAAGATAGCAAAACTCTAAAATTGGCCGTTTCTCGGATTGAATGATAATTGTGGGATAATAATTTTTTAACACGATTTTACAGACCGTTTAAGCTTTAAAATAAAAAAAGGAAAATTGTCATTTTTAATATTCGGAAATAAAAATACTATTCTTTGTGACCTCAAATGTATTCCAGAACAGTTGAAGTTTAACAGATCGAAAAATATCCTTAAAGTTCACATTTTGGTCCCTTTCTCAAGGTCAAAAGGTCACGTTTTCGCGCGTTCGCCACCCCGGAGTGACTTTCATAATTCGAATCTCACTACTAATAGTAACTAAAAATAAAGTGACCCTTCAAGTTGGCAGAATTACCATTCAATTCGAAAATGGTTAGTTTTGGCGTTTTTTAATAACTTTAGCCGATTTTCGGAAAACCTTGACCTGGGGCCATTTGGTCCTCGGATTTGAGTTCAGCGCGTCAAATTATAGAGGCATTTTCTTTTGTGCGTGTGTTATTGCAATGATATTATATCTGTATTTCTTAAACACAAATAAAGAAGAATTTTAGATTTCTCCTGGATAAGACTTTACTTAAAACTGGGCTTGTTCTACCTTGTCTTGTCCTCTGATAACTCGGTTGCCGTTGAGTTGACTTAATTCGAATAAAAGCAATACCATGTCAAAAATGATATTTTATTTAAAAATAAATGACATATAATCGCTTTTAAAAAATTTACATTGATTTAGGATCTTTTTAAAATGAAATCGTTACCGTATAGATAGCGATATTATTACTAATATTGTAGGTAATGGCTAATGAGTCACAAGAAATTTCTTATATTTTGCCCACGTCCGGTGTCCGCAAGACTTTTATTGTTCTTATTAAAAATGACTACATGACAGTAACTTGTTCACATTTGGTAATATTTCTTTATAACCCAATATTCTAGGAAGACAATCAACCTCACTGTTACCAAGGCCATGGTATTTTTAAAACCGATTATCGTAAAGTTCTAATCATAATCTATGACGTAATCTCAGAGTCATCTGCGGATCAAGGTATGTAAATATTTACACATTTTTATTATTTAGAAAATCTATATTGTGGGTCGTATATTAAATGTTTATATATTTGCTAATAAATATTTAACGTATCACTATTACCAAAAGCGTATATATGAAAAATTTTGTTTTGATAGGAAACCCTTCAATCAAATCTTTGTTGCAAACTGTGTAAAATGTTTCCCAAATCAAAAATTTTAATGCATGTTTTTATGAAATAATTAGTAGGTATATAACGACATCTGTGAAAACCAAAGAGTGCAAGTTTCGTCGAAATGTACAAGGTGAGTCAATCACTGGATGAAGTAACTTTATGGTTTTCAGGTAAAATTTGCCAAGAAACTATATTTATTGAATTATATGGTTAACTTATACACACATTTTAAAAATATTTTGGCTCTACAGGGCGCACTAAAAATACGAGGAGAGCATTAATTTGAATATTTTTAAATAAAACATCCTGTGTACGAATAGTTTTTCCAACTTAACGTATAATTTTGAAAAATTTTTTCAAGGGCTTCATATACCTTAACTTAATAGTTTTGGAAATAATCGTGTTTAAAAAAAGTCACATTTTCAAACATCCGTTCAATCTTAAATACCGTTCTTAATTTTGCGAGAAATAAATTCAAATTTATTGTCAAGAAAGACTAGAGCTAAGTAAAGACTATTTCTACTAAATATTTGCAATAAAAGCTATAGGGTGTTCAATACATTTATACTTAATACTTTTCACTTTTTTCAAATGGCACACACTGTATTTTTTATTTTATAAACTGATAAAAACCATAGAATTTTAACCAATATGTCTTTTACCTACTCCTAATAGTTTTTGGGATATTTTGATTTATTTACTTTTTCTTATTCTTTTTGTCGAATTTTCCTTCTATAAAACACACTAGAGAGAGAGAATTTTGTTTTAGTTGTGTCGGTATCTATGACCATTTGGCGCCTTCAGTGTATTTTACCAACTTTCGCTTTATGTTAGCGAAACTATTTATTTTGTGTATGTAAATGAGATGTTAAATTGTGTTATACAAAACACACCAATAAACACTTTCTAAAGAAATATAATGGAAAGCAACAATTTTAAAATATCGCTGCAATGTAGTTAAGTAATCAATATTACAGCAAAATAAAACATTTTAAAATCCATTTATCATAAAAGATAATTTAATTACTTATTAGCAGGTAATAATGAACTGCTTGCTCGAATACATGCCACCCGCCCAAATGTACGTATTCAGTCTTTTTCTTACATCTTTCCAGACAATATTAGTGTCGTAATTGTTCCTTATAACTTCCGCGGATGTTAGTGGATTAACAAACAATTATATAACCACACAGGAAGAAATCTAACGGAGTAATGTCGCAACACCTTGGTGGCTCTCAAATAAAACATCCACGCCTAATCCATTTCTGCAGTCTGCGTTGGTCGAAAAACGCACGAACTTCACAATGATGGTGTGGAGACGCATCATCTTGATGCAAACACATACAGTTCCTTTTGCAAAAAGTTTAGATAACTATTGCCATTTATTGGTTCAACAAAAAGTAGGCCTCAATGATTCTATTATGACAAATAACGCAACAAATATTAATTCTGTCTCACAATATAGCATGTTATGCCTATTTACGGATCCATTACTTCTAAAAGTAGCCTAGGATTTAATTCAATCTGCGTATTTATCGTATGGCAAAACTTTACAGGCCTTTTAAAATTCTTGGTATAATTCGATGTAATATTGGCTGGATTCTTTTGAATAAATTATCACTGATCAAAGTGAACAAAGTGAAACTGATAACTTCATGTTCTTTTGAATATGCATTTACTTGTCATTGGGTCGAAGTGATCATGATTACTTCAAGTGACAGAACTAAAAGTGATAATTACTCAAAAGAATATACCTATTGATGATGTTTATATTTTTTGATGGTTGATTCTGAAATTTCGCACAATGCAGCTAAATGACAATTTCTAGTTTTTTCATTAGAAGCATTTCTGATGACTACGTTTTGGCACAGATTATTATAGCTAACGCTACCTATTATAATCTTTGGTTTTGGATAATAATCGACATATCCAGAAGAATCGAATTTTTCCATTAAGCTTAGAACAGTAGGGGAATTAGGTAGATGTTGACCAGGAAACTTCGTTTTATAAATTCTTTAAAAAAGACACTTTTTTCGGCGTCTCCTAATACACAAATTATATCTATTAAGTAATTCTTCGGAAAACTGATTTTAAAATATAAGATAAATGCAATAAAACTAAGCAACACTATATGGAAATCAGAACAAGCGATTGCGGATGTAAATTTGACACTTAGAGCCATATTCACTAAGAAGTTTAAGACTCAGATCTGATCTAGTTGGCATAGAAGCCAAGTGTTCTCATTCACCATTTTCAAAGCTCACTGGTCGGAGTCTATGAGCGAACTCGATGCCGTAGACATTGTACAAAAATTTAGTGTTTTAGGTCAAAAATTTATAAATTTTATGGTTAATCCAGATATATCGTTTATCTCGTTTGTATGTCCATAGACCTTCGCCTGCAGTAAAAAAAGTATAATTGCAATTTTTTAGTTATTTGAAATTTTCAGCTACAACTTTTGGCGATTTTTATACGATGATATGGTCGCTTGCCCGCGCTGCTTAATTCTGTTATCTTTATATAGTTTTTTTTTGTTCAAACACCACACTACATATGTTACATAAAAATATTTTATGAGATCTTCTTACCGACTGCAAACTGATCCATTAAAATTATGAAAATCTTTTCAGATGCATGTGTTACCAATCTATATATATATATATATATATATATATATATATATATATATATATATATATATATATATATAATTTTAAACATGCACTCGAGTGCTAAAAATGCTTGCTGCAAACCTCTAATAGTATTCTTAAACCGTGAATTTATTAGTTTGGTTTAGACTAAACCAATTGGCGCTCAAAAGATTTCTAACCGGTTAAAAAAAATTTCGCAGTAATTAGTAATAGTCACTTTATGTTTAATTGGGTTAAAGCAAGAAAAAGCAATGCAAAATATACGATTAAAACTAATATTTATATGAATGAAAGTTTCATAATATTTTTATATTAACTTCTTCTTCGTCAAGGCTGCAGTTGCACAAACATATTAATTCATTGATAACTAAAATCTTTTCATGAATTGCCTAAACCGAACAGTGTTGTAAACAATTAAGATTTTTAACTACCTGGGGCTCTTTGCTAATGGATATGAGTCATGTCATAAATTTGGATTTCAAAACAAGTTTATTTGTATAAGGTCAAAACAAAAATGTTGCAAATTTAGGTGGCTACACTTTAGGGGACAACTAGACCACTACGATTATTTTGTAGGTTGCCTCGAAATCTGGGAAATGAAAAATATTAAAAAAAAATTAATATGGAAACTAAATTAAAAATATTTGATAATTTGGTTGAACTCATAAGAGTAAATAATTTTTTTTTCAATAATTAAAAATGGTAACTTAAAAATTACAAGTTGTAGATTGACTGAAATATTTAAACATATATATATATATATATATATATATATATATATATATATATATATATATATATATATTAAAAAGAGGAATCTTTGATAAGCACAGTGACCAACTAGACTTTAAAATTATGAAAATTAGTTGTTGGATCAATATTTTGGTTGGTCATCAATCTGTTCATCCTATTTTCATCGTTATCGAAGAATTTAAGCGTTAGTAAAGAGCATTTTCCCCCTTCAGCCATAAAGATTTATTTGAGAGTCATCAGACCAAATTTCGTAACTTAGTACAGTTTTGGTAACAAGAAACGTGTCTTCAGTCTTAAACTCCAGGTATCATTAGTAGTGGAAGTTCCTTCAAAATATTTAAAGTTCAGTCAGGTTAGAATAAAATGTACAAACAACAAGAAATCACATATATGATACTTTTTTATTACATTTTTAGAATGAAGTAGGCAACTCTAATATAAATAAATAATAATAAATAAATAAATATATATATTGGATTAGCAGTCGTCGAGAAAGCATCACTTGAAAATGCCAGCTGAGATGTTGGCGAAACGTCGTGAAAATTTTTCTATTGACGAATGGATTGAAAACCACAAATATGAAATACTGTGTGAATAAGTGTTATTTGTTTATAATCTACATTTCAATATGTACTAAATGAAGTGTAAAGATACAAAAGTGGTTAATACATATTAAAGAAAAAATTTGATTAAGATTGTACCTCCTCAACTATCGGTCAAGACTTCCCCTCCATATGTATATATATATATATATATATATATATATATATATATATATATATATGTATATATATATATATATATATATATATATATGTATATATATATATATATATATATATATATATATATATGCTTTTCTGAAGTATCCGTTTTTGCATCTATATACCTATTTATAGCTACATAACTGTTGGTCTCTAAGGAGATTCAGAAATTTGGTGAATAGGAACTCAAAAGAATCGTACTCCATGCGATGTTTGAAATATCGCCGACATTTTTTTTATTTTAATGGAAAAGAAAATTAGCTAAACAGTGTCAACAACTGGTATGTTGCAAAAGTAATTTTATTTAAAAAATATAATCCAATAACATTAAACATTCAATATAACTGGGACATTAATGCCTTAAACTCATTTATGTGGCTTAAATAAATATTATATACATCATCTAACTGTAAATAAAGGTAGGATGATTACAAATGGGCGAGACGGATAAAAAAAAACATGAACAAAAGTTAGTAATTTTGAGTATAACTTTGGGTGACAATTTCCTTTTTTAACAAAACAAAACAAATCTGAAATTGGCTTGTAATTTTTTGTTCAGTTTAAAAAATAGCATCAGCCTTCAGTGACATCGATAAGAAGTTTATCATTTAAATCAACAGTACTTTCGGTATGTCAATGAGATTGATTTCTGCAATAAGTGTTTTTAAGGCTCTATTTTAAGGCTTCTTTGGAGGCATTGACGACTCACCAGAGTACTTCTTTCTGTGACAACATTTTTGGACGCTTTTTCTAGTGGGAGGTGAAATGATTTAATTCTAAAGTGAATAAGTATATAATAATCGATTCGATCAAAATACGCTTAAAGTTTAATGAAAATCATATAATATATAATTTCAAAAATATACCAGTAGATGAGCTGACCTAACCGAAAATTTAATGGGTGAAAAATTAAAACAATAGATACAAATGTTATTTTAGTGGTTATTATTTAAACCACAGTTTATTTATATATAATGATAAAGGAGCTGTATGGAAATGGTAACTATTGTTAAGAAAATTTAAATACTGTTTTAAAGAGGGGCAAAACTACTAAAGATTTAATAAAATGATAAGTAAAGAGGGTTCTCACAACCTACAGAAGTGTTCAAGTGGGTCTGGTATCAAATGTTTGGGTTAGATTCCTTTATAATGGATTTTGTAACTTATTTTTTTATTGAATAAGTAATATTTACCCTATTTTTTCTACATCATTTAACTAGACGTGCTAACACATCACAAAAAATAGAACCCTTATATATTAGATTTAATTTTAAACTTACGAAAATAACCAAACTGGACATTAAGTAAGTATTCTGAGAAGAACAAAATATCAGTTATAAAAAAAGAGGAAAGTCATAAAAAGAGAAAGTAGGAATATCAAGGCCTCCAAAATAAGCATGGTAGTATCTCTGGTATTAATCCCACAGGAAATATTGTGACAGTTCTAAATTTTATTGATAATTATTCCTTGTTAATTAGGTTTAAAACTTGGGAGCCACAAATAACCAACGATGCTGAAAGCTCCTGAAGTGCATGTTAATTTAAAATTAATATTTAGTTACAATGGGTCGCTTAAAATTATATTTTACTGGCAATTAAAATGAAAAAGCTAAAATTAGTGAGCTTACTAGCAAAGGTTTTATGAAACGAATTAAGATTCCTATAAGGTATTCTTTAAAATTCAGTTTTTAAAGCAGGTAACTATAGTGACATCAGCCTGAAATGGATCGTAATATATGTGATAACTAATATAGAGTTGAACAATAAGTTATTACAGCGACTTTGCTAGACGTTGTCAAAACACTGGTAAATTTTGATAGCTGCTGAGATCTCGAAAAAGTATAATGTAACTAATTTTACGCCAATCTGAATAGTAGTAACAATGTAGCTTTTCTCGCTTCGATAAAAGAAACACTAGTGTATTCAACTTATTGTACACATTAAATGGTACCGATGTGATTGGGTTTTACTAGAAAAATATTAATAGGAACCTAACGTCAATCAAAAAAATACTAAGAACATAATTCTGCTTAACCAAGCAAGAAAACAGAAAACGCAAACACCAAAACATCGCCCTTTGGCAATACTCGAAGAATTCCGCTATTCCGTACACTGACAGCGGCCAACTATGAAAGGTAAAATATTCCGTTATTATAGACACTTACAATATACAAGAAAAAGTCAATTATGGCACATAAAAAGCAAACTAACAAATTACCATCGTTTAGAGGCGATTTGAATCGCGCGCGCACCACGTTGCGCTGTTCAACTGTTCGACAATCGGCGGACAACTGAAGTTAGCCTGCTTGGAAGAAAGAACAACAGCGGCAGATATGGGCGGCAGTGTGACCACATATGGGACAAACGTGTGACCAAGGTGGGTCGAATGGTAGTTGTGGGCTGCGGGGATTGCGAGAAGGTAGGCTAGGCAGATTTGTTTTTTTTAGAGTCAATATTATTTTTGCTCTATGTATTTCAAAAAATTATGCTATTGTTTGCATAAATAAGGTTTTAATATTTGTAATTTTAATAACACAGAAAACTTTATATATGATTCACTGACCATTTTTGTTCCTCATGAAAACAAGAATAAAAATCTTATCTATATTATTGAATATCATAAAATATGAACGTGGTTACCCAAGTTGGTTATTAAAATCACTAAAAGTTAAAAACAACTCTATAAATTTCCATCTCTAATTGCAATTTTTGAAGTACTATTTGTGGTTGTTTCTCTGATGCCGATATTCGTCTAATTAAAAGATGTTTTCCAACAAAGCATGCCTGACTTATAATCGTTTAAGATTTTTTCAAGATAATTTTAAATGAATCACCAGTGACTTTCATTAATTTATAAAACGGATCATCAATTGTCATATAATTCTTAACTTTGTTTTGAACTTTAGTAGAAAATTTGCTATAACTGCGTCCATTTTATCAAACTGTCCCTTTGAACGTATTGAAGCCATCTACAAGCCCAGCCTAGTAACACATATGTATGATGTCAATATCACAACGTCCAGCGTTACAACTAGTTTTAAACCCAGCGGCGAAATTAAACTGGTAATTGAGCTGTGAAACAAGCGTCGTGTGAGACACGCTTTAAGTAGGTAGGTATGTATGTTTATACCTACAGTAGTAAGTTATAGGTAGATTTTTTAAATCTAGTTTTTATTCATAAATTTGGCGTCAACTTCAAAAATTTCACTTACAGATAAAAATTTTGAGTTATTTTTCGCTTTTTAGCACTCTATTTAAACAAGGCCCAATTTTCTTTTTTTTTAAATTTTTGTGTACACTTAAGCAAAGAAACATTTTTTTATTTCGAAAACACCTCAAATTTCAACTTTAAAAGAACTTGGACAAAGCAAAAATATAGATTGTCATACTAAATTCGCCATATTGAATTTAAATAAATTAATTTTAGAATCATACTATAGGTTCTTGCAAAAAACCTTAATACTTATTTTGGAAGAAATCGACGAATCCAAAATTTTTAGTCTACCATATTGGATCCGCAATATTTCATGTAGAAAAATTAATTTAGATTTATAAGCTAATTTTTGATAATATCAGATAATATTAATTTTTTATCGACCATATTGAATTTTACCGAACCAGCCAAAATTATATAATGACCAAATAAAAATCGTGACAGCAAAGTTTCAAATATATGATAAAAGGCACCAAAAGCATTAAGAATAAAATTACTTTGGTACTTCGCTAAAATCAGATATTTTCAATATCAACAATTAATGAAAAAAGGTCTTTTAACAGTGCAAGAAATAAATTAAACAGAATTATTACATTTTGGTTATACAGACGACTCCAGAATAGGAGTCTCAAAGCGTGGATTTTCAGTCCATCTACTATATATATCCACGGCTAACACTATTACATCCAACAGAAAGCTAGCTGATCTCGTTTTACGCGAGCGGCGAAGCCCCAAAAAATGCTTTAGTTTTCGAGGAACCCATAACTTTCTGGCAACCGACCAAATTTGGTACGAAATGAGTAAAAATCTGCATAAAGCCTCCCAAAAATTTTTTGGTTTGAAATGGAGGAACGTATAAAAAAAACAATAAAAATACGAAACATAATATACTATGGGTGTATCCAAATAAAAATAAGACCTGTCCAAATTCTTAATAGTAGTTGCAAACAAAACTGCGGATTTTTGAAAAACAAATTTCAAATGTTGGATTTTTTTTCCAAATTAAAAAGTTGTGTTACGAATTTTCGAAATTTCCATTTTGATTAATGTCACATTAAAGTTAAGTTTTGAGGAAAGTCTCAAATCTCTAGGTTTAACAATTAAAAAGTTATAACAATATTTATGTGTTGGGCGAGTGCGCCTGCAAATAGTAGCAAGCAGCGCGCTTCGAAAACGAGCTCATTTAAACGAGGAATCCATAATCGTTAGTAAATTAAAAATTTCTAGTGACGTTTATATAGTTTTTGATCGTTACGACGATAATCAACCGAATCTCAAACAAGAAGAGAGAAATCGAAGATATGGTGCAGGTAGGAACAATATCGATGTAAGAGAGAAGTGTCCAGATTTGAAAAAAGTACTGATCCTTTTAGGCTAACTAGTGAAGCAATTATTATAGATTTGCCTAATATAGATGTATTTTTACAATTATATGAAAAACTTCGAACGCTGTCAAAGAATATAGTTTTACCACTCCTCTGGTAGATCTACGGAGATATATACCAACACATGCTTTGGAGAAAAAACTTGGTTCATGTATCACTAGCTCACTGCTGTCTCTTCACGCTGTAAGTGGATGTGATACTACATTCAGTTACTTTTCGATTGAAAAGAAAAAATCATATTCAGCTTTAAGAAAAGGGTAACGAGGAGTTACAAAATTTCTCAAATTTTACAAATTTGTCGATAAACTGTATGAATTATTAGTTATTTTCTAGCTTCGGCATCAGACTCTTCGAAAAAACCGGAAGCGGATAGATATAGTGTAATTTTACTCAGATAATATTTAGCCATTTAAAAAAAAAATATGAATATTAACAAATTGCCCCTTCGATACCAGGATTAAAACAACATATTTTACGGTTTACATGACAAATTAATGAGTGGGATCAAGTCATTTCGGCAAAAATTATTTCATATGAAGTAACAGAATATGGATAGTGTCAGCAGGATAACAAATTATATCTGAATTATTTCGAAACAAATACTGCGATGGAATATTTGCAAAAATATTTTTGCTCTTGTAAAAGGAAAGATTCCTGTACAAATAGTGTTTGTTCATGTATGGAATCTGGATTAGATTGTGATATATGTACTTGTTCAAAGATATGTTGCAATAAAAATTGAATTCAGGATGAATAATATAAATGTGATGAATCTGAGTTAAATAACGATTTTTAAAAATGACAAACAAATATGTATGTTAGTTTTTAAGTAATGTGTAATATAATTTTTAATTATTAGGTTATAATACAGATGTTTCCTAATAATATAGATCTTCGATTATCTCTCATGAATTACATTTTTACCTTGACAACATTATTCGCTGAATTTAAATACGGTTAATTTGTTTAAGTATATGTCTACTTTAGCATGAGAAATTTTCATATTAATAAAAAACGCGGAAAAAAGTTATTCCGAGTTGAAATGCAATCAGCGCACAAAGTATCGGTCGAAAAAGAAAGTCCTCACCCAAAAAAAAAAACAGTGCCTCCCCATTCTAATTAAATTTTATTGAAAACAGGTGTGCAGATTTTTGCAATAAAACCAGATTTGGTCGGTTGCTAAAGAGTTACGGGTTCCTCGTTAAAATGAGCTCGTTTCCCAAGCGCGCCGATCGCCACTCTTATATATTGTTATAACTTTTCAGTCGTTACACTTAGAGATCTGAAACTTTTCTCAAAACTTCTTTAGTTATTGAACTTTAATTTGGCATTGGTCCAAATGTAAATTTTGAAGATTCGTAACTCAACTTTTTAATTTGAATAAAAATCCGACATATAGAACTTTTTTTTTTCAAAAATCCGCCATTTCGTTTGTAATCAATATTAAGAGTTCGGACAGGTCTTTTTTTCGGAATCGCCCATAGTAAATTGCGTCAAAATTTCAAATCGAAATATCCAAACCGAGCCAAGAAATCGCGAGTTAAATTTAAAATTTCATTAAATTTGAAAAATTAAATATTTTGCATTTTCATTGTCTTTTTATATGTTCCCCCACTACAAAATAAAAAATTTTTGCGAGAATAAGTACCGATTTTTACTACAAATATTTTGGTACTAAATTTGGTTGCTTGACAATGAGTTATGGGTTTATGCCATAATTTTGGGGGTTTGCTGCTCGCCTGTTTGAATATGCGAAGGAATAAGTCTCAATTGTCACACGAAGGATTTCCTATCGCCAAGTAGAATTGAAATGTCAAGTGATTTCAGCCTAATGTAAAGTTGAATGACTTTTAAAATAATTATGTGCCAAAATTTCTATGTGTAGTAACAAAATTTGAAATATTACATATCGACATAAGGTTTATTTGTTTAACACTAAGACTAAAACCAAGTAATCATCGATTATCATTAAATATTAAAGATATTTATTTAGAAGACACCTAAAATAAAACTTAACTCAAAAACTCGGGTTTTTAGTCCCTTTTTATTGAGATTTAGGGTAGTTATACAAAAAATTTAGATGACAAAACTTTTCTGATTATTTTCAATGTGGCAAATATCTCTCCTGGAGAAAATTTAAATGAACAACAATTTGCTGAGCGAAATAATTCATGTTAAAACAGGTATCAGTAATAGTCAGGGTTGTAGAATAATTAATTAGTCGTCAAAACAATATTCGCTTAAAAAAAAGTTGCCAAAAAAATTAGATCTAGTAGATCAGTTTTATTATTCAATATTATAATTTGTACGTAATCTGTCAACAAATAACCCTTATATGGTTAAATTAGGAATAAAAACCCAGAGATACAGTCTTGAAATTGGTGAGAGATTTGTCTCTCGAAAATAAATACAACTTTCTATTTTGGCCGGTTTGGTAATAAAAGAAAACGTTTTTTTTTATCCCTGCATTTTAAACGTTCAATCAAACCTTGCATGACTTGTCAGTTTAAATTCCTCTTTGCCATTTAGGCTAGTTATAAGGATAAACCATGTTAATGAGAGTAATGAAGCTTTAAAATCTTAACTTTGTATTGGTCACATTAATGTTATATATATATATATATATATATATATATATATATATATATATATATATATATATATATATATATATATATATATAAGGTTGTGATGTGCAACTATTCCTTGCACACCTTTAAAGCCAACAAATAAAATTTTCAGAACGCCATCGTATTTTGCTTTGCTTGTAAAAAAAATACCAGTTAAGATATTAGAATAATTAGTACCCCAACCACAAAAAATAATGGTCTGTAGCTGGGCACCAATCATTATTATCCCGGAACTCAAATTTATTTTAAGATGTCAAATCAAAAGTATATTCTTTTACGCAGCTCTTGGCCACTTTTATTAAATAAGTTATTAACAGGTTGTACACCGAAGAAATCAAGAAATTCACGGATTTTGTATTTGTAATACAAAATCCGTCAATTTCTTCACTTTTATTAAAGACAATTTTTATTAAGTTTTTCTTTTATATAAAATTTATGACAAAAAGTTTTTTTCTACTAAATTACATTATTTAGGATCAGGTTTTCTTCCCTGCGATACTAATGACAGTTGAATTATCATACTTACAAATGAAAGTAAATTGAAATTTAAAGTATTTCTTGGGGCAAGAGATCGTCCATATAATTTTAAATCAACAATGTATGTCCGTACAACCGAGAATTTTCTATTATACATATATGTATATATATATATATATATATATATATATATATATATATATATATATATATATATATATATATATGTTTATGCGGCTTTCACGGATTCCTGCGTGTAAGATGCAATAGCAGTGAATATATCCACATTATGCCGTTGTAGTACTGAAATCACATTCAGCAAACGTACAAATATATGCAGCTCCGTATATGAATGAAATAAAATGCGAACAGTAAATGCAAACTGCGTTCCAACCATATCCTTTCCATGTTAGAGATTGCACAGTTCGAACAAATTGCTAAGGAACACAATTTATCCTATTTCACCACCATCGAGAGGATGGCCTACCTGTGCCACCATACCGAGAAGAAAGTCAAAACTTACCCTCCCCGCCACAGTGATACGCCATCCGGCGGGAGGTCGGCGAAGCCGCGTTCAGTATTTGCATGCTTCCTTCCGATCTGTCCTTTGTACAGCCAGGTGCGTGTTGGTACCCTGATGAGTCTAGTAGAGACGAAACATGTACCTCTGCCGTTTTACTGTGGAGGGGAGGGTAAGTTTTGACTTTCTTCTCGGTATGGTGGTACAGGTAGGCCATCATCTCGATGGTGGTGAAATAGGATAAATTGTGTTCCTTAGCAATTTGTTCGAACTGTGCAATCTCTAACATGGAAAGGACATGGTTGAAACGCAGTTTGCATTTACTGTTGCCACATTCGGAAATTTTCGTTTTATAAATTCCACGTCGCAATTTAAGTTGGAAGCGCAGACTGACTGACACTTCTGTTCTTGTAGATCTGCAAAACCATAGATAGTGAAGTTGTGCATGGTTTGCATAGACGATCGCATCGGCATTGGCGTAAACCTAATATCTGGCAACCTGAAATGTGTAACATTCCACTTAAGAATTTTTATGGTTCCGTAGGAACCCTCATAATTTCATAATGTCCGTTCGTCTCATAACTTCGTCATTATTTACTATTTTGTAATTAAATTGTCCTGATCCATGCTTTCTATTAACACATAAATGGACTTGTGGCGAAATAAAAGAAAAAATATCCCCCTATTGGAAAAAAAGGGAAGAAAAATTTTTTTTCATTTATCGGATTAAGTGGGGTATCATTGGATAGGCCTTCAAAAATACAAGCTTTTTTGAGTCGCTTCATTCGCGGAATATGAGCCTCTGAAGTGGCTTTTGAAATGTTCGCCTCCCCCCTCTCTAATTTTCTAAGGGCAAATTTTAAAAATTTGAAAAGCATTGGTATAATAGTACTTACGGTCACTAAGGTAATTTATGAAATACAAAAAAATAGTTAAAAATTTAAGTTTGTCTTTTTTGTGCATCCGAACGAGTACAGTACCATTGAATAGGTGTTCAAAAAGGCGATTAAATATGTTATATAATGGTTTTTTATTTATTTGTCATTCCCGAAATTACTCTAATAATGCTTTGTCGCCCTACTTTAGGAGTGTAAATTTTGATGAACGCGCCCCGGAGAAGACAATTTTTTTTTGTTATGAGGGGGGGCAGATCGCAGGGGGCCCTTGTTATGAAAGCGCGTTACTTCAATGAGTTTATTTTCATACTTCTATGGGGTTTGATAGCGCACTAAGTATATGTTTCTTTATTTTTTAGCGTAGTTTTCTTTTAGTACTTTGTATTTAATTTGAAGTTTATATTACAGTTTATTTAAACATAATATCGATTTATATTATAAGCAAAAGAAAGCTGGCCGAATAGAAAATTTTAATTCCATCGCAACTAGATCGAATTTAAGTCTTAAGCCTTCTTAATGAACTTGGGTATTTGTTTTTTTTATTAAGTTCCGTCTTAATTCGCTTTAGACATTAATCTGAAATTTTACTTACTTCGCTTTAGTTTTCCAACAGTGAACTTTAAAAATGTGAGAAAAAATTCGTTATCGCTCCTATTTCCCCAAAAATAACATCAAGTCGTTTTAATCCCATTTAAATTCACAATATGCGAAATTATATATATATATATATATATATATATATATATATATATATATATATATATATATATATATATATATATATATATATATATATATATATATATATATATAACTTATAGTTGCCATATACTTTTTTAATATCTTATATACTATGCTGTAGAAAACTGTGGTCATCTAGTGAACGTTTAAAAACCTATAGACTACGAATTTAAAGATTTTTTCTAAAAATTTGTTATTTTGGAACTACATATCTATATCTAATATATAATAATAACTGTGATCAACGGTATACATTACACAACATTATAATTGGAAAATTCTCAATCTATTTAATAAAAATTTAAATAATGAAATAATAAATATGGATTTGATACACCCAGTGACCCGATAGTCAATCTAGTGTAAAATTATTACACCATTTATCAATTAAGTTTGATATTAAAAAAACATAATAAGATAATAATAATAATTACATTTTTAATCCTGGGTTAAAGCTATGGTATTTTTTGAGAAATTCCTATCAAACATTTTTTAATAAAATATTTAATAATACCATCATAATATTGAAATTCATGCCCCTTTATTTCAGATATTATTAAAATATGATAAATGATATAAATCTGAACTATATTTACACCACCATATTTTCACGAGACTTGTTTACTTAATACAGCTTACGTTTTGTGGCATAAATATTTTTTCTTTTACCTTTTAGAAGCTCATACTATTGATATTTAAATGCTCAAAAAGCAGACTGAATCAAATTACATATAATTAAATTCTTGCTACTGTACATTATTATGTTGTTCAACTTTTACCCAAGTTTAATACAAATAGGATTACTAGTAACTAAGCTAGAATGGTATAGAGGTCGGTACCGGTTTTTGGGAGCTTTTATAACAAACTTTATCTCTTCTCAGCGAGAGAATAAGATTCCTTCTTCAATACAGACTACTAAAAATATTAAACTTAGGATATATCTTATAATATTTAGAAATTATTAAAGTATAAGGAAAAAAAATGTTTTGTCTCACTCAGCTTAAAATTAAATTGTGTTTTTGGGTGTAAAATTTAGTCTTAGGACTAAGGACAAATACTTAAAAAGTCCCAGCCAGATTCACTAAAAAGTTTTAAGACTTGGACCCGATTTCGTTACAATGGGAGTTAGATCTTTTAGTCGGCCAGTTTTGATTTGCTAATGATATTATCATAATTTATGTCACATATGTCAATAAATAAATACTTATAAAGGGATATTAAGGATAAGAACGTAGTGACTAAGCCCTTAAATATGTAAGAGAAATAGTTGTATCCAGAAAATAATTAAAATTCTACATTTTTGTCGGTTCGATAATAAAAGAAAATAATTTTTGGAAAGTTATTAGTTTGCCTGAAGTGAAAATATAAAAGTTTTTGTATATTTCTTCAAATACCCTTAACAGCACACTGGTGATTTTTTTGAATATTTTTTTAGACTTCAACCGTTACTTTCGTAAATTAGTTTAAAACAAAACCAGATCTGCTTATTATTTGCTTATTTTTGTAAGCTGGAAATCTATTGCACTGGCAATAGGCAAAATGGTATATTATTTTCGTATATATGGAGGGCCGGTAAAAACGAGACATTTTTTTCTTTAACTTCAGGCTGTAAAGCCAGAAGTTTGATTTAAACGTGATGAAATGTAAGAGACAAGTTGATAAATAATTACAAATTGAAAGCTCTTTTTAGTATTATAATTAAATCACTATAAAAATAGTCGAAATAAAGTATCAATGCGTGCGTCATTCTGCTTAATTATGTATGAGCATGAGTTAATTTACCTTTGTAGTTATTATATACGCAGTTGGTCGTTTCCTAATAAAATTTAATATTCTTATTAGTTTTTCTATATTTAATTCAAGCGTTCTTATTGTAATAATTTTTTGTTTTCCTATATCTAACTTCGATTAAACTGGGAGAATACTTGCACGATAAGACTGAAAATATGCCACAGGCAGATGGTAATGACTTTTCAGAAGCCATAATTCCGACGCAACGAAATTAGGTTGATTTTAAAAAATATATGTGAAATAAATTATCTATCATTTTTCAAAGACAAAAGGATTTTTGGTTTCATTTTAATCTTCCTTTTTTCTAATTAGAATGTATTTTGTTTATTTTAAAAGCAATTTTTAAACTCTTGGAACGCATCCGATAACGTACGATATTTATGATAAGCGTAACACTGCAATAGCAAGAGTAGATTGGAATTTAAAAACTATCTGAGATATGTACTCTCAAGAAATTAACACTTTGGATCTTAGTTTATATTAATATAAAGAAATAAGGCAGTAGAAGATATGAAACATTAACTTTTTTCTCAATATTTACACTAAGGTTATATTTTATTAACAGACTTTTACATTTATTGATAACAGCAAATTTATTATTTATATCACTATTATAACAAGTACATGTAGTCAGTAAGGACAACAAACCATGGTTTCAATTGTTTTTTTGTTATTTTTTATGCGAATTTGATATTATGCAAAAATATTTTTAGACCTCTGTAAGGCTCACATTTCTAGGTTATCTAGACCCATATAAATAGGAATATATGGCTTGATTATTGAAGAAATTTCTTCTTTATATGAACCGCGATATCAGTGGTAACGAATTAGTCGACACTTAAAAGACAAATAACTAATTAAGGTAAATATACTTCTCGTATTATAAATTATTTACGACAATTTAAATATTCAAATATTTACTAAGATAAAAATTTCAAAATACCAGGCACGAGTCTCAAAATACTTATCTTTTCCGTTTCATCAATATTAATGTTTGTGAGAATCCATGAACAATAAATAGTAAATAAAACATTAATATATGAAATGGATTTAGACGATTCAAATATTATTTATTTTTCAATTTGTTTCCTGAAGCGTTTTTGCGGACCTCGTGATATACAAAAAAAAATAGTATACTACTTTGTCTATAGTCAGACTAAAATAAATTAGCACAAAATAAGCAAGTTTGGAAATATTTTAAATTTGTTTACAGAAATAACTGCTGTGGGGAGTATTTAGTTTAGCACACAACAAGAAAACATTCACTTCACGCAAACTAATAGATTTTCAACAAGAGAAAAATTTTTATCGCATATCTCCAATTTTCGAAACCACAGAAATTTGTTTATATTTGTTTCAAAATACCTAAAATAGAGTCATTTTTTATGCTCACTGAATTGGCATATTATCATACGTAATTCACAATTTTCAAACAAATTGCACAGAATCACCATGTTTACTTATTTGATCTTTCCAGAAACATTCCACGATAGATCTCAAAATTTTTATCGAAACTTTCAAAAAGTTTTTTGTTAATCTTGAAGTGTTTAAGATGCTTAGTCTGTAACTTACATGGTCTAAGTTCACATTAAAATGTTTTAATTGACAAGTGCAACAGCAGTTAAGTTTTGAAAATTGTGTTTTTTAAGAGAATATTCTTCTGATCGATCTGAAGCTACGAGAACTAACAGCAGCTTAGAGATTCTATTAAAAAAAAACATATAAAACGGTCTTAAAATGCAAGGTTTAACCACCACTAATTTCAGACCTGTTATCAATTTTGTACTATTTAGAAAAATGTGTTTTTTACTAAACGATACAATAATCCAAATCCTCACAATGACCGTAATAAAAATTTATTAATAGAAAATGTGCCTTTACTTTACATTTATAAAGGCCTATTTAAAAAGAACAAATTGTTGGAAAAAAAAATTTACTCTCAGATTCTACAAGCGGGAGAGCTTATAAAGTGCCCTGTTATTGTGATAATATCGTCGAAAATTAAAACGAAAATTATAGGATTTAAATTTAAATCTTAAAAAATAAATTAAATAGATAAAAATAAAATAATATTAAAAAAAAACATAAATAGCTTGTTCTGTACCAGATCTGTGCCATAATATTATATAAATTATGAAATATTTTACTAATAATGTAAACTTAGAGATTACATCGAGAGAAAAATAATAATAAAAATAATTAAGTATATATGTCATTAGTATATAAAGAGGAAAAGTAAGTTTGTATGTTCGTAAAAATATCAAGAACTACTATACCAATCATTACCATATTTTAACTGCAATTTTATTAGGTACTAACAGTTACCCGTTGCGGCTTCGCCGGCACTCAAGATCCTGGGAATTTTAAGAAAGAAGACCAATGGAATTTTAATAAACCTCATTCTTACGTGCCTTTTCGTGTATATGTTCCAGTAAAATACCCGTATTTAATAGCCTCAGCGCAAATAGATCAGATATACTTAACTACCTCATGTAATTTATCAACAATGCAATAAAATCAAAGTAATCAATTACAGTGTGAATATTTCGAAGCGCATTAATTGACGAAAATAATGCATCTTGAATCACGAAAATGGAATTATTCTAGCGTTTACGCAATTTACGCTGTATACCCGAAATTTTTGTGCCCAGCTACCTTTAAGGTGCGTATAAATATGGCGAGTCGAGCTCGAGTCGAGTATGCCTCGAGCTTCGAACGAGACTCTTTTGAAATTTTGCCGATTTCTATTGTTATCGAGGGCCATCGTCGGCAAATTTGAAATGAGGTAATAAATGCAGTTGGGTCACAAGAAGTCAATTTTTTTATAGTTCTATTGTTTTCGAGTAGCTCGACCGAGACTCGCAGCGATCCATTTTCTGTCGGTTTTTTGGTGCGAACTCAAAGGGTTTTTTTTTAATCTAGTGAGACGGGTTTATGACACGCTTTTTCGAAAAAATTTACTTTGCAGTGAGACTGATGACACGAGATTTTCTTATTTTTTTGTTAATTAAATGAAATTTATTTAGCACTTGGCCTTAATTGATTAAAAGTTGTTCATAAGTGAATATGGAGTGATCTCAAGAAAATAGATGGACCTGAAAACAATTCCAAAATTTGTGAGTTACAGACAAAAATTTTAGAGAAGAAAAGAAGTAAATGTGTGAAATGAAATTGCGTCAGAAAATTCGCAGAGACCAGCGAGAAGAAAATTTCGAGTGCGTCGGCCATATGGAAATGGGCCGCTGATAATATATTTTTCTTTTGGAAATGACTGGATAACGCAAGGGGTAGATATTGTATGTGTCTGAAGTATGTATTTGAGGAGAGAGTTGTATACTTAAAAGATAATTAGATTTAGAAGTATACATCTCAATTGGGCAATTAACAGTAATGACATTTTTAAGTATACTTCAGATGTGTATAAATGTAAGGCCTTGCTATGTTATTATCTTACAACTTTCAATGCTAGCTATTGAAAATTTCTACTTTTACTCCAAAACTTAGCGAATCTACAACTTATAGGTGAAGTAAGGAAAGGAAAAGTGGAACTGTGTGCTAGCCTGAATCGTACCCTAGAAGAAAAAATTATAAGAATGCTTCAAAAACATACTAAGAAGACACGTTAACGAATTAGAAAGTTTTTAGTTAGAAAATAAAAAGCAAGTCTCGATAAAGTTTTGAAAGTTATGAAACAAGAGTAGAATGTGAAAAACCAATCTGTAAAAAGTGCTAACAAAATGAATTTCTCGTAGGGAAAGTGAAAATAGAGGTGATACAGAGGAAATACTTTTAGAGAAAACGCTATCTGCGGGAAATTAGAAAATACCACAGGGAAGGCATGTGGATGTAATTTGTCTGAGTACAGGACACATAGTACAAGAAATGTATGAAGATAAGAATACAGCAATTTTTCGAGAAGCATTCTTAGAAAGGTTATCGACAGATTTAAAACCGCTCAGGGCCACCAACTCATTACAACTCATATTGGAGGAAATTTATGGGAGTTTTGCAGCAGTTTGAATCGAAATCTACCAAAGATTAACGTGAATAAATGACGCCGGATATCTTTCAAAGATATTTTTATCAAATGATACAATTGATTCAGGAGAGGTCAGTTGTAGATTTGGATAACGCCAGTTATCATTCTAGACTGGTGGAAAAGTTGCCAATAACATAGTTGAAAAAGCGATATTACAAATTGGTTATTAAAAAAATATATTTCCTTTATGAACGGTTTACTAAAGAAGGAACTTGTAAAAATTGCAAATTAGAAAGAAAGACAATTTAAGAAACATGTGATAGACGAATGGGCTGAAGAACTTGGAAATGTTGTGCTTCGAACACATTAATTAAAATCCATTAAACTTATATGGGCACAACTAATTCGTAACTCGGGATAACCCAAAATGTAAACTATAAGGAATACGTAAATTTCTTACATACATTAAAAAAATTATCAGCGAGGACTGGTGAAACGGCATTAACTATGTTATTAAAGAAAAACTTAATTGAAGTTCGCATCGATGCAGCCACACTCGCCGCGACAATCATCGCCACATAAACTAGTAAATAAACCGGTTAAATTTAGTTTTTTACTTTGAAATATTAAAGATAATTAGAAAATAACACTCCTGAAAAAAGTAGGTTCTTTTTTAGCAACCTGAAACCTACGTATAAGCTAATTTCGAGATTACTTAAGTAATATTTCGATAATAGGAAAAACTACCTCTTATTTATTTCGGAATATAATGATATAAGGAAAATATGATAATAAAAAAATTTCAGCCAATTTGACAGCATGAGGTATTGTAATAATGGCCAGTGAACGGGAAAACACAAACTCATGAAAAGGCTGATTTCCAAGATTTATTAATAGATCTTGTAAAAGTACAACAAAAAGGTATATTTTTTATTCATAAATATAGGAGATAATATGTAAATAAAATCACTTAAAAAATTAGATTTATTTCTAATGTCCCGGCACCACAGTTATGTTGAACCCTACATAAGCTGATTTCGGGATTCATTATTAAATATTTGGAAAATAAGAAAAAATTAACTACATTTCATTTCGGAATATAAAGAAAATAATCAAAACTTAAATATTTTTTTTCTTTACCCTTTATTGGTTTACAACGTCCAGATGCAATAAATCTCTTTTGCCGCCGGGCGGCGAAAAAGGGTTCGAACCGACAAAGATCAGTTCGTTGGAAGCTCGACTCGAGCTCGACTCGCCATATTTATACGCACCTTTAAGAAAGGAGAAAGGGAGATGGCAGGGGTTGTGAGGAATAGTTTTCGGAGGTTAATACATTACACCGCAATAATTAATTTACCTTTTTCGCTATTATTCTGCTGTTATTTAATGAAGTTTAAAATAGATCTATATGTTACAAAATAGTAAAAACACATTTTAACCCTTTTTAGCTTTATAATAAAGAAATTTCAATAAATGTAGAAATTGCTTTTTAGATAATCGTATGCACAATATGTGAGGCAAAAAATCACGTTCGTATCGACATTTTTTGAATAGAAAATTACTTTTTAATGAGCAATCGTAATACTGGACATCTTACTCCTTTTTCCCTTTTAAAATGTGAGTGGCGAAAAATCAAGTAGTTAGTTTTTAGATATTTTTATCAGCTATCTTTTGAAACCAAAATCGAGTCCATAACTCTATTTAATCAAGAGATATTGGTAAATTTATCCAACGAAAATTTACGTCTTTTCACCTTTTTGGTGTGGGAATTTTGGAAAATCCTTTCCTACATGGTGTTTTTCCCACAATTTCATGATTCTATCTTGAATAGTGTGGGCTGTGCACTGAGTTGTCAGTTAACGCCGCTTATAAATATAGATAGCGAAGTATCGTAGGTTATTTAAAGATAAAGAAATTATTTCTGGTCACTAGGTGGCGAGCCGCTCCAGCGGCGGCAGTTGAGTTAGCTCCTCTAGACCCTAAATATCGATCAATCATGCAGACAGAAAAATAGCGCGGAAGAAGCCGCGTCGGGGGATGCTAATCTATATTAGAATAGCAATTATTAATAAATACAGGAAAATTAAATTACGTCATCTTGACACATTTGTTCACACACACATACAAAAAGAAAAGCTTAGAAACGATTTCGGTGTAATCTACTAATTACGCATGCCCAATTGTGGTAAGCAAGGATGATTATTATCCTTTAACTAGGGCGCCACGTTGCTCTATCTTTTGACATTTTACGAGTGTTTTTGAGGTTTGTGTACGCTTTGATAAACCGAAAAATCGACAGTCTAGGTAGTTAATTGTATCGTATATTCTTCTATTTATTTGCCAAAAAAATTGGTGTTTAATCAGTCATCGCAGGGTCCATTTAATAAAAAAAAATACACTTTATTTTTCAATAAATACTATTGTGGTTAGCAAATATGTAAGAGCATATAAAATAAGGAATTCGAAATCAAACTCAATCCATAGCATATGCTAATAGTAGGCTTTATGGTAATCATACGGCATTTTTTCAGGCAAGTGTGAATTTTTGTATTAAATATGTCCAAAAGAAGTTAATTTAGATAAACAAACCAAATTACGGTAGTTTTTTAGAAAAACGATTAAATTCAATTATTTATACTATTTGTACATTTTCAATTATAAATAATGCCGGATCCAATATAACTCACAATTTTCAATTAAAAATAATAAAGCTTAATTTTTTTACGATTTCCAATATTTTGCAGAAATACAATTTCAAGTTGTTGAAATTAAATTATATACGTTTTTTAGCTAGGAAACGTTTCCAAAATACAGCACCTGGAGGCAATTTATACCTTTTAAGTTTCTTAATATTTTATTCTCATTTTTTAGTTTTCTTATAAGTAAGTTTATTAACTTTCGACATTTTAGCATGTTGTTGCACAACCCCACAAAAGAGGCTCATATGAAAGGTTGACGTTTCAGCATTAACACCTTGATACACAAGCAGACACAATTACAGTTTATAAGTTCTCGACAACCTTCCCATATATTTGGTTAGGTTAATTTGGAATCTAAAACGCTTATTTTTTATAACATACCCATTCAACTAGTAGAGGAATATTAGTTTGTAAATTACCATAATATTTACAGAAAGCGCATTTAATAAATTAGATTCTTTCAAATTATTTGATAAATTACGATACTCATAATTTTTCTTTGATCCACTTTACGCAAACTTGGATTTGCTAAATATGAATTCTTAGCTTAACATAATCAGCATTTTGACCAATCAAGTGTTTCTACGAAAGAAACTTTTATAATCATTACACAATTTATTCTTATGTGCTCTCTTGTGTTCGATAAAGTAAATAATATTGTTCGGAATGTTTGACTCTAGTTTTAAATAAATAGTACCTTGAAATTTTTAAATATTTTTGGAGTTTCATTCATCGTCTTGGCCTTCTAAAGAACATATGTAAGTACACCTACCTTTTTTGTTTATGATAATTAGTAATTTTCATAAATTAAAATATTTCGTTGAAAAATTGTTATACCTCAAAGTTCTTGGCATTACTAATAACCAATATAAAGCTTGAATTAAAATATTTCTTAATCCAAAATTGTGACCCCAAGTACCACTTAATACAATAATTTCTCAACAAAATGTTAAATTAAAATCGCATATTGGATCCGCCATACTAGATGTGAACATTTTGACATTCCTATTTCATATCGTAATCAACAATCCCAAAAACCGCCCGAGTACAATAGTTTGAACGGAATTATCGAACAAAGGATTAACAATTTAGTTTCTTCGTTTTTCTGTAAATGGCTGCCAATTTCTTAAAGTATTTGTACTTGGCACCATATCTAAAATGACTTAAGTTAGTGATATTCACACGTATACAAAATTTTACGTTTGCCTGACAAGTATAGTTTTAGAAATTATCAAACAATATTTATAAAAAAATTGAACTGACTTCTAAAACAGCACTAAATAGTGAAAAATATGAAATTGAAATTTTTGAAGTGAAGTCAAACTAATATCTGATGAAATGTGATTTACATAAAAAGATTGAGAAAACTTTATTGTAATGGCTTTCTTACCGTAGCTTGTATGTATCTCGTGTAAGGTTATTTGTTTCATTCAGTATTATGGTGCATACATCAAATATTTCAAAATCGTTATTTTTGACTTTTTAGTTCTTTTTTAGAAGTCGATTCAATTTTTTTACAAAAATTTAATTTTTCGATTTTTATTTTTGAATTGAGTTGAGTTTCTAAGGTCACAAAGAAGGATTCAAAGTTGCAGACGACACAATTCTTTGATTCTGAGAATTCTCCAAATAACAGTCGTGAATGAAATTGTACCAAACAAATATTTAATCTGCTATAGTAAATCCGCTATTTTGAATTTTAAGAAATTGATTTTAGATTCGAAACCAAGGTCCCCAAAACCTCCCAATACCGATATTGAAAGGACCTGAGACATGTAAATTTTATAGCCCTACATATTTTATTCTGCATATTAAATTGAAGAAATTAATTTAAAATCAGTAATATACGCCCCAAGAACACCCCAATACTAATATTTTGCAAAATCGGAATAAATTTAAACTTGTAGTCCCCTATATTTTACCTCCATATTAAATTGTAAGTTAATAACTTCAGATTTGAAATCTACTAGTCCGAAAATCACCTAATACCAATTTTGAAAAAAAAATGTGAATAACGTAAAATTTTCAACCCATCAGATTGAATCTACCATACTGAATTTCAAAAAAATAATTTCAAACTCTTAATCTAACCTTAATCTACATCCTCGTAATCCCCCCAGAACTAATTATGGGCATATACAAAAATATAAAATTTCATATTGCATCTGCCATATTGAATTTTTTAAAAATTATAAATTCGTTATTTACACTCTTAGAAATACCCAGTTCCAATTTTGAACCAAATCGAGAGAGAAATTTTTAGTCCACATGTTGGATTTGCCATACTGAATTTTTTAAAAATAATTTCAAAATCCGTAATTTACAGCCTCAAAAACTTCCTATACCAATTATTGACCCAATCCAGAGGTGTTAAATTTTTAGTCGGT
Organism: Diaprepes abbreviatus; assembly: GCA_034092305.1. Taxonomy (NCBI): domain Eukaryota; kingdom Metazoa; phylum Arthropoda; class Insecta; order Coleoptera; family Curculionidae; genus Diaprepes; species Diaprepes abbreviatus. Next base: position 2,866,922 of record JASJET010000032.1, read on the forward strand.
CATATTGGATCCGCCATTTCAATTCTTTTTAAGTAATTTTAAATTCGTGATATATACCTTTAAAAATTCCCTTATATCAATTTTGGACAAAAATGAGAAATGAAAAATTTTTAATCAGTTTAAAATAATTTTAGATTCGTTGTGTACTACCCAGGAAACTCCTCCATATCAATTTTAGAGAATATCGGACCAAATTCATTTTTTTGTCTGTCCCATCTTGGATTTTACTGAACCCATTTCGGACAATATAATATGGGAGTATCTCAGCAACTTCCTCAACATAATGTAAAACAATTTCATTCAAAGCAGTGCTACCGTTCCGAAGTAATCGATGTACATATATAAAAAAAATATAGAGCGGTCGAATTTAGAATCTCCTTCTTTTGGAAGTCGGTTAAAAAATAGAAAAATTATCGAGCTCATTCGCTCTTCTAAAAATAGGCCGTTATTTTTTTGCAGTGGTTCCGCTTGGCTCCATATTTAAAATGACTGATTTTGGTCATATTTACTCATATAGAATATATCACGCTTGCCTGAAAAAGTGCAGTATCGACCAAATTTTTTGACATAACAGATTCTAGTAATAGTGAGTTAGTCGTATGTCATTTGTGCTCAATATAGACATTATGACATTGCATTTCGTGTTTATTAATTTTACGTATTAAAAATTATGTTTAAAGATAATTCTGTCGATATTGTCGTCATATTTTGTATTATGAGAGACAAAGACCATCAATAAGACAGTCCGCATTATGAACAAAAATTATTATAACTTTTGTTTTTTAAAATATAAATATATTAAATTATCTTAATAATAGAATAATCTAATCTCAACCTAAAGTCAAGGAAGAAATTGAGACGAATCTTGAATATATTTTTTATATTTATACATATATTTTTTTATTTAATTATATTTATTATTACAGCTAAAATATTTCTAGAATGTATTAAACAAAATGTACGAGTCGCAACTTTGTAAATTATCACCTTCTAAAAATAATACAAGAGACCCAACGAATGAAGCTGAGAATGATACAAGAAGGAAAAAATTTAAAAATCTTGAAAACAACAAGAACTGTATGCATAAAATCAACACGTAACCTTATTTTATTGCTTATATGGGTATTTTGTAATTAATCTACCATATATTTTCAACTTTGAAACTTTAGAACAGCGGCTTTTAAATGTTCAGGTTTTATTTTTTGTAAAGAATCGACCGCCGCCATAATCACCAGAAATCTTCTGATAACTTAAAAATGGTCTTCCCGTCAGTTTTTACACATCTGGAATACCAACAGAATAGACTAGTTCCGATGATATAGCCTGCTATATTCGTTATTATGTTGTGGTTCATTTTCATTGAGAATCTATGTATATTAATGTCTAGCACCATTCATTACTTTATATTTACCGTGAATACTATTATCGAAAAGTAAAATTTTATTACTATAGGAAGCTTCCAATCACAAAAATGTAAAATTTATTATATGAAATCATTTTATATTTAGATTTCAATATAAACTTTACGAACGATGCTAGAAGTAAACACAAAACCATTTTTTTTTTTAAATTTAAATACAGACATGCTTTTGAGAAATCGGGTGATATAAAGGTAATTCACTCCCAAGTCTCCGTAATTTTTCTGGATAAGACATATATTGTCATGTAACTAACTGTTTATTTTCGTTTAGATACCGATCGATGACAAAGTTTCCTATTTCTCGCTATTTCGGAGTAGTTTGAGGTCTAGTGTCTTTCTGCTGTTCTTTCTCTTGGCCCTAGCAAGTCTCAGATTAATGCTTGCGCAAAGCGGATTATGATCTGACTCTATGTCAGCGCCTGGCAATGTTGTGACCCTGGTGATCGAATTTCAAAATCTGCGGTTGATTGTAATAAAATCAATCTGATTGCGAACGATGTGTTGCCCACCGTCTTGCGGTGATTTCCAGGTATATAATCGTCTGGGCGGTAATTTGTACCATGTATTTGTTATTACCAGATTGTTTTCCTCGCAGTATTGGATCAGTCTCTGTCCCCTGTCGTTCCTTTGTCCTAGACCGTAATCTCCTACTATAGGGTCCACCCTGCCTGCTCCCACCTTCGCGTTAAAATCTCCCAGCACCACATTTATTTCATGTGGTTTTGTAAGTTTTAGGGCTTGATCGAGTTGCCTATAAAATTCTTCGACTTCTTCGTCGGGTTTATCCGCCGTGGGAGCGTATATTTGGACTATGTTGATATTAGTCGGTTTGCCGCAAAGTTGAAGAAGAGCGACTCTTTCAGAGAGTGGTACAAAGTTTTTTACCGATTTTCGTAAATTTTCTTCTATCAAGATACCAACACCATGGCGATGGTTTCGGTCCGTTATATTACTGCCGGAGTAGTAAAGAACCTTACCATTTGATTGGACTACCCCATCACCGCTCCATCGAATCTCGCTGACCCCGAGAATGCCGATCTCCATTCTCTCCATTTCTTGAATCAAATTGTCAAGTTTTCCAGCTGCATGTAAAGTGCGCACGTTCCAAGTTGCTATTTTAATCTTCTTATCCAGTCGGAACCGGGGGATTCTTCGCACCTCCTGGCCATTTAAGGCCTGCCCGGGACTGGAGGCCATTTCATTGAGTTCTTCCAACATGATAAGAATTTGTACGGACGGATGTCCTGGGGAGATTAATGTGGTGGTTTCCCTCTTGCCTTCCGCATCGCAGTACCACAGCCTTTTAACTGTCTCAGTCTTGCCTGTGGAAGTCCATTCGTGAGCCGGTCCATGGGCATTCCACTTACGCCTCACGTCGGTATTGGTGGTCGCTGCTGCCCTCCACCAAGTTTAGCTATATCTAGCGATCCTCATCTAGTTTGGCCTGCAGGTCGATGCAGTTTCCAGGGTGTGGCGCGGGGAGCCATAGATGAGAACTGGGTGTCTTGTGGGGACCAGTTATCTCCAACCATCTGCCGATTATATCGTCAGATGCGACCGTTGGCGACAAAAGGTGTATATATGTTTTAATATTATTCAATTCATTAAAACTTTTTTCGTATTTTGCAGTTTTTGTAGCAATCGTTCTAAAAATTCGACATATATCACATATATTAGGGAAAGCGAATTTAATTTTTTTGGAAATTAAGAAAGAGTGTAAGAGGATGGGCTGGTAAGTTTCCTGCCTAACACATAAATGGCGCGATCAGGTCTGATTTCTTAATGACGTTCTATAGAACTATTCTTTACTAGCTTCTCTACACAATTACAGGTTAATAGATCGGTTAGTTGAAAGCTTTTGGAGCGTGAGGCATTTATTTTGGAAAAATAAAAAAAATTGGAAAAATGGGCGGTTATAGAATACTTCTATTTGAAAGGTTTAACACCGTGCGGGAAAAATTTTACATCGTTTTTTGGGAATGCGGAAGGTCTGTGCAAGACGGGTGCCGCATTTGCTAACAAATTAATGAACTAAAGTTTGAAATGTTTCCTCATCTGCCTTATTGGCCAGATTTAGCACCCAACGACTATTACCTTATTTGTTAAGGTAAAAAAATGGCTTGGTAGAAAACGATTTGAGAACAACAAGGCAGTTATTGATCCAGGGAACAGTTATATTGAGGAGATCGTAAAATCACATTATAAGAATGGATTAACTAAATTAGAATAACGGTATGAAAAATTTTAAAGTTTATATGGAGATTATATTGAAAAATAAAATCGTAAAATAAAAAAAAAAACAGTATTCTTTAATCTTTCGTTTCAACTTACATTCGTCATTTATTTCAATCATATACATATAGAATAAATACTGGTAATGACCCGTAAAAGCAATGAATGGAATATGATCCCACTCGTGGATAATAGCAATATTAAAATCGCATAAATTTATCTCATTCCCAAAGTTCCCTATGCGCAGAGGCTAATTGTTTTCATTTTATTGGGTATTTTAAATGACCTCTAGCATATTTATATATTTTTCACAAAAAATAGATTAATTTCAAATTCATATAAAATTTTGTTTTTCTAATATATGGCAAATAATAAAATTTGAATCAAAGGTCTTTAAATTTAAAGTATGATTTAATGATAATCACTATAACCTAGCATTTTGTTTAAAAAAATCCATACCGCCAAAACAATTTAAAATTACATAAATTTCGCTTTTTTATGGGCGACAGATATATTGAAGACACAAATAGCGCATTTCCGTCTTGCAGTTGCGGTCTAAAGACCTTAGGAACGAGGGGAGAGACTTATGGGGACTTATATACATCTGTTAATTAATGTTGAGACCGAAGATTGTTCAGAAAGCTCAGTATTTCTTTTATAAGTATATGATTTCGATAAATAAACTACAAAATGATTTATTTTCAGAAACCCCGAAACCCGTCACTTAAAGTTACTTATGGATTTGTAAAAAAAATTACTTTCAAACAATTCCATTAAATTAAATAACGTGCGTAAATATATTTTCAATTTCAATTTCAGTTTCAATTTATTCAATCAGTATCATGTTTTACAACACTTACATTCGTCAGTAAATAAAATAAAAAACACTACGAATACATTTATATTTAAAATCTTAATTACATACGTTACACATAGAGCTAGGTTTATCCTAATAAAAAATAAGGGATAATATCGTTGGGGTGAAAATACCATAGTTAAATATAGTTTCGAATAACAAATAATTTTCATTTGATTTTGTAGAGGCATCTTAATTAGAACTTGAGATATTGAAAAAAGTATTTGGGGGTAACTCACCCTCTTTTACTAGTTTATTTTGGGAAACTTCGAAAGATGTCAACTAGAGTTAATTATGGTATTTGTGAAAAAAAAGTAAATTTCATTTTGTTTTGTAAATATATCAATTAAAACTTGAGATTTAAGAAAAAATGTATTTGGGGGTGGCTCACCCTCTTTTACTAGTTATTTTTAGAAACTCCGAGACCTCTCAAATTAAGTTACTTATGGTATTTGTGAAAAAAATATTTTTAAACAGTTATATTAAATATCGTAATTTTTTAGAATTAAATCACGTGCGCGGTTTATTCTTATAAAAAATAAGGGATGATATCCTTGGGGTTAAAAAAACATAGTTTAACATCATTTCGTAAAGATATTTCACTTAGAATCTGAGAGATTTCAAAAATACTGTTTTCGGGGGTGAACTTTAGGGGCGTTTTTCACACTGTTAAAATGAATCTCCGCAGATAAAAAAAAATACGTATCTCCTATTTTGGTACCCTCTACAACATATTGAAGTTTAATTAAAATCGGAGCCGGAGACTTGTCCCTTCCTTGTTAGTGATATTTAATCTAATTATAACTATCCAGTTTAAAAATTTACATTTTCAATATTATTTTTTTAAAATGACCCGATAAAATAAGATGGACCATAGTTACTTTGATAATATGTTTTTCATTTTTAAAGAAGAATTTAAAAATAAATGTCATTTAGCAATATTATTCAATTTATAGCTACTATTTTTAAATCTGACATAAAAAATACCACTAAACCAATAAAAATAAGGATCCAAAATCATTACTACGGAGATCAAACCAAATATAGAATTACGCTTGTTTTCACAAACCACACAGTAGGTGTAAAACTTTAAGTATGTTAGCCTAATGTTTTTGTTGGTATTTAAAATTCACAAGTAGGAGTTATTGCTGGTAAATAACCTGATTAAAAATGGTCAAAAGTGGTCTTTACGTTATTTATGGTATGACATTGTTTTTCACGGCTAACAAATATTATATGACGCGAATAAATGTCTTCATTCATTTGTATGAAACTTAGCCGACTTTACGAAATCGCTTTCATTAAATGTAGTCATTCATAATTTCTGTCGTGTTTCAGAAAAAATCATTGGTTGTCATATTAAACGTGCAATATCAATGGTATGATAATTTTTGGTAAAGTCAGCTTAGTACGCCCATTAAAACAATTTTCATGAATACAGCTTCAATATACAAATTGTACTAAAAGTGTGAAAAAGACACTAAGTAATTTTTTGGAATGAAACATTTTGTCATATTTGAATGCTAATTAAAATGAATGGTTTTTCCAGAAATTGGTTTATTACCAGGGATAACCTAATATAGTAACAATTAAGAAGAATTAACTCACGTTTATTTTTAACTAGATCTATTATCTGTGGTTTCTGAATATTGCTTTAACTTAAACTTCGCTACAAACAATTTTTATACTATACTTTTTTTTTTAATTCTACTTACAATTCTGTAAAAAAATATATGACAAACTCTAACAGTTTTTGAGACATTGCCTTTTTTAAATGACATTATTTACAATTTACCGACTACAGCATTTGAACGGTAAAATTTGACAACAAAAACTTGCACATTTCTAGTTTATTTTTATTCAAATTGCAAATTACTAATGATAGAGACTAACAATTTCGAACTTTCGGTTGAGCCGGAAGTCTACGATTTGTAACATAAGTATACATACCACAAAAAATTAAATTTCTCTCGTTTCCTACATATTTTTTGTATACAACTTATGGTAATACTGTTTAACAGATTTAATGACAAGTCTTCAAATGTTATTGCGACCAGGGTGGCAATGTTTGACTAAATTTATTATTAGAAAAAAAATGCCGCTTTTGCTTCTTACGAGCGTCAATTTACGTGTGAAAAAGATTACAAAAGAAATTTAATAAAATGACATAAAATATTTAAAGCCTCTGAGTTTGATCGTATCTTGTCACTGTAATTTGCAGTAAAATTAAAATATTTCAATTCCCCTTTATAATAACCTAGCAAAAATATCGTGTGCTAGTTTATCCGAAATTAATATCAAGTATTAAGATTTTGGATTTGTGACTATCATTTTCCTTTTGTCTTTGGGTAAACCGAAAATAGCCATTTTAATTTACAGCAATAAAAACTGGAATAGAAATGTGTAAATCATGTCACTTCGAATGGACCTAAACCTTCGAATATACCCCTGTAGAATTAGCATAACGTCCGAAATAGAACCCGGTTGTTTGAACGCTGAATAACGTAATAATATTTTTATTTATATTTGAAAAAGTGTTGATAAACAGTACATATTTTATTTCTTGGTACACACATACCGATTTTATGCTATCCTTTTCTAATTGCATTATTTAAACGAGTATCATATGACAATAGGTACGTCAATTTTCAGTATGAATTTATAGTTGCCTAAATTACTATTATTGTTATTTTCAATACGTAATCAATATCTAACAATATTTACCAATAAAAATAAGTTTTTAAATCCTCTTTTCGTTAATATTAATTGCAAATTGAAAAGAGTCACGACAAGCAATTAAACTAAAAGAAAATATAAGTAAACATGTTTATGTCTGTCAAACATCAAAAAAGCCGCTCCCGCACCGACCATAAACAGCCTTCAAAAAAATCTATTGTTTAAATCTATGGGGTATGATCGAAGACCTAAACTAATATGGAGCATAAGATCTTGAGTAAAATCCATAGATAATATTATGTGACATTTCTAAATATATACATATACATTGTGTCCCAAATTGGAGATGGAGATATTCCGATAATGGAAGTTATAAAACATATAAATATAAAATGCTTTAGAAATTCTGTTTGTAACTTGGTGGTTTTTGATTAACTTTAATTGGTACGATTAAGTTTAATTATTTATGAAATATAAGAAAAAATATGCAATATAACTTAATTTTCGATGTTTATATATATTTCATATAATTCAAAGGCAGACGTGCAACAATATTGCAAAAAAGCTAATAATGCTTATAACTGCACCGAAACTCTAACATAGTTCATGTTCTACACGCATTTGACTAGCTTTTATTATTGTTTAAGTTTAGATGCGCATTTCATAATTCATTCCCTAACTTTAAGGGGAACTAGTACAATAAATAAATTATACTTATTTATTTTTCCAGTTTAATATCTTACGGGCATTTACGAAGATTTTACTAAATCTAATTTTTGTTTAAATCCTAAATTTGTAGAATGTAAATAGAATTATTATGTTCATTTATTAGTTGCGAGATATATTCTGTTGTGCTTTAAAATATTTCATTTCATGTTATGCTTTAAAATATTTCATTTCATGTTATGCTTTCGATATCGTTAATGAAGATAAGTTATTCAAAAAACTTCATTTGTTTTTTACTAAGCTTAATATTTTGATCTCCTTGCGTTTCAATATTTTATTACGCAATGTTGCCAAATTTATATGAACCACAAAATTTTGTTTCTTCTTTTATTAAAGTAAATGTCTCATAGAAGTGTGGTACATCGTTGCAAATTTCAAATAAACATGCAATTCTAATTTTTATTGTAGCACAAAAGAATTACGTTTCTCTGTTTTTATTTTTCTTCTTGAAGCTCAATATTTAAAAAGCTACAAATTAATGGTGTTACATTACCATAGCATAAAGTACAACAGTTTTTAGTTGCCAGAAATCATATTAGACAAATAGATTATAGATATGAAATTCTGTAGTTTTGGGGTTAAGAATTTTTAAAATACCTTTCTAAGTAAAATTATTCTCACTTAAAATACATTAAAAAAAAATTAAAATTATGATTAATTAAATTTGAAAGATATCCTAAAGACGAACAAAAATAAAGCTGAAATGAAAACCATGAACTTAAATAACGATCGTAATAATATTTCAATACTGGCAAAATTTAGCTCATAATTTGAAAGGTGTGAATCAACTGTTGCTCGTAAACATCTGTAATAGATATAATATAAAATATACTTAATAAGTACCTATACTGTCAAATAATAGCTTGATAAAAGTTAAGTATCCCGTCACTATAGAAACTACAAAATTGTAGATTGTAAGTAGATACCTATCCTTATTACTTCTCAATTATGTTAGGTAGAACAAACAATAGTGCATAATGAGATCAATAAGGTGTACTTGTATTTTATGAAATCTATTTAAAACGAATTAACCACAGTATTACTTCAGTGCTGTATTTATTAGTGCTCGGCTGAAAGTTCATACTGATCGATAAACAGCTAAGTGAATGATTTCAGTTTTCCCATCCCAACTTGGTAGTACTGCGGCCACGTTGGACAAATTGTGCTCACCCTAGTTTCATTTACATCCATCCTGTTATTTTAACTGGTTCCAAAGTTGTATGATTGAAGATTTGCCGCCCCTTATAACCCCAATATAACGACTTTCAGTGGATTACAGTGTGTGCTTCGCCGTCTCCCTTTCTAGAAACACAGAGTCGAGAGATTAGATCCCCATTAGGAAAGTTCATATTGTGCAGGTAATTTTTGAAAGTCATGGGTCCTATTATTGTACCTATGACTGCTCGTAATTGTTTTCTGTTCATTAAAACAATCTGGTTAATTTAAGGTTATTATTGTACCTATGAGAGCTCGAAATTTCTTAATGAAATTTTAATTTTTTAAGTTTCACACTACTCCACTTAATATATAGATGTTGTTCGACTGGCGATATTTTTCAGTCTGACATTGAAAAGTAGGCAGATTTTAATATACTACCGGTATGTCTTGGAGTTTATAATTTATACAGACAATTGTTTCCTGCGACTGTTACTCTCGGTTCGATACAGTTCCATTGATGAGACCATACGGTGATCAAAACGCGTGTGGAGAGAGGACCAGAGCAGTATTTGCAGGGAGAATACATATATATTAATTACGCCAGAAAAATATATTTATTTATTTTTTATTGATATCTTAATTTTTTTGTTAAATCCTTTAATTCTAAGAATTCTCGAAATACCAGTTTTGAATGGAAATTGTACCAAACAAATATTTAGTCTCCTATAGTAAATCCGTTATGTTGAATTTTAAGAAATTACTTTCAGTTTCGTAATCTACGCCCCCAAGACCGACCATTTCGATACTGAAAGAATCTGAGACATGTAAATTTCTTGCCTGATAGATTTTATCCTGCTTGTTGAGTTTGAAGGAACTAATTTAAGATCCGTAATATATACCCCAAAAGCCTCCAATATCAATTTCAACAAAATTGGAAACAATGTAAAGTTTTTAGTATCCTATACTGTATCTACCATATTAAATACTACGAAATTAACTTCAGATTCGTAATCTACGAGTCCAGAAACCTCCCAATACCAATATTGAAAAAATGTGAATAACGTAAAATTTTCAACCCACCATAATGGTCAACCATATTGAATTTCAAAAAAATAATTTTAATCTTTTACTCTAATCTTAATCTATACTCTCAAAAACTCCCCCGTACTAATTTTGGACATATTCTGGAAATGACAAAATTTTTAAACCGCCATATTGCATCTGTCATATTAAATTTTTCTAGAACAATTTTAAATTCGTTATTTACACTCTCACGCATATTCACGCTTCGTTCGAGAAGTCGTTCAGCTTTGAAAATATTGAAAACTCGCAAGGGAACTTTCTCATATTGTGATAGGTTAGAGTAAACCAAAAAATATCAAACACGTATTTTTTACGCCCTGAGTTCCATTTCTAGGGGTGAAAAATATTCTTAAAGTTCATCACTTAAAACTATTTACTGAGAAAATGACCTTTTTTTAAACCTAATAATATGCAAGTGATTTCGAACGAAAAATCGGCATTTTATATTATAATTGGAAAAAAAAACTTTGCTACCACAAGTCGGAAGCGGACACCTACGAACGTTCCCTTTTGACCGGAAAAATATTATCTGTAACCAGTAATTTTACTGTTCTTGATAATTAATTTACTCTATTTTATCACTAACTTTCATATAGTTTCGTTTACTGCAAGTTTGTAACATTACAACAAATATCAATTTGTAGGTCCTATAACCTTATTGGTGAAGAGTTTAACTAATGATTCCTTAATAAGCTTCTAAGGGATGGAAATAATAATTAATTATTCATTCAAGTATCTACAAAAGTATATGTGTTTATCTATAATCCACATTTACTTTTACTTTCATGTTTTATGTAGCGAGCAATGAAAACATATGGCTCACAAGGCGCACGGATTAATAATTTTCGTATTTGGCCTTATTAACTTTATAAAAGGTAACGTTCCATTCGCCCACTCAGATTCAGTATACAATGATGTTATATATTTAATCTGAATATATTTTGTGACGAAATACCAGCCAAAACACTTTTAGTTATGTTTAAAAATGGAATGGGAGGTGGGAGGAATGCAAAAAATGTCATAATATGCACTTGATGTGGGTGTTATTGGGATGTTATATTTGGTTATAGAAGTTGGATTCTGAATATGATGCGAATTAATTTATTATATTTTCACTAGTTAATTGTTAAAGATTAAAGTACATTTACAGATAATAATTCTATTAATAATTATCTCAATAAAAGAGAAGTAGAATTCATTCTATTTCAGAAACGTTCATGCTTGCTGATGATTTACAGATTCCAGAGACATGCGCCTTTACCTATACGGTTTGACCAATGTAAACTAACATTTTTACTGCCGAGTACTTATCGATTCGCAGAATGTTTTTTTTTTTTTTTTAAATAAATGAGCATGTTCAGAATTTTGAGGGAAAACAATATATGACAAAATAGTTTGTGTTGACTCCATTTTGTGCTATTTAATACCGTAGCATTCTAAAATAAGGTTAAATTAATATTAAAATGTTGTGAATGGATAAAAACAACATGTCGTGTAAAAATATCGCGAAATCGTTTATTGGGTACATGTAATAATATTTATTTAACATTTCTACTTGCTTCAGTATCGTTGAAATGAGAGAAGAGAGAAAGAATCCTATTACGTATACAAAGGTTAAATTGTCAATTAGAGAGCATGCCGGTCACATTTTAAGAAAGGTTTACCGTAAGGCATTGGAACAAAAAATCTATTCATAAAAGTAGTCAAATGAAATCGCTTGGAATATTTTTAATTTCTCTAAGTTTTCTGCTAGAGGCCCAACTTCCATGGCAAGTTGAAAATCGATATTTTCTCTAAATTACCTCCAAGTTCAGCTAAAATTAAAATACATTTTGAGTAATTTTGAGGAAAAAGATCATTACTGTACTTTTTCTGTGAAGAAATTTGAATTCTTCTGATAATAATTAAAAATATACTATTGTAGTACACTTTAACCTATCAGTATGTTGCATATGATAATACTACTTTTTTTGCTAAAGGTTCTTTAGAGAAAATTTATCAAAATATTGTTTTCACCATTATTTCCATTATTTAGTCCTCGTTTTAAATAAAATATAATATATTGTCTATCTGTTAAGAAAAACGACGAATTTATTGATATTTGTAACCATCTCTAAAAGAACTAAAAGGATTTTAAAAAATATAATCAATATCCTCTTGAATGAGAAAAGCATCATAATTACGTTCATCCATCATTATGACCAACCTTTATTAATATATTCCTTTTTCCTTGGTTTAATCGAAATCGAAAATAGATTATTAACTACCGTTGTGAAAAATTTGCTCACAGAAAACACATTTTGAATTAACTTTCACTAGATGTATTTCAGAGAAGTTTAACTTTCCAGTGATTTGGCCACCAAAATAAGGCTGCGATAATTTGCAAGATACTACATAATCACACGAAATAACCTTTATATAAAAATGTATACATGACGTGAACCTTCCCTAATTTATCAGAAAAGTCAATTTTTAACTTAAATTAACCTTTTATTGCCATATATTTCATTTGGAAAGTTGTTTATCGCGTATTTCTATATTAAAGCTTTCGACACCGGCTAAATAAGGACATATTTATTATTTTTGCGTCCGTACTGTAACAGGTATTTGAATAAAATCATAATAAATTCATATCAGATTCATTAAGCAGAAAACCCACACTTTTATGACGTCATATTAGGTCACCGGCATTATTAATAGTAAACCAATACTTTCCTTTTTCAGTTGCTCTGGCTGCATGTTTAATTTAAATTAGTATTATGGCTGTAAATATGTACTAACTTTGTCTCAGATATCTATAACATACATTGTATTTAAATTTATAGATTAAAGCTGTGTAGGACAGTTTTATTTAATAATCTTAACGAAGTTATCATTATATTATACTTGCAAAAAAATATATTTTAAACTCTACATTTTGTTGCATTTTTGTTTCTAATATGAAATTTAAAAAATATTTTGAATAAATCGCAACGTCTCAAAAAAAAGAGAAGTATGAGTGAATAAATCAAATAATGACATGAAGTAATTATGATTTGGACAATTTCGATTCGATTACAGTGGAAGCTAAAGCTTCCCGAATTTAAATACCGTCAGAAAACCATGAAGTTATACGGCTTATCCATTTCCGGTGTATCTATTGATACGTCATTTTTTACAATTTAAAAGTATGTAGCACCTTTACGGTACGATTTAGAGAAAAATAACATTCTCATTCTTGTCCTATTTTTTATGCCCTACCAAACATATCATACCCTGATTTATTTCAGGTTGGGCTTTTAATATTACATTGTTCCGTATTCCGTTGAGATAGTCTAGATTTGTGAAATGACGAAAATGTTATTTGTAAAATATAAATATCTGGACAACATTTAACATTTGACAAAAAGGACCCTATTTATGAAGATATACATGTTATCGACTTAGTCACATGGAAGTTATATTTTCTAGTTAGCGTTTTGTTTACGTACTACTATATCAGAAATCTATATAAAAAATAAGCTGGAAATGAGGATTATGACGTCAAATATACCTTCCCATTTTTATTAGCTGTCTTAGGTATTAAGACTAAAAAGTTTTAACATTTTATTAAATTTTTAAATAAGATCCGTTTTAAAATATCTTAGTAAATATTACACATTGAATTTAAAAAATGAATAAAATCTAGGGTACACTATTAAAAAAGATATGTTTTAATAAATTGCTATAAAAACTATTATTTGAGTAATGACAATATAAGTTGAGTTAATAACAAAGTTATCCATGATGTGCTCTTAATTTACATCATCCTATATATTTGAATAGAATTTTAGTTCTATTTAAATCAAGAATTAAATTTTCCCAAAAAAAAAGACTATTTTAGATTTTTCTAGAATTTTTATACATAAAATAATTATAGGTACATATTTCAATAAAAAAAAAGCTCATATCGTCGCCGGTTAACAATTATGTATACATATAATGTATATAATCCTAACAAACCGAAATAACGTACAGATTTTTAAAAAATATTCAAATAATTAACGTTGTAGTTTTCCCCTATTTCTATCAGTTATCAGTTTAAAATATGAAAATACATAATGTGATAGTTAATTATAGTCCAGAATATCTTTGGACACTGACTGATTTTATATAAAGATATGTACATAGAAATATGGTCAAAACTAAAGGGTTAAGGCCTTTTTATGAACCGCCGTGATATTTTTATTGAATAAATGGAGTTAAAAATTTTTATAATTTAAAATTTCATTAAATTATTTTTTCTAATCAAAAATGAAGATAATTCGCAAAAAATCTTTAAAACTTAAAACTGTTTTTTAGATTTTTTTAATAAATGCTATATATTGGACTATATCAAATCCGTGAAAATCGAGGTGAAAACTATGTAAAATTTTACGGCAAAGAGGTGATTTATTTGTCAATGAAAAATATTCAAGAAATAAAGATTTAAATTTGTCGAAAATGTTATCCGCAAACCTATTATGTCATGATATAAAAGAAGATTTGTAGATCAAAATTTACATGTTTGACACTGCCAAATTTTTTTTCTTACTTTTTAAGCAATGTTTAAAAGACTTTTTTTGTTTTACGCTTCTAAAATGAAAACTGATGAAGCAATTGCAGTTCTCCAGAATAGAAAAAGAAAAAAGAGATTATTAAAATAGCTTCAGTAGTTGTCGATATAATTAAATTCATAATGTATACACGATAGAGTGATTTCTTAGATGCGTCGAACGTATTAACGTTATTTGACAGCATCCGTACACATATTTCTGAACAGAACCTAATGCATGCTTTTGTCTGTTCGGTAGCCATATTTGATTTTAGTCGTGTGGTTACATTCGCCATTTTATGGTATTATTTGTTTGAAAGTGTCCAGTTACAGATAGAAAAAAGTTTTGTGTGTCTGGATGCACTAATTATGATATTTTTAAGAAACATCGTTTTCCTATATCAAACCCAGAAATATTAAATCAGTAGATACCTAACATAAAAAAGTAGAATTAGTAGAACGACCTACAATTTATAATTCCTATAGAGTGCGTGACAAACATTTTCCTCTAGATTGTTTTGTGAATATGTTTTACCCATTTGTAGCTTATAAAACTAATGGTTTTTAAACAATTTGAAGTATCGTTAAAATAATTTAAGTAATATATAACAACTTTATATAGGTTTCTGTATTAACTGTTATACCTTTTCTGAGTATTAAAATATTTAAAATCATGTTTCATATGTTAAATCTATAACATCTTGTAAAGTATTTCATTCTGGGGAAATCACAGATGAATATTTGTTATAAAATCACTAGAACACACACCCTTCTTGGTAAACATATTGGGGAGAGTCTAGTTGTACAGGACTAAAACCCGAGAGTCACGTATGAAAAAAGTTTAAATTATTTTGGGTACAAATTTAATATGTAAACAAATGTAATGTCCCATTTTAATCTTGTATTGAAATTTTCACTTGCGAAAATATAAAAGTATACTTTTGTAATAAAAAAGATTCACTTAATCAATTATTAATTTTATGTTTTAAGTATACAAGTGTATAAATCAGTTTTGGCGCAAGTACATAGTTGTCACCAGGTAAGTCAAACTTACAGCAAAAGCCAAACATATGTACTGGTCTTCAAAAGTTTTTAATCTGTAAAAATGAGTTACATGGTATTAGCAACGATTCTTTCTGGCTAAAATAATGTCATTTGCACTAGTAAAGTACCAGTCCCTGAAAACTTTTTAACTAGAAAGGCAAAATTATCTAGATGTAGTTTAAAATACACTTCTTGCCATCTAATTGAAAAATTACTAAAGTCTTCACCCCGCTAATATTGTTTTAACAATATTAGTGACAAGGTGCTTGAAAGTGAAGCTTCAGATTTTATTTATGTGAGAACTTATAAAAATTCAAAATTAAATGTCCAGTAAATGTTTCATAGTGGAGCGTGCAATAAGTTTTTTTGCCACGAATATGCCATTATAAAAATTTAAGCCATGTTTTAATTAATATAATCGATAAAAAAGTTGATTTTAAGTAATTACAATTTACATTTTCTATTTTCAAAAACAATTGTACAACCCACCGTTATTTAATCTTGCCGTAGAAAAATAATTTAATTACCTCACGAAAACAAAGTAAATTTTAAAAGTATATTAAAAATTTAAAAAATCACATGATGGTGGATCCTCTACAAATGAATGTTTTTGAAAAAAATTAGAAACAATTAAAAAGGGTACAGAACGTTTAACAAATATTTTTTGTTCTTTTTTAATGCAATATTTTTTAATAATATTGTGGTCTATTAGAAACTAAATTGCTTTCTTTAAGTAAAAGGGTTGTCCAATTATATGTATTAGTAGTTTTATATTATATTATATTGTAAAATACAACATGGTCAATGGCATTAGTCAAAATGAAGATCAAACTATGTGACATCTAGATTTAACATTGCTTGCTAATTGAAAGGAAAGCTAGGGTATTTGTTTTGCATTCAATATTATTAACAATTTTGTTAGAAGTCCAGTTTGCCTTTACCTCTTCAACTTTCATATTCATATGTATTGAACATGAAGCCAAACCCTTCTGTACATTTCCTTTTCTTGCGATATGCTGAATTTCCTTAGTTATAATCAGAATGAGTTCGAAATGAATGTAAAACGGACAATACTAAAGTACTTTCAGACTACAAGTAGATACTTTATTTGTATGCTTGAAAATGTGGTTATGTAAAAGTAATAAATAAGTAATTTGTTAAGGCTTTTGTCTTTGTTGCTTACTATTTTGTGTATATAAAGTTTTTTGTAAAAATACAAATATATATGCAAGCATTATATATGTTTTTTTTCTTTCTTCCTCTGCAAAAAACTTTGTACATTTTCAATTTGCTGGGATAGAAATTTGTTAAACATACGTTTCCAAAAACCCTATTTTATATTTCTGCATAAATTGTATATATAACAAATTTTTATACCTGAAAATTAAAAAAAGTATTTTTAAATATACTTATTTTTTTACTCAAGGTTTGAATAGCCCTCTTTTATTACAAAGTTCCTAGTCCATTCAAGCCACGTATGGTCTGTGATCACTGTATTAGGTTAGGCTATTTGATTCAGAGCGCTGTTATTACTACTATATAAAGAGCTTTCCCGCTGTTGGTATAGTATAAAATCGCGCGCTCATACTTATGTTAAGGTGCATTTTTCATCCATCTTATGTTGTGGACAGGATTGTGTAATACGGTAATTTAACATAACAAACATAAAATCGTATTCAATTAATATGAAACGTGTACCAGAGACTCTGCGTGTTACTAGTTTTTGGTAATTTCTTACTATTGTAAATCAGGTTACTTGTCGTATTTTTGTTGTTTTTGTATTAAATATTCGGAATCAGGAAAATGACATAAAGATGAAGCAAGACGACTACTAGGTACTGTGCAATAAATTAATAATCACTTACATTTTGATGAAGTTTTATTGGGCAAACCACGGTTATTTTGCCGAAGCGAATTCATTTTCACCAACAATAAAAATAAGCAGACTGATACTAATATGGGAATTTTTGTCTTTACTGTTTTTACCACGGGATAAAAATTAAAGTTAATAGAACAATAGGAATTTAATTGAGGTGGGCGCTATAATTATACGTTAAAAAATAATTGTATCTAACACAAAATGTTATTCTGATTGGCAAGGCGTCTTTATTCAATTAATTCTTTGTGGCAGTAATTATTTTTCAAGGCAAACGGTAACTGCATTTTCTTATAATTACCACGTAAGACTGTATGTAGATGTTATTAAACAAATAAGTTTTTGAATTAACAAATTCTATATTTTTATCCAAGTGTAGTAGTCAATAAGTAGCAAAGAGTAATAATAAATTGGCTAATATGACATTTGTTTATGGTATATGGCTGAATGAACACAAAAATGTACACAATAACACTACAATGTAGGACAAAAACAGAACACAATGTTAAATATATTATATATAATTATCTATAGTTACTATTTTTTATACTGATTGCTAAAGTTTTTAAAGTTTAAGCTAAAAGGGCGGCTTTGGAATTTTTCATTCTCATCTTTTATTCGAATGTTTAATATTTCTTGTCCTAATTAAAAAAATGACCGTCGAGAATGAGTTGCAAAATTTAGTACCCATATTCAGGAATCATTCATGCACCTGCTTTTCTCACACTAGTGTTCATCAAAGCTGTCAATAATATGAAAATTACCGTATCTGTTACTACTTTAACGTTAAAAATGTTTAATTAAGAATTCTTTTACGTATTTTTAAAATCTATAAATTACAATGAACATATGTAATTAATAGATTGATAATTCTTAAAAACATAAATTAATGATATCCTCGAGCTTTCATATAACCTAGGTATTAACTTTTTGTGCGTCGTTATATTATACAGGTTTAATGTCCTTGAAATATTTTAACACGTAGCTGGACATTTCGACTCCATTATAAAATAATGGGGAAAAATCTTTTAGATATTACTTGTGAACTAAGTTAGGCTAAAATGTGTAGCAATACTCAATCTGATATCTATTGCCAGAAATTCAATAGGCAAAATATGATAAATTTAAAGCAAAATTGAAGATGCAAAAATTTAAAATTTCTTTTAAAGAATGTAAAGGTTTTTACATTTTTTTTATGTAAAAGCTAGAAAAAAAAAAACGTATTAACTCAGAACTGCATCACCAATTGGTTGAAATGGCCATGGCTGTAAATGCTAATTTAAAAATTTTTAACTATAGTGCGGTTTAATTGCATCTGCTCTGTTTAAAGAACTTGTTTGTACCTCGAAAGGTTGTTTAAAAATATTTTTTTAGTCATTAAAGGTTCTTTTAAATATTAATCATAAAGTTAGCCTACTTTACCAGGCATTTTATATACCACTTATAGTTGGTTATAATTGTGGCGACAACTATAATTCTTAATAAAATATTTTAAAGGCACTAGACAGGACTTCCCACTTTTTCAACACTCTATTAAAATATTTTTTTGGAGAGTAGTTGGCCAAGTCTGGCTAACTTTTGTCCGTTACTCCACATTAAATTTTTTAATATATTAATTTCATTTAACTCTTTGAAACAAAAAAAAATCAAAATAAACTAAAAAACAAACAAAGTAATTTTAGCACTGAATCACATTTTATCGGAAGAAGTACATTTGCGTTCAATAATAAATTAACGGATATTCCATACAAGGTACAAAATACACAAACCGCATATATTATTGCACTAATCTAATTTCCATCATTTCTAGTAGCTACTTATTTGTGACCTTTTGAAAAAAAGTGAGATTGAGGACATGTAAAATTGTCTCTACCATAGTTATAACACTTTACAGCGAAATATGACGATTTTAATCAGCAAAACTAATTTAGATCTCAAGTATATTGTAGTCGATGTTTACAACAAATTGTAAATGAAAGCCACAATAAATATTGAAATAAAGAACAGACATGTAGTTCAATTGGTATATGTTTTTCAGAAATAAGGTCATACTTGTTAAAGCCATATATGAATCAGTAACAATTGTTTTGGATTTTTTGAAGACGTTGTTTATCCTCCCGAATTAAACATGGATAAAACAAAATAACACAACAGGAAGGACTGAGAGTATAAATGACTAACATATCTTTTTACGCACTTAGAGTCAGGAATATGCTTGTTTGCATACAATATCATCAAAGCCATATAAGAGTTTTAATTTAGATTTGATATCCATTTTGGCTACATCTTAAGTTTCTTGTAAAATATGAATCCTAAATTCTCAGCAATATCGGCAAAATCGAGACGTTTATCATTATTTGTAGATAAGGGTAAGACCTTGCAGGTTAAGGTAAGAAACTTTCAGCAAGTCTGTAGTTAACTTCTATTCCGTTTTAATTTGATTAATCAAATATATACCAAAGCCAAAAAATAAATTTTCGAATATTTTATTACTTTACACATATCAAAAATATATAATATGAAGAAAACGGACCTAATATGGAACCTTGAGGCACCCCTGGATCTTCAAAATACTCCCATAAGTTAATAACAATGTTCCATGGTTTTAACTACCGGCAAATTTGTATATATTTCAATTTATAAAAGCAGGGAAGTTAAATTACTTTTTATTTTGTCTAGACTTCTCTGGAATTAAAAATTTGTTCGTATAGGATTATCCGAGATTCTAAAATTAAAAATGATGCACTCAAGATTGGAATCGTAAGATAAGTTATTTTTAAGAAATTGATAAATCTCTATATTGACGTAGTACACTTAGGAAAAATCATAATGAATTTCATTATCGAATTCTTACAAATTTGTTATTATGCATATTAATATTTATACACTTTTTTCTTTATTATAATAAACATGGTATAATTTAATTCTGTAGTTTAGATATAATTCTAATTATTAGGATGAACTGTTTTATAGTTTTCGAACTAAATCAATCAGCGTTTTTAATCAAAATTAATTATTGTTTAAATATAGATAGAACCTTAAGTTAGGGTCTTAGGATATCGTACTATCTATGTGTGAGGTCAAATAATTCGTTTTAGGATGGACACCGAATTTCAAAGATACTTTTTTATTTTGGATCTTGACGGCAGCTGTAGACATAGCGAGCCTTTTAATATGCGAAAAACTGTTACTTAATTTTATTTTCTAATACTAAATGCAACAAAATACCTATTCTTTGTAATAATGTTGTATGGTGACACAAGAATTATAAGTATCTTAAACGGACAGAACGCAAGATATTAGAACAAGATGAAGTTCGGTAGCAGGTAAGATTTGTTTATAACGTAAGTTGTAACAATTCCGAGGTTTACCTTTATATATTAGAAACGAATCTCATAACGATTTAACATTTATATTCATCTAGATGGTGTTTTTAGTCACACTATACCAAGAGAAAGGGAGTATTAAGAATGAATGTTCCCTGCGTACACATCAAACATTATGTTTAGTTTTGACCGAATAGGGGAAGTTTATCTTTTATTATTTTAAGATTTTACCAAATTATAAGTTTTTGATATTTTTTAATCTTGTAAAAAGTAATTTAATTTTGCAGGAAAAAACCCACTACAATCAATTAATGCATAACATACTGAATTGTGTCTAAATAAAAACATTCAGCCCAGACCAAATTTTCAAACTTTTATACCATAATACTGTGTCTATTTTATATAATAATTTATTTATATTTTTACATTTTTTCTAAGATGATGTCCTGTAGAATTAATTTCAAGAAACCGAAAAAAAAATCTTAATAAGAATAAATTGATTGTTTTGAGCTGCTGCATCTAAATTAAATAGTTTAGTAGTATCCATCTATTGGTCACAAAAACCTTGAAGAACATTTTTAAAGATGTTTTTTGTTTCATTCTGGCGTAGTTCAATGATAATTTAATATAAAAACTAAAATCAAAATTAAAAATCAACGTCTATTAAATTATTGTCCCATCAGGAAATATTTGAATACGAAAAAGTAGCACATCCAGAAATCCCCCTATACCGAGTTTAGACAAAATCGAGACATGCAAAATGTTTAATCCGCTACATTTTTTTTATTTCAGATTCGTTATGTACGACCCCGAAAATTCCTCCATATCAATTTTGGAGAAAATCGGAAAAAAATATTTTTTCGTTCGCCATATTGGATCTGCCATATTGAATTTTTTTTTAAATAATTTCAGATTCGTTATATGCGACCCCGAAAATTCCCCTATACCAATTTTGAAGAAAATTGGAAAAACTCATTTTTTTGTCCGCCATATTGAATTTTTTAAAAGTAATATCAGAGTCGTTATGTGCGACCCCGAAGAGTCCTTCATACCAATTTTGGAGAAAGTCGGACAAAATTAATATTTTTTGTCCGCCATATTGAAGTTGTTAAAAATAATATCAGATTCGTTATGTGTGGCCCCGAAAACTTCCCTATACCAATTTTGGAGAAAAAAAAATATTTTTTTTTGTCTGCCATATTGAATTTTTTAAAAATAATTTCAGCTTCATTATGTGCGATCCCGAAAACTCCCCTATACCAATTTTAAAAAAATTGAACAAACGAATTTTTTTGGTCGTCATATTATCAGCGCCATCTTAGATTTTACCAATTTCATCCAAAATGATATGGGACCACCACAGCAATTTCCTGAACATAACGTTAAATATTCAAATTCAGAACCTCCTTCTTTTAGACGTCGGTTAAAAACATAAATTATGTAGGTTCCATCTTGATTTTTTAGAACCTCAGAAAAATAAATTATTTTGGTAAGAACAAACATTTTAAATACAGATATAATTTTTTTGTAGTGAAAAATTATATAAACTGATTTTTTTTCTGCGGCAAGTTCAAAAATATTTTAGTTTTAAAACCATACTACCACTTTTCCTAACAAATTAATTCGATACTGAAATATAGTGCGTAATTGTATACAGAAATCAGAAAAGTGGAATGAATTCGGGACAATGATAGTGATAAGTGGTTATCTATGTAACATAAAAAAAAAGTTGCAGGAAAATTTGTTATTAACATATTGAAGTGTAAAAAATGGGTTTTCCGAATGTAGGAAAAAGTATAAAATATTCCGGAAAATGTTTCAGACGAAAGGTATGAAATTTGCAAATTGTGAATTTAAACAATTAAATTATATATATATATATATATATATATATATATATATATATATATATATATATATCAATAATTTAGTATAAGAGTCAAACTTCGATAAGAATGTGTAAAATTTTCTGTAGAACTGTCGAAAAAACATGCAATGATCCTGAAACGAGATTTTTTTTTTCGTTTATCGCGATAAAAATTATCTGTCTCTAGAACGGTTCTATAGATCTACTTGAAAATTTAGGGCATCATTTTGTATTATACATATTGCACTTACGAAAAAAAAATTTCATTGGGCATAAACAATTATATTTCTTAATATTTTTGAAACATTTTCTTCTTTTCAATACTTTTAAACAAATTTACCGATTTTACTGATGTTTCGGCTCATTTTGTAGGCGTTTTAAATGAGCTGCACAGTTTTTGTCTGAAACGTTTTCCGAAAAATGTTATAGCTTTTCTTGCAAAACCTTAAATTGTCAATAAAAATTTTCCTACATGTTTTTCTGAGACATAGATAACCACTTATTAGCACCATAGTCCCGAATACATTTCATTTTTCAAATCTCCTTACAATTGCAGTCAAAAATTGTGGGTTTTCAACGTAATTTGATTACATTAATTAGAGAATAACTATGTCTGCCTCTAAGCCAGACCACTGCACCTTTGTTATTAATTAGTAACTTGATTTTTACAAACTTGTTTTTGCTGCTTTTAGGTCATATAACCTTTGTTGAAGTTTACGACGATACAGTTAACAAATCAAATATTTGCCTAACAGTTTTTACATTCATGTAAGTTTTCTATAGGCAACAGCATATGTTTTAAACGAGTTTCTCCACTTCCTTTAGTTCCTATGACATGATGATAAAGTAACAAAGATATACTACATGACAAAGCAACAAACAAATTTTTGTACTTATAATAATAAATGTAACTATTAAAATGAGAATCATTGGTTAAATATAGTAATATAATGATATGCGAAGTGCGAAATTCTCGAAAAATCATTGTAATAGCTTTTATCTTATCCATAAAGATTTTTTTGTTGTGTTTTGCGCATACCATTGTTTGTAGTCACGTCACAACTATAATTATGAATTATTGTTTAATTTGTTTACTTTAATAAAAAGTAGCCAAAACTTTATACTCTATAGGTTTAAAGTTCATAAGATGTCGAACAGAGTAAAAACATATCATATTTAAAAACTCGGTGTTTTTTTCTGATGACATACACCCATGGATTCAGTTGTTTTGAGATTTTAATAAGGAATATTTTAAAATTTGATTATTAAATTGTTAGATATTTATTTTTCAAAATGACATAGGAGGGCTAGTTGTAAAATTTATAAAAAGGTCATTTTAATTATTCAATAAAATCAACTGTCGATTCTAATCCTTATTACGAATTAAATAGGACTTTTTGACGTAAATAGTTCTTTAGGATGTCACTAACCGAAATTATATTTCAGAATAATATTTTAAAGATAATATGAATAGTTAAAATTGCTTAAAATATCAAACAATGTGATTATTAGTAAAATTAAATATAAAATAGATATTGGTATTCAAATGCATTTTTCGCAAAAGCTTTTGGAAAAACGGTTTTCAAATTGGTTATTGATAAAGTCAAAATTTTTTCTAGAAAATTGATTGTTGATAACGAAATTATGGTCCTTTGGTAGTGGTGTAATATACAGCATCCTACCGCCGACTTCCGATGCAAAATAACTTCAAATATGAGTTCCGACGTACGGGTGTCTGGGAAGGTACCAACTGAATCCCACTGAAGAGTCCTACAGTTGGTACCGGGACGAAACACCCAAGATTTTTAGAGGTCTAGTTAGCAAGCAGACGCTGATACAAGATGTTTCGACATTATTTGTAATTTTCCGCAATGCAGAGACATTTTTAAGCAGGATTACGAAATGGCATCCCTGGTGGGGACCAAATTGCATTGGTTATAATGCTGAACTCACGATGATAACGGGGTGTTAGTCCCCACAGTTCTCCAGATACATCCCAACTTGCTGTACGTTCGAAGATCAAGATACATATCTTGAACGAGCATCAAGTGGGCTGTCTAAAAGTGGGGGGTGTTGTAATATACAGCATCCTACCGCCGGCTCCCGATGCAAAATAACTTCAAATATGAGTTCCGACGTACAGTAAGCGCGACAACGGGTGTTTGGGAAGGTACCAATTGAATCCCACTGAAGAGTCCTATAGTTGGTACCGGAACGAAATACCCAAAATTTTTAGAGGTCTTTTAGCTCTAGCTAGCAAGCAGACGCTGATACAAGATGTTTCGACATTATTTGTAATTTTCCGCAATGCAGGGATATTTTTAGGCGGGATTACGAAAGTAGTTCGTCACAGATTAACGGGTTTTTGCATATACTTTTTTACACAGTTTGTTTGACATTTTTACTTCTACGAAAAAAAAAGTTAAATTGTCTATAATCTATTACATTTTTTGTAGTCTAAGAAAATAAATATCCGCTTCTGTATTGCGACAATTATTTCTGTAAATTACAAATATTTGTAATACCTATAATATGGATTTGGAGAATCTGCGTTCATTTAAATTATATCTTGTGAACAAAATAAATATTCTAAGATAAACTTCAGTAGAAAGTATTTAATTGGTGTAAAGTATTTTAAGGATAGCTTATTAGAAATATACGTAAAATAAAACATTTAACAGCAGGTAAGTTAGTAAGTTACAGGTGCAGTATCTGAAAATGATTTACACTAATGCATCATGATTATGAGTGAGAAACTTGGGATGTTGATCTTCGAATTCTTTTAGTAAAGCAATTTTGTAAAAACACTCATAAACATGTAAATGATATAAGTAGCTGAAAGTACAATCCCAGATTGATTTTTTTTTTAATAAAAAGGAATGTTAGTAGCTTATATTACGAGTAAAACAAATAATCCATTGCGTGTGTACAATGTCTAAAATACAATATCAAAACAGAAAATTTATAAGTTCGAACAATTTTGAAAAAAAAAAAACATATAAATGCGTTCAAGCCTGCATCTTTTACCATGGTTTCTAAAACGCTTTTAAATCCGCAAATTCGTCAGCAGTCAAACATCCAGGGTTTTAACTCATAAATATAATAACAAGTTACTTCAGTTTCGAACCTTAAAATGAAAAATAAAAAAAAAATATTACCAAACTTCTACAGATGGAAGGAAAATTTCATATATATTCGGGAGACAACTATTCCTCATATCGATTTCAAGGCTTTATCTTTATCCTAGGCCACTGGAAGATCTAACTTTTATAACAATTACATCCAGTTTAATATTTAAATCTTTTTAGTAAATCTGGCTGGGACTGTGTATAGGAGAAATGTTAAACTTATTTAACTAAAAAAATTATTAATCAGTGACTGTGTAAGTGTCTGGAAGTGAAAATAAAAGGTATTTATGCATAAAAAGCCTTTGCACTATTATAAAAAAAACTTTAAAAACTAAATAAATAACGGGTTTTATTAAAATTCTCACGACACTTAAATGTATTCCTCAAACACTGGCAGTTTTAATTATTAAGTAGTAATATAATTAAATATTTAAATATGGTAATTATAAGGCAATTCGCAGAGCTGTCTCAATTAAATTTTAACAACCTGGTTATTTGAAAACAGTTCCAGTTACGGTTAAGTTGTTTTTAATAACTTATCTAATAAGAATAATTCACAATTATATTCTTCTTTTCAAGAATAAAAAAATAATATTGCACAGGTTATTTCTTCATTGCTAAACTACAAGGAACGCATAACACATAATAAGGAGAAGAAAAAGTTTAACCCAATAATTATAGGTTAAAACTAGGATGGACATATGAACATTATTTTGCTATAATTGGTAACTCAAGAACTACTGAATTTGAACATACGATGCGACATAATAAGCTTCCAGGCCGCAATGTAAGGGTCTTATTATGTCATTCAACATATGAATAATTTCAATAAAGCACACCTAGAATTTTATAGGGAATTTTTTACAAAAAAAAATACCAAAAGTCTAAAACTATTTATCTGTCTTTCAATTCGGACCCTGAAATATAAAGCGCTTTTAACCAAATATTAAATTTGGACATACAGTGTTTAATTATTAGAGAGTAGTGTTATAATTTATTTTTAATTTGTATATTATGAATAAGTGGGCTCAAAATGGTTTCATAAGACTACTGTAACAATAAAGCGAAGTTTGAAACTATTTGTACTCGTATATATACAATGAAAAAAACAACAAACGAAGCCCATACCATGATGTTAATTCAACACTATCTAGTGTGAATCGATTCAGGTGAATATAAAAGTAGTTTTAGAAGTCAGGAAACTTTAAATATATGACACAAACTAGATTTATCTATTAGGCTAGACAGATGTTGGAGATTCATTTATCTGGTAATATACGCATTACAAGCAATGCATCATAGCAAAAAATATATTAATAAATCGAATTGTTGAAATAAGCCGAATTAAGCAAGTGTATGATGAAGAGGCTGAGAATCAGTGATCATTTAATTTTGACTACGAACAGCACAAAAACAAACTAGCAAATTGATAGAGTTTAGTTTAACAAAAAAAAGTTGAATATTGGAAGTATCTGCATTGCATAGATTATAATGTACCTAGGTTAAGCTTTGTCATACTGTCAGTAGCTTCACGATAATGTTGATGTGTGGGTGGAGTAAAAAAGTATACCTTCAAAGAATAATACCAGTACACATTTTAAGTTAGAGCTATAATTCACGAGAATTTAAGCCCTGCGATATCCCGATGATAATGCTGTATATATTAAGCGCGGCTTAACCAAACAACAATGTCTTGAAGAAATGTCTCATACATTGGCAGAAACTTGTCTGACCATAAGAATGATAGAAACATAGTTTTGTTAATTTCAGTCTGAACATTTTGATCTAGAGAATGATTCAAGATGTAGGAGGCCGATTAAAGTGATTATTAACACACACGTTTACATTGTAAGAAAAAAAACTACTCGCAGAGAGAAACGTGAGACATATCATCAGAAAGAGGAAACACACAAGCTGGGAGGACCAACTGTTCACTGCACTCTTCAAAAGCATTTGCAAATCGGAAAACCTTGTTCACTTTAGTTACTATATTTCCTGGCTGATACTATGAGGGAGACAAGCAAGAATGCTAATTCAATTATCATATTCGATGAAACCTAGCTTTATTACTACGACGTCCTCATAAAATTACAAAGTAAAGTGAGAATGAGAAACAATATCAGCCAAAAAACACATTCGATGAAGAAAAGGATGGTTGCTGTTTTTTCATAAATACTGTTATTTGACTACTGTCGCCATAGACTGTCAAAGTCTTCTAGTCCATAGAATAATGTAGCCTTGGAGTTAGTGAAAGTTTGAAAAATTAGCGCCCCAACTGGGGACTCAATAAGTAAAACCAGCTTAAGACAATTTTAAAGGGATCCAGAAAAAACGCGTGCTAAGCGTAAAGGAAAAAAAATGAAGTAAATACATATATAATTGCGTAACTATTTTGTGTATTTGTTGTAAAAATCATGTACTTGAAGAAGAAAATATGTATAGTATAATTATTTCCATATTACTTAAAGTATTCAGTTATTTTGGTTTGACAAAAAGATTTTGATAGATTACAAGATCTTCGATATAATTTCACTTTTGAAGATACATAACGCCTTAAAAGGTCAACAGTTGACAAAGCTTGAGCCTTTGACAAAATTGGAGCCGACTCCCCTTCATCAACATCGTTACCAACGCTTAGGGTCGCTTTTTGGGTACTATTTGCATCTTTATTAAGATCTTCGATTCATTTGACTTTGTACGTTGCAACATGGTCATCTTTGGAAAAATATCCAGGAAAATACTGCAATATCACAGGTTCTGCTTTTTTCAACACGACATTATCTTCACTATTTCGGAACCCTGCTTTCTTGAAACAATTTCGTATAGTTTCTGGCTTAAATGCTTATTATAACGCTGCAATGTCTAGTATCACATCATGCACATTCAGGGGTCTTTTGCAAACAGGGTCGTCCGCGTCCTTCAGATAGCGATGTACCAGTCGTGTTCTATAACCTTATTTGAGGATTTTTATGATGCCCCGATCCATAGTTGCAATTTGCTCGTCGCATTTGAAGGCAAGAAAGCAAGCTTGATATTCCTTCGCTCCACATCTTTGGGATGAGCAGAGTAGTTATCAATGAACGGTATTGTCCATTTACATTTTATCTGGACGTCATCATATAAAGCTTTTAACTAGTTGCTGGCCGCTGCCGCGGGATATAACACATGGGCGGTCCGTGGCAGTGTAGCGGATGGCAGATGGTGTATTAAGCGGGAAGGCGAATAGTATTAAGCGTGGCAGTGTAGCGGATGGCAGATGGTGTATTAAGCGGGAAGGCGAATAGTATTAAGCGTGACAAAATGTATGAAAACATGCTTCAATGCAGGAACCAAAGTAAAATGGCATTTTATGCAGGAAATCGTATTAAACATGATCATATTAAGCGGATTTTTCTGTACTTGTTTTCTTCATTAAGATCACGCGTCGGCATTACGTGGCGAGTACGACAAAAATTATGTAATGATCTAAGTATTATCGGGCTGAATTTCGCATACTGAACCATAAAGAGCAAATGTAGCATATCGTTACTGGCATGTATTGGCAAATATATTTTCGATGTCACAATATTATCATTAGGACAACTATGATTTGATAAATATTAAACAATAGGAACCAAAGATTCTATTAGAGTATTTTTATTCTTTTTGTTAGCGGAAATAGCGGCGCCGCAGTTAAAAGAGTTAAACTGAAAAACTTATACAGAAACTACAGTAATTACAGCTCTTGATATTATCAAATAAAAGAGCTTAACGCTTTTTGTTAAAAGTACCTGTAATAAGGATATTTTGAAAACTTTACTGAAGTATGTTTAGTGTTATCCTTTTTCGAGCATCAACAGTACTAAATGATGGGTGGTTCTACAACCATCAAAGTGTAAGTTTTATTACATTTAAAATAAATCCATATATCACAAAAATTTAAACACGAAAAAAGACATTAAACAATAAAATTTATAAAAATAATATCAACATGAATTTAATTACATGTTAAAATTCGCCAAGCTTACACTACTAGGATATTCTGTAATATTTTTTTATCATATGCCAGTCATACAAATACTGTGTTTTGATTTTATAGCGTCCACGGCTTCTTTCTCGCATTCATACTCACTCGGCGTCAAGAATGCATGTAAAATAATAATAAGGAGAAGAAATTTCTTTATTATGATGACAAGATCTGTTACTTACGTTGTGGGTTATTGTTATTTATATGAAGTCCAGCTATTTTTTTACCTTAGTTTGATTATATCTAGGTAGTAAGTGTAGTGAGACTATCTTCGTGGTCAAAAAACTTAGACAAATGTTTATTTGAATTGCTTATCAGAGTTAGTGCTTAGAATGGGCAGCTCACCTCGATTGTGAGCGGTTTCTAGAGACATTAAACAACTTCGTAGTAATATGGAAGGTGAGAACATTGGAAAAAGTATCTTAGGTTATTTTTTATTTTTATGGTATTGAAATATATCACCTATAGTGGCTGAGACACATGGAGACTTCTAAAGAATAACTCTTATCCTTAATAAGGTTAAAGTCTGACGTATGCGAAAAATAATTTATAGTCAACAGGTGCTACAGTTTTCTCAAAATTCAAATTCCTCTGGTTTCTAAAATGTGCCGCTCTTCCTTTTAATCTTATAAAGTGAAAGGATTTAACGTGATCCTGGCATTACCTTATTATTTCCTGTTCACTGATAAACAAGACGAATTTTTAAGAGTATAACCACTAAGAAACAATCTGTAATGTTATATAATATTGTTTGTGCTGGAAAGCTCCGTATCATCAAAAGCTATTTAAAAAAATATATTTAATATAGTTTATCTTTCAAATAGGAAATTACTTAAATAAATAATATTTTAAATTTAACTGGACAAAAAGAAAATTTATATTAAAAATATTGAAATTCCCACTTATCACATTTTGCATGTATTTACTGCTAATTCTGCGTGTTTAATCTAAGTTATATTTGAGAGGATGCATGCATATTTTCAAGCCTCGGACTTTCTATTAACGATTTATGCAGATTCATCACAAATAACTAATAATCGACAAAAGAAATACAGCCGAGTTTATTGTTATTGAAAAGTTCGATTTTATTGACCGCATCAATTAGGTCATGAAGATTAGAAGTTTAGAGTGAAGGTGTGTACAATTTTTTAAAAATTTTAATAGCATAATGCAATGTAAAAAGCTAATAAGGAGGCCTACCAAATTATTCAAGTTTATTTTTATTAAACAAAATGTAAAGAATATTAGGCTCCAAGTGCGATATTTTTAAATATTATTAACAATTATTGCACACTCTTGTGAAATATGATATCATGATGTCACTTGAAAATGCATAGAATAACTCACTACGAAGAAAATTTATTTATTAATAAGCAGCTGTAAGAAAAAGATAGCATTAGAAAAAGTTTGCTTTTTTTGTCATCACCGATTAGTTCTCTTTTTGAATGAATTCAGCTATTTTTGCTTCAAAATTAAAGGATGTCTCAACCTTTTTACAAGTGCAATGTTATTTATTCCTTGATGAGTAGGAATATTTTTAAAGAAGACCAACTTTTGTCAAAAATAAATATATACCTGGCCCATATTGAGAAGTTTTCAGAACATACTGTATTTGTAACACAACTAGTTTCATTTATTAACGACTATAAAAACTGGGATGTATCAGCTGTTAACCTGTTTTTCATCGCAGAGTATATGCTGTTTATAATATGTAAATTTTCATGTAACTTATTATTATTTCGGGTCCCTAATATAAAAGTTGTTTTTGGCGAAACTAATAATGGAATAAAACTGGTTGAACTGCCTGTTAGTTCAAGAAATGGAGGTTATACGGTAGAAGGGTTCCAAGAAATATATCTAAGAAGATCTGAAATATGTGTTAATAGACTAGGTTTAGCTTATTTTTGCTATGCCAAAAGGTGGAATTATAGTTGTAATTGAGTGATTATGTGTGGTGACATCATCGTCAGAACGAAAGCTGAACTAGACATCGTTTATCTAGACTAGACTAGTTTTTTAACTTATCATTCAGAAGATTTATTTTAAAATTGCTCATTGTCCATTTTCTTTATCTTTATTCGCAGTGGTTGAGTCGTAAAGCAAAAAAGGCATTTTTAATGATTTTAAGAAATTTAAATAAAAAGACGGTCGGACAGAATAATAAAATAAGTATTAAAAAATATGGGCATTTTTTAAAAATATTTCTATACGTATATAATATTTTAGTCAAAAATATCTGCCCTCAAGGTATTATGACATAACAAATAGAGTTTTGTTTGTGCAAAAATACTTAATTCAAGCACAATACACACTTATATTATATAAAACGATATATGTCTGAAGAACGACTAAATTAATTGATTAATTCTAGTTCACAGATTTATGGCAAGCGCATACATGTTTTTTTTTCTATTAAGTCATTCAACTGTATTCCAAAATTAAAATTTTATACATAAAATGTAAATATGAGTGATGCAGTCACCTGGCCTTACTTTTGACGTTAAGAAACTTGAGACAAATAGCAGTAATACAGCTTTTAGAGTGAGTGCTCCCATACGACTCGAACCCATTTTTTATTAACCCAAATATTGGTCGTTCAACATATTGGTTAAGAAAATTAAATTAAAAAATGTCAGTTAAGCGAAATTCTCATTAATGAATCGGAACAATTGCGAGTATTAAACTTAATTAAAAACCAAATTAATGATGAACCATTGACCGAATATTACAACAAAAGAAAAAAATCTTAATAACATGATCGTTCAAGAAAAGAAAGACACTATGCCAATATCATAGAATCTTCTGCAAATAAATCGAAAATGCTTTGGAAAATAATTAATGTGTCTTAATTGTCTTTCTATACTTCATAATAATACCGTTGATTTGTTTGCCAATTACTTTTCAACCATAGTGCAAAAAAAAAATTAAATCAGCATTTTGAAAACGAATTGTCTCCTGAATGTACAATTCCTAAATCAGTTTATTATTCTATATACTTTTCAGCAGTTGCAAAGGATGACGTTAAGTTAGCCATAAAAAGCACAGGCATAGCCGAAGTACCCACATTTTTATTAAAGTTATGCAACAAAAATATAATAAAATTCCTCGCCATCTTTATCAACATGAGTGTACAAAAAGGACAGTTTCCCTGCAGATTAAAGGTAGCTTCAGTGGTTCCTATCTTGAAGAGAAATGACACAATGTACAAAATTATCGCCCAGTTGCATTTTTGAGCATTTTCTCAAAGATAATTGAATCTGTAGTATGTAAAAAAATGTGTTTTCTACAGAAACTGCCAATGCTAATTTTATTCAGAAAGTGTACCGATATCCAGACAAGGGTATATTCACGGCGGGAGTATTCATCGATCTAACGCGTGCCGTTGCCACGTTGAATATAGACTTTCTTGTTAATAAAATTAGAGCTCTCGGGAGTTGAGGTGTTTTGAGTAAATGGATAAAGTCATATTTATCAAACAGAAAGTTTGTTGTTAAAATATCAAATCAAATTTCTGAAGAACAGGAGGCACACCTCAAGGTAGGGAAGGTAGGGTGTTGGGTCCACTTGTGTTCCTGTTGTATATTAATGATCTGCTTTCTTACTTGAAAGAGGCTCTCGTTTTTCTTTATGCGGGCGACACGTCTTGTATCTTTTCTGCCGTTAGTTAAAATAAATCATCTTTCCTTTCAGTTTTCTAATTACTGCAAACAAAACAATTTAATGATTAACCATGATAAAACCGAACCAATATATTTTAGAAATAATACAGGAATGAGCCGGTAAATTTGTATTTTAATGGTACCTCGCTGTGGTATGTTTTAATTGTTGTTACTCTTTCTGGAAGTTCGGCAATTATTTGCGGCACCACTATCCGACATCCTTCATTTAGTACTGTGCACTGGACATGTTTTAAACTGTCAATTTTGTTCAAATTATTGTATGTATTTAGGCATATATGTACAGGGTGAGTCAACGATTGGATGAAGTAGGTTTGTGCCTTTTCGGTGAAATTAACAAAGAAACTATATTTATTGTTTGATACAGTTTATTTTTACGCAGATTTTAAAAATATTTAGGACTCTACAGGGTGAGCCAAAAAACTAGGACAGCATAAAGTTGTATTTTTTTAAATAGAACACCCTATATACGAATCGTATTTTCGATTTAGCTTATAATTTTAAATCTTTTTTATTAAGGGTTTACTATAACAAAACTTTATAAAGTCACATTTTCAAGCATCAATTCAATCCTAAATAACGTTTTCAATTTTGTGAAAAATATATTCAAATTTGGAATTTAGCAAGGCCAAGGACAAGTTAACATAATTTTTACCTAATATTTGCAATAAAAGCTACAGGGTGTTGAACACATCGGCTCAAATTTGAACAAGTTTAAATGAATAAATATCTTTTTTTTTAAATGGTACACCCTGTATATTTTCATGTTATTTAATAGAGTAATAAAAACCCTAAAAGTTTTGTTCAATATATCCTATACCTATTTATAATAGTTTTTGAGATATTTCAGTTTTTCTTATTTTCCATACTTTTTTACAGAAATAGTCTTCATTATCATAGTAGCCATGGCAAAAACGATGTAAAAGAACATTTTTCTGTGTCAAATTTATAACCGCAATCGCTTCTTTTGGTTTTTATGTAGTGTAGTTTGGTTTTTTTTGCATTCATCTTATATTGTAAAATGAATTTTCCAAAGAATGAGTTAATAGATATGATTTATACAATAGGAGAGGCTCAAAAAAATTGCCTTCTTGCTCAAAGAATTTACAAAATGAAGTATCCTGATCGACGCCAGCCTAATACCCATACTTTTCAAAACTTAATGCAAAGATTTGATTCTTCTGGTACTGTTGATTATCCAAAACGTAAAGTGGTCAACAAACCAGTAACTAATGAAGAAAAAGAACTACAAGTATTGTTAAATGTTCAGGAAAATCCTTATATTGGTAGCCGTCAGTTAGCAGCATTATGTGAAACATCACAATCCACCGCTAATCGTACTACCAATAAATATAGGTATCATCCATATCACATGGAATTACACCAAGAATTGCCTGGACAGGATTTTGAAAGTCGTGTAAAGTTTTGTCGTACAATAAATGCGGAGATTCAATTAAATCCAAATTTATTATGCAAGGTAATGTTTAGTGATGAAGCTAATTTTAAAAGTAACGGTGCCGTAAATAGACGCAACATGCATTATTATGCCACAGAAAACCCATTTTGGATTAGAGAGGTGCAACATCAAAACCACTGGTCATTAAATGTTTGGTGTGGTATTCATCATAATCGAATTATTGGACCCCACTTTTTTAATGAACCACTAAATGGCCATAGTTACCTGAACTTTCTACAAGAAGAACTACCCCAACTGCTTCAAGGTCTCGATAGGGATGAGCTCGACAGTATGTGGTTCCAGCACGATGGTGCGCCTCCGCATTACCATCGTGAAGTTCGTGCGTTTTTGGACCAACGATATCCGCAAAAATGGATTGGACGTGGGGGTTTCATTGAGTGGCCACCAAGGTCTTGCGACATCACCCCATTAGATTTCTTCCTATGGGGTTATATTAAAAATAAGGTGTATGTTAATCCACCAATAACAGTGGAAGATATGCGAAACAGGATTAGGGATACCTGTAGAACAATAACGCCACTAATTTTGTCCAGGGTCCGAGAAAATCTGCAAAAAAGACTAAATTTGTGCATTGCACAAGAGGGTTGTTTATTCGAACACTTATTAAAAAGAAATAATTAATCTCAGTATTTAATAGGTAATTTTTTTGTTTCAATTTAGTATAAAAGTAAATATGTATTTGCCTTGTCGTTATTGTTGTGTTAATTTTTTCACATTATGTTTAATTAAACTATTGCCGTTGTAATATAACGAATAATGTATTTCATCATATTTAACCACATTCTGTTTGTTTCTGTAGTTTCTTTTTATTATTTTACATGGCTACTATGATAATGAAGACTATTTCTGTAAAAAAGTATGGAAAATAAGAAAAACTAAAATATCTCAAAAACTATTATAAATAGGTATAGGATATATTGAACAAAACTTTTAGGGTTTTTATTACTCTATTAAATAACATGAAAATATACAGGGTGTACCATTTAAAAAAAAAAAGATATTTATTCATTTAAACTTGTTCAAATTTGAGCCGATGTGTTCCACACCCTGTAGCTTTTATTGCAAATATTAGGTAAAAATTATGTTAACTTGTCCGTGGCCTTGCTAAATTCCAAATTTGAATATATTTGTCACAAAATTGAAAACGTTATTTAGGATTGAATTGATGCTTGAAAATGTGACTTTTTTTCTTTAAACTTAATTATCTCAGAAACTATAAAGTTTTGTTATAGTAAACCCTTAATATAAAAGATTTAAAATTATAAGCTAAATCGAAAATACGATTCGTATATAGGGTGTTCTATTTAAAAAAATACAACTTTATGCTGTCCTAGTTTTTTGGCTCACCCTGTAGAGTCCTAAATATTTTTAAAATCTGCGTAAAAATAAACTGTATCAAACAACAAATATAGTTTCTTTGTTAATTTCACCGAAAAGGCACAAACCTACTTCATCCAATCGTTGACTCACCCTGTACATGTATGTAACACTGGTAATAGGCTGAAATATTACTATTGATTTTTATTTTAAATTTGACATTTTTTCAACTTTACATTGTGTCAATGTTTATATACAATTATATTTCATGACGCATTCTTGTACCCTTGTATACATGAATAAAAGATATTAAAGTAAAGTAAATAGAGTAGCTCCTATGTTCACAGTAATAAGCAAGTAATGACTGTATCCGAGTCTTTTGAAAGTTAACATTACATTGTAATATTTTAGTACTCATAGGCGCTTTTTTTTAAGTTAGCTTAACCGTACACCACTCTGCAGTAGCCCTCAAAAGTAGAAATATTTACAGGTTTTTCAAAAAATGTTTCATTAAAATTCATGAGGATTTAGGTTGATGAGAGAATTTATGACAGCAAACCATGAATTTAAGCATGGTTTTTAGAGTGGTTAATAATTTATTTTCAAACCTGCTTTCCCTGTTGGTTTTTCTAGTATTGACTTGGCTTCTTAAATTTTTTTGATGTCAAAACTATGACATATAAAAATCTAAGGTTGTGCATTCTTTTTCCATCAATCATAACTCCTTTATTTTTTAAATTTAAGGTTTTAAATGACCTGCAGTAAACTATTGTGGAGATAGAGTACCCATTTCCTTGTCTGACTTCTTTTTATTTTTATTTTTTTAGTGTTTGTATACAGTTGAACCGGTGTGTTCTTATTGGTGTACCGTTGATCAGTTCTTTCCTTCCGTGCGCATAGGATATAACTATATCGAATGCTTTTAGAAAATCGATTAAGATTACATTAAAAAATAAAAGTAAGCTGTATGTGAACACTTTAGTATGTACAAGTATTCTGGGACCATTTTATCAAACCCACGAAAAAAATTTCGTTTCACACACTGCGAACAGTAATTTTTTTTCCTATTCAAGTCCCAAAAATGTCACTGCATCACGCCACAGCTAATTTTAACAATAAGTGTTACTTTACGTACGCCGCTATTGTATGGTGGTCTAGCCTTGCGCAAACACTGTCTTCAACTTGACAATGTTCAAAGAATGACTCGTGTAGGAATGATGAGGGCGATGAGGACTGTCCTCAATGGTTGTTTACTGGTATAGCTGTGGAAAGATGTCTATCAATCCCGATGCAAACAGATTACATGGCGACAGTTTTGGAACCAAACCACTCTCTTGAGGTAGTTTTACCATGTAGAGAGGGTTGGGAGGAAGACCAAGCTCTTCCCAGAAATGGATCTTCGAGGTACACAGACGGATTTTGACAAGATACAAGAGCCGGAACGGAAGTGTTTGGAAGAAGCACTGGAGTTAGACAGTTTTACACTCTCTGGGATAGCACGCAACGGTCTTTCAAGCTGAAATTTATGCTATTCTGCAATAAGATTATCTTTGTGAGAGGGTCATAAACAGATACAGGACTACTAAGATTTTCTCGGACAGTAGAACTGTATTATTGGCCCTTGGGTCCAATATAGTAGCTTCACGATTGGTGTTTTGAGTGCAGAAAGGTTCAGTACCTATAACCTAACAAAGAACGGTGCACAACCAGACTCGTGCGGGTTCAGGGTCACTCGGATATTACCGGAAAAAAGGAAGCGGATTATTTGGAAAAGATAAGGTCCTCGGTTTAACCATACGCACTTCAACCCATTATTATACTTGTTCCAATTATTGTTGGTAAGAGAGAACTGAAAGTGTCACTGGAAAGCAAATTTACTGAATGCTGGAGGAAAGCCTCTGGAATGAGATGTGCCGAGGAACATATAAGGAGACCTAATGCGCTTCTTACTAGGGAGCTTTTTTTCTTGAAGAGAAAAGAACTGCTGATTGTGGTGGGAATGTTAACGGAACATTGCAATCTATTAAGTCATTTTTATAGGACTGGCGTCACGGATAATCCGAGGTGCAGATGGTGCCGACTACATTCTTAGAGAGAGTGCCTGGCACCCAATGGACTGAGGCAAAGACATTTCTGGGACATCTAAAGCAGTTAAGCAAGCTTTGGTAATAAGGCTGCTTGGATTCGCAAAGGCGTTCGGCCTGGAAAGACCTGCAGCCATGGTGAATGTGGGCCCAACGAGGCTTAAGCATCAAGGATGGACAAAAAAAAATAGAAGAATAAGAAATTAAAATCGTTCACGAATAATCATAAGCCAGAAGCGTAACATCTTTCTCGATATTTTGACTCTTCACAACTGATTTTGTTTTTACGCCATAAACAGATCTGTAGTCTGGATGAGGACATATGTTTTTAAACCTTTACTTATTATAGTATTAAATTGTTTCTTCCCTGGAAACCCATTAGGAAACAAAAAAAAACAACTAGCTGGTATAAGCAGGAATATTAGACTTTGAAGAAATTTAAATTGAAAATGGATATATACTTTTTGGAAATTATTTTTCCTGGGGATGCAAAACAACTTTCATCAATTTTATTTCGCAAATATTTTTTTATTATCAATTAAGATAGAAAGATAGGATTTCATCATTTAATTCGGAAGCTATTGTTTACAACCTAACATTACAGAGTTATAGGCCCTAAATAACCCTTTCAAATACTTAGTTGGTTGTCAAAATCCGTTCGGTAGTTATCGAGATATTTGAAAATAATATAAATACATGGCGTTTTCTGTTACTGGTAATAATTTTGTAAAAAACTGTTGAAACTCTTAATGAACCTCTCGCTGGCAAAAGATGGACTCTAAGAGTTCAATAATTTTGTACAATTGAAATTGTTTATCCCGCTAAGGTGAAAAATTGTCATTTTTGATGGCGTCGGAAAACTTTTTGACGAATCGTAAAGAGATGTACAAGGAATCATGTAAATTCAGGACTTGCACTAATAGGACTAAGAAATAACCACGAAGTTTTGCAAGATAAATTGTGCAAAAAGTGCAACAATTTTTAGGGTTCCGTCACAGTTTGTCAGTTTTTCATCCTTTGTAATGAAATTTTGCAGATAAATGTTTGCAATTAACACAAAACTAGACATCAGACGAAATTAGGAAAAATAATTTAGGGTACCTTCCCTATGAGGGAAGTAAGGAGAAAAATTTTGCTCAAAGACAAATGTACAACGACATTACAGAAAAAACACCTTCAGTGATTGCTACGCATTCTTAAGATAATGCGTGTCCGACATGCACTTGATCAGTTTTAATATGATGATTTAGGTATAAATAAATCAATAACTAACTATGACTATATCAATTTGCTCTATTTCTTGATTATTTTAAATTGATTCTAAATAGATCAATTCTATTTATCATCATAATAGTAATTTTTGCATTTAAAAGTGTTTATTCTCCTAAATTTGCAATAATTATTAGAGAAATAGCTGATTAAAATTTCATTCAAAATATTTGTGCATAATAAAAAACTGTGGGCCCACTTCAATACTTAATATATTAGTTAGTTAGGTAGTACAAGAGGTTACTAATGTAAAACCTACGCGTAAAGAATTAAAATCCATTTATTACATGTTTGTCCACTTTTAGATATACATAATATATTTTGACAGCCGCAATCCCTTGTATTATTATTGGTAATTACCTGACCTTTCATATAGTCTGAATAAAATATTTATTTGAGTATTTACTGCTAGGACGAGAAATAAACGAATATGTGTACATAAACTATTAGCGCATATTGTATGGACATATGTACTTTGAGTTGCTGCTATGCTACTTAAACGATTAGCAAGTGTGTCGTTCCTTTGTTGGCCTTACAACGTAGTGTAGGGTCAAGTGTAGTGAGAGTAGAACAAATCAACTCGATTTTGTATTCCACGCGAAGAGTAAGTGTTGTTTTATTTTGTAAAACCTGTATTTTTGGGTATTACGTAATTAAAACATGTTGGCTTTTTATATATTTTTTTAAACTTATTTATATTTTTTGTCTGCAAAAATTGAGTTCTTTTGTTGGCGCCCGTATAAGGAACACTATGCATAAATAACAACAATCCTTTTTAATTGATGGTTTTTGTTGAGTTCCTTAAATGTTATGTACAAAAGTAACAATTATTTTTCATTTGTAGCTTCTTCGCGCATCAACTGAGATTAATAAGCAAGATAGCAGTAATTATCAACCATCCGAGCTATATGTAATGCCTTCCGGGAAGATAGCGATGATTCTGGCGAAAAGACTTCAAACTCAAATGATTTATCAAGAGGAATATTAAATCAAGCTTGTGAGACCAGATATGCCGTTTCTGACTTTGTTAGTGCTAACGCTGCACTCGCCTTAATTGAAGATAACGTATTTTCTGAACTCAAAAAATAACCTCAAATGCCAACAAGTAAAAGTGGTTTTTACGAAAATTTACCATATAAATGAAAAGAAAATATAATTTGTTCGAAAATGCCAACTTTTACAATATGAATTAAACTTGCATATTAGGAGCCCCTTCCGAAAAAAAATTTCTCAGCAAATTTTTTTTAACTTTTTTTCATATTATAGGAGAATGAAATAAATATGGCCAACAGAAAATGCAACTTTAAATAGTTGATGTAATGTTTATGTCTAGATATTTTAAGTGTCCAAATAAGTGTATACCTATATCGCTCAGGTGCTGATGATTTTTTATTTATAAAAGTGTTAGGCTATAGATTTCACGACAAGAGTTTTTATGATGGTTCAGATAGGTTATAGAGGCTGCGCGAAATAATATCTAATATATCTAAATAAAAAATTTAAAAAGCTTGATAAAAGTATGATATCCTATTATGGTAAGAACGGTACAAAGTAATTTATAATGAGCAAGATAATTAGATTTCTATTTATAAGTTGAACTCTACGTGGCTACAATGGCTATTGTATTTTGACATATATACCAAAAAATATATAGCCGACTATCACTTGGGGTTTGGATATGTAGTCATATCGCTTTAAGAAAATACGAAATTGGTTTCAATATAGGGTACTCAATATGTTTCGATAACTATTTGATTAGCAGGGCTGCTACTTCAGTACCTCTACAATTGGCAAATATGCGCATTAGGAACCATTAGTGAAAATCGAGTGAAAAAGTGACTATTTCCTAATAATAAAAACTGAAATAAAGAAGAGGAGTATATATATTTATGGCCAGTGAACTTGTATTGCTTGCAAAACGGAAAGCTAGAAAAGTGCTTGCAATAGCACCAAATTTTATTAAAAATAAAATTATCAAAATTTCGCGTTGATTCAACATCAAACTTTCAAAAACAAATTACCCTTGGAATAGGTTACGTAGCCTACATGGGTTGTAGGCCGTTATAGAAACAGAATTAGAACAGAATAGTATTGGCCAATTTTTTTCCTATTTAGTTGATGTAACAGTTTCAAATATCTTGCTGTTGATGAAGAAAATCCTGCTAAAGGATCTCACGTGTTCGAGTTGGGTAGCTTTTAGAAGTAATATTGCTCAATCCTTATTGAAAATGCATAGTATACCACCGTCAAAAGGGCGTACTTCTACTGCAACTACTGACGTTAGGTATGACAACAGAACATCTTGTCTTAAACAGTGAAAAGCATTGAAGGTTTTAAAAAAGCTAATTTCATTTGCGAGAAATGTAACGTGGGATTGCATCTCAAGGAATGAATCAAGCAATACCTACCACTGCAAGTGATCTTTATTAAAACAGATTTGACCTATTTTTAGTTTTTCTAAATTTAATTTTTGTAGTGAAAACTTAGTTTTATTCCAAAGTAGCATAATGTCTATTATCATGGACAAATCATTTTGACAGGTCGAATAATAATAAAAAAAAACTCTTTCTTGCTTTAATATGATTTTTAAGTGCTAACCGCTAAGTAAATGTAATTTTTTGGACTAAACGAAAAAATTGCAACTTCATGTACTAGCCTAATTATATGCAAGGTAGTGGTGAGCATAATGTAAAATTTATCAAAAAAAGAATATGCTCGTTAATTTTTATTTAATGTTGAAAATAAAGGCAAAAATCATCGACGAGCTCTAACAGATATAGATATAGTTGTTCTTAATATTTAATTTTTTCCAATATAAATAACATAGGGTTCTTTACAAAATCTAAATCCTGATTTTGGTAAGAAATTATATAAATGATGAGAATAATTTAAAGTTGGATTAATGGATTTAGTAACTTTGTAATTAAATAATAAAAATTCACCATAATTAAAAATCATTTTTGAAACAGTTATAAGCAATCATAAAAATATATTAGATATTTTACTGTAAATTATCGATAATGAGAAGTAAATAAAAATATTGAAATCATAAATAATGAAAACTATAACTAATAACTGGACTGAATAGAACTGTTTTCTTCTAGGCACAATCAGCTCTGCGAACATTCATTATCACCATAACACAACTAACCTAACCTGATTTTGTTCAGCCGCCAGATAAAGCACGGTAACGGTTAAACATTCCGGCGCAACGGGGCAAATTTTTGACAAACTGCGCCGAAATGACCACTTAGCACTATTAGGGAACGCCCTTAGTTCATGGCACCCCCGATTTTTTCACCATATGCTCATATTTTCATTTCTATTTACTTTGCCCACGTAAAAAGCGTGCTATTCCCGCAAACGATCCGCGATGAACTGCTCACCTGTACAGTACACTGATGCCAAGTCTACTTAGAAAAAGTCGGTAAATATGTTTTTCAAGTGGGCACTTTTTGTTTTTATTGTTTATTTAAAAAAAATGCTAAAGATATGTTTATTTTGAGAGATGATAGAAATTTATTCGACTACAAAATTATTTCGTGATTTGAATGGCAATGACTAAAAATAAGTAAGATTCTTACACACACAAATTTTACTACCGACAGGATTATAATAGCTTTAATACCAGAATATACATGAATGTGTAATTATGAAAATATTAAAATATATGTATGTATTTAGTCTTAACATAATGACATTGATGACTGATGAGTATTTCAGATAATGTACAAAATATTATTTTGAACATTATTCGGGAAATTCTTTTTGAAAATAACTAAGTACTTAACTAGAAATTCCGTCCATTCTAGTTTCTATGTTGGTAAATAACTAGCAAATATTGTAGAGATGCCTAAATTTTTTATAACTTATATAATATTATCATTACTAATACATAGATTTATAAAAGTTGCATGTGAATTTTGTACCTACATTTATCAATATTAATCAGTAAATGACATCACACTTGTTTTTATATTATTGATTTACTGGGTGAGGTTGTTTATCTCACGGCTTTAAATACAAGATTAAATATTACTTCATATTCTGATTCCTCCAAAATAATGCAGTAGCGTCATTTGATAGGCACATTAAGTAGATATTACTGACAATGCTACCAAAATTTATTAAATTAAAGACGTCGTCTAATAATTCTGATTATAACAATAAGACTACCATAAGCAACCATAATTATATTCGTTTAGTAACCAACTAATAAATAAACTTAAATTCACGTTAAAAACTTTTGATAGGTTTTCTTAACAATTTATTCGGATAAAAGACAAACATCATCAAAAATTGGCCTGTTTTCTGTATCGACCGAAATAAAAAATGACTGATGACCCAATTCCTAATACATTAAGAAATACGTAAACTACTACTAATTTTTCAAGACGTACCTACTTTTTTCTTAAACAGCAACAATGTTCTATAATTTTGTCTAGAATTCTATCAAAATTATCTAAAAAAGCTTTTATGTGTAGAAATAGTCGATTTCAGTTCAGTGATAAGAAAATAGGTACTTTTGGCAAGATCAAAGCCATTTCCAAACTAAGCATGTGGGATTTAATTTTCAAAAACTCAAATATTGGATTTTCACTTATCTACATCACAAATTTTCAATCGTATTTAAAAATTTTAATTTTCTGCTACAATAATTCACTAGTAAAAAAATATTGTATATTGGCATAACTTTTATAAAGATTTAAATATACGAATTCCTTTAATAGGGAGTTTTATTATCAGTTCTCATTTAACTCACTATTTGAACTGAGATAGAGAAGCAAACCTAGTGTTTATATCTATCATTAAAAAAAAGATGGTAAAATTGGTTGATTTAATAG
The DNA here is from genome assembly GCA_034092305.1 of Diaprepes abbreviatus. Classification (NCBI taxonomy): domain Eukaryota; kingdom Metazoa; phylum Arthropoda; class Insecta; order Coleoptera; family Curculionidae; genus Diaprepes; species Diaprepes abbreviatus. Next base: position 2,911,540 of record JASJET010000032.1, read on the forward strand.
TCACTGTTTTTCAGTGTATCAACTGATAACATAGAGTTGAATTACTGCTCTCACAAAATTGAGCGCCAAGCTTCATGTCCAGACCATATACGACAACTTTATACTTTTGGTACATAATACCAGAGATCTGATTATTTGAAAATGAACTACTTGAAATGTAAAAAACCTAATTTCAGTTCGAATTTTAAGTACTCTGCCCTAAAAGGTAATTCGTATTTTAATTTAAATAACTTTAAAAATCTATTTAATTATTGTAAATACTAAATGTGAAAAATATGATAAGTCGATCACTCCATAATATCACTGAATTAGTTTTTCACATCCAAACTAAACTTTTTGTTTTCCCACTGATCGATTTCGACTTCTTGATCTAACCAACTTGACTAATTTACCGTGGATAACATCGGAGGAAACAACGATTTACTTAAAAAAGGTTAAAATAATATAAACTGATATTATGTATAATTGTCTATAAAACGCATTTTGAATAAAGGTGTTTTGAATATATCTGTCTTGTATTTCAATAACTACAATAATACAAATCGCATAATATTGTTTATTTGAAATAAGAAATAAAAAATATACTTAGATTTTGTATTTAAATAGATTAATTAAGACAACCATTTTGTACATCTCTACTAAATAATTACCACAAGATTGAGTTTGAATACGTCTTCTCATAATTATAACAAATTTGTGTCTCTGTCGGCTTGCAATATTTTTAAACATCATTGGTAGTACAAAGCAATAAAATATAGTTTTCGTCGGAGTCAAGCCCTTTTAGGGAGTCAAAAAGTGTAAAAAGAGTGAAGGTGTAGTAACCAGAGAATTTTAAATATTTACAGTGTTTGTAGTTTGAAGGTCAAATGCATTAAAATTGGGTATATATGAGGACTCATTGGAAAAAGTCTGTATTTTAGCCCAACACTGATTTCAAAATACATTCTTGAATAAAATCTAATAAAGAAGTTTCCTATAACATTATAAAAAGGGTTTCGCTAGAAAAAAATTGATGATAGAAGAACGTTCAATTACGAAATTTCCAATCCTTCTGGACACGGTACAAACAGAAGGATTAAGTCCCGAATTTTTAGATACAGCTAAAATTCAGGTCTATCACCAAAAGTTGATATCGTTGTTTTACTACGAAGTTTTAAATTTTCCTGAAGTAGTGAGTGTTCATATAAACATGTATCCTGCAACTTTTTTTATTGCATAGTTAAAATGTTTAACTGGAACTTCTGTAGTTAGAACAAATGTGAAAAAAATCCTATAATTAAACTGCTTAAACTAGATGTTTTAATTAGGAACCTTTATTCTAATAACAGAGCATTATTTTTTACATTTTATCTCTAACATAAACCATACAGAAATTTAATTAAAAGTAACAGTCACATATATATTTACAACTTCGTGAAGAAAACATAAAAAAAATTAATTAGGAACAGATAATATATTTCACACCATCCATCTTAATAAATTCATCAGTCCATAAATAACTGTTAGAAAAATTCCTTTAGTAGCTTCTCAGATTTTTAAAACCAGTTAGCAACCTCGCACAGATTAAACTGTAACGCATGCGTACACCCTTACGTAACCGACTTAGTTAGCCGGTACAAAGCATATCTCAGATATTTCAAAGATATGAATACGACCTAGCAAATGTTTTTACCGGGGCCGCATTGCCAGATCTTTTTATCTCTCGAAACATTTTTACTCGAAAATAATTACAAATCAGAGAAGTTAAATGTGTTCGGGAGGAAATGTAAATAGAAAATTTAGTATTCACAATTTCTTTGATTGTAAGTATTGATAATTACTGAACGTGACTTTTATAAATAAGAAAAAAAATACGTTTGCTTTAGGATTTCGTTAAATAAACCGTTTTAAGCTGATTTATGTATGCTGGCTTTGTGAAAACGGAACGGAATTGGAAGGAATTTTCATGTTGGAAAATTATGTTTAACCTGCAATAAATAAACAACGGTTTAAAAATTTGCATTTTTATATTATATACAATATATCGCACAGCAATTGTCAGTTAATAGTTTTGAAAAATTTTGTCAAAATACTATTTTAACTGATTTCAAAAAAGATATTCCCGTTTTGATATGTTTTTATATGCACGTAATGGGAATTCTTAACCTGACAGAAGAAAAGGTGGCAGTAAAATGAAAGATATGTTATTTTTCAATCTAGTCTTCCTATATTTCTATACACTTGGCATAACGCTTAATTAAAGGCGTTGTAGTACTATAAAAGCATTCTGAATCTAAAGTGAAGCAACCGGGCCCCACGACTTAATTTAAATACTCATAGAGAGAGAAAATTTGAGTCGCCTTTTCTTTTGCCTTGAATTTTTAATGGTTAAATCAATTTTTTACACCAGCGTTTCCCAAGCGGTTGTTCGCGAACCCGCAGAGCTTCGCGAGCTCTATAAAAGGGGTTCAAGGAACAGGCAACAATCTGCAACCCGACAAGTCGCTACGCCGCTGGCGACGCGAGTACATTCTCGAACAAACCAGCAACTTCTACTTCGGCGAACCAAGGCTTTTCCCGAATGTGCACGAAAGAACGAGAATAACGTCTGCCAATGTAAAATCGCTGCAGTCACAACATAAGGAAGGGTACAGTGGAACTTTTCGATATGATCAATGACTATTTCGAAAAAAACTGAAGTAAATTAGTCTTTTCGTTTGGCTGTGTGCACTGATGATGCAAAATCATTGACAGGAACATTTTGTGGTCTTATCCTGCGGATAAAAAAGATCAACGAGGATACTGAATGGTGCAGAGTGATCCAATACTTTAAGCGACACTGTAAAAAATGTAAATGTTATAAAATCGCGTGCTACAAACTCTCGTGTATTCCGTGCGCTTTGTGAGGACTTTGGAAACCTCCACAATTCTTTACTACTTCATAAAGAAGTTAGATGGCTTTCTCGTGGCAAGGTTTTAACCCGCTTGTTCGAATTAAAGTCTGAAGTGCAAACATTTTTTCTTGACCATCCATTTCATTTATCTTTTTGTGTATTTGATATTTTTTTGGCTTCAAAAACTTGCATACTTAGCCGACACTTTTTCTAAATTAAATGATTTAAATGTGTATTTACAAGACCCAAGTATCACCATTTCAATGTGCATGATAGAATAGCAGCCATGCTAAAGAAGTTCGACTTTTGGAGTGAATGTCTGCAGGTGAATGAGAGTTGTCTCAGTACTATTTTATTAGAAAATGAAATTGAACTTAACGAAAATATTAAAAGAGATATTACTGAACATTTCAAACAACTTCAATTAACGTTCAACGCCTATTTTCTAAAGAGCCATAAATATCCTATTGAGGGTATATTTTAAGTTCTGCCTTATTGTATTCCTTTGTATTACTTTCCTTTTTGTAGGTTAAGGTATGACTTTAGTTTTAATAATGTTTATAAATGTTTTACGATTATGTTTTAGTTTTCCCTTATGAACTGTTATTCAATGACTACAGAGGGGGTTGCCAATTTATTCCGGTTTTTAGAAGGGGTTCGCAAAAAGAAAAAGATTGAGAACCGCTGGTCTACACCAATTTAATATTTTCACGATAATCACAATTACGTGGCCCCTTTCCTAAGGGTAATTTAAAGACTCTACTTTCCAAAGAAAACTTAGATCATTTTTTTATAGTGGATGGCAAAGAGTTCCTTTAAACAACCTTCATTTGTGTCTTTATTTGCTCTATTGTCAAACCTCCTCTAGTTAAATAACTTCATCACGACTCGACATTCAATTTGGGACTTTTTTTTTAAATTCCTAGAATTAGAATGTTATACCAAAGTAACTTCTTAATGTATCTCAAGGTAATTCAAAATATACCTATCTAAAGTCTTTACAAATTTGCAGCTTTGATTAGGGGGGTTACAGTGGATCTGTAATTAAGCTTATTTGCGTTGATTTCAAAATTTATAGAAGACCTAGCCCCGATCTAGTTGCCATGGAACTTGGTCTTCTAGTTGGCCAGTGTGGTTTTGCTTATGATTTTGTTACAATTTATATTGCACATGTCACAAAATAATTCAATATGGTGGATCCAATATAGCGGACGAAAAAATCAATTTTATCCGATTTTCTCTAAAATTGGTATGAGGGAGTTTTCGGGGTGGCACATAATGAATCTGAAACCATTTTTAACCGACTTCTAAAAGAAGGAGGTTCTCAATTCGTCGACTATGTATTTTTTTTTTTTATGTATGTACACCGATTACTCCGGAACGGCTGCACCGATTTGAATGAAATTTTTTACGTTATGTAGAGAAAGTTGCTGCGGTGGTCCCATATTTTTTTAAATGAAATTGGTGCAGTAACATTCAAGATGGCGCTTATAATATGGCGGCCAAAAAAATTAATTTTGTCCGATTTTCTCTAAAATTGGTATGGAGGAATTTTTGGGATTGTACCCAACGAATCTGAAATTATTTTTAAAAAATTCAAAATGGCGGATCCAATATGGCGGACAAAAAAATTTAATTTAGTCCGATTTTCTCCGAAATTGGTATGAGGGAGTTTTCGAGGTTGCACATAACGAATTTGATATTATTTTAAAAAAATTCAATATGGCGGATCCAATATGGCGGCCGAAAAAATCAATTTTGTCCGATTTTTACCAAAATTGATAAGGAGGAGTTTAGTGGGTCGCATATGACGAATCTAAAATAATTTTAAAAAAATTCAATATGGCGGATCCAATATGGCGGACGAAAAAAACAATTTTGTCCGATTTTCTCCTAAATTGGTACGGAGGAGTTTTCGGAGTCGCATATGGCGAATCTAAAATAATTTTTAAAAAATTCAATATGACGGATCCAATATGGCGGACAAAAAAATTAATTTTTCCGATTTTCTCCAAAATTGGTACGGGGGAGTTTTCGTGGTCCCATATGACGAATCTAAAATAATTTTTAAAAAATTTAATTTGGCGGATTCAATATGGCCGACAAAAAAATCGTTTTTGTCCGATTTTCTCCAAAATTGGTACGGGGGAGTTTTCGGAGTCGCATATGACGAATCTAAAATATTTTTTAAAAAATTCAATATGACGGATCCAATATGGCGGACAAAAAAATTAATTTTTCCGATTTTCTCCAAAATTGGTACGGGGGAGTTTTCGTGGTCCCATATGACGAATCTAAAATAATTTTTAAAAAATTTAATTTGGCGGATTCAATATGGCCAACAAAAAATCGTTTTTGTCCGATTTTCTCCAAAATTGGTACGGGGGAGTTTTCGGAGTCGCATATGACGAATCTAAAATAATTTTTAAAAAATTCAATATGCCGGATCCAATATGGCAGACAAAAAATCAATTTTGTCCTATTTTCTCCAAAATTGGTATGGGGAAGTTTTTGGGGCCTCACATAAGGAATCTGAAATTATTTTTAAAAACTTAATATGGCGGATTCAATATGACGGAGAGTTTTCGGGGTCACACATGACGAATTTAAAATTATTTTTAAAAAATTCAATATGGCGTATCCAATATGGTGAATAAAAAATTAATTTATTTTCTTTAAATATCGATATTGGAAGGTTGTAGGGCCTATATTACCAATCTAAAATTAGTTTGAATTTTAAGATAATGGATTTTCTATGACAGACTAAATATTCGTTTGACCCAATTTGATTGGTATTTGGAAAACTCTAAGAACTAAAGAATTTTTAGTGGTTCATTTTAGGGTGATTTACAACTTTGGACAAAATGGGTACATTTTTGCCAGTTTGGAGTCATTGCGAGGTACAATAATCTCGATTAGTACTTAGTTCAAATAATTTATGAATATCATAATGAATTCTAAAACTAAAAATAGAAAAATAAAATTTTTATAAAAAAATTGAACCGACTTCTAAAAGTGCGCTAAAAAGTGAAAAATAACCATAAATTTTTATATGAAATTGAACTTTTTGAAGTCGGCGCCAAATTATTTGTACACGAAATAAATAACTACTAATATATACAAATTATGGTAAGAAAACAATTACAAATAAAGTATTTTTAATCTGTTTATGCAAATCACATTTTGTCAGGTATTAGTTTGGCGCCGACTTCAAAAAGTTCAATTTCATATAAAAGTTTATGGTTATTTTTCACTTTTTAGCGCACTTTTAGAAGTCGGTTCAATTTTTTTATAAAAATTTTATTAAAAAATTCAATATGGGGTATCCAATATAGCGGATAAAAAATTAATTTTGTCAGATTTTTTTCAAAATTGATATGGGGGAGTTTTTGGGATCGCACATTACGAATGTGAAATTAAAAAAAAATAAATATGGCGGATCCAAAATGGCAGAAAAAAGATTCTACATCTCTCGATTTTGTCTAAAATCAGTATTGGGGGATTTGTGTTAGTGTTAATTACGAATTTAAAATATTTTTTGAAAAACTAAATCTGGCGGATTTAATATGGCGTCCTGAAAATTTTACATTTATCGATTTTCTCCAAAACTGATATAGCGGGTTCTTCACGGTGTAAATTATGAATTTAAAAATATTTTTTCAGGATTCAATATGGCGAATCCAATATAGCGAACTAAAAATTTTACATTTTTCGATTTTGTCCAAAGGTGAGACTGAATCGTTTTTGAGGATGTAAATAGCGAATATAAAATTATTTTAAGAAAATCTGATATGTCAGATGTAATATGACGGTCTAGAAACTTTAAATTTCCGGATTTCATTCAAAATTGGTACTAGGAGGCTTTGAAGAGTTTAGATTTAGATTAGATTAAGACGTTAAAATTATTTTTTTGAAATTCAATACGGCATCCGCCAATATGATGGAAAATTTTACCTTATTCGCATTTTTCATATTTGGTATTAGGGAGTTTTCGGGATCGTGTATTATGAATATGAAGTTAATTTTTTCCCACTATTAGGTTGATACGATACAATATGAGAGACTGAAAATTTTACATTTTCCTATTTTGTCTAAAATTGATATTGCGGGGTTCTTGGGTTGTATACAAACTCAATATGCAGATAAAATATATCGGGCTAGAAAATTTACGTGTCAGGTTCTTTAAATATCGATATTGGATGCTTTTGGGGCCTATATTACCAACCTAAAATTATTCTAAATGAAACAAATTAAATATATACAAATTATGGTAAGAAAGCAATTAGAAATAAAGTATTTTTAATCTTATGCGAATCACATATGTTTGGCACCGACTTCAAAAATTTCAATTTCATATAAAAATTTATATTTTTCACTTTTAGCGCACTGTTAGTTCAATTTTTTTTATAAATAAAAAATTTTATTCATCGAAATGTTTTATATATCTTTACTCAAACCACTTTTTAAAATGTTTCTAAGCCATCTGACAACTCGGGAAAAAGCCCACTATGCCTACTAATTTTTTAATACAATCTATAAGATTAATAATTTTATTTATTTAAAATAGCTATTTTTATCAAAATTAAAAAATAATTTGTGTAAAACATTTTATGAAATGCAAGTTTGTGTAACTTGTGTGAATTTTCAGTGTGAAAGTAAAGTTAGAAAGAATTCGGCTTAAATTTCGTGCAGTAAATATTTCTCAATGTATCACAAAGGATGTATTTGCCTATAGACAAAAAAATTTACCAAGATGTTTCCAAAATTCAAAAGATTGGGTAAGTTGCGTATCCAGGAATTCTCTGAGAGGGGAGGGGCGCAATTTTTGTTCAGTGTTACCTATTTTCCAGAAAAAAAAATGTTGGACTCAGGAGGGAGGGCAATTACACCCTTTGTCCTCCGCCTCTTAGACCTGCGCCTGAATCTAGTATTCGTTCATGGGTTTGGGTAGTAAGAAAATCATATTTTTGCATCACAATCGTCATCCAACTCGTGTTACTAGGGCCAGGCGTGGATCCAAGGGGGGCGATCGCCTCCCCCACAAGAATTTCAAATTCAGTAAACAGATTCGACCCTGGCTCTTAAACTAGAAATGTGAATGCTGCTAGCATCCCCCTCTCATCGACAACTCGCTTTCGCTCGCGATCGCCCCCAAAAAGCTTCGAATCCAGAAATATATATTCACCAAAGCTTGCTGCATTAGGAACGCGAACGCTGGTGTTCACTCCCCGTCGACAACTTGCTTTCATTTGCCTTAGGGTACTCTTCTGATATCACAACCCCCCCCCCCAAATAAAAAGGCTGAATCCGCCCCTGACTAAGATTTCAATATCTGGCAACAGCTGCTAAGTTGCGGCTTCAAGTATGGTACCGGGTCGTTTAGAAACTTAATCAAAGGGCTATTTTTATTCGTATAACTACGAATAAAGTATAATAAATCATAATAATAATAAGGTATTCTATCTATTAATTGATAATTTAATATATGTTACCTATGATGCAATTGGTGGTTCATAAACAGGCTTAATTATTCAAAAAATCACATAAAATGTAGGAGCGTGTCGTATCTGTAGATTATGTTCAAAAATAATAAAATATAATAAAAATAAGTCAAACGGTAAATTGGAATATATTTACGTAGTGTATACCCGATATATGTCAATATGTAATATAATTAAACATTTTTTAAATGTAAGGCTGACCTAAAAAATATTACTTAGCAACGGTTTTGTTTCCAAACAAACTATTTCAATTCACAATTGAGATAAATTGAGCGTATTGAATTGTTAAAAATAAGGGTTACGTATTATTTAAAAATTGGCAGTGAGATTCTTGTTTATTTTGGAATTTCTATAATATACTATAACTACGTGGAAAAAAATGTTCAGCTTTACCGTCCCACTAACAACTGAAAATCATATGTATGTGTATGTATATATATATATATATATATATATATATATATATATATATATATATATATATATATAAATATCGGACCATCAGTTTTCCGATATACAAATAGGCAAATTTTTTGATGTTATCTTTGAAACATTCCGCTACTCTATTTAATACAAAAAATGATTTATTTTGCCATTTCTTGTCAGAATTAAATTGTCGGTATAGCAATGTAAGAGATGTCTTTGAAATCATACAACACAAGCGGGCCTTTTTAATGGCTTAATGGATTCGTTATATAGGATCTTTTTTGATACATAAGTCGGACTGGGTCCGCTTCAGGCGTTTCAAATAAGGTTAGAGGGTGATTCGAGTTTAGGTTTTGAACCACTTCTTAATTTATCGGTTACGTATCTAATATCTGACAAATCGGCATACCTATTGTGGTATTGTGGTGAGACTGTGTGACGTAGTTTACAGGACGTTTTTAGAGTGCTAAGCTCTATCGAAATGAATTCGTTATCTCCGAAAACTATTTTTTATATTGTTACGAACGTCTAAGAGAACTTATTGATACGCCCTCGTAGGAGAATAATATTCCGATGCGATGAGTCATCTTTATTATAATGTGTCGAAAGACATATTATTTCGATGAGTCATTATATTTCTAGACCGTTCTCAAGTTTTATCCTAGTAGATTTCTTGTTATTTCTAGGAGGTTCTATAGGTATATAAAGTAGGGATAGGATATGAGTTTTCAGATGGTTGTATGGTTGTATTTGAATAGCGAAGGTATTAAGAAGTAATAATCAGATAGTTGTGATCTAGTTGTATGTGTTAAGTAATTAATATAGTATTGGAAGCAATTTAAGTGTTGTGTGAACGATTTAAAGAGATAAAAAACCGTAACAAAATGTTAAATAAATAACAATATTGCTAATGAGAAAAGCAACTGGTGATTTAAGGTAATTTTTGACCAATAAATATGATAAAAAAGAGTTCTTTCCTGCTGGCAACAGTAAGTATTTAAAAAATCATCTTGAAGCCACCAGTTCGTTGTCTTCAAGGAATTGATATATACAATTAAATACCAAACGTAAAAATTGATATTTGGAACACAATTTCTAAACTAAATTTAAGCGTACTTTAGAGTAAAACTGGATAATTTTTTTATCTGATTTAAAGACTTTGTAAAACCGAAAACCGAAATAAGGTCTCTAATGTGATAGTATAGTAAATTTGCTTTAGGTTTCTTTGGAGCTTAAGCACTTTAGACGATATCAGGTGTATAGGTTAATAACCTCGACTATACATATCACTGTATTAGTTTTTAAACTTCCCTAATTAACTATAAATTAATACTATCTATTTACAAACCTACTCTAAACGTGTTTCATACTATTAAAACTTAACATATTCGCCCAATTTTACCATTTATATTCTAAGCAAGGTATTCTTTACTTAAAACTAGATCTATTAAGACGTGATCAAGATAGTGTATACAAACAAATGAAAATAAAATGCAATGATTTGAAGTACTAGTTAGTATTAGTACCTCGTTTAGAAATAATGTAACAATTGAATGACAATTTTTTATGACGTTTATATGTGGCAGAAATAGACGAATATCGCTTATCAGTCTTAAAATTAGATATATCTCTAAAATCTAAATAATAAATAAGACCCTATATATATATATATATATATATATATATATATATATATATATATATATATATATATATATATATATATATATATATAGATATAGTCGTGTTATTCAACATCTTACCGCCATCCTCCGGCCAGATTTAACTTCAAATATCAAAACCGAACATTAATAAGTACGATGACGGGTGTCTGGGAAGGTACCAACTAGAATCTCACTGACGAGTCCTATAGTTGGTACCGGGATGAAACACCCACATTTTTAAAGAAATTCGTAATATACCGTAACCCGATTGAGATACGGCGGGTCTTTTCTAGGTTTTCCCTGCCAAATAACCCGATGACGACAAAATAACCCGGAAAGAGAGACCGATAGAGACAACCCATATGAGAAACAAAGAAAGAAAACCGAACGTGCTTGTAATGTAGGAGTATACAGGGATAAGTCGATAAGTAGCAAACCAGACTCACCTCCTATATTACAACAATATATATATATATATATATATATATATATATATATATATATATAATGTAAGAACAGTTTATGATACCTCCAATCGAAATACAAAATGGTAGACGAAAATAAATCAGGGAAAATATAAAAAGTTTTTTGTTCACTTTTCCTTTGTCTGCCACAATTTTCCCAATTTCAAATGTGTCTGCCAAATTCATACCCCTCATAAATTAGTATTATCTTCAAGTAGCCACATCGGCAGACAAGTTTTGATCGTGAAAACATGGTCGAAATTGGTGCAGTAAAATCCAAGATGGCGCTTACAATATGGCGGCCAAAAAAAATAATTTTGTCCGATTTTCTCCAAAATTGGTATGGAGGAATTTTCGGGGTTGTACCCAACGAATCTGAAATTATTTTTGAAAAATTCAAAATAGTGGATCCAATATGGCGGACAAAAAAATTTAATTTTGTCCGATTTTCTCCAAAATTGGCATGGGGGAGTTTTCGAGGTTGCACATAACGAATTCAAAACATTTAAAAAAAATTCAATATGGCGGACAAAAGAATCGATTTTTACCGATTTTCTCCAAAATTGGTACGAGGGAGTTTTCGGCGCCTCACATAACGAATCTGAAATTATTTAAAAAAAAATCAATATAGCGGATCCAATATGGCGGACGAAAAAATCACTTTTAGAAGTCGATTCAATTTTTTTATAAAAATTTTATTTTACACACAATTTGTTACTCTATCTTTCATATTATTCATTGACAGAAGAAGAAAATAAATCAGAATTTTTTTTTGTAAGTTCACCCCTACGTTTCTACCCCTTCAATCATTGGAACTTGTCTGCCATTTTATTCCGTGAATTCAATTTGTGTGACTACCCTTTCACTTTAATCGCAGACAATTTGAAATCAAGAAAAAACAGATTCTTTTTTGCCAATTAAAATTGATTGTCCAAATTTTCGAAGGGACTGCCAGGACTCACCCCATGTAATCTTTTCACGGACTTACTTAGATCTTTTAACTCTCCAACGGGCAGACAAAAAAATGAGTCCATTTCATCTTATGGACAGCTGACGGTCTATAACCTTAATTAACACATTTGGTGTTATACAGCGAAAGGCTGTTCTTATTTGTTCTCTCATATTTTCCGGCATCCTTAGCGGTATACAATATCCAAAGCAATATTTCTAATATATCCCCATAAGAAAAAAAGGACTTGTTAGATCTGGAAACCTTGCTAGCCAATATTGTGTTCCTACACGCCCTATTCACTTAGTGGAATATTAAATATCCAACTCATTTCCCACATTAATTGGAAAGTGCGCAGCAGTACTATCTGTGGGTTCGCGAACCACCGCTTGGGAAATGCTGCAATAGAGTATTGAACAGATATGTAAATTAAATTTTTATAAAAAAATTGAACCGACTTCTAAAAGTGCGCTAAAAAGTGAAAAATAACTATAAATTTTTATATGAAATTGAACTTTTTGAAGTCGGCGCCAAACTAATACCTGACAAAATGTGATTCACATAAACAGATTTAAAATACTTTATTTGTAATTGCTTTCTTAGCATAATCTGTATATATTAGTAGTTATTTATTTCACTTACAAATAATTTGATTAAGTACTAATCGAGATTAGTGTACCTCGCAATGACTCCAAGGTGGCTAAAAAGTACCCATTTTATCCAAAGTTGTAAATCACCCTAAAATGAACCACTAAAAATTCTTTGGTTCTTAGAGTTCTCCAAATACTAGTAAAATTGTGTCAAAGAAAAATTTAGTCTGTCATAGTAAATCCACTATCTTCAATTTCAAATTAATTTAGTTTGGTAATACAGGCCCCCAAAACCTTCCAATATCGATATTTAAAGAACCTGAGATGTATGTTTGTATACGCCTCAAGAACCTCACAATATAAATTTTTAATATTTAAAGAATCCGCGACGTAAACTTCTTAGCTCAATATATTTTATACTGCACATTGAGTTTGTATAGGCCTCAAAACCCCACAATATCAATATTAGACAAAATCGGGATATGTAAAATTTTCTGTCCCTATTATTGTATCTTATCAACCTAATAGTTGTAAAAAATTAACTTCATATTCGTAATACCCGACCCCGAAAACTCCCTAATACCAAATCTGAAAAAATGCGAATAAAGTAAGATTGTCAACCCACCATATTGCATCCGCTATATTGAATTTCAAACAAATTATTTTAAGTCTTAATCTAATCTAAATCTAAACCCTTCTAAGCCCCCTAGTATCAATTTTGGATGAAATCCGGAAATTTTAAATTTTTAGACTTATATTCGCTATTTACATCCCCAAAAACGATTAATTTTAAATACTTTTAAATTCATAATTTACACCCTCAAGAACCCCCTATATCAGTTTGGGAGAAAACCGAAAACTGTAAAATTTTTAGGACACCATATTGAATCTGCCAAATTGAGTTATTCAGAAAATATTTGAAGTTCATAATTAATACTAACAAAATTACCCCCAGTACTGATTTTAGACAAAATCGGGAGATGTAGAATCTTTAATCCACCATATTTACTTTTTTTTTAAATAATTTCAGATTCGTAATGTGCGATCCCAAAAACTCCTCCATATCAATTTTGAAAAAAATCGGACAAAATTAATATTTTATCCGCCATATTGGATACGCCATATTGAATTTTTTAAAAATAATTTCAGATTCCTTATGTGCGACCCTGAAAACTCCAACGTACCAATTTTGAAGAAAATCGGACAAAATTGATTTTTTCGTCCGCCATATGGGATCCGCCATATTGAATTTTTTATAAATATTTTGGAGTCATTATGTGCGACCCCGAAAACTCCGCCACACCAATTTTGGAGAAAATCAGACAAAATTAAATTTTTTTGTCAGTCATATTGAATTTTTTTTAAATAATTTCGTCCTAAAAATATGGGTTCACCGCAGCAAATTCCTGAACATAACATAAAAAATGTCATTCAAATTGGTGCCGCCGTTCCGGAATAATCGGTGTATATACATAAAAAAACATACATAGTCGACGAATTGAGAACCACCATCTTTTAGAAGTCGGTTAAAAAGAAAGAACTTTTTGTTAACACTCACGTATTTATTTATTCGTTTATTAAAATAAATATTTTACATTTGTTTTAGGTGTTTCTTATTAGTTGTCAATGACTATACATATTGCTGGTGTTGTTTGATAATTCTTTTTGGAAGTGAGGCGGTTAGTCAAATTGTATAGAATGTTGTACTACCAACAGACAAACAAATATGGCTTTATTTTCATCTAGACGATTTTCTTCTTAATTTGGAGTATTTTTCACTTACTTAATAACACGCTTGGTATAACTATCGGCTGATCGTAGCAAGAATTTTTTACTTCTAATGAAACCTCCCTTCATTAGGAATAAAATAACCCTCATATTACACTGTCTGAAAAGTGACGACAGCATTAATTATTTCTTCAAACTTAAATTGTGGTATAATGAACGGTGCTTTATAAAAGTTGTTATTTTTGTTTTAATTAAGTTTACAAAACTGAACATCTGTATAGCAGAAATTTGCGACAACTGTCCAATAAATTCGATATAAATTACTGAATAAAAATAACATGAAGAGAATAAAATAACGGTAGATTGTCTTCTTATCTTAAAATTTACAACACACGTACAAACCGTGTTTTGAAACAGGAATAAGAAACCTGATGGGACGTTGTGACCGCAAAATTATAACGCCAATTTTGGATTCAGTTCTCTTCGTGACGAGTATCGGAGAAAACACGAAAAAACTCAAAATATTTAAAAAGATCTAAAAAAAATTAGTGAAAATTGCGTTAAATAATATTTTCTATTCTATATATTACCTGTTTGTTCACGAATTAGTAACTTCGTTCATCCAAGAACAAAGTTTCCAAATTAACTGTGGAAAATCAGAGAAGGTAAGTAAACATAACCTGAAGACTAAGTGCGTATGTGTATAAAAAATTGTAGCTTGTATGCATATTAGAAATAATTTTGTTTATCTAAATTTAATATTAAGAATAACATTCTTAGCTAGTAAGGTTTTTCTTAACAATGAATACAAAAATTATAACAACTTTGTAATATTTAGTAACTTTTGTATTTGTGTGTTAACCACCCTACCAATCAAATCAACGGGTGAAATAAAAAATATATCAAAATTTGAATTGTGATGGCTTTTTCTTGAAGGAAATCAATTGTAAATAAAGTAAAACGAAAACACAAGTTTTTTATTTAATTGCCACTATATTCAATTGTTTTTGAAAACACACAACGCGTTTCGCTCCAATGTAGCTTCTTCGGATGTTTCATGTACATAGTACATGTAACATCCGAAGAAGCTACATCGTAACGAAATGCGTTATGTGTTTCCAAAAACAATAAAATGTAGTGGAAATTAAACAAAAAACTTGTGCTTCTATTTTACATTAAAAATTTATCATATTGTTCTCTTCAATGATATTAAAATTATCTAGGTCAATCGTTATTAAAAGTATGCGAACCCATTTTTATTGTTAAAGAAAAAGATACCGATTGAAATGGGGGCGATAACAATTTTTTTAGATTTTTATTTCTTTGTATCTTTACTGTTTGATCACAAATGGACTATCACATCATTAATTTCTTTTAAAAGTATGTGGATCAACCACAAAGTTTAAAAAACTTAATAAACTAAGCTTTAAAAATAATGTTGGTGTTACTTAGGCAATCCCACAAAACAAGGTGATTTTCTGTGAGGGCACTTTAGGTTAAAATCATATAAAATTATGTTCTTCGGATATGTACATTCCAAATATTATATAAAATATTTTGATGTTTCGGTAATTTATGTTTAAAATAATATCTGATACGACGTAAATAGAAAATACAAACTCGAAAGATTGTCATTATTCATTATTGAAAATGTAAACGAATTATCCTGCCCATTCCTGTGAATTTCTAGATAGGAATGTAGTTATCAGAGAAAAAATTGAGAAAAAGTCTTAGCCTGAATAATTGAACAAGGCCAGAAAATATGTGCATGCATTTATTCTTGTTTATTATTAGAACTTGCTCCAATAAAGTAGATAATAAAAGATAATAAATATATAGAAAAGTAATTTTAAATCACCAAACATGTGTAAAGTATCGTAATATGCGCCAAAAGGAACTTAAAAATGTATTATTTCCCATAAATACAATGCTTAGCCTTGTCCTGACATAATGTTTATGTTTATGTCCACACTGAAGGTAATAATTTTTTAACCTAGTGGTGTTATAAAATTGTAATGGTAATTGCTGACTATTTTACTTGACATTTCAATTTGTTTATGGTAAAGGAGGCGACAATATAAATATTGTATATATCTTGATAGGCAGCATATATTAAAAATGGGTGTTTTTAGATTTAGTGTAACTACGGCATTGAATGGGAGTCTAAAGAATTTTCTGATTTTATTAATATTTTGATAATTAATAAGAATTTTCTAACGGGTGTATATATACCACATGTTCTTGCATGCAGCAAGCACTCTTAAGAAACGGAGGAAAATTTAGGTCTAATTCAATGAAATGAAAAGTTGAAGGCAGGACTGCTCAACTGAATTATCGAAAAGAACGACGTAAAGTACAATTTTTATGGTTTTAAACAACTCTTAGCAAAAACGTCAGCTTCTGATATATTTTTTCAGGTATGCTTTTTTATTAACAAAAAAACTTTCCCACATTTTTGACTTGACATATATAAATTTAACAATAAATAAAAAGTCCGAAGTAAAAATGTTCGATTGGTCTTTTTAGTTAAAACGTTTTAATTGTTTTCCTATAACACCACTTTGATGCTAAATTTTTAGGTTATTCATAATAATTAATCTTTAGCCTTCAAAAATAATTTTTATGTTGTTGACAACAGTACTTCCTATAGTGTTAACTTTATATCGTTCTAGGCTTCGGTGCCTTAAAAGGAAAAACGGAATCCGTATAGAATCACTAGCGCGTTGGTCTGCCTATTATTGTACTGCGGCATGTGGAATATCCTTTAAATGGGTTAGTCATAAGGATTATTTTCAGAATTTTACAATGGATGGTTTTAGAGATACCGCTGAAAATATGCTTCTATCCCTGAGTTATTGAAACTAGTGAAGTTAATATTTCAAAAAAAAAAGTCAAGGGAACACGTAAAATTAACAGAAAATTATAGTGATATAGTTGTAATTTTCGAAATATCTAAATTATTATATGACTTAGAAGCTTTATTTTATGGTTTTCACTCATGTGTACTTATTTAGACTACGTAGTCTTTCCCTTTAGGGAGAAGCGATATAACAAGAGCAAAGAAAAAGTCGAAATTACCCCCCACGTCACAGTCTGATAAGCAAAAATCCGTTGACAGAATTAATTCAATGTGCCATAAGCCCAAGCTACCAAAATCATAACAGGGTTCAGCGATATCTATGTTACTAATGTAGCAGGCAAGCGAGTCTATTTTTTCTGAATTCTAAGAACTTGGAGAAGGGCGTTTACCCACACCGCCCTTTCCCTTTGGATCCATCCCTGTATGTAGATACCTGTTAATCAGCGGTAAACTATTAAGATATTTTAATATCTTTGTAAATTATTAAAAGATAAAATATTCAATAGCTCAGCTATTTCCTTTTACCAATCAAAACATGAAAATTTCGTTTTTAGTAAAATTAATAATAAAAAAGACTTAGGAGTATACCAAAGTAGATAGGATTTCAATGCATATTTATGACCTGTTAACTACTATACTACAAACAACCAACACACCCAAATAATTTGTCAATAAAAAATTAAACGTTGGAGCAACTATTAAAGAATAATTAATGTATTCCCGTCACAGTTAGCGCCGATATTGTAAATAATTCAAAACATTTGCCTCTAAAAAGGTAAAAAGAGTAATAAATGGCAATTAATATTATTACAAAAGTAAGTAAAGACGACACTTAATAAGATATATTTCGACTCAGGCGTGTAAGAGTCATTTCCTAAAGAATATTTATACATTTTGAATAATTTCAAAAATTATTTAATTTAATTTAGCTGGGCTTATAAAGTCATATGTAAGAAAACACACTAAAATGTAGTAAATTCTTGTATTGGCTATTGTCAACAGAAAAAGATAATAATAATACCAATAACACCGAACTAAGAAGACCGAATTCATAACACGAGTAAGGAAGGTATTGCGAATTTACCTAAAAATTAAAAATCTAAATAAGGCACTTAATACACGACTGCTTTGCCCTCATCTACTCTTTTGCAATTATGAAAAGGGGAAGATGGATAACATGGAAAATCTGCAGAGAAAACTCGAAACACTCTTAACAAAGGTACAATGCTCTCATTATACTACGGAGGAAGAGGCTTGATGAATATTGGTAAACAATTAGACCAACAAATTAACTTAAGTTCAAATTTCCACGGGTTAGCAGACTTTTCGGTACTACATCTGGTAATATGTAAGGCAGGTGATCTAACACCGCTACGGTTGAGGTAACATAAACTGACGTCATCAACAGATCAAGAGTAGATTTAAGCTTAGCGGCCGAAGTTTCCTTCATGGACGATACCTAATGAAATCATCCAGGAAAATGTCGACAATCAGAGTTGAACTATTGACTGACGTTAGGATAAATGTTTCCCAAAGGTTGCGGATAACATATAAAATCAAAAAAAAAAATCAAATGCAGGGTGCTCAACTCTGATGCCGCCCTACTTTATGACACAACCTATACGGTACCGAATCTTTGCAAAATATATACATTCAGTAGAAATATATTGTAGTGAATATAGTTTATGAATAAATTTTACTTGTAAGCTTATTCCATCCAACTGTTGACTTATCCAGTACAATTTCGAGACTAATTATGTTACTCGAGAATGAAGCGAATTTGTCTATTTTTTTTTGTCCAAGATCTCGTTACAACGCCGATGCAGTGCCGCCAGATTCAACAAATTATGCTCAGCCTGGTTTTATTTACACTCAGATTGTTGGCTTCACGCACAAACTTGTTCAAGGCTACTAAAAAATTGGTAGAAATCTCATCTGATTTGAAACTTGTGTGCCCGGAAATTTGTCATCTCTAGCGATCTGACGATTCGTGCTGGCCTAATGAGCTTTATCCCTTTCTTATCATACAGTTTGCAGCTTAAGTTTGCGTTGTAAAGGTTCATTTTCTGCAGGTGGTTTTTGACAGTTAAGTGTCCTGTCGTTACATCTGTGATTGGCTTTAGTTGGTTTCTGTCCATTAGAAGCAGTTTTTATTTAACTATTTAAAGGTCGGAGTTCCTTATAAAAAGATTGATATGATTCAATTCGTCTGGTTCCCCAGTCGTTTTTGTATCTTTTTGTTCTATCGTTTATTGATTTCCCCTGCCGCGCATCTTGGTAGGCTAAGAGCAGTGTCAAGACCAATAAATTGATTCGAAAAACCCTTTGTACCAAGTTCGTCGACTATTTTATTATCACCTTTGTCGTTTTTTTGCCATTTTAACATTACCAAATAAATCAATCTAGATGATTGTCCCTTAACGGTCTCCTCCTCTTAATACATTAAACATTTTTTCGTATTCGTCTTATTTAGTATTATTCAGAAACAGATTCAAGCTTGTGGGGAGCCTCAAAATGTGAAGGCCCTAGGCGAATGCACCGATAACCTCAAACGGTATATTGTGGTGATAGCTTAGCTTGATTCCATTTCCAACACCAGGCCCTCAATTTCATTATTTATATCATTCACGTAAGTGCGGGTAGCAATGGGTGTTGTATCTGATGAAGCCTTATTTCTGCCTTGCCTCACCCTGAATATTGATATTTATTTTTCACAAATAATTAGTACTTAATTTTGTGTTAGAACGCAATATTGCGGAAAAATTATGTACTTCGTGACAAGCGTACTTTCTGAGTTTAGATGATTACTCTAGTTTGGAAGATAGTTACTAGAGTGGTCACATAAAAATTAATGTTTTTCTTACGAAACAATGTCACATATTGTTTTTCCCGATCGCCAACGATTAGTAATTTAAGAATTCTAAGATTATCATATCATAAATATTTAGTTACGCATTGCAAATTTTAAGTATTTTTTATTCTGACTTGCAAAACATACATCATATTATCGCAGTAATTTTTTTACGATACCAAAACTTCTCTCTATAAAAAACAACCCAACACTTGAATAACACACAGTTTTTAATAGCGCACATTTCTACGGTAATACCTGTGGCGGCATCTATGTTTTAAGCACTACAATAGCCGGCTTAAATGACGGTATCCTACAAAGCAAATGAATACTGAAAAGCTGAATGGTGTTATATCAAAAATCAATTACGAGAGGGAAACACGTGGGCTAATTAAAAATAAATTCGATGTTGCCGCATATACCTTTCTATGTTCTTTACTGAAAAATCTAATATAAAAATGTATAAGAATATTTTTTGCAGCAGTTAGAAAGTTTAAAAAATATTACCAACAATAGTTTTTTCTATGTATGATCTTACATATATAATCTTAAATAATATATAGAGGTAATCAAAATTATACTAACAATAAAGTTAAGTAGTAGCAAAGATTATAATAGCTATAGCGTTAGCTATAATAATCTTTGGTAATAGTAATTAAAAACAGACTAGGCTATTATCATTAAAGCTGATTGTAATAGAGAAAGAGTAGGAAATTTTGAGTGCGATAGTGAAGTGTTTTAGTTAGTTATTTCATACAGTTGGAGCAGAGCAGATTTGATGTTAATAGAGGGTGTCGGGAAAATACGTGTACAACGTTTGATGACAGACACTTGACGTCAAAAATATATCCCATACAGCTTTGTTTAGGCGGTAGAAAACACACAAGTTTTAAGAAAATATTGAGTTTTCTCAAATTTCATGAAAACGTGATAATGGAATTTAATGATTTTTAATGTGTGGTCTAACACTATAATATGACGTTTTCTAGTGGTATAACGACCGGTTATAAAGTAGTGTAAGTGTTATAAAAGTGACGTCACTTGTTATTATGACAACCTAGATAGTTCTCTGAGATGATCGCATGTATTTGGATGAGCGGTTTAGCCAGGAAAAAAATATTTTCAATTACATGCATACACCAGTTAATTGTAATAATAAAAATACCTTTAACAATAATTTTGGAGTGACTTTGTTGCTATGGCATGTAATAATGTGCCTATTGACAAATTGTCATGACTGTCTAAGCAGTCGACTAAAGTAAAATCGACGTTTTAAATCTCTAAACTTTTTACTATTAAACATGAGCAACTTCACGCACTCCGAGAAGGTTTACATGCACCTGGTGCATGGGTTTTTAAAGGAAATGGGCGTCGAAGTGTTAGGGTTGACATGGAGAAATTTTCTAACCGCCGAATATCAAACCATTAAACATATGCCAACAATGAGCGTCATCTCCGAGAAGTGGACAGTTTTAAGAAAATATTTTATGGTAGGTGTCGTATTCGAACAAATCGAACAGTCGAAAAGGAGGAGGAAATTTTCGAAAGAGTTGAAGAAGAATCAAGTACCTGTTGCTTAGAACCTGAGTTGGATATCTCTAAAACTATTGTAAATGGTATTTTAAAAGAACAGTCGTTATATCCATATGACGTACAGGAATATTTACCGACTGACTTCCTCCCCCCCATTTGCCTTACTTGTTATGAATTTATTCGAAATAAAAGAATTCGTGGCAAGGCGTGCTTTACAAGATCTGGAGTCACCAATCTGCACAACCAACATGTTTATGAGGATGAAAATCCGTATGCCGTTAAAGTTCCACACCATCAAGATAAATTTAAAATAAATATTTCGCTACCTTATTGGTCATGTGGTGATTCCAGGCAGGACAAATGGAAATATTTATCTAAATTTTTGCAAAACTCATTACTAGTTGTTCTGGAAAATTTACCTATTTTACTTCAACGAGAGCAACAGTATATGCATGATGGTGCCCCACCCTATATTTCTGTTGCTGTTCGGCAACATTTACACGACAAAGATCCCAATCGATGGATTGGAAGAGGCAATGAGGCGCCAGTAAGATGGCCGTCACGTTCTCCAGAGTTAAATATGTGTGACTTCTTTTCGTGGGCACTCTTAAAATACAAGTATACAAGACTCCGGTGAACACCCGCGAAGAGTTATTGATGCGCATTTTAAACGCTGGCAAACTTTTAAATAATCCCGAAATATTAGATACAGTCCAAATATATTTTTTAAAAAGTGTTATAAGTGTACTCAGCAAAATGGTGACACATTTGCTTAATTAATGTTTTCTTTTTAGTTAGTTTTTTCAATCCTGTTAAAACATTCTTAGAGTGCATTGTAATTGTTCATTTATAGTAGTAAAATAGGCTTAGAAATTTAGAATCTTGATCTTACTTTAGTCGACTTCTTCGACAGTGATGGCAATTTGTCAATAGTCAAATTAATAAATGCCACAGTAACAAAATCGCTCGAAAAATTATTGTTATAGGTGGTTTTTTATTACTGGTAATTAGTGTATGAATAGAAATATTTTTTTCTGACGAAAAGGATCATCCAACGAAAATTTTTCAAGAAATAAAAAGCTTCCAAATACATGCGACTATCCAATAGAAATATCTAGGTTGTCACAAAAGTTGATGACATAAAAAATCAGCAGCGATGTTTATAAGTGAGGTCACTTTTATAACATTTACACTACTTTATAGCTGGTAGCTATACCACTAGAGTCAGATTATAGTGTTAAACCACACACCAAAATATCATTAAATTCAGTTTCTACAGTTTCAAGAAATTTTGGGAAAAATCAATATTTCCTTAACATTTTGACGTCTTCTCCTGCCTAAAAAAGCAATATCGGATATAACTAAGTTGGCTTAAATCGACCTACTTTGACATCAAGAGTTTGTTATCGTAGTTTACGGACACCTTGTATATCCGAAAACGAAAACAATGTGCAATTCATATAGGTTTAGCAAAAAGTACCTCTATCTAGAAAAATTTACTCCTTATTTTTAAAATTTAGTTCAACAACCACAAACGCTTTTTTACAGACTAAAGTGTAAAGCCGTAAATAAATACTGTCCTAGCATTTTTTGAACCTAGACGTATGGCAATAGCTTACTATTAGATTACTGAAAATAAAAACATAATGTAGACTTAAAATTGAAATGCACAAAAGTATCTGTCAAGGTGCATTAGAATTAATGCTCCGAAGATACTAAGGTTTATTTTTTCAATTAATTTCAATCAATGAATTCAGCTAATTAGTAACAGAGTGTCTAAATACTAAAAATTCTCCACTTTTTCATACAGCTTGCCTCAGGCTAGCGAAATAAGTTATATAATTAAATTCAAAAACATAATATGCAGACTTTTATTTCTTAGAATAATTGCTAAGAAATTTGAAATTTACGAAAATATTACTACAGTAGTAAATTTTAAGGTTTAGTAGACTAATTGCTTATATGGTTTCAAATATCAATATATTGTCGCGAAGGCCTATCCAAACAATATGTAATATTTTATACAGACTACTGTATAGTGAGCATAATCTCCAAAAGTCCTAGTAAGCCTGTGGAAACCAAGTTTGAGAAATCCGTTAGAGTTAACAATTTGTGAGTTTACACGGAATCTTCGAATCTCTTATATCTCTCTCTTCCCATACAACATCCAACATCTACATGTGAATGTAAGCTTCTTTTATACTTTTAAATTTCGTTCCATTGGAAATTTCGCCATCCAATTTTTTCGCGATGTAATCGTACTAACGTGTTGGGGGTCATTCAGGTATTTTTCCTCGTCTATGGTTTCCATTACGTTGTCTTCCATGTCCGTTTGTTGTTACGTATCCTGGTCATCTGTCCTGTCCATCTCTATTTTGATTTGGTTAGTACTTATACTACGTCTTCCATCTGGCTTTGTCACCGCATTCATTCATTAGTCTTCCTGTCCTGTATGGTAATTCTTAACACTGTCTTTCCACATTTCGCTTTTACTTGTGGTTTGTTGTAGATTTTGAGTGAATGCTTAAGTTTCTATCCCACATGTCACTAAAATTACTCATTGATCTTTCTTCTTCTCTAGGTGCCTTCTCCGCTTCGAAGGTTGGCAATCATCAGGGCGATTCTCACTTTTGAGACTGCGGCTCTAAATATTTCATTGTTACTGCAACCAAACCACTCGCTAAGGTTCTTCAGCTATGAGTTTCTTCCCCTTGCTATTGATCTCCTTCCTTGGATTTTTCCCTGCATAATATTCTGTAGTAATTGATATTTTTCTCCTCTCATGACATGTTCCATATAGAGCAGCTTTCTTTTCATAATTGTTTGAATTACTTCTCTCTCCTTATGCATACGTCTCATTACTTCGCCGTTGGTTATTCTTTCTACCCATGAAATCCTCAGCATTCTCCGGTACCACATCCCAAATGCCTCCAGTCTGCTCACGTCAATCACCTTCGGTGTCCAGGCTTCCATCTCATAGTAGAGTACAGATAGCACGTAACATCTCATCAGTCGTATTTTTAGTTCAAGATTTAGATCTCGGCAGCAAAAAAGCCTCTTCAGTCTTGTAAATATGCTTCTGGCCTGTTCATTTCTTATTCGTACTTTTTGGGAGCTGTCATTTTTTTCATTATTGGTTGTGCCCAGGTATTTGTGTTTCTCACTCTTTCAGTAGGTTGATTCCTTACATATATCCTACGGATGTCCTGTGTTGCTTTTGTCATAAGCATATATTTTGTTTAGTTTATGTTCAGTGATAGTCCATAACGTCTGTCGGTCTTCATGTGTTTAAGCTAAAAGAACCGTATCGTCGGCGTATCTCAGATTATTTATTGTCATGCCATTAATTTTAATGCCCATGTTCAGATCACCAAGTGCCTTATTTACTATATCCTCCGAGTAGAGATTAAAGAGAATTAGTGAAAGTACACACCCTTGCTGCTCTTTGGCCATAGTATAGGTTTGAAATTATTCTTATGTTTCTGAGGTCTATCTTTCTCTTTACTAATGTTTCGATAAGTTGGTCATGTTTAACTTTATTAAAGGCTTTGTTGTAGTCTATAAAGCACACGTGTAGGTCCTGATTGGAAACAATGGCTCCCTTGTTCCTAGGCTTTTACGGAATCCAAATTGTGTATCGCAGATGTCTACATCTAATTTTCTGAATATTCTATTATGGACCACCCTCAACAAGATTTTCAGAGTGTGAACCATCAGGCTTATTGTACGATAGTCGGAGCAATGGTTATAAAAGTTGATAACAACCATTCATTTGGTATTATTCCTGTTTTATATATGGTGTTCATTAATTCTACCAGAATATGAACCTGATCCTCTTCTATCAGTTTAAGAATCTCCACTGTTAGCTGGTCTGGATCTGGAGGTTTTCCGTTCTTTAGCATGTTCATTGAGTATATCACTTCGTCTTTAATAATGTCCGGGCCTGTCTCTCCTTCTATATTTTCAAGATTAGTTTGTCGTCTCTCATCTTCAAATAGTTCTGTAATGTAGTTCTTCCATGTTTAAAATTTTTGTTCTATCTCTATAATTATCTTTCCGTTGTTATAAAGTATATTGAGTTGCTTTTGTTTATTGGTGCCGCCGAGTTGTTGGGCTTTTTTATGTACGTTGAAACAACAGTCACGCTTTGCTTGTAATTCCTCAACTTCCTCACATTTTTTTTGTAATAGTCTTCCTTTAATTTTCTGATTTTTGTGCGGAGATCTTTACGAAGATCTAATTTAGTTTATCGAATAAAATTCAGGAACGGCATACTATATGTATTTATTTATTTATCCTCATCGTTTGCCTTAGGCATATATATTGATCAACTACTTCTATCATTTATCCATATAATTGTATTGTTAAGTTAACTTCTTTCATTCTCTACATTATTTTTCTTGTTGCAGTTTATATAGTTACTATTAATTTTCAAAGTTGCTTCAATGTCAGATTAGTTCAGATCTATTTATTTTTCATGTAACGTCTACCGAAGAGTTCAATCTTTGTTGAAACGACAATAAAATGTATATGTCTGGGTTAATCCATATGCTCCATCACTACCCTACACCTTTAGCCGTACTATGCAAAATTTCAGTGTCACCAATTTTTCGTTCGACATAGTAGTACCAAAACGGAGTGTATCGAACAAAAAGTAATGATAAAGTACTGATACCCAAATTCACAGAGACATAAGGAATGCTTTGGGCAACGCTCTTTCTAATGACAGTGTGAAAGAGTGATCCGTGAATTTTATTATGGTAGAACATCGTACGAAGATGAAGATGATGGTGGGCCTATGATAACTGTTACGACTCAAAAAATGTCCATAAATTGAATGATCATGATACATGATACACAACTGATGGTTATAGATTTAATTGAAGAAACGCAATTTTCTTAACAAAATTGTCCACTAGACATGTTGACATCCCAAAAGCGAACTCGTATTGAGATTTTAAAGCTTCTCGTAGTTAGATTTAAACAGACAATGCGTTCTCGAGAGTGTCGTAACGATGAAGAAAACAAGAGTCCATAATTATGATTAAAAGTCATAGTATGGAGATTGTGGCTCTCCAACTCATCGAAAATTTAAAGTAGAAAGGTTATGGGTTTCGTTTTTTTTTTGGATGCTTACAAGGTTCAGTTTTATTGATTTTGGGCATGTAATTGGCCCGCATTGCCAATACAAAAACTAAAAAATACCCGAAGCCATGCAATGAACAAGTCATTACTAAGCCAGTGGCTTGAAGAGGATGAACAACTTTATTCCAAACCATGAAAATGTTGGAGCACCATTGTGCACAGTGTGTAGTGATTAAAGTAAATATGTTAAAAAATAAGGTAAATGTTTTGCTTACTTCTTATTCTAAATAGGTCAAAGGTGATAAGATACTTACCATCTATTTGATTATGTTCGGTAAGTACCTCCTAATTTCTCGGGAGCATATAGAGGAAGTCAAATTAACCCACTTTGTCATTAAAAAAAATCCTAAAGTGCCCCTTAACGGAGATACAAAGCCCTAAAGGAATATTTTCCTAATCGGCTTTACGTTTTGAACCGACTTGCATATTTTCATAAAATTTCAATATTTTATAGAGGTTTGTAAAGAGTAATAAATCATACTACAGTAGATGTTTTAGATTATCAGAGAAGTCAGGAACGGACTTGCAACCACACTGTTGGGCCTAATTTTTGACAGGTGTCATTTTACAGAGCCGGAAATTGATTGTTTAAATACTTTGGTCATTCCTCTTCAAAAAAGGTACTATTTTATTTCGATAAAACTGACGGTTTTCGAGATAAACCGGTTTTTATGTAAAAAACTTAAAAGTAACGCTAAACACACACAGGTAAAAATAAAATACGCAGAATGTGCTGATTTATGAGGAAGCGCTTTCTAACTCTTAGAAGGCAAGAAGATGTTATTCTGAAAGATTTTCAGCTCAGACATTATCAAGTCTAGAAACCATTCAAAGGGTTGATCGATGCTCAATTAATTTACAATGTTCTTACAATGTTACCAAAATGTAAAAATAGTGAAAACGGGTTTTCATTAGCCCAAAAATGTAAATTGTATATTATCATGCCACTTCTAGTAAAACCGGCCTTATCGACACATAAAATAAGGTTAGAAAAATTTAGATCTAAGTTATGTTGCCATATAAATCAGTTGGAGTATTGAAGTCTTGTGGGATAATCATCCGGAGGACATAGCGTGTACTTTTTCAACGTGGTACGGGTGAAGTAACTGTTCTGTTAGACTTTCATGTAAATCCATTTTGTAACATTGTTTTGTGTTGCGAGTTTTTTAATTCATTAACTCTAATAATTATTTTGTAATTTTCTTTTATCTGTTTCCCTTAGGCTTCGATCAACCCTTTGAAAGGTTTCTGGACTTGGCAATGTTCGAGCTGGAAATCTTTCAGCATAAAGTCTTCTTGCCTTCGAAGAATTTGACAGCGCTTCACCATAAATTAAATGCATATCAGCATACTCCGAATAAGAATATTCTTCCATGTTTAAAAATTATTTTTTCTTGAAGGTAGTTCTGACAAGTTCCAATAATTGTAATTCACTATGTAGGTATTAACAATAAGAACTGATTTCGCATAAAACCGATTTATCTCGAAAAATGCCAGTTTTATTGAAAGAAATTAAAAGTAACTTTTTTGAAAAGGAACGAACAAAGTATTTAAAAAAACAGTTTCAGTTCTGTAAAAAGACACCTGTCAAAAATTAGGCCCAACGAGTGTGGCTGCAAGTCCGTTCCTGAGTTCTGTGATAAGTCTTTATGGCCTCTATAAAATATAAAAATTTCATTAAATTAAACAAGTAAGTTCAAAACTTAGCGCCGATAACGTAAATCGCTGCGTACTTCTTTAGGGGCTCTGTATCTCCGTTAAGGGGGCACTTTAGGAATTTATTTTCTATGGCCAAGTAGGGTTATATTGACCTCATCTGTATGTTCCCGAGAAATTAGGACGTACTTACCCTGTATTATTATGGGTTTGCAAAAGTTTATTTTCTGTAAAAATTTTTACTATCAATTTCGTTCACTTGATAGATTATAGTAATTACTTCATTACTACAAACCTTACTAGAGTCCTGACACGGACCACTATTCAGCCCAGAATAAAAAGCCATTAATAACATTTATTTGAATTACAATTAAGCCACAAAGACTGCCCATGCACTAATCTAAACACATCGAATAATTACTCACGTAGAACCGGACATACATACTTTTAGATAGTGACTGAAATTTGGCATGTTATTTTTACAATAAATTTTTATATTTCGTATTAAAGTAATTTAGCAAACATGCAAATTAACCAATTTACTCGATAAAAACACTATTTCATTACTTACCAGATGTTTAATGTAATATTTTGTAAAATCTTTCATTATGTTGTTAAATTACCTGAAACAAAAAAAAAATACAGTTAGGCTAAGTAACTTTTTCCGTCTTGATATCATGTAACTAAAGAAAATCTTTTAATATTCCCTCAGTAACCTAAAAGGTAAAACGTCGAACTACCTGGAAAATAATTAAATCGACATGGAAGGCAAGTGATATCCTCCTGGAAAAAATTGGCTATTTAACATCAATTAGTTTTGAAAATCTTTCTTTCTTAAAAACATGAGTCCTTAAATTTGACTGTAAATTCAAATTAAATCCTTCTTAACCTCGCCACTAAATGCCAGATTTTCAAAAATGAATTGACATTCAATACCTTTAAAATGCGACCCCTATTCTTATAAGATTTTTTCATAAGATGGTATTTGGCATTAACAAAATCTTATATGAAAAAGTATTTTTTTCCAACTCATTTTTGGAATTCAGACATGAAGAATTTCAAGCTATTCAAATAAATTTTTGACTATTTTCATTCATTCGTAATTCCGCCATCATTTATAACAATTAAAAAAATATTTAAAGCTGATTACAAAAAATTGAGATAACTTTTAAATAAGGACTACATATCGCCCTTTTACATTTAAATAGTTTAGTTGATCATTTGCACTTGCACTTCAATTCTATGAGATTGTCAAAAGATAGTATAAGTGTAACTTAGATTTATTTCCAATAATAAAGTAGTATTTTTCTTTTTCTTTTGTCATGACAGTTACTCCGTTAATGTAAATGGATTGGAACAGATTTTTTTTTATGATTGCATTTTTTGATCTCTTTTAAATTCTATACGTACACTCTGGATCAGGGGCAGATTCAGCCTCTCTAATTGGGGGGAGGGGGGCGGTGATATGATAAAAGTACAGTATGACAAGCAAAAGCAAGTTGTTGACGCAGGGGGAGAGACGCCAGCAACATTCCCATTTCTAGTGTAAGTCAGGATCGGGTCTATTTTCTGAATTCGAAGCTCTTGAGGGGGGTGATCCCAAGAGAAAATAAATTGTCGACGGGGGCGGGGTGGAAGCCTGCAGCTACACATTCCTAGCATAAAAGCCAGAATCGGGTCTATGTTCCTAAACTCAAAGGTCCTGGCGGGGGGGGGGGGGGGCGATCGCAAGAAAAAAAAAGTTGTTGACGGGGGGTGGAAGCCAGCAGCATACAGACTCCTAGTATAAGAGCCAGAATCGGGTCTATTTCTTAAACTTAAATGTCTTAGGGGGGGGGGGGGCAATGGCAAGAAAAAACTAATTGTCGACGGGGGGCTGGAAGCCAGCAGTATACACATGCCTAGTATAAGAGCCAGAGTCGGGTCTATTTCCTAAACTCAAAGCTCTTAGGGGGGGGGGGTGACCGCAAGAAAAAAAAAGTTGTCTACGGAGGGGTGGAAGCCAACAGCATACACATTCCTAGTGTAAGAGGTACAATCGGGTGTATTTTCCTGAATTCTAAGCTCTTGAAGGGGGGGGGGGCATCGCCCCCCCCCCCCTTGGATCCGCGCCTGTTCTAAATGAAACATGATATTGTCAAATCCAACAGATGTCAAAATAATGACATATAATAGTCGCAATTTTTACAATTTAATCATCTATGGCATCACACGGTGTAACTCGAGAGAAAACATATTAGTTTTTTATTGTGTACTTCCGATGCGTTATAGCTAGGACAAAACCAGCTACGTCCCTGATTTTTCGCATACGCTTAAGCGTTCACCCCTTCGTGTTCCAAATGTAAAAAATTCTATATTTTTTAAATCTTCGATGGGGGAAGGAAACAGGTGTAAAAATTGTTTATCGATTTTCTCAGCTCCTACTGAAGTTACAGCAGAAGTGATGGTGCCAGTGTGGAGCACTACAATTCTGTTCTTTATGAGTTTTTCGCAACTGCATTTTCGATTGAGTGTGAAACAAACTTTTTTCGGAGCAAAATTTTCTATTGATATCGCTCAATTTTTTTTTATGAAATTAATAATAGCTATAATTAAATGCCATTATAACAACTGCATAACATTGTCCTTTTTGCCCAGTATTTTTTTTATTGCGCATTATTTCAGTGGAAATATTTAAATTATAAGAATTCTAGAAATGTTTTAATCTGCCGTTAACTCTCTATTTTATGACATTGCCATATACATGAATTGTATATTGAATCTTAATGTATTAGTAATATAGATGTAAATTCAAATGTCATGTGAACAAAAGCCGAATTAAAATAAAAAATAGCATAGAATTATTGAATATTTATTCTCACCATAAAATTCAGAGACTTAGAAACTTGCAATATCTACAATAATTGTTCTTTCACAATTTTAAAGTACCATAACCTTTGACATACCCCTCAATCTTAGCAGTTAAGGAAAAAGTCCCTCTACATTGTTCCCATCGTTTCTGTCGAAACTTCCAACAGTTAAAACAAATATCTCTTAGTAATCAGCATCCTAACAATAAAATACTAATGTATCAAAACTTTATGACCATTTCATTTAAACTTTTAAGAGAAACTTGGTATAAACTATTATAATTTCCAAATGTCATATGAATAAATAGTATTAAATATCGTTTTCTTTGCAATCTGTTCCAGGACAGGATCATTTGAGCAAAAGTAATTCTCAAAAAAATTTAAAACTTCAAAAATTTTAATAAACACTGTTCCTAAATAAACAGAATGAGAGAAAAAGATTAGTCATAAAAACAGTTTATTTTGTTTGTCACTAAATGGAACAGTTCCAGAATTTCTAAAATTCAAACTAAATTACTTGAATACTTTAATGGCCTGAAATTAAAAAATCTTATTGTTTGAATAAAATCAGACAGCTCGACAACATTGCAGAATAGTATAGTATGGACTGCATCCATCGTTGCAACAAGCACGGTCAAGGACCCCAAGAAGAAGGCCAAAATCTGTGGTTTTGTCTTCTTGCGTTTTTTATGTTCTCACAGGAAGAGAAACGGAAACAAAAGCATGATCAAAAGTTTGACTTCTCAGTTTTTTATTTGAAAAACTCTCACCTTTGTCTTTTATAGAATAAAAATAGTATGTCTTTGTTATTAACAAAGACAAAGTACATATTAGATATGTTTTTTAACAACTGACTATACGATATAATGTTCCATTTCGCAGTACATTATATGTTCGTACGTCCACAGCAAAAAATCTATCTCGACTTTAAGCGAATATCTTTACACACTATTTTCCGCTTAACGTAAAAAACAAATATTTTTACATAGAAATTTAACATTTAAAATAAAATTATTACCAAGAAAAATAGCAGATTTATTTAACACAAATTTTAAATTACACAAAAATGCATGACCCTATAACAAACAAGTTATGATTTTGAGTTAAACTTATGAATTTCACAGTTAAAATATTATCATATTAACTTAAGTACTAAGAACGTTTAAAATAGCTTGAAAGACGATTTATAAACTAATACAGAATATTCATTCACTGATATGTAAGAATACCCTAACCTTTTGCTTGAAAAGATTATAGAGTTTTCAACTGAAAATCTTGTTATAAAAAGATTGATTTTTGGAAACCAATTTTATTGTTTGGGTACGTAATCTTAATATTTTAACAAGTTATTTGAAAAGAAATACCGGTTGCCATAAATAACTAGAAGGGAAAAACAATTATTTTAATATAAAGCAACCTTTTGGATCTTATTGTATATTTCTGCTGTGATGTGTTTTCTACTTCAACATACTACATTATTTAAACCCATTTCGCTCAGTTTTATCATAAGCTAAGTTATTCTTCGTGAACCATTAAATATGAAATCTCCATTTCAAGTTAAACGTTCGAAAAAGATCCATTTAAACCTAAAAAAGCTAAAGATTTATATAAATTTTTGTTGAGGTAGACTGAAGCATTCGAACTTTCTTTTTAAATACTCAGAGATATTTAAAATTAGAATTATAAATAAAAATTTGGTTTCTTTATTTCACTTTTATGTCTTTACGAAAGACTAACCAAGAAATAGCATAGTCTTTATGAAAGAAAAAGTTATTCAAAACTGAACAGCGTATAGAGAAACAAAGTATACATAAACTGGTTGTTAAAAAAATGGCAAAATAAATTTTGAGTATCGTTTTTGAACAATGGCAGTTTTAAAACGGTTTTACCGATTTTGATAAGCTTTTCTTGTTTTAAAACTGGCAATATTCAAATTTTAATTATTTTCAACTTAAGTTTACGAGATTTAATTTTTGTTATACAGCGTGTCAGTCATGAAAATGCTTAAATATTCGGCTTTCCGTTTTTTTCATTTTCTCCTAGCAGATTTTTAAAGACCATGGAAATTTCTCGAGACTTTTTTAATTGAGGCCTTTTATACAACAAATATGTTTTTTTATAGATATAGATAGATTTTATCGATAATTTTAATATTACACACGTCTCAATTTTAGCACTCATAAAGTCATATTTTTATTTCATATCCAAGTTATTTATTTTTATTGAAGATAGCCCTGAATTTTATAATGGTTGGCAACGGGAGGGAAAATAAAGTTAAAAATGTAAAAGTTTAAATGAAGTATGTTTCCTTATCTCTCTACACATTCTCATATTTTCTACACATTTTTGGGTACAACAAATTATGCATGCCCATAAAATAGGAGATAGAAACTTTCTCCATAATTAAGCCAGATCAAGGACACATTGTAGATTTAAACATCATTTAAGGCGTTTGGTAATCTAACAATTATCTTTGACTTTCTTGTCTTCCATTATTTTATAACAGCAATACGAAAATTACATTAAAATCTTTTCTTAATAATCGATCAAAGGTATATATATATATATATATATATATATATATATATATATTATATATATATATATATATATATATATATAGAGTCACAGTTAAGGGCGAACTTCTAGTTTTAGGTGGTTAATTGGGTCAAAAATATTAAATATTATATTGATATCGAATTAACTCAATTGACATCTTAAAAAAGTATATACCTGTACAGTAGGGTTTAATTAAGTAACTCATACTAGAATTTATCATTTAAATAGATTAAAGTATTTATTCAACCGGATGGTAACTTTTCATAATTCATGACAAAGGTTAAACATACTCAATAGTGAATTTGTTCTTAGAAATTTATGATGGTACTTAGGTTGATAAGCGTATGAGACCATTTTCGAAATGAGTATTTTTTTATAAAATTCTAGCCGATTCAAATTCTTTTTTTAGAAGACTTATTTACTTCACAATATTATAGGGTTGAAATTTTGAGATTATTATCCTTGCAAAAAAACAAAACAACATCATACTTTATCGTTTTGATTCCAAAACAGGTTGTCTAAAAATATTAAAAATAACTGTTAAGACAAGGTAAAAAAGTATCAGTGGCAATATATTTTTAGAAGAATAAGTTATCCCAAAATTACAGCTAGTTTGCAAATATTTTGGCTTCATAAAATAAGGTAAAAGACCCTATAATGAGTCACTGTCCTAGTTGATGAAACACAATAGGAATAAGTTAATTTTCAATTAATTTCATGTATGCATTCATAATTATAATAGAAAAATTCTAATACTATATTAATTAGGAAATGATTTTTAAATATGTTTGTTTGAAATATGTATTATTAAACATTATTAAATAAGTACCCAGGTCTCGAAATACAGGTTGCAATAGTTTAGTTAGAATCAATATAACGAGTAAAACTAGGTTTTTATTTTAAGTTTTTTAACAAATTTATTGCTTCATGAATCGATTAATAGCTAGTTCGAAAGGTTTCAGTTCAAAGATTTCTACCTAATGATTATTTTCAAATTTTCATTCGATAAATTTCATTAGTTCTAGTGACTAGTGACTAGGTACAAGTATTTCAATTTCGCTTTTTATGAGACGAAAAATTCAATGTCTCGCGGTCAACGGCCATATAGTACGAGTTAGATAAGACATCATTAAGGTCTTATTGTTTACTTGTTTGAGTGCTAAACATTAACTATAATAGTTCAAAGCTAACCTAACCTTAAAGTGATCATTTGCATGTAGGCTGTGTTCCTCTGACTAACTTTACTTATATTTGTTATTTTTCCGAATTGTGTTATAAAGTCATGGTACAAAGAAAAAGGCCGTTATAGTAAAAAATGCAAAACAGAAAAAAAAGCAAAACATACTCCAATATTCGCCTAAACAAGTGAATCAAATTTTG
Organism: Diaprepes abbreviatus; assembly: GCA_034092305.1. Classification (NCBI taxonomy): domain Eukaryota; kingdom Metazoa; phylum Arthropoda; class Insecta; order Coleoptera; family Curculionidae; genus Diaprepes; species Diaprepes abbreviatus. The sequence goes on from JASJET010000032.1 coordinate 2,946,568, forward strand.
AAAGCATTCTTTTCAATGACACTGAATTGTCATTGAAGAGAACTGCTTTCACTTCACTGTTGGCGTTCCCACAGCCACCCTTGAAAGAAAAAAATAATCCTACACAGGAAAAGAAGAAATCCGGACTTGCAACAGTTTTGCCTAAGAACCATGAAATTGCAAGTCAGATATTGTACAGAGCGGAAAGAGTTCCATTGCCACCTACAAACTATATATATATATATATATATATATATATATATATATATATATATATATATATATATATATATATATATATTTATGCGGCTTTCACGGATTCCTCCGTGTGAGATGCAATAGTAGCAGTGGTTATATACATATTATGCTGTTGTAGTGCTGAAATCACATTCAGCAAACGTACAACTATATGCAACTCCGTGTGTGAATGAAGTAAAATGCGAACAGTGAATGCAAACTTCGCTCCACCATATCCTTTCCGTGTTGGAGGTTGCACAGTTTGAATAAATTGCTACAAAACACAATTTATCCTATTCCACCGCCATCGAGATGATGGCCTACCTATACCACCATATCTAGAAGAAAGTTAAAACTTACCTTCCCCGCTACAGTGATACGGCAGAGGTACATGTTTCGTCTCTCATTAGACTCATCAGGGTACCGACATGCCTCTGTTTGTGCAAAGGACAGGTCGAAAGAAAGCATGAAGCACTAAACGTAGCTTCGCACGTATATATATATATATATATATATATATATATATATATATATATATATATATATATATATATATATATATATAAGTAGATAAGTTTTTGTCCGTGTAATTTAAAATAAAATAGAATAAAATATTGGCGAAGCGAAATATATATATAAACAACTTTTTAATGAATTTGTCCTCTTCAAATATGCCAGTTGAAATTAATTATACATATAATAAAGAGAATGACTCTGAGAGTTGTAAAGAGGATTCTTCAACTATTTGTTCCACAGTATCGGAGATTGAATTGTCATTAAAGAGAACTACACAGGAAAAGATAAAATCTGAACTTGATACAGTTTTACCCAAGAGCCGTGAAATTGCAAGCTGGATATTGCACAAAGCTGAAATAGTTCCATTAGTAACTACAAACTAGATATATATATATATATATATATATATATATATATATATATATATATATATATATATATATATATATATATATATATATATATAAACAACTTTTTAATGAATTTGCCTCTTTACGTATGCCAGATGAAATTAATTGTACAAATAAAAAATGGAATGACTCTGCGAGTTGTAATGAAGATTCTTCGACTGTTTGTTCCACAATACCGGAGATTATTCCGTATTTTAATAGGGCATTTCATCTACCCCATGATCATCTAATAAAGAAAAAATGAAAGAAAGTGGCAAAATCGGGAAAATCCAAACTACCTGCTGCTGTTATATCAGATAAGAGTTACCAAATAATGTTGGAAAAAGTCAAGGATAAATGAAGAAAAATAGCAAGACACGAAAATTGCAGCTAGAAAAGAAAGAATTGATCGATAAAGCAAACGAAATTACTAAACAAATTAAGAAAAAAGCAAAATAAAAAATAATTAATGAAACAAAATTTACTTTGTTAAATTTACCACTTTTATTATTAAATTGGCGTGACCGCAGTTTCGTAACAATGTTATAATCTCAAACGGAATGCCTTAAAAACTACAGATTATATTATTTTATAGGGCTTTTTTAGTTAGCACATTTTTTATTACTACTATCTAGGTAATAAAAGCAGAACATCGTGCCTAGATACTAATAAAAAATGCGCGGACTAAAAAGCCCTATAAAATAATGTAATCGGTAGTTTTTAAGGCATTGCGTTTGAAAATGTAATAGTGTTAGAAAATCGCGGTCACGTCAATTTAATAATAAAACTAACAAAGTAAATTTTGTTTCACTAACTATTTACAATGTACTATCACAAAGTAACAGACTATTCAATCAAGTCTTTAAAATAAAAAAGATGCCATTTGATTGTTATTGGTTGATTGTTTATTTAAAAACATATTTTTACAATTGGGAAATGGGGAAAAATATGTTACTATATTTCATAACATTGGTTTAATAAAAAATATTCCATAATTCCAATGGTGCACCTGGCCACGGTGTTATGAATGTTTTCCGATTGTTTGTTCTACAGAGAATATTCCGAAATTCATCGAGGCGTTCACACTATTCGCTGAATACCTAATAAAGAAAAAAAGATAATGTGACGAAATCACGGCAACCTAAACTACCTGTTGCTGTTACTTTAGATAAGCTATACCAAATGATGCTGATAAAGAGAAGAAAAAGCAAATAAAAGAAAAAAAGATCAAGAAGCCAAAATTGCAGGAAACAAAGAAAGAATTGAGGGACAACGTTAAACAGATTACTAAACAAATTAAGGAAGAAGTATAATGAAAAATGTCATTTGATTGTTATGGGAGTTGACTGTTTATTTAAAGATGTATTTTTATTACAGCTAAATATTTATTAGAAAATATTGAGAAAATTTTAAGGAGCTTTTTAATCTATTACAAATATTATTTATTCTGTTAACCTCATTGAGTAAATATTTGAATTATTATTACTACTGTACCTAGACACTAGATTAAAACATTGATTGAAAGCATTGTACATTCAAAGAAATAAAAAGAAATCATTTCGAAGATTTGTTATCTAATATAGATCGCTTCTTTTTTAATATACCGGGATGAATTGGGAAGATTTTTTGCTATTTTTAGGAATATCTTATTTAAAAAGTTTGGATGAACTTCAGATGTCTCGGAAAAGTCCTAGTGCTGCTGCTCAAAAATAGCTAATATGATGTGTTGGGTTAAAATGATCGACAAAAAAAATTATTTTGTGTCCCAATTAACCCAGGAAACGGAGCGAAATTATGTTCAAGTAGCTCTGTTTATAAGGTGATTTGGGACACATAAATTGAAATAAATATTTATGGGTACATATACGCACTATTAAAATAGTATAAAAACAAAAAGGGGGGAAATTTATGAAAATATTAATTATTTCGAAATAAAAAAACTTTACAATAATTTATTGTAAATAACTGAATTAAAAATTATTATAAAAAAACCGAAATTAAAAAAAAAAAGAAAATGGGACAACTTAAACATAAAACTCGCGTTATTCGATGTATGATAACTTTTAAATAAATAGTGGATGTATCATTGACAACAGAAAAATAAAGCAAATTTTCCTTTTTCTGTTAGACTTCAATGGCTCCATCAAATGTTTTAATTTGTCCTAAAAAATATTTGTTAATTTTGTTGATTTTAAATTGAACTTTAATCAAACCATCAATAGATTTTCCATGGAAATCTCTTCAGAATAATCTTCTTCGTATTCAGGTTCAAATTCGGAGGCTGAATTGGTATTATTGAAAGTATCGGTTTGTCATCCAGTTGTACTTTTTGAAGGTGCAGCTTGTGAAAAATCCTCTCAGAAAATGCTTCTATCGGGTTCTACCGAAACTTTCTTCATTTTGACAATTATTGGTCTACAAACGTTTCTGTCAACAACAGTCACTCTCCATGCATTGAGGTCATCATCTTCAAGATTTCTTTTTAATATTTCATTCCTCTCAAGTGGAATAATTCCAGTTCCAGAAAATCAGCTTCTAATGTTTTGGGCCATATTTCCTAGTTTATTTATAGGTATGTTTAATACCGAAGTTAAATATTGCTTCGGTAAAAGTCTCTTGTATTTTTGTTCCAATCCTGCAAAATTAATCTCCAACTCGTTTTATCGGACCAAATACTGCCATATTAAATGGCTGAGTCAAATGTGTAGAATTAGGGGGGCAAAAAACAAAACTTTATGTTGTTTCCTTCACAAATTTCGATCACTCTAAAAGATAAGTGATTACATAAGGTATCTACAATAATTACTCTTGTTGCAGGTTGCTTCTTTAAAAATGGGAGAGGGATGGACATAAACTACTATTCGAAGAGTGGCTGGTCAAACCAACCTCTAGTATTTCGTCCATAACGAGCATCTTTTGGTCCACTTGCCAGTCAAATATCATAGAGATACTTACTTTTATAAACGATAAATGGGGGCAATAGTGTACCCACACCAGTGGCTGCAAACATCACTGATATTGAGGTATTTTTGTTGAATCGATTATATGTTTCGGGTGATGTGTCTTTCTTCTTACGATGACTTTTTATTGACCATGATAGTCCACAAAGCAGATTTCATCGTAATTAATAGTGTGCCCAGAATTAACATTTTATAAAATATCTTGGATATTATAAAATATATTTATTATTACTGACTATACCGCGGCATGAGATCGTTTGATATTTTCACAAAGTCTTCCAGTAAGAACCCCTTTATGTCTCGAATAAAAAGGATTCGCACATTCAACACAGGGTACATTGTCTTTGAATTTGGCCACCAATACATCTATTCTATCAAGATATCCTTTAACTGCATACCGAATATCTATTTTTCCATTGGATATCCCCACTCTTCTGCCACTAGTCTGGAATCCACACGCTCTGACAGGGCAGTTTGCTCACCATATCTTTTAAGATTTCGAGAATGTTTTTAAAGCGTCGACCTTGTTATATAAAACACAGCGTCACGGAGGCTTATCTAACTCTTCTTGCATTGTGCCAGAGCTGTTTTTAACATTATTTTATCATAATTTTGGTAGACCTTGCTTCCAGCGTTTTTTATACTTGCATCATTAGTCCAAGCCATAGGTAAATATAGTGACGAAATGAATGAAATCTACCCAGGGGTGTTGGTGGTAATGTAAGAACAAATCCTGCATAAAATATAATAGAAAAAAATAGGTTGGGGCCAAGAGGGGGGGGGTCAAAGTTAGCTAAAGGAGGTTTTTTCAATCTACTAGCCAAGGAACACATTTTGGAAAAAAAATTAAATAAGATGTGTAGAAATTTTAAAAATCTACAATTTGAGCTTTGTGCTATCATTTTTGTTAATTTTTCATTGCAAAAAGGCCAAAAAACGGTCAAAATCGGCAATTTTTTCATATCAATTATTTGTTACAAAATTCACTTTTTTTGCACTTTTTTGCTTTTAAAGGGGATTCCTCGTCTTTCTGAACAAAATGATATATCATAATCGCAAATCGGATAATTTATTGCTGAGATATTACTACTTGTTTATCACAAGACGCAAAATGTTGATTCTATAACTTTTTTTGAGTGAACATTTTAACTTCCACAAAGGTTCAATTGTTTTGTGAAGGCTTAAACTTTAATATTTTATTAGGGGCAAAAGAAAAAATTAATCTTCAACCCCTTAAATATCGCTTCAAAAATAGGGATGTTTTTTCATAAAGAATTCACCGTATTTCAGCAATGAATCGACCAATTTAGGTGTTTTTTTTTAATCTGGGGTAGCTCGAAAAATTATGAGTATTTCACATCCCCTTTTTTAGAGCCATATTTAAGGTGTTATTATTTTTTTAATTTACCCCTAACAAGATTTGACAATTTAGGACTTCACGAAGAGATTGAGCCCTTATGGAGGTTAAAGTGTTCACCCAAAAAAAGTAGCAATCAACATTTTGCAACTTGGGATAAGCAAATAGCAATATTTCAGCAACAAATTATACGATTTACTATTATAAAACACAATTTTGTTCAAAATGATGAGAGATTCCCTTTAAAATCAAAAAAGTGCAAAAAAAAAGTTAATTTTGCAATAAATAATTGATATGCAAAAAATAGCCGATTTTATTTTTTTTTTGTTATTTTTGACGAAAATGATCGCACATACCTCAAATTGTAGGTTTTTAAAATATCTACAACTTTTATTTGAAACTTTTTTTTTCAAAATGCTTTCCTTGGCTAAAAAAAGATCTAAAAAAAACAGTTTTAGCCAACTTTGTCTTTACACTACCCACAACATCCCTAGATATGTCGCATCTATCTCGGAATTTACGTCAAAAACAGCACCAATTTTTACCTATGGTAAGTATTTAAAAAAAACTACACTTAACAATCACATCACATTGCAAGTAACATCTAAGCAATACTCGCAGAAATAGTACATTAGTCTACGAATAAGGAAATCCTATTGTAAGTAACTTTTTCCAAATAAGTTTTTTAGCACAAAAAAATAAGGAAATCATCACAGATAGTTGATAAATTTGAATCAGCCTATAATTTTAAACATATTAACGGCTCCATAGATGATTCTTGTTGCAATTCTATCGCCTCCCGATTTTCTGTATTATGCATCCTCAAAGCATTAGCGACGAAAAACAAAAAACCGCGAATTTTAAACTCCATGTAAATATGTCCCGATTGACCCCTGTGTCATGATTCACCCCATTTGATGGTATTAATTATTGTTAATTATTTTTAAAATTATATTTTTGTTTTATGTTAAATAAATAAATGATACTTTTAAACAGAATGCAAATTTTAACTGCTTCACCGTTTGTAGACTCCCTCCATATATGCTAATTTTTGTTAGTTCAGGGGTACACGACTGATACATAATACACATGAGGAGTCCGTGAAAAAGAAAAGCTATAGAACCACTGTGTTAGATGATTAGGCACCATGTTAATTGTTTCTACCAAAAAAACTAAAGATCAACAACTATAAAATCAAAACTATGTGGAGCGTGACTGCATGACTAAGCAACTACTTTTGCTTGTGCATTATTAGTTATTATTACTTATGAGGTTGTTACTCTTTTACTCATATGGTCAAGTATTTCCCGCTTACGATCTGTCAGTAAAATGGTACATTTATTAAAATAAAGACGACACGATTTTATAAATGCACTAAAAAAATTTTTAAAGAAATATATCTTTTTTATTTCTTAAAACAGGTGGTGAGATGTAGATCCCATATGTGATTAAAATAATATAGTTGAGTGTCAAAAAATTTTTTTCCTCGAAATTCTTAATACGAATATATATGGATAACAGGTGGTAGTGCCAATGTTTTTCGATTCTTCACTTCGGCATGTATTGTTGATAAATTTTTATAGTTTCATAGCAAGGGTTTAAGTTTCTCCCGGAGTACAACTTCTATTATCTGAGCTCTAGAAAAAACAGTTTGAATTTGAGACTAAATATGTTTTAAATAAGTCAGTGGTAATACCATTATGGAGCATTTCCCCATGTGTTAACACTAGTTTAAAATATCTGCCTAACCATAATAGAAACAATTGACAGTACGTTCCCTAGTAACGTTAAAATTTGTGTGCAATTCATTCAATATTTTGTATTCTATGAAGTGTTTTGCAAGAAAAAACGAGTTTCGTGAAATTTGTACATCTCAAACTCATTAGAAAAAAACAAAGAAACATAATTGTCCTAAAAATATTCACTAATAATTCATTTAAACGCAACCAGTCCTGAAGTTTTCAGGAAAGAGGAAATAATAATTCTTAAATACAATTAAATATGTTCGAACCAAGCGTTTTGACAATTCTTCATGATAAACTAGGCATGGATAAAGTTTCAGCCAAGTGGGTTCCAAAAGTGTTGACTCTTGAACAAAAAATACTTACTTAGGCACCAAGTTATTCAAAAATATCTGGATTCTTGGGATGCAGATCCTGACGATGAAACTATGATACCTCACTGGGATTTAGAAACAAAATTAGAGTTCATGTAATGGGCACATAAGAGTTCACCGCTTCCAAGAAGGGCCCACATACAATTGTCACCTGAAAAAAACTTATGGTCGCCGTTTTCTGGGCAAGTAGGAGTTATTATCGTTGAATATATGCCGAAGACTACAATAATAGTAGTTTCCTACTGTAATACCTTAACAAAATTACGTATGGTATTGACTAAAAATGTCCAGATTTGTGTAATAAGAGTGATCTCCTCCTTCACAATAATCCAAAAGTTCACAAAGTAACCAAAATTCAACCTATCTTCCGTGAGTTTAACTTAACTGAGGTAGATTACCCGTCGTATTCCAGATTTAACCTCGTCTGATTTATTTTTATTTAGAAATCTGGAAAAAACACCTAAGAAAATGTGATTTTGCAGACAATAACTTGTTTCACAAAGATGAATGAATGAATGAAAAAGGGGTGGTGATACTAGATCATCGATGCCTAGGCCTCCATTGGGCCCTTTACATCCCACCATATCTGCAGGTTATTCGAGGCCGATCGCCTGTGAGAATCCAAGCAGCCTCGTTATTTGAACTTGCCTAACTGCTTCCGGTAACAAAACTATATCTCCGAAATATCTCTGTCTCAGTCCGTTGAGTGCTGGGCATCCTCTGAGAACATAGTGAACAGTTTCATCCTCCTCCAAACACCATCTGCATGTCGGATCGCCTTCGAAGCTGATTGTATGAAGATGGTCCCGGAGGTGACAATGTCCTATCAACAGTTTCACAACGATATTGATGCTCATTTTAAAGGCGAATCACACTAAGGATTTAGGGGTAATTATTTTTGCTACACAATGTAAACTGGGTAGTCAAGAAGGCTCGCTGGTAGTAATGCGGTATTTTAGTAGGATTTGTGTACATACTTTCAGTGTTTTGAACTGATTCATTTTAAGAACTGCTGCACAGCGTAAGGGGAGGCACGATAAGATAGCAGAAAATATAAACTGTTTGGTACCCATGAAACTGTCCCATGAAAGAAAAGACCTCGAAGAACGAGCAAAACAGTAGATGCAGCTATTGTGGGTATCACAAAAAAAAATCAAATTATATGAAGTAGTCCAGAAAATAAAATGAACTCTACTCCCTTGGTGTGCGGTCAACACTTGCTAGAGTCAAAGCGTTTTAAAAAACGGTAAACATTTTTTAAACGAATTACATTGTAATATATTCTTTAGGTTTCAGATTAGATGGATTTTAATTTTTTTCGGATTACTAATAATTGTCAAAAGAAATATAAGGAATAGGAATATAAGCGTTATCAACTAATACATTAATATTAAAATATTAGATCAAGTCCAGCAAAAAAAAAAACTTAGGTCCAATTTGGAGTTGGCTGTTGGTTTTATGTCTTGAATATTCGCCAAGCAATCAAAAATATTTATGTTACATATTTGTCGTATAAACAAAAAAGATAAAATACTGTACTGCACTGTTATTTCTTTGGTTTCAGTGATATTCCCTCGAAAACATTTTTTACTTGAAAATGTAAGAAAAATAATGAATAAAAAAATTTTTGAAACAAAATTAAGTAATCCTTTGGTAAAATATTACAAAATTAAATTAGAAAACTTATGTAAAATTAAAAAACTCACTTTTATGTTCAATATCAAGGAAAGCTCTAATATCTCCCTTGTATTGATAAATATAGTAGTTTTACCGAATATAGCTTAGATGGCGGACGTGTTCATCAATTTTACGGTACAAAATTATTTCTAGTTTTTAACAAGTTATTGAGATTCTGAGAAAAAGAAATAAATATTTTAAAAGAAATAAGAAATTTTGCCACTTTTTGCGAGTTTTTATTGGCTTGCATATTTAACACGATTTTTTTCCCTAAAGATCACTTGCGCTCATCCACATCAATGTTATATTTCAAATCGAGTTTTGACGGTCGATTTTTCATATGTATCGTTGCTCTGTATTCTTAATTAAAAAAAAGAGTCATAAAAAAATTGCCTACGAACCGATTGCAGAGTTGCGTTAGTTTTATTTCGCCAGTTATTTATTTATATTTGTTTGTTTTTTGTCTGGTTAGTATTTATTCAATTTTAACAAGGATATTGTAAAGTAACAATTCCCAGAAATAAAAATAAAAAGCTAATCACAAAGCACGATACTTTATAAATTATAAAATGGTAACGATTTAATGATAAAAAGAAGTTACATAAAAAATATGGCAATTGTCGACATTCATTTGCAAAAGAATGTTAAAAATGGATTTAATTTAAATTTAAACATAAAACGGATGTGACTAATGCTTTCTCATCCATAAATTGCAAGACATTTTATTTCTAAGAATATCGTAACGAAAATACTTCAACATGTTTCGAAAAATGGTCCTAAGTATTCTTAGCAGGAAATGTAATAAAAAAGGTATGCGACAAATAATATTTAAGAAAAACAAGTGTACATTAAAAAAATGTTAAGCGAAATAAGTGTATTTGTGTGCCAGTTTAAAAGGTAAGAATTTATATCAAATAGAATAAGTCGTTCGTATTTGAGGTTAATAGTCAGATTTTTCCAAACTCATAAATAACCTGAAAAATATTCGTATTTCATTCATTTCCTAAGCGGGTATAGAATTTGAGTAACAATAGAGTCAATTTGAATGAAAATCATTTTAAAGATGCTTTACTTGTAAATTTAATGTCTTCATCGCATTAAGGATAATTAGTTTCTTCAACTGGAATTAATTTTTTGTTCCGAGACCGAATTTTTCAACCTCTAAAAATTTGGATAAAAGGAACTAAAATAAGAATTACTTTTGTTTTGGTAGTTGAACAGACAACACGTCGGTGTGTGCTTGAAGCAAGCAAGAAAAAATTGTGTTGGGACGTGTGGAGACCAAGGCGCCAGTCCGGGCTGATTGTTAGGAGAGTGTCCTATTGTACAAAGGGGAAAGTCTTTTTGCCCTATAAACGGATCTCTGCGTATTGACAATGAAGGATATACTTGTGTCTTGCAATCGCCTCTACATGCCACAGTTCATGCAGTTCCGAGTTTTGTCATTCGATTGTCAATTGCTTAAGTGTACAACTAGGGAGTTTTCGTGATATATACCCGACTATACGAGAATTGTCAACGTTGGTGGAGGACTGTGTAACTTATCCAGAGGGGTGGCTGTGGCTCTACCTAAACATCGGGCAGTGGGACGAGCTGGCGTATTATCTTAACGGCAGTCGAACATTTAAAGAAAATGAGAAGTTTGGCAAAAATCTATACCTAAAAGTCAATTTTTGACCGATTTGAACCACCCAAAACTAAAGCACTTCTACTTGACCACAGTTCGTAACTAAGCTCTAAAGTTACGAGCTAGAATTTCCTAAGCTCAAAAAATGTGACAAAAAAGATAAAAATTAGAATTTTTGGCAAAAATCTATATCTGCAAGTGAAATCTTCACCGGTTTGGACAACCCCATGCTTTAACTACTTCTGCTTGTTCGTACTTTGTCGCTGTGCTGCCTAATCACAAATTTCCCAGTCTCAAAAAATGTAGACAAAAGAAACGAAAACAAGAATTTTTGCTCTTAATCCATACTTCGTCGCCACGCTACATAATCACGAGCCTGAATTTTCTAACCTCAAAAAATCTAGACGAAAAAAGACAAAAGTTATAATTTTGGCGAAAATCTGTACCGGCATATCAAATCTCCATCGAATTATCGACACAAAACTAAAATACTGCTGGTTGGTCATACTTTGCATAATTACGAGAATGAATTTCCTTACCTCTAAAAATGTAGATAAAAAACATGAAAATGAGGAGATTTCGGAAAATTACTTGCTCAAAGTACTTATAATCGATGATTTTTTTTCTCAATACTGTCCAATTTACCACTCCGAATTCCCGTACCCGCAAAAAAATTAGATAAAAACGCCAGAATTTCCGCGTCTAATTCACTATGTTTAATAACAATAATTTGAGAAGAGAACTAATAGCACAATTTTCAATTTCTCCAATTCTTATCTCTTGTAATTTAACACAAAATTATAACTCGTAATATCGAAACCACTATTTATTTCATTATTATATTTTTCTGTCTGCCTGTATCAAAATCTAAAAACAGAACCAACATTATAATCAGTTTTACAAATGAAACTTTTTTTAAGAGAACAAAATATTTTTCTTACATACACATATATTCGAAGAATCCTATTATATTTATATGGATTCATATGTAGGCCCAAAGTGAATTATATCTCAGCGTAGGACCCACTAATAGGGAGTGAAAAATATTAGTTTTTACCCCGTTGCCACAGGTTTTCTAAGCGGCAAATTCAAATTTATAGGCTTTAAACATTTTCGATAACATTTATCTACATTTTTAGAGTTTAGGAAATTGCTGCTAGCCACTATGTAGCATAGCAACAAAATATGACCAAGTAGAAGTGCTTAAGGTTTGTAAAAAGAAGAGAGATAAAGAAAAGTTTTATGGATAAAAATACCAAAAACTAAAAGAAGCTAAAAACAGGCTTGCATTTTATCTTTTCACAAATCCTAATTTACTTTACAGCGAGACCGACAACACGAATAATGCAGTGAAATTGGTTTGTTGTGTCTCAGATGCTTTTATTATTTCCTTTGACACCGGCCACCGAAGGAACAAAAGTTTTGTGGGAAATTCGCGGGCTGAGCTAGACTTCAATCGAAGTCGGCAAAGGAGGCTTCTTACGGACGCGACTCGCCATATTTATAGATCTTTTGTGAACTGCAGTATCAAGTGATTTCAACCTGTTGAAAATTAATGTCAACATTTTTTGTGTAGTATTAACAGTTTGAAATATATATAGATCTAAGGTATGATTTATAGGGTAGAGAATTTCAATAAATACTTAAATGACTTTAGATTATTTCGTTTTCTTAAGAAATATGTGTGTTCAACACTCAGACCAAAAACTATTAGCCACCGATTATCATCAAATATTCTTATAGTGACCGTCCAGCTATTTATTTAAAGGATATATAAAACAAAATTAACTCAAAAATCTTTTTACTGAAATTTAGGCTAGTAGAAAAAATTTAAATAAAAAAAACTTTTTGATTAACTATATTAGGGCTAAAAATGGTAAATATCTATTACAGAGAGAATTTAAATAAACAAAAAATCACTATGTGAAATAATCACGTAACAAGTTGTTCAAATCAGCCAAGACGTGTCCTGCAGATTTAGATTTTTGCCAAAATTCTCCTTTTCGTCTCGTAGGTATACACCTTGTAAGGTTAGGAAGTTCTGACTTGTGATCATATACATAAAAGGTGGCTTACGCTTTTATAGGATCCGCAGTTTAAATTTATGATTATGCGGCACAGCGATAAAGTATGGACAAGTAGAAATACTGTATGTTTGAACTCGTCCAAATCACTGGATTTTGACTTGCAGGTATAGATTTTTAACAAAATTCTCTTTTTTGTCTAAATTTTTTGGGGTTAGGAAATTCTGACTCGTGATTATGTAGTAGAGTAACAAAATGTGGCCAAGTAGGAGTACTTTAAGCCTAGAATGGTTAAAATTGGTTAAGATTTGTCTTGGAGGCAATTTTTTGTCCACTAATCCACTTTTCTGTACAAGGTGTGGCGCCGCCAGCTGATCGCTCTTCCTATCGCACTCATGTGAAACACCTTAGTAGTGGATATATGAGAGAAGGAAAGAGGAGGAGGAGGAGTAAGAGTAAATCATCAACACTTTTCATCCTCCTCCTCTTTTCTTCTCTCATTATACTTTTCAAATCTCTCATTATACTTATTAAAAACCTCGTATCATCAACACTTTTCATCCTCCTCCTCTTTTGTTTTCTCATTCGAATTATCTCGTATACATTCGAGTTACTTCGTATACATTCGAGTTACTTCGTATACATGTTAACATGACCTTGTATCCCTTCTTTAAATTTTGATTATAAAAGCAACACTTTACCAGCTTAAAACATACTAAAATGAAATATGTCTTCTGCTTCTAACGAAAGTGAATTAAATTTATTAATTCAAAAATTTTATAAAAAATGTAAAAGTTCTGCTTTTGAGTTCGAACATTATGCAGTTGATAGTGGTCCATCTTGGTTTCAATATTATTTGGATATATCTAAAAACCATATAGAGGCTGTGAAATTGTGCGAACGTTATTTTCAAAACAAAGATATTGTACAGTTTATACGTGAATTAGTGAAGTTAAGTTGGTTTCATGATGAAGTTCGTCATTTAAACCAATATATTAGAGATCCTGTTGTATTACAAGAACTAATCAAATCGCGTGGTGAAGATGATGCCTAAAATTGAAAATTTTGTGAGGGACCTTTATGAAGGGTTCATTATGAACGAAGCATGTTCCAGATATTTATCTTGTTTAGTTGAAGAAGAAAGTGAGGGTCAAGATTTATTGTTATATATAAAATATGTTGATCATGCAAATTGTTGTAAAAAAGCAGCAGAATTGTGTAGTGAATTTTTGAAGACTAAAAATGTGTTAAAATTCTTTGATGAACTTAAAAAAATTGGACTCAATAAAGAAATAAATTTATGTATTGATTTATTGGTTAATTAAAGTTGGTGTGAAATAAACTATTTAAATTTGTATAGTTGTTTTATTATTGTGTAACGGCTGTTATGTTTAAATATTTGATTATGTAAAGATAGGAAAATATAATTTTCTGTTAGTAATGTGGGGATGTGGATAAATAAAAAAAATATTATTACATTCATTGTTAATTTATTCATTCATAAAAAAATTTTTATACATAAAGAATACATTAGAAAGGGCACACATTGAAGGTGATTGAGAATGATAAAAACATTTAGGAGATGATTTATTTAAAACAGGTTGTTCGTCCAATTCAATTATTGGCTTAGTACAATATTTTCTAATAAAATTAGCTTTCTCTTCTCCTTTAATATAAATGAATTCTCCTTTTTCTGTCAAGTTTTTTACTATAGATGAAAAATTATGAAGAGGAATATATCCTGTATTCCAATTGATGCAGTGATGAAATTTCATTAACCATTCTGCTTGCTTGTATGTTTCTGGTGGAAGCATTTGTAGTGGATACGGTGGTTTAAAAATATAATGACTCATTTTATGTCCATCAAACATTGCAAGTTCTTTAGGAATAAACTTGTTGTGTTCATCCTTAAATCCTTGAACATCCATAACTATTCTCATTTTTTATTTAGCAAATTTTTAAAGTACTAAATTTTTTTATTACAAATTGTTTTTTCGAATAGTCTTCAATAAGATTTTTTAGATGTTTAATTTTTTTTAAAAATAGTTCTATTTTTTCTTTTTGTATTTTGTACATTCCATTTGATGTGCAACAAACTATGGTATAGAAACAACTGATCTTATTCGATATATTTTCATTTTAATAATGATATTTGATGTGGTGGGAGAAGTTAAAGTTGTTTAACAATTTTTGTTAATGGATTATAGCTAAATACTTTATCATGTATTATAACACAATACGCAGCTGTTTTTCCCGATATTTTTTCTTTTGTCTCAAAT
Organism: Diaprepes abbreviatus; assembly: GCA_034092305.1. Lineage (NCBI taxonomy): Eukaryota > Metazoa > Arthropoda > Insecta > Coleoptera > Curculionidae > Diaprepes > Diaprepes abbreviatus. The sequence continues at coordinate 2,961,729 of JASJET010000032.1, forward strand.
TCAATTCTCATGGTTACTGGGCCGGATTGTAATAAATCTCTCTGATGAGAGCAATTAATGTAAGCAATAGGTGCATTATCTTTAAATTCTTTGGGATTAAATATTGGTTCTATTGGAAAGTTATAATATACTTGACGAAATTCAGAAAACATTTCATACAGGGTAGCAAACTTATTATTTTTAAAATCAAGCTGAAGGTCCTGGTAAGGATATCTTTCTGAATTTAAAAACACATTTATATTCCTTAGGTCACAATGATCAAATTTACTCATATCTGATTTTAAATTACCACGTCTATCCTTTTGAAAAGCAATTAGTACATGTCTTGGTGTTTCAATTTTTGTGGAGGTTTTGACAGGCCAATTATGTCTTGTATTTTCTAATAACTCTGGATATTCAATTAATTCCCAACTTCGGAAAGTAAGAAGAATATCATTGTTTTTATCAATAATTTTCGTTAGTGCCAATTCTTGGGGAATGGCCACAGTAAGATGTGGAACTCGCCAACAAAGTTTGGTTATTTTAATTTTCGGTTTTTCATCATCACTTGTGGTTACTAAAGCATTAGTGTCATCATTGCTTCTTATTAGTATTAGTTCTTGTTGTGAATTTAAAATTATTTTGTTATAATCTTCAAAAAATCCCGAGTACATTTTTAATGGGACGCATAGGGAAACGTTTCCTTTTTCATCAGTCATAATTTTTTCTTTAGGTTTCGTTTTTGGATACCATCCAGCATTTTCCAATTTAGCACTTTCGTTTTGATTAAATGATATGTATCCTTTAAGAGTTGAAGTAATTCCTACATCTCGAACTGAATCAATTGTAACACCATTTAAAATATAACGTAATTCTTTAAACAAGAATGCTGGAGCATTGTTGATTAATACCGTATTAGCCAATGGAGTATCATCTTCTTTGGTAACTTGAAGTTCTAAATATAATTCACTTTTGCAAGGTAAAGGATATTTTCCTGTTTGTTGTAGAGCAATTCTAATTTCATCATTTAATCCAAGTTTTGTAGGATTGAAAGGTTCAAATGATAGTATTTCCCAGCTTAATATTGATTCATCTACAAGAATATTTTCTTTTACATTTAAATATTCCATTTTATTTTAGTTTGAAACCTAAACTTATCAGAAATTTTTTATTAGAAGGTGTTAACCTTTGAGAGTTTAATTTATTACTAGTTAAATGTCGTTTAGTATCTTTCTTATTAATGTTTTTAGAGTAAAATTTTTTTGAAAAATTATAATTTGAGACTTTTTTATTATATAAAATAACCATTATTCATCTATTTTTTTAAGATGTAGTCTTACTGTTACCGTTTCTCCTCTGAAATTGATGAGATCACCGTCTTGATCTACTATTTTAATGTTTATATTGTCTATTACCTTTACAGTAACAGGAAAGTAAAGTACATTTTGTGGTGATTCTATTATTTTAAAACCAGGAGCTACACTAGGAAAAAATTGATGTATTATATGAACAGGTTTTCCATTTAAATATGATCCTTCGGCAATATTACAATCGATGTTTATGGCGTTTACTTTAATAATTTCCGCTGGAAAATCTGAAATGTGCTCCTTAAGACCTTCTAATTCCTTATTTTTAAAACCTAATATTTTTCCTATAGTTCCATCACGAAACGAGATAGGAATATCTGTTTTAATATGTGTTCGTAAAGTATTATTATTGGCATAAATATGAAGAAAAGTACGATTGTCCAAAAATTTTTGAATAAAATTATTTAAATCATCTATTTCATAACTACCTGGTGGTATTCTTATTTCTTTATTTGAGTCATAAATGAAAAGATTATTAGTCTCATCAATATTTGGAATAGCATTAAAAGTTTCAAAATTTACAAGTCCAATGGAATATTCAAAATTTTCATCTAAATATATTGGAGGATGAATATTAACAGAAAGCGTGGGGGAATTACCCCTAATGACAAAACTGTACGACATATCTCTTTAAAAATTTTTAACAAAATGAATTAATATCGTTTTTCAACCATTATTATAAAGAAATTTAAGACAAAGCTCACCACAATTTGTTTTGTTAATTGATTGATAATGATCGTAGTTATATTTCACAATATTTTTCTTTTTATCGCTGAAAAAATATTTTGTTAATTCGGTAGATGGTCGCAAATTGCCATAACTATCAAAATATAAAATATTTTTCCCTTTTTTTATGTATGCAGTCCAATGAGTTCCATCACCACTATTCTTATCGAGATTAACAATACCACTTTCATTTTTATAAATTTTTTTTGGTAATTTATCTCTCATGAATATACCTCGAAAGTTGGGAATTTTAAGTAGATTAATATATTTACTTAAATCATAATTTGTAAGTGGTTTTCGAGGTATTTGTTTTAACAGTTTTTTGAATAAGGTTTCAGATATAATCCACATCCAGTTTTATATGGTTTTAAATAAAGACCACTTCCTTGTTTTCCTACTGCTATAGATTCCATCATTTTATTATGTCTTTTGGACTCTTCTAATTTTTCTTTAGCAGCTTTTGCATCGTTGACAGCTTTCGCAATACCTGCTGCTCCTCCTCCAAGAGCACCTAAAGCGGACAAACCAGCAAATAAAGGAATAAGAGGTAGAAATCCACCAGTTTTTGGAATTGGTATGATTCTATTTTTTGGTGATAATATTCTACTATCTCCGATAGATCTAAGTGCAGTTTGAATAATATCAGTCAAACTTTTAAATTGTTTTCCGTTTAGTGCTTGTCTTGCTTTTGAAATAGCTTGAGATAAAGTTATTCCTCGTCCTAGACGAGTTTTTCGACTTCTGTTTTTCCTTCTTTTTTTTAATCCCATACCAAATTTTCTTTTAATTTTCATTGCACCTCTTATTCCAAGTGCAGCAGTTTTTTCTCCAAAAGTGGCGTCTTTTGCTCTGAACCTTTCGGCAGCTTTGTCACCTAATAATTTATCAGCAGCGTGTCGGCTTTTTATATCATTTGATTGTGCATAGGCAATATCATGCTCTTTACAAGCTTCATCCAATAAGTTTATGCCTTTATCGCCTCTAGCTAGTCTCTTTTCTAGTTTGGTTCCAGGTCCACAAAAATTATACCCAGGTAGATGTAATTCAAAAGGTAACTTATTTATTAGAGTATTAATTAAACCACTACCTCTTTTTCTGACTCTTCTTTTATAAATGGGTTGTTGCTTATATGAGATTGGCATTATATAATTGAAATCTTGGAACAAAGTGACTAGTTTTAAATTAGAACTTACCCTTTATACATCCTCTTATATATGAAAATTGTCAAACAACCTTATTCAATTATTATTAAAGACCATGAGACTTCAAGAAATAATTTTAGAAAACATGGAAAATTGTTTGAAGGCTCTAGTAAAAGGGGGTTAATTATTGGTCCATCAGGGTGTGGTAAAACTAATATCATTATAAGTTTAATTGAAGATCCCAATGGTTTACGGTTTGAAAATTTATATATTTATTCAAAGTCTCTATATCAACCAAAATATGAATATTTGAGATTACTTTTTAAACCATTGAGAGAAATTGGATATTATGAATCCGAAAATGAAGAAAATATTGTTTCTCCACAAGAAATAAAACCAAATTCCATAATTATATTTGATGATATAGTGTGTTGCAATCAGAATGTTGTAAAAGATTATTTTTGTTTCGGAAGACATAAAAATACTGATTGTTTTTATTTGTGTCAAACGTATTCTTCGATTCCAAAGCAATTAATTCGTGACAATGCGAATTTGATTGTTATATTTCAACAAGACAAAACGAACTTAAAACATATTTATGATGATCATGTTAATGTTGATATGTCATTTAATCAATTTAATGAGTTATGTTTGATGTGTTGGAAAGATAAATTTGGATTTTTGGTAATAGACAAGGATTCGAATTTAAAATCCGGTCGATATCGAAAAGGATTTGATTCATATATTTTCTTATAAAAATAAAAGTTTTGTAAAAAATTTAACTAATCATGAATGAACACTTAGCAAGAGAGCTTGTTAAGTCAAGGAAAGCTGTTAAACAAAAATATCAAAGTTTAAAAAATGCTGAATTTGAAGCACAATCCAAATTGGAGGAAACCTATAAACCAATAACTCAACCCCTACAACAATTAATTTCAACAATTGGTAAAATTGAATCGGCTGAGGTAAAGGAAGAGCTACAAACACCCATTAAAAAAAATTATGAAACACCAGAAAAAAGATTGTTTCCAACACTAACACCAAGAAAAAAACTACAGTATGGAACATCAACACCAGAAAAAAGAAAGACAGGGAAAACTCCAATTCTTCCTACAGAAATACCAACAATTATTGATTGGGAAACCAGTATAGCCTCACATAGTCAGATGCCATCTTTACAACAAACAAGTGTCATAGCAGAAACCACCCCTTCTTCAATTTCACAATCTACGGTAGGAAATCTTTCGGATATATTAGAACAAACACGCCAAACAATTCAAACATTTGTCAGTACACCTTTATATCAAGAATATTTATCAGGATTTCATGAATTACCTCGTCAATATATTGACGGAGGGGTAAAAGATGTGGAACATAAGTTTGATCACCTCTATGGAATAGTACATGATTTTGAAACTGAGAAATTCTTTTTGGGTTTAACACAAAGACCTATAGAAATTATCGGTAAAAACATAAAAGTTGAAGGTATAACTTATACAGGTACACCAGGTTTATATGAATTATTATTTAAAAAGGAACCAGTAGGTTATAAAAAACAAGATTTGGAAAATTATATGGATATTTTAAAGAGAACCAATGCATACCGTAGAAATTATGATCCAAATGAGCAGGTACAGGGAAATGGATCACAAAAATATATTTCTATAATAGGGCCTTATTTACAAAATAAAGGAATTACAAAAACTAAAACCATAAATCCCGAAACGCATAATATAGTTCAAGGATTTTTTGACAGACGAAAAGCTCCATACAGGGAAACTCGAATATCTTCGAAAAGAACAGGATCCGGAATAACTTTAAAAGTTAATAAACCTTATACCGATTACGTATATTGGGATAACGTAAATGAACTTGTTGATAGACTTCGACTGTTGGTAGCATCTATGATGGCTGGGAATACAGGACATAACAACGAAATTATTTCTATTATTGAAGAATTGAAAGAAGCCAATATAATTGTATAAAAGAATGTAGTAAATATTGTTACATAACATTGTTAAAATGACCATTGATAAATTTGGACGTCATATTTCTAAAAAGTATACAGTAGATATACCTACAATAGAAAATAAAATACTAGCCAATGTTGAAAATGAAATATTAAAAAATTTTAAAAGTGATGATATTGTTCAAAGATTTGAACCTGTGTTAAAAAATGATATTGTAAATTTAAAAAAGAGAGTTAGTGAAAATGATGAAAATGTGGAATCTATTTCGAAAAAAATTAAGTTATTTGAAGAAAATGTTGTGTCAAACTATGATAACAGGATATTAAATATAAAAAATATTGTCAAAGACAATGATGAACTATTAAAAAGTTTTTCTCAAAAAACATCGAAGTGTGAAGATGATTTTAAAACAATAAAACAGAAATATGATGAAGTAAAGAATTTTGAAAATAACATAAAAAATGAAATAACATTGGTTAAATCAAAAATAAATGATACTTCTGCAATAGAAAATGTTAAACAAATTATTATAAAAGATATGGTATCAAAGTTCCAAGAATTTACGAACAAACTTAATAATAGGGTTTCTGAAGAAATAGGTAATTTTCAAAACATTCATGATGGTATGAATAAAAACACACAACAAATAGAGAGAGCTATTAATACACACTTTATAATCCATAAAAAAGATAGCGATAATATTAATGAAATAAATCAGAAAATTAATTCAATTGAAAATAATGCTGAAATAATTCTATTAAACTTGAAAAATTTGGAAAAGAAATTAAACACAGATTTACAAAATGTAGATGAAAAAATTGAAAATAAATTTAAAAATGAAATTTTAAAAAATAGTGAACAAATCATGGAGATAATCTCACAATTAAACAATCTAAAAACAGAATTAAAAACCACTGTTGACGATGAATATTTTCAAAAGATGTTGAATAAAAGATTAGAAAAAGAATTAGAATCTTTAGCAGAACTAATACAAGCTATGATTAACACCTCTATCCATGATTTAAAAAAAGGACTTGCACAACACAGTTCAAAAATTGAAGAAATTTCAACAAAGTTAAATGATTATGAAAAATCTTTGAACGATGTAAGAATTGAAATTGAAAAAGCGATTTTAGATATAAAGAAAATAGAAAAAAAATTGGTAGAAATAAAATTAAATTTAACAAATGTAGAATTTCAATTAGGAAAAGATATAAAAAATCTAGAAAATAAATTGGTAAAAGAAATAAAATCATTAAACGAATTAGTTCAAAGAGCAGCCGAAGTTTCTAGAAAAGAGTTTAATGACACAATGGCATATGCTAGAGAAGAATTAAACGCAACAGTAAGAGAAATGAGAAACGAAAGTATAAAATCACTTGTTGTTTTTGAAACTAAAATTAATGTAAGAATTACCAACATTGAAGATGAAATCAAAAAAGTCAAAGATTCGAATAATGCATCTTTTAAAAATTTGGAATATAAAATCGAAGATGAAATCAAAAAAGTCAAAGATTCGAATAATGCATCTTTTAAAACTTTGGAATATAAAATCGAAGATTTGCTAAAAAAAGATAAAAAACAAATAAAATAAGTTATTTAAAGAAGGTATTAAGAAATTTTATTCTAGTACTATGAGTAAAAATATTAAAGAAACAGTTGTAGATGAATTACATAAACCGGCAAGAAGAAGATATAGAAGAAGACGAACTATTGTTAAAAGCCTTAATGACTTATGGCAAGCTGATTTGGTAGAGATGCAACCCTATTCCAAATTTAATAAAGGTTATAGATATATTTTGGTGGTGATAAATGCATTCTCAAAGTATGTTTGGACTCAACCACTTAAAAATAAAAAAGGAAAAGATGTAACTGAAGCTAAGAAAAAAATTTTAGAAAAAACAAGTAAACCGCAAAATTTGCAGACAGATTTGGGAAAAGAATTTTTCAATAAAGATTTTAAAGATCTTATGAATTATTACAAAATTAATCATTATAATACTTACTCTAATCTCAAAGCGAGTATTGTAGAACGCGTAAATCGAACTTTAAAAAATATAATGTGGAAATATTTTAGTAATAGAGGGAATTACCAATGGTACTCTATTTTACCCACTATTATTGAAAAATATAATAATAGTATTCATAGAACTACCGGATATAGACCTGTTGAGGTTAATAAAAAAAATGAGAAAACTATACTGCAAAATTCTTTTACTTTTAAAAAAATATTTGATTTAAAGCGCACTAAATTTAAAGAAAATGATTTTGTTAGAATTTCCAAACAAAGAGAAGCTTTTGAAAAAGGATATACTCCAAATTGGTCAACTGAAATTTTTCAAATTAGAAAGGTTCAGTTAACAAATCCACCCACCTATTTATTAAAAGATAGTAAAAATGAATATATTGAAGGAGGTTTCTACCAAGAAGAGTTACAAAAAGTTAAACATCCAGATGTGTTTTTGGTTGAAAAAATTTTAAGGAAGAAAGGGAACCAAGTTTTTGTTAAATGGTTAGGATTCCATAAATCACATAATTCATGGATTCTTAAAAAAGATGTATTGTAATTAATTTTAAGTAATATTGTATATCAAATTTTTAAATAAAAGACCTATTTATATAACATATTTTTTATTTACGATAATCCTTTTTACAACAAATACTAACAATATAATTTTTAAGATGTTTACAACTGAAATTAACAATATAAATTTATATTTTTACATTAAATCTTTCAATATATATTTTTTTTCTATGATCTACATCAAAAATACTTTTAAGAATACTTTCACATTGTTCAACTCGTTTTTCAAATCTTAGTCTGTCAAGATAAAATTTCTGATATTCACTTTTTCGAGCTTGTCTAAATGCAAAGTCCCATGTCACTAATATATAAACTTTATTATTGTTCTCACTGATTGTCACTGATTTCTTCATATTTCTATTGTAATGCACCGGATTTTCTTAACTTGTTTTCTAATTCCTGTTTATGTAGAGATAACATTTCTAAAACAGTTCCGACATTCTCACTGTTTAAATTCTGACATGGATCCAAAACACTATAAATATGAGACAACACATCTCCTGACTGATAATTATAGTGATGAAACAAATTAAAATATTTGGAAAATTCTTGCTTTTTAATTATATGAATTCTGTAGTCAACAAGTTCATCGATTTCAACTAATTTATCTATTGATTCTTTTCCCAGAATCACATAATGTTCATCCTTTTGAATTCTGATAACAGGAGAATGATTTATTTTTTCAAAAAACACTGTGATTTTTTCAATTTTTAGTGGGTATGCATATGCTTGAGAAGAATAAAAATAATTCACCAACACTCCTTGATTTTTTTGAAGTTCTTTCCATTCTTCTTCATTCAAGTAAATTTGAAATCCATTTCGACCTCCAATTAGAACTTTTGGTGTAAAATCATTTATACCAATTCCAACACAAACAAATTTTGATAAGGAATTGTTAAGATAGTAGATTTTTGAATTTAATAATTTTTCATTACACTGACTAATTTTATCATTGGTTTCACTAGAACTGGATTTATATCCATTAAAATTGCTACTATTAAACATGATGTCTTGATGCTAACTGAAAACTAAAATACTGGGTCTGAATATATCTTATCCACCCCACTCTTCTATAAATTTCAAGGTCAAGCAAGTTTATTAAATTTTTATGACCTATCTTGATAAAACAAAATTGTCAAGAACGACAAAAGTGAAAAACTACCTATTGATAAAATTATATTGAAGATAAATAGAATTAAACAGTTTTTACCTTTCTCATCATTTTTAATATGAGCACAGCTAGAAATCGTAAATGGTTTTTTATTTTTTTCAATCCAGTTAGTGTCAAAAATTGTATTATTTGGATAATGAAAGTAAATTTTGAAAAAATTACTATTAGATTGACTATTATTCATATTATATGCGAAAGCAGTTGAATAATTATTAATATTCATAGCTTTCATATAATTACATATTTCAGGTTTAATAGTAGAGGTTTCGTTTTCAAAACACACCATTCCATGTAAAACCCTTGGAGGATAAAGTACATATAAAGTATTATTTAAAATTGAATGTAAAACAATGTAGTTGATAAGGGATGCCATTAAAACAATTTTCAATTTTAAATGTCTATTAACAAAACAATAAGAGATTGAAATAAGACTGAACAGTTTTAATTAATTTTCTACAATATATAGACATTTTTTTTTCAAAATATTAAATAATTTGTTTACAAATTAGAGATACAAACATGGTTATTAAAACTATTAAAAAATGAAAGATGTTGACATATTTTCTTTCACTTTAAGGACATTAAATAATTTGTTTACAAATTAGAGATACAAACATAGTTATTAAAACTAATAAAAAAATGAAAGATGTTGACATATTTTCTTTCACTTTAAGGACAACAGGTTCACATTTTTTATTTTTTTCACCTAACCACAAACACTCGATTAAGTCACAGTTCTTCCAGTGACGATAATGTTCCTCAATTGGACAATCATCAATTTTCCAGGCAAATATTTCTGCACCACAGTAAAAACATTTACAAACATCATGAATAGCTAAATAATAAAACCCTGATTGGGCTAACACTTTAGGATTTAATTTTCCATTCCAGAATTTAAATGAGGAAAGTCTTTTTTCATATGTTCTGTATAATTTGTTATCAATTTCTTTTTCAAAAGATTCTAAACACATATTTATTCTAGACGGTGGTATATTTTATACTGATATAATTTTAAAATTTACCATGTTCTTAAATACTTCAAATTTAGCCTTGAAGAGTAAAACTTTTAATCTTAAAATAATTTTTTATAATTCATTTTCATGGTCTATTAACCACTGAAAAAATGGAATATCTTGGTGACCCCATGCTAATGTATCATAACTATTGGGAATTTTAAATCTTTTATCATCATTAGAAGTGAGAGCTAATTTGTTAACTAATTCTGTATAAATATTGTGAAGTCGAGATCTAAACAAATACATTGTACAGAAAGCTTTTGAATTTTGTTCTACAACATCTTTATAATGTGTTAATTCTAATTGTTTTTTAATGCTACTTTTCTTTATCCCCTTAGCTTTTTTAAGCAACCCATTTTCTGACTTAACACAATAAGCTTTGGCCCCTGTGCCATAAAAGCTTTCTATTGGTTCACCAGCATATTCATCCTTAAACTTTCCAACAACAGATTCAGTTATTGGTATTTCATGAATATTATTAACATCATAATTTGAAGTATCGAATTTATCAATATTAACCCTAATGTCTTCATAAACATTACTTGTCTCAATTTCCAAAATAAAGGAATCTGTATCTGTGTACAGAAGTTTAATATTATTCTTATATAAAGGTTTTAAAAACCCATAAAAAAAGTCATACATCACCGTTTTTGATATATCTAAAATACTAAAGCCTACATAGACAGGTTTATCATATTGCACTAACACTTTACGCATTTGCACAGCTACTAAATTCTCTGAAAATATTGTTACATCTTTAAAGGATGGTTTAGCAATTAAATTTTCTGCCCCATCTTTTCTATGATTTTTTGCCCATTGTGTAACCAATCGTATATCTGTCCTTTTATCCACATTTTCCATTGTTTTTCCGTAGATGCTATTATTTGCCAATTTATAAGAATTTTTCTGAAATTGATTTTTAGATTGATTTCTTAAATTTGTATTTAGATCAATAAATTTTTTTAACCATTGAGATTGTGTAAACTCTATAACCCGATGAATTTTAGTTAGTTTAATTCCATATTGAATACATTGTTTTAATAAAGTATAGTGAATTACATATTTTTCTTTATTTTTTAAATTTGGAATTAATTTAAAAGTTTTAGAATTTTGAGGCTTATAATTTTCTGGACAGAATGGAAATTCATTATGTAAATTGTGTAAATTTTCAGGATATTCTAAATCAACCTCTAGCACATAACCCTTGTCATTAGTCTCAGATATATTCATTATATCTAAATTTTGAATTTGTTGATTTGATAACCAAACAAAATCTTTTTCGGGCAGACATTGAGACATCGCATATCCGTAAAGATTAGTTGCATCAAAATACATAATATATTTAGATGGTTGTAATGGATCATAATTTGAAAGAAATAAATTGTTTGCTATAGATTTCCTACATACACAGGTACTGATTCCTCCTCTTACACTACCTTTAAAAAAATGTAACATATCTGGGTCTGTTATTAACTCCAATTCGACTCCAGTATATCTTAAACAAGCGTCAAAACTTAAACCTGGAAAAGTATAATAATGTGCAGGATCAAGTTTGTAAGTTTCCATACACGTTTTTCTAAAATTTTGAAAAACATCTGCCAAAAGTAATACATCAGATTTAAGATATAAATCGGAATATTCACCGATTGTTTTACATTCAAATAAATTCCAAACATTTTTAGCCCTCTCATATTCTTCATCAGTAATGTGTTCATCCGTGAGGTCATTATAAAAATTTTTTTTATTGGGTAACTCCGTTTCATTTAATTTGGCGATATTATCAATATATTTATAAGGGAAAACGCCTTTTTGACGGATATACTTAAATTTTTCCTTTTCATTAAAATATTTGAACACTTCTTTGCATTGTTCATCATTAAGGATGGAAGCTAAATTTGACAAAGAATATGGTAGGAACTGAAATGAATCAATAAACTTAAGATATAGAAATTTTGACTTGGTGAAACCAGTTTTTTTATCTAAATATTGATCTACTTCAATAGATTTTTGAAATGAAATGTATTTCTCTTTATTCTGGGCTATGACAAATAATTGTTCATGATTTGGACATAAATTTTTTATAAACAGATGAGAATCATAATTACGCAAATTGTGTAAAACTACTGGAATGGAATTAGATAATTTATAATTTAAGTTGCATATAGAGTGTGACGGATCTCTATAGGAACCTGTTAAATGACAATGATCAGCAACCTTATCCGAAATTATAGGTTTATCACATATATGACAATCATTCGTATATTCAAAATGTAATTGTTCCAACACATTTAATTTTTTCATTGGTATTAACTTTTTCATATATTTATTGTAAATATTAAGAACGTCTCTTTCTAAGTAAGTTATAAAAATTTGTGCACAATTGGGACCCATATAATTTTGAAATTTGGAAATTGAATCATCAAATGAACACTTTATATAATAAGCAAACGAATATGGAATATGTTGACATTTTTTTTCAGTATATGGAGAACTTGGATCTACATCATTAATTTCATTATTTAAAGGCTTAAGAATGCATTCAAAATCTGCATATATAACAAACGGAACTTCAATTTGTTTTTGTATATTCTGAAATTTTAAAATATTTTCGGGAATAATATTTCCAAATCTATCTATTTTGGTTTCAGTTGAAGGTAGATTTATTCTTACAAAATCACAATCATATGTGTTATGCCTGACTAATAATTCTTCAGTAGTAAAATATTGTAAACAACCGTCGCATAAAAATTTTTTCCCATGATGTTTAGATAATTGTTTTGAAATTAATCTAGATAAATCCGAAATATAACAGTAATGGAAATTTCCATTATCATCTCCAATTAATAATAAATTAAGGTGACGTTCTCGCTTATTTTTTGTATAATGTAAAGGTCCTATAATTTCGAATTGAGTTTTTAAATTATTCTTGATTTTTTCTAATCCATAAACATTAACCGAAATATTGTTTAAATTTTCAAATTTACTTATGTCTTTTAAAGTTAAAGGAAAATTGATACCTTTAAAGTTTAAAATAGTGGTGAAATGTGGATACGACTCCACCTTTTCAATTGGTCCGTTAGGTGAATGAAGAGCTGCAACCACAGACCAGGCGAAACAACATTCATCATTGTTTTGAACGTTGACTACAGCATTTTTCAACTTGATCTCTGACGGTAGCGGTATATATGAAGAAGCTTTTAAGGGGTTGTACTTGTTGATGTTAAGCTCAACGTGTAATATTTTTATTAAAATCCATCCTGAAATTAAAGAAGAATAATTAACAACAAATTTATTTTTGGTTTAAGTTTAGTTACTAAATATTTAATAAAAAATAATTTACCCGAATCTTTTTCTGCCAGTTCATCAGCTTTCCGGTCAATAATTTTAATAATATCTTCTAGTTCTTGCGTTAATTCTGAACTATTACATAAAATCCGAAATGGGGTATTGAAAGACTTAACTTCATGACTTTCATTGGAAGGATTTAAGTAAAGACCAAATAACTCCATGTTGAGTTTGATGCAGGTGTGTCTTTGGATTTCATAACTGATTACCTCAATTATTTTTTGTTGTATTTCGGAGAAAAAATCATAAATGTTGATTTGGTATTGAGTCGATGATATTTTATATGAAATGATTCTTTCCTTAAATGCCGATTTTATTACAGACACATTTTCATCCCTAACCACCATTGAATTGGTTTTGTGTTTATTTGTTCTCAAATGACAGAACCATAATGACTTTTTTATAAATATTTTGCAGAATTGACAATATCTTCTTTCACCTAAAATTTAATAACTTCTTTATTAAATTTGCCTCTAATTCATCAAATGAATAACTAATTATTAAATTGAAACAAAATTTCTATTTAAAATTAAACTTACAGCTTTTCTTCTTCTGTTCTAACTGGGAGCCATTGTTAGAGTGAATTATCTTCTTGTGGCGATTCAAATTGTCTTTTCGAGTAAAAATTTTGAAGCACTCTTCACATTTAAAATCCATTTTTCTAAAACGAATCTCTTATTGTGAAGCCCAAGTCGATTTTAACACACTGAAGGTAACACGGTCAGGTATGAATTTAAATGGTGGAAAAGAAGTAGGAGGGGAGTTAAGGAATGGGATGGAAAAAGCTAAGAGTAGCTTTATAAAGTTCTATCGCCCTTTCCCACATCTTCCTTTTCTCCTCAGCTGTTTTATTAGGATCGCAATTTAATATAGAATCCAAAACAAATCCTAATGATCTTTGATAAGACAAATGTTTATTTTTAATTTTGAAATTTGATTTTGAATGAAAGCTTAGTTTCGGATAATCGTTTTCGAAGGGGATTGACACTTCCGTTTGTGTTAAAACAGAATTTTGAACTGTCTCCGTTTGTGTAGAAATAGAATTTAAAATTTCATCGAAATCTGGTGGCGAGTTTTCAAAAATTATTGGAGAATTTGGAAAATTTAATTCACAGTAGGTATTTTGGCCGCACGGAATTGAATTTTGACTAAAATTTTCATTTTTTTCAGATGGTTCACTTATTATTGGAAGAATTTCTTGGGAACCACCACCACTAGTAAACGATGCTCCCAAATCTTCACTACAATCTGAAATTTTGTAACTATCCCGTGAACCATCCTCCTCCCCCAAAACATCAACCCCCATATTTCCACTACTAGTCGATTCCGAAATTTTATTTTTTTTTTGATTAGTTGAAATTTTGGACAGAGATAGAGGAGAAAATGAAGAATTACCCGGTATTCCTCCAGAATTGTTTTCACTTTCAAAATTTCTAGTTTTCAACATTCCAAAAAAATTTTGTGATTTATTTGAACTCGAATCATTGTCACTGTCACTGTCACTTTTACTCTGATAATTTGTTAAATTTTTATTAATTTTGGGAATCCCCATTAGCTTTTTAAAATTGTCGATATTATCTAAATCTTGAGTTAATATGTCGGGAGTATTTGTAATGGGAGTGTCCGTTGTTACATCTAAATCTTGAGTTAAAAAATTTGGGGTTTCCGGCGTTAAAATATTATTAAAATCTAAATTTTGTGATAAAATTGAATTTTGAAAGTCAAAATCTGTCTCCGAAATATTCTCTAGTTCAGGCAAATATTCCAAATTTTCTAAAAATTTTATGTTCGTTTCTGAACAACTTTGGAGTAATTTGTTTTCTAAATTTTTTTCTTGCATCGTATTAATCATCGCGTTAAAATTTTGGGTTCTCTGACTTAAATTTTGGTTGTCACTTTCATTTTCATTTTTCAAAAAAGCAGGCTGAATTATTATATTTGAAATTATATTAATTTTGTTCACCACTCCTAACTGTTCAGTGGAAGTTGAGGCAAAAGGAAAAGACATACCTTTAAAATTTGAGTACACTTGACAGCAACAAACTAAAACACACTAAAACAAACTAAAACAAACTAAAATTGGAGACTTTAAATTTAAAGCGTGGTAAACTCGACTTAAGCTTGCTATAAACTGATCCTCGACCGTTTTATATGAAAGCAGACCACGGTTTGTCCTCGTAAGTATAGTGACCTCAATAAAGGTCAATGACCTCAATTCTGCGCGTCACACCCCGCGGAGCCCCCCTCCCCCCTTCCCCCGCAAAATTTTTCCCCCGCCCCCTTCCCCCGCAAAGCCTCCTTCCCCTTTCCTCCCTTCCCCCGCTGAGCCCCCCCGCTGAGTTCCTCTGCGGGCGTATAAAACACAAAATTCTCTTTGGAGCATCTTACCTTAGGGTCCCCTATAACTCTCAGTGAGACGTCCTAAAATGTGCTGTAACTATAAAAACTCGAGAGGTTTGCGGGCCTATAAAAAACACAAGGTTTTTTCGGGGCATCTCGACTGGGGGGGGTCCAGGGGGCGGGGCGGGGGGACCTGCCAGGGGGCGGGGGGCCGAAGGCCCCCCGTCCCCTGGAAGGCAGCGCGGGCGGCCGAAGGCCGCCCCCCCGCCCCCGCCCCTCCCCCTTCGGGGGGCGGGGCGGGGGCGGGGTGGTATAGGAGGAGTATAGGGGCGGTATGAGGGGCCCTCTCCGCGATTTAAAAATCGAAATTTTACCTTGACCTACTTTCATAAAATGACTGTTTTGCGAGGTGACTTTTTCATTTTTGGTTCATCACCATTGCTGTCCACCTAAATTATAATTTTTATTATTTAATTTTTTATCAATATGTTCAGGAACAGAAATTTTGAAATTCAGGTTATGGATGGTAATAGACTTGTAATAAGAAGAAGAATCAACGTTCCTCCTCCGGTACAAGTACCATCCATAACCTCCTCGACAAATCCAGAGGAAAATGAGGATCCTCAAGTGGAACCTCAGATAAATCAGGAGGAACCAGTCCAGTGTGACGAAGTCGATTCCACTACAAAGTAAGTAGCTTATATTAAGCTTATATTAAATTTATTATTAGTCTTCCTAATATCAAAATACTAATTGATTTTTTTTTTTCAGTTGACAGATACAAACAATAGACCAAGTTTAGGGACAGTGTTAAGTGAAACTATTTTTAGGTTAAGTTAAAGTGTTTAAGTGATAGTGAATAGTAACGGAGACGATTTAAGGTAATGTAAATTTTATTTAATTGATCTAATTATAAAGGAGTATGAAGATAACTGTACCTAAATTTCCTATAATATTTTTTCTTTCATATTTATAAACTTATTAATTTTAGATTTTAAACTCTAAAATAAGAAAGGATTAAGAATTTTTGAACAGGGTGGTTAATTTGAAATATTTTTTCAATCTATTATGAATAATCAAAACTCTTGTATTTAGTTGTTATGTTTGTTCGTTATTCTTATAAATAAAACATTTTTTTTTTCGAAATTGTTCAATTCTTTATTCCAATAAGATAAGAATAAATGGATAAATTAAATACAAACAATAATAATTTTAAAATAATAAAAATTAAATAATAATACATTTTAAAATAAATATTCTAGGATTATAATTTCTTCATTTTCACATTTATAAAGTGGTTTGCAATACATAAATATTAAATAATACATTCTAATCTAAATATTCTAGGACTACAGTTTCTTCATTTTCACATTTAATTACACATAGTTCATTGCGACAGATTGGACATGTTTTATTAATTAACATCCACATTCCTAAACAAGGGATGCAAAATCTGTGATTACAAGGTTCTGGTGACATCATTTTATTAGATAATATATCTTCAAGACATATAGGACATTCTTCGGTTTTATTTTCAATTATTTCATTAACAACTTTTTTTTTTACCCTTCGCGACTTCCTACCGTTTTTATATATTGGTTTTTTACTAGGCATTATATTGGCACCACTGGAACATTTGCGTCCCAATCTAAATCAATATTTTTAACACTACTATTGCAAATTAAACAAACTTTGGGGGTAATAATTTGATACAACTGTCTTGAACACATATCGCAATGTAAATCATTGCTTAAGCGTTTTAATTTTCTCTTATTATGAGTATTTACATGTCTATGAGCCCCTGCCCTTTGATAAAATTGTATAATTTGATAGCATGCGTGACAAAGAGTTTTTTCTTGATTTTCCGTCACTACAAACACTACGATATAACTCTGAGTAATACAGAACACAACTTCTTTGGGATCAGTGTACTTATGTTTCACTAAACAAAATTTAGCACTAGCACTGTCTTCTTCATTATCTTCTTCAATATCGGAGTCACCAGAGTCAGCTTCAATTTGTTCGAAATTATTTATATCGTAGTTTAAACAATTTCTGAAGTTCTTCTGAAATTTTTTTTCGTTAAGATGTGTATTGTAATCCAATACTCCAATTAATTCATCTAGATCTGGATCTTCTTCTTCAATATTATTATCCATAAATTTTTGAATGAATTTTTTAATATTTACTTTGTAATATTTACTATTAAATATAAAATTATTTACTTATTATTTACTTATTATTTGTTGGTATTTAATTTATCATCTTTTGTTGCTCCACGTATCTATTTTATAAATTTACTGAAGTGAAAATTCATTGGTGGTAGGACTTTATATCGACTTCATGGTCAAATAAGGTTATCCACCTCAAGGTCAAACATAAGGTTAGATCTCCTACTATGATCGGATTCGATGAAAGGTTAGCCATGTTGTTAACTTTAAGATTAAACTCAAGGTGATGTATACGAGGCTTTTTGAAAAGTATAATGAGAGAACAAAAGAGGAGGAGGATGAAAAGTGTTGATGATACGAGGTTTTTTAATAAGTATAATGAGAGATTTGAAAAGTATAATGAGAGAAGAAAAGAGGAGGAGGAGGATGAAAAGTGTTGATGATTTACTCTTCTTACTCCTCCTCCTCCTCTTTCCTTCTCTCATATATCCACTACTCACCTTTCTACGTCTTTTATAACATTGCAACCATCCAAATTGCCTAGTTGGTAATATTTGTTACCTTTATGGTATTTAAAAATTGCTGTTTAAGATAGAAATTGTAAAAACCGTTTTAACTTCTTTATCTAATAATGCAACTTTGCAATCGACTTGCAATTTAATTTTACTTAAAACAACATGTACCTTAAACTATTAAAATTTCAAGGGGTACTTGAATAATAAAATTTTATATTTTGGCACCTTTAAATACATTTTTTAGACGCACTATAGCATCGCGGGATTGCTCTGCCAAGTTGTTGGGATCTATTTTCTACATATACAAAATATTTTTGTAATAAATTTTAATCGGTATAAAACATTATGAAAAAATCATTCACCCGCTCTTATAGTAAATAATATGGTTCGATTATGTTTGTCGTTTGCTGATCTTCTGGGAATTCAAAAGTTATTTGGGGTGACTGATGGATAATGTATCGGCTACTGCATTGTTAAATCTTTTATTTTAATTATAATTTAAGCAAGACTTTTCTAAAGTACTTTCTGTATATAGGCATGCAGGAAAATAAAACAGTTGTGATTAGTCTCTTTTACACTTTGAATAATATATATTATGCGGAACACTAATAATATACCCACAGAGAATATTAGTAGACCTGTATTTTTACTGACCCTTACTCATGAAAAGCTGCACCCACGTGTAATTCTATACTATAATTTACTATAAACATAAACCACACTATGCGCATATTATTGTGTGTTTTTTTTTAATATATGTATAGTATGTTAGGGGTCAACTACCTCATAATAATTATTGTGTCTAAAAAATGGGGCTGCGTGTTTACATGCACTCATATAAAGCAATTATTTTTCGAATATATATTTTTATATATATTAAAAAACTCTATAGCACTTCGTTCGTAAACATGTTACCTTCCCTTCATATTTAGTTTGAACAAGTTGCACATAGTATTAAAAAGGTGAACTTAATTGTAATAATATATTTCTCGATTACTGTTTATTACGTCTATCAATTAATTGTTAGGTGTTATTTTCTGTTTAAATTATTTTTATTCAATTTAAGGTTAGTTCTAAAGCTACTTATCTATCTCATATTTTTTCACTAGCATCAAGTAGACGAAAGTTTTTTGTCGCCAATAAAAAACATTTTTAAGATACAAGAAATAGTGAGTCATTTATTTGGAAATCTAAAATTTTATTATTATATTACAGGGTTGGGTTGATTTGAATCGAATAATTGAAATCATGATTAGAATCATGATTTAAATCACTTGTATTTTAATAAAAATCACGATTTAAATAAAAAAAAACATTATAATATTTCAATTAACCTGCGAAAAAAAAATTCATAAACGACAATACAATGACTAAGAATATAAAAAAAAAGGTAAACTTTACCTTAAACTACCTGAATGTCATAAAATTTTAAATCAAATAATTTAGTTTCTACAATATTTAAAACTTACAGCAGCTAAAAAATATAAATATAAAAGACAACTTGAAATCATAAACTTATAATTTATCATCAGCTGCATTCTCATTTTAAAATTTAAATAGAAATACCATTTCCCACCTTTTCCAATCCCCAAGCTATTTCTTAAGCGGAGTGTACAAAATCAAATATAAGAAACACACGTTCCAGAAGCAACTGCACTCAGAAACTGCTTTATTAATGGTCTTTTGCAATATCAGGCTTATCATTTTGTGAGGTCCACTACTGAATATCATTTGTGTTTGTTGTTACTTCCTCCGAAAATATTATTTTCTTAAAGGAATTGAGTTCAACATTATTTCTACTGGTAGCAATTCCGTATCTTCAAACATATAAGCCATAAAATGATAAGGGTTAACGCTTAGTCATATCGACGATGAAATCCTTGTTTTTTTTTTGTAGAGGAAGCTCTAGCTCTTCGAACATATTTTGTGTTTTCATTGCTCTACATCATCTGAAATAATTCCATTTTTTTTTTCGCATATTAAGGGCCATTTCCATAGATTCCAAAACGTCTATTCTTCTGCTGCGCGTTTGTCCAATATTTCATACTTTTTGGTATATGGCGGAAACAACCACTTTTTTGTTGTTCTAACAGATTTCTATATTATGTTCCACTTAGAGACATACATTTCTAAACAGTCAGCAACGCTATTCTAAGTTGGCTTACATGATTGTTAAGGAAATATTTGGTTATTTGAATAATGTGTTCTTTAGTGTATCTCCATTCTAAGCAAATTCAAAACATGTGTCGAGCAATCATAGATTATAACTTTAAAACTGTTTTTTTCTTCAGAGGCATCAGATGCTAGTCCATTTCCTGTTGTTAGAGTTGAACATATTGCAGGTTCGTTTTGAGGACATTTGACTACTCGTCAATTGCCAGATTTAAGCATTCTCCTCAGAAAGAAGAAAAACTTTTTCGTTTTCTTCTTCATAAATGTTATCGAAAAGGGTAGTTGCTAGAAATGTCCGGGACGAGAGGTGTTTAACCAACACTCTGCTTTTGAATCGCCTTTCTTCTTACAATACATCTAGAGCTCGAGTAGCAAAAATTGCTCTTACTAGTTCCTTATCAGTATTACATTTTTCAGCTGTTGATGTAAGAGTTACAAAACTGCTAGTAGAAGAACAAGTTTCGGTTCCCTTTTTTGGGTCGGCTGGGAAATGTTTGGTGGAGGTTTTCTGATGCTGGATATAAAGCTTGAAGTTGACAAAGCTCATGAAGCTGAATCTGCATTCTCTTCAGTCTGTTGTGAAGTACTCTGTTGAGTACATAATACAAAAAAAAAACTTTTAACCTCATAGAGAAGTACAAGAAAAATAGTTCATTTTACCGTATAAAATCCGAAAATGACTTTTTGGTACAAATAACAAAAGCAGTATCATTAATTATCAAGAAATAAACTAGCACTGTAAAAAATCATTGACACTGGATAGTAGTTTTGAAAAAAAAATAATACAACGAAAATAATGGGATAATTTTAAAGGTGTGTTTTACTTTGTTACTTAGCTAAGTACTTGCTCAGTGATCTTGGTAAAAAAAACTCGTGATATGCCTTAAGTCTTTGGACTAATCCTTGAATTTCTTTTTTGCGGATTTACAAATTGCTCTACAACCAGTTTTATTGGCATCTAGTTTCTTAATATAAATGGGCCATATGTAGTGTTTTTTCCTCCTAGCCATTTCAACGATAATAATTATTTGTTAAAAACAACCACTCCACTGAACCAGAACACAACCAGAAATATAACAAAATAAGCACAAATTATTACCCCTTAATAATTTATATACAAACAAACGGCAGTAAGAGCCGCTAAACCGCTAAAGACAAGTTCCGACAACGCAAAAAAAAATATGCCTAGGTTTTTTATTTGGTGAATGAAAAAGTGAAAAGTAATAGAAAACTGACGCATTTCACAATACAATTACAAAAATATTTTATACATACCTACTGGGTATTGGTTATTATTAATAAATATAAGTTAAATTTTTGCTGAAGATTATACGTCAAAAATAAAAATTTAATTTCTCCTAATAAGAAAAATATACGTCAAAATTTACGTGTATACGGGGCGTTCTACTTTTCTACCGACAATGACGTGTCCCCTCCGGAAAAAAATCGGTATTCTTCCAAAATTGCAGTTTCTCAAATTTTATTTTGACAAGCTTTTTTTGGACAAAAAAGTCATTATAATAATACTAAAATTCTGTTTTTATTGTTTTTGCTCTTTACAAAATCATTGTGACATAGTATTCGAAATGTGTGACAGAGGTGTTTTACATACAAATAAAATGTGTCCCTTTGCGCCGCCTAATGTTACAAAATGCTCTCGCTTAAAAAAATCATATAGAACCCTTTAATATAAAATTATTTATTGAACTTCTGAAATATTATCATTCAATTTATAAGAATAAAATAAACGTAAAGGTTAATACTATTAAACAAAAAAATATTTTATCGTTGGGTCCGGCTGTATATGTTTTTTCTTGCTATCTTCCGTCACGCATTTTGCAAAACAAAAAACGCGCTTTAGCTGTTTGACCTTCAACACTAAGCAACAGAACGGTTTCTCCTCCCCCCTTGGCCTCACGCCTTGACGCCCCACCCGGGAGCGAGCCGAGTTAGCCGCCCGCAGGTAGTGAACAGAGGTGCGTGTATTTATTCAGCGACCCCTCTGTCACGTAAGTTACTACTTTGAAATCTTATGGTAGTTCCCATTGATATACGTAATATTATTGTTTGCCAGTAAATCTGTCATATTCATCCACTTTTACGAACAATTCGTAATTAGGTGAACGCTGAGATCCTCGAACACTATTATTTTACACCTCTGTCACGAGGCACCTCTGTCACAAAAAATCTGTGACGGAGTGGCATAACTCGTGACGGAGTGGTAATTTTTGTCTGGAACTTTGCCTTGATTGATTTTCACAATAGTTAATTAATGTGTTTTGTGTTTTATACATTACATAATCAATTATTTTATTCATTTAAGGTATTACCATCGGGGTATTTAAAAAATGGCGTTATCTGCGGCGGAAAGGCAGCGACGTTGTTGTGAAAAAAAGGAAACAAGACTCCGAAAAAGTTGCAGAAGTGAAACCTAAAGACTTAGAAAGATATCATGCTCGCAAAAAGTAGTCAAAGATATGACACCAAGAGAACACAGACAAATGAAAAGAAAATGACAAGTTAAAAAATACAAGAGAAGAGAACAACAGAAAGCTTTGTAGGACGTTTTAATGAATACTCCGGCTTCCACACCTGTTCCTTCAAGCTCCAGGTCACTTCCTTTAAATTCTAGATCTCGTTCACTGACTCCAGCCTCATCCGCTGCTAGCGCAAGGGGAAGAGAAAAAGTTAGACGCGATAGATTGAGCAATACAGATTTGAAAGTTCAACCTGGAATTTTTTTGAATCTGGTCACGGTAAGGGAGCAGCTGACGGTATAGGAGGGTCTATTAAACGTTTAGCTGACCATTTCGTCGCCAGTGGACGCGACATTGTTGACGCTTTACAATTTTATGAAGCACTTAAAGACCGCAGTAAGATAAAGCTGTTTTTAATGGAAATTCCAAGTGGAATTATTCCGTTGAAAGGCTCTATGGACGTCCACCAACTAGTGGCTCAGTAACCTGGAGTGCTGAGCTACCGAACATTGAGTTGTTTTTGCAACAAATTTTGTGATTGTTACAATTTGAAGACTTACCGCCCATTGCCTGAACATGAGATAGAAGTTAGCGACAGCCCAACCTCAGATTTAGAAGAACCACTGGCTGATATAACTAACATAATTAGAGTTCCTACAAAGAGATTTTATGAGACTCTTTATACTTCTAGTTCAGAAGATGAAGATGGTCAGCCCCTTGTTAATCTGAGAAAAACTATGCACATAAAACCGGGTACTTCATATGATATGTCTGTAGACAACATTCACCCATTATTAATAAAAAATGGTACACATATGTTAGTAAAAGTACCCAGTAAAAACAAAGTAGAGTACACCTATTTAGGAGTTGCAAAAAGTTGTGTGGATGAAGATGGAGATGTTCGGGTGATGTTTTATAAAACTATTGACACTGGAAAAATATTTAAATTAGTAAAATCAGATGTGATGTTTGAAAAATTGATAAAAATAATTCCAAGTCCTAAAGAAGTCAAAAGAGGAAGGCGTGTTTATTACGAATTTGTTGAACCAATAGAAGTATTTGAACAGTAGAATAAGAGAAAAGAGAAGATTAGTCTGATTTTACGTGTACCAAAGGATGGTTCTACTAAGAAATAATATTTTATGTAGCATTATAAGAGAAGTATTATGTTTTGTTATCGGTTTAAAAACTTTAGAAATGTTAAAGGATTAAGTTCAAATATTGGCTAATTAATATCTACCACTCTGTCACAATTTTGTCCCTCTTGTAATTAAACGTCGAAGTAGCATATGATCCAGTTTAATGAAAACATATACTAAAATAACGTATTATAATATTATATATTGACCATACAATGTATTAATAGAATTTCAGCTATGTTTATTGCAATTATTTGCAAAATATTTCAAAGTTTGTTGTGTTAACAAGCAAAAATGTGACAGAGTGGTATTAAATGTCATTTTTTATATATTTCTAATAAGATTTTCGATAAATCGAGCTAAATAATAATAAATGCTCATATTGTAGTTAAGCAAAGTTAAAAAAAACTGAACACTTGATTTTACATAATAAATAATAAATTATTTTTTTTTTGTGACTGAGGTGTTTATTTTTTCTTACTATTCCGATAAAACTTGAAATAAATAAAAGGTATAAAATAAATCTTCGATGCATTATACGTTTCTGAAATCTCCGATAACTAGACAATAATTTAAAATACATTTTATAAAAGAATATACACTTTTATTTTTTTTACAAATCTAAAAATTTATCACTCAGATTGTCGGTAGAAAAGTAGAACGCCCCATACCTACTTGTGAACTATAAGTTTAGTGATGTAAATATAAATATATAAATAATAAAAATAAAAATATTAAGATAGTATTCACCGAAATATTCACGTGGGTATTTATACCTGATCATACAATACATTTTATGAATATGATTAAATCCTCTCGATTTGCTCCCTATGAGTTTTTATATGGAAATCTAAAAAAAAACAAAAAAAA
Source organism: Diaprepes abbreviatus (assembly GCA_034092305.1). Taxonomy (NCBI): domain Eukaryota; kingdom Metazoa; phylum Arthropoda; class Insecta; order Coleoptera; family Curculionidae; genus Diaprepes; species Diaprepes abbreviatus. The sequence goes on from JASJET010000032.1 coordinate 2,986,713, forward strand.
AATTAAAATCAATGTGCACGTTAAAATTCATTTACATTTTCAAAAAAACTAATTAAGTTACTTCTCGAAATATTATTTGTATCTTATTTAAAATATATTCTGTAATATAGTTTTTTATTTGGGCGAAAACGTTTTAAAATTATGTTAATTTTTGATAACATTCATGTTTTCATTCCGGACTCATAATAAAGGACGATACTTTTTTGGCGTGTATAGTGTGATATATAAATCGAATTTAACGGACTCATAACACGACCCTACTCTAATTATGGTTTCAAATTTATTTAAATAATTGTTTTTATCTGCCTGGTTATTAATCGATTTATCACTTAAATGTTAATATTTTTTACGATATGTTTTAATATGTCATTAATAAATTATAATATAACGTAGTTTTATTTAAATATAATTTCATGCACCTTTTCTATGAACACAATTTACATATTTATCTATGTTTATTGCGCGGTTTAATGGCTTGCCGCTCCCCATATTACGTTATATAACGATGTTTTTGCAGAATATAAAGCATATCACCTATTTTTGCACATGATTTCGTTATTTCAAGTTAGGTGTTAGTATTTTTCAAGAAGGCCACTTACAAAAACCTCACCTATTTATAAATTGATCCCTAGAATTTTAAATATTATATTTATTTAATTTCATTTATAAAGGTATTTTCAAAAATTTACAATAAAAGAAAGAAAAAGGCAATGCCTGAAAATATTTTTCAATTAAAACAATCTTAAAAGCATTTTGTTATCCTAAAGTGAAATTTATAGCCTTTTTACCGGTTCCTTTCAGTGCTACATATTTATTTTTTTTTGTTAAATGTTGTGTATTTTCTATGTTTAACAACTGGGATATACAGTATTTCGTTTGTTAATTTCTCTATACATAAAAACTTGTGTTTATCCCTCAGACCGAAGTAAATTCGTAGATTCACACATTATTAAAAACATGTAAAGAGTAATGGCATTTAGATAATAGAGTACGTTTTAGAGCATTCTTGAATCAACCATTTGTACAATGTTTTGAATATTCACTGCAACGTGGTCATAACTTTTTACATATGCATATGAAGCTCATATTTCCAAAGCTGCTGTTCGGTGTTATTTAACAGGTAAATTATTACCCCGCACATATACAAGTTTTTTATTTTTACTGTTAATGCCAACAGCATCACGCCAACTACAATATGATACTATTATGCGGAGAAAACCATCGCCCAATATACCTAGTGAAGGATTGCTCAGTCTAAATCATGTCGGAGCTGCACTGTACAAAATAAACCTTATTAAGATATGATCTACGTGATCGTTCCAAGTCATTCCCTGATTCATTATCAGCTCAAAGAATCTAGCCTTGCCAATATTAACCAAGACTATGCCCCAAGTAAGTTGTATACTAAAGATGTTTTATTGGAGTTTAAAATTGATATATTCTCTTTGTACCCTACCTACTAAATTTCCCACATATCATCTTAATAGTTTCATAGAGCTAATCAAAAGTCGCATCTGAAAAGGCAATGAGTGTGTCATTCATGTTGTCAATTAACAAACTTTTCGATATATGTAATGGCAAATCATTTATAAAAAAAAATAAAAATTAAAGTATCCAGAATCGATATCTGCGGGACACCACGATCAACAATATACTCGTCAAAGCAGGGTGCGTGTCGCCACCTCCAGCGATGAAATTGTCATTAATTGCCAGCGGGTGCATTCGCAATCGCAAAAAAAACGCCACGTCTATTAACCAAGAGAGAATGTATTAACAAACAATTAAGGAAAATCTACTGTTAATTCTCAAATTATATCCTTAAGTTTTGAACTTAAATTTTATATTGCTGGTAAACCTTCTTCATCGTCAGGTGCCATATCCGAAGCGGGCGTTAGTGACGGATAAGGCTTTTGTGCGTAAGACTTATCTATTACGAAAATTATATGACGTGCACCAACCCCTAATCCGATATGCTAAGGAATTGTGTTGTACGTAGTGGTTTCTCGCTGAGAACTTGTTACTGTTTGCAGTCGATTTCAACTATCTAAACAGAATCCGACTCGAAGGCTAGCACTCTTACCACTGAGCTACGAGAATATAAATCTTAAGCTCCTTATAAAAATCAGTTTTAAAATTAACTGCCATAACTATAATTATCTGATGAAATAGGTACTTAAACTAAACAAGGAAATATATTTAAAAGGATTTTATTAATGAACAAATATAAATTCAAATTTAAACAACCCTCAAATATTATATGGGGACTGTCGCCGATTCAGCCGATCTCATGTCAGTATATGTACATATGCAATTTATAACATAGTAACAGTTATTAACTTACTATTTTATTTTAAAAATATGGAAAAATACCTGCATAAAAATTGTCGGGACTTGAACCCATGATTTCGAGATTTTTAGTCCAGTATGCTATGTTCTTGACCACACTTCTTCTTCAAGTGCATTCTCCATTGCGGAGGTTGGCAATCATAAGAGCTATTTTAATTTTTGAGGCAGTTGCTCTAAATAGTTGTTTTGAACTGCATCCAAACCATTCCCTTAGGTTTTTTAGCCATGAAATTCGTCGTCGTCCTACGCCTCTTCTGCCTCTTATTTTGCCTTGGATGATGAGCCGTAAGATGCTGTACTTTTCTCCCCGCATAATGTGTCCGAAATATTGCAGTTTTCTCTGTTTCACTGTTATCTCGACTTCCTGTTCTTTCCCCATTCTTCTCAACACTTCAGCGTTCGTAACTCGATCCACCCACGAAATCCTCTGAATTCTTCTATAGGTCCACATTTCAAAAGAGTTAAGTCTTCTCATTGCCTCTCGATTCAGTATCCATGCTTCCATTCCATAATATAGAACACTGTATACGTAACATTTAGTCAGTCGTATTTTCAGTGCTAACGTTAGATCTTTGCTGCAGATAACCTTTTTCATTTTAATAAAGTTGTCACGTGCTCTCTCGATTCTGGTTTTTATTTCGACGGTATAGTCATTATTTTCTGTTATTAGGGTTCCCAAGTAAGTGTACTTCTTAACTCTTTCTATGTGCTGGCCTCCTACCATTAGGGTTTCATTATTATTGGTGTTGTTTTTACTAATTATCATAAAATTGGTCTTTTTCGTGTTAAGAGAGAGTCCATATTCTCCACTGACTCTTAATATTTTATTCATTATTTTTTCTAGGTCTTTCAAAATATCAGCTATTATTACGGTGTCATCTGCATACCTAATATTGTTGATTAAAACTCCGTTTACTTTTATCCCTGCTGTTTCAGATTCAAGACTCTCCAATATGACCTCTTCAGAATAAGCGTTAAATAGTAAAGGTGACAATATACACCCTTGTCTGACTCCCCTTTGTATTTCCACATCTCCGGACATTTCCTGTCCAATTTTTACTGCCGCTCGCTGATTGTAATACAGATTTAATATCAACCTTAAATCTCTTTCTCTTTCTTTTTGTTTCTGAGAATCTCTATCAGTTTGTCATGTTTGACCCTATCAAAAGCTTTGTTGTAATCTATGAAGCAGACATAGAGGTCCTGATTGATATCCAAGCATCTTTGAGTAAGCACATTAAAAGCAAATAATGCTTCTCTTGTACCCACCCCCGCTCCAGAAGCCAAACTGTGTGTCACTAATATCCAGCTCCAATTTGGAATGTATTCTAGCGTGTACAATTTTTAAAAGGGTTTTCAAAGTATGTGACATGAGACTGATTGTTCGAAAGTCACTGCATTCTTTTGAATTTGCTTTCTTTGGTAAACATATGAATGTTGATGTTAACATTTCTCGGGGGATGGTTCCTGTCGTGTAAATTGTATTAAATAATCTTACCAATAAATCCAAATTTTTGTCATTGATTAGCTTCAACAACTCACCTGGCATTTCATCTGGACCAACAGCTTTATTAGTTTTTATCGATCTTAATGCATAAATGACCTCGGTTTTAGTAATTCCAGGCCCCATGTCACCGCTCAGACTGTTTATAGAAGAATTTTCGTGTCTTTGATCTTCAAATAGTTTTTCTATGTATTCTTTCCACCTGCATAATTTTTGTTGTGTTTCCATAATAATGTTTCCCTCTTTGTCTAGCAATACGTTTGAGGTTTTTCTCTTTTCTATTCCAGCTAGTTCTTTGACTTTTTTATGCAAGTTGAAGTTGTCGTACTTGTTGTGCAACTCCTCTATTTCTTTGCATTTTCCAGAAAGGTACTCTTCTTTTGCTGCTCTTATTTTTCTTCTTATTTGAATTTGCAACTGTTGATATCGGGTCTTGTGTTTCCTTCTTTCATTCATCAACTCCAAAATATCATCTGTCATCCAATCTTCTTTCTTGTATCTTGATGTTGTAAGTACTTGCTTGGTTCCGTAATTGACGTTTTGAATAACTGCCACTGTTGTTCAACGTTGTCATCGTTTAACCCAGGCTTGCCTTGTCTTCTTTCTAAGTTTGTGTTGATGTCTTGTCTCAGCTTTTCTTTCGTTTCTTCTGATTTTAATTTGTGTATATTTAGTTTTTTGATGTTATGATTTGTTTTTATCCTTTTTAATTTAAGATGGAATTTAGCGATAAGGGGATTGTGGTCCGAAAATACGTCCGCACCTGGGTACGCCTTTACTGAATGTACTGCGTTTCGATATCTGTGTTTTATCAAGACGTAATCAATCTGGTTTCTAACTATATTGTTGTCCTTATCAGCTGGTGACCTCCATGTATAGAGACGACGTTTAGGTAGCTTAAAAAAAGGTATTTGTTACTACTAGATTATGCTCTTGACCACACTAGGGAACTTTAATTTGCGAAGTTATATTATACTAGTATATAAGATATGTACCCCTACCCCTCAATGCGAGTTAGAGTTTTTATTTGAGGTTATTTGTTTAACCCGGTAAATAAATTATTGTTATATATTAATTTTATCAACTTCACCTATATTTATTCTGATAAAAAACTAATAACTGAAAATCGCTAAGTCGCCAGCCATTACACTGAAAAATCTCCACTAAATTTCCATCGCCAATCTAAAGATTTTAGTCACTATTGAACTCCTAAAATCTCGAATTTGACGATTAATCGCCACACCTGAGCCAATACATTACAGAATGGGAATTTTTAATAGACAGTTGTTTTCTGATGAGACCACTAGGTGGTCGAAACTAGTATATGCCCCTTTTTTAAGGGTCTTAAGGAGAAAAAACATTTCATTTCATCATTTATATTTTAAATACTAGGTCTGTGCAAGTTATTAGCTTTAGTGAAATTCATTTCCTTTTACTGGCAAAATTGCAATAAGACGCCATCAAGGGAATAGTATTGTTATTAATTGAGAAGATTCGTAGCGATTGGACGATGTATGCAATTAAGGTGATATTCTATAGATTTACCAGTACACATGTACATATAAGTTTTACAATCGGGTAGTTATTCTATTTTTAAAGGTTTATGGTATAATAACTAACTAATATCTAAAATGATAATTTAACAAATCTATACTCGCAATGATTTCTCCTGACAAGATTTTAATTTAAATTTGATTTACCAGTTCTGAAAAATACATTTAAGATTCCTCCATCATCAAGATTAATATAGTTATCAACTTGCAAATTTATTTAAATACTTGTATCGTATGTTAATTCTTATTCAAAGTACAAATAGAAATATAGATGATTCATTGTTACATTTTAAAAATATTTTAGGTATATATAGCGATTCAGAAATTTATAACAAATGAAACTAAAGCTATGTAAAAGTGAAGCGATGGGAAATATTTTAGTTTGGCTTTTCTAACTAAATCAAGAGATATTTCATACAGCATAATCTATGTCTAAATTGAATAATTTTGATTAGGTCACATTTCGACTGAGCCGCAAGTTGTGAATGTTTGAGTAATAGTGGTGTTCGGTTAAATTGGATGTTGATTAAAAAATTATAATTATTATCGTATATAGGAAACTACTTAATTTGATATAGGTTTTGATTTATAAAATGCGATGCCACTGAATTAATATATGAATGAACATAAAAATCAATACCATTAAAAACAATATTAAAAGGATACCACTTTTAATAATTGGTGGAAACCAAATAGCAAAAAATATATAGTAATTTATTTACAAAATGAAATAGTTTTTTCCACCATGTAAAAAATTAACAACCAGATTCACTAAGAAGGTGGAAGACTTAGGCCCAATCTAGTTGCCATGAAAGTTCGATCTTCTAGTTTGCAGTGTGGTTTTGCTTATGACATTGTAATTTACAATACATATGTCAGCAAATAAACGTCTATATAGCGATATTAACGTTGTATCACAAAATTAATCAAAGTTTTTCAGTTTGGCAGTTTAGTAATAAAAGAAAATTTTTTTTGTGATCATTGTATTTTTAGAGTTCAAAATTTGCTTGACTTATTGTCGCACTTGTCAATTTAAAACCTGTCATCTTAGGTTGGGTTTAAAATTAGTAGTAAGTAAATAAGGGAGTAGACTTTTATTCAACTTAGATGCCTACATACTAATAAAAATTGTCGGAAACAGTACTGGAAGTCTTCTTCTGTGAGTTCCTTCATGATGCATACCACTTTTTCTTCAATAACTTTAACGAATTGAAATCTTGTTTCTTTCAATGCAGATTTGACTTGGGAACAGATAAGTCACATGGTGCAAAGTTAGGCGAATAAACACTGGGATTTTGTACTTGGCTAAAAATGTCTTGATATAAAATGCAGAATGAATCGGCGACTTGTTCTTCCACAATTGGGTCTTTTTTTCTTAGTCATTCAAGGAATTGAGCAAGAACCTCAAGGATAATAATGCTGTTTAATTGTTTGGCAGTCAGAAGCCAGTGCAGGTACAAAATCCTATGAATATTGAAACTCTTTCCAACAAATTCGGGCCATTTTCAATGGCATTCAAATGTCAGTACGAACATTTCCGCGAGTTTATTTTTGTTCGATTGTGTGAATTTTAGGCACCATTTTCGCACACCACTGTTTGCATGTTAAAACTGTTATGTAAAATTTGCCTCTCGCATTCCTTGCCAATTCCTATAGTTTCAGCAATCACACGAATAATTAACTGATAGCTAGATCGCATCAGATTGCCGACTTTTTCAATATTTTCATCCATTTTTGACGTAACAGGTTAACTTGGAATCGCTTAAAACACTCAAAAATTCACGCACATGATAAACATTCATTGCCTTACACTTCTTTTAATAAAAAAAATAAGTTTCAATAGTGATTTTTCCTAGTTTCATGTGAAATTTCACGACAATTCGGTGCTCCATTATTACACCTATCATTTTTTCGATAGAACAAAAAAAAACAGCTCTTGTACAATCGAGGACCATGATCAGATTAATTTGTCTACAGACACGGGATGCGCCGTATTTGAAAGAGAAGGCTTCACGCTCCACAGCTGTCGGTCATTCGCTTTTGGCGCATATGTCCTTGTGTAGAAGCATCAGTCTCGTTATTTTATATCCACACCTCGTATGTCCGTATTTAATTGTGTTGGAATTATTTCCATTTAAGATTGAGCATTTTCATATGTTGACAGGTTTTAACTTGCAACAGTACAACTTTGGTATACCACAAATTTTTGGAACAGCAAAAAATGATAGTATAACGCGTTCGCCGATGTTTAATAAATGCTTTTTTTTTTAATTTATAATTTTTGCTTCTTAGATTAAAATGCTACTAGATCGAGAGTAGATTTATAAACAGCTCTTTTATGTCAATTAAGTAATAATTTATGTTAATTTTCCATTATTACAATTAAAACCTTTTATTATTGTCCACCTACAGAGTTTATGAAACCCAAGTTCCTGTACGAACAATTTTCCATATAGGAACAAAAATATTTAATTTTTGAAATAAAACTGTATATAATACACTAAAAATACAGAGAGAACTCATCGATTTGACAAATGACATAGATCATGTGATATAGGGGCTGAAATATTTATTTTATTGTTGTGCTTTGAACTCGTTAATAATTTTGTGCCTGTTCAAATAAACACAAAGAAAGTTGTTTTTTCCTTTGCTTTAATCTAATTGCCAAGGAAATTTTAAGTCTGGTCTTGATATTATACAACGTATACCACCTTAATAAAGTTTTATAAACCTAAACCACTTAGGCCGATAATTAATGTCATGTTATTTATAAATTTATTCAATACTTTGACTAAACTTTGATAATTTTTTATCTAGCATACTAGACATACCTAATCTAGCCAAACCACAATTATTGATTTTGATCAATTACAAAGGCAATAATTTACCCACCACATTTACTGATTTTAGTCAATTTCAAAAGCAATAAAACCTTCAGTCTTCTGCCATATTGATCTATAAATGCGAAATCCACCACCATAAAACGCCCCAAGTACGTTTTTGGGCAAATATAATATTTTAATCGCCATGTTGAATTACAATAAAAATAAAGATTAATTAAATTTTCAGTCCATCATTTTGAATCTGCCATGAAACCGTGTGTGAATATTATATACTAAATACCACACAGGAAAAATAGGTGTAAAGACATTGAAAATATATGCATTGAAATGAGAATATTCCAGGAGCGGATCCATCCTCTCCCTTTGGGGAGGGAGGTGGCGATAACATACAGTATGGCAAGCTAAAACGAGTTGTTGATCGAGGGGAGAGGGGGAGTGCCAGCCACATTCACGTTCCTAATATAGCCGGCAGAACCGAGTCTGTTTTCCTGAATTTGAAGTTCTGGGGAGGGGGCGATCGAACAGTATGACAAGCGAAAGCGAGCTGTTGATGGAGAGGCGTGCATCTATTTTTCTAAATTCGTAGCTATTGGGGCGATCACCCCCCTTCCCCTTGTATCTGCGCCTGTTTTTAATTTTTAACGAATTTTAAACGAAAATTTAGGAAGAAAAAATTAAATAATTTCATTAAAGTATTAGTTTTTCAAATTTTCAAAAATTTTGAGAGCAAAAAACGTTTAAAATACTGGATATTTAAATTGGAGTAAAATAAAATAAACTGCAAATATTATGACAAGCATTAAATCACTGGATTAGATCGTCTGAATAAATTTGCGATGAACTGATAAGAAAATTTACTTTAATTATTAAAAAAGCATTATCCTGTCAAAACTACTAAATTTATTAGATATGGGTATGCAACCCAATATTAAAATAGGATAAAATATAAAAGCGGAAAAAAATATTTTATATAATATGGCTATTACTATAAGCCAAGGTGTCAGAAGTTTGGAGGAAGTGTTAGATTTTAATGGGTGCCAGTCTTCAAACTACAGCCTGTTTCTGTAGTAACAAAGTGACTCGAAAAGATGTATATCAGCTTAATTTAATCAATTTATAGTATATTTATAATATCTTAAAAGTTTTTATCCCTACATTTAATTGTCGAAGATGGTAACATTACTTTCAAAAAGAAACTTAAACGGGTTAAAAATCAACAAGTTTTTTAAATGTTGTGTAATATCATTAGCGTCAATTTACAACATTTTCAAAACATGGAAATGTTCATATGTTTCGCATTCTTTTCTAATCGTAATTTTATCTTATCGTCTTGTTCAGAAGTATTTATTGTAATTTTAGCGAAAAATAGTTGCTTTGATCTAAAAGAAGGTTGTGGGCTCTTTTATTTAGTTATCTGGTATATGGGACTATTGTGGTCTCCTTAAAAGTTTCTGGATATTTAATTACGTATAATTTACAAAGGGTTGTTTTTTAATCCAAATAATTATCACACTTTCGTAGTAGGTAACTTGTGAGCCCGTGCAGCCCCCCGAAATAACGAAGATGCTTATTTCTAAAATTCAATTTATTATGGGTTGAATCAATCAATTTATTTCTCAATATAAACAATGTGTTTATAGGGATCATTAATTCCGCCGCGGCAATCTTATACTCATGCGATCCGTTTTTCACCCTTGATTATGATTTGGGAAAAAGGCTTTATACTACATTAGTGTCAGTGGCGGCTGGTGCATTAAAAAGTAAGGGTTGCAATTCCAATGGTATATTAAAAACATAGATATGTATAAAACCTGCCATAGGAACCGTTGATTGAAAAAAAATAAAAGAAGAAATTGAGTTAATATGAAACAAAGCAGTGCATTTTAAACAACTAAACATAAAGAAGGTAGTAAATTTTAAAAATATAGTAGTAAAAATAAAATGCATGTATAACTTACTGTGTGAATTATTTACAAAGAAAATCCATACGCCCATCTTTGGCATTAGCAAACTTATCAATAACCCGCTGATTGCAATCGGGTATGCTCTCGATAAGAATCCGATGCCATTGGAGTAGTAATTAAAATTTTTAAAAGTTTTACAACTTCACTAAATGTATCACTTAGCTCGATGTCTTGCGAAAGATAGTCAAAGTACAAGAAGTCCCGAAATTGATCTAAATTTTTCAGTTTCATATATGACGGTCAGTTCTGAACGGAGTTTTTGTTAGATAAAAAAGGGGTAAATTTTAATCGTATCCTTAAATTTTTGTTCGAGAAAACATGTACTACATTCGACATACTGTTCCGTAAAAGAAGACTGGCTGCTACCAAGTGATCTGTAAAGCTAAATCATTCTTTTGCTAAACAAACATATATCACAAATTTCTTTTGCTTCTCGAGAAAACTCCGCGGAATCATCGAGCTTATGTCGTTTTAAAGTAGGAGATGACCCAACATCATTTAAGGTAATATTATTTCTAATCTCTGTTAATTTTTATTAACATGATAATATAATTTTAATTTACCCTGATGATTGTTACCATGTTAGTACCATACGTTTCTACGGTTATCTAAGATTTTTTCCATTGTCTCTAGAATGATGTATTTGTATTCGAATACGGTAGAAACAACTCAGATTTATGATTCCATCTTGTTGGAGTTGAACGAGATAAGTGTCTGTTAACAATTTTATCTAGTATTGCGATTCTTTGAGGACTATTTGAAAAAAAGAACAAATCCCTTGTAAATTGGAAAACAATATGAAGACTTCTATTGGCGAATAAAGCGTTTAACATTACCAAATTTAAATGATGTGCATAATAATGCACGTAAGCAGCAAGTTCATAGGTTTTTTTCTTGTAATTGCTTGAACCCCATTTGACGAACCGTTCATTTTTCTTGGTTTAATTACACATACAAGAAGATAGAGAACAGGAACTGCATCATATTTAACTGCTTTTCTAGAATCTCTTACAAGAGACTTAAAAATTTCTAACACATACACGATGGTTTTTATAAATTTCTTCGTAATTCGGAATCTTTTGAATTCGGAAATCGAAATCGGCCACTGTATTTATCTGCTCAGTTTGGGATAGAGCACTTAATTTTGGATGGTTATTTTCTTGTCAAACATTTTTAGCCTCTTTAAAACGTAACAAAATATCTTGATTAAAGTAAAAAAAAATAGTCACTTTCACAAAAATTAATATACCGGTACAAAAGATATCGGCACTGTAGACACCATGGTTGTGTTCTAACCTGAACTAAAGGAATGGTTTAACTGCTGCTTGAAGAAACCTTTACTTGATACTAGCAGCGCTACGCGTGACTGGAAGCAAAAGGTCAAATACTCGTCGAGTGGGTTGCATAAGAGCAATTTTTTTAGTAGGGGGATATTTTAAGGGGCAACCTAAACACAGGTTTGCAAGTCGACTTGCAACCTACATGAAGCTTCTGAGACGGAATTAATCTCCAAGTCTTAAGATAGGCAACTCCATATACGCTCCAATGGATTAGCTTGGATTGCATTAAAATTACACACCAGCAAAGCGACGTTTCCAAGCGTAATACTGTAATACAGACAAATTATTTTTGAAATTTAAGCGAAGTAAGTTAGATTATTTCAATAATTGACTGTTGTTCGCGTAGAATCTAGGTAAAAAAATTGATTTAAATCTAATCATTGCATTATCAGTAGAAATAAAATAAAATATTTGTACTTATATTTATTAGTATCTTTTATTTTAATATACAATTGTTTTGGAGGTTGCGCAAACTTAAGGAAAAGCCGCCACTAGAGAAAATCATTTCCAACAATGTTGAAACTGACTTTGTATATATTAATGATTAATCAACGGAATAATTCAGTATATTCCTGAAAAAAATCGCTGGATTCGTTTCATTAAATACGATCCGTTTGACAGTTTTAATAATCGAGATAGCTGTTATATTTTAGAATCCCTGTTTTCAGGAAGCCGAATTTTTCATATTAAATAAATCCACTTTCAAGTTTCTAAAATAGTTGATCCAATTTGTAACGGGTTAAATCAATAATTTTTTTTTCTCAGCATAAACAATGTGTTTACGGGGATCATTAATATTGCCGCGGCAATTTCATAATCAGGTCTCATGCGATCCGTTTTTGATACCCATACCCATGAATTATGATTTGAGAAAAATGCGAAATTTTAAAAAATCAACAGAACATGCCACGGTCTTAGTAATTTGGACCAAGGGCGTGATGTTTCTTTAAAGAAAAATAAAATTGTTTTTGTTTTGCTTATTCTGCCGTAAAACACCTTGTATTTGTTAACAAATAGCGTTTTCATTAGTAATGTTTATTTTTATCTAAAATGAACTCTTAACCTTGCAATTATTTAGTTATATTGTCAAATAGCTACACAACTATTTTATTTACTAAATTACTAAAAATCTAAAAACAGGTTTTATTGTTAACTTGCGGAAACAAAAATATTGTCATGCTTCGAAAATAAAACCAATACCTATTAATTGAAATGGGGAACCTGAAATTTATTATTAACACGCGATGTTTAAAAGTTCTTAATCATTAATTTACCTTCAATGTCACTAACCGCAACGACCTTAAATTAAGCTCGAGTGTTTAATATTTTATGGTTTTAATTGGGCAAAAAACATTTGATTTTGATCATTCTATCTAAATTTAATTATATAAATCATCTTAATACTTTGATTTAGTAAGTAAATAAAATTTTCCATCAGATGTACAAGGTGGTTTAAGATTCAAAATAGAAGTTATAAGGTTAAATTGTTATTACTAGACTTCGACTTAAAAATTTTTTTGGTTCACTGTTATAAAATTTTGCAACGAAATATAATGAAAGTCTTAGAAATCATGCCTACAGACGTTTAAAAACAGGACAAGGTGTTTATTCTTCTTCAGCCTACAACGACATCGCTAAAAACAAAACTTTAGTTCATGCCCAACTTAAACTGTGACCATTACTCCTTTAGAAAACAAAGACTATACTGCCAAATATAAAACATGATGCTTTAGAATTATTCTTTTAGTGAAAGATACATTAATATTTTAAGTTAATATTATTGTTATAATATTGAGTAGTAAACTGTAAAGTAAATAAAATTGGTGGAAATTATTCGGAATAGTGGACTTTTACGCATAAAGTTTCATTTTTAGATTTCTACCTTTAAAGTTTTTTTCCCAGTAAAACACATGGGAAGGAGGGAGGGAGGGAGGGAGGGAGGAGGGAAGTTACGCTGCCTACTTTTCATGGGATGGATAGACAGATATACAGAAATATATCTCAATACATACATATACACATACGTGAAAAATAGAAAATCTTCCTTTTTACACGAACATTTCGGGGAATCATCAATATCAGGCATTTAGTAATAAGACGTTGTAAGTGTATGAAATATAAAACTTTCGAATTTAGATTACTGAGTTACCTTTTTGCTACTTTTATGTATTGACATCCAAGAGTTATGTAATTTCACATTTAAGAGAATAATCCTAAAAACAGTGCCTCTTGGCGGCCTACGATAAAGAGCATATTCGACACTGCTTGCTTTTTACATTTAATCTCGGTAAAAATGCAACTGAAATAATTAGTTCCGCATATATGGAGGAGATACAGGGAATGAAAGAATCTACATAAAATAGTTTGGTCGTTTTAGAAATGATAACTTTAATATTCACGATCAACCGCGTATTGGTTGGATCAAAATATTACGAGTTGCTTGAATCTGTCCAAAAGTATACAGCAGAACGCTATCAACAATTCAGAAAACATGACCATGTTATTTCATGATAACGTTAAAGCGCAAATAGAAAAATCCACGAAAGAAACCATTTTACACATAGACAGATATTTTTACTTATACGGCTTTCGCCAGACGTAGCCCCTTCCTATTATCACTTGTTCAAGTTGATGCAAAACGTCTTGTCGGATATAGACTTCGACCCATTTGAATGCATTCAAAAATTCGTCGATGACTTCACCTCCTCGAACCCGTCAAAGTTATATCGTGATGGAATCCGGCCGTCACCTGATAGATGGTGAAAGGTCATTGATGCAAACGAAGAATATTTTTATGATTAACCAGCAGATATATCCTTTAAAAAAATAAAATTCAAAATTGTAAAAAAAATAACAAATTCATTCATACACTTGATATTTACAGAAATATTAGATTTGATAATCAAAAAAAAATCGGAAATTCAGCCAAAAATTTGAAAAATTATTGCTTACAATTAGTCACCTTAAAACTTATTGAAGTTCTGGATTGATGTGTGAGCTCACATCAAGATTGACTTTAAATATTAAATTACGATGGATTTTATAAAAATAAGTCTTATCTATAATACATAAAATAATTTAATTCTGCTGCAACATAAAATGTAGTTTGGACGGCACACTTGAAGATTTAACAATAAGAGTATTTCATTTTTAAAATTAGATTTATAGGTCAACCCGCTTTTATAGCTGGGTCGGTCAGGTCACATAATCACATTATATTTTAGAAAGACTTAACATGCAACTTTTGACTGATATCAATTTGTTGAGCTTATGTAATGGGCCGTAAACTTTTATTATTAATAGTACAAATAAAGCAAAAATGTTAAAGAAACAAATACATTTTTTAAGATATCAATTGTAAAACAGAAAATGTTATTTTCGCTGGGAGGAATAAGGCAAAACACCCTATTATGCGTCACTGTCCTACTTCATGAGACACAATAGGAATAAGTTCATTTCATTTAATTTTATGTATACATTCAGATAAAATAATTATAGTAGAAAAAGTATAATATTATATTTTATATCAAATGATTTTTATACATGAATATTATATTTTATATCAAATGATTTTTATACATGTTTCTTTGAAATATGTTTTATTAAAAACTATTAACTAAGTATCCACGTCACGAAATACAGGTCGAGATAAACGAGTCAGAATGAACATAATGAGAAAAACTGGGTTTTTATTTCGAGTTTTTTTAGTAAATTTAATACTTTATGAATCGACTAATAGCTAGTTCGGAAGGTCTTGGTTCAAAGATTTTTTATCCAATGGTTATTTTCAAATTTTCGTTACTTCTAGTGTCTGAATTGATACGAAAAGCATCTGAGTGTCTCTATTTATGAGACTAAAAGGTCAGTGTCTCACGGTAAACGGCCATGTAGTACGAGTTAGATAAGACACCACTTTATGCGCAATTTTTTCGAACAATGTCTTATTGTTTACTACTTTTTCGAGTACTAAACAATAATTATAATAGTTAAAGCTAGTAAAAACATTTAACAGTGGGCATCGGTAAGTAAAATAACTCCGATATTCGAACTATTTCGGAATCTAATCTCAAAATGATCATATCACGTAGGCTGTTTGTTTACATGCATTGTTTTGACTAAATTTACTTCTACTTATTATTTTTTCGAACTGTTTTATAGTCATGGCACGAAAAAAAAGCTGAGAGAAAAAAAAATAAAAGAAACTCTAATATTCACTTGAACAACTGAATAATGCTTTAAAAGGCATAGACGCTGGATTATCATGAATGAGAGCTGCTTTAAGCTTTTGATGTTCCAGCAGCAATACCTGGAAAGAAGAAAAATAACCCTACAATAGCAATACAAAAATCAGGACCTGACACAGTTTTACCAAAGAGCCAACAGGTCAAAAATACCCAACTCGATATTATACAGAGCTGAGAGAGGTTCACCGATAACTAAGGCAGTGCATTTAGACTCAGTGTATAGTCAACGAATACGAAGACTTCCATAATAGATGATCGCCCAAACCGTCACTGCTTTTAAAAAACGACATACTCGGCTTATTATACGAATGCCACTGCATTTGAGTCAAAACAAAGCACTGTGTACAGAGAATATTTATAGGACAGGTTCAGAGAAGAATAAAAATACCTACAATTTTCAACAGTGACGAGACTAGCGACATGTTTTGTCCTGACTCAGAGTTTTAGTGGAGAAATGATCTCGTTCTGTTTATATGTATTTTCAGGAGTCACCAATGTTGATATACTCTTATAAAGAAGATATGTCCAGAAAAATAGTGCAGATAATGAGACCCTAGAATCTATTTTAAATGAAGATATAAGTCAGATTCACTTAGGCAGTGTTACTATGAATTTCTCCTTTCCAGGTATACCAATTGAAGTAATAAAGAGAACGGCTAAGCGAATTGTAATAATGGTTCTTCAACTGCTTTTCCACAGTCTCAGACACTACTCCGAATTTCTTCGGGCCGTTCACACTATCTGCTGAATATTCAAAGAAAACAGACAAAGTGGCAAAATCAGAAAAACCTAAAATACCTGCTGCTGTTACTTCAGATAAGGAATACCAAATGATGCTGGAAAAATGCAAGAAAAAGTAGATAAAAGAAAATATATCAAAAAACAAAAATTGTAGCAAACAAAGAAAAAACTTCAGGACAAAGTTAAAGAAATTACTAGACAAATTAAGGAAGAAGCATAATGAAAAAAAAATGTCATTTGTTATTTGAGTTTACTGTTTATTTAAAAATGTAGTTTGAATACAGCTAAATGTTTTATTATCAGAAAATACTTTGAAAAATATTTTTGTTGTTATATTTCACAATATTTCTTTACAGTGATCCAAAGGTGCATTTTTTCTCTTTTATGGCCTATGAGAGACCCGGCCACGCTCTTCAAAGCTGTCTCATAAATAAGCTTATGGAGGATAATCTTTTTTTTTGCTTCATTTTATTATTTCAAGATTGAATTAGATTTACAATAA
Organism: Diaprepes abbreviatus; assembly: GCA_034092305.1. NCBI lineage: Eukaryota > Metazoa > Arthropoda > Insecta > Coleoptera > Curculionidae > Diaprepes > Diaprepes abbreviatus. The sequence continues at coordinate 3,003,750 of JASJET010000032.1, forward strand.
TATTTACACGCTAATATAAACTTTATAAAAAAGTAGATGCAAAAAAAAACTCATTTTGTATGTTAGATCATTTTCTTTAAAGTTGCCACTACACTCATCCAAGTGCGACTCATAATAGAGTCTTTTACCTTACATCTAGAAAAAAGTTTCTGTTATTTAGCTTTTTCGTAATTGATCTTTTCTGATTTTATACATTTCTTCTAGTATTACTTGGTAATTAATTTTAGGTTATATTTACTTTACATAAACAGAATATTCTAGAAATTACTGTACAAATGTAGCAAAATATTGTTCAATGACACTGGAAGGTTTATTGTGTGTATCGACATAACTAACAAAAAAGTTTTTGTCTCGTTTATTCATTTATGTATGCATATTAATAGAAAATCTGTCGCGCAGGTGCGTATTGACCATTGACCAAATATGGATCCGTATATATTTAGAAAATGAAATAATTAGGATTGCTGTTATATTGTGTTGTTATTAAGTTAGTTTCATCAGTGGTGAAGTAAGAGTTTGGAAAATTACTTTTCTAGGTATTCTTGGAAAGCTGGAAGAATTTTCAATTAAAAAAATGGGGAATGGTTCCCTAATTTATCAAGAGATTTACTGGTTTCAATATAAGATCTTATGTCCATAACATCATATTACTTTTATCAAAATAAATCTACTTCACAAATAACTCTATTCGAAACGAAGATTAAAAAATATAATGTTGTATGTATGGAATAGTAAATTTAGATAGTTTATTAGCGATTACATTTAAAATGTAAATAATAACAAAATGGACAAAGTCATTTGATTCCTTGTTTAATACGTTTACCTTTTATTTACTTTTGAAATAAAACAGAGCATTTTGGTTAAAAAATGTTACTGTTTAAAAACGAATTTTATATTTTTTTGATAACAATTAAGATACTATATTATACGAAGATTTTGTAACATGAAAAACAAATTTTTGCGTAAGAAATAATTTTCGCAGTGCCTTCAGTTAAGAACAAATTATTACCGAACTTTTTTTGTATTCCTTAACCTGAGTAACACCTATGTGAAAACTTACAACACCATTGTGAAGTTCGAATAATGAAATATTTATATTCTAAAATTATAAAATTAATAATAAAAAAATCGGCAAAATTTATTTTCTAAAACACTTTGATGAATAATTACACAGATGTAAAAATAAACACTGAAACCTATACACGCTAAAAATGTCACTCTAAATGTCGCGTCTATCTAGTTAAAGACCTTTTAATCAACATAGACGGTACAAGCGCAGTTAAAGAAATCATTTATTTAAGTATGTTTTAAAGTAAAATTCTTTGTAAAACTTTGTTTAAATACATGATTGTTGAATGGGTTGCCAAAGCCTTACATGGAATTAAAAAAAAAAGAATAAGCATAGCTTCTTGTGGTAAACAAATAAACAAATGCTTAGAGAATGATTAGTTTGTAGAATGAAACTGAAATTTTTTGAAAGCTGTGAAAACCTTCAGTTATCATAATTCACCGTACACCTACAAAACACATAACTTTCAAAACTTAAAGACTTTTCAGAAAAGAAATATTATTTCTTCTATTCTTCTACATAGAAAAATAAAGTTTCAAAACATAAAAATCTATATTTATTTTTTTCGCGTATCTCCGAAAGTGTAATAAATTGCGTTAAATTCCTACTCACGATTGATATTGCGCAATAGTGTCCTGATTTAATAATAGTTCTATCTTTTACCATTGTAAATATTTAAATTCAAATTTGTATTGCTTTAAAGGTTCAACATATTATCTAGCATTAATTGGTAATGATAAAATAAATCCAAAGTAGGGTTAATTACACTACTTTACAGCCAATTTGCGACTGTAATGTAAAAGGCAGTCTTTGGTTAATTTTTGGTCTCTAAATGTGAAAATAATGGTAAAAACTTCCTAACACCTGAAATTTTTGATTTATGATCTTTTCAGCAATAATCGATGAATATTTTAATCACATTATTTTAAAAAGTAATTTGTAATGTACCGGAACGCGACTTTGCCAATTTTACGTTTTCCAAAATTTAGGGAATTTGTGCACGATCTGTCAACACCACGTGGGGGTTTCTAGGGATGACCAGTCAACCACGAACTCTCAATCCCCTAGGACTTAAAATAACGTAGCTAAATCTACATATAGATGTATACGAGAAGTACGCGGTCGCTTTTCGAACTTCAGATACCCAATGTTTCTAGAAAATATCAGAAATACTGAACGGCTACAAAAGTAGCCGGCCGGCAGTCGTCTCATCAGTATTGGTTTAGCACGAGTAGTGGTCAGTATTAGACAGAAAAGCGAAGTGCACGAAAAAGCCAGTAGTAAGGGCCTTGTATTCGAGTTATCTTTGTGTTGAATAAAGTTAGTTGGCGCCTGTAAATGTAGTAGTATCACATCTCGGAACCGACGTACGCCACAGTACAAAAATGTCTAAAATACAGAAACGTGGCTGTGTTAACCGCGCGGATGATAGATTTTGCTACATATGTGGTCAGTTTACTCCTAAATTACAGAAAAGTATACTTAGCAAAATGACAAAAGTGATTATCGTATGTATTTTGGATGTCTTGTTGGCGATCAAGATCGGGACTAGGCTCCTCACATATGTTGCCAAACCTGTGTAGCAAATCTAACACGGAAGGTATCTGAAGTGTCCGGCTCCAATTTTAATGAAACTTCAATATGTTTGAAGGTTGTAGACGAAAACCATTCCGACGAGTTTAGGTGGAAAATAAAATCAACTTTGGCAGACAAGAAAAATCCAGTTCAAAATCTCTCCAAACTAGAAGCATCAGCCTTAAAAGAACTTCGTAAGGATGAATCCATAAAGATTTTACCAGCGGACAAGGGAAATACAACAGTTATAATGGACATCGTAACGTATGACCAAAAAATCGGAGATATCCTGGAAAAAGGAAAATATAGACAATTAGCCCGTGACCCCTCAAAATGCATAGAGTCAAAAATCTACAAAACATTCAGGAAATACCAAAACAATATACCTGACAATCTACGATCGGCGCTCACACCACATCTACTGTAAGCCACTACATCTTTACGGACTTCCAAAAATTCATAAAACGAACATACCATTGAGGCCAATAACCAGCTCCAGAGGATCCCCAACAAATGCACTGGCGAAGTTTCTCTTAAAAATCATACAACCTTTAGTAGGTAAGACAAACACATATGTTAAAAATTCTACACATTTCGTGAACATTATTAGTAGCATCAATCTAGAGCCAGACGACAGACTAATAAGCTTTGATGTGGAAAGTCTGTATACTAATGTACCATTAGGAGAATCACTAGACATAATCAAAACTACTTTCAAATGATACTACTTTATCAGATCGAACCACGTTACCACTGGACGGGGTGATGGATCTTTTGGAGTGTTGTCAACGTAGTGCTTACTTTCAAGTAAAGGACAAGTTCTACGCTCAGGATGACTGGCTTCCGATGGGTTCTTCACTCTCTCCAGTCGTCGCCAATATATATATGGAATGGTTCGAAACTCATGCCATAGAAACGGCAACAGTAAAACCGAAAGTCTGGTTGAGATATGTCGATGATACTTTCATCGTATGGAAGGACAATGATCAAGAACTTAATGATTTCCTGAAACATCTAAATACCATTCGACCTACAATTAAGTTTACCATGGAAAAAGAGGTAAATGATCAATTGCTCTTCCTATATGTCATGGTGAACCGTTCAAAAGAAACTATTAAAATTTTAGTATACAGAAAGCCAACACATACTGGACAATATCTTAATCATAGTTCTAATCATTCTGTTGTAACAAAACGAGGAATTATACGTAACCTCTATAATCGCGCTTTATCTATATGCAATAATGCCGAATCATTGGAAAAAGAGGTAGCAAATATTAAATCCGATTTACAACAGAATGGTTATCCTCTAAAACTAATTGACGATGTTATAAATAATTTTAGAACAACGAACACTGAACAGCAAGAAACACATTCCTTCTTCACAATTCCGTACATTAAGGGAACGTTGGAGAAAATAAGACGACTTGCCAGTAGTTATAATATAAAAAGAGCCTTTAAATCAGGAAATACACTTAGAGCTCTTTTAACAAAAACAAAACCTAAAATTACCGATAAGAAAGAATGTGTTTACAAAGTTCCATGTGAGTGTGGTGAAATGTATATTGGAGAAACCAAACGACCACTAGAAGTTAGAATTAAGGAACATAAAATGCATACACAAAAAGGGGAAACGTCGAGATCAGGTATTGCACAACACTCCTGGGATAAACAACACCATATAAAATGGTCTGAGGCTGCGGCAATATATATGGAACCCAATATGAAAAAAAGAAAATTTATAGAAGCAGCATACATTAAAAACAATAATGGAATCTTCAGTAAACCGAGTGTTGAGATACCTAATCTTTGGCAACCACTACTTTCTAACATCAAATCATTGAGGTATGTACAGTGAAGCGAAACTTTGCGCTTCAATGGACACAGTCCGTATATAAGCTCGTAGTCTTAAGACAAAACATTCAGTTGATACTTGATAACGATTAGAGAAACAACCTAATCGAAACGTCGTAAAAATAAAAATAAATAAAATGGAAGTTCGACCACATTTTAGTCAAACTTCAGTATGTTGTAGATGGTACAAAAATAAGAGAATCGTCTTTTTTTTTATCTGGGGAGATTCTTTATAATAGGGTGAAAACCGTCCCTAAAAACCCCCAAAAACAGTATTTTCGAAATATCTCAGGTTCTAAGTGAGATATTTTTACAAAACAAAATGAGAGTTACTTCTTATTCGAAATGATATTAAACTATGATATTTTCAGCCCCAAGGATATTATTTCTTATTAGAGTAAACCATATATTTACGCACGTAATTTAATTGTAAAAATTATTACGGAATTTAATGGAATTGTTTAAAAATAATTTTTTTCACGAATACTATAAGTAACTTAAGTTGACGGGTTTCGGGGTTTCTAAAAATAAACTAGTAAAAAAGGGTGAGTCACCCCTGAATACATTTTTTTCAAAAATTCCAAGTTCTAATTGAGATATCTTTACAAAATGGAAGTTACTTGTTATTTGAAATGATGTTGAATTATGGTATTTTCACCCACAAAACATATCATCCCTTATTTCTTATAACGGTAAACCATCTAGCGCACGTAATTTACTTCTAAAAATTACGAAATTTAATGAAATTGCTTTAATGTATTTTTTTTCACGAATACCATAATTAATTCAAGTTGACATCTTTCGGGGATTCCACAAATAAACTATTAAATGAGGGTGAGTCACCCCCAAACACTTTTTTTTAATATCTCCAGTGCTAATTAAGTGAACTCTACAAAACAAAATGGAAATTATTTCTTATTCGAAATGATATTAAGCTATGGTATTTTCACTCCCAATGATATCATAACTTATTTTTTATTAGGGTGAACCATATATTTGCGCACGTTATTTAATTGTAAAAATTACGAAATTTAATGATATTGTTTGAAAATATTTTTTTCACGAATACCATGTCACTTAAGTAGTCGGGTTTCGGGGTTTCTAAAAATAAACTAGTAAAAGAGGGTGAGTCACCCCAAATACTTTTTAACATCTCAAGTTCTAATTGAGATAACTTTACGAAACAAATTGGAAACTATTTGTTATTTGAAATGAAGTTAAACTATAGTATTTTCACCCTCATGTATAATTATTCTTAAAATTGACAAATTTCAGTTGATATGAGCTTTAAAGAGCTTATTTCATTGGTTAAGTATTCATGCCCTTAAAATATTATAATTCATGACAAATAGTGATTTCTTATTCTGTAAGGTTCATTTAAATCAAAATTTGACAATTTTAACAATAATAATATATGTATAAAATTACGGTTTACTTTTACAAAAAATAAAGAATTATATCCTTGGGACTGAAAATACCATAGTTTAACATCATTTTGAATAACAAGAAATTTTAATTTTGTTTTGTAAGATATCTTAATTAGAACTATAGATATTAAAACAACGTATTTGGGGGTGGCTCACCCTCTTTTACTAGTTTATTTTCAGAAACCCCAAAAACTTCAGTTACTTATTGTATTCGTAAAAAAGATATTATCAACAAACTTGGTTTAAGTTCGTAATGTCCAAAATTAAATTATGTAAATGAATTACAAGAATAACCCTCATGAAAAGTAAGGGATGATATCTATGAAGTTAAACCAACATGGTATAACCTCATTTCAATTAACAAGTAATTTCCACTTTGTCTTGTAAAGATATCTCAATTAGAACTTGAGATCTGAAAAAAATATATTTGGGGGGACTCACCCTCCTTTACTACTTCACATAGTTATTACAAAAAGCTTAAATAAACCTGAAACTCATTTTCCAAAATCGTCATTTTCTAAATAGGGAACTTAAGACTTTGGTTTGCGACAGCTTAGCGCAGATAGAAAAAAAAAACTCATCTCTTATTTTTGTACCCTCTACAACATATCGAAATTTCATTAAAATCGGAGCCGGACAGTTCGGATACCTTCCTTGTAAGTAACTGGTTAAATCGCAAATGCTCTCCTATGCATTTTGCAATTTCAATGATTTAATCAACAAATCATTTTAACGACTGTTACTTTTGCATGACAAAAGTGTCTAGTTTTTCAAAAAAGAGCAAACATAATATTGAATATTCGAATATTCGCTTAACAATAAAACCGGTTCTTCATGGAGAAGGTTTACCAGTTCCCGCGCCTCCGGCAAAATGAAAGGAAGATTTAGAAATGTACGATGATAAGGCAGAACCCGATAATGTATCAGAAAAGGACGATTCTTAGTTCCCGAAAGTGAAGGAAAAGCACCCCTTCAATCTAACAACCTGAATTAAATGATCTAATTCGGGACCTCCACTTGTCCAAAGAGCATGCTGAAGTATTAGGGTCTAGATTACAACAATGAAACTTACTAGCCAGTGGAACCAAAGTTACAATATTTAGGAGTAGTAACCAGGAGCTTTCCTCGTTCTTTACTCTGCATGATAAAATGTGTGTTTGTGTTAATCCAAATAGTATTATGAAAAAATTAGGATTTGCACATAACCCGGACGAATGGCGCTTATTTATAGATTCTTTTAAAATAATTTTAAAAGCTGTTCTGCTCCATACTGGCAACAAAAGACCCTCGATTTCTCTTGCACATGCAGTTGACATGAGGCAAACATACGAAAGTATGTCACTTCACATTCACATTCTAAATGTAATAAGCTATGATACGTATAAGTAGCAAATATGTGAAGACCTAAATGTCAAAGGACTATAACTAGGGCTTCAGGGTGGATTGACGAAGCATTGCTGTTTTCTTTGTCTTTGGGACAGTAGAGCAACACAGAGCCACTATCAAGTAAAAGAATGGCTTTCGAGAGATCAACATATTCCAGGTCAAGCTAATGTAAATAATATATCTCTTGTTGATCCCAAAAAAGTACTGTTACCTCCATTACACATTAAACTGGGATTGATTAAAAATTTCGTTTAATTAGATTAGATAAAGAAGGAGATGCGTTTAAATACATTATACAAAATTTTTCCTAAACTAAGTGATGCTAAGCTTAAGGGATCAAGAGTTTGATCAAAAATTAAGTGATGTTGAATTAGTTGCGTGGAGTTCTTTTAAAACAATTGTTTCGGAGTTTTTAGGAAACCAAAAAGTAGAAAACTATGAAAAACTTGTAGAAGAACTACTTGAAAGCTACTGCAAAATGTGATGTCGCATGTCTCTTAAAATACACTTCTTGCACTCCACCAAGACATATTAACAATGGAGCAATGCTACCAAGCCAGATGGGATCCAGCAATGATAGGGGATTATTGTGGGTTTCTTATGAGAAAAAGCGATCAGAAATATAAACGAAAGTCAAAATTTGCCAAAAATTATGTACAAAAGACTTACTATACATGTATTTTCATGTGTATTTTGGTAAATATACCCTGTTATTCTTAAAATATCTTGTTTTTTGATTGTTTTGAGCTTATGTATAAATATTATATAAAAATGTGTGTGTATTAAATAAAAATAACTGACAGATTCTATAACTCAAAATCTATAAGTGATGGAAAATCTTCGTTGTGGAATTCGTAATCAGGATGCCTTAAACTCCCACGGATAGCCATTATAACATCAGTCGCAATTTTTTTTTTTGTATTTGTTGACTAGTGTTAATTTAAACTAATAACATGGCGATAAAAAATTAAATGCAATAGTGTCATTTCTTACTGTGAGAACTTATGAAACTAAATCTTTTTTTTTTATTACCTTTGAAACTATTTGTACGTACGTAACAATTACGTCTTTTCAGAATTATTAACTTTCAGTCATTTTACTAATTTTTCCACAACAATATTTATATTCATAATAAAATATTATGATTATCGATTGTATCACATGCTATCAGGCCAACACCGACCAAAGGAACCTTTTCGCAGCCTACTTCGACCACCAAAAGGCATTCGACTCTAGCTATACTGAGAATGTACAGAGTCTATGTATAGGATGTCTTATTTTCGATACTCTTGCAGGGTATCTCTATTATTGTAAAAGATACGAGACTTGAGTGTTACGCAAACCTTCGCTACTTTTTTGTTAAGCAAAAGGTGCAAAAACAAAATTTTCCTACTCCTCTGTGTTTCTAAGATACAAGAGATTTTTTTTCCCTAAAAGTATAGGATCTTGAGTTATAAACCGATATTGCGTTTTTTAAATATACCGCCTTGTATATTATTTGAACACTCGATTTAAATTTTTTAAGCCCCTTAAAAATGTGAAGTAGTTGATTACTCTAATAAATCTAAAATTTTGATTTTTTTGAAAACTCATATTTTATTAATAATAATACTTTTGATACAACGTGTTGAATATCATTTGGAATTTAAGTTTCAAAGTTTCTGAGATCCTCTAAATATAGCTATTATGACTTAATAAAAAATCATATAACTGCTGTAAATCTGGATTACTGGATATAAAAATACCAACGCAAAAATGGTAAAGAGATTTTTTTCATTCGCTGAGTATTTTTTAAAAGTAATAATGATCAATGGTTGACCAAAATTATGAAAATTATGAGAAATATGACATGCTAGGATGTTTTATCCAATCAAATGAGATACCTTACGATTTTATTATATTTTAACAGGAACGTATAATACATATTTATTGCATTACAATACGGCTGAGGGAACATGAACTAACAGCTTCTAGCTTGGCTGCGGAAACTTTTTCACGGACAATACCGAAATGAAGTAAACCAGGAAAATATCAACAAATCAGCGTCGAACTAGTGGTTGTTTCAACGACAAAATATCTGAAATATATCATCAGATACCCCTTAATCCCCAATGACCAATGTGGAGATGGATACCAAAAATTAGATACAATCTAGCCCATATTGGGATGATGTCAACTATTCGTCGCATTGGAATAGAGGAAGTGATACGATATAGCTGCCAAGATCAAGAGTTAGGAGTGAAGGTAAAACTTTTTTAGGCAGAAAAGTTGTCATATTAGTAATACAGTCCGGAGAACAACACCAGTAGAAGTCGACAACACTAATAACAACAACCACAACTCTGGAGGTTCAAATTAGCAGACACTGGAGAATATCCATAAGATTAAAGAAATATTCTAATAAATGGATATTAACTTATGTAATTAAAAAATATATATATATTAGATATAACTCCAAAAGAACGTTTGAATTATTTTGAGCTTCAGTATCAGCCTGATAGTTTGAGAGATGATAACTAAAAAGCTAAATTAAAGATCCTTTTGCTTATGTCGATTTATTGATTGCAATTAGTTTAGCGAAACAGTGAGGAATCAATTTTTTATGGAAAATTATTGTAAAAAATTAGGACGAAGAAAGTTATGAACAAAATAATACATTACCCAAAATTTTTAACAAAGTTACATACATATAATAACAGTAAGAAATTCAGTATTTTGCTTTTGTTCAGATCTCGGCTACTTATCTTTTTTTGAAACGTCCAAACTTGCATTTTATCCTCTAATACTCCAAGTTCGCAATTTTTAAAAATTTTGATATTGTTGCTGTTATATATGTATGTTAAAACAAGTAAATAAAACTAGGTACTTCTTTTAATAATGTAACATCATGAAAATGCAAGTTCCACGATTTCAAAAATTTTAGCACTTTTTTTTCTTTTTAGTCTACCAACAAACAAATTCTGAGGAAAACAGGATAAGATTTAAAGCATAAGCAATGATTTACTAAAATGAGTATAACTGGTTACTGTATGCATAAAATAAGTATATTCCTTATCATACTTTAAACTGCTATGTTATATATTTCTCAGGACCTCAGTGCTCAAAATATTCTAATCACAAAACTTACAAGTAGTTTATAGCAAAAATGTGCAACAAAGCATAAAATAAAAATTAAAATATAATTATACAATTATTTCCGCCGAGGATGCAACCCATATTAAAACCTGCTAATAAATGACTATGAACACTTTATCGGCCTCCGTAAGTTAAAAACCGAGGAGAGAAGCTGAGAATAATCACTAAATAAGTAATAAAACTATTAAACTGTTATTAATGATTGGTGAAAAGAAACAAAGTAATGTTATTATTTAAAAATAAAATACACCTTGCACTTCCGAGCGATAGCGATATTAGATAACTTTCAAATTATTGCCGAACCAGGCTACACGTTTCATATGAATGAGTTTAAACGGTCTAGTTTTACGCATCGATAAAGTAGCACGGTTAAGATTTCTTTATACCGAGTTCACACACAATAGCCAGGACAATACATTGTGACAAGACAATATTCTCCATTTATAAACACATGGACTGAGTACATGAAAATTGGTTTTCCATTGTGTTTTGAGATAGAACGCCGGATTATCTACTCAATACATTTAATATATCATCTTATATTGTTCTAATGAGAACAGCTGGAGCCAAGACAGAAGGACAATATTAGTTAAACAGAGCGGAGGCAGGTTTAAAAAATGGAGCTAAAATTTAATTTTGCTCACTCACAAAATCTAGTACTTCTTTCTACAAAACTTTTAATTTTCTTTTTCACTAGAATCGCCTGAGAGTGTCGCTAATCCATTTCCAACCAGTTTAAATATCAAAAAACGCGGAAACAAGTATTGTCGTAATGTCTTGTCTTCTTGAAATAGAGCTTGTAGAACTGTTCATACAGTTCGGGACATTACAATATTGTCTTGTCTTGAACCTACTCCTAGTGTGAATGCTCCTTTAGTCTAGCATAAGACATAATAAAACAAACAACCTTGTAAAATCGCGTAGTTTATTATTTGAAAGAACAAATAATTATCAATGCTTGTTTTTTCTTTATTGCTGTAAAGTGAATACCGGAATGGTTTTTCACATGGGAAACTCTTTGTCGAGGTGCTAGGCTTACTTCCAATACCTCCTCTTTAGGCTTTTGGTTGGCAGTTTTTGTTTTAATAAAATTCTGAGATGTATGTCGAAATTAAAATGAATCTAAAGTCTAAAGAGTGACATTATAACTATTAAAGTGTTTTATTTATTTTAAATCTCGAAAAGGTATTATTTCTATGGATTGTACCCAATGTTTTCTCTGTACACCGATTTAAACCGCCTTATAGTAGTCCTCAGTATGGTTGTAGCAAGTAAGAATGTAATCCAATACTCTACATGGGAAGATTTTTAGATATAATTGCATTCTTGGTTCATGAGTAACATACTAATAAGACCCTTGTTATCGAAATCAGTCTACGGGAAAAACTATGGGTGTAATACACGTATATGCTGTTGTAATGGTATAAAAGGACACTTTTTTTGCTTCTATCGACTCACTATTTCTCACTATTTGATATTGTATTATTTTTAATTAAGAAATTCTATTCCAAATGACGACAGATCATAAAATGTCATAATAACATGGCATCAAATTTGAATGTTTCTTTTCATCATTGTCGCTCCGTTCATTTTCTTAATTTTCTCATCGAGACAATAATAAACGGTGCATTGGTTAAAGTTGAATTTGTGATTCGAAGTTCGAGTAGAATTTTCAGTTAAATCTAAGAAATAAATCATACCTATTTATCAAAGCTAGTTAACACATATTCTGGATAGAACTCGAAAGGTTAAAGTTTTTATGTATAGTTAGGTTTAAACATGCCCCAAGATCTTTCATATTTATTGTAACATTGCAAAGAGTACTCGGATACTAGAAGCAAAAACCGGTCATTTATCTTAGAATTAAAATATTTCTGAAAAAAATCCACTGTTTCCGACTTCACCGACAAGGGCCTTGTCGGTAAAAATATCTAGTAGAAAACTTTACAATAGTATCAAGTGAATTTATAACTTCATTGAGAAACTTGTCGATGCTTAGGAAATCCATAGGTATTGCGTATATGTTGATTACAAATCATAGCTTAAACAGTAACAGCCCAATTTACGAGGTCTTATATGTGAAATAGCTGCAATAACAGTTAAAACTTTTATTAACTTATCTTTTTTAAAGTTCTGTAATCAGCTAGAAACTCTAATGGCTCGTCATGTTCATCTGCCTGTATGTCGCAGGTTTAAAATTTCGTGATTGTTTATCTCTTACGATGAAATTTTGCAGACCTGAAGGGACACTTCAAAAAACTCGGATTGGCACAAAGAGACGAGTGCAGATTTTGCGACAAGGAAAACGAAACCTCTATTCACATCTTTTCATAGTGCAGCGCTTTAGAAACCCGTACAATGCGGTTCTTGGAAGTACACCAAATAGAAGGGGAGCTATCCACTTTAAAGCCGTCCAAAATTCTAATGTTCCTAAGGGAAATAGGACTGGAAGACCTGCTTTAGTCGGTTCGGTATCCCTAATGACCCCAGCAGCAGAAGGGGAACACAATAGATATATTAGGTCGCAGTGTACAAATTCCCAATTTCACACACATACATACATACCTTGACTACTATAATTCATATTCATAAATTATAATATATGTATTATTCTCCTTTCAAAAAGAAAAGAATATATAGACACACCTCGATGTCAGACTGAAAAATATTGCCAGTCGAACATCTATATATTTACTGGAGTAGTCCGAAATTCTAAAAAATCAAAATTTCAGTAAGAAGATTTATTATCCTGCCGACATGTCTCGGTATTTATATTTTATATAGGAGATGTTTTCTGCGAATGTTACACTCTGTTCAATACAGTTCCCCTAACGAGACCACGAGGAGGTCGAAATGCGTACGGAGAGAGGACCAGAATTATATTTGCAGGAAATAAACTCTGTCTATATATTCTTTCTACTTTCTTTGCTTGAATGGAGAACATATAGGCAAATATTTATTCATACCAGCTATATAGTTCCTTACTTTATCTAAAATGGAACGATTAGCGGATTATGTTCACTGTACCATCTGTACTATTTCCTTTAAGAGTTTTTTTAATTTGTTTCTACTACTATAAATCAGTTATAAGATTTTGGCACCGACTTTTTAATACAACTTCTATCCTGAAGTTTTGCCATCTAAACTTCTTTTAACGTGGTGCTCATAAAAATCGCAGTTTTAATATTGCACAGTATTTTTATTCATAATAATGTTAACCATTTCTACAAAAAAAAAACTTTCGTTTTGTTTGACAACATTTAGGGGGGATGTTTTTATTACGAAGAAGTTGTACTTTTAGGCTAACGGAAAACAATAAATTTGCATTTTTTTTCTCTCTTAAAATTGCAATTACCAATGATATTATTATATAATATTACTCACAATGAAAATTTCATTTTTAACCTTCTTCTTCTTTCTAACACAGTTAATCATGCTAGTACGCTATTGCCTGTTCACTGCCATCACGTCTTCCCCTGAAGATGAAGTCCAGCATTCTCGCCATCGTTTTGGTGGTCTTCCCCGTGATCTTTTCCCTACTGGGTTATTAATTTTTACACTTTTAACGAGTCTATCATCCTCCATTCTCCCTATATGTTTGTTCCAGAATCTTCGCCTTTGTCTAACCCATCTTCCTATGTCCTGTATCCAGCATTGTTGTCTGATATCTTCATTCCGTATTCTGTCGTGTAGAGTTTTGCCTTGTATACTTCTTAATGTTTTCATTTTAACTGTTCTCACCATTTATAGAGTTCTGCCTGTATCTGGTCTTGTTTCTGCCACGTATGTTATGATGGGTCTTAAAGCCGTTTTATATATCTTAGTTTTGCTTTCGGTATCAAGGTATTTGTTCTTCCAGACAATTTCTTTTAGGGATCCCGAAATTGTAGCCGTTTTCATTGTCTGCTCTCTTACTTCGTTAAAAAGGTTTCCACGGCTCGTTATTTCTGCTCCCAGATATTTAAAGTGATTTACCTGTTCGATTTTGGAGTCGATTTCTAACTTGCACCATGTTGGTTCTTTGGATGTTACTAAGCATTTGGTATTCTCGGTGTTGATGAGCATATTTAATTCTTTCGCTTTAGCGTTAAAAGAGTGCAGCAGCCTTTGGAGATTATCTTCAGAGTCTGCAATAAGAACAGCATCGTCCGTATAACAGACGGTATGGAAGAATGTGTTTCCCATTTTATATCCAGCTGTTCTGGGGAGATTTTCTATTATTTTATATATTATTAGATTAAATATGAAGGGGCTGAGAGAATACTCTGATTTTTGTTCTGCACTGGATGTTAATATCGTATATTAGGTTAATTAGCTATTAATATATATATATATATATATATATATATATATATATATATATATATATATATATATATATATATATATATATTAATAGTCTATGGTTTAGACCTTTTGTTCTCATTATTTCTAAGACGTCCTTTAAGCGTACTCTGTCAAAAGCCTTGGTCATATCGACGAAGCACATCTACGCAGGTTGATTGAATTCTAGGGATTTTTCAGTTATTTGTTTGACAATAAATATTGCGTCAATAGTGGATCTGTTCTTTCTGAAACCTTGTCGTTTTTCTCGTATACTTATGATTTTGGTGATTTCTTCCAGAACAGTTTTTGCGAATGCTTTGAGAATGCTATCAAGCAGTGTTATTCCTCGATAGTTTTCTGGGTGCGTTTTCTGTCCTTTTTTTAAAATGGGTATTGTTACACTATTCTTCCATTCACTCGGTACATATTTTTTAAAATGGGTATTGTTACACTATTCTTCCATTCATTCGGTACTTTTGTTCTTCTATGATATTCTTGAATAAGGTTAATATTTCACTCCATAGCTTTTTCCCTCTGTATTTAAGCATCTCATTAGTGATCTTGTCTGGTCCAGGGCTTTTCCTATTCTTAAGGGACTTTAAGGTGTTTTCTATCTTGCCATTTGTTAGGTCTATGCTATCGTCCTCCTCATATTCATTTTGTATCTGTTCCATGTTCTGCTCTTCCTTATATAGATTTTAAAGTATGTTTCCCACTGCTCTAATGTGATTTTATTAGTTCATCTTTGACTCCAAGCTTGTTTCTTCTTAACATTCCCCACATTTTTCTCTGGCTTCCGTACATGTCTCTCTCCATCCCTTTTGTGAACCTTTCCCAATGGTTTTCTTTTAG
Source organism: Diaprepes abbreviatus (assembly GCA_034092305.1). Lineage (NCBI taxonomy): Eukaryota > Metazoa > Arthropoda > Insecta > Coleoptera > Curculionidae > Diaprepes > Diaprepes abbreviatus. The sequence goes on from JASJET010000032.1 coordinate 3,019,373, forward strand.
TTCTTTTATTCTGGCGTTTACCTCGTTCCGTTCCCTCCGGTAGTTGTTTCAGTTTTCAGGCGTTTTATTTCGTATTTTTAACCAGTTTATTTAAATTTTTTATAGACCGATCTTGCCCCATCTGTCGATCCTCTTTAAATAATACTATTGTTCTTGTGTTCACGTCCGTCATATGTTTTTTTTTGCGAAATTTCAGTTTATGACTTTTTCAAAAAGAGAATGCCATATCAATTTATTACATTTTTGTACTCCTTGTTTACTGAGAGAGGACACCATAATTAAAAAATATTTTTATGAATAAAAAATTTTTATGAGATATAAATAAAACGAAATGTGTTCATTTGTTACTCAAATCTTACAATTATTAGTTTAAAATATTTAAGAGCAAAATGGTATAATTATAAAAGCTTTTTTGATCAAAATGAAAATGTTGTAATAATTTTAATTTTATGTGCTATTAAAACGTTTTTCTTTTGTCCTGTGTATCTAACCTGCTTCATCAAAATGATTCAGTTAAGCAGAGTAAATAATATTATAAATTTGTAGAAATAATGAGTAAGCTACTTGTCTCGTTCCTTCGTCAAACCACCAAAAATATATCTATTGCATATTTTACGTTAAACAAAAAAGATAAATTAATTATTACCTATTATCAGAAAACAAATTTTACTTTAGATCTCTCGGGAAAACCGAATAAATTAAACTAAAAAAAATAAAACTGACTTCTAATAATGCACTAAACAGCAAAAAATAACTATATATGTAACTGAAATTTTTGAGGTCGACGTCATATTGATACCTAACAAAATATCATTTACCTAAAAGACTGAGAAATACTTTATTTATAATTGCCTTCTACCGTAACTAGTATTTACCTCGTGTTAACAGTTATTTGTTTCATTTAGTGACAATTTGGCGACGACTTTTTTTTATAAAAATTTTATTTTTCGATTTTTAATGTTGAACTCATTAGAACGATATCCATAAATTATTTGAACTGAGTACTAAGCCAGATGTGTAGTGTATCTCGCAACGTTGCCAAGGTCGCAAGAAAGTATTCATGTTATCCAAAGTTGTAAACCATATTTGAGCAACAAAAAATTCTTTGATTCTGATAATTCGTCAAATACCAGTGTTGAATGAAATTGTATGAAATAAATATTTACCCTGCGGTAATAAATCCGCTATCTTCCATTTTAGAAATTAATTTTAGATCCGTAGTCTAGACCCTCAAAACCCTCCAATATCGATACTTAATAAACTTGATATATGTAATTTTTTTAGTCTGACATATTTTATCCTGTATATTGAAGAAATTAATTTAACATCCGTAATAATATATGCCCCAAAGATTTCCCAATATCAATTTTGGGCAAAATTGGGAATGTAGAACTTTTAGTCCTCCATATTGTATCTGTTAAATCATAAAAAATGAATGAGATGTGTAACCTATCATCCCTTAACTCGATTTTTGAAAAAATGTGAATAAGTTAAAATTTTCAACCGTCCAAATTAAATAAAAAAAAAATTTAGTTTTAATCTAATTTTAAACTATACCATAGAAAATCTCCTAGTACTACAATCAGAAAATGTAAAATTTTTAGACCGCCTATTGCATGTGCCATATTAATTTTTTTTTAATAATTTTAAATTCATTAATTATATATTTAGAAATCCCGCAGTACCAATTTTGAACAAAATCGAGAAAAGTAAAATTTTTTGTTCGCCATATTGAATTTTTTTTAAATAATTTCAAATTCGCAATTTACACCCTTAATTTACAATTCTAGATAAAGCCGACAGATGTAAAATTTTTAGGACGCTATGTTGAATCCGCCACAATGAATTTTCGCCTCCAAAAACTAATTCTGGACAAAATCAAGAGATGTCAAATTTTTATTCCGCCCTATCAGATCCGCCATATTAAATTTTTAAAAAATAATTTTAGATTCGTTATCTGCGACCCCGAAAATTCCTTCATAGCAATTTTGGAGAAAATCAGACACGATTTTTTTTTATCCGTCATATTATAAGCGCCATCTTGGATGTCACCGAATCGATTTCTGCCAAAATGATATGGGACCACCGCAGCTACTTCCTGAATATAATGCAGGAAATTTCATTCAGATCAGTACCGTCGTTCCAAAGTAATTAATATATACACATAAAAAATACTTTGCGGTCGATTTAGAACGTCCTTCATTTAAAAGTGGGTTAAAAATGAAGCAATATTTTGATAAGATCTTATAATATTGAGAAGGGTTCCAAATTGAAGAAATTATGTGAAACAAAAAAAAATATGTTCACGTTGAAATGAAGGCTCCTTTTAATATCACTTAGTGATAAATATAGTGGCTTCACCACTGATCTCTATAATGAATCCCGACTCTTGTAGGCTGTTGAAGCCCAAAACGACGAAACACGGACGAAAAATTAGTATTGCGTATGCGCACAATGGATTTATAGTGTTTTAAGTGAGTTATTTATGTGTGTTGTGTTTGTTTTGTTTAATATAATGATATTTACAAAGTCTATTCGTTTTGCGAAAACAAGAACATATAAATTTTCAAAGTTCAGTCCTGTCGATGGTCAGATGAACATTTTATATTGAGCTTGCTCATAGTTACTGAACTATCTTTACGTTTTAACATCGTAAATTAGTAATTTTTAGGATTAATATTTGCAAGTCTAATAAATATTTTGTCTAGTGGCTTCACCTAACGTAGCATAAACTTTGTTTCTAACGATTTCGAAACTGATCCGATGCAGTTACATCCACTTGAAATTCACGTAATAAACAGTTCTGATTAATGTTTCAATTGGATGCATCAGATGGAATATGTTTTTGCACGTTAACAACGGAATCGAATTATAATGATAAGTAAGTCAATAGTTGATTTCTTCTTTTTTTGTTTATAGTTATGTTAATAATTATTTAATTTATTAGTTATTAACTATTTAAATATCACAAACAGAAGCAGAAAGAAAAGAAAAAGTAAGACACGATATACATGGAAACTGGATGAAATTAAATATTTTCTACTCTTGCAAAGGAGAAACAAATTGACTTAGGTATCTTTTTTTTTCCAAAATAACTGGGCACATTACCGACCTGACTAATTTATAGTTGTAGCTATCTTTAAAGAGAGAACAGCTGACAACTCTTTCTTTTAAATATACTTTTTTCTGTTACATTCTAAAGAACTGAAATAGACATGAGTGAATCGGATGGAGTAGTTTTCGATAAAAACGCATTTGATTTTAAAATGTCTCTATCCGATTCCATCGGAATTTTGCGTTAAAAAAAAAGCTAATTTGATATGGAAAATCTTTTATAATTTGGATACTGCAGGATGTGAGAAAGTTATTGAGATTACAAAAAAATGAAGTAAATATTTTTAAGGAAATAACAAATTTTACAAATTTTTGAGGGTCTTTATTGGCTTATATTCTCGACACGAATTTTTATCTAAAAATGACTTTCGCACATCTACGTCATTTTTATCTTTTAATTCAAGTTCAGAATACCTAAAAACTTGTTAAGTATTTTCTGCTATTTAGATTAAAAAACTGGGTTGAACGATTGATTTTTCACGCCAACCATTGTTTTTTATTTTCTTATGTTATGTGTAATATAACACACGTACTTTATTTATTGGATAACTTAACACGTTATTGTTCAATTAGACATGTGCTAAAGTTCGATTAAATAGTAGGGAGAAAATTTTTTTGTTACACAATAAACTCTTAAGATACTGTTTAATTATAGTGTTTTTAGTAAAACTGGCAAAGCATTTTTCAAAAGATATCATGTTTAAATAATTTTCTTGAAAAAATACGTGTTACCACATACGACTGCGCATAGTACGTTGATACTTGTACTTCTTGCGTGCAGCAAATTATTTATATCATGTATAATAATAACAAAGGCTGGACGTGATACACAATTATAAAGAATTACGTCTGATTTAGTTTATATAGACTCGTTACATGGATATAGTACTTTTAAATAGCGCCTTTGATTCTTTCATACAGTACTAACTTCGAACAATGAACCCATTGTGTTGTGGTAGGGTACTAATTAATGTTATTTTTGGTAGTGTGAAGGCTCCATTATTACACGCTCGGTTGTAGTTGAAAAAAATTAATTGTTACTATTCTCGAATTTGCATTAAAATGTAGAACAGAAGCTACATAGTCTTAAATAAAGATTTTCATTTATTAAAATTAAAAGGATATGCTTTAAAGTTATAAGATTTATTTCAAGTTACACCAAACAAAAAAAAATGCTTTTTTACAATTATTGCAAATTTTAAATGAAATAAGCCAAGAAACAGTTTATAAGTTATATAAAAACGTAAAAAATAGAGTTTTAGATAAAATTTGTGGGTGAACATGTTTATTGCTTATCAATGATGTAAACATTTGTGGTTGTGGGCATCATTACACACTTTTTCGCTGTGGCATACTCTGTATATATTGAAACATTTATATCTGACGACCCCTTCTGAGCATATTGCTTGTAAAACAGCCTATTTGAACGTAATAATTTCTGAGATACACCTCAAAAGCAACTTAATACAACTTGAAAAATCGATATATTCATTTATTCATACTTATATAACTTACATAATATCCAAAAGGATCAAACATATAGCCTCCTTTAACTTCCTGTTTAAGGAAAAAATTTGTCTGCTAAACAAAAAAAAATACTATAATTACGAGAACTAGTAAAAGTGGGCACATAATTTTCACGTACTTTTTAACGAGGGAAATCTAACTATATTAGCAATTGTTCAATTGAGTTGTTAGTAATAACTTCTTTGTTAGATAACTGTACATAAAATTTGTTCTTTACTAGTTATATTTCTTAGATATTATTCTATATTGTCACCTATTATTTAATATTAATAAATTATAGCACATATGATCTGTAGTGACAAAAAGAAATCGTTAAATTGGGGGTGACCAAACTGGGCTGAATAAACTCATGATTTAAATTTACTTTTGTATATTGGAAAAATTGTTTCGTCAGGTATAATTTTTATCCATTTATTAATGATACAGGTAATTTAAAGGACCATTACAGGAACAGTAACGTTTACACACACTCTCTTAATTCACGTATTGTATTCTCTACTTAATTCTCCGATGCTCGTAACACGAGTAATGCCTGTCGGTCTAGGCCAACATAAAAATGACCGACAACTTTTAGGTCTAGAACAGTAAAACGTGAGTAAAATTGATTTTTTAAAATCAGTAATATAAATTAAATACCGGTTATAAAAGTGTAGTCCTGACAGGCATGTGTGTAATTTTGAACATATCTGTGCAAAGAAAGTTTAGTCATCATCTCAGTATATATAATTTCCGTTTTTTTATAAGAAAAAATGTTGTTTCTATGTCAATTAATTTTTCATGACTTTTTGAGTAACGCTGTTTATAGCCAAATTTTTTAAAACTTTACTTCCTTAGACTATCAAAAGCTTTTCTCTGTGACCCTCTCACAGTGTCCAGAAATAGTTTTGTGATTTAACAGCTACGACATATTATTTTAATACTAAACTTTTTAGCCCAAGAACCACACTGACTCCTTCAAGTCCTAAGGTCCAAGGCCTAACTAGCTCATCATATCAACATACTGTAGTTTTGACTAACGGGCAACTTTTCGAATTGGAACTAGCCGGCGAGTCGGATATCTAGGGCGCGAGGGTGGACTCCGCTACACTGGCAATTTCGGTTAGGACCTACTGGTATATGTCAGGAACCGTTCATTGCGGTGGAAATATCCGTGGGTTACATAATGTTACGACTACTTGCAACAATGCTGAATATACAGTAGTGACATCTTGAAGAGAGTAGAGAGGTAAAGTGCCGAGCGTGGTGAAGCTACAATAGTAAAGCACCATCTTGTAGGAAGCCCGCGGAATTACGCATATACGTCAATTATGCTTTGTTAGTCGAAGTATACAATGCCATTTTATAACGAGTGGCACAGCTAAAGTATACTCTGGAAAATTTCTGCTGCGTAATCACTTAAGTGATGTGTGGTACAAATATGGGAGACAACCGAGAGATAGACAGTTCCAATATTTGAATTCAAAGCGACAGGTGCCATCTGAAAAGCGAAATAGAATTCGACTAATGTGTTTTGTGACTATAGTTTCTTAATGAAAATACAGTGTGTTTAATTGTGAGTGTTTATTTTAATTTAAAATATCTTAAATATAAATTCAGAACTCCTGCGCTTAATAGTGTTAATTACAATTATTTTGATTTGAGTTTACGTCCCTTTTGTATGGAGTTCTATAAATATGTAAAAGAAATGAAAGATAGGGAGTGACTGCAGAACATTTAAAAAGAAGTGGGAATACCATTACTTCGTGACTGAGTCAAGTAATAAGGCAATGCATATAACTTGCAATGAAACAATATCAGTCTTCAAAAAATACAATATAAAATGTCATTATGAGCCTCAACATTCCCACAGTTAGAAAAATATGAATCTCTGAAACGTGGGTTGAAATGTCAATAGCTGTGGAAAACTATTTTTTGACAGCGAATTAATCACGGATTGCATGAATACGGCAGCAGAAGAAATTCTCCCGAAAAGCTAATTTGTTCAAAAACATCAGTTTGTCCCTGTGGCTCGAGGAGTAGATTATATTGCTGAAAATATATTAACTCAACTCAATTGTCTTTTTGGCTCTGGGTGTGTCAGCAGATATTTCAGATACTGCTCAGGTCTTACTTTTTATTCACGGGATATACAAAAATTATAAAGTGTATGAAGAGCTTCTGGACTTACATACCATTCACGGCACGAACACTGAAGAAGATATTTTTAAAGGAGTTGAAAATGCTAACAATCTTAAGTGGAAAAATTTGATGGTGGCAAATGGGAAGAATAAAGGTGTCTTTGCTCTCGTATCAAAGGTCACAGAAAATGATGGTAGTTTAAAACCATCACCAATAGTACATTACATCATTAATCAATAATCTTTGTGCGGATGCTTAGATATGTCAATAGTTTTAAAGCCAGTCATGTCAGCTGTTAATTAAATCAGATCATGTGCGCTCAATCATCGTTAATTCCATTAGTTTATTGAAGAGACTGGAGAAAATGACTTATATTATATGCAGTATGCTGTCTTAGCTGCGGAAAAGTTCTAACGCAAGCTCCCAGCAATAATTGAAATTTTCTGGAATCAAAGGAAGCGTCCTGTAGCTGTATTACAAAACAATGAGTCGTAATGGAAGTAATTTTATACAGATTTAACCAAACATATGAATGCCCTGAATTTTAAATTACAAGGAGAAATCCAGCTTCTGCCTGACTTATGCACTTATATTAAGCCCTTTCGACAAAGATTTTTTTATTCCAATCTCCCCTGAACAGAAAATGTTTCATGTATTTTAATACATATTAAATATTCAGTCAGCAAACTGCTGCGATAGGTTTCGCAGCTGAAACTTTAGGTGCTTCAAAAATAAATTTTGAGTGTAATTTTTCAGATTTTCATGCAATTCTAAACACATCACAATTTTTCAAAATCCATTTAACGCCTACATAGAAAGTCATGCCCCAGGACTTCGAAAAGAAACGGTTGATTTGGAGTGTGGCAATATTTTTAAAGAACCGTATTTAAAGTCGTCATTACTGGAATTTTATGAGTTTCTTCCACTCACACAGTTTGGTTAGTTGAATATATTTGTTCGTTTTTTTTTCGCTTTGGGCACTACTTACATGTGGAAAAACATTCACAAAATGAAATATACAAAAACTATTTACAGATCCAAATTAACTGATTTGTATTTGAAGTCGTTGCTAACAATTTCCACTTGTAAACTTGATCCATAACTGCAAGCAATTGTCAATGGAAAGTTATTCGTAATTATAATGTTTAAATTTATTATGTGAATCACCTACGCATGATCCTTATTGCAATTTTTTAGGATAAATCTCATATTATTAATTACAGTATGTCAGTTACTGTGTTTCTTAATTGGTCGTTAAATAAAAACATCTGATTATTATTTTGTATGATTTACTTCCATTGTAAATTTTACAATGTAATCGACATAAACTATGGCGGGTCGAATTGGTGTTGCTTGCGGTCCGGCGTCGACTCGCGGGCCGTACTTTAAAGATCCCTGTTTTAAATATTAAATTTATTCCAATAATAAAAAAAAATAATTAAACTATTATTTAAGAAATGATTGTTGCCGATAAACATAGTGTTTTTGCAGACTTCAGCACTCATCATATGATTGGCATAATTGTTTAATAAAGTAACGCTGTAGGTTTTTGTAACATAACTACAATATTTCTCTATTACGATATGACATTATAAGTTAATTGTTTTCAAGAAATTTGAATATAAATGTAGTTATTTTACGAAAATTTTGGATTTTCGATTAAATTAAACGTAAGTTAGAAGATGAAATTTTTGACTAAAATGTGGTTGTCGGGCTTGCATTGTCTTTTTTAAATTTATTTTTACGACATTTCGATTAGGTTGTATCTCTAATCGCTATCAAGTAAAAACAGAATGTTTTATCTTAAGACTACGAGCTTATATAGGAACTGTGTTCACTGAAGCGCAAAGTTTCACTTCACTGTACACACCTCAATGATTTGATGTTACAAAGTAGTGGTTGCCAAAGATTAGGTATCTCAACACTCGGTTTACTGAAGAATAAATGATTGTTTTTAATGTAGGCTGGTTCTATAAATTTTCTTTTTTTCATGTTGGGTTCCATATATATTGCCGCAGCCTCAGACCATTTTATATGGTGTTTATCCCAGGCGTGTTCTGCAATACCTGATCTCGACGTTTCCCCTTTTTGTGTATGAGTTTCTTAATTCTAACTTCTAGTGGTCGTTTGGTTTCTCCAACATACGTTTCACCACACTCACATGGAACTTTGTAAACACATTCTTTCTTATCGGTACTTTTTGGTTTTGTTTTTGTTAAATGAGCTAGTGTATTCCTGATTTAAGGGCTATTTTTATATTATAACTACTGGCAATTCGTCTTAATTTTTCCGAAGTTCCCTTAATGTACGGAATTGTGAAGAAGGAATGTGTTTCTTGCTGTCTAGTGTTCGTTGTTCTAAAGTTATTGATAACATCGTCAATTAGTTTCAAAGGATAACCATTCTGTTGTAAATCGGATTTAATATTTGCTACCTCTTTTTCCAATGAATCGGCATTATTGCATATAGATATAGCGCAATTATAGAGGTTGCGATAATTCCCCGTTTTGTTACAACCGAATGGTTGGAACTATAATTAAGATATTGTCCAGACTTACTGCTTGTGGGGTTGTAGAAATATAGGATTTATGAGTTCCTGAAATTTTTTCTGTATTATGTTCAGGAAGTTACTGCGGTGATCTCATATTATTTTGACCGAAATTAGTTCAATAAAATCCAAGAAGGTGCTGATAATATAATGGACAAAAAATTAATTTTATCTGATTTTCTCCAAAATGGTTGTCGGGAGATTTTAGAGGGTATAAACTACAAATTTAAACTTATTAATAAAAAATCAATATGGCGGATCCAATATGATGGTCCATAAATTATATATTTCTGGATTATGTCAAAAATTGGTAAGGTTTTCGAGCCTAAAAATTAAGATTAGAGTAAGAAATTATTTTTTTTTAAATTCAATATGGTGGATCCAATATAGTGAGTTGAACATTTTACCCTATTCACAATTTTTCAAAATTGGTATTAGGGGGTTTTCGGAATTATAGATTACGAAGTTCTGAAGTTAAGTTTGTACGATTTAATATGGTAAATATAATGCGGAGGGGGACTAAAAAGTTTATATTTTTGGGGGGTTCTTGGGGCGTACATTACGGACCTAGACTCAATTTCTTCAAACTCTATATGCAGGATAAAATATTTTCAAAAAATCAAAATTTCAGTAAAAAATAAAGAAATATATCTGCCGTAATTAAATGGTTGTTCATATCTTTTATCCTTTCAGGCAGCCTGAAGAGATAATACATATAAACAACCATTTAATTACGGCAGAGAGATTTCTTCCCTTCTTACTGAAATTTTGATAAAGAAATTGAACCAACTTTTAAAAAAACGCTAAAAAGCGAAACTTAATATAAATTTTATATTTGAAATTGAAATTTTTTAAATCCGCGCGAAATTATTATTAAATAAAAAAAAACTACCAATACGAGATACATACAAGCAATTACAAATAAAGTATATATCAATCTTTTCAGCGCTTTTTTGGAAGTCGGTCCAATTTTTTTTTTAATTTTATTAATCTTATTATTCAATATTAAAGAGAATGAGAAATAAAGGGTTTTTAGTGTGGAGGGGTCAGTCATATATTTATTTTTTCAATATTTTACATCAAAATAATAATATAGAAGATTGAAATTTTAAAATTTTTTATCTGGTTTCTGGCGTTACAAACTAGTGTTTTGCCCACGGAATATGCTTCATTATCATTTCTGAAGTTTAATTTACTTTATTCAAATAATGATAATTTAAGGGCCTATTTGGATTATGCGATTTAATACAAGTAGTTTTTAAGTAGACGAAATATTCTTTAAGTATATACAAAGCTAACATTTCTGTAACTTAAAGCAATTTTCTTTGATCTAAGATATTATTTTTTTAGGTAATAATAAAAACTCATCACATCTCCTGTTAGTTATAACAGGTTAATAAAAAATTATAAAATTTTCCCAAATTCCATTAAGAAATTTTTTGTTTATTTCTGTAGTTACTTTTTCTTATTTTTATTTCTGTCGCGATCAAGGACTTAACGATAAATGTGTCAACTCATCAATCATAATACAAGATTAAGTAAATAAATATTATCATAGTATTATAGAGTAATACGTAATAATATATAATACTTATTAGCTTACTACATAATGATATTGACTTGATCGCAAAGATATTATTTTAATTTGTAAGAAGCAACATATTTTAGCCCGTGTTGGTCTTACTAAGGTGATTTAAATTAGTTTTGGGCTAACATGGGATTTCAATCTACGAAATTTACACAAGGTTAAGATTTTGGGTCGCTGTTAAACTATGAAATTCAGCTTACTCAATAATCGATAGGATAACCAAAATGCCTTCTCTGTCAATTTTAGGCTAAAAATTTTAACATTTATTGAACTATATAAATTGTTCGTGATTTCACTATCTCAAGGGTAACTTCAGTAGTATTATTATATGAGTTTCTAACCTTCAATAATACGCTTATTTTTTTGAAGAAGGACTAGTATAATAATAAAAAAATAATTTATAGAATTCCAAACTTCGTTAAAACCACTTTTATGTTCATCATAATATATATATATATATATATATATATATATATATATATATATGTTTATGCGGATTTCACGGATTCCTCCGTGTGAAATGCAATAGCAGTGGATATGTCCACATTATGCCGTTGTAGTGCTGAAATCACATTCAGCAAACATACAACTATATGCAGCTCCGTGTCTGAATGCAGTAAAATGCGAACAGTAAATGCAAACTTCTCTCTATCATATCCTTTCTGTGTTAGAGGCTGCACAGTTAGAATAAATTGTAATAACTATATATATATATATATATATATATATATATATATATATATATATATTTATATATATATATTTATATATATATATATATATATATATATATATATATATATATATATATATATATATATAGTGTGTCTTTAATACAACAAGCTAGGGCAGATTCTAGTCTAAAATACGAGGATCTAGCCCAATTTACCTTACGAGGTCGCAATCTTGTCATCACCGATTTTGATTATTCCGAATATGGTCTTCTACAGAAATTCTCAAAAGCATTCGTGCCATCGCGCATTTGTATTTTGTGAAAAAATGTTTAAAGTCGAACGCGTTATACGCTGACAAGTGCCATATTCTTTTAGAAATCCTTTCACATCAACTGCCGTACCGCAAATGGGTAAGCGCGTTACCAGTGATCCGAGAACTGGGGATTCCATTCCCGCTCAATGCAATTTTTTTTTCATTTCATGAAATAATTATCATCGGTTTTTCCAATTATTAATTATTCTATGTAGTTTTTACATACGAGCTTTTAAATATATAAATATATAATAATAATAAGTGATTAAGTGACGAAAAAATATTTCTCTACACTTTTGAATGGTTTTGTATTTCGATTAAAAATAAATGATTTCGAGATCTTTCGATTACTGCTTTTTGTATAAGTTTCATTTTTCATTGTTTGTTTCTCAAAAATTAACAAATCTTTTTATTTTTAATTGTACTATAACTGTGAAACTGAAAATGGAGGTAATGAGGGAACTATTTAAAAAAAGGCGTTAAGTATGAATTTAAATGTTCGTGTATAAAAACTACATGGAATAATTAAAAATTGGAAAAACCGATAATTATTTTTCGAAATGATGCAAAAAAATTTTGCACGAAGTGCACCCCTCAGCTCTCGTCTCGGTGCACTGGTAGAACGCTTAACTAATTGCACCATGATGGCTAACTTGAAAGAGCTTCTAAAAGAGTATAACACTCGTCAGCGTATAACGCGTTCAACTTTAAAAATTTTTTCACAAAAATCAAATGAGCGATGGTACGAATGCTTTTGGAGATTTCTTTAGATGATCTTAGTCGATATAATTCGTAAATCTCATTAAAATCGGTAATGACAAAGTCGCGACCTCCCCATTTTAGTCCAGAAGGTGATAGTTTTCGAAATACACAGCATCAAAGTTATAATTTTTTTAAAACTTTTTTGTAAATATTTATCTCAATAATGGCTTGATTTGCGATAGATTTGGTACTTTGAGATATTTTAGGATAAGAAATCAAGATTTAATTACAATTTCGATGTATATTGAAGAGACCGCCATCAGCAGTACCTCGCCTACTTCTAAAAATTCATATTTTTTTTGTCATTCATATTAGTTTATAGTTATTGTTAAGGAAATAGTTGGGAATCGGTGTTCAGTATACACACAAATATTTCCAAATAAACACGCACCAAACCAGCAAGCCTTTCAACATTTGCCACTGTTGAAAGGCTTGTTCAAGAAACCGGTAGTTTTGCTTCTTGTCAAAATCGCATTACATCAGCCTAAAATCAGTATCAAATGTAAACATCAAAAAATAAAAAAGTTTACCATTTTTATGGTCAGTATAAATTCAAAGCAAATAAAAGCACACAGTAAATATGTCCACATTATAATTGCCATGTAAGAAAAGTTCATTATATTAAATCAATGATTAGATCTTAGGCTAGAATTTATTTATATTACTTATTAATATTTTTGTTGTTAAACTTATAGATCATTAGTGGTTGTATTTGACACCACTGTTATTTGCGTTAAAGTAAAAAAATGACTTGACTTCGTTGTTCAGTCCCGTTGAAAACATTTTTCTGCGCCCGCATTTGTTACGGAGCTAGTTTCACACCAAGGCGCCAAAATCATAGCATATAACTCTCTATGCCACAATCATAGTTTGTGTAATTTTTGGTGTTTTATGGTTTGTACCATAGACGAACATGTTTATATCAAATACACTTTTTAGAACTGCAAACAAAATTGTAATTAATATGAAATAATTTCTCTTGTATGTATCATCTTTCAGACCAATTGCATTTTTTTAATAACGAATGATTGATGTATATTTTGCTGACCATAAAAGAGGTAAATCTTAATTTAATCATGTATACTTAATGGATTCAGCCGATACCTGATAGGGATTTATAATTACACTTATGCATAAAAACTGTGGCGATTCTATATCGTTACTTTCAAGTCAATTCTTAAGGCTTTTGGAATTTTGCTTGCATTCAAGTTTGCTTGAAATTATAGAAATAAATATTATGTACCTAGATTATGTAGAGGTAAAAGTTGTAACATTTTAGCAATAACATTATCAGAGGAAGCTAATAAATGAAAAAATCTATAATTAAATATTACACCATAAAAATTAATCCACCTTTATTAATTTAAAGTTGGCAAGGACTGATAGTTGAGATAACAACAATTTAATTCTGCAAATAATGATCGATGACAGTAATAATATAGGAATAGAGTCAGTTCAAAACCTGACCTGGCGAAATACTTAGTTTTTTTTAAGAATAACTCTTATTATTTACCATTATAGAAAAGATTGGTTGATTTGGATTAAAGTCGTGTCGGTAACGGAGACCATTTGGTGACTGTTATACAGAAGAGTGTCGATTGAAAAGCATGAATGTTACAAAATGATCTAAAGTTAGGTATTTTATTGTAGGTTACAATGAGTACTATCTAATAACTGTGTAAGAAAGAAAGAAAATAGAGGATTTCAATGATTACCAAACCTATTTAAATTTAACCAAGGAGGTATCAAGAAAATTATTACTTAGCCATTAATGCCTTATAAAATTTATAGTAATTTGAAATTATGGAAAAATTTTGTTATGATTAACTTAGACGCAAACACCTTGAATGCTTAAATATCTAGTTTTTCTATTTATCTGAACAAAAACACTAACAAATTTTTAATATAATAATCTATGTATTGTTTATCTTATGAAATTATTGATAAAACTGGCACAGAAAATGTCAAATTGGCTTTAAATTTAAAAACAACAAATAGTGAGTTATAAGCATCTAATTACTTGGAACGTGCCCCCGAGTCAACCATAATATTCTACAAAATGTATTTCTTTAAAAAAATAATCGATTGGAAAGGAACTGTATACCCTGTTTGCACGAAAACTATCTAGACTTTTTTATTTTTAATCTAATCTATGTGCATCCGAAAAGTTTTTGCAAAAATAAAAATGTCACTCTAACAAGTTTAATGTGTTTCTAATTTAAAAATATTTAGTCTTATTCAAAAAATCGCCAACCACTACATCAAAATAACGTTTAAATGGAACTGAATTAAGAGAATACTTTAACAAGAAAAAAAAACTCGAATTTTCAAGACAAGTGCTTGAAGGTTAAACCTTGGTTTAATATATTTGAATTTATTCATATATTTCAAATCGTATCAAGCCAGTTTTTGAAATTCGAAAATATTATGGGAATTCACTTTTAACTTTTCTAATACAAGTAGCCTATACTGAGCAACTATTCAATTTATCAATAGAGGATTAAGAAACGAAAATACTTATTTAAGTCTACACAAACAATGGCCAAACTCTAAATTAAATATTTTATTTTCCCGTATCGATCGTGATACTAATTGAAGCTTAAAATTTTAAAAATAACGAATCAGCTACGGTCTCAAAAGAAGCTTTGAAGTCAACTACTTCTAGCTGTCACAGTCGAGCACTAGCAGCCCACCAATAAAATTGGAACGGAAATTCGGGGTTACTATATTCGAAGCTTCTTCTTCTATTTTTTGGTCAAACGATGAAAAATGTTTTTTTTTAGGTTACCTTAAATAAAATAATTGAAATGATTTAAAAAGTTAATTAGGCAACAAAAGATTTTACTTACATAAGTTATGAAAAAATGACAGTAATAATTAAAAAGGTATTATTTTAACTTGAAAGTAAGAAAAAAATTTTGACAAGTAAATTTTCTAATATTTTTTTGCTGAAAAATTCTAAATTAATACAATAAAATAGAAATACTTTTTTTACATTTTCTCCAAACGTTGACAAAAATGAAGTATATTGATGGGATTCGTCACTTTAAAGATTCAGTTTATTGCTGAACTTTTGCTGCCAGAGATCAACGTTAAAATACTATCTTTTAAAAGCAAGTCAAGCATACAAATACAGAAAGATCTGAGAATTATTCCGAATGGTAAGGCTATAGCTGCGTCAGAACATATTCATATAAGAACACTTTTCCTTCTAATAAACCAATAAATCATTTTTCATTTTTTTCCTAAGAATTAACTAAAAAATTGTTCGCAGCTAACTTCAAACAATAAATATATAAATCCGTTTAAATGATCCTTATCAATGTATGATCAATTAATTAAATATTTTTGAGCAACGCATCATAAATTTTTTTACGTGATCGAGTTAATGGACGTTTATGAATAAATTTTCTCTTGGTTAAATTAATAAATAAATAAAAGCGGTGAAGGCTAATCGTACTTTGGACATGGAATGTTTCGGACTAACTATAACGTATCGAAACGAAATATTTTTAAGACTCTTTAAAAATAATATAAATAATATTTACATATATTAAAAAATAATTATTCCTTGATTCCGTAAACAAATTTTTATAAGGTCTAGTTACTGACTCAAAATCGAGGACAAAAATCAATACCGATTGTTACCTTTTCCATTGTGTTCCAGACTGAAATTACAGCCATCCAGCACTGTTTAGGGAAAATAAAAAAAAGTAGAATTAGTTACAAGAAAATCGTAATCTGCTCTGCTGGTAGCCTAAGCACTCAGTTTCCATAATATAATTTATAAGTTAGTATGGGATTGTGACGGAGTGCTAAATGACCAAGAAATTAAAGTTACATTAGTTTTAGCGGGATAAGAGGGTCAACAAATTTCAGTATTTGATCAAAAAAGAAAATCTGGATCCCCAAAAATAACGATAAGATGCGGTGTATCCACGAATGGGGTACGGCACTATTCAATATTTTTGATTTTTCCAGAAAAAGTTATTTTTGATAAAAAGTTTGACTTGTCTTTGGATTTCAAAAACAGTGATTAAAGTCATGATAAAGTATACATAGTGTTCAAGATATTTAAAAATATAGAATTAATTTTAAATAAATTACTGTTATTTGTTGTTCCGAACTAGAAACGTGTTTTAATAAAAAAAAAACATATAAAAATGAATTTTATCTTTAAGCAATGCTGTGAAATCTTACCAAAAGATAATTATTCCACATTGCACCTCTTATTAATACACATTTTTCTAATATGTTTCTAAATTCTTCGTACACAGTTGCAACAATGCCTTACCTCAAATATTTTTTTTTGAAAATTATTTTTTTTTAATAAACTACGTATTTAGGCTTTGGTTTCTATTTCGAAACAAATAAGTTCAAATTTGTAAAAAAAATATAAATAGGAGTATTTTATGTAATTCTACATATCTGAATATTTTGAATACCCTGTATACGTTATCATGACTCTGATCACTGTTTTCGAAATCCGAATGCAAGCAAAACTTTTTATCTAGAATGACTTGTCCCGAAAAATCAAAAATATTGGACACAGTGTATATGGTTATAGATTATTATTATTAAAATAATTATTTCGAGCATTTTATAGGTTAGCATTTTAAAAGCAATACAGACTTAAATCAAATTTAAAAATTGACCAATTATATTAACACACTATACTAACATAAAAGTTGTGGAGAATGTTACTGAATATCTATAAAATGTAAAAATAAAGGATATTCCATATAAAATATCAAAGTGGATGTTCTTTCTGGCGAAACTAGAAGTGACTAACTAACCACTGTTTGTCAATTGAATAACCAACCCGCCTGATACCCCAAATTTCGCTTTTCGATCTAAAACTATTGAGGTGATGAGAACAGAAATTTCATTGTCACCAAGTATAAAACGAGGAAGTACATTTTAAAACTTAAATTGAACAAATTTTCATTTATATGAGTATATTAGTTACATGAAAGTATATGTTCATTCTGTAGCGTAATTAATCTTAAATAATATGTATGATTTTTTAAAAAGTCTCTAATTTTGTATAATTTCTGTACGGACAGCAATATTATTTGATAAAAAAAGGAAAGCATTGACGTCAAGTATAACGTGAAACCCAAGGCAATGAATTAACAATTTTGCAGGTAGATAATGAACATGTCTAAATGATCACTATTGTGATGTATCATCTGTAATTAACATAAAGATATTTTTGCAACTCGCATCATGAATTATTTTAATCCTGATCGAGTTAATTGATAGTTCAGAGTCAATATTGCTTAAATAAATAAATAAATAAATAAAATCGATGGAGCATAAATACCCTTCATGCATCGAGTAACTAACTAGAAGCTACTTATTCTAAACAAAGTACAGATATAAATAAATTTCAATAAAAACGTTTTTCTTGGGGTAAATAATGCCCTCGCATATGCACGCATATACAGTTTATGTTGGATTGACCTACCCTATTAGCTTAATTTACAGAGGTATAAAAATGATCAAAGATAAAGTTTATGAAATTGAAATGGATTAGCAATAGATAACAGGTAAATATCGGAAAATCAAAGATTTTTAAATAGTTTGTTTTTTTAAAACATTGGATTTTATTTCGGTGAACCCAATATTTTACTATGAATTAAGTATTATTCTTCAGTTTGTAAAAATCCATGTTATCTTTAAATTTTTTCTCATATAGAAACAAGAAAATTAATTTCTATTATTAAATATATTATTCCTTAATTTTCTCATTCAGGGCAGTACGTATGTTTTTTTACGCAAAGTAATATAACAAGAGATACCATAAAAATTAGAAATTGTACTAGATAAATCTCTTAAATATAGTAATATAAAAAAAATTCGTCGTTAAGCTCTGCAAAAAAAAAATCATCTTTAAAGAATAACATATCTGGAAACTTCAAATCTCATTTAATAAGAGTAAATACAATTTATTAGAAAAGCAAATGCTTCATATGTGAAAATTTTTTCTATCATGGAAAATTAGTCACTGACTGGAACAACACAGTATCTGATCATGAAGAGAACTATATCTGTAAAATTTTGGAGAAAAAGGGACAGAAAATAAGACAGTAAACATAAAGAACTATAATCTAAAAAAGGGTCGGTTTATAAGCTGGAGAAAAGGAACCATTTTTCTTTTAATAAGGAAATTACTAACGAAATCAAATATTAAACCATCAGAACCAAATTAATTGAGAAGGTTTAAGACTTAGACTCGATCTAGTTGCCATTGAAGTTGGATCTTCTAGTCGACCAGTTTTGTTTTACTTATGATATTGTTTTAATTTATATTACATAGGTCAACAAATAAATAAATACTTCTACAGGAATATTAAAGATATAAACCTAGAGATCATGCCTTGAAATCGGTAATAGGAATAAAATAAACAAAATTTTCCTTTTTGCCGGTTTAATAATACCAGAAATTTATTTTTGATACTTATATTTTAAAAGTTCAAAACTTGTTTGACTTATTATTGCAATTACCAACTTAAACTCTCTACTGTCAACTTAGACCGTATTTGGGGATAGTATAAATTTTCAGTAAAAAGCTCTATCCATTAAAAATAAAAAGACATATATAAGTTGTTTCATTTAACACACATCAATATGAGAAAAAAGTTTAGGTTTTTAGAATTTTTAAAATTTTTACTTCTTGTTTTTTTATTTACAGGACTTGCACTATCTTCATTTGTTTGGTTATACCACGTTTCGATTAGAATATTCTCAAATCGTTATCAAGTATAAACAGAGTTTGCTACTGGGATTTAAATTAAAGGATATACAAAATGCAAAAGCTAGTAGAAATGTTCGAAAATTGTTATAATTTTGTAGGAAGTCGCCTACAATAGATTATAGGTAAAAAACTATATTTATGTAAATAAATTGTAATTTACCATCATTTCCTAAAAAAAATAAACTTGTTATTGAAAAACCTGCACGCATGTTATCGTGAACAGTTATTAATATAACTAAAAAGTAAGAATAGAAATGCATACCCTATGTGATTATCTACGTGTACATTAACTATAATTACTTGGTGCACTTGTAACCTTGACTTTCAGCAGTAGTATAGAAAATAACTGTGACGAAGCTTGAGATTATTATATACATAAACAGATATGTTTAAGTAGATTAAATTCAGAAGATACTGGGGGAGTATTTTCAAATAGAATAGTTTTTTTACAGAAAATAATCTCATTTTATATAACATTTTACTTAAGTTTATCGGAAAAAAGTTTAATATAGTATATTCATAATATATTAACCTTTTAATGCACTAATACGAAAGAACTTTAAAACTGGTCTAATTTGACAATAAACCCCTAAAATATGTTGAAACTATAAAACTAGTCCGAATGGATAATAGAGGCCTTAAATTGGTGAGTAAATCAAGTTTTGAACCTTCCAAATGCGAATACAGGAATAATAAAAACGATTCGTATTACTAAACTGGTAAAAATGGAGAATCTCGTTTATTTTTGGGAGACAATAAAGGTTTTATCTACAATATCTGCATCTTTAGTTTTCCTATATGTTGACCAATATAATTAATTTCAATACTATTACAAACAAAAAAAAATTGGCAGACTAAATATGAAATATAACATGTTAATTCTTACGTTTCCTTTTTAAAATTTAAACAATGTAGCTGAAATGAGTGAAACACTATACGAATTCAATCTTTTTTAAACTAGTATCATAAAGTGAAATTTTCCAAGCTCAAATGAGTGTAAAAAATAACACGTCATATCATTCTTTCCAGTAGGGTGAAAAACTCAAGTTTTCGATACAACTTCCTATTAAGCAATTTGCAATAACTAAACTGAAATCATATGCATATATAACAGTATTATTTTTTGAAAACTATGCACTTTTCAAAAGATATTTTAATCGTAGCTTAGTTAGCGCCTTGTCCTGAACTGATATATTGTGAGATTATATTTGTTATTGGAGAGATTTATTTTGGTGCCTTTGGTATACTGTTCTAGCGAATTTCAATAAAAATAATTCATCTTTACATTCCTTCAATACGACATCAAATTTTGTTTTGATAAATTAAATATTTCATATACTTTTTTTTCAAACTTTGATACATTTACATTAAGTAATTAATTAATGAAATATTTCACAAATATAAGGAGTTTTTCATTTAACAGAGAACGTATTTATATCGTATTAAAGAGACATACTTTCTGCGTCATAAATGAGACAAGTGAGTGTGTAAAACCGAAATTTAGTGAAGAATTAGTTGTTACGTATTTATTACTTACTGATTTGTTGTTGTGTCTTTCATAGTAGTGTTTGTTTATCGTTAGGAAACTCACCTGAAACAAAATTAATATTTTATTTGTCTCTGTTTATGCCTTTAAATAACAAATTTGCAGAATTTAGTACAAATTTCACACTTGTCGGATAATTAACTATATCTTTTCAAGTCTTGATATCCTTTCATAAATTACACAGGCTACAAGGTTCTGTTGTTGAGCAGCTCGAGGTCATGTCCGAAGTAATTTGGTGCGTAGAATCTGAATCCGAGGTCAGAATTCGGTCATCACGTCAGGATTTGAGATATTTGAGGTTACATACTCGAAAAATAGGTTTTTTCCTACTTTTGAAGTTATGTACAGGATGCAAAAAATTTTTTAGGTCATTTAATACTACTATTACCCTACAAAATAAGCTATTGAGCGATAACCTAAGATTTTTTCTTGAAAAGTTATGGCCATTTTAAGTTACGAAATATATTTCAACAACATCCACATAAACCTTTTGGGGCATACATTTCTTCACTGTATACATTTCTCTCGAAAATTTGTACTTCAAGATTTTTGGGATTGGTGAGTATGAATATGAAATCAAAGGATTGAAATTTTCAAAGTGGCCGATGCAGGCGAATCAAAACAAAAAATGATACTGATATCTAAAAAATTTTACTTAGGGCTTTTCGGAGTCGCTAATTACAAATATTTTGTCAGATTTGTTTTTAAGATGTTGGATTCAAAATGGCGGATTGAAATTTGCAAAAAACTATATTGGTTTCTAAAATCCACTAACCTGTACTGAAAATGGCTATAAATTTGCCTGAAAAAATCGTAGGTGACCCTTCAATGACATATTTTGAAGGGTAAAAATAGTATTAAATGATGCAACTAAAAAAAAGACCTAAAAATTTTTGTATATCCTGCACATAACCTCAAAAGTAGCGAAAAAAACATTTTTCGAGTACAGAACCCCATATCTAAAAATCTTGATGTGACGGGTCGGATTCTCAGATGCTCAACAACAATCATGACCCATTTTTTTGTAGACCTGTGTTATCAAATCAAATTATTTTATTCAAATTGCTTCAACACATTTTTTCGATACTGCTACGCAAAATGATATAACATATAGTTTACTATGAACGATATATAGATTATGTAGCTTCAAAATTAAGTGAGTAATACAGTGTTCTGTGTACCACTTTGTCGTTATAGTATTCTATCCCTCTAGGATAATCCGGTCAATATTAATCCACGCGAGATATTTTTACACTATTTGGAATTTCTTAGATTTTAATGAAACAACGTAACGATACACTCAATGTCCGTGATAATACAATTTTTGTGAACATCTCCCAATTAAAACGTTTTTAACATTTTGCAGCATTATTTTATAATTCACGGTTTTTGCTCTTTCGTAAATCGATGCGATAATAAAAGCATACAAATTTTATGAATGGCTAGTGCATCAAACTTTGATATCGACTACCTTTATAGGTAACTCGTCAACTTTTTTTAATAGTTATTCAACAGTAGTTATGTTTTCCGAAGATGTGGTTTATTGTTTTATATCAACATCCAAAAAAACAATAGATTTTTTGCACACCATATTCTGAAGTCAATGAAGTTTAAAATTAAACATGATAATAACGAGGTAATCATAACGTATTAATATTGCAATCTTATCCCTTTCTCACTGCCAGCATTCGAATACTGCTGCACTGATAAGATTTCAATTCTACGTACAAGATTTATTTACAATACTTTTTTAATCAACATTATTGTCGAACTTATGATGTGTTGCCTTTCGAAGTGACCTATGTATAAAACAATTACAAGCGACAAGTCATAACTTAATAATGAACCTATTATAAGATGAAGTATAAACGAATTAATATATTGCTTTTATTCTTATACTGAACCATCAACTAAACAATTCAAGTGTATTCGTGTAAGAAAATCTTTACTAAAAAATAAAATAACCAAAATTTATGTTTTTATTCTACTACCTCTATGTCCGACAATAGTACCTACGAGTATAGATATTTATTATTCTATTTTGTATATTGAAGATATATATAAGTAAATATAATACTTTTATGCACTGAAGCCTTCCAGAATTGTTATTTTTAAAAAAATATTCTGATAATTAACTCTGGAATATCGACTTACTTGTCCGTTTTTTTAAATTTCGATCGCTTCAGTAAAGACAAAATCTGTTCAAGACTCTAATGAAATGATTAACCGACATACACGTAGATTTTGTATCATTCTTTTTTCAATTTTAGCTAAAATTATCATCCGCTGTCTAGTTTAACTATTAATAGCTAGAAAATCGTTCTCAGGGCATCCTTGTAGTCTTTGATGTTCTTTGTCTTTTAATTTGGTTACTACTGCTAATTAAAGCACGTTTAATTAGCTATTTAATCATGTTTGGAAGAACTGATAAAATAGTATCATATGGTGAGTTAATTCCCTTCTTACATTTTGAATCATAACGATATTGCTCAGGGTGGCATCATAAAAGTGTTTTAAAATTTATTAAGTTGCAGAGTTTTGATGTTATACCATCTCCGCTATGGGATTTTCAATCTGAGTTTTAAGAATAATTGTAAGTAGTGTATGACAGTAAAGCATTAAAAACATTTTTGTTACCATATCAATCTACTGCGACTGATTTCATTCACGTGACCCTCAGTTAGTTGAAACATTTTGAAGTTAACGTAAAAAAAATAGAGCTCATGAATATCTAAAGAAAATGAACTTTTCAATTATAAATAAAATTATCAAATTTGCGCTCTTAGTATCAGTAGATACAGACAAAATAATTTTTCACGGAATTTTGTACAGGAATAGTTCCGAGTATGGGTAAGGTTAGTACTGAAGTTAACCTTACCTGACCGGTTTTCATTTTTTCGTAATAATTTGTTACCTCAAATTTCACCCACTACATACACAAGTAAAAAAAAGGCAAACAAATTTTAAGTCTTAAAAATACAAGAATAAAAATCGTTTGCATTTTTATTATTAAGTTTTTTATATCAAAAGAAAAACAACTAGAAGATCTAACGTCCATGCAACTCGATCAGGTGTAAATCTTAAACCTTCTTAATGAAGCAGAGTGTAAAATTCGGCTCCTCAAAAAATTATTATTATTTCTGTTTGAATATAAACAAGGTAATAAGCTAAACAAATTGATGAATACCGAATTCTAAATTTGAATAGCTAAATAAGAAAGTTTGAATTAATCATCCACCACAAACTATAAGTTGCCACAGTAAAATTCATTTTCAGATAATTTCAAATTCCTTCTATAACAGTTATTAATAATTATGAACTAGCAAATAACTAAACTGATCTTCTCAATCTTCCGCTCTTAATAATCACTGCCTAAGGGTATCTAGCGAAAAAATTAGAAAATTTGGCTTAATATGAATAAAAGTAGGTATGTTTAAAAGTTTCCTTATTTTTATTTTCCACAGTTTTCCTTAACGCATTCGTGTTTATTCACTTTTTCAGTTATCACCACCATTAAACTAATGCTTATTAAGATATTCTTGACAAATTTGTGAGTAGAGAAAGTTAGATTCCGCAAAAAAATAGATTTATCGACATTATTTTTAATAATCTCTTTTAATATCAAGGTTAAGAAATTCTCGTTAGATTTGATCAAATTATAGGAAGGTAAAAATCCAGTGATAAGATTTATTATACAAAAAAAAACAATGAAAAAATGATTGGGATGCGGTAATTAGACTAAGACGTATTCTTATATCTTAAACTGCGATACATCTACCTAGTATATGAGAACTTCATAGCTTATCTCTGTGAGAATAGAAAGCGTATGTAATGTTGATAATACAACGAAAAAATATTATTCATTTTAATTGTATTCTTAGATACATTGTTGTGATCATTTATAATACATTTTTCTTGAAGGACGTCGAATCCATTTCTCTAGAATTTATTTATGTGAATTTAGACTATAGCAGGAAGTCCGGTCCATAAAGAAGTAACATCTGCATGGAATATACTGATCTTTGATTGCTTGGTAAATGATCGGGTACTAGGGAAGATGAAAGATATCTTTATGGTTTGTTGATCGAAACTTAATTTTTCAATGCGACTACAGAAGTAGTTTGCAAATAGTTTAAAGTCCCTCGACATACTTTACTCAATGAAAGCAATTGCCAGCCAATCCCAAAAGACTACGACTTTACAATTTGTCATGGTTTTCTCTATTCAGCGTCGCATCCCTTGCTTCTCTTCATTTTCGTATGTTATTATATAACAGGTTCAATTTGTTTATGAAACTTTTGCCTGCGTCGTTAAAATTTATCTTTATTTTTCTTCTTTCATTAATTGATATTTGTAGTAGAGTTTACGTTAGGGTTTGAATGGTATTCGATTTTATTTAAGATCGGATGTCTGTACTCTTCTAACGCCCATTGTATCATCTAACTGATATTTATGATAGAAATTATAAATTGTACTTTTCATTAGAACAAATTAGTTATATTTATTTATATAATTAAAAAATTTAAATGAATGGTTTAAAAAATATAAAAGAACGAATTTAAATAAAATTTGAAAAATAAATAGGAAAAAATTGCAATTGTTTGATCTACGAAAAAACGTATTACCATTTGTTTCTAGGTAGATGTTTTTCGCATCGCAGCTTTCTTCGTCTAAGAATAAAGAAAAACCATATTCAACCGATGTTTAATAGGTTTCCTTATAGGTGACGTCAATTAAATTAGTATTAACGTATTCACATTACCAAACATCATCCCAAACAAGGGCAAACTGATTAATTTTATGACCATTTTGCGAGAATAAGTCAAATGTTATCTTTGCAATAAAACTTGCGAATGATAAATACAACAAATTAAAGTCAATCAAATGATTGCCCCTGATTAGAATATAAAATCAACTGTAATATTGCATGGCCGGAGAGGAACCGTAATTTAAAATAACAGAGACATTAGTTTAACAATTTAAAAATAAACAGGACCGGCCTAAATAGTAGGTCCAAAAACATTACAGATCAACATACAAATTTTATCGGATCTTTTAGTGTCATTCATAACTGAAGACGCCATCTAAAGAAAGATTAACGTACTAGTTTCATGCCGTTAGATGCATTAAATGCACTTTGCCTAGTCAATATATAAGTGCTGAGTTGCAAAACTTAAATACTGAGTCACGATAAAAATTATCTTATTTAACTCAAAACAAAGCAGTGGATAATTAGCAACTGGCCAACCATCTTATGTTTTAGTTTATTCAAAAAGTTAAATGTACCCTAAAAATCAACTCAGTCTGATTTTTGTTTGCTCTTTTTTTTAGATAAAAAATGTTTTTGTTTGTAACTACTAATAGTGTCTTTAATAAGGCAACTCGCGTTTTACGTGCGCCTATGAGGGGTGTACAGGAATAAAATTCTGAGAATTGTCGTCTTGCCTTATTTCTTTATTCAATTAAAGGATTGTTATGACCATAATTGTTGCCAATTTCCAAACAGAAGAAATATAAATAACACATGCATTTAAAAACGTACAACTGTGATATCATCAGCAAGAATATCTACGTATATACATATATTTACTAAGAAATTTTAATCTCCATATTCTACGTTCGATTATTTAAAAAGCAAATTTGACATTTTTCAAGATTTATTCATTCATATCATAACGGATTATTTGTGCGTAATTCCATATTCATTTACTTTTTTTGATATTCAGTGAAACATGCTAAACGGGGTCCATGAAATTTTTCTGGAAGTCCTAAAGATCTCGTCACAAATATACAACATGAGGTTAATTATTATGTGATTAATGATAATTCATCGTAATGCGTATATTTGATAAGTAAATTAATTGACAAAAATAATCGTAACAATCGGACTATATTAGCATGTTTTTAATCTATTCGCAATCGCACTAGAATGATCTGATGTTCATGATTTAAGATTCGTCACCTTTGTAAATAATATATAAATATTCATGGTGTAATGGATTACTTCGATTTTATTGTATTATTGATAAATTACATGAGGATTTTTACTATCCTACATCTGATCTGTTTGCGTTCATGCTATTAAAGTAAAGGTATTTCAATGGAACGCATGCACCAAAGGCACGTAAAAATGGGGTTCAATAAAATTTCATTGTCCTTCTTTCTTAAAATCCCAAGGTCTTAAGTGCGAGCGAAGCCGCAACGGGTAACTGCTAGTTACATTATATTTTATGATTATCAATGAATTTGATAATCTACTTTAAAATTTATTTACAGTAAAATAAAATTTGCTATAAAAACTAATTCTATCAAAATATATGTGTTATTTTATGTAAAATAAAGCCTAGGAATGTAATTTTTATTTAGCCGTTTTTTTTGGACTAGTTAATTCTTCACAAAACTCGTATTTTTATTTCTCTTGACGAGGAAGCATCACTTTCTTTGGCGCGTATGGTGTGGAAAAGTCTTGGGTATAAGTCTCAGAGCACGAACTTATAAAAACCGGGTTCATAAAACGACTGAATTGTAAAAGTCTAATAATTATATTACAAATTATCTGTGAAAATATCCAAATCCAGAAAAATGTATTAACTTAGGAGAGAGGAATTATAACTATTAAATTGACTTTACTTTTGGATAAGCCACCAATTTTCGAAATGCCTAATTAATAGAATTATTCGTAAATCCTATTAAAACATAAAACAAAGGTTGTTCGGTGCAAAATACTTTCAGGAGCCAAATAGCTAGTTAGCGAATAATTAATAAACGAAAAAATCAATAATAATCGTTAAAAAATTATATATTTTTTCCATGACTTTTTGAACATCGGCTGTAGTTTTTTTGATGTCATACCATATAATAAGTTATAAGTTTATATGTCGGCAGATAGTTACAAAGTTACATTTTAATGATTGATATATCCAAATTTTATCGAGAAAAGTCGGCGTACTGTATAAAAGTCATGTCGCACACAGCCCCGCCATTCAGCAATTATTGTATGTCCTTACTAACATTGATTTTTAAAACATTCTAGCTCAAGCAATAAACTCAGTCATAAAAACATGCATGGAAATAAAAGAGTTGGTTTTACGATGACTTTGACAATAAAAATATACATAAACTTATACTTCACGCTAATATAAGTTATTAATAATAAACTTTTCAAATTTGGTGCAATTTATGCGATTTAAAACTAACCAGAAGATTAATGGAAATAAATCTTATTTCAATATAGAGCATATCTTAAACCTTTTATTTTTTAAGTCCGTTCTTTGGTACAATTAAATATACACGATTTTTTTGTGTGTTCACTTTAAGCACAAACAATTTTATATGAGGACATGACATTTCATAGATAGTTTTCATAACACAGCTTTAATTGTTAGTTACGTGTCGAGCAGTGCTGAAGATTTAGATAACATTTTGTGAAATATATGAAAATAACATCAATACTCTTGAAAAATTGCTCAGTTCCTGTAATATTGAATAAGAATTTTTGGTTCGTATTGAAAATTATTATGGCTATTATTAAAGTTAGTAGACGCATTTACCAGTGAATAAACTCTTGTTAGGATCACTATATTTATATATGAAGGTAATGGTCTGCTACTCTGTATGATTCCCTGAATCTGAACTAAAAATTTAATTTTAGAGTTTAAACTTTATTTAGGAGCGACTTATATTGGATGATTCTTTATAACAGATATCAGACCTTTTATGTAACAGTTAGGAGTATGATTATTTAAGTTATATTACGCTTTATTTTTATTGTATTAAGTATTTTGTATTTGGTGTGCGGAGTTGTTTTTGTCTATGATTTGATAGGACCATAATGACTGATTTTTGCACATATCAATGTTAGATCAATTTGTTCACGCTTTACTGAGTTCTCAGAGTTTGTCGTTTAGCTACTCTAGGCTATGTTTTGGTTAGAGATGGTAAGTAAGCCTTTTATAAAAAAAATCATTAAAGTTCAAAATTTTACCTGCACCGCCAATGGTAAGTTTACTTTAACAAATTTAGATTGATGTTAAAATTAGTGAGACTAGATTGTGTTTCGGGTCATCGCACAGAAAATTTCTTGATATCATTTTTACCTTAATGTGATTTTATACTGTTTTGGTGAGGATTTAAATCTAGATTTACTTAACTTAAATTAGGATGGATATAAGGCATTCAACAGGTTGTTTCATAGATATTCTCTTAATCAATTAGCCTTTCTCCCACACGGAGGTTACAAAATACACAAAATCACAAATTTGTCTCTGAACACTCATGTCATTGAAATTGGCAATATTTCAGATCATAGCTTGGTATATACCGAATTAAAAATTAACGAGCCTTGTCCTCTAATAACTTTTCGAATATATCGCGACTATAAGCACTTTAATTATAATGATTTTCTGAGTGATTTGCATGCCATTAACTGAAATATGATATATGATATGCAGGGTGTATGACATAATAGCGTTCTTATGAGAGTGTAAAATATGTGTTTGACATATACCGGGCGCCAACGAATCTATTAGACAAGTCATAATTTCTAGAGTATTATGTGTATCAAAATGAGAATTGGTACAGGTAAATGGTATGTGAAGGGGAGAGTTTTTGCATATTTTCCACTTTCCGGCCACTTCCGGTTTCACCGGAAATGGCCCCGGTTTTGAATTTTTAAATGGAACACCCTGTATATTTTAACATTTTTGGATTTCTGAGACAATTCTAGATCAGAATATGACATTTTAAAAACTTTTTACGTCTACTTCATTTTTTTAGAGTCACTTTTAAAATTGCATCTAGGTGGCCATGATCGGACGCAAACTAATCTAAGGGCCTTAGGTGACGTCAAAAAAATACAATCGCAAAGTTTTAGTTACTAGTACGAAAGACAGGAATAAGACAAGTTGACAAAATTACGTTTTCATTTCTAACTATTAATTTTCAAATGGCGACCCCTTTTTGACAACTACTTTTCGAAAAAAGCATTCTTTGACGAATCTAAGGGTACTAATTTATTTGCGATTGGATTAGACATAAGAACAGAAATTAAATATAATTAAGCAAAATAATGGATAATTTATTTACTTATGACAAGTGCGCCATGGACAGCCATGATGCGTAATAATTTGCAACTGTTTTTATCAAGTCTTCTTTGGAAAACAAAGCACTCACTTAAGTAGATAATGACAGTGACATACGCTCTAAGAACAGACGTAAAAGTTTCTTAATTTTCGTTAAGTTTAGTTTAAATTTTCGTTAAAATAATGTATACTCAAAGTGAAAAAGTGGATATGTTATTAATATTTGATTTGTCTGTTTTTAGAGCGTATGTCACTGTCATTATCTACTTAAGTGAGTGCTTTGTTTTCCAAAGAAGACTTGATAAAAACAGTTGCAAATTATTATGCATCATGGCTGTCCATGGCGCACTTGTCATAAGTAAATAAATTATCCAGTATTTTGCTTAATAATATTTAATTTCTGTTCTTATGTCTAATCCAATCGCAAATAAATTAGTACCGTTAGATTTCGAAAAGTAGTTGTCAAAAAGGGGTCGCCATTTGAAAATTAATAGTTAGAAATGAAAACGTAATTTTGTCAAATTGTCTTATTCCTGCCTTTCATACTAGTAACTTAAACTTTGCGATTGTATTTTTTTGACATCACCTAAGGCCCTTAGATTAGTTTGCGTCCGATCATGGCCACCTAGATGCAATTTTAAAAGTGGCTCTAAAAAAATGAAGTAGACGCAAAAACTTTTTAAAATATCACATTCTGATCTAGAATTGTCTCAGAAATTCAAAAATGGTAAAATATACAGGGTGTTCCATTTAAAAATTCAAAATCGGGGCCATTTCCAGTGAAACCGGAAGTGGCCGGAAAGTGGAAAATATGCGAAAACTCTCCCCTTCACATACCATTTACCTGTACCAATTCTCATTTTGATACACATAATACTCTAGAAATTATGACTTGTCTAATAGATTCGTTGACACCCGGTATACCCCAATCAAAAAAGTGCGCTTTAGTAAAGGCCAGTTCCTTGGTTGACGTAACGCCTTAAATATATGATCAAATTGCGTAAAAAAGCTCTGTCAAAAAAAAAACAAAAACAGAGGCTGCGTGGAATGAGTTTAAAGATCTTCGCAATTATATTACAATAGCTGTCCGAAATGAGAAAAAAGGCGTACCTTCAACATAAGCTTCGCTTAGATCCAGGAACTTTTTGACGTACACTGAAAGTGCTTAATGTTGGCATTTCACCTTAATCTTCGACCTTAAATATGGGTGCTCCTTCGGACTATAATAGTCATTTTCTCAACAGAATTCTTATACCAGAAATCACAGTTAACAATATGTTTTTAGAAAGATACAGACATTCGCAATTCGGAGATATAACCGAGCTTTCGTTTGTACTAAAATTAAAGATAACTTTGTTAGTGAAATTATTTCTAAAATAAAGTCAAATGCCTTGGAAGCTGAAAAAGTTGACTAAAATATGCTTTCGTTGAATACCCTTTATCTTACCTCTTATTTAACTTTCATAATTAATAAGCGCCTTTCGACCTCCCCTTTCCATTATAATGGAAATGTGCTAACATATTCCCAAGGTTTCTAATCCCAGTACCGGGTCTGAGTATTGGATTATAGGGATTTCGCTACCACTACGTTTTATGCAAAACTAGGATGTTTTGGCTTGGGGGGGGGGGGGGGGGGTGGAATAGAGTTGTTTACGAGTTATCTCGGATGGCAATGTCAGTGAGAAGTTTAAATTTGTAATTTTCAATAGGGATGGGCCACAAGGCAGCATTCTGAGGCCTCTGTTATTTTCGCTGTAAACAGCCGATTTCTGTAAATAAGAAGTTGTCGATCGTACCTATATCCTGATGACCTGCAAGTCTACTATTCGTTTAATTTAGTGGTTATAGTAGAGTCTGTAAGGTAGATTAATGATGATTTACAGATTATTTGGGACATATCCCAGAGTCATGGAGTGTATGTCTAAATGGTAATAAATCAAAATTTCTTATTTGGTGCAAACAGTCAGGCATACCCGGGAATGAGGAAGCAGACCGTCTGGAAAAGTTGGGTTCAGCAACTGAACCATATGAATCCCAACCAATTCTACCGGTCCCAATTGCCGTTGGCAAAAGGGAATTAAAATCGTTGCTGCAAAGCAAATTTATTAAATTGTGGAGGGGAGCTTCTGGAATAAGGTGTACTAAGGAACATGTGATTGGACCTTGTGCACAGCGCACTAAGGAGCTTCTCTCCTTAGGAAGGAAAGAGCTGCAAATTGTGGTGGGATTATTGACAGGACATTGTTACCTGAGGGGTAATCTTCATAAGATCGGTGTCGAAGACGACCCGACGTGCAGATGGTGTTTGGAGGAGAATGAAACTGTTGACCATGTCCTCAGCACTCAACGGACTGAGACAGAGATATTTCGGAAATACACTTTTGTTACCGGAAGCAACTAGGCAAGTTCAACTAACGAGACTGCTTGGATTCGCAAATGCGATCGGCCTCCACCTGCAGCTATGGTGGGATGTAAAGGGTCCAATAGACGCCTAGGCATCGACGATCTAGTATCACCACCCTCTTCATTCATTCATCCACGCTCCCGGTGGTATATTTCCTCTAGTTGTGTTTAAAATACGGAATTTATCAAGACCGAACAGAATTCCTATATCCTCAGAGAAGTCCTTCACAATTTCGAGTATTTGCTCCAGCTAATTTCTGGGAGCAGTCAGCAATTTATGATCATCTATATACAAAAGATGATTTAGTTTTGCCAATTTTTTATGAATGTTCTTAATACCGAAGCCGCATCTGGATGATTCTCCCTGAAATATTGTATTGAGATTATGTCAGTCTCGATGTTGTTGCTGGACGGTATTTGCATTTGGATCCTAGTTCTCCAAGTTGACATGAGGTGTTCTGTAGCCAAATGTTCTTTCCGATCGCTCAAAAAGGGCATTATTTCGTTTTCGGTCGTTGGTGGCTTTACCCTTCTGCAGTGACTGAAAGTTTCTGCTTTAGTGTGTCGAGGTATTGTTGGGCAGTGCTGTTTAGTGAGTCATGTTGCGAGTGGTATTGGACCCATTTCAATATTTTGGAAACTTTTTCTGTAATTTCTTTTATTCTAACAGCTCTAATATATAAGTTATTAACAGGTTGTACACTGAAGAAAACGTTGACATGATTAAAACAATTTAATCATGTCAACGTGTACTGTGTATTGAATGTTCTGGTTTTAATTTTAATTTTAAATGTTTCTGAAAATTTTTTAAATTGTATACATCTTGTCCTGTGTGGAGGCTAAGCTCGAGACTTTTCTCAAACTGGCAGGGTTGAGGTGTGCCCTTTGACGAGGTCTGAGCCCTGAGGATGGTCCGATAGAGACCGAAAGCGCTTGGCCGATTGTAATAATTCAAATATACACTGAAATACAAAGTCTGTCAATTTCTTGAGCTCTAATATACTCTGTCAGCTGTCCTACGTGTTTCCGAAGGTTTTCGATCTTTTTATCAAGTATTTTCTCAAAATGTGGGATCCTAGGTTGTGGAGTTGAGTAGGCTCTTCGCTGCCTCGTGGTGACCTTAACCTCCATAGTTCTAGCTGCTGCAGTTGCGGCGCACTAGATTAGCATATGTATATGTTTTACAGTGTGAGCCTTTGAAACATAAACGGAAAAAATTCTGTTGTTTATGATATCTAATGCAATACCAAGCTTTTCAGATGAGTTTACTTTTGGCAGTGCTGGTCTGCCTAATGGGTTAGTACCATCAAACTCTAGCACCACCTTACTCATCTCAGTGTATAGTTCAGCGTTGTCCTCTCAAATGTCGTCGTTAGATTGTTCTTCAACCTCGGGTTCTGGCTGTGGCTCACGTTAAACGATTTATTCAATGTTATCGTCTGCACTTCTGATTTTTCGTTCGATTCCCATTTTTATGATGTCAAGTCGCGCTGTGGTTAGTTTATTTCGAAGAATAACTCTGTATTGGTTTGCTACTCTGATGCAACTTATATGTGTGGATACTACCTGCAGAATTCGGCATATAATTGTTGTATGTAGCCGATCATCTCTCATCCTAGATGAGTTACTTGGTAAAAAATAAAAATTGTTGATTCATTCATAGTCACAGTCCCTTTCATGCGCTGTCTTGGTCGTCCTGCTTGAGTGAGTGCTGGTTGAAGTTCTCGCACAGCATCTTCGACGGGTGGAGCTTTTGACGTTGTTTGGCTCTCATGCTAATGGTTGTTCTTTGATCTCAGATTTTGATTGTGGCTCACGATTAGCGATTTGTTCATTGTTATCGTCAGCGTCTCTGATCTCTCGCTCGATTTCCATTTTTATGATACATGATATTATTTCAAAAAACACTATATCTGGGTTACATAAAAAGTCTCTCGACGAAGGTTCGCGTATAAGAACTGTAGCGTATTTTTCATAAAATTTTCATATTTAAATGTAATCTATCAAATTATCATTACTTTAAAATTCAGCATATGAGTAAAATACATTAAATGTAATCTTTTTAATTATAGAATAAGAGTAGAATATAACTGTAGTAACACTATTTATGTATGTTGCTATCGGCATCTTTGATTAACAATGTCTTCCGTTCACAGTTACACAACAATCGCTCATTAGGTAATAATTGTATCCACTGTATCTTTCTTAAAATTATTTTTTTCGTAATGTCCACACCAATGATAAACTATATTATAGACCATGGTTCCAAAGTATCTTAATCCGGTCCTATAGAGATCATTTTGTCATTGGCCCTAACGCTTAGTTTAGTCCGTAATTTAAGTACTCTGTAATGAATTTTAAATTAGTCAGCCAGAAGTTCATTATGCTAGGATATTGTTAAATTAGTAGGCTAGAGTTTCTTTTAATGTTAATTTTATTGGACATTTCAATTACTATTGTGGATAGTTACTATAAGTCAACTGACGCCTACTATTTCGTTATACTGTTATGAAATAATTCAGCCGGATTACTTCAATCAGAGAAAACTACGTTGTGACCGTCAAAATAGCATTATTTTTATTAACGAGTGAAACGAAATTATTAGCTTGGGAAACGGCGGTAAACACAATAGCTAGAGAATTTACATACAGGTCAATTAGAATTTAATATCAATATTAAATTTATTCTCATCAAGCGACTACAGTAATAAAAGGAATATGTCTTAATAAGTTAACTTTCAATAAGATAATATTTCGAAAGGTGAAATTCAATTTCGAACCTCATCTTGTGGAGTGGCGCCAGGATGTTAATTAAATTTTTGAAAATATTTACATATTATTAGTCACTTTATTTAATTTATGCGTGTGAGGGGAGGTGCCTTTTTATCAAGAAAAACGAAACAAAATGTGTAAAACCCTTTTTATTTTTTGAAGTATTTACAGCTTTTCAAAAAAAAACTCTGGGAGTTGTTTTCTATGTTGTCAATTAGGTAGAGTTAAGTATTAAAATATGTAGTATATATAGTATAGAGACCGAGATGTATGCACTGCGACATGGAAGAGCTGTTATGCACGCCTCGCCGATTAAAGCAGGGCCGCCAATCCTATTTCTCTTAGGAAACAGAATGTGGGATGGCCTCAGATCTCCCTCTTCTATTCGATATGCTTCCAGATATCGCATTCTAGACCCTAAAATCCGCATTTTTTTCTCTATACTAGTTCAAGTTCCTTAAAGTGACAGTGTTTCTTGTACATTTGCCCACTAATTGGACCTTCTATTCTCTTCCTTTTTTTAAATTCTTCCATGACTCTTCTGTTGTTAATTCCGCAGAAAGGTTCAAGCGACAGAAATTATATTTCAGCCCCCTTTGCTTGCCAAATATTTCATTTCCATCTACCCCAGTGTATCACGGCATCCACAGGAGTGGTATCTTTGCATAGTTCGTTTAATTCATTTAAGCATTCCTAGACCTTCTTGGAGTTGATTACATAAGAACTCAGCTCATTGATGGCTGCTTGACTATCCGATATATGATGATGATCTCTTGTCTGCGACAGTTTTTTTCCTTACTCCTTTTACTAAGTTTTCTTCATTTTATCTTTGGACATTTCCCACCCAGGTTTGCTGGTATCTATATTACTCCATTCTTCATCATTCTATATGTTGTCTTCTTTGCTAGACTCTTCACTAATATATGTAGTGTGAGGTTTACAATTACTTCGTTAGCGGCCGTTGGGTACGATCTTATTGCTCCAGTTAGGCATGCACAGGCTGGTCTTTGAACTTTCGAAAGACAGGTTCTCGTGTTGGCCGTAAGGACATCCTTTGGTAGTACAGATGGCGATACTACCTTGCCCTATTTTGGATATTCTGGTGTAAAGGAATTGTGACATCCATTTGGAAGTCGTTCTATCAACCCCACTGTCAACTAGTGCTCCTTTGACACCTTCATGTGGAGACTTTCAAAAACCCTTTCTGTATCCAGAAAGACACCGACTACGGCTGTCTTTGTAAATATTCATTTGAGAAATTAGTCCTCTTCTATTTCTACTCCCAATGTACCTACTTCTAGTCATGGTTGCAATTCTTATCCTATATCATTAGCTAAATTAATTTCTAAGGACTCTGAGAAAGCCTATAAAAAGTTGATGGCCAAATTTACGGCGAATCCTGATTCGATTTTTTCGTTTGACGTGAGGGATTGTGTTTGGGGGTTTGCTGAATCTTTGTCTATAATTTTTAATTTATGCATTCAGAACTATATTTTTTCTGACCTATGGAAAGAAACAAAAATCTATCCAGTGTTTAAAAAGGATGATACAACTAGGGTCGAAAATTATAGCCCCATAGCGATAATGTGCAATTTTGCAAAGGTGTTTGAGCGGGTCCTTCAGGAACAAATATCCTTTTACATAATTCCTCTTCTGATAGACCAGCAGCACGGTTTTGCTTCTGGAAGATCAACCGTGGCCAATCTTTGTACAATTGCGCAGTTTGTCTCGGAGCATATTGATTCTGGCAGGTCGATATCGTTTACGCAGATTTTACAAAGCGTTTGATCGACTTGATCATGGTGTTTTACTTTCTAATTTGTCGGATTTTGGTTTTAATGACAATCTTATTAGTTATCTTGAAAGCTAACTAAGTAATACCGTGGTCATATACCTAGTAATTTTGTAGTAATGATGGGTACTCCTCAAAGGTCTGTTTTAGGTTCCTTACTTATTAACATTTCAATTAACGATATCACATATGGATTAAATAACAGCTGCCTACTGCTGCAGACAATTTAAAGATTTTCTGAGACATACGGAGCCCTAGCGATTGCTTGAGCCTTGAACTGCATCTCATGAAATTAAATGCTTGGTGTCTAAAAAACAAACTGCCTCTAAACATAGATAAGTGTAATGTTATGTCTTCTCAAGAAGTAGAACGCCTATGATGCATGATTGTGGGATCGATGGTGCTGTTCCAAGGCGGGTTAACTATATTAAAGGTCTAATGATATAGTATCGAGATCTTACTGACCGCTGGGCGTTCTAGTGAGATCTAGTCGAGAATTTGGGTCGCTCCAGATCATAAGTACATTATATTATTCTCTTGTACGAAGCAGATTGGAATATGCCTCAGTTATCTGACATCCGTATTATCATACACTCTGAAGAATTAGAGAAAATTCAATATCGTTTCTTAAGATTCTTAAGCTTTAAATCGGATCAGTTTTATCGGCAGGTTACTACACCTCGCGAGAGCCTATTGGCAATATTTAATTTCATCACTCTGGAGAAACTTAGTAACGGGGCTCGTGTACTCTTTTTATATAAACTGATTAATAACAAGATTTTGGCAACTGATTTGCTTGGGAGAGTTCATTTTCATGTTCTAAGGATAACTAGATCTCCAGTATTTTTCTATTTGCTGAAATTAAGAACTAACTACTCGAGCTTTAGATGTATTGAACACTGGCAAGTACGAAAATAAATGAAAAGTGGAGACCTAGTTATACAGCCACGTCCAACACATCTATAGCAACTACCCTTTTGAATAAAATTTAAAAAGAAAAACAAAAATATTTTTCTTCTCTCTCAGGAGAATGCGTAAATATATCAAATGACGTGTGATCAAATGTCCACAACGAACCTGTAATATGTTCAACTATAACAAAAGATGGACGAAACTGCGAAACTGTTGATACCTCTGGAAAGTCTCATACTTCAGAATATATAACAAAACTTTGTTGTGATCTAGTTTCTTCATGTGAACTAAAATAATGTTATGCAAAACTATTTTGTGGCAGACAACGCGGCGAACTGGCTGTCATGAAAAAAGTATTGAATTAAGAACCAGTTCTAAAGTTATAACATATGGTGTCTCGGCACATTTTTGAATTTGCTGTGCAAGGACTTAGAAATAAAAGCCATTAAAGAACACATTGTACAATAACCAAATATTTCCGTAACAATCACCTAGTTTTACCGAAATTCAGTCGAGCAGGGGGTAAAGCATTAATTTTTCCACGCGAAGTGCGTTGGAATAGCGGTGCTGACTGTATGTCTCTCAATGGGACGTAACATTAAAAATCTACAAGGAAACAAAAAAAGGTGGATTCCGTCATATACCAAAAATATGCAATATTGGACGCGCAGCAGAAGAAAATCCAAATATTTTGAAATTCCATAGCAATGGCTCTTGATATTTTGCAAACTATTTAGATGCTGTAGAGCAATGGAACCACCTACAGCATATCTACAAATCATTTCATCGTCGATATGACCAACCATTAACATCATATTATTTTGTAGCTTATATGTTTGATCCCAAAAAACAAAAGTATACGTTATCTCCAGAAGAGAAAAAATTGGCCTTAGAAACTATTTATAAATTATTTGAAGATACGGGATTGCTATGACTAGCAATAAAATTGAACGCACGCTCCAGTCCCTTTAAGAAAATAATGTTTTCGGAGGAAGTAACAAAAAACATAAATAGGATTCAGTAGTGGACCTCACAAAACGACGATTCTGAAATTTCAAAACAATTACCAGAAATAAAGCAGTTTCTGTATGAAATTATTTCTTCAGCGTAGATGGGACGTATGTTTAGTACCTTCGGTTTTCTGCACCCTACTTAAGAAATAGATTTGGGAATGGAAAAACTGTAAAATTAATATTTCTATTTAAATTTTGCAATCAAAATGCAAATGTTGATATGTTAGAAGTTTATAATTCTAAGTTGTCTTTTATATTTGTATTTGTTAGCTGATGTAAGTTTTAGATATTTTAAAAAATTATTTGATTTAAAAGTTTATAACATATATTATAAGATAGTTTAAGGTAAAGCTTATCTTTTTTTATGCTCTTAGATGTTGCATTCTAGCTATTAAGCCGTTTGTAAATTTTTTTTCGTAAGTTGTTTGAAATATAATAATAAATATATATTTTTTTTAATTTAAATCGTGATTTCTAGTGAAAAGAAAAATAAGTTATTTAAATTGTGATTTTAATCATGATTTAAATCATTTAATTAAAATCAATGCAGCCCTGATTATTATTATATATGGGCGTACGTGCATGAAACTGTCTTTAGTGTTACAGATTTGGGATGATGGATAGCTCTTTAAACTATTTTTCCCATATATCTGCGATTGTTTTGAAGGCCTTGCAAATGTTAAGCTTGGTCAGGAGATGTCCAGCCGACTTTAATGTTGCTCAATCATTGAGGCATATTTATTATCTCTTAGTTTGACTTCATTTCGATTAGGTCTCCAACTTATGGTTACGACACTATAACATTCACAAACAAAAGATCGAATAGGTGCAGAATAAATTTCTTCGCTTACAAAATTTATATCCCAACTCCCAGATTAGATTTCTGGAGAATGGGCGAGTATTCAAGGAAATTAAACTTCTGTACAATATTCTTAATTCTCATGTATCCAATTTCGGTTTTTTGATAGGATTAATCTTCGTGTCCAGCTCACACACAAGGTTTGCACATTCTTTTTATGTAACCATACGCAGAACTAACTATGGCTAGAATTCTTCTATATCTCTTGTCTGTAGATCTACCAATATATACGCAGATTTTCTGGATTTCTTTGCTGATCGAACTGAGCTCATGGCTCAATTGAGACGTTTTAAGGGGTATAGGGTTGCCGGAACTCAGGCTTTTCTAGTATTTGATTTAGTGTTAAGTATGACTGATTTCAGACTGATAACATATGCGCGTTGTTAATATCCATTCTAGAGGTTAATGTTTAAATTTCAGTTCATTATTTATTATTAATGTTATTTTAATATTATTGTTATTCGTTTTAATTTTTTATTGTAAACTATAATGAGCTTATGCCAGTTGATAAATAAATAATACCTAACAATATTTACCGATAAAATAAAATATTTAAATCCTCTTACTATTGATAGCAATTATAAACCTCGCATTTGTAGTAAACAAAAACACTGAAAGCACAATTAAATAAAAAATTTGTGTCTGTCAAACATCAAAAGAGCCCCTTTCCACCGATCATAAACAACGTCCAAATAAATTTATTGTAGTTACATCAACTGGTATGATCGAGGATTTACCCACTATCCTATCGGGTGTAAACATTATGATATAAAAGGGTAGGAAAACATATTTTTAGACTTTTAGGTTTTTCATATTTAAATGTCTTGTTAAAATATCATAGACGATATGATATAACAAATGTGTTTTTACCACACGCTCTTACCGTCAGTATGAGAATATTGGATACCTGCTTTATAAACGTTTAGATACACAATATTCAAAATATGTAGGTTGGCGATGAATCCGCCATCGTATATAAAATATATAATTTGTATAAAATATTTGTATTAAATATAAATATTTTTTTAAACATATTTTCATCCAATTTGTAGAAAAGATAAAGATATGTTTTTTCCCAAAAACATTACAGAACAATTATAAAACATCCCTTTTTCGCTAAAATATTTGCAAGGAGCCCAAAGTTTAAAAAAATTCTCCCACAGATACGAAATTATATCTTACTGGCCCTGGTTTCCTTACCGTGAGTATAATTTTTATTTTACAGGAACTAAAAGTAATAGAAGTAATATTGATAAATGATAATTTTTACCAGAAAAATTCGCGAAGCGGACATGTTTCTAACAAATCGAAAATAGCCCATTTTGAAAAATAAATACATCAAATTTATTAAACTACTGTTGTTTAAAACCTAGATAGCATGGAATTATTTTATTATTAAATTATTAACGTTAGAGCAAAAAAATTTCACATAGAAACGACAGTAACATTTTAAAAATGTGAGCAGAATTTTTAATTAAATAAAATTAAATAATCCGGACACAAAATTTCTACTCTCAAAGCATTTTGAGATCTCAAATTGAATCAAATAGATTTATATTTACAAGTGATCTTGTTCTCTCACTATTTATAAAAAATATCTACTAGCAATAACATACTCGAGTAATACATTTTTGATAAACCAGATTTTTCACCTACGAATAAATTGGGGTTACCCTTTACGTGAATATCGTGGCGTATTTGCTCTCAAGATCTCAACAGTAAGCCTACACGTTAGACCCCAATATGATTCATTTAGCCGTCAGCCTTCTTCTGTTTTTTAGATTAATAAAAAAGACCAATTATATTCGGTTCCAAATTACAACTACCGTCATAAAAACAATGATAGTTCTCACTATTAAATTAGATGTTTTACCTAATTAAAATCAATTTTAAAAATTATAAATTTATCTAGGATAATGAACTATTCTCTCAACCACAAATTAGGCAAGGATTCTTATATATTAGGCTTTGTCACGCATGTGTACCGGTGAATAAACTGTAAAATGAATACAAAAAAAAAGGATGTTTTTAATACGTGGCCTAGCAGAAATAGAAGTTGGGTTATCTAAGGTGTGTATCAATTTACTAAATAAAATTAACTTATAAGATTTATGATATGTTTAACGTTATCGTACTAACAAAAGTTATGTAAAGGGTGTCTCAGAATGTTTTTCGTGTTTGATTCTTAAAAAAGAAAACATCCGAATTAATTCAGACTTCTTTAATTACTGTTAAATTATAGAGTAGTTTTTGAACTTTTATTTGTGAAAAACAGCCATCCTTAATTGCGCACCATCCGCTTCTTTACAATGATTTACCCTCGAAATTTTCAGTTACTCGCTGGAGCATCGCTCTTGGAATCGCGTGGATTTCGTATGTGATTTTTTGCTTTAGAACACTTAAGTTGGGTGGTAATGGGTTGAAAACCTTTCTTTTTAAGTAGCCCCATAGAAAAAAAATCAGCAGGTGTTAAATCTGGACTTCGCGGTGGCCCGTTGATGTCTCGGCGACTTATCACTCTTTTACAGAATAAATCATGAAGAGCTGCCAAAGAATCATTCGTGACGTGGAAAGTTGCTCCATCTTGTTGGAAAAATGTATTCTAATTGTAGCCAATCTGGTTTTACATTTCTGGAGCCAAAAAAGTCCGGATCATATGGCAATAATGATCGACATTAACAGTCTGAGTGCGACCATGGATATCCCCAAAAAAATAAGGATTGATTATTCCTTGGCTTGATATGGCAGCCCAAACGACAACCTTGGGCGAGTATAGGGGTTTCTGATGCAAGCCCAGCGGATTGTTGGGAGCCCAATATCTGAAGTTTTGTTTGTCGTTTAGCTGGATCATCGGGCTTCATTTCCTGCACAATAACAATTTTGTAGGGGTGGATAAGTAAATCTTTGCGAGTAATGCGATGGACTATGGATCTGTACGAGAAGCTGCGTGGAACCGTAGAGGCTGTCGTGGATCGTCTGTAACAGACTGGCGAACGCGGTCAACATTCCTGT
This sequence comes from Diaprepes abbreviatus, assembly GCA_034092305.1. Classification (NCBI taxonomy): domain Eukaryota; kingdom Metazoa; phylum Arthropoda; class Insecta; order Coleoptera; family Curculionidae; genus Diaprepes; species Diaprepes abbreviatus. The sequence goes on from JASJET010000032.1 coordinate 3,062,165, forward strand.
TCATTCTTGATGTCATTTTGCGTCCATATGATTTATCCGGCATTGTGTTTACAGTTTCTTCAAACTTTCCCACCTAGTCCTTGATTAAATTAGCCCTTGGCACATTTATCATGGTCGTTAAATTGAAATATGTCCTGTACAGACGTCGAATAATAGTGCAGGAATCGTTGTTTTTACAAAACGCTCGCATGCAAAATGCGCGCTATAGTCCCGTCAAACGTTCGATCGCTACTAAACTTCAAAAAAGACAGTAAAACCTTTGACACCACTCCCCTCCATCCGCTATCGGTATTTGGCACGTAACAGAGAGACACCCTTTATTAGCACAGATAATCAAAGAGTACTGAGATTTTAAGATGCATCAACATTTATGGCTATTCATGTATTTTAATATATAGTAACAGTAAAACCGAATCTAAAAATACCCAGCAAAAAAAGGCGTTTTAAGAGGAAACGCGTATTAAGAGGAAAAGGGAAAAAATGAAGTATACACATACATAAATATTTAATTATTTTGTATATTTATAAAGTTATATTCCAAAGATCATATTTTTGAAGTAGTTTACTATATATATATATATATATATATATATATATATATATATATATATATATATATATATATAAATATAAATATAAATATAAATAAATATGTTTTGTCGGATATTCTCACGGGTGTGATGTGTAATCGAAGGTTTTCGGGCATCTCGTGTATGTGCTGAGTCCCTCTCAGGACTGTAAGGCAGCTGACGTTTCGGTGAAATCTCATTCACCATTTTCAAAGCTCACTGTATGGCGTCTACGAGCGAACTGACATATATATATATATATATATATCAAGTATAAACTGAATGAAAGTGCCTACTTTCAAGTAAAGATCAAGTTCTACGCTTAGGACGACGGGCCTCCAATGGATTCTTCACTTTCTCCAGTCATCTCTAATATTTATATGGAATGGTTTGAAACACATGCCATAGAAACAGCAACGGTAAAATCGAAAGTCTGGTTGAGATCTGTCGATGATGATGAAGGCTAATGATCAAGAACTAAATGATTTCTTCACACATCTAAATTCCATTCGACCTACAATTAAGTTAACCATGGAAAAAGAGGTAAATGATCAATTGCCCTTCTTATGTCATGGTGAACCGTTCAAATGAAATTATTAAAATTTCAGCTCATAAGAATCCAGCATATACTAGACAATATCTTAACAATTCATTTTATTGTAACAAAACGGGAAATGATACGCAACCTCTATAATCGCGCTGTATCTATATGCAATAATACCAATTCATTTGGAAAAGAGATAGCAAACATTAAGTCCGCTATACAACAGAATAGTTATCCTCTAAAATTAATTGACGATGTTATAAAAAACCTTAGAATAAAGATCACTGGACAGCAAGAAACACATACCTTTTTCACAATTCCGTATATTAATGGATCCTCGGAGAAAACAAGTCGAACTACCAACAGTTAACAATTTAAAAATAGCATTCAAATCGGGAAATACACGCAGAGCTCATTCAACAAAAACAAAACCCAAAACTAGCGATAAGAAAGAATGTGTTTACAAAGTTTTATTTGGGTGTGATGAAATGTATATTGGATAAACCAAGCGTTCACTAGAAAATAAAAATAAAGAAACTTAAACTCATACACAAAAAGGAGAAACGTCAAGATCTGGTGTTGCAGAGGATGTGTGGGATAAACAACACCATAAAAAATTGTTTGAAGCTGCGGCAATATATATGAAACCCAACATGAAAAAAAGAAAATTTATAGAAGCAGCTAACATTAAAAACAATAATGGAATCTTCAGTAAACCCACAGTAGAAATATCTAATCTTTGGCAACCATTATTTTTTATCATCAAATCATTGTGGTGTGTACAGTGAAGCGAAATTTCGTGCTTCAACGCACACATTCCGTATGTAACCTTCTAGCTTTAAGACAAAACATTCAGTTTATACTTAGTAAATACTAGAGATACAATCTAATCGAAACGTCGAACGAACAAATAAAAATAAAGACAATGCAAGTCCGACAACCACATTTTAGTCAAACTTCTACATTATCTACAACCTTCAAACTTTACCAAGGTTGCTATGTGTGAAATAAACTATCATTACCGAACCGACTAAAACCACATTACGTTCCACAGGCACGGCAAGCTGTTACTGAGCAAACCATCCGGCAAACTAAGCCGCGAAATCCTGTCTTTAAGCAGACAGCAGATTAGGCTGGTGACAGGACAGGTAATTCAAAATAATAAACAACAGTAACAAGACTAGAAAAATAATTCACTTTTTTTTCTTAACCGATAAAAATAAAAGGTTTTGTTTGTTTTTATTTCTCCAACGATTTCAAGATTTCTACCTCTAACTCTTGTTACTTCTACGTATATAAATAGTTCTTTGGTTTAACTCTAGTTAGCTATCAGTATTGCTGTTACAAGTTCAAACATTACTATAAAAAACTGTACTTCAATTTCTTAAACAAATATTCTTGGTAACTGGCTCTTCTCTTTCCCAAACGGAAATGCTACTGACTTTTAAAACAAGTCATCTGTTAAAAGATATATTCAGAAAACACGCCGAGTTATGAAAACTATAACTACATATTATGTACATTTAGGGTATGAGCTATTTCTGCCTCGGCATAATCTTTAACAGGAAAACGATGTTTTGTCTACCGAAATTGAAGACAAATTTTTATTGTATCTCTGTGATGATAAGAAATAATAATATTTTTCTAGTCTTTTGTGATATCACAATTTATAGAAGCTATCGTTATACTTGTCAATTTAAACCCCTAATTGCCAACTTAGACCTGGTCTAAATTTAAAATTTGTTAATGAACACACTTGAATATGTCTTGCTGTTAAAGTGAAAAATACTTTGTCATATTGCTTTTTACTCTAACAGGATAATCTACACATCATAAGAATTTCGGTTTCATAGAAAAGAACAATAATTAACACAATGTCTACTTAAAAACTTAACGTTTATAACTTCCTTGTTGCAGGAGGTCAAAGTTCTTCATTAATCTTTTCTATTAAAGTGCAAGAAAGGTCTACTTTAAGTGGGCCGTCAGAAATTATTAATAATATAGAATGTTCTGTAAATTTCAACTAGTAAAATGTTTATTAAGTAACTAATTAACTGAAGTCCTAATTATGTTTATCGGTATTTATTTTACTCAAATTTTAACTTTTTACACTAATTTCAGTATGAGAATTTTTGAAGTTTACATTTAGCTCACTAGTGAATCAGACTTTTCGCACTTATTTCAGCAGAGAAGGATGAAATTTTTATTTTACTTATTTTGTAAGATAACCTGACAATTTCACTTTGAGATGAAATATAGACGGATAATATTGTTCATTGCAAAAGGCTCTTGAACGTGGATGATGCGATATTAAAAATTGCAGCTGCATGGGAGGCAATTAAGCCCGAAACTATACAAAATTGTTTTAAGAAAGTAGGTTTTCGAAATAAAGAAATAATATCGGACGAAAGAAGCAGAACCCGCGATACTCTAGAATTTTCCTGAATATTTTTCCATCGATGACAATGTTTCTACCTACGCAGTATGTTCAATCGAAAGTCTTACAAAAGATGCGAATAGCACCCAAAAACCGACCCCAAGTGATGATGACGATGTTGATGAAGACTTGTCAACTCCAATTTTGTCAAGTGCTTAGACTTTGTCAAGCATTTGACGTTTTAAGGCGTTATATATCTTCTTGGGGTTATAGCGAAGATGCACTTCAAAGGTTAAATTATATCGAAAGTTTTGTAATTATTGTAAAATCTCTTTGTCAAACTAAAACTTTAAATAATATGGAAAATAATTATGCTATATATATATATATATATATATATATATATATATATATATATATATATATATATATATGTAATCGAAGGTTTTCGGGCATCCCGTATATGTGCTGAGTCCCTCTCAGGACTGTAAGGCAGCTGACGTTTCGGTGAAATCTCATTCACCATTTTCAAAGCTCACTGTATGGCGTCAGTTCGCTCGTAGACGCCATACAGTGAGCTTTGAAAATGGTGAATGAGATTTCACCGAAACGTCAGCTGCCTTACAGTCCTGAGAGGGACTCAGCACATACACGAGATGCCCGAAAACCTTCGATTACACATCACACCCGTGAGAATATCCGACAAAACATATTTATTTATATTTATATTTATATTTATATATATATATATATATATATATATATATATATATATATATATATATATATATATATATATATATATATAGCATAATTATTTTCCATATTATTTAAAGTTTTAGTTTGACAAAGAGATTTTACAATAATTACAAAACTTTCGATATAATTTAACCTTTGAAGTGCATCTTCGCTATAACCCCAAGAAGATATATAACGCCTTAAAACGTCAAATGCTTGACAAAGTCTAAGCACTTGACAAAATTGGAGTTGACAAGTCTTCATCAACATCGTCATCATCACTTGGGGTCGGTTTTTGGGTGCTATTCGCATCTTTTGTAAGACTTTCGATTGAACATACTGCGTAGGTAGAAACATTGTCATCGATGGAAAAATATTCAGGAAAATTCTAGAGTATCGCGGGTTCTGCTTCTTTCGTCCGATATTATTTCTTTATTTCGAAAACCTACTTTCTTAAAACAATTTTGTATAGTTTCGGGCTTAATTGCCTCCCATGCAGCTGCAATTTTTAATATCGCATCATCCACGTTCAAGAGCCTTTTGCAATGAACAATATTATCCGTCTATATTTCATCTCAAAGTGAAATTGTCAGGTTATCTTACAAAATAAGTAAAATAAAAATTTCATCCTTCTCTGCTGAAATAAGTGCGAAAAGTCTGATTCACTAGTGAGCTAAATGTAAACTTCAAAAATTCTCATACTGAAATTAGTGTAAAAAGTTAAAATTTGAGTAAAATAAATACCGATAAACATAATTAGGACTTCAGTTAATTAGTTACTTAATAAACATTTTACTAGTTGAAATTTACAGAACATTCTATATTATTAATAATTTCTGACGGCCCACTTAAAGTAGACCTTTCTTGCACTTTAATAGAAAAGATTAATGAAGAACTTTGACCTCCTGCAACAAGGAAGTTATAAACGTTAAGTTTTTAAGTAGACATTGTGTTAATTATTGTTCTTTTCTATGAAACCGAAATTCTTATGATGTGTAGATTATCCTGTTAGAGTAAAAAGCAATATGACAAAGTATTTTTCACTTTAACAGCAAGACATATTCAAGTGTGTTCATTAACAAATTTTAAATTTAGACCAGGTCTAAGTTGGCAATTAGGGGTTTAAATTGACAAGTATAACGATAGCTTCTATAAATTGTGATATCACAAAAGACTAGAAAAATATTATTATTTCTTATCATCACAGAGATACAATAAAAATTTGTCTTCAATTTCGGTAGACAAAACATCGTTTTCCTGTTAAAGATTATGCCGAGGCAGAAATAGCTCATACCCTAAATGTACATAATATGTAGTTATAGTTTTCATAACTCGGCGTGTTTTCTGAATATATCTTTTAACAGATGACTTGTTTTAAAAGTCAGTAGCATTTCCGTTTGGGAAAGAGAAGAGCCAGTTACCAAGAATATTTGTTTAAGAAATTGAAGTACAGTTTTTTATAGTAATGTTTGAACTTGTAACAGCAATACTGATAGCTAACTAGAGTTAAACCAAAGAACTATTTATATACGTAGAAGTAACAAGAGTTAGAGGTAGAAATCTTGAAATCGTTGGAGAAATAAAAACAAACAAAACCTTTTATTTTTATCGGTTAAGAAAAAAAAGTGAATTATTTTTCTAGTCTTGTTACTGTTGTTTATTATTTTGAATTACCTGTCCTGTCACCAGCCTAATCTGCTGTCTGCTTAAAGACAGGATTTCGCGGCTTAGTTTGCCGGATGGTTTGCTCAGTAACAGCTTGCCGTGCCTGTGGAACGTAATGTGGTTTTAGTCGGTTCGGTAATGATAGTTTATTTCACACATAGCAACCTTGGTAAAGTTTGAAGGTTGTAGATAATGTAGAAGTTTGACTAAAATGTGGTTGTCGGACTTGCATTGTCTTTATTTTTATTTGTTCGTTCGACGTTTCGATTAGATTGTATCTCTAGTATTTACTAAGTATAAACTGAATGTTTTGTCTTAAAGCTAGAAGGTTACATACGGAATGTGTGCGTTGAAGCACGAAATTTCGCTTCACTGTACACACCACAATGATTTGATGATAAAAAATAATGGTTGCCAAAGATTAGATATTTCTACTGTGGGTTTACTGAAGATTCCATTATTGTTTTTAATGTTAGCTGCTTCTATAAATTTTCTTTTTTTCATGTTGGGTTTCATATATATTGCCGCAGCTTCAAACAATTTTTTATGGTGTTGTTTATCCCACACATCCTCTGCAACACCAGATCTTGACGTTTCTCCTTTTTGTGTATGAGTTTAAGTTTCTTTATTTTTATTTTCTAGTGAACGCTTGGTTTATCCAATATACATTTCATCACACCCAAATAAAACTTTGTAAACACATTCTTTCTTATCGCTAGTTTTGGGTTTTGTTTTTGTTGAATGAGCTCTGCGTGTATTTCCCGATTTGAATGCTATTTTTAAATTGTTAACTGTTGGTAGTTCGACTTGTTTTCTCCGAGGATCCATTAATATACGGAATTGTGAAAAAGGTATGTGTTTCTTGCTGTCCAGTGATCTTTATTCTAAGGTTTTTTATAACATCGTCAATTAATTTTAGAGGATAACTATTCTGTTGTATAGCGGACTTAATGTTTGCTATCTCTTTTCCAAATGAATTGGTATTATTGCATATAGATACAGCGCGATTATAGAGGTTGCGTATCATTTCCCGTTTTGTTACAATAAAATGAATTGTTAAGATATTGTCTAGTATATGCTGGATTCTTATGAGCTGAAATTTTAATAATTTCATTTGAACGGTTCACCATGACATAAGAAGGGCAATTGATCATTTACCTCTTTTTCCATGGTTAACTTAATTGTAGGTCGAATGGAATTTAGATGTGTGAAGAAATCATTTAGTTCTTGATCATTAGCCTTCATCATCATCGACAGATCTCAACCAGACTTTCGATTTTACCGTTGCTGTTTCTATGGCATGTGTTTCAAACCATTCCATATAAATATTAGAGATGACTGGAGAAAGTGAAGAATCCATTGGAGGCCCGTCGTCCTAAGCGTAGAACTTGATCTTTACTTGAAAGTAGGCACTTTCATTCAGTTTATACTTGATACTTGATAACGATTAGAGATACAACCTAATCCAAACGTCGTAAAAACAAATAAAAATAAAGACAATGCAAGTTCGACAACCACATTTTAGTCAAGCACTATGTAGACAATACTTCAAACAATCCATCACCCCGTCCAGAGGTAACATGGTTCGATCTAATAATGTTGCATCATTTCAAAGTCTGGTTTTGATTATGTTAGTAATTCCCCTAATGGCACATTAGTAGAGAGAGTTTTCACATAAAAATATATCAATCTGTCGTCTGGCTCTAGATTAATGCTACTTATAATGTTAAGGAAATGTGTGGAATTTTAACTATGTGTTCGTCGTACCTTCTAAAGGTTCGTCAGATTATCTCGAAGACAGGTATCAATTGCATGCATTTTTGCCTAGAATATAGTGGTGTGCTTGCCCCACTGCCTCACTTATATCGAGTTTGGTGGCTCGGTGTATTTTAGCTCATATATCATGGTCAGTTTTGAACCCATCTGTAAACCAGACCGGTTTTCTGATTGACTTAATAATTGATTTAGGTCCTACTTTCCAATCAGTCTACTGTGTGACTGCTATCAGAGTGCTTCTCATGGCTCTCGTGATGTACAGACAGGCCAGTCTCTGAACTTTAGAAAGCTTGAAAGTGGATCATTCCCGAGTGATTGTTATCCACCATTCAACCGATTATGGATCTTATCACTCCTATGTATAGTCAGTGTACGATGTATGGTTTTAATCCCCATGTTCTGCCCAATGCCCTTTTTGTTGTCATGATGTATCTAAATTCTTAGTTGTCTGTCATATTAGGATGGATTTTAGTGAATTAGGAAGGGTATCCAATACAAAACTAGTATAAAGTGTATTATTTCATCAAAGACACAGAATAATTGTCATGAAAGATTCTCTCATACGTATTGGCAATTCCAAAATAGGAGCGTTAAAATTTAAAAATCAATAAAAATGTATTTGGCTTTTTATTATAAATAGAGTTATATACATAATATGGAATTAGAGAAAAACAATGTGTTTGACATCTAACTATAACTATAACTGTGTCAAATATCGGTTAAACCATTTCCATTTTACACACATTAAGTTATTACCTTAAATACTATTGACATTATGGGCGCTAAAAATGGTATACTTGGATAATTTACTGGAAAGTTGTATAAGTCATTTCCTAAGATTTCAAGGGTATCCTAAATAAAGTTCATAACGTCCATACTCGAACACTTCAATAATTTTATTTGCTACTTGATTCATTTATACAAAGTGTGGCATTTAGAATATCAGACTTAATTTTTTTTAAACGAACCTCCTTTATATTACTGCATTCTTGAAGTATATGGAAAATTCTAAGTTTATTTCATGTAGTACATATATACCTAAATTGTACGGTTATCGAAATATTGTGGATTAAAAGTTGATAGAGCATATAAGTATTTTTTATATTGTCACGGTATACAATAAACAATGAGAACATAGGAACTGCCATAATATACTTGCGAGACAAAGTAAACTGAGTTTAAGTTATGAAGCAACAATAAGAACTTTTTCTAGTCTTGATAGATTGCTGACAAAATCCTTTATTAGATAGATTACCTACCACCTAAGTACCGTATCCATTGGTCACAGAAAATGTTATTTAAATATGAAATGTCTATTTAAACTCTGATTGTATTCTTCAATATGACCTAAATATTGTGTTCTGTATAAAATGCCCCGAGGCAATAACCAGAAAATTCAGAAAATATGCACGTAATTTTATTTATATCTACTATCACTCAGGTGTGCAAGGTTATTTGTTAATTTATATTTTTGTTTATACCACAAATTCATGAGCTTACTGGAATTTAACTAAATCGTCTAGAAAATAAACATATAAATATTCCTCGTGTACTATTTCAAATGATTAATAGAAGCTTTAAGGTTGCTATTTATTAATGATCTAAAAAAAAATTATTGAATTAATATATTTCAGGGGGTGAATCAGTAAAAAAAGTTAAATGTAAATATATGCTAATTTTTCTAAATACATGCGATAATTAAGTGCCGGAAAAAAATAAAAATGACGCCAGGGTATTCGATGTGTAAACTACTTGATAAATGGTGATGTCATGCATGTTAATAGCACATTTTAATATTAAAATGGTAGCAAACTTTGGTAAAAGCAGGTCAAAATTATCTAGAGGATGTAGAAATTGTCAAACGTATATTTGTAATATATTTACTTGATTTTAAAATCATAATTAAATAGGTATTTTTAAGGCAAATCTTGTTTACAGATATCTTTAAAAACATTTAAAAAAAATATTATTTGTAGTTATTTTTAAATTTGAAATAACAGTAGATTTAAAAAACTCAAATATCCTTTCTTGATTCATATGTGTAAAAAAAAGGAACGCGAGATGACGGAGTTCACAAATTGCCTATTACAATAAAACTGTAACAGTTCAAGCTACAGGTTTAAGCAGAAACGTTTGTTAAATTTACATCATACCCTTAGCTCATTTCAGTCAAAATTACATTAGTCGACTTATTTAATTCGGTTTAAGTTGCACACTAATCATCGAGTTATATTTTGTCTCCAATATTAAATTAAAGCACATGTTCTATTACGTATGCCAGCAATATGTAGAGCTAAATCACCTGAAGAGAAATATAATATTCCGGATTTAACATTCCAGTCATGTGCCTCATAAAATAGTATTTTATTTCAACAGGAAGTGAATTAACACCAAAGAATTATTCGCATTTTTTATTTACATGTCATATATCACAACAAATATAGCATCAACATATCACTATAAAGTCTTAATCTCTTCTATTATTGTTCAGATTTGTGGTGACAAGCAACTAGACCAATAACACAAATTTTTACTGCAGATTAAACATTTCACAGCCAAAATGGCAAAGTTAGGCTTGCACTTTCCGATAACCTTCAAAAGATGTTTTAAGGAAAGAAAACTCTACTTTCGTGATAGGATTATTAGGTGTGAAGTATGATATAACGAAGCTGCATTTCTGTAAAAAATGTCAAAAATAGGACGGAAACCGGAAGGATTTAAATTCTTGGCAAAAAACTAAAACTGTATGTGGTTGATTAGGAGTGAATATACAAGAGTTTACTAATACCATAGAAGAAATATACCAAGAATTCCTATCCTGTGCTATAATTTTGCCGCTCCTAAATGGTACGCCAAACTGGCACGCCGTCTCATTCATAAAAGGCAATTTACAATATTGTCAATAACTGATATCTATATCAGTATTTTAATGTGTTATACATACTTTTGTTAGAAACAAGTATAAAAGATTTAAATTTTCGGATTTATCAATGACCGAGTTTTAATACTTAGCGCTTCCAATCCACCCATAAGAATGAGCCGTCTTAGTATAATTCGTCAATGCTAATACTGAGTATTGACTGTAGTATTACAGTAATTACACTGTAAAAAAACTTCACATTAATTTTAAGGCAATGTGTTGGAAGCAAATTTCATAAACCGTTTATTAAATGCATTTAATGTTAATACGTTAAATTTCATAATTTTTACATTAAATCTAATGTAATTATACACTAAATTTGGTATGTTTTCGGTTACTTTATTGAAATTTAAGGTAACATTCAATTAAATTTAATGTACAAAGCTTTAATCTCAAAGTACATGTAACTTATTCACGATTTAAGCTACAAAATCATTAAATTTGATTATGGAACGTACGTTAAATTTAATGTCCATTCTATATTAAATTTAATGATTTTGTACCAAAAATCGTGAATAATTTTCATTTACTTTGAATTTAAAACAATTCATTCAGATATCAGTTCGTTGTACATTAAATTTTATTAAATGGTATTTTAAATTCAATAAAGTAACTGAAAAGATATTTCGACCTCGGTACATTAAAATTAATTCACATATATCCTAATACTGAAGGAATTTACATTATTATTCAATATACATTACATGAGATTCCAAGAGATGGCGCAACTTGTATTAAACTTTTTGTTTAGTATGATATAAGTTGCTTAAAGGACTCAATTTTCTAATGGTGAGGTGTACATGTCTGCCCCGTACTGACGGGAACCAATGAGTTTGAAACCAGTTTAGATGACGGCCACTACCTATGGGAGTAACATCCACCTTTTCCAGGTAGTTCCAGAATTATTAACTCATATTAATGTTGGTTCATTAAATATGTGATAACATATCTCAAATTCGATGACCAGTGGTTGTGTATTTAATGTACATAGTCACCTTAAAAAGTAATGATCAAACTTTAAATTTAATGTATGATTACATTAAATTTTATGAAAAAAATTAATTTAAATTAATGTAAATTATTAAATTTAATGCATTACATTAAGTGTATTTAATAAACATTTGTGAAATTTGCGTCCAGCACATTTACCTTAAATTTAATGCATTTCCTTTTTACAGTGTAGTTATACTACACCAAGTCAAAATTTTTTCACAATATACTAATTTCGACGAATAGATTGCGATAATAGAAACGAAATTTTGCGGAATTTTTTGGTTTTTGAGATATCGTAATTGCCATTTCTACCTTTTTATTGGCGTATTTACCCTTTTTTGCTAAAATCATAAAAGTTACTCTTCTTTCATATTGGAAATTAAAAATTTTGTTAAATAATAATTTTTATGCAATTATTACTTTAAAGTCTAATTCTAAAATATTTTAATATTTCCAAAATGAGCGAAGAGTGATTTTAATGATTTTGGAAAAAAATTGTTAAATGTAACAGTAAAGAAAGAAATGGCAAATGAAGCATTGGCAACCTAATTTCCAAGACAGGTGCATTTTGAGCCAGAATATTTCATAAGTTAACGTTTTTGGGAAATTTCTTTTTCGCAATAGCAAAATTCTTCTATTCCGAATGAATGGTTCATTCTGGTGTGGTGTAGTACACCTAAATAACGGTCGAAACTACTAAATATATACTCTTTTCAAAATAAATAAAAACAGTTACATAATTTTGTTAGTATTATCTAATAAGGTATAACACAGAATAGAAACCTTTGATATAATAATAATATAATAGTCATTGAAATTCATTAATTACAGCCTTCGGACCCCAAAAGGTTAAGAAAGAAATGAATGATTTTTTGTGGAGATAGTAACGGATAGGCGATGGATACTTTTAACTGACTTTAAATAGATTAAAGGGGAAAAACGTCCATGCTTTGTGTTGGCATACTTTAAAAGCTTCATAGTTATAGAAAAAATACGAGTTATTTTAAAAGAAAAAGATTTCGTATTCTAAGCTAATCAGACATACAGTCGGAATGCGCAAACAGAGGAGTTTCGCTTGATTGATTTTATTCGGTACTTTTAATTCTTTTAAATACGCGTTTATCTTATGACTAATTTGGATTATTTAACCTTCAGTGAGAGGAAATCCCTCTATTTCTTATTTTTCGAAATATTTCTAAAAGACGGATTAATAAATCAGATTCGCTATAAATATTTTAGTTTTAAAACGGATCCCGTTGTCATGAAAGTTAGTTAATCCTTCTAGTTGACCAGTTTTGTTTTGCTTATGATATTGTATAATAGGGCAAGTAAATTAAGATAAAATCAAGTAATAAAATTTTGAAATCAGAAATACACAAAATTTTCTATTTTTGCCTGTTTGGTAATACAAGAAAACGGTTTGTTTTTTCCTGTATTTTCAAGATTCAAAATTTGATTGATTTATTATTGCATGTGACAATTTAAACTCATCATTGTTAACTTAGACCAGTTCTATGGTGGATTCATACTTTTAAAAGTTAACATCTAACATTAACACAGAATTTACATTGACAATCTTCACTTGCAAGTTAAATGATATTTCATTTATTCTGTTATAAATTAACAATTAACGAATAAGAGGTTGATGAACATTCAACGTTTTAGTTTAATTCTTAATTTCGGCCTAATTAACGTCCACTTTCGGATCTTTTCGGCTTAAGGAAAAATAAGTAATGACAACAAAATAAAAAAAAATACATTATAAACAAATAAAAGCTTAACACACAATGGAAATACAAAAATTTACGTTTTACTTTTAGGTTAGATTATTAATATAAATATGAGCAACGCAATTTTATTCTGTAGTATCAGCGTTAATTTAATGAAAATTCTTAGTGTTAGTTGTTAGTTTTTAAAAGTATGGACCCATCATTAAATTTAGAACACGTTGACGAATTAAGGGGTTAAGTTTTAAACCGGATCTAGTTGTCATGGAAGTTAGAATTTCTCGGGCTGACTTGCTTTGTTTCGCTTACGATAATTTGTATTATGTCAACAAATAAACACTTATAACATATAGGAAAACTAAGGATAAAAATCTCGTGATGAAGCCTCGACATCCATAAGAGGAATAGTTATATCCTGAATATAAATAAAATTCCACATTTTTGCCGGTTTGGTCAGAAAAGAAAATTATATTATTCTTTCCGCATTTCCAAAGCTCAAAATTTGGTTGAAAGATGTAGCACTTGCCATATTAAATCCTTCACTCTCGACTGATGCCTATTTAGAAATTAGTCCGTTAGAATTAGGGAGCAAATTTTTATAGTGGTTAATACAAACAAGTTAAGTAATGTTTAACACGAGGCAAAAATTGTTATATGCTTACTTCTAAATATTTCTAAAAGCTTCCACGAACAACACATTTCGCATTGCAGTTTGATCTTTATGGCCCAAGAGCTCATAACCAATTTCCGGTAAGTGCTTAATTTAATTTCCTATTTTGTATGATAGTACCTTCATAATAGATAAACAGGGAACCGGAGCCTTGATTGTGTTTTGTTGGACATGAGGTACGATAAAATTATGTACCAAAAAAGTGTTTGATTGCGACCAAATTGTATTAAAGTTAAGGTCATTTTGAATATAAAAATAAATACTCCAGACAGTTTGAGTGGTGTAGACCATCCCAAAATTGTTTTTCGAAAAAATGGATAAAACGTGTTTGATTCACGCTGAAATTTTAATAGCGTTTGAATTAGAAATACTTAGAAATACTTACAAGAAGCGAGATGGTTTTATCGGTCCCTAAGAGTTGGCGGACGTGAATATATATATATATATATATATATATATATATATATATATATATATATATATATATATATATATATTACAGTTTAAAAATAAATGCAGGTTTTTTGGCAATAATTCGTAAATGACAAAAGATATTTGTTTCAAAAATGGTAAATACATTTCTCTTTAAAGGCCTAAAAATTTGATCGAAAATACTGTTCTGAGCAGTGGCGTACTACAGTGAAAGGAGGTTCCATAACTCCACCTAATTTGTACGCTCTTGGTTGAGTGACAATTATTTGCTACGTTTTCAGTTCCTTATTTATTGTTCTTCTAGTTAATCAACCTCGAGTAAAAGATTATGAAACCTGTTTTAATCATTATAAATATAAAAATATATAATAAAAATTGTTTTTTTTTGGTAATTTTAGGTTTGTTGTGTTAACTAAATTTCTACTATTTGCGTCTTATTCGTTTTTCTAATTTTTTATTTTTATAAGGATAATGATTGAAAAAAGGCTTCAAGGAATCAAACTGACAAGTGCAACAAGAACAAACACCCTATTATATTGACGTTTTCAATCGAAATTAGAAGTTTAATTTGCGATTGAGATTTTATAGAAGTCCGCCTGGGAGTTGAAAGAGGTCACAAAGCAATTGCAATTAAATTTAATCTCAACTATCAATCAATTATCCTATGGACTCTAAAAGAATCAGATCGGAAAATTGTGTTAATGAAATAACCCCAATCATTACCGATTTTAAGACTATTTGTTTCTTTTTATGATTTCGTAGCCGCTAGGAATCCTTACAGTTTTTTTAGATCTATCCGCACGTCACAGCCTATTATCACTATATTTCCTTCTTTGCAGTAATATGTCTCTGGCATAAGTTTTTCCCAAAAAACAGAAGTGGAATTATTTTTTTTTACTCCATTGAATGGAATATCGTTCAATAAGTCTTCAGAAATGCCATTAAATTTGTCATTTAACTTTTTTATTTAGTCGGCTAATTAGTGAAATATGAGTTCAAAGTTGCGTATAATGTGTTAATTTTTTAAACGGCATATTTTACACCTTGCGCCCATTGCAGAGTTGAGAGACGAGAGGTAAAATTTTGAAATGGAGACCACTAACTCACAAGAGAAGCCGGGAAGACCAACAACGAAATAGACCGATGATTTCAAAACAGTATGTCTTAATTGGGTTGTAGTTGCTCAAAACAATGAGGATTTCAAACGTCTGGAGGAGTTCTAAGTCAGCAGCAGGCGGCAAAGGCTGTCTGATGATGATATTTTAAAAATTTGAAAAAATTCTTCTAACACTAACACAAAAGTTGGAACGGTAAAGATACGTTCACTAATTTATGAAAGTATTCTTACCGATAAACAAAATTATAAAAAAAAAACATTATGTAAATTAATATTTTTATTTATCAGATAATGCAAAAAAAATAAAAAATAATTATTGTTTCTGACACGTATTAGGTCAACCCTGTCTGGAGATAAACAAAAAGAGATGTTTTAACTTTAGTGGAAAATGGATTTTAAGACTTAGATTTGCTTTACAAGAACCCGCTCCGGGTATACCTCGCTGAATGCACTCAATTTGAAATTATCTTGTAGAATATCAAAAAATATTTTATTCGCACTAGTACTGACGACTAAGGGGTGAAAATCACTCCTAAATGTTCGTATCTAAAATTTTCTGAATAGGCGATATTATGGTGCACTATTTTTACATTATCCTATTTTTAGTCAGGGTAAAATTGTTTTTTCCAACAATTTTTACTTTACGAAAATCGCTAGGTTCGTCAAATTTCCATACAATTTGGTTGTAGAGATAATTGAAAAACTAAGGCTTAGAGGATTTTGAATCCTTTGAATTAAATCCATATTGTACAGACATGCCATGAAATAAAATAAAAATGATTGTATTGTAAAGTATACCTTAAAAATGTGCATCCAGATTAAATATTTTTTTAGAAAACCTCTAGAAGTATTTCAAATTTGCTCAATTTTCAAATTGTGTGTAATTAGGCATACAATATGTCAATTTGGCATTAATTGTATCTCTAACTTAAACTATGCAACTATCAGACATGCAATGAGACGATATAAAAATTGCATTTTTGAATAAATCACTTAATAATTATGCCACTCGAATTCATATTTAGCATATTTGTGACATTTTTGGGCAGATTTACCAATCTTGTGTGGGTAAATTAAAATTTTATTTTTGAAACTGATGGAGAAAACAAAAATTCAGGAAAAGTTTCAAAATAAAAGATACAAAAAGAGGCATTATTGAGTATAATATCTGCAAGTGCTATGATAATGAAAAATAATAAAAGATGGTGGGTTTTGATATTTTGGTCTCAATGGAAATTTTCAAAAAATTTCCAATGCAATGCATTAAAATTAGGACCGCAACTATTTCGCAAAATTAAAGAAAAATTGCAACAGTCGCATACTGACAATAAAAACTGCTGCAATTTTGTGTAATGTTTTTTGAACTGAACTTAGTTTTAAATTTTTGCCCATTATATCCTACAAAATTTGCACAAATTAGTGGCTCGAGGAATTTTTTTTATATTGCTTCACTACTTTTCCCGGATTTCTTATTCGCCGTTCAAGGTAAGATCGGTATGTGACCGTAAAACTGATATATTTCCATAATTATATTTTGAAATTGGTATTATTTAAACCAGTACAATAATACAAAAAAGAGTTAGCCATGACATATTAACAATTTGAAAGCTGTATAATATACATGTTGTGTTTTTTCTTATGAGACGAGTAATAACTCTTAATAATTTCATAGGCTAAACTGTATGAAAAATATCCCTTTTGGTTATGTGTCCTGTTTTATAACAAAATACAATCATAAATCTTAATTATCTGATGAGTTAAAATTTTCTAAAAATTTCTGTTCTGGTTTTAATACGTCCCGACAAAAAAAAATCTATATTAAAAAGCAATAATTACCTTAAGCTAATTAAAAAAATAATAAAACCATGTAAATTTTTAAATAACTTATAACACTGAATTTTTTGATAACAAAACTCTAACTACAAAAAACAATATTAAAAAATTTTAATATATTAATTTTAACTCTCCAAGTAGGGGTTAACGTTTTTTATGTATTGACATATTCTAACCGCCTTAGTAATATTGATGGTATCCACCTACCATACCCTATATATATATATATATATATATATATATATATATATATATATAATATATATACAAGAAGTCATTTTTATCATCTACCACACCCTATATATATATATATATATATATATATATATATATATATATATATATATATATATATATATATACACAAGAAGTCATTTTTATCATATTTCTACTGCTTGCGAGCAACGCGACCAAGATTCGCAGAGATCCATTTTCTATCGGCTTTTTGGAATTTTTTTTATCTAGTAGGAAGAGTTTATGGTGCGCTCTTTCGAAAAAAATTACTTTGCAGCGAGACTGAAGATACGAGATTTATTTTTTGTTAATTAAATGAAACTTATCTAGCCCTTGGCGTTGATTAAAAATTATAGATAAGTGAATATGGAGTGGTCCGAAGAAGATATGTTAGATTTAGAGGATAGATAAAAATAATTCCAAAATTTGTAAGTTAAAGACAAACATTTTAAACAGAAAAGAAGGTAAATAAGTGGAATGAAACTGTCGCAGAAAAATTGCTGTGGTCAGCGAGAAGAAAATTTCGAGATTGTCTGTCAAATGGAAATGGGCTCTTTTGGAAATAACTGGTTCTATTTTGTTTAATAAATATTCAAAATTAAACGGAGAGATTTTGGTGAAGTTCTTGTACTATCCGCTAATATGTTGCAACTTTAAATCTGCTAGAAGTTCCAATCCTGACCGTTTCTTGTAAAAGGTAGTGCGCTATTATCGCCGAAGTATTTGTTTTTTTTAATAAACGTGATTACAATAAAACCCCACAACAAAGTTGTCGTTTGTTCTTCGTCGTCAATAAGTTCGATTTGAAAAAAATATATCTTTAAAGCTGGTCATATTTTTTTGTCGAAATTCTTTGTAAAAATCTACTACAAGACTCCCTGGATAACAAATTTCAGTATCGGTGATACAGAACATATTTACAAATGCTTACAAATATCTCTATTTACAAACATTAATATATTTTTATTTATCTCTACCCTTTGTTGCTTTCCGCCACCCAGATGCTTTTAAAATTTCCTTTGACAATGGCCGCCGCGGACACAAGTATGGCTTTGCGTGATGCACCCGTCTTCAATCGAGCAGGAAAATTCAAAGGAGATTCGCGATAGGCTCGTCACGGGCGCGTCACGCGCTCGGATCGCCATATTTATATGCCCCTTTACGGAACCGTAGTGAGCGATGCCTAGTAGAAATCAGCGAAAAAAATATTGCAACGCTTGTGTCTGTACGGTTATGGTCATGGTACAGTCAGGGGTAGCGCCAAATATTTTTATATTATTTTATGTGAAATACATAATACAAAGATACTTTGGTTCAGTCGTTAACTAAGTTAAAGGTGAATTTAATCCAAGAACTAACGACAGAAAGCGAAGTCAAAATGACTTTTTTTATTTTGATTTTTAAGAACATAAAACACAATATTTCTTTTTTAAATTTTCTCTGTTCCAACTCCATGTGACTTATATTTTTAATTTATATAAAAATATTTTGTTTTTCCATATAAGTGAAAAGATCCATTAAATTTCTGTTAATTTAAGTTTATTCTATGAAACCATTCTTGATTCAATTTATCGAAGACAAAAACTAAAAAATAATTCATTTAAAACGTTCTTCATATACACGAGAAATAGCAATGAAAGAGTGTTTACTAATAAAAATGAAAACTCACATGAAATGTTGCGCTATGATCATTGAGTTGGACTGTAACATTAAATATTGTGCTATCTAGCCATTAAATTTAAATTTATGACGTTTATACCAAAACAACCATTTGATTACAGAAGTGCATGCACAATCTAGAAGAGGAACTATTAACTAGTTATTTACACAATATAAGTACTTAATTAAAAGATCTATTGCAAGTCATTCTTCTATTATTGGTTCTTCCAAGCTATTTTTTTTTAATGCAATAAATATTTTGTTTGCATGTTAAACTTTTGATGTTATAATTTTTGCATAGCCATGATAAAATATTTAAAATGGATTTTTGCAAAAAAACGAAAATTAAAAGTTATACTAGATGTTAAATGTTGCCGATGGATAGCAGCGACATAAAAAGTGAAAGAGGGTAATTGTGTGTATATTTTAAGTCCGTGTATTTTACATATTATGTCATTTTTTATTTATCTATTTTAGTACATCTTTATCAGTCATATTAAAGTATACTGGGTTATGAGAATGTTCGCAAATGCCCCATTAGGTATTTAAAATTGATGAATTTTGGTCCTATAGACATGGGCCCAAGTGCATATTAAAAAAGGTACTAAACTTTTTTTACGAAATAAATTTTTAATAGAACACTCTGTATTTGAAATTTACGTTTAAACCATACTAATACATTTTTGACTTTTGAGTTACCCATTTCACCTTCACCTACGTTTCACTTTCCTTCCGCGCTGGTCCTGTAAATGGATTGTACTACATGTTTATATTCCATAATTGTGTAAAGGTTTTGTTTATCGGACCTTTTTTCTATACAAAAACTTTAAAAAAGAAAAATACTGGGTCGACAAATGAAAAGGATGGATTGGACCACAATATTCGTAAAATCTCTTGTTACATTATTTTAGGAATCGCACCCCATGGACTATATACTTAATACTCTTTATAATTCAACACTACGACAAAATATTTTACAAGGGCTTTTATGCTAAGCTATACGTTTCATTATTGGTTAGAATTAGATCTTCTTATATCTGTTAAAGTTTTAATATAGTGGAGTCAGTGACAGATCTAGAACTCTGTTTCATTTTGGGGTGGCGGGCGGAGTAGTTGATTGATATACGAAGTGGAATTATAAACAATGATTTTGTTATTGCCTTGTTTGGGGTGTAGTGATCGTCTCCCCCCTCTCCTTCTATACTATATGCTATAATGAGGTTGTATTTTATCAAATTTGAAAATACCCGAATATATTTGCTGTGATGATGATAATTTAAATAAACAATTAAAGCTCACCTTCATGTCAACAGAAATGATTCGATAACTCTTATTTTAATAAAGGTGTAGTGTGTTTTGGATATTAAAATATGAAAAATAATAAAACAAAGCGGTGATTTTTAAATAACAATTTACATTACATTTCCAAAAATACTTTGCCCACAAGTTAGCAAAAACTAATTAAAAAAACTGGTCAAGTGCGTGTCTGACACGAATTGTATTAGGGTTCCGTAACAGTTACCGGTAACAATACCACAAAACTAACAATAGTTTTTTTCTGCAGTTTCGTTGCATGTATGTCTTTAAGTTAATCGAAAGCATGCACTGTTAAAAATAACCTTAAATTTTAGGCAAATTTAATGTCCATTCTAATTAAATTTAATAATTTTGTACCAAAAATCGTGAATAATTTACATTTACTTTGAAGTTAAAGCAATTCATTGAAATATCAGTTGTATATTAAATTTGATGGCATGGTACCTTAGTAACTGAAAAGATATTTCACCTTCTATATATTAAAATTAACTCACATATACCCTAATACTAAAGGAATTTACATTATAATTCAATGTACATTCCATGACATTTCGGGATAAGGCGCAACTGGTATAGAACTTTTTATTTAGTATGATATAAGTTGCTTAAAGGACTCAATTTTCTTATGGTGAGGTGTTCTTGTACATGTCTGCCTCGTACTGACGGGAACCAATGAGTTCGAAACCGGTCTAGATGACGGACACTATTTAAGAGAAAAAAGTCCACGTTTTCGTGGTAGTTTCAGAATTCTTTGAACTCATATTAATGTTGGTGCATTAGATGTGGTAACATAACATATCTCAAATTCAATGAACACTGGATGTATATTTAATGTACATAGTCACTTTAAAAAGTAATGATCCAACTTTAAATTTAATGTATTACTACATTAAATTTAATGGAATAAATTAATTTAGATTAATGTAAATTATTAAATTTAATCCATTACATTAAATACATTTAATAAAATTTATGAAATTTGCTTCCAGCACTTTTACATTAACTTTAATGCATTTCTTTTTACAATGTGTTCTTGCAAAATTTTATAATAAAAATAGACTTTTTGTCGAAAATCATATGTAAACATGGAAGAATAAATTTTGAACGATTATTTTTTGTATTTCATAAATTAGTAAATGTAACTAATCACCCCAATTTTTAATGAAAGGATATATAAGAGCTGTTATAACGAATTTGTCCAAATTTTTGAAATCTACAGTTGGAAAACTAAAGGGGAGCACAGTAAAAATTAAGATTTATCTCTAAAACAAATTGATATAATATAAACCGATATAAAGGTTCTCGTAAATATTAAGATGACAAATACATATAAAATATTGATAAAACTGAGCTAAACAATAATGAAACGTATTGTTACGTTTATGGCTCTTTACTTTCTCACTGGATTCGAATAAAACGCAACATTTTTCGCTAAATTACTTCCAATACTATATTCATTACTTCTTAACACTTTTACAGCTAAATCACAACAAAATTACCTACAGATCCATTTATATACCTATAGAACTTATTAGAATATGAATCTAGAAAATATAAGAAATGTGACTAAACAATGATGACTTGACTCTTCAACACAATATTTGTGTAAGGCATTATCAAAACAATATTTCTCTAAGGTTTCATCAAAAACTTATGTGATTTTCCCTTCTTCCTCTGTGGATTTCATAATCAAACTTTATCACCTTGCTGGAACCTTGCTGAGTTTGCCTTGATGTCATATCTTGTAAGGCATCTACTCTGTCTTCAATATCATACTTTCATCAGTTGAAGAACCGAACATTATCTCGTAAGGCAATCGAAGTTCCTTTCCAAATCAGATCTTGGCTGGTGTCCCTCCGGCAGTTTCATGAACTGCGGATCGATAGGCCATTAAGAAGATTGGCAAATATTTGTGATTTAACACAATTAAACTAACTACTGATATCCTTATTTATATACCTATAGAACCTATTAGAATATACGAGAATACAAACCTAAAAATTACAAGAGATATGACTAAACAATGATGACTCATTGAAATAATATTTCTGTAAGGGCTCAACAAAACAATATTTTTATAAGAAAGCATCAAAACTTTCCTAGTCACTCGTTACAAAATCATTAGTGTGCAGTCAACCCTCATAGAAGTAAGGAAAAAATGTATTGAAACCGCGCGCTTCCATATCAAGGCGGCCCTTATGATCTACACTCCGTATAAAGGAATTTAATTTATATTTAAAATTGCCAACGTTTTGCCCCGGTCATTCATCATTTGTTGTAGTCCTAAAATAAAATGACAATTGTAAGCATCTTTAGAAGCTTTTAATTTGTGGATGCTACGACTAAATAAAAAAAAATATTATAAGATGTACTTAAAGCATTTTTGAAGACCTATTTAATGGTGCTCCACGCGGATAAACAAAAAAGACAAAATTTATTTCAACAATTTTTTTTTATGTTTCATAAATTAATGGGTCTCACTTACCTATAATAATTTTCGTTGCATAGATTAAGTAAGAACTATTATTTTACCGAATTATTTCATATTTTAAAAATTCACCGCTGGAAAATTATAAGGGGGATGGATATTTAAAAATAATTTGTATTTCCTGGAATATTTATCTCGAAAACTACTGAATAAATTATAATCTATTATTCAATAGTTATTAGAGGGTTTCTTGGGCTTGGTTTTGGTATATAATGTAGAGTGGCCCAGTAACGAAAATGATTTCAAATTAAGTAGAAAACAACATAGGTTCGATAACTCCCTTGCTCATTGGCGTTCAGAAACATCAAAAAGTCCGATATATCATGGCCGATAATAAATGTATGAATGATTGAAGAATTGCTAAAAATTAGAGGTCAAAATTTTTTGAGCAATAATGTAAAAGTCTTTAGTAATTTAAAGTTATAAGACTTTGACTCTGTCAGGCGTCTCATACAGGCAAATTCAGTTTGTATTTGCTGCCAGAGGAGAAACACAATATGCTCTATGGACAATTTTTTTAAATCACATACTTTTATAAAATACGAAAATATTATTACATGGCTCTCATGCTTAACACCTTATCGAAAGTCAGGATAACCCTCCCAGATGTTTTACATGCGTTCTAGTGTAGTTTCTTCAGTGAAAACTTCGGAAAGTCAAACTCATGTTATTACAATTTTGTACAAAATAAAATGTCTCACACCGCCACACTGGCGGAGTAAAAATATCTAGTTTCCCAAATATTAAATTGTTAAGCAATTAAAATTTTCAATAAATTTCTCATTATAATATTCAATACTGTAAACAATTATTAACTGGTCACTCTGGAACTCTAAAAGGGAACCATAAAAAAACCTCAATTACAGTAGGGTATTGCAAAAATAAAACATTTAATATTTGATCCACGTAGTCGACTTCGTTACACTTTACAAAGTTTACTGGTTCGCCGCAAAGATCTACCTCTTTTAAATGATTTAGTAAATTTAACAAAAGATAAATATAGAATTATAGAATAATAATAATGTCCAAATATTTAAAAGGTTCAAAATCATGTACAAAAAATCCTCCACCTGTTAGCCCTCTAGATAATCCAAAAGGAAATTTTGCTCAGGTAATCATTAGTTTTATAGTAGGAAACATAGTTTACGATAAATTTAAATTTCAAGTTATGCATGCCACTGACAACCTTTAAAGTAAATCGTACAAACAAAAATCTATACATGACTTTAGTAATCTGAACCTGTAATTTAAGCTAGAAAAATGTAAACAGAAGTATTTATTATTTAAGACCAATTTTTAACCGTAACAATGTCCTCAAGAATTCCGGAATATTTTTATTATTCATAAATTAATCCTCAAAACTATGTCGCCCATATTTATCATTTTAGCCCATTTGTATAAATGAAGACGACGACAATCACTGACGTCTTCTGGTAAATTCACCGTATAAGGCTATGCTAAAATCTGATGATCATAGAAATGAAACTCGGTATTGACCACCATTTCAAATCTACAAATGAATAGTTAACAGAACAGCCTTAGATTATACCCAATTACATATTAAAACAATAATTCCTAGGAATTGTTGATTTAGGCCGTAGATGTTCCAAGCCTAAAGAATTTAAACTGGATTTTTTGGGCCTCCTTGTCGCTAAAAAAAACTATTTTAAATGTCAGATTTAAAAAAAATGGAAAACAAATCCAGTGATAATTTAAAAGTTACTAAATAGGTAAAATATTCAAGATACTTACGATTATTTATATCGAACGTAAACATTACATTCGGTACTTCCCTCTTCCGCAAACCCCATGAGGAGGACCAAAACATTATAACTGTGATCAACCATAATTAAATGGTAAGGTTTAAGGTAAACAATATGAACATCAAATTAATTAATTCCAATTTTATAAATAGCTCGTTAAGATTCGTTTCGGAAAACCATGTGTTAAAAGTATATAGAGAATGTTTATAAAAGTTTTTGTTGTAGTGCATTTATTTGCTATATGATATAAATACCTCGATAAAAATTTTTGTCAATGTATATAAATCAAAATATACTTTGCCTTTCTGGTATAAATAATATATTAAAAAACCTTAAAATAATGTTGTCACAACCACACATTATAGCTGCCGCTGATTAGATTCATTTCACATTAGCGGTCTAATTGGGTACTAAATAGATTTAATAAAAAGTCAAATATATGCCTGGTTAACTTGATGGAAGCTAGAACTACTAGTTGACCAGTTGTATATTATATATGCCATTCAATAAATTTTTATTCAAGAAATTATAAGTAAAAATCAAGGAAAAGGTTCCAATAAAAATGTACATTTTTCGGAGATACATGATTTTTTTATTACTTAAACACTATATTGTCGAACATTTTCGGATGCGCAAGAAGTAATTGTTGAATTTCTTGACATTTTCTGGCAACATTTTGCTAAATTTATAAACGTACTACAAACGTAATTCTAGGGTCTGTTTACTCTTATAGTTTCATAAAAGAATTTCCTCAAATTGAGAATATAATATTCTAGATACCAAATGGAAATTTTAAAAACAAGATATCTAAAAAATTCAAAATCGACAGTACACGAAAACTACCGAAAAGAAATACAATAAGGGAAAAACACTGTTGACACATAAAACAAGCAAGAGAACAAGGACATTTGACGACAGTAAAATATAACAAACTTATTACAGACGGCTATGAACATGCCATAGAGCAGCGGTTCCCAACCTTTTTGTTGTTACGAACCTCTTTCAAAAATCGGAATAAATTGGGTACTAAAATTTATTTTCCATACTGAATAACAGTTCATAATGAAATACTTAAACATAATCGTAAAACATTTACGGACAAACATTATTTAAACAAAAGCGATAGCTTAGCCAACAAAAAAGAAATAATACAAAATGAATATATTAATATAGAACTTGAAAAATACCTTCAATGGCATATTTGTACTGCTTGGTGGAACACAGAAATTCAAACTTTCGTTCGATGTCTGAAAGTTTGAGTCTTAGATCAGGTTCTGTATTTAACCTGTTTCTGTACTTATCAATCAGTAAGTGTAAGTGTGTATGTTGAAAATCTTTTCTCACATAGATATGTCGAACAAAAGGGTACCAACCGCCAAAACAGAATACTCGTTTCTTACACTGAGCCAAAAATCAATTTGAGAAGTGATCTTTAAAAACAGCTTTTAGAAAACTGTCAGAGGAAAAGTCAATGAGTTTTTCTTTTTCCAGTGAAGTTAAAGAAGTATCCGAAGTTATATCTCCTTGAAAAGGATTATGTATCTAGTTGTTCGATACAGGTATAGTAGGAAAATAGTCCTTGAACGTAAATTGAAGTTGTTTGAGATATTCAGTAATATCTCTTTTTTAATATTTCCGTTAAGTTGAATTTCATTTTCTAACAAAATGGTGCTGACAAAACCCAAATATTCTTACTCCGTGGCCTGCAGATATTCAATCCGAAAGTTGAACTTCTTTAGCATGGCTGCTGGAAAATTGGAACACATCACACCGCCCAAATTAACTTAGAACACGTACCAAGTGGAATAAGAAAAAGGAGAACAACAGGTGAGAGAACCCTAGGAAATTAGAGCAAAACGAGGCAATCATAAAAACGATGAAACCGATACAAAAACACTAGGGTAAGCAAACCTGAAAATAGAAGGATCACAACCCTCGGATTAAAAATAAGCAAAAGTACCATATCCAGAGTAAATATATATATATATATATATATATATATATATATATATATATATATATATATATATATATACATCGATAGAGACTGCAGAACCGCAATACAGGACGGATTTTATGAAACGTTTAATAAAGTTTGCGAAGGAAGACCAAGGTAATACTAGGATACTTAAATGCACAGTTGTGCCCAGAACTGTACTTAGGAGATCTAGTAGGGAAAAAGAAAGTAACTGTAAATGACAAAACTAATGATAGCAGGTAAAGACCCTACTAACCAACTGGAATGTTGAATATGTCACACACAGTTTACGTACCCAAATAAACATAAGGTAACCTGGAGATACCCAAATGAATAGAAGATCAGTCCCATAAGTCTTAAGATTGTAGCTATAAAAGATGCAAAAAAATTACAACACTAAACAAGACATCTAAACAATATATATATATATATATATATATATATATATATATATATATATATATATATATATATATATATATACAGGGTGATTCAAAAATCGATCACGAAACTTAAGGGGATGATTCTACTTGACAAAATAAGGGTAGAGCTTCATATAATTTTTTTTCAAAATGTCATTCGTTTTCGAGTTACAAGCCGTCCAAGTTCAAGTTTTTATTTTTTGTTTTTTGAATTACTCGCTTACAGGAAAACCGATTTGACTAATATTTGAAAGATAGGCTAAGTCTTCTGCGCTTCATCATTTTAGTAACAATTCACATTGATTGTTTGCCGCTAGAGGGCACTTTACCTACATTGAAAATTGTTTTTTTTGTCATAATTTTTTAGTGTTGACAGCTACAGCAGTTTTTGGCATAATTTCTGAAAGACTGATGCCAGGCCTTTAAAAAAGGTGCTCTTTATTTACATCGCTAAACCCAACGGTTTAGACGTAAATCACCCTTAAAAATTAAGTGGTAAATTTACTTTTCTCATTTCATTACCACCAGCTACCAGGTAAATAGCTATCAAAGTATACTAGAGCTGTCAGTTTAACATCAAATAAATTCGCTTTTTAAACTATTTAATTTATAATCTTAAAATAACTAATAATGGCTAATCAGTAAATATTCATATTATGGATTATTGCGATATATATTTAATTGATAAAAATTAATGAAACAGTACTAAACAAACTAAAAAAGATTCTCAAAATGTCCCCCATTTTCTTCAATACATTTCCTAACACTCTTCAAAAAATGTCGCTTAACTCGATGAAAAATTCCTGGTGTTTCTTTAATAATTTGGCACTTTTCGATTATCCTGAAGCGAAGATCCTCGACGTTGATTACTGGAATATCGTACACCAATTGTTACAAATGACCCCAAAAGAAAAAATCCATAGGATTAAGGTCTGGTGACCTCGCTGCCCATGCCAATGGTCCACTTCGTCCTATCCATCGCTCAGGATACGTTGCATTCAAATACTGTCGGACACGTATACTAAAGTGGGGCGGAGCTCCGTCTTGGAGGATCCACATGTTGGCCCTTACTTCCAATGGCACATCTTCCAGATACAATGGGAGACGATTTTGGATAAAATCTAAGTATACGTCACCAGTTAATGGGCCATCAAAGAAATGAGGACCAATAAGGTAATCTCCTATTATCCCTGCCCACACATTTAGTGAAAATCTACGCTGATGTTTCGTTTCTACCACATTGTTTGGGTTCTCGTAAGCATATGTGTGGATGTTGTGTAGATTTGTTATGCCATCACGAGTGAAACCAGCTTCGTCAGTGAATAATATGACGCCAATTAATCGATTATCGTGTTCATACTTAGCTAGGATCTGATTGCACATTTCCAACCGTCTCGGCCGATCATCGTCATAAAGAGCCTGCACCTTTTTTGAATGAAACGGGTAGAGTTGTTCTTCTCTTAGTATCCTCCATGAACTAGCCTGACAGAGCCGCACTTCATTCCCAATTTTTCTAGTACTAATACCTGGATTATCTTCAATAATTTCAAGCACTCTTTCTTCTTGTTGCACGTTTCTAGCAGTTCTAGGTCTTCCCCTATTTCCATTATAACTTTTAAAGGAACCACATTCCGCAAGCCTCCTGTGCACACTGGAAAATGTTTGAGCATGAGGGATATTTCTTTCCGGATAACTCTCCATATAATATCTTCTTGCCAACTCTGCATTACCATTTGCTTTTCCATAACAAAAATGGATATCACAATATTCGATATTTGAATATTGATGATTAGCCATTATTAGTTATTTTAAGATTATAAATTAAATAGTTTAAAAAGCGAATTTATTTGATGTTAAACTGACAGCTCTAGTATACTTTGATAGCTATTTACCTGGTAGCTGGTGGTAATGAAATGAGAAAAGTAAATTTACCACTTAATTTTTAAGGGTGATTTACGTCTAAACCGTTGGGTTTAGCGATGTAAATAAAGAGCACCTTTTTTAAAGGCCTGGCATCAGTCTTTCAGAAATTATGCCAAAAACTACTGTAGCTGTCAACACTAAAAAATTATGACAAAAAAACAATTTTCAATGTAGGTAAAGTGCCCTCTAGCGGCAAACAATCAATGTGAATTGTTACTAAAATGATGAAGCGCAGAAGACTTAGCCTATCTTTCAAATATTAGTCAAATCGGTTTTCCGTAAGCGAGTAATTCAAAAAACAAAAAATAAAAACTCGAAAACGAATGACATTTTGAAAAAAAATTATATGAAGCTCTACCCTTATTTTGTCAAGTAGAATCACCCCCTTAAGTTTCGTGATCGATTTTTGAATCACCCTGTATATATATATATATATATATATATATATATATATATATATATATATATACATATATATATATATATATATATTGTTTAGATGTCTTGTTTAGTGTCTACATGGTGTGAAACTTAATGAAAATTACTCTGAAATGTAAAACAATTAAAATGGTAGAATTTTAACAGCTTGAAAACTCACCAGTATATATTAATTACCTGAAATTGAACCCGTAGTTTACACCAAAATTTCAGTATTTGACATCAACATATAACGACTATCCATCAACATCAACTTTTCTTTATTTAATGTTATATTGGGAAATTCTAGTTGTTCTTGATTTGGATACATTTTAATCACACTAACATCATTTTCATTCAGCTTATGTGCTGTTTTGAGTTCATTACATGCTGTTAATACAGATATAGCTGTGTTCTTTGTTCCTAGAAATTAAACTAGATCGTAGTCACTTTCTTTATACACAGGTTCTATCAAATCTGTATTTCAATTTCCTTCAATCTCATTAACGTTATGGACCAACATTAATAATAAATATGTAATACGCCTCCGCGTCAACCAGCTACATTCACCTTTTTTTTGATACCGTAGAATTTTGGAACAATATTATTTATTTCCGATGGTATTCTTTCATGAGGAAACATCATTAGTAATGACAAGTTTCCAGCATTATTAACACTATAAGGCATTTTTTTCATCGGTTTTGTTTCTTGTTTTCACCAAGACTTTATGATCTTCCGAATATAAAAAAAAACAAGAATTATCTGCATTAAAAATCCACTTAGGATTATTTAAAAATTCTCCAAGTTCTTATTCATTTATGTGAATTTTGACTTCTTCAAACCATTGTTGGAACGCCTCTTTGGTGAATGAAACTCTGCTGGTGGTTAAATTTTTAGCAGTTCATGTTTGGACTTTTGGATTTCTCTCAAAAAAACTGTAATATTATTTTCGTCCAGCACTGTCATATTTAAAGGGATTTGGTGGTCGGATTATTCTGATTCGGTTGGATGACAGCAGGTAAGGTTTCTTTATAAATTACAAAGCCTACTTTAAGCCATTGTGAATATCCAAAATATAATTTTTTTTTCTCTTTATCTTTAGTTAAAATGGGCTCTAGTTCCATTCATCTGACCCATGCCAGCTTTTCCTTTAATCTGCTAATTAGGTTACTCCTGAGACTGCTATTGTTCTTCCGTGTGTTGCAACATATTGCATTTGATTGGTGTTATAGTGAATCTGAAATACCAGTAGTTGATACTTATGTGATCCACTAATGACACCCTGTCGTCTGTTGGTACAAGTTAAAATAAAATCTTTAAATTAATGGTTAGTTCATACTTCTAATAAATATCAACTACCATTAAAAATGTCCACTAAACTATAGCACTTACATTACGAAATAAAAATGCGTGGATGACCAATCGAAATACCCACAAATATTTTAACCTAAAAGTAAAACGTAAATTTTTTGCTCTTCAATTGTGATGGTTTACCTAATTTTATTATAACTATTTTAGGACAAATTTTTACTAAATTTTATTCGTTTTAACATTATTTTCTAGTTTTCTGGAAGAAATAAACAAACACGCTAATATCACTAACAGTTAGAAAATTCTGCAAGGATGTTTTTTCTTAGGAGACAACTGGAAAATAAAATTATGGTCTTAAAATATTTTTCTTTATTTTCTTCAAAAACGATTGCAATTTTTCTGCGTATATACTTCCTAGCAGCTTAATTATCTAGGTATTTTTTATTACAATCTATTATGTATGATAAGCAATAAAACGGGCCTTATAAAGAAAAATAAATAAAATAGGTAATTATTTATAAATATTTATGATAACTTTTTGCGAGTCTTAAAGCTGATTAAACTAAATCAATAATTTTTAATTACAACACTTTGTATTTTATAGAACATTATCATTAAACCCTAATGGTCTTTACATTAAGACCTTAAAAACAATTACTTTAGTTTTACGTCTGAGTAGGGATTTTTATTACCGTAACGAACAAAACTAATTAGAAGATAATGGCAAAGAGGATAATGAACAAATCATCACGCAAACTGATGTCTACCTAATTTACTTTCTGCCAATAAAACGTTTCTAATTTTGCATTTAGGTCAAGGTTTTGTGTTCAATACTTTTTGACTGAATACCGATAATTTAATCGTTTGGTTTATGCGATTGTAAAAAAGTGTTAACTTACTATTTGGATGAAACAATTACATATATAAGAACTACAACCCCCACTGTAGTCAGGCGCGCATCCAAAGGGGAGGGCGGTGGGGCGATCGCCTCCACCACACTAAGAGTTTTGAGGTAAGGAAAATAGACCCAATTTTGCCTCTTATACTATAGTTTATTCAAGAACTAGAGACAGTAATAAATTATTTTTACCCTTTTTTTCTTCGCAAACTACCAGTGTTCTTTAGTCCGGTGTCTTTGGTAAAATCTGTTAGACACATATATTTTTCATCGGAATGGGTTAGATATTCTATAATCAAAACTACCGGTCTATAATAATGGATTATTTGGGTTGGATAACAAGATATATTTGGAGGTGTGAAAAAGGATTTTAATTCTTGTCACAGGCGTCGGAAGGAGGTTTATTATCACTAAGTATTTATGGCATAGAATATTATTTCGGTAATAAACTTAAAATAAAAAGTTTTTATAATATTATTTTATTTCTTATGATTTCTTAATAATTCACATACATTAGAAAAAATAGATAATTTCGACATATTTAACACAAATCACAACAGTATTTTTATTATTTTTAATTTTGGCATAGGAACCGTTTTAGGCACAGACTAAAACATAACCTTTTTCTCCCAAAAAATTCTAAGTTATAATTTAAATACTTACAAAATACCCATGGTCAAAAATACAAGAAGTTAAACGTATATAAAAAAATAAATTCGTCCATATAATATTGAATTTTTTTGGGGCTATCGGTCATTTTATTATTAATTAAAAACATTTTTAGGACATTTGACGTTTCAGTTTATTTATTTCTTAAATCATCTGCAGAATTACAATTAAAAACTAACAAAGGCTTCAAATGTAATTAGTTTTTATATGTTACAGAAAATTTAAATAATAAATTGTGTTTACGCTGGTAAATATTACGTATCTAATTCGTAATCAAAGTCAGTGCAGCTATCTTCGCTCAAATTAATTATAATTGGTTCCTCTATCTCGCCGATCATGAGATCGAGTTTCCACATCTTCTTTTATTCTTTTATTATATGGATTTTTTCCAATTTTCTGCAGTAACTTCATTTAAAAAAATCTTGAGATAAAGTTGAGATAAAATAACTAATTTTGTAAGTTGTGCTATTTCTAGCAACTATATTTTTTACTTGAGAGAGATATTCCAGACTTCCTATCTGGTTTTCCCCAGCAAAAATTATGTTCTTTGAGCAATTTACAAAGCTCAGTTCTTTTAAATCACGATCTTCATTGATTTTAGTTAGAATCTCTTCTTCCAACGAGGTTTTTCTCTGTCTGTGATCGAATGTGGCTTGGGAGTACTAACAATTCCAGTCATTTTCTTCTCCTTCAGTATTCGGTACATAGTAGATTTTCCCAATTTCTGTCATGTTGGAACACATCTCAACAGAGCTTTTAATATTATTATCTAGATATTGATATCTTAAGGCATCATAAACATTCATTGTAATAAGTTTTTCTTTGCGGAAAAAATGCCCTGGTTTAACGATTTTGAAATAAATATATATGTGCCATATCTTCTGGATATCTCACTAATCTCAAATAATATATAAAAAACAAGCACAAACAAGATAAATCACTAGGGACACACTGTAAGGTGTACTTTGCTCACTGACAGAAATCAAATTGAACTATCAGAAATTTTATGGTTGCAGTAAATTTATGAAACCTTATAATATTTAAATATAATTAAATATAAGTAGATTTACGGCAGTCCTCAGTTACCTGCGGTACAGGAGCAGGTACCTTGGAAGTTTCGCTAACAGTTTTATAACTCTCTCTAGTTCTTGAATAGAATATAGGAATGTGTATGCTTGCGATCGCCATTCCCCTTCCCAAGAGTTTTGAGTACAGGAAAATAGAACCGATTCTGCCTTTTATATTAGGAATATGTATGCTGCTGGCACTCCCCCCCCCCCCATTAACAATTTATTCTTCTTGCGATAGCCCCCCCTCTCCCCAAGAGCTTTGAGTTCAGGAAAATAGACCCGATTCCGCCTCATACTAAGAATGTGTATGCTGCTCGCATCCCCCCCCCCCAACGGCAAGAGCTTCAAAATCAGAAAAATAGACCCTACCCTGCCTTTTACACTAGAAATGTGAATGTTGCTGGTGTCTCTACCCCCCCCCCCCCCCCGTCGACAACTTGTTTTCGCTTGCCATACTGTACTTTTGTGATATGACCCCCCCCCCCAAAGAGAGAGGCTGGATCCACCCCTGACTTTAGTATCACTGTTCATATAAATAAATCGTATAAGTAGATATAAAACGCATTATGATTATCCTTATGTTCCACCCCTGATCTACTTCCAATATCAGTGTTTAGCGAACACACCTGTTAAGGTGCGTATAGACATGTAACAGTACACCGTGACATAACTTCATCGCTTATCGATGTCTGCAACATTGTAGCATCGTAACTTCACAGCGTCTCATAAGTTGTGGGACTTTGGTTATCGCATCATAGAAATGGTACGTGCCATGTTGCACCACATGTTTGCATCTTAACTTGGCAGAATGCATGAACTGATGAGATGGAATAATGTCTGGCGCTGATAATACGCATCAATGT
Organism: Diaprepes abbreviatus; assembly: GCA_034092305.1. Classification (NCBI taxonomy): domain Eukaryota; kingdom Metazoa; phylum Arthropoda; class Insecta; order Coleoptera; family Curculionidae; genus Diaprepes; species Diaprepes abbreviatus. Next base: position 3,096,538 of record JASJET010000032.1, read on the forward strand.
TCAGTAGCACCTCAAACTTCATCAAACCTTTTTCATGTAAGCCGAAATATTGTGTGTATTGAATCAGGAGGTGCGATAAAATTTATTCAGAAAAAAATATGACATCATCTCAAGTTCATTCACGAAGATTAGAGAAATATGTAAGATGGCTATTATGTTCCTTATGACATTGTGAGAAGGTGGTGCCGTGAATTTAAGTGCGGTAGAACGAACATGCTGATGGACCTTCAGTAACGACTCAAAAAACATTGATAAAGTATATGGTCTTGTTCTGAAAGACAGATAGTTGGAGAGAAACGTACAACTCTTCATGTTAACAAAACATTTAAATATGAAAAAATTGTCCGCAAAATGTTGAACTCGTGTAGTGGATTTTAAAATTTCTTTTAGGTAGATTTAGAGAGTAACGATGCAGGAAACATGTATCCACTACTACGGCGCTAAAACTAAAAGTTACACTATAGAATGAAAACATTGTGGCTCTCCAAATCTAGAAAATTCAAAGTATAGACGTCTGCTGGAAAAGCTATGGTCTCAGTTTTTTAGTATTCTCAAGGGGTCATTTTTGTGGATTATTTAAAGATATCACATACAATGACAGGACCCTATTAAGCTAAGTCTAACTTGCATCGAAATTGCGGGAGCTATTTTAAAAAATGAGAAAAAGATTACCGAAAAGCGCGCTCCTCCATCAAGATAAAGGGCTCATTCGCACATTTTGTATTGTCAATGCTGCTATACCGGGTGTCAACGAATCTATTAGACAAGTCATAATCTCTAGAGTATTATGTGTATCAAAATGAGAATTGGTATAGGTAAATGGTATGTGAAGGGGAGAGTTTTCGCATATTTTCCACTTTCCGGCCACTTCCGGTTTCACCGGAAATGGCCCCGGTTTCGAATTTTTAAATGGAATACCCTGTATATTTTAACATTTTTGGATTTCTGAGACAATTCTAGATCAGAGTGTGACATTTTAAAAACTTTTTACGTCTACTTCATTTTTTTAGCGTCACTTTTAAAATTGCATCTAAGTACCCATGATCGGACGCAAACTAATCTAAGGGCCTTAGGTGATGTCAAAAAAATACAATCGCAAAGTTTTAGTTACTAGTATGAAAGACAGGAATAAGACAAGTTGACAAAATTACGTTTTCATTTCTAACTATTAATTTTCAAATGGCGACCCCTTTTTGACAACTACTTTTCGAAAAAAGCATTCTTTGACGAATCTAACGGTACTAATTTATTTGCGATTGGATTAGACATAAGAACAGAAATTAAATATTATTAAGCAAAATACTGGATAATTTATTTACTTATGACAAGTGCGCCATGGACAGCCATGATGCATAATAATTTGCAACTGTTTTTATCAAGTCTTCTTTGGAAAACAAAGCACTCACTTAAGTAGATAATGACAGTGACATACGCTCTAAGAACAGACGTAAAAGTTTCTTAATTTTCGTTAAGTTTAGTTTAAATTTTCGTTAAAATAATGTATACTCAAAGTGAAAAAGTGGATATGTTATTAATATTTGGAGAGTGTCATAGAAATTCAAGGAATGCTGCCGAGTTGTATGCTCATAGATATCCAAATCGGCAACATCCAGCCCGTCAGTATTTTCCGTATGTCGAGACTCGTTTTAGGCAAATAGGAAGTCAAGAGGCGGAACAGAGGTTTATCATAAATGAAGAGACTGAGATTAACGTACTTGCTATGGTTGAGTTTGATAAAACAGTTTCGTTAAGCAAAATTAGTCAAGAACTGTAGATAAGTTATGAATCAGCAAGAAAAATACTGAAAAAGCATGGATATCGAGCATTTAAATATCAGTTACATCAACTATTGTATACTGAGGATGGCGATAGACGGGTAGTGTTTTGTGATTGGCTGCTTCAAAATCATAAAGTTAACCCAAATTTTTTCGATTTTATTCTATTTTCCGACGAATCCCGATTTACAAATAATGGTATGTTCAATAAGCAAAATACTCGGTACTGGGCCCAACAAAATCAACATGAAATGAGAGAGGGCAATTTTCAAGAAAAATTTGGCGTCAATGTCTGGGCTGGTATCGTTGGAAACAGAATAATTGGGCCAATATTGTTTCAAGGTCAGTTAACAGGGATTAGATACTTAGGTTTTCTTCAAAATGAAATCGAAAATCATCTCAATGATATACCTTTAGCAGTTTTACGGAGAATTTACTTTCAACAAGATGGAGCACCGCCTCACAATACTAGAGAAGTTCTTAATTATTTAATAGAGCATTTTAATAATCGAATTATTGCAACCAATGGTCCGGTACGGGGGCCAGCCCACTCACCGGATCTTACTGTGCTCGATTTCTTTGTCTGGGGATATGTTAAAGAAAGGGTTTACTATGGAGCAGCCCCAGCTACTCTTGAAATATTAGAAGAAAGAATTTTACGAGCATTTAGAAGTATAACGCCTCAAATGCTACAAAACGTGTTGAGAGAAACAATTGAACGAGCTGAAATGTGTCGTGAAAAAGAAGGAATGCACTTTGAACTTTTTTACAAATTCAGCTACTGTACTTTCAAATATTTTAAGTGCGTCGTCTAAGTTATTAGTTTATTTTGTTAGTTTTTTGTTAATTTTGTTAAATTTTTAATCCAATTCCTGTCTTTCATACTAGTCACTAAAACTTTGCGATTGTATTTTTTTGACATCACCTAAGGCCGTTAGATTAGTTTGCGTGCGATCCTGGCCACCTAGATGCAATTTTAAAAGTGGCTCTAAAAAAATGAAGTAGACGTAAAAAGATTTTAAAATGTCACATTTTGATCTAGAATTGTCTCAGAAATCCAAAGATGTTAAAATACACAGGGTGTTCTATTTAAGAATTCAAAACCGAGGCCATTTCCAGTAAAACCGGAAGTGATCGGAAAGTGGAAAATATGCGAAACTCTCCTCTTTACATAACATTTACCTGTACCAATTCTCATTTTGATACACATAATACTCTAGAAATTATGACTTGTCTAATAGATTCGTTGACACCCGGTATAAAGACAGTATTTTAATTAATTCAACACCCTCCCAAGTGTATTCCAAAACTGAAAGAAAATACAGTAGAAAAAAATGTTCATGCCATGAAGAAATCGTTACCACCTTCAATCAGACGTTTGAGGAAGCTGGATAAACTTTTTCCAGAAATAAAAAGAAATAATCGAGAATGTCGTTGGGAAAATGTATAAAAATTGAAGGCAATTATGTGAAAAAATAAGTTGTATACCTTGTCCAGCCATTATTTTAAATAAGTCAGGGGTGGAACGTAGGGGTTAACCTTGGTACTTAATGCCGGCAGTCATAAAAATTTTAGTATTGTCAAGAATATATATTTATTCAAAACTGATTATGAGGGAAACCAATCGATTCCTCTAATATTTTTGAAAGGTAAAATTAAGAAAAATAAAATTCCAAACTACTTGAAGGTAAATTTTCATGAGAATTAAGGAAAGTCTATAACAGAGGATTTGTCAACACATGTTTTATTAAATTGAATTGAGCCTTTTTCCAAGCATACCCTTATTATTAATTAAATTATTTCTATGGTACTACAGATCCGATTCTCTAAACATATTTGACATTTATTTTCTTGATCTCTTTCACGGTGGCATATTTGTGTTACTACAAACTCAATAAAGGTGCAAGATCCTCATTATGAAATTCTCTTTTCCTTTACTTTTATAGAATCCCAACATATGTTCCTTTTTAGTTTATTATTAAGAGAATCGCGAATTTTTCTCGGATTTTTCACAATTTAAGAACTCTTTTCTGTTGATATTTTAGAACATAAGAGCAAATTAAACTATAATTTGTAATTTTCGATAATAAACTATAATATATTTTCGATTGTTAAGCGAGCCACGGCTTAATTAAATCCCAGGATTTTTGAAAGTAACAACAAGTAAATGTAAATTTAAAAATATTTGAATTTTCCTTATTCAACAAAAAAAAAACAATATTGTGGACATATCCATTTTTGATTAGGTGGTCAATATTATCTTAGAATATGTCCACTTGTGTACTTAACTCCTTTTTAAATCACACATATACACAAATTAATGTATCGAAGAGTATTCTTATGATGATTGTGATAGTCCAATTTTTTTCCAATAACGTAAACGGAGAAAACACATGTAGACAGGCAAAAATTAGGTAATTTTTGAGATTTTTTTTTAAATATCCCTTAGTTCTACATAATACTTACTTTGTAGATGCTTTCTTACATATTCAATCTATGCTATACTTTTTTCATTTTTTATATATATTTTTAATCGCGGCGTAATTTGAAAGCTTTTAATACGAATCCACCATCGGCGGCCCGCATTCTGATTTATGATATTTATAATTTCTAGTTAAACTCAAAAAAATGAGAATTTTTTTAAATAAATATCATTTACAAGGTTTATTTTACCATGAAAAAATACATTTTTACGATTATTTTTTCAAACTCATAGGTTGAAATAGAAGCTACTATTATTTGAATTGCAAGTGTAGACGAGTGTGAAATTTGATAGTTGTTTGGCTAATCGAAATCTTTAAAAATGGCGGCTTAAAAATTGTCCGGTTATAAGCGATTTTCCAGTATCATCAGCAAAATGTAACAAATAACAAAAATTAATGACTGAATTATAAGCCTCAGACCTCAAAGTGTTGGTCGTGATACCCACTTTCAAACGTCATTTGACCCATTGAAATTTAAAAAATAACGCCACTGTCAGCGAATTCGCAGGATCATCAGCAAAATGCGCTAAGACAAATTAATGGCAAATATATGCGCCGAGGCCCAAAATCCTAGCAAGAATATGAACTTTTCAATATCGTTTGACCCTTTAAAAATTTTCAATATAGTGGCTTCAAAACTCAGGATGACTTCATCATTAAAAGAGGTCTTCCGCATATTAAGTAACAAAAAAATCGGTTATATTTAACCCCCCCCCCCCCCTGTAACAGAACTGGTTGGCGACCCATCCACCCAAACTTTGCGTATGTACAATACAAAATTTCAGTTTAAATACACATAGAAATCCGTGACGGATATAGAACCCTCTCTTTTTTGTGTATGGGGGGAGGGGGCAGTGATCTATCAATAGCCACAAATTCAAGCTTCCTAATCCTCATGCTCAGCGAGTAACAAGTTCCACAAAGAGATTCAATTTATTTGAATTCAGAGGTTGGCTCCGCTTTCCTGTCTGTTGTCTTGGTTAGATGGGACTCGTTACCCCTGGGTATTGTAACTGCTCCCCTTTGAAAAAAATAGCCGCTGGTCTCCACAGGTATTTCAAATTAGAATTTCGCGTGGTACGTACGCAAATTTGGGGCTGGATGGGTCGCTCACCAAATGTTACATTATGTAACAAATTACTAAGAATACCCAGCTTTTTGTATTCCTGCATACATTTTCAACCTCAGAACGTATATTTAAGGATCGTTAATTTTTATTGCATTACAGCATTGATTGTAAATCAGGGTTAGGGCATTTTGAGTTATACCGGTGAAAGTACTTCATATTTAGATTTAATATTTTAATGGCATATTATATAGGTATTTTCCTTAAGTATTAAGCAATAAAATAAATAGATTTCTTTAAAGCTTCTACATGTATTTTCCCCCTACTTCCTCAGTAAATTATACTGGACAACAAATAGATGAAAATAAAAAGAGTTCCATGCCAAAGAGAGAAAATCTAAATTTTAACAAGTGTTTAGGGTATAACTACTCGTTATCTTTTAAACAAGTTTTTAAGAATATTCTGATACTGTAGTAATTACGTTTTAATCAGAAGTGTAAAATATGAATTACTTTGAAACAGTAAATAAAAATCTTATTTACTCAACGTAGGCCCATAACTGAAAAACTCAACCACTTTAGTTTTTCAAAACACATACATATTCTAATTAGGAGTTTCAAATTTAAAAAAAAATGTTTTTTAACAATATTAAATTTAACAATTTTTTGAATTCATAAATTTTATTTTTACATACTACAATAAAACAAATAAACCCAATTTAAAATGTAAGATATTGAATGAAATACAATAATATTTTAGTAATAATAACAGTACTGATAACGAAGCAGATTAAATATAATTATTTCTCTCCTTTAAATTGTATATCTATCTCTAAACTTACTCTATACTGTAACTTATGGATGGTTCATAAATAACAATTTAAACATAAATTATATACTGGCTGCACCGTAAATAAACGTAAAGTTTTTTTAACCGGTGTATATTCGAACTACGTCGTTCTGGTCGTACATTTTAATAAATTATATCTGTTCAATTTAACATTCAATTATATTATTAATAGTGACAGGACACATATCAATAATTTTTAACCTCTCCAGATGATTTAGAAAAGTAGCTGCTTAGCAGAATTATTTACATATAATACAAGTTGTTCAAAAACGTTTTAGAACAGAAAAGAAACTTAAAAATAAAATTTTAAAAATTAAAATTTTATTACGGTAACCACTAATAAAACAATCGAAAAATATTAAACCAAATGTTATAATTAGGGATTTCTGAGTACAGTCGAATGCTTACTTGTACATCGCAAGAAAATGAAATGGCCCTATTATATGTTTTAAGTCTAGAAGGAAATATAAGACGTTTTACGTTAACTGTCCTAAGCTCGCATTTAGGAGCAAAATAATCTAGTTTTCGCTTCAGTTAAAAAGCAAAAAACTCATAAAAACATTTTTTGGTATACGTAGTTTTAATAAATTATGACCTCAGCTTCCCAAGAGTGCTACGCATTTTCCGAAATTTTTTCATTTCCAGGGTAAAAATTCGAGAACAAAATTTCTTATGCATTCTTACCAAAAAAATTTTTTTATTAGTTTTCTGACTTTTTAACTAAGTGGTTATTTTGAAATTAAATGCGAGCTCAGGATAGTTGATGTAAAATGGCTTCATATGTAACGTGACCATTATTATTTTATTCAAAACGGGACATTGTCAAAATTATGGTCATAATTACAGTGTCAATAAAATACGAATTATATATGTTGAGAACATATATTTATATAACAACACTTACAATGAAATAATACGTTAATCAAAAAGTATATAAACCTAATAATTTTAATATTTTTCTAATGAACATATTTGTTCTAATATTCCTGGTGATGATTTTAAATAATAATAGAATTCATGACAGGTTTTTTTTTTTATATTTACCTTCGTTATTAACCTGATTTAAGAACAGACACTTGGAGCTGAGATTTTTCAGATGTTCACAATTTATTAACAAATGAGAATATATGTTCTATCGGTGCATTTGATCTAGGCATGCACAGAATATATTCAATTAAAATCATAAAGTTTCCATGGTTAAGATTATTAGTGAGGAAGTGTGTAAATACTTCGACGATTTTCAGTCGAAACATTAAGATTATTCCATTCTGCCACTTTTTAAGATGTAATGTGAAAGTCAGCAAATATTTCTATATCTTCAAAAAAAATCAACGTATCCTTTTTCAATTAAAACATCTAATACCATTCGAATATCTTCCCACACAAGCACTTTTTTAAAATTTGCCCAATAAAATATATCCAAGTCTTTATTAAACATGGTCCACTGATCCAAATATTCATAGCTTGTTTTGTAAAACTCTGTAGCTGAAGTATTCACCAGTTCTTCATCAATATGATAGTTATGTTTTTAACTTTTTTAATAAACTTTAAACTGTATATGGTAGGAACTGTGTACGCTGTTTTTGAGCCAAATTTTCTTTCAATTGATTAATTTCATTTGCAGCTTCAATTGATGAAATATTCTGCCCTTCAATTTTCAACAGAAACTTGCCGATTGAGCGTTCATAAAATAAAGTTATAGTTCTGAGCTGATATTTTCAAAGAAGTTTTTCAATATAATAGGATTTTTTCGATGCTCAAGAAATATTTTTTCAAAACTCGTTCGATGGCAGGCATAAGTGTACCGTCTGCAGCCGATTTGATGGCGTGAATAATATGGATTTCACATCCGATACCTATTAGCGGTTTGTCGAAAGACGAATTTAATTTTGCGTGCACATTATTGACTTCTCGCCTAGCTGTTCCTACCAAATTACAGTAGCTGTTATCGCCACAAAACGCTACAATTTTTGCAGACAAATTGTTTTCTGTCAATACTTGTATTAAATAATTAACATTGATATCTGAACTTTCACCAGGCTGATCGTGGAAACTAAGATTTGTAGTTTAATCCCTTGGTATAAAATAGCGCAATAGGACAGGACATATCTTCTTGCTGCCGTGGTTTGAAGAGTCGGTTAATATTGCAATGTAATGGCATTTACCAATATCAGCTTTTAATTCTTCATTCGCTACGGACTAAAACATTTATAACAATAGTTTCGGTTTTTGTGCGTGCGTAACTAAATTTTTGCACCGAACATGATTGAATTAATTTTGACGCACAATCGTTAGAACGGAAACTGTGACTTTCTTGTATCTTGTAATAAGCCTAAACTGACAGTGATGGGGCACGCTGGCGGGGGTCGGCGGCGATTATCGAGGATAGATATATTTAAATGTGGTTGGGCATCCGACGACTTGAGCTTTATTATATAGGTAGATAAATGATTGATATCCAAAAATACAAACCACAACACACAATCAAAATATGAAGTCCTATAAACAGATGAGATGATGGTTTGTACCGAATGCGATGGCCTGATGAGTCCCATAATAGGACAAAACAGCGCTGTCATTTTTCGGACCCGGAGTTTTGCCATGATCTTAGAATTTTCAGCACTTTTTAACATGAGATTAATATTTATCAACGGACTTTCTCCGCATAGCTGAGAATTTCCTATTTTATTTAATAAAATACACGGACGATAACTTCTGTCTTTTTTTATATTTGTTGGCTTAAAAAACACGCAACAGCTCTCTTAGGGAGATCGTTGGTGCTACCCTTTAGTTAAAACTGCGGAATTCGCAGCTGGTTTAGTTGCCGATGCCGAATAATGCGACCTCTATCCTTGGAGTAGCACTTTTCGTGTGTCGAGTTTTGATATATTCCTTTTTTAATTTACCTCATCAGGAATATTCATATTATTTTTGTATATTAGAACGAATTACTTTCTGAGTTAATTTGATCGCTGAGGAAAAGTATTATTGTCACATGTATTTCGTATATGAGCAAAAAAGATTTAAATATTGTCAGAGCGATGGAAATATATTAAGGTTAGTTAAGAAAAGGTGCGCCAACTACAGAAACCTTATGATGTGTTTTTATTATTTTAATAACAGTTTTATAATTAATGGATTTCGAATTATAAGTTGTTTAAAACTTTATCATCATTTAAATTATTATCACTTCAATTTTTGCACGAACAAATCTTGCGAAATTACTGGTTGTAAATAAAGAAAACGGAAAATAATAAAAATGTATCGAAAATATTTTAGGTTTATTCAACAAATTATTAAAGTTAATAAGTGATTATTAAGAATTATATAAAAATGCCGTACCTGCTATCCTAAGAACAGCTCGATCTGCACTATCCAAAGCCAAAACGGCCAAGGGTTGCTCGCGAGTCCATTCCTGCAAAGTTGGGTCCTTGTCAAAATCCATGGTTCAAACCATGTCGTTCTAAAAAGAATGAAAAATAATTATTAATTAGGTACCGCAATCACTCGTCTTCATCTCATTTTCGCATATCATTTATTTTAAGCTTTAATATGAAACATCTAGGTACAAAATATGTCTGGGAAAAAAGATTTATAAAAATATAAAGAATGGATTGAGATTGCGAATTTTAAATTTTCTTAGGAAAATCGGACATATATACATGTTAAGGTTCTGCTAGTCTTCGCAATTTATATTTCGGTCCACATACAGACTTATTTGCCAAAGACGTTACGTTTCTTCTTCAAATGAAATGTAGAAGATCTAAAATTATCTCGAGTATACATATGTATATTTAAAGATTTTCTTTCTAGAGACTTTTTGACATAAAAAACATATATTTACAACAAGAAACAGAAACAGAAAAAAAGACAATAGAGAACATTTTAATTTTTTCTTACAGTCTAAATTAATTATGAAAAAGTTAAACGTATTTTATTTATAGTAACGCTCATAAAAATGTATAGGTCGTAAGATCATATACACTAAATACACTATTTATAATACGATTAGCTCGTTCCTCGGTGAAATAAAGCGTCAGGGATAAGATTTAAATTCAGAAATTTTATCTAATAAAAAAGGGGTGTTTTATTGTGAACTCGTATTGGCTATTGAAGTAAGAAACGGCAAAATACGAACAAAAAATGCATTTGTGCACATGGGGCGCCAGTCACAATTTTTAGTTTTAGTACTTATTGGCTTGCGCACAACCGATTTCCTGTTATCGATCGGTTGGTTTTCTGGTGTTACTTGTAAACGAACAGTACTGGGTCGAAGCTATTTTAACCGACTTCTAAAAGAAGGAGGTTCTCAATTCGAATGCTATCAGGAAATTGCTACGTTGGTCCCATATTATTTTGGACGAAATTAGTGCCGTAAAATTCAATATTACGCTGACAATATAGCAGACAAAAAAATTTATTTTGTCTGATTTTCTCCAAAATTGGTATGGGGGAGTTTTCAGGGTCACAGATAACGAATCTGAAATTATTTTTAGGAAATTCAATATGGCCGATCCAATATGGCGGACAAAAATAATTATATTTCCGATTCTTTCCAAAATTGATACGAAAATTTTATCTTATTCTCATTTTTTCAAATTTTGTATTAAGGGGTTTTCGGAGTCGTATATTACGAATATGAAGTTAATTTTTTATAACTTAATATGGCAGATACAATATGAGTGATTGAAAATTTTAAATTTTTCCGATTTTGCCTAAAATTGATATTATGGTGTTCTTGGGACGTATACAAACGTAATGTGCAGGATAAAATATGTCGGGCTAACAAATTTACGTTTGAAGTTCTTAAAAAAAAAAGTGAAAAGTAGCAATATAAATTTTTATATGAAATCGAAATTTTTGAAGCCAGCGCCAAATTATTTCTAACTGAAACAAATAACTACTAATACGAGAGATATACAAACTATGGTAAGAAAGCAATTATAAATAAAGTATTTTTAATCTATGTATGCGAATCACATTTTGCCAGGTATTAGTTTGGCGCCGACTTCAAAACTTTCAATTTCATATAAAAATTTATATTGCTATTTTTGCTATTTTACATTTTTAGAAATCGGTTCAATTTTGTCATAAACATTTTATTTTTTGATTTTAGTTTTGAATTCATTATGATGTCCTTAAATTATTTGAACTTTTTTAAGAAAATTTTAATGTTTTCTGAGGTTTTTGCCTTATGAATTATGTACGAATTAGACAAATATACACTATTTTAAGTAGTATTAGCTTTTACCTACGACTTCATATGTGTGTAGCTTAAATAGAATTGTTATAAAGAATAAACAATTCAAAAAAGTTGCCTATATCACTCCCTGACAACCTGCTCTTCATATTTGTAAAATTTCATCGAAATCGGTTCAACCGTTTCGAAGATTAACGCGTGACAGTCAAAAAAAGCAGCCTATATCACTCCTAACAAGCTCGTTTTATTGTCTCTAAAGTTTCATCGAAATCGGTTTAGCTATTTCGAAGATAAATCCGTGCAGACAAATATTGCAATTTTATTTATATGTGTATGAATAATGAGATTCACCAAGTATATGCTTACGTTTTGCCAAAATAAAAGCAAATAGATTTTCGAAGTTCGGTCCTGTCAATGGTCGATTGAAAATTTTATAACGCATATGTCCAAACTCTGTTTACGTTTTAACATAGTAAATTTGCCATTTTGGAGACTAAACATTGCGGATCTTATAAATATTTTGTCTCGGCACCTGTAAATTACTTCAAGTACTTAGATGTACCCAATTAATTTAGAGACTAGATGCTGTATCTTATCGAAAACTGTTTACATGCCTTTTATTCTAGTGTTTTTCATGTTCCATCCAAATATGCTTATCTCCAGTTTAACGGCAACAAAAGATGTTGATCCTCTAGTTGAACCCATAGATTTAATAAATATTAGATTGATGATTCCCAATGCTGGCCTGTTCCGCACAATGCGAGAGAAGAAGAGCGAAAGCAGTAATCTTCTTTCTTTCTTATGAGCGGAGCATAGACCACGTGATCCCCAAGCGAATATAACTACTAAAACCCACTACACTGACTACACTCCTTCTCAGGCAAAATTTATACTACAGAAATATGCTTTCATCGATTTGCTTGGCGGCAGAAATTTTGGTTCGACTCTCCGCGGGTAAGGTTGCTTCTTTTCTTATTTTATTAAAAAACATTCTATAATACACATTTTTTTTTCACCGTTGTAGATGTATATATGTGTTTACAACAATAAACAAAATCTTATTCCTCTAAAACAATTCGCCATTTATAAAAAAAAAGATTTCATAAAAAATTAAGTTAACAAGGGTGCTAAAAATCCTACAAAAGGTTAAGTACACAATGTATTATGAAATACTGTATAAAAAATGCTCTTTGTAATAAGAATTGTATGTATTATGAAATACTGTATAAAAAAAGCTCTTTATAATAAGAATTGCACCCGCCATCATAGTAAAATTTAAGTTATTATGATTCGACTTATCTCGAAGCATCCAAAGGCTTTTCATTTGTTTTTTTTTTGTAACAGAAAAGTTTTTACGTATAAAAAAAGTGTTTGTCTAAAACTACACTGCCGAGCTTCATGTCAGCGGAGTAATGCTGACTGCATGCGCATGCGACATAACAAGTTTATGCATTTACTTATTTATTTATGTTATTAATTTTTTGCAGGGTCTTTTGGCCACTAATTTTTTATGAAACCTTTTTTTTCCTTAAATAGCGAATTATTTGAGAGGAATAACATTTTGTCTATTTATTAATTACTATAAATACATATCTAGAGATATAAAGCATAAAAGTCAATGTGAATCATTAAACGTTTTTAAAAAATATATTAAAAAACGAAACCTTACCCGCGGAGAATCGAACCGGGACGTTCACTCTCGAATCAAAAATTCTGTCGTCAAGCTAATACACCGTATTGGTTAAAAGCAAATTTCTATTGTATAAAATCTGTCTTAGGAACGGGGGTTTGAATAGTTATACTCACTTGGGGATCATGTGATCTATACTCCGCCCATTAGAAAGAAATACGATTACTACTTTCGCTCTTCTTCCTCTCTCGCACTATGAGAACGGCCAGCATTGGGAATCAATCAAGTATCTGTGGTTGAACCAGAAGTTAACAGGTGGTAAATTTGGGTAATGTATGGAAAATTACAATGGAGATACATGAACCGGTTTAGTCTCATTTTACGTATATGATGAATGATGCAACCTATCAAAAGTTCTATTTATCAGATTCCAGTATCGAATTATTCAGTCTAATTAAATAAACATGGAGAATTTATGCCAAATATTTCTAGATTCCTATAGAAAAAAAATGATATATGAGAAATATTATGTAAAAAAATTGTAAAGGAAGAAGGCAAGAGAAATTTAAAAAAAAAACTTTTGTCGAGTTCTTTTTTAGTTCTCGAAAATGAGGGTAGAAGATATTATTTCAGACATTCTATACAATTAAAAATATATCTGAATTAAGATATAATCAGATGTTATCTTGGTTTAGTCGTACTTAGAGTACTGGTCAAAAGTGAAAGGGGAAAAACCGATTAAAAAAGTAATAAATTTTTAAGCCAACTTAAAATGCAGATAATTTTCGGAATTTTTGCATAGTGTTGATAGGATTAATAAAAAGTATTTTAAGAGCTGCTCACTGAGATCAGCAATTGTGCTGACAGTTCTGAGCAGAAATTAATTTCGTAAATATGTTAAACGAAATGAATCCCAAAATTATATTTACTAACTGGATACAAAAGGGGAAGGCTAACCAAATATTGTTAAATTTATCTTGTAAAAACTGGCGTAAATATGCTAAACGAAATGAATCCCAAAATTATATTTACTAACTGGATACGAAAGGGGAAGGCTAACCAAATATTATTAAATTTATCTTGTAAAAATATTTGGAACCGTAATTAAAAGATTTTTTGAAAGAAATACATTTATGTAAAGAAAATGTCAGATTGTCCACAAAAAGTTAGATCTAAATTAGCAACAGTTGTTAAAACAATTAACTGAAAATCCCTTTTGTCATGAAGCAAGATAAAAGCTTAAATTGTGTAAAATGGATTGCCGCCAGCAACCAAAGCGAAGAAACCACCACTATTTCGAAAAAGAACAAGTATAACTCGACTCGTGTGCCGAAGGTACCATATCATCCATCATTTTATTTGCATTTGAACATCAAATCTGCAAACAGTATTCATAGGATCAATAGAAGCAATTTCGCCAACAGCAGACTTATAATTTTATCAGTTGTAGAATAAATCTTTCAGTACTAGATGTAGTGCCTTTATTTTTCTGTAGGTTTAAAGTAAATAACACTGTTTTTTTTTCGAAATTTTACCTTCAGTAGTTTCGAAAATAGTTTAATGCAACATATTTTCAATTTTTCACAAATTTAACGTTAAACATTCTAATTGTTCGATCATTTCCTAACTTTATTTGTAGCATTTTATAAAAAGTTTGTTTACTATATATACTTTATACTGAATTTAAAGTATCTATAACAACTGTAATAAAAAGTTAATTTTGCTTTTTGATCAGTGATTCCTAAGAAAAATTCTTTTTCTTTGAATTAAGCGCCACTACCCATTAAAAGATACCTAAGTAATTATTTCATTGAACCTATTCCAACAATTCACTAAAAAGGATTGTGCTTTCTTTGTAATTTCACTGGCCGTCCTTACTAAATAAATACAATATTCATTACTAAGAACCCTTCCTGTATTTACAGACAGGGTTATTAATTTCCCCTTCTGGGTCACAGACCTCGACAGAGACCTTAAAATCAACGATAATGTCAATGACACCAAACTCAGGTATATAAATTGCATTTGAACCTTTAAAATCAATAATCAGTTTGCCTGTCCTGTGTCTTGTCGTCTAGAGAGAGTTTTAAATTTTTATTTTACAAACTGTTTAAAAGGTGATTCACATACTAGTTCGATCATACTGACACCGTCAAAATATTAAGAGGTTAACCATAAACAAAGATTTTGAACAAATTTTATTATTACCAATAACTACAATTGAATCTATCAACTAAAATCTTCTTAGATACCTTTAACTTATTTACAATGTATCGGGATATTGAGAAAGCCACAAAAGGGTAACATAGAACCTAAAAAACAAAGGTATAAAACTTCGGTAGTATGTAAATGAGACGATTAAATAAAAAATATTATATACAGATTTAACTGAATTTTTAAAAACATATTTAACGGTACCGCTCTACATCGGATAAACAAGACAAAATGAAATTTTCAACAGATTTTTTTATATCTTATAAATTAGTTGACGCAATTTACCACAACAAAAAACTGGGCTAAAAATAATAATACATATAATTAGTGCGCAGTCAAACCCCATAGAAGTGCAAGAAAAGCCCGTTGAAATCCCGCGCTTCCATGTTATGGAGATCCATACAATCTGTACGCCCTAAAAAAGAGAAGAGATTTTATAGCTGAAAGGCCCACTTTTTTGATCGGTGAATTTACCAAAAGTTGTACTGCTAAAATAGAATGACAATTATAAACAATTATAGATGCCTATATTTGGTGGATCAGGCCATTAAATGAAAAATATTGTATGACGTACTTAAGTGCATTTTTTAATTCAACGGTGTCCACGCGATCGGATCAACAAAAAAGACAAAACTAAATTTTTAACAGGTTCAGTTCTCAGAAATTAGTAGACGTAACTTACTCGTAATAACTTTGCTTACATATATTTAGTAAGAGCTATTATACCATATTTCTTCAGATGTTTAAAATTGACCATGAATATTATTAAAGGGATATATTTCATGAATGAACCGACTAGATAAAAAACGTAATATGGAATATTTATTTGTATATTTATAGATCTATTCAGTGAATCCCACTTGAGGAAGGGAAAGAAAAAAATGTATTCTATTTTTCACATAAGGGGAGGTACCTTAATTTTTTTTCTCTAATTTCGTCTCAGAACTTTTTTTGCCTTACTAGAATATCTATGCTTGTAAAATTTTATTTCAAAAGATTAAAAACTGACGAAGTTATAAGGATGTGACGTACAGGCAGACAGACTACCGAGATTACAAAATTCTTGGAGTTTCTACGGAATCCTAACAAAAATGTTATATAGCTAACGATGTTGAATCTTAATGTGCGTATTATGCTGAGGCCCAATACTATAACAATAATTATCATAAGTAAGTAGTAAGTTGTAGTTTTAGCTGTGGACAAAGTTATCAACACGATGGGCTTCTCTACGTCAGAAATAATGAATTCTAAAATTTTTCGACATTATTAACCATCAGAAAACCTCAACTTACTATTTAAGCATTATTATTCTGAAAACTTTATAAACATCCATAATTGGAAAATGTAGAAAAATCTCTGGAAATAAAAGAACCGACAAAGTTCCTACTTTTGAATATGTTTATAAAAAAATCATGATAACTTTTTAAAAATTTCACTCAAATGTTTAAAAATTCTTAGCACTATTATGACATTACGCTATGAAACACCGATTGCTACATCCATGGTTTAAGAAAATCATATGTACCAATGTACCATTAGGTCGTTTAAAGTCCACTTTTAAAATACCTAGTCAGCTTAAATTACGGTATTTACACGCGATGTACTTTAAATCTAGATGTAAATCTTACTCCCTCTTAGAGAACTGGCCCTTAGTAAACTGAGTTTTAAATTTTTTTTCCCTTTTGGTCTCGGAAATCATTCTAACTAATACGTTTATTGTAAATCGGATTTCAAATGCACACTGTAAAGAAAAATACCGAATCCCAAATAAAAGGCAGTAAAAAGTTAATTTGTTTGGCTAGATCGTTATTTAACGCTTACGCTGAAGCTTAGAGCAAAGAGAAAAGTAAAAGTACTACATTTACTACTTTAATACTACGATACCTATTTAATCTCTTGCTGTGATTGATACTTTGACAACATAATAGACAGGTCTAAGACCTTGATCTCAACATAACTATTTCGGAGAGCATTGTAAACATGTCCAAGTTCAACATTTAAGATAACAATTAGATCATATTAGATAATTTGCAAATAAAGGAGCAAAATTTGCGGATTGGAATGAATGATTACCTAATCCAGAGATATTGGTATATAATATGTAATCTGTTTCACTGAAAATTTTAGTAAATAATGTTTATTTTTTTGTATTGAAGAAATATTATTCATGTTAAATACTAGATGAGACGTGGGTTGCTATTAACACCTTGTGTGACAGACACTTTTGTAACAATTTCGTTTTAATTAAAATTAGAATAGGCCGTTAAGATTTTTGACGATGGTGGTCAAAATTGTGTACTTATGTTGTATTATCAAAGATACTTTTTTTAAATATTAGGATTAGTCAAAAGTGAAAAAATGTTCTGGTCTGGCTGATAGACATCGAGATAGCGCGCAGTGCTATGTCACTAATATCGTAAACAAAACTACTTACAAATGGAAGCAAGTTTAGAAGGTTTCATATTTAAATTCAATGAAACTAATAAAATATCTTGTCTCTGTAATCTTCACAATTTCAATAGAATACCATGTATACTAAACTATTTTTGACATTTACCTAAAATTCCAGACAAATTTTGTTTCGCATATTATATTCTAAATTTTCGACACACTGTAAATAGAAATATGAGAGTCATCGTTCTTTAAAGTGTACGATTTAGATGTCACAACCTGTTCATGTGTGTATACGAACAAAAGGAAAAAAGCAGTGGGAGGAAACCGTTGATCAAAATTAGTGAACCAAAAATTACTCACCGCCACCATTAATTCCTATATTACATAAAAAATTGTCATTACTCATTTACTCGTATATTATTCCTGGCATCTAAAAATTACTGGTATTACCATAATATTACTCAAAATTTTCAAATAATACTCGGCATGACAAAGTGTTACTATGTAATACTTTAAATCTTCTGCAAGTTTTAATCGCAGTTTTAATAGTTTCCTTTTAGTCATTACTAATTCAAGGATATTACAGTTTTTAATTACATTTTACGGTTGGTTTTTTGAAAGAAATTTTTGTTCGAAGGCGGATTTAGCTTTCACAAAATAAATACACTATCATATTTGTAAATATAATGCATTACATTTTCATATATTTTACACAGATATACTTGTGATTTTGCGTTAAGCACTATCAAGATACGAACATACTTTTTTTCCTTCTTTTTTTAAATAAAATAGCGAAAAGACCCAAACACTGCTATCAAATAATTGATATTTTATTGTGTCTATAGTAGCCAGAAAAAGATAGGCACACCATTTTAAAAAAAGGAATATATATATATATATATATATATATATATATATATATATATATATATATAAACCTCAGATAAAATCAAGAAAAGAAATATACTAAAGGATCAATGTTACAACGGTTTAATAACAGCAAACTAAAAACATTTTTCGTAAACTGTTGCAGAATTATTACAAATTGTAAGAGAATCTATACGAGCTTTGACACGCAAAAGTCTAAGCATATAATAAAAAATTTGTAGAAGGCATTCTAAATGCAATAAGGTATTAATTTAAATTAACTAATTAATATTTGGCAAGATAACCTTTTAAGTTCAATATCTCTTGAAGACCTTTGACATAGTCTACAATAATTTTTGTGTTACTTCCTCCACTATGTTTTGATATTCATCAAATAACACTTCCCGTAATTTATTTTTACTCATTATTTCATGATATCGAATTCTTGTGTCCAATACATACAGACTCTGAAAAGTTGTTTGAAGTTTGTGTGAGGTCTTATATAATAGCCGTTCACGAACAATAAAAGCGGAGAGCTTGGAATCGTTATCTTACTGAAAATAGTAGTCACTTTTCAGTACTCTGTTCTAGATTTTCCTTCAAAATATTTAAGTGGACATTTTTATCCGTGGTTTCTTAAATTATTACCAAATTTCTAGCCCCTAACACCACCATACAGCCCCATACTATTATACATCCACCTATGTCCTTAATAGTTTTGATAGTGTTTTTAGAATTAAGCGCTTCTCCCGTTATTTTCCATATTTCATGCCGTTGATCCAATTTATGTCAAAGTGTATATATATATATATATATATATATATATATATATATATATATATATATAGAAAGTTGCTGCGGTGGTCTCATATCTTTTTGGTTAAAATTGGTCCAGTAAAATCTAAGCTAGCGCCTATAAAATAGTGAATAAAAAAATATATTTTGACCGATTTTCTCTAAAATTGTAATCAGGTAGTTTTCAGGGGCATACATAATGAGTCTAAAATAATTCTTTTAAAATTCAATATGACATCTTTCTATTTTGTCAAAAAATTGGTATAAAGGGGTTTAGGGTGTAAATTATGAGTTTAAAATTATTTTTAAAAAATTCAATAGGTCGGATTAAAAATTTCTTGGTCTAAACTAAAGAATCATGATTTTTAATTTCCCGATTATGTTCAAAATTGATACTGTGGGTTTTCGGAGATGTAGATTAAAGACAATATTAGGAGTTTAAAATTATTTTTTTGAAACTCAGTATAGCGAATACAATATGGCGAGTTAAAAATTTTACGTTATTAACATTTTTTCGGTATTGGTATAAGGGGGTTTTCATGGTCATAGGATGCGAATCTGAAGTTAATTTTTTAAAATTAAATATGGCAAATACAACATGGGAGACTAAAAATTTTACAGTTTTCCCATTTTGTTCAAAATTGATGTTGAGGGGTTCTTGGGGCATATATTACGGATCATAAATTCATTTTTTTAAACTCAATATGCTGGATAAAATATGTCTGGTTACATGTCTCAAGTTCTTTCAAATCGGTATTATTAGTATTGGTGTTTGCTAAAATTAATTTCTTAAAATTGAAGCCGGCGAACTAAATATTTCTTTGGGACAATCTCATTCAAAACTGGTATTTGGAGAATTCTCCGAATAAAAGAATTTTTCGTTGTTCAATTTAGTGCGGTTTAAAACATTGCGAGATACACTATATATCTCGCTTATTATATAGTTCAAATGATTTATGGACATCATAACAAATTTAAAACTAAAAATCGAAAAACAAAATATTTATAAAAAAAATTAAACCGACTGCTAAACAAGCGCTAAAAAGCGAAAAATAAAAATATATATTTTTATATGAAATTGAAAATTTTGAAGTCGGCACTAAATTATTACTAAATGAAACAAATAACCACCAACAAGGAGATACAAACAAGCCACAGTAAAACAATTACAAATGAAGTATTTAAGATCTGTTTATGTGAATCACATTTTGTCAAGTATTAATTTGGCACCGACTTCGAAAATTAGTGTTATTAAAAAAATATGAACCACGTGAAACAAGTTATCTACCACCATGCCAAATATTCTCACCGGATAAACAAGTGGGTAAACGACACTGTAATTTGAGCTTCCGATAGACTTAGGGTATGTTCAAATGATAAGCGCTTAACGCGAAGTGTACACATGGCGCGTTTTTCAGGCGTTGAGTGCGCGCTACCCCAGGTTCTGTTCGTTCTACATTTATCGAAGATGGACGTTGAAACAGCTTTGTGTTTGGTGACTTTATATCGACGACAGAAACGCACCAGAAAAAGGAAATATTGGGTCCATCCAATTTTATCACCCACTCAAATTCTTCAATTACTTCAGAATGTCAACCAAGTGATTTTATTGCTCTTATAAAAGATGAACTCGTGGTAGATAAACACGCTGTGCGATATTGTATTTCACCAGAAGAAAAAGTCATAATTACATTGAGGTAGGTAAGTTTTTTATTAATCAAATTTAACAAACATAAAAATCTTATTCCAATATATAATATCACTTCTGATGCATTGCTTGTATTACATTTATTGTAGTGCAAACATTTATTAAAGAATCAATATTTGCTTCAAAAATAACTCAAAATTAAGGATGTTCCATTACTCGCAGAAAAGTTCCAACTCCGATTCATTGCTTGCATTGGTTGATGTTGGCGAGGGAGTGTATGTTGGAGTTGTTGGTGATGGAGTGTGTGCTGGAGTTGTAGCGATGTAGTAGCCGTTGTTGTGGTATAACCATTGTGTGCTAAATTGTTTGACATAGTAGATTGGTGTGATCTATCATCATAGTATCGAAAATCTTCGTTGGGTGTTTGTTTACGCTGCTCTAAAAAATGGTTTGTTTGTTGTAGCAACGGGCTGTGACAACTTTGTATCTCTTACGGATGATGTTGCGGTTTTGGATAGCTGTTTTGACTTTTCAGGATTAAATTATAAATGCCAATTTTAGATTTTAGTTTTTAGTTGTCTAGACTCCGGGATTTTTTAAATTTCTTTATAGAGTAATAAACAAAATAGCTTGTCATCATGACCGTCTTTCACCCGTTGGATTCAATCTATCCTTTTTCTTTGATACAGCAGCGTCAGGACTATTGAATACAGAACTTACTTCAGCGATTTCTGATGGAGCACCTTCAATGTTTTCATTGAAGCTACTTTCACTATCCTTACTTCCTACAAATGCTTGTAGGAATTGTAGTCTGTTAAAATGAACATATGTACTTTCTTTTGAAGTTCCTGAACCAGAGTTAACATTCTTCGTTTTCTTCACCTCTCTCATGTAATTATCTTGTAAACTCTTCTATTTTGTTTATAAACTTGACGCTGAAAAATAAATGATAATTTAGTTTTTGTTGTTTTTTTTAAATACTTGGGATGTGGATGTTCACTTGGAGATAAACACTACAATTATTTGATTGGAAAATCTAGTGCGACTACTATAATCCCCCATGTATGTGAAATTATTTGGAGGAATGGAATGAAATATCCAAAACATTTGAAAAGAATTCTAATTTTCCCAATTGTTTGGGAGCCTTAGATGGGAAGCATATACGGTTAATCCAACCTGAACATACCGCACCGGTTCACTGTTTTATAACTACAAACATTATTATTCGCTTGTTTTATTGGCATTAGGGGATGCTAACCATTGTTTTGTGTGGGTTGACATAGATGTTTATGGTGAAAACAGTGACTCAGGTATATTCAAAAATTCTTCCTTGTATAAAAGAATGACAAAAATGTCTTCAGACATGCCAGAACCAAAGACACTATTAATAAAAAATAGATCAATAGTGTTGCCTCACGTGATAGTGGCTGATGAAGCTTTCGGCATGATGGAGAATTTAATGCGACCTTATGAGGGAAGATAATTATCTTATGCTAAAAAAATATTTAACTACCGCTTAACATTAGCACGCCGATATGTTGAATGCACTTTTGGCATTATGTGCAGTAAATGGAGGATTTTACATAGACCATTAGATGTTAACCTAGATTTAGCTGAAAAGACCGTAAAAGCAATATGCACGTTACATAACTTTGTCAGAACGAGGGATGGCTACAATTATGAAGATATACTTTAGACTGCACCACTGGAAAACCTCGTTCCACATTATACCGGACGTGCGGTGCGAATGGCGGATAACGTTCGAGAACATTTGCTAAATTATTTCACCAACGAAGGAAAAATTGTTTGGCAAGAATGAAAAATATAATTTTTGATGTACCTACATATTCGCCAAATGTTTATAATAATTGTTTAAATAAAAACTTACCTAATAATTTCTTTTTTTATCATTGTCACTTCACAGAATATAAGAGTTCTTCCCAAACCAGACTCCTTAAAATTTTATCTAAGTACTCGGTACTTGTCACATCCCATATCGCTGGACGTTTCTAAATTTCGTCAATGAAAAAATCTGTATTAAAAACTGTTGTTTCCATTCTGCACTTTTTAAATAACCAAAAAAAAAGGCGAAAGCGCGCTCAACTAAACGGCAGTATGAAAAAACCAATGATCTCAAAATGATTTGAAAATGTAACTGGTAAATTTTCAGTGAAGACTAGTATTTCACCCAGTATACATAACAATAATACTATTTTGCTATTACAAATTTAGTAGATTATTGAACTTTCTTTTTTTTTCACTTTAAGCGTTTTTTTATTATGTGCCGTTAGCGTGGGCGAACCAGCATCGTTGAATAATTTACCACTTTAAGAATGGAGAGACATCGTCAAATTGGCAAAATAACAAATAGAAGCCACTCAACTGTCCAGTGTTTTAGACTTGTACAAAAACGAACCTAGAATAAGGAACAAAATTTGGAAGAGCTCAATAAAATTTTTTAATGAATATGATGACAGATGGATTTTACGAAAAGTTGAATAAAATCTTAAAATGTCAGCACTGGTCAAAATGGTAGAAAAGAATTTAAAAAAAAAACCTGCTAATCTTCAAACCATTACAAAAATATTTGACAGAAACTCGAATTAACTAAGTTAGAAGCACAAATCAAGTAGTTAAAGGAAAACCATGGAGTAAGGTATATAAGCCAAAAAAAATTATTTGCAAGCTACAGTTAAGCAAGTACACAGGTTCCGGGATAGTTTGGGCGTTTATATAGGACCAAGGGCTAGAAAATTTTTAGATTTTATAGACGACACTATAGATTAAATCGTTGAATGTTTTTAAATTAAATTTAAAACAAAGCATAGGTAACATTTGGAGTTGAGGGAACAATTAAATGTTATCAAGATAATGATAAGGTTAAGAAAAGCAAACACAGGGTGGTTTATAATATGTCAAAAGTTATCGAAATACCGGCAGAGGGTCCTAATCCTCACATAATAGAAAACTTATCGCCTCAATTGAAGAATGAGGCAGCACAATATGTCCAGTAAAAGTCAAGTTTCTTAATTTTTAACAGACGAATTGGGTAATATATCTGCCAGAACATAGCGAAAAGAAGTCGATCCATGCCAAGCAGACTAAGGGATAGTATTAGGAACAAAAGATTATCCACGAAGTAATTAATTTGTCTGTTAAATTTAACTCAATTTTTGTCTAAGTGTATGAATTTCATTTTGACATTGAAAGCAAAATTTTATTAATTTGTATGGGCCATTATTATGTGTATTCTTAATATTTCATGCCAGTACTTCTACTTAATTACCCAAAAGTTAGTATTTCAGTTCGTTTTTGTATGTACTGTATTTTTAATATATAAATATAGGCGAGTGTAAGAGTGTTAATTTAACTGATTGTAGGTACCGATTTAACTAATTAAGTAAATATATTTTGTATATGAGATTGCTGAGCAGTTGGTTTAAACCAGTGCCAAAAACTCAATATATACGCATATCCTAGGTCTTGATCTAGATGTAGTATGATGATGCTTTAAATGTCGGTACACTAAACCAGGACACATTGATCGAGGAGTAAATACGAATTTTGTGTTTATACCCACAACGCTGAAAATCCGAAATACGTATAAAATATATGATTACCAATCCCGTAAAATTACGCTGCGTTCTCGCTCAGATAAACAGAAAGCTCATACGCCACCTCATTATGAATTGTAAAATATATTTAGAAGATAATTACCGCCTTTTTATTTAAACTTTAACCCCCTAATTTACTGATATGGTATAACTTTAAAACCGGTCTAAGTTGAGAATAAAAAAATTCACTGCATACAATAGAATCTATAAAATAAAATACCCTCGTGTTTGTCCGTTTGTCTGTGCAAGATTTTCTCAGCAATTGCTGAAGGGATTTTATTTCAATTTTCCTTAATGGATAGAGTGCTTCACAAGAAATGTTTAGGTTTATATAATTTGTTAATATTTTGTGTGAAATGAAATTGGAAAAAAATCAATTGTTGGAGATATACCTTCACGTGCACTGCGTAAACAGGTAAGCAAGAACATATGCCAACGCGGCTTATGTTCCTGCTAACTTAGCACAAGAATAAAAAATGTGTTTCCTTCGGTAAAAATGAAAAATTTTGAAAGGTTTATTTGTTGACATATCCAATTTAAAGGACAATATCATAACCAAAATCAAACTAGCCAACTAGAAGGTCTAACTTTTATTAAATAAAATTTTTATGAAAAAATTGAAACGACTTCTAAAGAAGCGCTAAAAAGAGGAAAATAACAATATAAGTTTTTATATGAAATTGAAATTTTCTAAGTCGGCGGCAAATTAATACCTATCAGAATATGTGAGTCACATGAAAAGGTTGAGAAATACTTTATTTGTAAATGCTTTCTCGCAGGTAGCTTTATGTATCTCCTGTTAGTACTTATTTGTTTCATTTAATATTGATTTGGCGCTGACTCCATAAATTTCAATTTCATATAAAAATGTATATCATTTTTCGGTGTTTAGTGCTTCTCAGATTCGATTAAATTTGTCTATAAATAGTTTATCTTTCGATTTTTAGTTTTGAATTTAATTGAATTTCTAAGGTTTCAAAAAAGTATACATTTTATCCAAAGTTTAGACCACACTAAACTGAACAACAAAAAATCTTTGAATCTGAGAATTCTTCAAATACCAGTTTTGAATGAAATTGTACCAAACAAATATTTAGTATGTTATAGCATCGACAAACTATACCTTTTCTATGGTTATAGTAAATCCGCTATTTTGAATTTTATGGAATTCATTTTTGATTCGTAATGGCTTCCAAAACCTCTCAACACCGATATTGAAATAGAGATTCTTAATATACCCCCATATTAATTTGCACACAATAGTAAAAATGTAAAATTTTTAGTCCCCTATATTGTATCTGCCATATTAAACTGCAAAAAATGAATTTCAGATTCGTAACCTACAATTCCGAAGATACCCTTATACCAATTTTTTTAAAATGTCAATACCGTAAAATTCTGAATCCGCCATATTGAATTTCAAAAAAATTATGTTTTAAATTCTTAATCTAATTTTAACCTACACCATCAAAATGTCCCCCGTACCAAGTTTGAACATAATCCGGAAAGATAAAATTTTTTGACGGCCATATTGAATTTTTCAAAAACAATTTTAAATTCATTTTTTACACTTTAAGAAACCGCCCAGTACCAATTTTGAACAAAATCAAGAGATGTTAAATTTTTTTTCCGACATATTAGATCCGCCATATCGAATTTTTAAAGATAATTTTAAATTAATAATAACACTCCCAAAAATCCCCTACACTAATTTTGAACAAAATCGAGAGATGAAAAATTTTTTAGTCTACCATATTGGATCTCCCATATTGAATTTTTAATAATGATTTTTATATTCCTTAAAAATCTCCTATACCAATTTTGAACAAAATCAGGAGATGTACTTTTTTTCCGACATTGAATCTGCCATATCTAATTTTTAAAAATAATTTTAAATTCGTAATTAAAACTCTCAAAAACCCCATACCAATTTTGAAAGAAAAACGAGAGATGTAAAATTTTTTAGTCTGCTATATTGAATTTTTTAATAATGATTTTTATATTCGTGATCTGCACTCTTAAAAACCCCCTATACCAATTTTGCATAAAAACGAGAGATGTTAAATTTCTAGTTCGCCATATTCGGTGGGTACCATTGAATTTTTTAAAAATAATTTTTGATTCGTTATGTACAGCAGGAAAACTTCCCCATACCAATTTTAGAGGAAATCGGGAAAAAAATTTTTTTTTGTCCGCCATTATATGCGGCTGAAGTTTGGAACGTTCACGAGACGAATTATACACTAAAAAAAATGTTACCGAAAAATGAGAAACAAAATTTTATTTACAAAAGTATTCCATCCTATATTATTGTAAAAAAAAACAAATTTTATTGGTTAGGACTGTCTTGGAAAATCTTATAGTAATTTAGGACACCTGACTGACATTATATAACAAAAAAAAAGGATTTTAAACACACCCTTAAATTCATTTAAAAAAAAATCGTCTATGGCGTTTCACAAGTTAAAATCCGCACATATTTTCTATTAACGGGCTAGATATATTCATATTAAAAACCTAGCACCTCAATATAAAAGCTGTAGACGGCTTTAGTATAAAAATACTTAGCTCGTCAATACAAAATTTTTATACACTTTCACATGTGAATACACATAAACGATTTTTTAACTTTATTATATATTTTTAGTCTCGTCCGCAATTATTTAAAAATTTTTTTTATTAGGGGCTATAGGAAATACATACTTTGCCCATCAATACACAATTTAAATGCAGTTTTGCATGTGAACTCCCATAGAAAATTTTTTTGCTATATAACGTCGGTTATATGTATCCCGAGCTAAGTCGGTTTTTAAATTTTTTTTTTACAAGATGTAATATCAACCGGTCCAGCCAGTTAATAACAAATTTGCTTACATTTTTATTTGTCAACTCTCATAGACGATATTTTTAAAATTATTTTATTAAATTGTAACCTTCAAGTGAAACTAAATATAATGCCCAAGTTTTATAAACAGGTCAGGTAGAAAAAAAATAATAATTAATTTTTTAAAATATTTTACATTACTTTCTTCTTTTAATATGAATTTTTAAATTATTTTGAAATTATTTTTAACTGTGTACAAAATTCGTTCGCGTGAACGTTCCAAACTTCAGCCGCATCATATTATCAACAAGCACATCTTGGATTTTACTGAAATAATTTTGTCCAAAATAATATCGGACCAATGAGTATGATCAAGAAATTTTATTCAAATCAGTGCCGTCGTTCCGGAATATCGATATATGTATATAAAAAAATACATAGAGGTCGAATTTCGAATGTCCTTTTAGAGATCGGTTAAAAACAGTATTGTTAAAATATTTTTTTAGGTTATCCTATGTTTGGTATACGGAAAATTGGTAAATTTCACTTCTTACAGTTAAGTTCCCATCTTAAAAAATAAGAACAATAGAAATAATTTTACAAGGCCTTTCATTGCACAGTATGTATATATAGTTATCTGATTATTCTTTAATAATTACTTTTCTTTTAATTTAGTTAATGTTTTCATTACTTAAAACCCACTTATATATAATGAATAGGTCAAAAATTGCAATTTCCATATAATAGGTTTTATTGTTTTTAAAAATTTCTGATTTGAATGCAACTAACATAAAAAAGTGTTTTAGCTACTTTTGGAAAATGTTTATTTCCATTAAAAAAGTCGGTTATTTCTGTTTTTATTTTATTTGTTGTTTCGAATTAGAAATTTCTCTGTTAGTTAAAAAAATTAACCGATATATTGGAATTAGAATAATAAATTTCCAATTAATTTTTAAAATATTCAAGTCAAAAAGCCGAAATTGCTTATGGCTCAGCTAATATTAACATTCCATGCATTAAAATAAAAAATGAATCGTTATTTAAAAAAATAAAATGGTGTGGGTAAAATTGCCAAAATCAATTGACACAAAAAATATATTTTTCTTTGTTTTATGTTTAATCTTATAACTGCTAAACAAATGATAATAAAAACGTAAGCAAAGCATTTTATACGAGATTCCATTCTAAAAATAAACGAAAAGATAACACATCACACATGATCTGCTGATCTACTAGTAATTTATTAAAAAAAGGAAACTCAATAAGCTACCTACCCGAAAACACCACAAAGAAAAATTCACTTTAACAGCATCCTTTAATATCATTTAGTAATTGAAATTTTAAATGTTGATAAAATATAAAACCATATTCTAGTTAAAATGTTGCTATATTCAACTATATATTTAAACAATTTATTTTTAATGAACTACGTTATAACAGTCACCAAGCACTTGGTTTTAAATTGCCGTAGTCACTTGTTCATCACTAAAAACAAAACAACTGCTAGCAGAAAGGGGTTGTTCTTACGTTCTGTGGGGTGATTCACCAAACTTTTCTAGGTTATGAGTAAAATCAATAATATGAAAGCAATTCTATTTCGAAATACAACACTCCAAGTATATTTAGAAGCGAATAAATAGCTAAACTAGAGTCTATTTTATTTTACAATTTACAAAAGCAAGCATTTTTTACAAGCACTTTAATATTTTAGCCGGAAAAAGGTTTTGTTTATAAGATACCGCACAACAACGCACACTACTTTAGCGAGTTACCGAACTGTCACTAAAATTGCAACGTTGCCGCTAGGCTTGCATCAGCGGATATAGTCCTACATAGTCGATATAATCATGCGCAACGATGGATAAATAAATGTTTTATTAGAGGAACGCGCCAACTGGGCGCTAATATGTGCTATTATTAAGTCATTGTTCTGAGAAAGGACTGATACACTACGCGTTATCCGTACAGGATGGATAACGTGTGATTTTCTGATAATAGGAATAATATTCAGGTTTCTGGGCTACCAAAAAAAATATCTTTATCTATGGAGTTTGTATTACAACAACGTGAGAATTTAAAGTGTTACACTCTATATTTTTAAATGCGAATTGATTTCTATATTTGTTTATTCAACCCCAAAGGTTTTTAATTCGTTGCGGCGTTGCCAAACTACAACTTATTTTATTAAAATTTTGCATTTTTATGGTCGTATGTCACAATCTCTGCTAATAGTCCAGTCTATAGAGCAAAAAGAAATGTTAATTTTGCAAAAATATGTACAGAAAAACTACCTGCACCATGACTTGAAGGGAGATCCATAGATGACTAAAACACAAAATTCAACTCAAACTGAACCATAAGATTTTTTTTAAACAATTAAAACAGTAAAAAAGGTGACTTTTTGCTTATATTATAGAAAGAATTGAATGAATCGCATCATCTTCCACACACCATTTGTAGGTGATTAAGAAACTTACAGATGAAACCTATTTGAATATTTTTTATCGAGAAAAGTCGGAAAAATGCATAAAAATTACTTTTTTTTAATTCATATCTTTGGTAATTTACAATATTAGGCTAAGATTTTTCGGGAAATGATAGTTTACTATTTATAGCTTAAAAAAGCGGAGATGAAATTTGTTGCATTAGTAGTTTTTGCATAATTGTAATATAAATAATTTAGAATATTTTTTGTCAATGTCATCATATTAACCTGATAGGTCCAAAGGGATTCCAAAAGTAGAGATTATGAACTACAATTCATCTATCTCAGATTTTTGTATAAATTTGCTGAAGTTTACTAAAAATGCTTTCGAATATAGCGAAATAACCCGTAAACTCGCTTCAAAAGCGGAACCAGAGATCATGGGTAGTTACAAGCGGCAAAAGAGAAGGATCCACAGGCTGGACCCCCGGGCGCTACGACTATATTTCATATGGTAATATGTATAGCATAATCCACCTTTAAGTAGATAAATAGCTAAATAAATGGACACATTTATGTATTTTCATTTCAAATAAAATTTTGTGTATATTTAATAACATTTTATCTAAACGTGGTTCAAAGTATATATGAAATATGTCGTATGACAAACATATTGTATATATTTTTTATTTTTTCATTATAGTTTATGAATATATGTTATTTCGGATAAATTCAATAGCAAATAAGTTATTAACTATCATTATCATAATGCTTGAACAATTTGTTCCAGTAAAAAAAAAGAATGAAAAAATATATGCAATACAAATAATAAACCTAAGTTTGATGTTTTTTTCTTGTTATTTCATCGTCAGAACTTGCACATCATTCATACAATCATTCTTATTCTCAAGAGGGGAGAATAGGCATAATAATGAAATGTGTAAAAAAAACAAAGAACAGGTTTAATGATCTTTTTTTTTCTTTTTGACTAAAAATTTCATATATATTTTGAACTACGTTTAAATAAAATATTTTTAAATATACACAAAAATTTATCTGAAATACAAATAAATGAATGTATCGATTTATTTTCATATTTATCTATTTGTAGATCCACTATGCGATGAATTTCCACAAAATATGAAATATAGTCGTATCGTCTTGCATGAGCAGCCCGCCCGCTACTCTTCTCCGACGCTGCTAGCAACCCTCCTCTACCACTGCTTCGCTTGGCTTCGGGTGCGAGTTCACGCGTATCACCCTATGTGAGGAAACACTTGTGGCCTATTTCAACAAATTTATACGAAAATCTGAGATTGACGAGTCGTAGTTCATAATCTCTACTTTTAAAGTTCGTTTGGTAAATTCAAATTAGACCTATTAGGTTAAAACGGTGGAATTGACAAAAAATACTCTAAATTTTGCAATTATGCAAAAACTACTTAAGTGACAAATTTGATTTCCCCCATGTTTAAAGTACTAAAAATAAACTATCATCTCCCAAAAAAAGTTCGCTTAATATTGTAAATTATCAAAAATATTTATTTAAAAAAAAAAACGTTTTTAAGAAGCGTTCTCCGATTTTTTTAACTGAAAAATCATGCGATAAGGGTCTATAAAAAACTATTTTGTAGATTTTTT
This sequence comes from Diaprepes abbreviatus, assembly GCA_034092305.1. NCBI lineage: Eukaryota > Metazoa > Arthropoda > Insecta > Coleoptera > Curculionidae > Diaprepes > Diaprepes abbreviatus. The sequence continues at coordinate 3,127,963 of JASJET010000032.1, forward strand.
AATTATCTACAAATGATTCATTGAAAGTAGTGCTTCATTCTATATTTTCCATAATGTAAGCAAGAAAATCAAAAAGTCACCTTTTTTACGGTTCTTATTGTTTAAAAAAATCCAATTCTAAGTTGAAGTTGAATTTGGTGTTTTAATCATTTATGGATTTCCCTTCAAGTCAGGGTGTAGGCAGTTTGCTCTTAAATTTTTTTTCAAGAAAAAAATGTCTCGCGGTCAGTTGAGATTCAGTTACATTGATCTGTGCAAAGGGTCCTGGCTCTTTGCGTGGCTTGGAATTTCTGACAAAACTTCATAAAATCGTTGTACTTATTTTTCATTATTATGACACTCACAACGTATTTTTTTACAAAATTTTCCTAATGTATGTATTTTTACCAACAAGGACTAAATTTGTCATAAAATTTTAATAAATGTGGTGAAATACAAATTTTTTGAAACGCCCTTCCCAGAAAATCCGGTAAGGAACTGATCTTTTGTTGACCCGTGCAAACTGCCCAAAATCCCTGTCTCCAGGTTTATCCCGATAACACAAAAAACCATAACCGCCAACCTGCCAAAAGTGACGGTACACAAAACTCAATACAATTATCGGAATTATTTTCGACTTTCCATCTCACATCCCAAAAATTTGGCAACTAAAAATTGAGATGGAAGTTTGCAGCTGCTTCGGCCGACTCAAACCAGGAAAAAGTAAAAAATTAAGGCAAAACGGCCTCCATCTATAACCATGGCCCTGCTTGCGCACTAACCGACTTCCGTTAGGCCCGTTCAATTAGCACGTGTGAAAGAAATGACAGCTCAAAAAAAAAGACACTGGGCAATAACAGTCGGCTGAAACATATTAATTAGTTAAGCCAATTCGTTAATCAATAGCATTTTCCACTCAAAACAAGAATAATAACTCTAATAAGTATTCCAGTAGTTATTTTTTAAATTCAAGAAATATAAATTAATATATCAAAAGAAATTTCCTGATTTCTGCAACCCAATATCCCTAAAATCCCAACAAATACAAATATAAATGGCCGGGAAAAAAACAAGATCTATTTGAATACAAAAAAAAAGGTAGCAATAAGTTTGATATTGATAAGAAAATATCTAAGCACAGTGTAGTGAAATACCAAAATAAGGGACAAAATAATTGCAAATAAAATTAATCGAAACTGTACTTGATGAAATGCTTTCTTTCAAAGAATCCCTGGGAAATACTTAAGGAAAATGATACTGTGTTGCCCATAACGAATTTGCAAAATTAGGTTAAATGGAATATTTTAGCCATAGTAAGCTTAAGCGCAAAATTGAACCGTGACAATATCAAAAGGCATGTCTTCTAAAAGGATAGTTAGGTTATTTCGTAAAAAGTCTAAGTACGAGTCGCCATTTAGAGGGTGATTAAAGATAAACGGCCTGATAATTCTGTGTCCTAAGATTCCGCAACACACGTTAACATTCTACCTGTTTTAATGATTCACTTGCTGCATCTAATAGGGATTTGTTTCTGACCAATAGTGCATGTTAATGCAAATTAAATCTCCCACAACTAGTAAAAGTTGCTTCGTCAGTCCATAAAATCTGGGAGAGGAACTGGCGATTTTTGTTGCACATAGCTCTGAACCAATAACAATAATCCAGCCAGGAGCGGATCAAAGGGGGGGGGGGGGGCAGGGGCCCCCCAAGAACTTTGCTTTCAGGAAAATAAACACGATTTTGTCTCTTATTCTAGGAATATTTATGTTTCTGGCCCCCGTCGGCAACTTGTTTTTTCTTGCAATGCCCCCCCAAGAGCTTTGAGTTCAGGAAAATAAACTCGATTTTGCCTCTTATACTAGGAATGTGTATGCTATTGGCATCTTCCCCTCCGTCGACAACTTGTTTTTTCTTGCAATCGCCTCCCCCCTCCATGCCTTTTACACTACAAATGGGAATGTTGTAGGTGTCTCCCCTCTCGTCGACGACTTACTTTACTTTTGTTATATAACCCCCCCCCCCCCAAAGAGAGAGACTGGATTCGCCATTGAATCCCCCCGCCTGTCAAAATCAGGGCCTAGTGTAAAACTAAATGATAGGGATGCACCTTAAATGCCCTTAAAATTCGGTACACTATGGAGACCTAAGTCTGTGTAAGTGTCTTCGTTCAAGATACCTGACAGCATATTCACGTGCCGCAATATTAGTGTTCTCAAAACACTCAAAATATGCAGCAAGCATGTCTTAAGCCTCAGCATAGATATAACACATTTTCGATAGATGTAACACACAAGTTAAATAACGGTAAAATCAAAATTCACAAAAAAATGCAAGATAAAATTTTAACGATGCTTGTCTTATCAAAGCTTCATTCAAGTGACATATCAATTCGTTTCTTCTACTGGAAATCTGTCGATTTTCTTTCATAGCTTACTAGATAATTTGGTAATAATACGAAAGCTAACTAAGTAAAGGACGATAGTGATGGAATAAAAAGTGAAAAAACGCACAGTTATGGAAAGCTTAAAAAGAGTTTAATTATTTTTCACGGCACTCTTGACCACGGACCTTTGAAAACAATTGCTTTTTCCCGTCACCGTAATATCAGTTATTCTTTTGGCTGTAATTCCGGAACAAATAAAGATATCGATTTTTTTTACATTTTCTCTTGTAAATTTATTCTACTTTTCGAATATAATATAAAAACTATATCTTTCTATTTAAACTTTCGGAGTAAAATTGAAAAAAAAGAGAAGGGTTCCAAATAACGCCCTCTAGCGACGGTCGCGAAAATCATTCTAATATAGTCGTAGTTATTATCTCGTTTTGATGATAAAATCTTCCTTTCTTAGATGAAATCAAGTTTATCAAATTTGTTTCAGCCAAACCAAACTTATGTTAACTTTTATCAGTAGACCTTCCCCCTCCTGCCCTGCCCGAACGTATTAAATCAAAAAGATGTAGACTTGTAGTGAAATTATCAGCGTAATATTTTTTTGAAAGCTTATATAGGTGTCTTGTTATTGTTTCCTAATTATTTATTTAAACTATTTTAACATGAATATCTTACTAGCTAAAAACGTTGCGGCCCCCTTTCTACTCTACAAACGGACTCCTCCCCCGATGATGTCGCGGACTTTTGCCAGATTGTCCGTACTCGATTTAACCGAAACTATTGCTAAATCACTTCTAAAGGTTAGATCACACTACAATAGGAATATTTTCCAGAAAAATGTCTTTTTTTACATGACCATAGCAATTACGCCCCCCTAGCGACGGAGTTAGTAAGTTAAAAATTATTTCTCTTGGCCATATTCCTTAATGGGATTTCTTTCCCAAAGTTTCCGGACTATCACTTCCTGAGATATGTGGCGGCAACCCTTAATGAAACACCCTGTATATCTCTGGGGCAACTTATACCCAAATCGGGTTCATTACTTTCAGAAATCGACTGAAGAATTAAACTAGCGTGGTTAGCATTTGGACGAAACTATAATCTTCAAGTCAAGAATGCCACTATACCTTATGAAAAGAGTATTTGACTAGTGCATATTGTCGGTCATGACATACGGGTGTGAAACTGCGATATTAAAGAAAGAAGTAACTACAGAACTCCAAATCACTCAAAGAACCATGGAAAGGAATAATTAAAAAGGATCATACATGAACAGATTGGATATGACAGAAAATCCAGGTAATTGATGTAATCCAAAGAATAAAATCCCTAAAATGGCAATGGGCAGAACATATAGCAAGAAGAACAGACAATAGATGAATCACTCGGACAACTATGTGGTATCCCAAAAACGTCAAATAACCAAAACGACGCCCGAATCTCAAATGGGATTAGGACATCAGAAAACTAGCAGAAATAAATTGGCCCCAAATGGCTAAAGGCAGAAAAACATGGGCACAAATAAGCATAAATTAAAGGAACGTCGAATAAATTACATCATCAAATAGAAAAAGGAACTATAGGAACATTAAATAAGGGAGGCTACACCGTAGTTGAAAGCGGCGAATGAAGCTTTAGAAATTCTCAGATGGAAGAAAAAATTATGTAAGGGTATACAGGGTGGCTTGAAAGAGTAAAAGTCACAGTTTAGTAACGTTAAAAATACCTAGAAACTTCAGTGTATTTTGACAGTAGATATAACATGATTATGGGAAAATAACCTTAGGATTTAAATAATTAATTTATAAAATACTGGGAGATTAAAAAAATTGTGGTTAAATACTATTCTAAATTTCTTTTAGACTAGATTACTACTATGTAAAAGTACGAATCAAGTTTTAAGTTAGTCTTGAATGTAATTTTAAATTTATAAGGTGGTTAAAAAATAACTATTTTAAACAACTTTACAATAAATGAAAGGCTTGTAAGTCGATCAAAAATCATTTAGGTCACCATATGCCCTCCATAAATGTTTTTCTTGAAAATGCTGATACAGATTTCCTGTTGATCGGAGCATAATTAATCAGATACAGTGCCTTATAAGTTCTCTTAGGTAATCAATAATACAAAGATATCTGTATTTTTATACTGATTTCGTCAATCGCCCCAAGAGGAAAAATGTAATATCCGGCGACCTATGTAGTCAGGGTGTTTCTGAACATCATCCTATCTTTGTGGAAATGTGACATTGAGTTCTATCATGCTGACACCCTAAAGATCTTCTAGCATTTTTAACGGCTGTCCGAAAATAAATTGAAAAATACTGGTCGTTAAAAATTTAAATAAATCTATCTTTTAATATTTTTCCACTATTTGAAAATGTAGAATACCATTTCAAACGTTCGTTTTGGAATAAGTTTGGTTAGGACCTTTAATAACTGTTGTTTAAATTTTTTGAAATAAAGTTATTTTTTAACCAACCTGTAAATCTCATTCTACGTTCTAGACTAACTTAGAACTTGATTCGTGTTCTTACATGACTGTAATGTTGTTTAAATGAAATATTTATTAAAAATGTTTGTTCTATATATATATATATATATATATATATATATATATATATATATATATATATATATATGAATTTAAAATGGCGTTTCAATTACGCGTCCACGTGCTAAAAATTAGTTTCTTAACTAAATTAGAGTATTCTTCCCTTCTAAAATATTTCTTTTCTTATTATGTGAGTTTAGTATTGAATGCTAATGACTGTGTCTGTTGAATAAAAAACCTGGATTTTCATACATACTTATTTTGGTAGGTCTTTTTTCTTTATTTTTATTTTATAAGAATAAAAGCAAGGAAAGTTATTCTTTCTTTTCTAGAAGTCCTGATGAATGGAATAAAATTTCTTGAAAGCTAGACTAACAAAGAAGAGTTTTCTTTTCTGGCCAAAAAAGTGCCCTAAATTTCTCGGTTTAGTTAGTAGTTAGCTTTTATATACAGGGTGATTCAAAAATCGATCACGAAACTTAAGGGGGTGATTCTACTTGACAAAAAAAGAGCTTCATATAATTTTTTTTCAAAATGTCATTCGTTTTCGAGTTACAAGCCGTCCAAGTTCAAGTTTTTATTTTTTGTTTTTTGAATTACTCGCTTACAGGAAAACCGATTTGACTAATATTTGAAAGATAGGCTAAGTCTTCTGCGCTTCATCATTTTAGTAACAATTCACATTGATTGTTTGCCGCTAGAGGGCACTTTACCTACATTGAAAATTGTTTTATTGTCATAATTTTTTAGTGTTGACAGCTACAGTAGTTTTTGGCATAATTTCTGAAAGACTGATGCCAGGCCTTTAAAAAAGGTGCTCTTTATTTACATCGCTAAACCCAACGGTTTAGACGTAAATCACCCTTAAAAATTAAGTGGTAAATTTACTTTTCTCATTTCATTACCACCAGCTACCAGGTAAATAGCTATCAAAGTATACTAGAGCTGTCAGTTTAACATCAAATAAATTCGCTTTTTAAACTATTTAATTTATAATCTTAAAATAACTAATAATGGCTAATCAGTAAATATTCATATTATGGATTATTGCGATATACATTTAATTGATAAAAATTAATGAAACAGTACTAAACAAACTAAAAAAGATTCTCAAAATGTCCCCCATTTTCTTCAATACATTTCCTAACACTCTTCAAAAAATGTCGCCTAACTCGATGAAAAATTCCTGGTGTTTCTTTAATAATTTGGCACTTTTCGATTATCCTGAAGCGAAGATCCTCGACGTTGATTACTGGAATATCGTACACCAATTGTTTCAAATGACCCCAAAAGAAAAAATCCATAGGATTAAGGTCTGGTGACCTCGCTGCCCATGCCAATAGTCCACTTCGTCCTATCCATCGCTCAGGATACGTTGCATTCAAATACTGTCGGACACGTATACTAAAGTGGGGCGGAGCTCCGTCTTGGAGGATCCACATGTTGGCCCTTACTTCCAATGGCACATCTTCCAGATACAATGGGAGACGATTTTGGATAAAATCTAAGTATACGTCACCAGTTAATGGTACATCAAAGAAATGAGGACCAATAAGGTAATCTCCTATTATCCCTGCCCACACATTTAGTGAAAATCTACGCTGATGTTTCGTTTCTACCACATTGTTTGGGTTCTCGTAAGCATATGTGTGGATGTTGTGTAGATTCGTTATGCCATCACGAGTGAAACCAGCTTCATCATCATCATAAAGAGCCTGCACCTTTTTTGAATGAAACGGGTAGAGTTGTTCTTCTCTTAGTATCCTCCATGAACTAGCCTGACAGAGCCGCACTTCATTCCCAATTTTTCTAGTACTAATACCTGGATTATCTTCAATAATTTCAAGCACTCTTTCTTCTTGTTGCACGTTTCTAGCAGTTCTAGGTCTTCCCCTATTTCCATTATAACTTTTAAAGGAACCACATTCCGCAAGCCTCCTGTGCACACTGGAAAATGTTTGAGCATGAGGGATATTTCTTTCCGGATAACTCTCCATATAATATCTTCTTGCCAACTCTGCATTACCATTTGCTTTTCCATAACAAAAATGGATATCACAATATTCGATATTTGAATATTGGTGATTAGCCATTATTAGTTATTTTAAGATTATAAATTAAATAGTTTAAAAAGCGAATTTATTTGATGTTAAACTGACAGCTCTAGTACACTTTGATAGCTATTTACCTGGTAGCTGGTGGTAATGAAATGAGAAAAGTAAATTTACCACTTAATTTTTAAGGGTGATTTACGTCTAAACCGTTGGGTTTAGCGATGTAAATAAAGAGCACCTTTTTTAAAGGCCTGGCATCAGTCTTTCAGAAATTATGCCAAAAACTACTGTAGCTGTCAACACTAAAAAATTATGACAATAAAACAATTTTCAATGTAGGTAAAGTGCCCTCTAGCGGCAAACAATCAATGTGAATTGTTACTAAAATGATGAAGCGCAGAAGACTTAGCCTATTTTTCAAATATTAGTCAAATCGGTTTTCCTGTAAGCGAGTAATTCAAAAAACAAAAAATAAAAACTTGAACTTGGACGGCTTGTAACTCGAAAACGAATGACATTTTGAAAAAAAATTATATGAAGCTCTACCCTTATTTTGTCAAGTAGAATCACCCCCTTAAGTTTCGTGATCGATTTTTGAATCACCCTGTATATATATATATATATATATATATATATATATATATATATATATATATATATATATATATATATATATATATATATATATATATATATATATATATATATGAAGTAAAGGGTGTTTTTATAGAGGTATAAAACTTTAAGTTGGCAACACTTTTTTAACTGGCGGCCATTTTATCAGCTGTCAAGTGTTTTATGTTTAGTTTGGTTTGGCATTTCAACATGAATAGACTGACGCCTGAACAAAGCTTCCAAATTGTGCAAATTTATTTTGAAAATCATGGTTCTGTTCGAAATACGTATCGCGCACTACGTCCATTTTACAGTCAACATAATCGTCCATCAGGGCAAATAATTCGATGATCATACGCATCCACAGAGACGTCGTACAGTGCGTACAGAAGAAGTCATTGCTGCTGTAGAGCGTAACGTAGAGGAAGACCCGAATCAGTCTATCCGCCATCGTGCACAGGAATTGGATATTTGTCCATTCACTTTATGGAAGATTTTGCGGAAAGATCTTGGTTTGCGTGCTTACAAAATCAAACTCGTGCAAGAATTGAAGCCACACGATCACCTAGCAAGGCGTAGATTCGGTGAATGGGCCCAAAACAAGATTGCCGTTGATCCCGATTTTCATAAGCGAATTTTGTTTAGCGATGAAGCTCACTTTTGCTTGAATGGATACGTCAATAAACAAAACTGCCATATTTGGAGTGATGATAATCCTCAAGTGTATGTTGAGACACCGTTACATCCAGAAAAACTGACTGTTTGGTGTGCTTTATGGGCTGGTGGAATCCGTACTTCTTTAAAAACGATGCTGGTCAGAACGTTACAGTCAATGGTGACCGCTATAGAGCCATGATTACTGACTTTTTCGTTCATCAATTGAACAACCATTATGTGCAGGAGCTGTGGTTTCAACAAGACGGCGCAACATGTCACACAGCTCGTGCCACAATTGATTTATTGAAGGAAACGTTTGGTAACCGCATAGTTTCACGTTTCGGGCCCGTGAATTGGCCTCCAAGATCGTGCGACTTAACGCCGCTAGACTATTTTCTGTGGGGATATGTGAAGTCGCTAGTCTACGCCGATAAGCCCGAAACGATTGATCACTTGGAGGACAACATTCGCCGCGTTATTGCCGATATACGGCCACAAATGTTGGAAAAAGTCATCGAAAATTGGACCTCCAGATTAGACTACGTCCGAGCCAGCCGTGGCGGTCATATGCCAGAAGTCATATTTAAATTATAATGCCAGAAAGTTATCTTTCGAATAAAGTAAATTTCATGTCAATTTAAAAAATTCATCTTTGTTTTATTCCATTTAAAAGTTCTATACCTCTATAAAAAAACACCCTTTAGAATGCGAACAGTAGACGGAGCTGCATGTAGTTGTACGTTTTGCTGAATGTGATTTTAGCACTACAACGGCATAATGTGGATATATACACTGCTATTGCATCTCACACGAAGGTATCCGTGAAAGCCGCATAAATATATATATATATATATATATATATATATATATATATATATATATATATATATATATATATGATATATATATATATATATATATATATACATATATATATATATATATATATATATATATATATATATATATATATATATATATATATATATATATATATATATATATATATATATATATATATATATATATACAGGGTGATTCAAAAATCGATCACGAAACTTAAGGGGGTAATTCTACTTGACAAAATAAGGGTAGAGCTTCATATAATTTTTTTTCAAAATGTCATTCGTTTTCGAGTTACAAGCCGTCCAAGTTCAAGTTTTTATTTTTTGTTTTTTGAATTACTCGCTTACAGGAAAACCGATTTGACTAATATTTGAAAGATAGGCTAAGTCTTCTGCGCTTCATCATTTTAGTAACAATTCACATTGATTGTTTGCCGCTAGAGGGCACTTTACCTACATTGAAAATTGTTTTTTTGTCATAATTTTTTAGTGTTGACAGCTACAGTAGTTTTTGGCATAATTTCTGAAAGACTGATGCCAGGCCTTTAAAAAAGGTGCTCTTTATTTACATCGCTAAACCCAACGGTTTAGACGTAAATCACCCTTAAAAATTAAGTGGTAAATTTACTTTTCTCATTTCATTACCACCAGCTACCAGGTAAATAGCTATCAAAGTATACTAGAGCTGTCAGTTTAACATCAAATAAATTCGCTTTTTAAATTATTTAATTTATAATCTTAAAATAACTAATAATGGCTAATCACCAATATTCAAATATCGAATATTGTGATATCCATTTTTGTTATGGAAAAGCAAATGGTAATGCAGAGTTGGCAAGAAGATATTATATGGAGAGTTATCCGGAAAGAAATATCCCTCATGCTCAAACATTTTCCAGTGTGCACAGGAGGCTTGCGGAATGTGGTTCCTTTAAAAGTTATAATGGAAATAGGGGAAGACCTAGAACTGCTAGAAACGTGCAACAAGAAGAAAGAGTGCTTGAAATTATTGAAGATAATCCAGGTATTAGTACTAGAAAAATTGGGAATGAAGTGCGGCTCTGTCAGGCTAGTTCATGGAGGATACTAAGAGAAGAACAACTCTACCCGTTTCATTCAAAAAAGGTGCAGGCTCTTTATGACGATGATCGGCCGAGACGGTTGGAAATGTGCAATCAGATCCTAGCTAAGTATGAACACGATAATCGATTAATTGGCGTCATATTATTCACTGACGAAGCTGGTTTCACTCGTGATGGCATAACAAATCTACACAACATCCACACATATGCTTACGAGAACCCAAACAATGTGGTAGAAACGAAACATCAGCGTAGATTTTCACTAAATGTGTGGGCAGGGATAATAGGAGATTACCTTATTGGTCCTCATTTCTTTGATGGCCCATTAACTGATGACGTATACTTAGATTTTATCCAAAATCGTCTCCCATTGTATCTGGAAGATGTGCCATTGGAAGTAAGGGCCAACATGTGGATCCTCCAAGACGGAGCTCCGCCCCACTTTAGTATACGTGTCCGACAGTATTTGAATACAACGTATCCTGAGCGATGGATAGGACGAAGTGGACCATTGGCATGGGCAGCGAGGTCACCAGACCTTAATCCTATGGATTTTTTCTTTTGGGGTCATTTGAAACAATTGGTGTACGATATTCCAGTAATCAACGTCGAGGATCTTCGCTTCAGGATAATCGAAAAGTGCCAAATTATTAAAGAAACACCAGAAATTTTTCATCGAGTTAGGCGACATTTTTTGAAGAGTGTTAGGAAATGTATTGAAGAAAATGGGGGACATTTTGAGAATCTTTTTTAGTTTGTTTAGTACTGTTTCATTAATTTTTATCAATTAAATGTATATCGCAATAATCCATAATATGAATATTTACTGATTAGCCATTATTAGTTATTTTAAGATTATAAATTAAATAGTTTAAAAAGCGAATTTATTTGATGTTAAACTGACAGCTCTAGTATACTTTGATAGCTATTTACCTGGTAGCTGGTGGTAATGAAATGAGAAAAGTAAATTTACCACTTAATTTTTAAGGGTGATTTACGTCTAAACCGTTGGGTTTAGCGATGTAAATAAAGAGCACCTTTTTTAAAGGCCTGGCATCAGTCTTTCAGAAATTATGCCAAAAACTACTGTAGCTGTCAACACTAAAAAATTATGACAAAAAAACAATTTTCAATGTAGGTAAAGTGCCCTCTAGCGGCAAACAATCAATGTGAATTGTTACTAAAATGATGAAGCGCAGAAGACTTAGCCTATCTTTCAAATATTAGTCAAATCGGTTTTCCTGTAAGCGAGTAATTCAAAAAACAAAAAATAAAAACTTGAAACGGCTTGTAACTCGAAAACGAATGCCATTTTGAAAAAAAATTATATGAAGCTCTACCCTTATTTTGTCAAGTAGAATCATCCCCTTAAGTTTCGTGATCGATTTTTGAATCACCCTGTATATATATATAGGGTGCGGCATTTATTTTGAGACAACGGAATATCTCTTTGTTATCACATTTTTCGAAAAATGTTTTGTACAAAAATTATAGGGTAGCAGGGGGCCTAATTAGCAGTGATCTTGAAGATGACCTTAACTGTGTTCTTCAAGGTCATCTGAAGGTTAACTTTAGAATTTGAAATGGGATCCACCAATTTTGACCTAGGGAATGAAAAGAACGGCAAATTTTACCAGCAGATGTGACCTTGACCTTAAGTTGAAGGTCAAATATCAGGGCCATTTTAAAGTAAAAAAAATCGCAGTATTTCATGAAATGATTCATACAAAACTTGTTGGATGGTACGGGGGCTAAGTGGTAGTGACCTTGAAAATAACCTTGACCTTAACTTTCAAAGTCATTTGAAACTTAATTTCAAAATTTGGAAAGGAAACCCCCAATTTGACCCCCCAAAATGGAAAGACCAATCCATTTCACAGTAATGTCGTCATCATGCATGATCTTGATCTCAAAATTAAGGTCATTCTAAGGTCAAACGAAGATCTTTAACATCATTATTTTATAAAATGTTTCATACTAAAGCTGTAAGGTTGCAAAGTTGCTATAATATTACCTTGATCTCGATCTTCATGAAAAAATTCATTCGTACAGTATTGTTAGCAAAAACTGTACTTAGTACAACTATGTACATGATTAACTATTTTTAGCACTACCCAGGAACAACGACATGGTCGGAGTAGTTGTCTTTGGGGTGTTTATTTTCGGTAAGACCCATCGTTTCTTATCATCGAGGTAATTGTTTTCTGTGAATTTTCTCGCCTCTTACCATCGTGGTGCTTGTTTTTTATGAGTTCCCTCGTCCATCATTATTTTGTATGATCATGTTAAAGGTTTTATAAGGATTTATTTCAATAAGGGTTGAAAATGGTTACCTTCAACTTCAATACACTTATTGACCAGCACTTCAAAAGATTGCACATAACTGCGGAGCATTTTAGGTATTATTTTGGCACGAACATCTCTGATTCGATGCCTTCATGTTTTCACGAGTTGTTGGCACGTCTTTATAAACTTCGCTCTTCAAATACCCCCATAAACAAAAATCTGGTGATGCATGGTTTGGCGCTCTCGCGGGCCAATTTACTGAATCTTCTCTACCAATCCACCGTTCGTTGAATTCGCGATTCAAACACTTGACCAGCTAATTGGGAATAATGTGCTGGACATCCATGGTGTTGAAACCCCATTTGTTGCCTTACATTTAAGCGTACGTTTTCAAGCAAAAGTGGAAATTAATATTCTAAAATATCACGATATTTTTCGATATTCAAATTATCTTTTCAGATTTTGAAATTGAGCTTCAAATGACTTTGGAGGTTAAGGTTAAGGTTATTTGCAAGGTTACTATTACCTGGCCCCCGTGCCACCTAACAACTTTTGTACGAATCATTTCACGAAATACTGCGGTCTTTTTTTTTGGCCTTGAAATGGCTCTGATATTTGACTTTCACCTTGCGAACAAGGTCGTATCCGATGGTAGAATTTCTCGCCTGGGGTCGAAATTGGGGGATCCCATTTAAAATTTTGAAGTTGACCTCTAAATGACCTTGAAAACGAGGTCCAAATCATTTCCAAAGTCACTGCTAGTTAGTTCCCTTGCCACCATATCATTTTTGTATAAAACATTTTTCGAAAAAATGTGATCCCACCAAGATATTCCGTTGTCTCAAGATAAATGCCTCACCCTGTATCCTCCTGAGTCCATTTTTCGCATATTTTCAAAAGAAGGAATTTTTTTTTGCATTAATCTCTTGAAAATAAGCTATTTTCCAAATTTTCGAAAACGGACATTTCTTTAACGATTGATATCTCCGTTTCTTTATAACCAATGAGTGGTTTCCAAAATAAAATCAAATTTCTTTCTGAAACGAAAATATGAGATGTTATAAGCCAAGAAAAATCAAAATTCAAGAATTTATGAGGATTCTCATCAAATCACGAAAATTAGCAAAGTTGAGCTTAAATAAAATTGCAGTTTAAAAAATCCGATTCTAATTAAGAGTACTGGTTGAAAAGGTCTTTACTTTTTAATAAATCGATTCATTTTTCTAGCTATAATTAATAGATTTAAAATAAAGCATGTGACAACATCGTTAGCCTTTCGAAGTTCATGGACCGCCAATTTCAATTTATTCTTATTTCGGCCGGTTTAACTGCGGAAAAATAATAACGCAGCCTGCCATAACCGTAAGGTGTCTAGAGCGTTAGCTATTATAATCTTTGCTAATAGGTGTCGCTTCACGCGGCTGTTTCTGGGATAATCGAATTTAAATGTTTTACTGTGTACTGAGACTCGTCGTAGTCCCCCTTCTAAGGTTGAAATTCTCTAAGAAATTCGGAGCGTGTTTATGGGCCAATAGGCCAACAACAATGAAAATTTACTTAGCAACAAGCTAATAATAATAAACGTTAATTATAAAAGAGTATCGTCAAACAATTCAATCTGGCAAACCTTTATTGTTTAATTTTAAAACTTACCATTTAATTCTAAAATTTTTCGCTACGGCCGAACATTACACTAAAGCAGAAATGACCGACATGATATTAGTTTAAGGTTATTGCCAAGGAAATGATCGGGAGTCGGTGACAGTAAACGGAAAAAGATTTCCAAATAGACGCAGTTGAAAGGCATCTTCGAGAAACCCGTAGTTTTGCTCTTGCAATGCTTCATTATGGATAGACTCTTACAACTAGGATACCGGGGATTAAGGAAGATATTTTAGAATGAGATGAAGTAAATTTAAATCTGAACACCAGATACTTAAATCTGGAATTTAAAGTTCCTAAAGATAGAGTAAATAGAACTTTAAGAGAACAGTTGTTGCATCCATTCCATATCAAAATAGTACGAGAGCTTTTACCTCTCAGTCTCGATTTGAGACTAGGTTTCGGTCGATTCATTAATGAATGAAGTAAATTTTCATGAAAAAAAAAATTTACGGATCAGCGTTATTTTACAAACAGAGGTATGACAAATGAACATGTTTATGCTGATGAATACGCGCAGGCAATAAAGGTTATGTGTGCAATATCAACACGAGTTTAAAATTAACCTATGGCAGGGATCAACCACAGATTTGTTATTGGTCTTGTGATCTTACTATTCAGTTTAAATGGTTTGAATTACCTAGAACACCTAGTAAATTTTCCAAATTTATTGAATGATCTTCCACTGGCTACCGACAAAAACCGTGGTTCATTCACGACGGTGCAACCACACACTTCACATTATATGTTAGAAATCATTTAAATGATAATTTTTAAAATCGATGAATTGGCAGAGGAAATGATGTTCTTGCAAAATGGCCACCCCACCCACCGGATTTAACCTATGGGGAACTCTTAAACATGTACTATACTATAGACCTCTGAACACCGAAAGAAGAGTTGTGAGAACGAATACAATATTCAGTAAACACCATATGCTTAGAAGAGGTGATGATGGAAAGGGTGCAGTTCAACTTTCACCTTAAAATTAATTTTTGTGTACATGAACACGGAAGTAATTTTGAACATTTACTTAGCGTTTGATTAACTGGCTTAGCTGACTGAATGATACACAGTCTTGAGAAGCCCTTACACTGCAACCTTACTTAGAGTTTAATCAACAATTACATAAATAAAATTTTTAGTTTGTTACTCATTTCGTGAGTGAGTTTTATTGTTTTTTGCTAGTTAATTCTTACATTATTATCATTATCAGATCGTTGCTATATAACACATAGTTAAAAAACATTAAGCCTAGGAAATCTTTAACACCTGAACAAATAAGCAGGTTTTGATGATGCTAAAATATGTAATACATGTAAACGCGTTTTTGAGGACGATGAGATTAAAGTAAGAAATAATTGTTACTGGTACAAAAATTACGGGTGCAAAAAGGGTTCGTGCTGCATATTCCAACTGTAATTTAAGTTATAAACCATACTCTTTTATTCAAATCATATTTCATAACTTAAGCGGCTACGACAGCTATTTGTTGATAAAAGAGTTATGTAAATATGGGGATAAAATTGATGTTTTGGAGCAAAGTGAGAAAAAGTTCATATCCTTTACAAAAAGTGTTATGTCGATAATAAACGTGCGAAAGTGAAGAGAAAATATTTAAAGTTAATTGACAGTTTTAAATTTTTGTCAACTTTTTTTGGAGAATTTAGGCAATGGTTTAAATAACAACAATTTTATTAAAATGCAAAAACATTTTCAGCTTCGAAGCTATTTAATTTGATGCGTCAATAGCGTGTTTTGTGATATTCTGTTCTTTTTGTTAGTGAGTCCCTACACCCGATATGCCATCTAAGTTAATAACTGCTACTTCGTTTTTTCGTGGACCCCATTTAACTAATAAATCTCTCACAGATACACCGCAAAAATGTGGAATTCTAGTTTTCAACGAACACTTTTGTATTTCGACGTTGCTTAGCACTCTTTAAGGTAGGGACTCTCTTAGTTTTTTATTCTTGTTGTTATTGTTGACAATTATGAAATTCCATACTAGTCCAATGAGGTTTCAAAAATAAACCGTTTCCTTTCGAATTAACGATCGAATGTGGCACCTTTCTTCTCAAAACTCGACTTGTTTGCTAAAGAACCCAAACCGTACAATCCCGCAAAAATTGATATTAATGGTAACAGCCTTCCATTTTTTTGAATTGGTATAATTTTTGTAGTGCGAATTTTTAGTTTACCTCCTGTGGATCTTAAAGGTTTGCGTGCGGTTACCACAGCTGTTTTAGAGGCTTTTATGACATTTTTGTCAAACATTTTGGGTCCACTTGCTTTTACCAAATCGGCTCGAACTGGTTTTTTTATAGTCGAACCAAAGAAAACTCCAAGTCTCATAGCACTTTTATTTACACCTTTAATGATAGACCCGATGGTGACCTTTGCTCATTCTGCTTCCTTTCTTAACTGATCAACACGATTCATCCATATCGAAAAGTTGTTTTGGGTTCAAAATATTGGTCACTAATAAAGCGGCTCCTCTTTTTCTTACACTGGCATCTTCAGACTTAATTCTTTTTGAAGCCCTCTGTTTCAGCTCGTCATCTACCTTATGTCGCTCACTTAAATTTTCTGGATTGTTTAAATAGGCTAAATCATGTTTTTTGCATTCAGCATCCAATGGATTAATTTCTTAATCTCCCCTCGATATACGTTTTATTGCTTTGGTTCCGGGTTCACAATATTGATAACTGGGAATATGTAAATCAAACGATAGCCTACTAATTAATGAATCAACAATGCCACTTCCAGTCTTATTTAATAAACGAGACCGTCGACTGTTGTGGACGGACAACAATTAATTGTTAAAGTGTACTGCCGTTTTTTTTTATAAAGATGTGTGTTGTCAGACTTAAATATAAACTTTCTATTGACCATATTCCAAAGGTGGGACTTGGACAAGAAAACGCATTATCTAAGAAATACGCCCTTTTGCTCCCATCATATATTCGTGGACTGCTCATAGGACCATCGACTTATGGAAAAACAAATGCAACGATTTCATTGCCTACCCATCCTTTGGATTTGCGATTCGAAAATATTTATATTAATTCAAAATCGCAGTATCAATGAAACTATGAATTCTTAAGAAAAGTAGGTGTTATCGCCCATTAAAAGTCTTGATTATTACGCTTTTAGCAATAAGTTAAATATTGTGGAACCGTCCGACGCAACACCAAACTCTATATTTATTTTTGATGATGTTATGTGTGAGAAACAAGATATTATCAGAAAGTTCCAAAACAGCTGGTGCGTGACACGATCAATTTGATTATTATGTTTAAGCAAGATGAAAAGAATTTGCGCCATATATATTCTGACCATGTTTTGCCAGACGTTACCTATCAAAAATTTCAAGAAATGTGCTCCAGCTGTTGGAAAGTATGTTTTTCTAGTTATGGACAAGGATAGCGACTTAACTTTTGGAAGATATCGTAAGAGATTTGATAGCTATATATTTCCCTATAACAGTATCATTTCACTTTGATATAATTCTACGGAAACATCATGGAGGAAAACATTCAGTTAAAACATAAAAATGGTAGAAGCTACAGATGCTGAGAAAAAGAAAATTAAGCAGATCAAGTATAATCAAAGAGAGGGTCAACCATAATTGGAAATATTTTGTGAGCCGATCTCAGAATGTCTAACATCTATATCTAATGTGATAAAGCGGAAGAAAAGCAGCACCCACACAAGCTACCCAAGTAAAGCCGCAAGATCTTGCTACTAAGGTAAAGGGACTAGCAGAAATGTTTGCCTTAAATGATCCATCCGCATTTTTCAAACATCCACAGCTATTACTTATCAACAAAAAACAAAATTTGGAGGAGTACATGAGATCTTGTAGCCGTGGAACATTCATATGCAACTCCACAATCTTCAAATTAATCTCCGAGACAATCATATGACATACCATCCTTTCAGGTAAATTTGTCGATAAATCATCACAAGCCGTTTTTTTTTTCCCATTTAAGTGAACTAAAGCAACATCCATCCAAATATGATAGAGTTTATATTTGTCCCCAAAACGGGTAAAAGGGATAAAAAGATGTTTATCGAAGAAGCTATTTACACACCAATCAATTTGCAAAGTCATCAGGGCTTGGAATTTTACAAGAAAATTTTCAAACCCTGAAAAAACAGAACATTAACCATTATTCCACCTGCAGCACGAAAAAATCTGCAATTGTTGCACGAGTTATAAAAACTCTAAAAATATTTTGTATAAGAAGTTTTCGGGGACAGGCACCTATAAAAGGTTAAAACTTTGACTTCAGTAATAAAAACTTACAATAACACCAAACATATTACCATTGGAATGAAGCCATGTAATGTTAGACCCCAAACGAAAATTACTGTGTGTGACCATTTAAAAGTAGTACCAAAAAAATTGAAATATCGTTTAAATGATGAGGTGCGCATTAACAAACACTCTCTCGTGGTCGACAGAACAGTTTAATATAATAAAATTTGTCATTATAAATCCACCAACATATCTATTAGAATATATCAACCAATAAAAGGATGTTTTTATAAAGCAGAGTTGTAAAAGACGAAAAGTCCAAGAGTTTATTTAGTGAAAAATCTACTTAGACAACTTAGGAAAAATCACAGCGATCAATTATTTGTAAAGTGGTTAAGTTTTCCTAGCCACTGAAACTCTTGAATACTTAAACTAGATATTGTATAATTATACCCATATTTATATCTTGAACTATTTTTTATCATTACATTCAATAATAAATAAAAACATATTTATTTTAGTTCAGCCATACAAAATATAATATAATACAATAATCGGTTCTATTTAATTTTTTTCTTTAACTCAGGTAGATATCTTATAGCCAGATCTTCGATCGCCTCCTAAATGTTAAACATTCTAAAATCAAGACCATCAAGTATTTTTTATATTTTAGTAATTTTCTCATCTAGTTCATTGCCTCTTTTTTCATACATTTTATGACTCATTCCTCGATAGACTCCTCAATGTTAAACATTCTAGCGTCAAAGTAATCACTTATTTTATTTGATTTAAAAATTTTTTCATCGAACTTACTATCTTTTCTGTTCCCATAATGCATAACTCTTAACTTAACATAACTTAATGTTAAGCATTCTAGGATCGAGGTCACTATGTATTTTTTTAAAATTTAGTAATTTTTTTATCGAGTTCACTATCTCGTTTCTTCATATAATTCATATAGTCTTTATTAAGGATATCAGCCATTTGTATGCGGAGTAAGTGAATTTCTTTAAGAAGATAACTTCGAGTAACAATGTCATCAGATTTTTTGGCAGTCTAACGTAAGTTACGGTCCTATTTTCTATATCGTTTTTTCCATCATCAGTCAGCCTGAATCCTACTCCTGGAGGTCCATGTAATACTATACGATTTTTTTCATCAAATTTCTGACTCGAAAATGTATCAGTTGTGTTGTTACCACGTCCCTTTATGATTATAAACTAATTTATATCGTATGTGCTATTTACTTGTATAACATACTGATTTATGTTATTTAAATTTTTGTTTTAATTCGAGCTAAACTATTATATAGTGAATTGGTAAATTTATATAGTAAGTAAGCTAAATAAAGCAGTGATAAGTTACAAATTTTTATTTACAATAATTTAATTGCACAAATACAGATTAATAAAATTAAATGGCTACACTTCCAATGTCTTCATTTTCGTTGTTGCAAAGTCTATACCATCTAACATTATTTCGATCGTCAACATCTTGGGTTGTTGCTGTTGCAAAAACAAATTCATATTTTGCAGCTAGTTCACCAGGTAAATGTAGTATATTAACGAGGTATTCTTTTAATTCTTTATTGACCCCTAAAATTTAATTATATCATTTTTCAAACGCAATGTACAAATTACTCGAATGAACCGAAACTTAATAATAAATTAGAATGTAGTTCCCTTTAGTTTTATTCATGTTATCTACAATATCATCTGACAGTATTTCAGCTACATGTTTTGACAAAAAAGTCTTGAATGTGCTATTATCACTGTCATCGTGTAGAGCTACTAAAAGACTTTTGCCAAATCGTGTATTCACTCGAACTTTTCCCACAATCATTTCAATAATTTCTGTTCTCTCTTAAATCTTGAAATCTTTACTAAACATATCAATAACTTCATCTAGAGTTTTTTGGAATATTCATTTCTAAAAATGGTATATAATTAAAAAAAAATTACCGTGAATCCAAAAGCATTTTCAGTACACTACACGGACAAAATAATTTATTTTATATGACCGATGTCTGCGTTGTATAATCTCCGCTGTTCTCCGTTTCCTTTGATAGCAAACTGATTCAAGGACAAATGACAAAAATTACAAAACAATACGAATTGCTCCTTTGACCTCCATCAAAATCACATACACACCAATACCTGACCCTCAAGGTCAAGTGTGTGTCTGTGTGTGTGTGCGGGCGGGAGGTAATGGAATTAAACAGGTATAGTTTACTTCTCCTAATCCTGGATAAAGCGAGAAAGGGTGTAACGACGAGACGCAATAAAACATAAAAAGAAATAAGATTTTTTAATTTAATATACTCAGGTACATAAAAATTATAAAACTTTATACGTAGGGGAAAAGATACTAAATTTTAAAAAAATCAGAATTTTGACACCCTGTATTTCGAAAACTATCAACTTTTGGACTAAAGTGATTTGAACTTGATCCTCATATTTTAGGCTTAGAAATTTGCGCTGATATTTTGTACATACTTAGACTTGTAATTAAAACAAAAGAAAATGTGATTTAAAAAATCATAGTCGTGCTATTTTTTAACTTTACTGTGACAAACCAGATTCTGAAGAAAGTATGGTAAATTTCCCAGTAACTTCTCACCATCGATGAATTAATTTTTTCTAATTTTTGAGTTAGGAAATAATGTTTCAAGCATAAATCCAAAAATCGGTATAGTCAGCAGAATATGTAATGCTAGAGAAAGAGTAGGTCATATTATACATTGCATTCGTTTAAATACAGTTAGGTGTTTCAACGAGACATACAACATTTTGCAAAAGTAATTAACAACTCCGTTGAGAAGTTGCTGAAGTAATGCAACAACAATAATCCATTCAAATATTTTGGATCCTTTTCATATTTTTCTGTTTTGACTTTTATCGGCGAAAACTTCTGTGTGAATTAAATAGAATTTTTCTTGCTAAGAATATTTTCTGAAATCAATAGTATTTCAGTAAAATTAATTGAAAGAATAAAAGTTCAAATGCATCATTGAGAGATTTCCAAAAAATTACCTAAAATTCAGTTTTTTTAGTACATATTTAGTAAAACCGCATGGTGGTCTAACAGTTAAACCACACTCCCATTTACAATTTAATTTACTCATCAGTCGAGAGAAAATATTTTTCTGGTCATACAGGAATATAATTTGTCTGTTGTTGCAAGAAGTGGTAAATTTTCACAGTTATTAACTCATTTCTTCGTTTTCTCACTTTCATCCTCTAAAGAGGAATTGTATGCACTGCACAACTATTTTTAATTCTAAAATATATGAACTAAAATATTACAATAAGTGTATATTAGTAAATTGTTATCAAGTAGCAAAACAAAATAATTCAAGAAATTCGATGTTTTACAGCAATAAATATATGAAGATGCAACCTAAGACTTTATTATTAAATGGTTTTATTTAATTACACTGCTAGCTATAGGCTGTCTACTGATAATCAAATCTTGTAATTGAATTTTAACTTATTTCCGATTATCCTATGAAACAAAAATTTGGTACACATATATAAATCCAATGACAATGCAATATTATCATACCATTGCGTTTATCTGATGATGGAGAAGGAAGGTGGCTACAGGATCTCCGTTCGGGAGGATGTAGTCCTACCCAATTTGGACTCCTTAGACGCATCTCGATGACTACTCTGATTCTAGTTATTCTCAGGGTCACAGAAACTACGCAATACGAAACGGAGACCCATTGAGTTTGGTCTAGTCACCTAAGTCAAGGTTTGTAATGCACTGAGTACAGAATCATCCTTATTTAACCTATGGACTGAATATCAATAGGGTGGCTAAACATGATGTGTTGCGAGCTCTGCACGGTTTCCATGAAGTAAAGGTTTGTAGCACGCCGTACAATTTGAAAATTAAAAAGTGAAAAATGAAATAAATAAAAAAATAAAGTCGTGCCCTAAGTGGTACAAAATAGCTTTCTAACTATTTCACACAGCATTATCATATTGTAAGCTGTAAATGTCAAAGTTACGGTATATTATGTCAACCAGTATAAAAATATGGTAACAAAAATATACGAAAAATAGTGATACATGTACAAAATATTCATATTTTAGATTACTAATTTGATAATTTATTTTGATTATTTCATAATTTGATTGATTATTTATTTGAAAATTTATTTTGATCGGACGTTCTAATTTAATGACTAATGACCAAAAAGAGATTAATGTACATAATTTTCAACTTGAGAAACTCTTAACCTCATGTTAATTTCAAATTAAAATACAGTTAGCAATTGATGGCAGAATTTGAGTCATACAAAGCAAGCCTACAGGATTTTATAACCAAAATAAATAAACAAACTAGTAATGTAAAATAAGAATCTATTCTAGACCACTATTTTTCATATATCTTTTCCATATTTTTATATTAGTTAACCTAATATCGATGGCGGCTACGAAGAAAATCACTAAACGATAAGTGCAGCGAAGAAAATTCCTTCATTAAAATTGCCGAAAAAAAATCCCTTCTGTTCAGTACCGTGTAAATAATCATACCACAATAAGATTCGTCGATCATTATTCTCATTGTCTGGGAGTGATTATTTTCACGGCACCTATTTAAGAAGGATTTTCTTCGTCGCACAATTTTTTAGAGAGATTTTTTATGCATACACGGTAAAGATTGGTGTAGAAAATGCCTCTAAAAATTGTGCGGCGAAGAAAATCCTCCTTAAATAGGTGCAGTGAAAATAATCTCTCCCAGAGAATGAGCGACGAATTTTCCTATGGCGTGAATATTTACAGTCACCATCGATATACCATAATTTTGATTTTTCCAGGTTATATGACGATGCAGTGTGAAATAGAAAGTTATTTGATATATTTATTTTATTTAAATATAAAGTTAAGCTTGGTACTTTATTTTTTCAAATTACTGCCGTCACTAGATTTACTGATATATGATTTACTTAAACCACGTCGCTTAAATAACTTTTACTTTAATATAGTACGAATGACAGCCTTAGAGCGTGACTCTTTGGCTCTATTGAACTTTGCCAGACGACGTCACTCGCACTGTCAACTGAATTTTACATTGAGTTGTGGTGTTCTTTATTTTACAAAATTTTTTTGTGAACGATAAAAAAATGCCTTTATTATTAAACCTTACTCATAATGAAAATTACATCTTTTTAGTATAATAATAAAAAAATATATTTAGCAGAGCGTGGTTTCGATCCACGGACCTCTGGGTTATGGGCCCAGCACGCTTCCACTGCGCCACTCTGCTAATACTAAATTTGTGCTTCTAGACATTTACTTTTCGCGTTAATAGTACAGAAAAAATATCGAAGCGTTTCTCTACCTTTGAATATTTGGGATTTGAATTTCAATACCAGTTTTAATCGCGAACCCCATTTAATGTTTTTTTGGAGTTCTAACTAAATTTATTTTATTCAAGTTCAATGTCTCCCAACAAAAAAATATCTTTGCGCCCCCTTGCATTGAGAAGAGGTGATACATAAATATATATATATATATATATATATATATATATATATATATATATATATATATATATATATATATATATATATATATATATATATATATATATGAAGTAAAATAAGAACAGTAAATACAAACTTCGTTCCATCAGATCCTTTCTGTGTTAGAGGTTGCACAGTTTGAATAAATTGGTACAGAACACAATTTATCCTTTTCCACTACCATCGAGATGATGGCCTACCTGTACCACTATATCGAGAAGAAAATCAAAACTTACCCTCCCCGCTACAGTGATACGGCGGGTTTTTCGCTAGCAATTATATGTGAAATCAAAATACATAGGTAATTTTAAAGCTAGGACCATTGTGCAATGTACTACCGGAATTTTTCATATTTTTTATGATAAAGTGTTTGTAGTTAGACTGTTAAGTCGAGCTTGGCCAAAGATTGAACTTACTTTTTATAGGAAAAATTTCTAAATTTGCAATTTTTACATTATTTTATGTATATTCAAATGGGATGTTGACTATTTTTGGGAAAGTGTTTAAAACTATACATAAGTACCTAGTGTAGCCGAAAATATTTAAAATTATTTTTTTAATACAACTGGTACTTTAAAAATCATAAATTTTAAATTCCGTTTCAAATTTTCCTTCAAAATGCCAGTACTTGTCACTTGACCGCTGTAACGTCATACTGGTCAACTGACAAGGATATATACATTTTTTTCGTAATATTTGTAATAAAAGATGAGTTCTAAGTTATTTTAAATGTTGTGCGGTACCTCAGTGTATCAGTATTACAATTAATACAACTGAAAAGTTATTTATTCACGTTCCACGTTATTAAAATAAAAGGAAAATGTGGCTACAGTTAGCTCGGCACTACTCGTTTTATTTTAGATTTGAGCTTATAAATATCTATGATTACTATTATGTATGCATTATCGGTTGCGGAAATAACAATCCTTAGTAAATTACTTACATGGAAGTCTTCCCACTTCTAAATTCAGCAGAGCAAAAGTTACTGTTTGTTGCGAAGAAATTGGCCACCATAAAACAATAAATTCTTGGCAAATTCGAACTATTTACCTTAATGAATCCACTTTCCATCATGGGAAAACTTCTTAGAATCGTTTTCAAAGGGAGTAGTAAGCAAATTTTCAAGAAATTAAATGAAAATGACTATAAAATATTAACTAGGCACGTAGCCCTTGACAGCGATCACGAATGTGACATGAAACCAAAAAATTTATATGTCAAGTTCGTGACAGCGATGACGTTGGCTGTATTTTTAGAGTAATTATCAAATGATCAAAGAGAAAAAAGTGAAACTGATAACTTCATGTTCTTTTGAATATGCATTTACTTGTCATTAGGTCGAAGTGATCATAATTAGTTCAAATGATAGAAGGGAAAGTAATAATGACTCAAAAGAATAACCGTATCAGGACGGAGTGCCAGCGATGACGTTAGTATGGAGTGACATCATTCGCTTTGATGGGTGCTCGTTGTCATGTGACTCGAAAGAGATTTAATTAAATTTTTATTATTAAATAAAAATGAAATTCCTTAGAAATAAAGGAAAATATTGTCTTTTTTAGGATTTCTACTGTGGAAACTACCGTTTCGCGGCAAAATTACATTTTTATTTGAATAGAGTCAAAATACCAATTACATTTTTTTTAAATAAAAAAAAACATAAATAATCATTATCGAGAAAAATTTCGATGGAAAGAAAATCGAGATTAGAGAACCTGTAAGAGGTTATGTTTCTTTAGATAAACAGCGATAGCAGAGATAATTACTACAGAAACATCCAAAACAAGATATTTTGACAAGGGCAAAACAGATAATTTACTCAAAAGTACCCAATGAACTTTCAACATCTCATTCAATAAAAGGAAATTGTTTATACAGAGCAACCTTTACAGCTTATGAATGGCACATCGTGTGAATTTAGTACCTATATTGTGCAATATTGCAATCATTGACCATAAAAAAAATCTTTTAATTTACTTGTTACATCAATTTATGCCGTAGATCATAGACTTAGTTTTTGATAATGTCATCCTAACAGTCTGGACTATGAACATTGAACTGGATAATGAGTTCAAAAGACGGGTAAGACAGGTACTGCGAATCACCTTAAAGAGTTAAAATCTGTTTAAGGCGCTAAATGCTTTGCACTCATTTACCCTTCTAAAATCGCAAAATAGAACAGGACGGACGTAACGAGACTACAGAGGAAAGTCAAAGCATTCCTGACAAAGGCGCAGAAATGTCATTCTCGCAGTGCTACTGAACAGGCATTGCTACCAACATATCACTAAGGAATTTTGGATATTAGTAAGTAATTAAATCAACAACTAACAAACTTACGCTAAAGCTCTTCTTTGCTACATCGGGTGATATAGGAGGTAGGCGACTCAACATTGCTTCGGTTGAGTGACCATATATTGACTACCAATTAGACCTAGAAAAACTCAAGCCTGATTGACGTCAAGGTAAATGTTTCCTGATACTGAAGATTTCCTATTAGCTATTCAAGATCAGGTTATTCCATCGAAAAACTATCTGAATTATATAATCATAGACCTCTTGGATGGATGTTGAACCGTAGGGATAATCCAGCACAAATATGAGGATGTCTAGCATTTGTCTTTACGGAGTACAAGGAGAGACACGATTCAGCAGCCAAGATCATCCATCAAGAGTTGGCACAGAAATTCAAATTGTTGTAGTTAGAAAGAGTGCCATACTATCAATACAGCCCGGAACCTATACTGGAAAACAACGAGTTCAAGTTGTACTGGGATGTAACTGTGCTTAGGAATCATACATTTGTACATGACAGACCGGACTTTATTCTGGTAGATAAAATATCTAAGCGAGCAATTAGACGTCGCCATTTTTAATAAGAGAAAAGAAGAATTAGAAAATCACCAAATATAGCGACCTGGAGGTAAACTACCGAGACAGTGGGGAATGAACTTCTGTATAAGATTATGGAAAAGGTGGTGCTACTTGAGATCGCTTGAACCGTCCGGAAGTTTATGGGAAATGCAGAAGACAACAACATCACTTAGGTTCAAATAACATGGAGAGGGCTCCCACAGAGCACCATTTTTATGATATCTGGGTGTATCTGAGATGAGTGAATGTTCCCCTGGAGGGAGTGCAAGAGTTCGGCTAAGTCTATGGGATTAATAATACTTAACAGTTTCTGTATATTAGCAAAGAGTGTGCAAACATAAGATCCTTCCCAATTTTGGCCAGTAACATGTTTGCCAACTTTATATAAAATAATAGCAGCTCGTATTATCAACAGAATTTACAATCATGTCGATATTAGCAACTTATTAGCAGAAGAGTAGAAGGAATGCAGAAAGCAGCATCAGGGATGCAAGGAACAACTGATCATCGAACCTTTAATAATCATACAAGTCAAAAGAGACAACGTAAATCCATATTCATGGATTACCGAAAGGCATTTAATAGTGTACCGCAGTCTTGGTTTGAAGTGCTGCAGATGTATAATATATATTCCATAATTGCCAACTTCTTTGATACTATTAGACACTAGTGGCGCACTAACCTATATCTATATGGTAATAATCATTTTCTAAGAACCGAAGAGATCTCTATACCAGAAGAGAAATTTTCCAGGGTGATTCGTAGACTCTGCTCTGGTTTTTCTTGACAATGAACCTCCTTTCTATACAATATCAATTTTGGAATAAATCAACAAAATGAAAATTTTAGATTCATAATCTACGAGATCGAAAACAATCTAAAATGAATTTTGGAAAAATTCGAAAAATGTAAAATTTTTAGCGCCAATATTAAGTTCAATTCTTAAATTTTGCATGATCAATTTTGGACAAAATCGAAAACGTAAACTTCCTTCTGTATTAGATCCACCATATTGAAATTTTAAATAATAACTTTCATTTAGTAATTTACACCCACAGAAAACCCAATAGCAACTGGGGACAAAAACGCGAAATGTAACATTTTTAGTCTGTCACGCACGCTCATTTAGAAAAATGGTGATAAACGTGCTCTGCGGCTCCCATGAATTTTGTTCTATAAAGTATTAAGCAGCGTGCCCACTGGTTCGGTTCGGTTCAGACCGCTCGGCTCCGCACAATCGGCCAGTTTTGGTTTACACGTAAATAAATGAGAGCCCGCTCACTGGTTCCGACCGGCCAGAACGCTTCAGCGCTTTCAGCATTTATTTACGTGTAAACCAAAACTGGCCAATTGTGCAGAACCGAGCGGTCTGAACCGAACCGAACCAGTGGGCGCGCTGCTTTAGAGATATTTCGCAGATATTTACTATTTTTCTATAGAACATAAAATTTCCAATTACATAAGAATCTACTTTTACTTTTAGAAGAAAATCTAAAATTTGATTGGTTTTCTGAAAATTTTTACAAATTATGTATTTTTCGACCTTTGCTCAGTTGAGTGCCATAACGACTTTTATGTATCTATATGATGTAATAATATACATACAGTTTAACATATATAAAAATTCCCGTTCCGTTCACAGCAAAAAATAAAATAGTGTGTGAGCCTCTGAAATATAAACTGGCCAACCTCTGCTGTGCATAGTATCTAATACAATATATAGTTTTTTAGATGAGTTTATTCCTGGCAGCGGTAGCCTGTATAATGAGTTGGTTTCATCATATTGTAGCACTACCTTATTTATTTTAGTGCTTAGTTTCTGTTAGAGTTCCGTGATGTTCTCTCGAAAGTAATTGTTTCTGATTATCCTATCAAGCTGAGATTTGGTGAACATATAAATTCTGCGATAATGAATATTATGGTATCATTGAGTCCCACCAACTTTCGACTCGTTAGATGGGTCTCGATGGCTTCTCTGGTTTTAGTTATATCTAGGGTCACAGGAACTACGCAATGCTGAACGGAGAACCATAGAGAGTTTGGCCTGGCTTGATTGATCCTCCCTCCCGATGCAAGGATTTTAGCGCATACGTCTTGAAAACTAAAAGTGAAAAATAAAATAAATAAAAACATTTATTTAAGAAAAATGATTTTATTTTCATGAAGTCGTGCATTAAACGATCTAAAATAACTTTTTAACTCTTTCACGCTGCGTTATCATATTATAAGCTGTAAAAGTCAAAGTTATGTTATATTATATCAACCAATATAAAAGTATGGGAAAAAAATATAAGAAAAAATAGTATAAATAATAGATTCATATTTTAGATTACTAGTTTGATAATTCATTTTGGTTATAAAATTGTGAGCTCTCTAATTTAATGACGATTGATTAAAAAGTGATTAATGTACATTTTTGATAAAAATTCTGACAATAGTTATTTTATCCAAGCTATTATATGACATATAATATTATTAAAAGTGTTTCAATATGAAACTCTCACTCTCATGTGAATCTCAAATTAAAATACAGTTAGCAATTGTCATACAAAGCTAGGTATACTTTTAATAAAAGAATCGATATTTGGTATTTATCTGTATTATTAGAAATGGTGTCGATACAGGAAAATATTGTCAAAAAGGCAAAGGTAACAAGATATAAAATAAAACAAAAAAAAGGGTAAACTATTATTTATGTTTTGAACTTGCTATCAACTTTGAATGTAAGGAAAAATTTTTACCAACACAGCTTTGTTTTTTGATATATATATATATATATATATATATATATATATATATATATATATATATATATATATGTATATATATACTATTCTATTAAATTAAATATAACAAACAGGAGAGATAATTAATACAACATTACGTTACTTATACATGTACATTATAAAATCACTATTATCATTATTTAAACTATTTTTCAATCTCTCGAGAGAATAATTCAATAAGATGAGTATTCAGGCTAATATATATTTTTAATGAACTGCACAGCTAGGAGATTTGCAATATACTTGCTTGCTTTTGAGGGCCTCTAATGATGATTTTAATAGTGCTATTTTATTTATTTCATTTACACTTCTTATATTGAAATTCTACCGAAAATATCTTACTGTCCTTCAAAAAGTTTGTATCTAGTAGTGAAGATATCGATCTGGTGAGATTAATTGTTGAAACAAGATTTTTAGATTCTTCTACCTAGAGATTTGGCCAATAATCAACTTATCTAATAAGAAAAAATTACGACAATAAAAAAGCACTCCAATTTGTACTTCCATACAAAAAATAATTTAAAATTAAAAATAAATACAGACAAAAACCGTCGCTATCTTATTGTCTTAAACTTTGCTCTTTGCTTCTCGGCATTTATTTGAAGTTTTATTAGACAAAATATTTTTTGAAATTTTTTCATTAATACAATATTTTACCTTCAAGTGGCTTGAATGTGATTTATAAGTAAAATCTTTTTTTCCTGGAAATTAAACATTATGATACTTCTTCTTCATTAATAGAAACACCAAAAAGATTGGTATAGCCAAACATTGTAATAAAACGTGAGAGTGAAATTTTCAAATACAAGATTATAAAGCTCGAACACTATAAATTTTTGATAAAAGTTCTGACAACAGTTATTTTATCCAAATTATTAAATTACATTTAATATTATTAAAAGTGTCCAAAATATTTAAACAGCCACCTCTATTTCCTTTTTGTAATTTTTTGCCATTCTTGATATTTCCAACCACATCTATCTTTCAACTATCTACAATGTTTAATGGCACAATTTACCCCACTATATCAGTTTCCACCACAAAATTTAAATACAAATTTCTACTGAATATATTTAAATCACTGCCTTAAAATATTCACTTTGGTGCATATCTTTCCTTCATAGACAACAATGAGCCTCACGAAAACTTTACCTCAAACACATTTTAGAATGACCGTGTAGAAATAAAACTATTGAAAATGAATGAAGACGAACAATAAATTTTGTAATAAAAAGATAATTAGTATTTTTTTATATTACGTATGGTTTCGTCAAGACTTTTAATAAATATACCACCCACACATGGAGGATTTATTGCTTTTTCGCTTTTCTACATGCATATTGCTGTGAAGGTCACTTCTTACTCTGTGGCAGTAAGCCCATTGGAAAACATTCAAAAATTCTATGCATCACTTTGGCTAATTATTCCAACTTCTCTAAACCAATTGCGATAATTTACATTTCCCCGTTAGGAAAGCAAATGTTTGCAATTATTTCAATTATGTGAAATCAAGGAAAATGATTTTTTTGAAGAAATTTCGACCCTTGTCTCCTATTTCGAAGGTGAATAATACAATTCTGACCTCGGTTTTCCTTAATTTTTTCTCAATTTTGTGGAAAACAGGGAAAAATCACTTTTACTTTAGGTTGAATTTTTTGCACTCAATCGTTAAAATTTTAAAAACCTAAAATTTTGGGTGGCTAAGATTAGTTTTACCGTTTTTTACACATTATAAAAATTAAACAATGTTGTTGATTCAAATGGATAAATTTTATAGTTTATACCACCATAAATCCAGGTCAGTTTAGGTTAGTTCAGGTTACTTTCAGTTTTTCAAACTAACCAAAACCAAGCTAAACCTGAACTAACCTGAACTAACCGAAATTAATCAGAAATTTTCGGGGATTAAGACAAATTTTACTTTTTTTAGATATTACCAAAATTAAATTATGTTGTTGACTGAGATGGACAAATTTTATAGTTTATACCACGAAAGTGTATGACAACGTCGGAACGAATATCTGTCGTTTCCTTTTGTACAATAGATGACATTTCCGGGACATATTTTTGATTTTTCATTGAAAATACAAGTTTTTCTACATTTGCTTGCTAAAATTTGTGCAAATATAGTTGAAATATATTATACACAATGTATTTTAACTCCTATCATTCAAAATAAATATGAAGTTCGGTGTTTTTTCAGAAATATTAGTACTTTATGAAGTAACACTTGATGTTTTTTAAGTTTTCCGGAAAAGTGAGGGAAAATAGTGGAAAACCAAGGCCAGAATCGTGTTCTATGGCCCCTAAATACAGGGCAAGTATGATTAAAAAAAAAACGTTGTTTTCCTAGATTTCACTTAATCGAACTAATTACCGAAGTTTTCTATTATTTGAAAAACCGTATAATTTAAAAAGAATTTTCTTTATATTTTTTTGTAGTTTAGGCGGCGTTAAATAAGTTAAATCAGCCGCTTGCATACTTATTGTCTGCCATTCAACTCCGATC
Organism: Diaprepes abbreviatus; assembly: GCA_034092305.1. Classification (NCBI taxonomy): domain Eukaryota; kingdom Metazoa; phylum Arthropoda; class Insecta; order Coleoptera; family Curculionidae; genus Diaprepes; species Diaprepes abbreviatus. The sequence goes on from JASJET010000032.1 coordinate 3,160,060, forward strand.
TAAAGGTACAAAATACGTTTTTTATATGCCTTTCAAGTGAATATAACTGCGTCGAATTGATCCGATTGGATCGGAAAGCTGCATTTGAAATAAGACTATACACGCTGTGATATTACAAGTGTATTTCTCCAATTGAGTCTTTTCTTGTCGGTCTTTCGTCGTGCAAAACAAGATCATGTATTTTGTCAATGTTTTCTTGAGTTATCGTACGTTTTCATGCATATGTATGCACTGGATAAAAACTTGTGCGAGTTTGAAAAAAACAAAATTTGATACACTACAATATGTCAGAAATAGGTTAGTGCTTGAGTCTAAAAATAAGTTCCCGTATTTCTGTTATCTGATATGTGATAAACGTCAATTATGTTCGTTTATTAAATCATTCGGGTACTTCTGTTAGTAATATGTTACTACATTCTTTAAAAAGCATGTATTCTTATTCCTCCTTTGTTTTCTTTTCATTAGTCACATTCATTACAAACAGCGTTATGGCGAATTCGGTAGTTTAAGATTTCCCATGCCGGATAGGTCGAAGGTAAGAAGCCAGGCTAAGAACATGGGCGTACTTAGGGAGGGGGGCAAGGTTGAGTACCGCCTACCCTACAAAACTCAATGCTCACTCTAGAAAAATCGACAATATTGAAGAAATACACTGTTTTCATTGTTTTTATCTTGAGAAAAAGGTTTTTTACTGATCGGCTGCCCTCTATGAAAACTCCCTAGCTACGCCAATGGCTAAGAAGAATGCCATAACGCAGTGTCTGACCCGGAGCGGGCACTTACTAATACAAGTGCCCCTCAAGAAAGTTAGAGGGGATATGGAAAACAACTAAAATTGGCCAAATGTCTAGAAAATTGACCCAACATGTAGAAAATAAATGCCATAAATTGACATCACTTGGCTATTTTCATAGTAAATTTGTTGTATAAGGTTGGCGATATGAGAACCAGAAAACAGAGCAGAATTTTGCGAAAGTGCGGCATCCCAGCGTATTCTTTATATTTAATGTGGTCGTTTGTCATCGTCCCGACGCTGAAAATTTTCTTGATTTTTTTTGTTGTGCCGTGCAGTGGCATTAGTTAAATCGCGAAATTTATATTTGTGTATGTTATCAAGACATTTGTGCAGACTTTTTATTTATAACAATGCATCAATGTATGGTATTGTTTTGAAATCTCTTTAATTCATTAGTTTCGTTTTTTATATTTTGGTAATTATTTGCATTATTGTAAATGTAGAAAAACGACTTTTTTTGGAAAACATTCGATACTTACTGTAGATTTCGAGGACGTAGAACACGACTTTAACTTTAATTTTTCACTATTTTTTCTCACTTTCTCGAAAAACTCAAAAAACGCTACTTGTTAATTCACCAAGCAATTTTAATTCTGAAGAAAAAACCGAACTTACATATTTATTTTCAATGGTACAAGTTAAAATATCATGTATATAATATATTTCAGCTATTTTTGCACAAATTCTAGTGAATAAGTTTTAAAAAGCTTGTATTTTCAACGAAAAACCAAAAAAAAAAGGTTCTGGAAAGGCAATCGACCATCAGACTCATGAAAACGACTAATATTCGTTTGATACGTTGCAATATGTAAAATACTTTTGTAATATAAACTATAAAATTTGACCATCTCAGTCAACAATATAATTCAATTTTTGTAATTTTTTATTCAGTCTTAGGGAAAAATTAATTTTGGCCACCAAAATTTTTGTTTAGTTTAGGTTTTGCTTGATTTTGGTCAATTTGCAAAACTGAAACTAATCTGAACTAACCTAAATTGACTAAACTTAGACTTTCGTAATATAAACTATCAAATTTATTCATTACAGTTAACAACATAGTGTAATTTTTGTAACGTATGAAAAAGTGTAAAATTAATTTTAACCACCCAAAATATTTGATCAGAAATCACGTGAAAACGGGACAATCTGAGAAAGAGAAGAATATATGTGAATTTCACAAAAACCGTATTGGCAATCTCGCAACAGCGCTAATTTTTCGGGTTTTAGGAATGAGTCACAACAATATTTAATGGCGGATGCCATTTTGTTTTAATTTGTTTTTTGATAATTTTCTTGATATTTCCGATAAAAATGTTAAAATTTATAAATTTTTACATAATACAGAGGCGTATCAGTGTGAAATTTGTGGGTGTAACAAAATTTTAACGATTTAGTACAAAAAATTGAATCTAAAGTGAAAAGTGTTTTTCACTGTTTTCCGCAAAAATGAGGAAAAATTATGAAAAACGGAGATCAGGATCGTGTTCTACGACCTCGAAATAGGTAAGAGGACCGAAATTTTTTCAGAAAAAGTCATTTTCCTATATTTCCCATATTGCAGATTTTTACCCAGAGATTAATGTTCAAATCTATTTTATGTCAGTAATTATTTTATTAATCATTTGATAATGAACTCTAAATTGTCAGTTTGCCAATATAATAACGTATTAAAAGTCTTGTCCCCTAGCCTATTGCGCAAGTACAGTATAGCCCCTTTAAGGGAAATACTGCTTTACATGCCGGAACGAATTTATATTACGATATTCCCCTTCCTTTTACCCCTTCCAACTTATTTGGCCTAGGTACACCCAATAAATATCGACTGCAAGGCGTCTGGTATATGTGGTGCTTTATTTGACAGCTGATCTGTTATATAACAACGTAATGTCAATAGTTCTCAGTTTGTTTAATCAACATTTTAAAATTTTTTGATTTTGAAATTAATATTCTTTCGCCATTGAATATTCGTATAATTTTATGTGTTGGTAATAATTAATGATTAACATATTTTTAATAGATACCTCCTTTGATGGAAGTTGAAGTTAATCAATAGATTTTTTTTGTGCTAGACTTCTACGTTTAGGCATGTAATAAGAATCGCAAGTGGTGGAGAATGTAAGATGAATTTTTCTAAATGTTTTAACTTAAGGACTCATATGGAAAGGAAACGTCATGATAGGTATTTTATATTTTATTCTTGAAAATATTATATCGAGTACCGTAACATAAACCTGTTGTTTCTTGTTGATAAATTAAACCTACTGGTCTCTAAAGTCTAAAATCAACATGCAACTTATATACGCAATTAATATAATTTTATGAACTTGGCTAATTTAAAGGTGCTCGTAAACCCTCCAGGTAAAAAAGAGGTTAAATTTTCAAATTAAATCTTTTCCCTCACTTTCCCAAAAACTCAAAAACATCCGTTATTTCATAAAGCACGATTATTTCTGAAGGAAACACCGAATCTCGTATTTATTTTGAATGGTACTAGTTAAAATACATTGAATGAAATATGTTTTAACTATTTTTGCACAAATTTTAGCAAACAAATTTAGAAAAACTTGTATTTTTAACAAAAAACCAATAATAAATCCCAGAAATGTTATCCTGCCAGATGCTTTCGTGGTATAAATTATAAAATTTGTTCATCTCAGTCAACAACATAGCTTAATTTTTGTAATGTCTAAAAAAAAGTAAAATTTATTTTAACCCTAGAAAATTTTTGTTTAGTTTTGTGTAGTTCAGGTTGATTCATGTTTAGCTGGTTTTGGTTAGTTTGGAAAACTGAAACTAACCTGAATTACTCTAAACTGACCTAAATTTATATTTTCGTGAAATAAATTATAAAATTTATCCGTTTGAGTCAACAACATTGTTTAATTTTTGTAATGTAAAAAGGGGTAAAATTAAACTTAATCACCCAAAATTTTAGGTTAGTTTTGGTTAACTCTAATTTAGCTTGGTTTTAGTTAGTCTGAAAAACTAAAACTAACCTGAATTAACCTGAACTGACCTTGATTTATTAATTAAAATATGTTATTGTCCAGCCGAGACCACGTGGAGGCGGGACAATCTCTGTCAGGGAAGGATTTAGGGAAAGGTTAAAGTTAGTATGGAAGCGGGTGGTTTGGAATTTGCTGCAAAAACCACCTGAAACAAAACACGCAAACTAATATTTGGAGGGAAAATCATGGCTAAAATAAATATGATCCTGAAAACCATTATTATTCTGAGGACAAATCGTATGTAATATAAAAATTAAAGAAGGGAAAAATATGTTTTTTAGGTCCTTCACTTTACGGCATTAATAGAAAAAAAATATATACACGTATTTTACATAAATATTATTGACAACAGTGCAAATAATTTCCTTACGGAAATAAATTTTGTCGCGGTCAGATATTAGTATCATGTGAGTGTTTTGGCGAATGAGGTTTGTTTTGATTTACTTTTTGATCATTTTCTTTATTTTTCCGATAAAAAATGGTAAGTTTATGAAATTTTATATAATACAGAAACTTCTATTAGTGTGGAATTTGTGTTTGTCACATAATTTTACCGTTTTAGTACAAAAAATTGAGCCTAAAGTGAAAAGTGATTTCCACAAAATTGAGGAAAAATTAGTGAAAATTGAGGTCAGAGTCGTATTCTACGCCCTCGAATAGGGCAGTAAGTGTCGAAACTTTTTCAAAAAAGTCGTTTTCCTAGATTTCAATTTAATCGAAATATTCTCCAAAATTTGCTTTCCTAACTGAGATATAAATTATCGCAATTTGGTTACCCATCAGAAAGTGAGGTTATGCTCAGTCCTTGACTACAAAAGAGCAGTCGGCGTTTATTTTTAAAAATCTTATTTCTTTGTTTTACTATAAGGAATAGTAATAGAAAGATAAAATGGTTTTCGGTAAAAATGTATTTAATTTTAAAAATTTTCCATCCAATAATTTCAATTCGTTCGAGATTTATGTGAAAAAAAACAAAATCTTATTACATTAATACCCATCTTATTCACCCGTTCTAACCCTCAGTGATTATCGATGGTTGACAAAGAATTCAATCACTGGTTTGAGGATCCTTGATAACTTTTTTTCCAGAAAGCTATAGAAATGCTGAAGCACAGTAAGAAAAAGTGTGTTAGTGGCAGTTATCTGAAAAAATAAGATATAAATTATTGAACAGTTCGTATTTTATATAGGTAAATTGTAATGCATAGGGATCAACTTCAGCAAGTCTCGTAATCACAAGTAAATTTTATATACTGAATTATATAACCAGTTCAAATTAACTTGAAGAGCTCTAATATTCACCACAAAAGCGGTCTAGAGCTTTTATCTACTATTCTGCTCATTCTAAGCGATACTAGAACACTTTAAAAATACTTCGAACTTACAAAAAAGAAAATACACTTTCCTTCATAGGAGTTTCATGTGTTCCAATAATAAAGGTAAAAATAAAAAAAAGAGAACAAGGGTATAATTAATAACATAAAAAAATATTCATTTCAGAGAAGAGAAACTTAAAACTTTAGGAACTATAACCCCATAACAAACTAATAAAATTTATAACACTATAAAGTCCTTAATACCATATTTGTATTTTAGATGGCAATTCTTTAGAATTTAATGGGGCTTATGTGTAACGATTCCGCGGACCTGATACAATATCGTGGACGTATACATATGTACTTAATATTTCTTTATGTCCTTAATATTTTTTAAGTAGTGGGGGCGGATACAGTTTCTCTCTTTGGGGAGACGCGGCGATAACACACGAGTACGATAGTATGACAAGTGAAAACAAGTTATCGAAGGGGGGGGGGTGTGTCATAAACATTCAAATTTCTGATTCAGTAGGCAGTGGCGAGTCTATTTTTCTGAATTTCACGCTCTTGAGAGGGCGATTGCCTCCCTTGGATCCGCGCCTGTTAAATACCCTTATATGTGTTAATACCGCCTTTAAATATTTCAACCTGCTGTATCTGTTAATTCAACCAAAATTAAAATTTTATGGTTGCAGCGAAATTAATAGCAGTAAATAAATACTTATCAAGGATACATGCTCCGAGACTATGGGACGAAGTTTTGAGAGGAAATTAGGTACAGACGTAACAAAAATAATATATTACCCATATTACCCACTGAATAACCTTGATGAAATCAGTTAACCAAAATGAAATTGCCAAAATGGTATTTTTTTCTGAATTAATATAAATAACTACCAACTTCATCTTTTTTACGTGTTTTTGCCCACCAGTTTTTGATTATTTGCTCTTGAATTGATAAGCCAAAAATTTAGAAATAGATAGTTTATCTAGAAATCTACAGTTTATGTACATCTTGAAAACGGTTTACTTCTCTCAAAGTATATAAAAATGACCTTTTTTGTTTGCTTGTGGCATTACACGATTATATATTTCACATACACCTAAAACAGTTTATAGTGTTTGTGACCGCCACCACTACTCGAGGCCAACTTTTTAATAAGTTTAATCTGGCGTGGAATCAAATCATGCCCTATCAGGCCCTATCGCATTCAATGTTTTAACCTCTGTGGCCACTGCCTCTTTTTACTGAAAGGGTAAAAATTAAATGATTCCTTAGAATACTTCTTAACTAAAATAACAATTTGAAATTTGTCTTCCATCATATTAAGCGGGATTCTGTCTACTAACACACATTTATTGTTTTGATAATCTATTCACGCAATAAATTAATCAATAGACACAACTTTTGTTACATTATATTGGAGATTATTGATATGTTTTCTTCACAAAAGTGGACTTTTAAGAATTTTTTCTGTAATCTTACTTTCTTGCGTCAAATTTCATTTGACAAATAGACATAATCATGTATAGTATAAAAAAATTGTCACCTTGCGCGATAGTTACTCTTGCAAAATGGAATAATAAATAACATTTTAGATATTGTGTCACATTTAAAAATACACTCTGAAATCTAATCTTTTTACGAGCATTTATATAATGTCATAAAAATATAAAACATAATAAATTGTTTTTTAATAAAGGTTAATTAAAATAACAAATTTTATAGTTTAAAACAATATAACTTCAGGTGGGTGTAACAATTTTTATGCGAATATCTATGAAAGACCATATCTTATTAATGTTGTCTTATTAGTATAGGTATTTATTATTGTCAATTGTGCTGAGAATAGACCGCAGTAGAAGTATGTTGAACTTATTTTTAACTTAAAGGCGATTATAGTTACAAAAAACTAGTAAACATAATGTAAAAACTGAATCAGTCAAACTAAAGCCGTTTTTCATATGTTTATATCAACAAATAATAAAATTTTTATCATACATTTTATTTCTCCTTGTTTTTTTGCATAAATTGCTGGTCGACTTAAACCTTCGATCATATCAGCATATTTAAACAACTAGTTCGTTTGAACTTTGTGTATTGTCGGCCGGGCAGGAGCTTTTTTGATGTTTGACAGACACAGTTCTAGAAATTACTTTAAATGCGAAGTTTATAATTAATATCAACAAAAAGAGGATTTTTCTTGATATTAACCTAATTATGACGATATGCTAATTCTACTAATTTGTTAATTTAAATAAGTTTAGCTAAATTAGTAATAGTAATACAAAAAAATTAAAAAGAATATTGGATAAATATTGTGCTGAAGTTCAAATTTTAAAACATCGACTTATATGATATACACCAGAGATCTTATAGAACCTTTTGCTAGATCTAAAGCTCCAATAAATAAAATATTAATCTAATCGAGTTTATACACTAGGTGTCCCAGTTATTATGAATGCGAAAATTTAATCAATTAATAATTTTTGAATTTAGTAGAGAAATTCGAAAATTAACAGTGTCTTACTTTGAATTTCTCTATTCTTATAAATCAAAATATTCTTTGTAATATAAAAAGTTAACAGCAAGTGAAATATATGAAACAGTGAATTAGATAAGTTACGAATAGAACAAATATGCAAAAAGTAACGTTCTAGTAAATTTATTCGGAAAAATTTTTTAGGTAATGTCTTAAACCAACAATTAATTAATAATCTAATAATACAATTTATAACTATTTTTGGGCAAATACTAGCAATAACATAATTCTCTATGAAAATTTTAGGAAAATATACTTTAAAATAAGCATAATGGCTGTCAATTGTCACCTCTCCGAACCTTCACACCTGCTGCTTATGTTGCGTTATATGCATCGTTACGATACATGAGTAATTCTCGCTGATTTTTAAAATTCAAGGTGCTGATGGATTGCTCAGCCAATTTTAACAGCACACTTGTGAAAAAGTACCAGAGTCTTAATTACAGTTCAAAATGTTCACAACTTTTTAATGCAGCGATTTTAAGATGAGACTTTTCAATACCGTGACGTTAATTGTTGATTTTTCATATTACCAGAATGGGTACTGCATACAAAAAATAATTATTTTACCTCAAAACTGAAAGAAGATTGTTTTAGAAGTTTGAAACTTATATGGTACCTTTATTTTGCTCGGTATTTTCGAAAAATCTTGTATATAGAAGTGTGCCTTCAGTTTTTACAACATTTTATGAGGATATTCCATGGATACTCGATTTCCGTAAATTTCTTGTTTTGATATAACTTATATCGCTTATGCAAATGACTGATTTGCTATTGTGAATTGATTTATATAATGTGGAATGCTTGAAATAACAAATAAATTTAGCTAAACTGGAAAAGTGTGCCTGTTTATTGAAAAATTCTGTTCTTGATTCAAAATAGCAATAAATAACGTAACTTATTTTCTGATACACATTTATTAGGATAGAAATCATAGAAAAATAATTTTTATCTAATGTTCAATACTGTAAACTGTTTATTTCATTGTTTTACAAATAATTATGTGAAAACCCCTGCTATATTCGCACTGAATTATTTAATACATGACGACTTCGATATGACGTCGCTTCTGTTTGGGCTCATTTACAGCCATTTTCAAAATTAGTAACATCCGTAATTGCTCAGCCGATCAAAGTATTGCACATATAAAGTGACGGACCAAGTACGCAATACAAAAATAAAACGAATTTTCAGTTATTCAGGCATCTGTGTTATGCCTTGTTAAAGCTTCTTGGAACTTTACTACTCTAGGACACGGAAAAAGCGCCGCGGATGCCACTGGTGGAACGGTAAAAAGATTACTCGATCAAACGTTTCTTGAGGAAAATATGTGTTATCCGTCGAGCATATGATAGAAGCCGTAAGAAAATCGCCCAATGTTAAAATTCATATCTTTTCGATCACTATCAAAGACATCGAAAAAGTAGATAATTTGGTAAATGCTGAAATAAAATCAGCCTCGAAATCGAAACAAATTTTTTAGCTAATTTAGAATATAAAAAATTCGTCATCATTGTAGCTTCGATAAATCACCCCGTAAGCATTTTTCACTACTCTCTGGAGCCTGTCATTAAGCGAAAATCAAAAAAAGTTTAAATTTATCGTGTTATTTGTATTAGTTTTTTCTTGTATTCTTTTCTTTATTAGCTAATTTGTTCAAATAACTTTTATATTATTTTATGTATATATTTTTGTCATTCACCATTAATTTTTAAAACTGTGCAATATTTAATATCGTTTAACCAATAGCTATACAAACTATGGATATCCAAATGCTTTCGCTCTAATTATGATCGTCCTATATTAAAAAAAAAAGAAAAATCGCTTGTCAAAAAAGACTGAACAAAATAGCAAGTATTAATGGCCTTTTTTTCAAACACTGTTATGTGTTTACCGAAGGGGTGATTTATTACTTCCTTATCAAGGTCATTTTCACCTGTTTAAAGGACCTATTGAATAATGTTCAACAACAAAGAAAATTCCGAGATGGTGGTGGATATTATAGTCAAAATGTAGTTTTAAGTTGAAATCCACCGCTATAAATTAGAAACTGTTAATTGTTTTTGTTCTGTTTCTTAGTTTTTTTGAGGCAGTTCTTTTACTACTTATTCATCCGAAATGTAGTTCCTTGTAGCTTCAAAAAAAAGTGTTCCGAGTTTTTTCAGTAGTTAAGTAAGTTTTTTGGGTGATTGAGGTTACTGTTCACCTTATTTTGAGGGTTTGTTATAATTTATTGTATGTACGTTTGTACTTAATTATTTCAGACATGCCTTCAAATTTACTCTGAGATCCTAAAATCTCAATCTTATATTCAGACTTTTGAGGTTTTTTCGACCGCAGGGGGTGTACTTGTAATTATGACCTCAGATTTGATTTCAGTTTGAAAACATACTTAACATTACAGAAGTCCCTTTCGTTGGTGTAAACTCTTTTAATAATACAACAAACAATAATTCATTTGTCTATACTAGCAAAAAATTATAATAAATAGTTTTCCAAAAATACTTGATAAAAAAAACAAGTAACGGCAATTTTTTCGTGCAATGATATGCGTTTACTTAAAGAAAAAGTTACTTCTGATAAAATTAGCAGGAATTACTCACATATGTTCCTGGACGAGGTAACAATCTGCAGATTTTTCTGCTGCAAATTGCCACTTGTCGATTTAATTACACTGGAATTGAGACATCCAAGAAATTCGTAAACAGTAGTTTCAATAAACCTTTATTGCATACCCAACTCATACTTTTAAGACACAAAATGATTTTTACACTTTTCAGCGGCCCTCTTCGGTTCGCTATCTTGAAATTTTAAAAAGCTAATAGTAGATTTTTAATCGGCGATCTCAAAAACATTTGAAGAGTGAATTGCATTGCGCTGCGTCATTTTTAAAATCCAAATTTATTATAGGGAGTAGAAGAGTTAACGAAAATTTTAAATCCAATAAAGTTTAATTACATTACAAAATTAAGGCAGCAGAGGGGTGGCTGATTTGACAGAGATTGTTCCATAAATATTTTATATATATATATATATATATATATATATATATATATATATATATATATATATATATATATATATATATATAGATAAATAAATACTTCTTTTCTAGTGAAAACTCTGAATAACCAAATCAAACTTTTCAGCCACCCTGAATGATCAATATATACTTCCTAGATGAGATACATAAAATGTATGAAGTGATATCCACTCTTCTCTTGAAACAGTTATAAATAAAACTTATTAATTTTAGGATATATTTTTCTTGCGTCCAAACTATAGAATAGACATTTACACATTATTAATATACTCGCAACTTTATTTGTTCAGTTACATTCTTATCATTTCTTAGCATTTGGTTTTATACTTTATATAATGATTGATTGATTAAATGATATAGCAGGTTAGGATTGAGAAGCCCTTACTGCAATGGTGACTTATTGTTCCGCCTATTACATCTGTTTTAAATGAACAGGTTGGTTGCCGTAATTCGGTTTAGTTGCCAAGTTCAATAGTTTGCGTTTGGGTATAAGCCTTCAGGATCGATCCTTGAAGATATCTCCAGCAGATTAGAGTTTCGCATTTCAAGATGATGTATGAGGCTCTTCCTCTTCGTCACCGTCCTAATCTGTTGTCAGCTTAGACGCAGGATTTCGCAGCTTAGTTTGCTGGATGATTTGCATAGCAATAGTTTGCTGTGTCTGAGGCCCGCAATGTAGTTCCAGTGGACCTGGTGCATATCCACCAAGATATTCACCAACAAATGGCTACCTCAGTGATATTGGCTCCCGTCGAATAAATCTGGTAGCAGACACTTGTCTGATAAGTTGGTCCACTGTTTCATTGCCTAGGATGTTCTTGTGTCCTGGTACCGAAGCAAGGGTAACCTTGTTGTGTTTTGTCAAGGTGAAGGTTTTGAAGATAATTTCAGACGTATTTTGATGTTATTTGATGACTTGCGAGCACTTTCAGCGTGGTCTAACTGTTGGAAAAGATGAGAATGAGCCTGCTCCTGTAACTTTTCAGATTCTTTCGAGGACAGGTATCTATTGCAAGTATTTCTGCCTGGAATATAGTGGTGTGCTGTCCCAGCGCCTCACTTATGTTGAGTCTGTGGGTGACTCCGTGTATTCCAGCTACTGTACCTTGGTCTTGTACTATGGTCGGTTTTGAACCCGTCTGTGAACTAGGTTTCTTGGCTGACTTAGTGATCGGTCAGATCCTGCCTTTCTGAATTGTATAGGACCTGTCTGGTATGGTGTCCCGGCTTATCTACAACACTTGGTGGCTCGAGGGCAAGTTCGGTCTACCAGAGCTTGTTTTATTTCAGTCTATATGCCTCGACCTTCGCATTAATATTAATTATTATACCAGGCTGGGGGGGGGGGGAGATTTACTAGGGTTTCCGTAGTTGCTGTCGGGATACAAATGTGACTTTCAGGTAAGCTTAGCATTCAGGATTACATCTAGGTAATTAACCTCCTGGCTCATTTGCAGTTGTGTTCTAAAGAGAGTTGGCAGTTTTATTTCATCAAATTTCCTTCTTTTAATGAGGGGTATGAGTATGGCTTTCCATGGGTTACTCTCAGATACCTTTAGTGCACCACTCCTACACTATAGCCAGAGTTATCCGTATGAGTTTCAAAAATATTTTGTCATGCTTTCTGACGATGAGTATGACAGATTGTCAGCATATCTTTGGGTGTAGTATCCTTGGTCATTGAGCTTTACCAGAAGTTTACCGACCACTAGATCCCACAGGAGAGGAAATAGAACTCCTTTCTGTGGGAAGTCTTTGCCTACTGATACCTCCACGGTTTCATCCGACAGATATGATTGTGCTTGTCTGCCTTAAAATATATTTTGTATTCATCTGCATAAAGTGCCTTCTATGCATGTCTTCTGATGAATGTTATCATTGAAATAAAGAAAGTATGGTTAAATGTTTCTTCAATATCAAGGAAGACAGTGCTATTTCTCTGTTATTCCTGGCAGACTCTGTTCTTCTTGCTAGATGATGTAGAACTGATTTTCCTGATTGGTAGGCATGTTTATTGGGGTGTTATAGTCTCTCTTTTATAGAGGTTTTCCGCATATACCTTACAACTAGTTTCTCTGTCGGTTTTAGCAGAAAAGATGACAGGTTAATTGGTCTAAAGGATTTAGCCTTAGAATAGTTTCTTCCAGCCTTTGGTATAAAGATGATTTTAGGCCTTTTCAAAGCTGAGGGTAGGTATCCTGTAGCTATGCTTTCTCCTAGAATTCGGCAGAGCACCAAAGTGATAAACTCCTTGCCTCGCCATAGAAGCATGGGGGTGATCTCATCGGGTCTCGGTGTCGTGTGCTCTCAATAGCACATATTATTATGTTTTCAATTTGCCAATTTCTTTTTGAGAGAGATTGAGATAATATCATTTTTTCTACCATCAAGGATAATGTCAGAGTCGGCAAGGTATGTCTTAGGTCATCCTTGTATTTTTCCCAGTTCATGCATCTCGGATTGCGATACAACGTGGCCAGTCTTTCGACATCGATTACCTTCCTATTGATGTATCTACGATCCGAGAAAGTCGCCAAGGTAATGTCAATTTTTCTCCGCAAACTTCAAATCTGTAAGTTAAACTATACAATTAAAAAGGTACCCACCTCTTCTGTTTATGTCGCTGTTATTCCATGCTAGATGGTGTGCGTTGGCGTCCATTCAAATGATAGCCTGCAGTTTTAAAAGCCTGCAGTACTGCACCAGTTGCTTCAGTTCCAGTGATAGAGGTGGGCTGGGGGAGTCATATGGCAGGTAAACCTAGGTTATCATTGCTATGTCCGTACCGAATTAAGAAATAAGCTTTGACGTTATCAAGGCGTGAGTCATAGATTAATTGACCCTCAATTTCCCTAGCTGAGCTACGTGTCCCCTGGTCAGCCAGAGCTCTTCAATGAAGACGACGCCAATGTCTCGTTGACTATTAATTTGCTGAATGTGGCAGAGGCGGCCTAGTGTGCTGCAGGTTTTTTTTGACATCTGGTGAATTTAGTAATATATTTCACTCTTAAGAAAATTGTGTCATGTATGAGAAGAACAGAGCATGTTATATAGTATTCAAAGGTGTTCAAAGTAAAACTAAAATTTAATGATTCTAAGAAAATTGTTTCCCTTTTAAAATCATGTCTTAGAACGACAATAGTCAACTTCAATTAATAATGTAGTAGATTTAGGAATTTATGCAATATACTAGATATTTTAAAAACATGATATTCAATAAAATTTACTAGATAACAAATATGTGGAAGTTGATTTTTAGAACCTTCACCATTTTGACCAGAATATACAGTATTTTTTATTATTTTTTTGAGACTATTAATATAAAAACTATTTTTATCAGTATTTTTTTTATTTTCTATATTTTGAAAAAAGTATAAAAATAAAACTTAACAACAAAATAAAAAAAATTTATGTTATTTATATTTTTCTTTAAATAAATGGTAATGACTTAAAGGGACATTTGCATCCTTCTTTTGCTTTAATAATTTTTCTTCTTGTTCCGTAATAATTTTCTGTAAATTTTCAATTTCTTTCTTATGATCCTCTTCCATTGTTTCAATAATATCTGCTTGTTCTTGAATTTTTTGTTCAACAGTGGAAAATTCTTGCCATGCAGATTTCTGAACATCCTAGAAAATGTTATATTATTGTTTTTTTTATATATGACTGATAAAGGAACAATATTTTCTATAGTTACATAAGAATATACTCATTATTTCAGGCCAATTAAGATTAAATATTATTAACTCGTTATGTGCTTTATTTCATTTTTGAAATTGGTATATTTGGTAACTTAATAGCGATTAACTCCTTATTAATTATATTATTGTTAAAAAAGTTGTTGAAGTCTAGTAAGAGGTTTTAAGTTATAACCTTTGGTTAACTTGGGGATAAAATATTCGCACAACAATAATTCTTGATATTCAGTAATTTTCGATGAAACTAACTAGAGTTCTATGGTTGGTAAAATTTGGAAAATTGATGTTATCAATACAATGTGAAACATCGAGTTATACTTCAAAAAAAAGGTCTTCCTATTGATTGGAGCGGTATTTTGCAGGGAACTCGGTAAAAATTTTACCAAGATCAAAATTAAAAAGTCTGTAAACGATCGACACGCATAATCTTTGATTAAATGGAGATATTTTGGTGTAGTTTTTAAAATATTTGACGGGATAGTGCCAAGAGGATTCCGTAAATATATTTCTATGGTAAATATCTGTAAAAAGGCTAAAAACTGAAAGAAAAAATGTAGATAAGCGAACTTCCTTGCGCAAAACTTTCGAAAGGAATGACATATTTTGAGTTGGTTTTCAGTTTGATGTTGGGGGTATTTGTAAGGAGTCCGCAAAACAAAAATTCTCAGTAGGTTAATTATAAGGAGGTTAACAATTGGAAAAATATTGTTGGTCTACGAAATTTAATGTCTTCCCTCTCTCCATTTCAGCCATCGCCTTTTTATCCTCTTTGTATCTTTTTATCTTTTTACCATGCAATTTCCTCCCCTGCTTTTAATCAACTTTCACGCATTAATGTAATATTTTTATTAGACTATTTAAAGATTAATTGAGACTAAAAAGAATGAAATATATTAATTTTAAAAAATTAAACGGCCTCCAAAAGATGGCATTAAAAAGTAAAAAAAATATTGTTTTATGTTATTAGTAATCGTAGATTTACTTATTTATTTAGCACTTTTTTGAAGTCGGCATCATTATTATATTATTGACATATCTTTTGATTTGTGTTCCATTTCTTATTTTCTTAGTGACATTCGTGTAATTGACAGCTATTTTTTATATTTTCGATTTGATGTAAATATTCTTTGTACGATACAGGTCAAAACTAATTTTTTTTTTTCGTAATTTTGGTATGCATAATTCAGACCCTATGATGGAATAACTTGCATATTTGATTTTTTTACTTAAAAATGATATTATTTTTGGGAAATTTTACTTTTTCTTTATTAATCAGTAACCCGATTTTCATATTTCTAGCTAAAGAATCGTCCCTTATATTTTTTACATGCAGTTTTAAGTCGTTACGTAAAGTAGAAACAGGTAGGAAAAGGAATCGGAAAAACTTACTTTCAATTGCATCTTCAGAGAATCCATTCTTACTGCCATCTCAGAACCAATTTTCTTAACAGCTCTATTTTCTAACTGTCTCTGATTTAAAGCTCTCAAAAGTGTCTCCTGCTCAGCTACTAAGTCTTTTGCAAAACACATTGCTTTATGCAGTTGCTTGCGGCATGCACTTCTGGATAACTTTATTTCATTAAGAGTATGTTCTAAATCTAAATATTTCGCCTCAGATTTTCTACAAATAATATCCTACAGATACTTTTTAATTCTGTAAACTAAAAAATTAGTTGAAAATTGAAAATTCCAAGCCAGTCGCATAGCATCAGCTTCGTTGGCGCCATTGCCCTTGCCGCCGACGTCTTTGAAAAATCAATATGGAGAAGCAATTAATAAAAAAAGACCGTATTGACCCATTTTACTTTTATGCAGTAAATTTCCGTACTTATCTATTTTACGGGTGCTATATGAAAAATTTGCTTGAAAAAGTAAGATAAACTATATATTTCTATTTTAGTATAAAAAGTAGTTATTTATGATACAAGTGTGAAATATTGGTATTTTATTTTGTGTAGAATTTTAGAATATAATTATTGTCAAATAGTTTGTAATTTTTGTTAATAAAAATATATTTCGAAAAACGACTGAGAGTTTATATAAAATATTATTGATAAGCGACTGTCAATTTACTTTTAATACTAGTGTTAAAATTAATTCACTTTTAACCCTAGTGAAATAAAATGTAATTTTAAACATTAGAATGGTACGTTAAAATGATAATTTTTAAAAATGTTTGTAGAAGAAATATGTATTTAATCTAGCGAGTCCTTAATTTTTTGTTCTCTTATAAAGATTATTTTGTTCTAAAGTATCGATAGTATCTTTAGTTCTGAAAACGACGTAAACGTAAACCCAGTTGTGCTAATTTGCCACTGTTATGTCAAATGAAAAGTCATCGACTTAAACGGTTGTTAAACGTTAACTACATGTCGAATCTGACAAAAATTTTACATTGTTAGTTTGATTTGCTCATTCATTTTTATGAAATGATGAGTAACCAGTTTCAGAGTTCTGCAGAAATAAAAACCTGGACATTATGTTTTTTAAAATGGTTATTGTACCTTTCATTCAATTAATAAACTCATCCATTATTATCAACGATATTCGATTAGAAACATTTCATAAAAATGTAATGTATTATTGTTAATAATACAATGGTTAAAAACTATTTTGGGCAGATATGGTCGAATGTCAGTTTATTTATTTATTAAAAAAATGGAAGTATTTTCGCCATTGTGTCAAGAAATTTTTAAATTTGTTAAAGTTTTTTAAATAATTCATAAATGATAATTAAACAGGTTGACAGCTTAAATATATTTTGCTAACAAATTACGTGTTATTTTTATGTTTTTGTTGATGAATTAGTGTACCTTGCATTTTTTTATGTTTAAGAATGACAAACGGCGAAATAAATTTGGTGAAGAAAACTTAGCAGTTAAAACACATTTTTTTAAAACTAATTTGTTTAAATTGGTACTTTAAATATATGTATATGGTAGCTAAAATTAAATAATCATAAAATTCCATTTGGAACATATTTGTTGATCTATTTTATAACACTATTAAAATTCACTTGTAAGCTGAATAATATAATTAAAATGGAGCCAACGTCTAAAAAATCTGTTTGAATTTGTGTGGACACATAAAATTTACAACTGGTTGCAAATCTTATAAAACTGTATAGCTAATTTATTCATGGCCCTATTTTATTTTAAAGCGAAAATTTATATGTTGTACGAGCTGAAAAGGAATGTATTTAGTTTAAAGGGTCAAAGTTTGCAATTACAATTTGTCTTACTTCTGCATATTTTGTAAACTTGTGATTTGGCAACTGTACAGAATTTAACTGACTTTGGCACTTTTATTTTTTTAAAATCAAAATTGCAGGTTCAATGTAGAGGATGACTCCTTCATTTATGGCCCAATTAGGCCTAATATTTATATTTGAGGGTATCTATCTATATTTAGTATAAATTTCAATATGGTGGAAGAATTTAGAATTTGTAGTCCTATTCGATCTAAAAATAGATATCTGAATGGGTCTTGGGGTCGCTGAGTACGAATTTTTGGTCAGAATTTAGAATTTACGTATGATGGATTCAAGATTAATCTTATGATTTATAACCTTATTTGACGCAAAATAGATATCTGGGGATTTTTGTGATCGCTGCAAGTTAGAAGAAGCAAATAAATAAAAAAAATCTAAAACAAGCTTTGCTTAAAATACAATTAAAGGAAGAAAATAACATTTTCGCTTGAGTCTAACCCAGTCAGAATCTTATCAACAAAAAGTACATCGATAGATTTACGTAAAGAAAATATACCCATAATAAAATGTCTCATCAAAATATTCGGAAACACCTATTTATTAGAGTTTATGTAGATATTGAAAAAACTAATTCATTGACAATGCTGCATGATTTGAATAAACATTTATTTAAGTATAAAAGTATAACAGAAAATATATATTAGGAAAATACTAATTGTAAACTTCATAATCACAAAAATTTTCGGACATAAAATAAATGTACTTATAAACGTTTATTTTGTATAGAATACTAGGATATTCTACTCGTTAACATGAACATACTGAGTTGGATTTTAGATTCTTTTTTAAATGCATATACAGCAGCATCATCAAATTTCGAAGAAGAACTGGTAGAACTGACAACTAACGAAGAACTTAAAGTAAAATTTAGAAATAGGTAGCAAGAGTTCCGGCTTCAAAAATCAATGATAAGACTCTATCCGGGATCGTGGGAAATATTTAAAAATATTTTAATTGCATTCCTCTTATCATATTTAGCTAAGGGTCTTTTCAGTAAGGTCGCAAATATACTTCTTGAAAAAAGAAACAAACTAGGCGATTTTGACTGTTATTTTCAAAATTATTTAATTGTTAAAGCTCCACTTGCCTTAACCATCTCATTAATTTTCAACCGACTTCTAAGAGAAGGAGGTTCTCAATTCGTCGACTATATATGTTTTTTTTATGTATGTATACTGATTACTCCGGAATGGCGGCTCCGATTTGAATGAAATTTTTTACGTTATGTTCAGGAAGTTGCTGCGGTGATCCCATTTTTTTGGACGAAATTGGTGCAATAAAATATAAGATGGCGCTGACAATATGGCGGCCAAAAAAATTAATTTAGTCGAATTTTCTCCAAAACTGGTATGGAGAAATTTTCAGGGTTGTACCCAACGAATAAAAAATTATTTTAAAAAGGCAAGAAAATTTAATTTTGTCCCATTTTCTCCAAAATTGGTGTGGGGGAGTTTTTTTGGATCGCACATGACAAATCTAAAATCATTTTTAAAAAATTCAATTTGGCGGACGAAAACATCAATTTTGTTCGATTTTCTCCAAAATTGGTACGGGGGAGTTTTCTGGGTCGCACATGACGAATCTAAAATCATTTTAAAAAAATTTAATGTGGCGGATCCAATATGTCGGACGAAAACATCAATTTTGTTCGATTTTCTCCAAAATTGGTACGGGGGAGTTTTCGGGGTCGCACATGACGAATCTAAAATCATTTAAAAAATAATTCAATATAGCGGATCCAATATGGCGGACGAAATCATCAGTTTTGTTCGATTTTCTCCAAAATTGGTATGGGAGAGTTTTCGGGGTCGTACATAACGAATCTGAAATTATTTTGAAAAGATTCAATATGGCTTATCCAATATAGGAGATAAAAAATAAATTTTGTCTGATTTTTTTCAAAATTTATATAGGGGAGTTTTTGGGATTGCACATTACAAATATAACATTACTTAAAAAAATTAAATACGGCGGATCCAAGAGGGCGGATTAAAAGTTCTACATCTCTCGATTTTGTCTAAAATCAGTATTGGGGGATTTTTGTTAGTGTTGATTACGAATTTAAAATATTTTTTGAAGAACTGAATCTGGCGGATTCAACATGGCATTCTAAAAATTTTACATTTTTCGATTTTCTCCAAAATTGATATAGGGGATTCTTGAGGGTGTAGTTACGAATTTAATAGTATTTTTTTCAGGATTCGATATGACGGTCTAAAAATTTTATATTTTTCGTTGTTGTTCAAATGTGGGACTGAATGGTTTTTAAGGATGTAAATAGAGAAAATAAAATTATTTTAAGAAAATCTGATGTGTCAAAGGCGATATGACGGTCTAGAAATTTTGAATTTCTGGATTTCATCTAAAATTGATATTAGGGGGCTTTGAAGGGTTTCGATTTAGATTACATTAAGACGTTAAAATTATTTTTTTGAAATTCAATATGACGGATCCAATTTAGTGAGCTGAAAATTTTACCTTATTCGCATTTTATCAGATTTGGTATTAGGGTGTTTTCGGGGTCGTGTACTATGAATATGAAGTTAATGTTTTACAATATTAGGTTGACAAGATACAATATGAAGGAGTGAAAATTTTACATTTTCCGATTTTGCATAAAATTGATATTGCGGGGTTCTTGGAGCGTATACAAACTCAATATGCAGTATAAAATATATCGACCTAAAAAAATTACGTCTCATGTTCTTTAAATATCGATATTGGAAGTTTTTGGGGCCTATATTACCAATCTAAAATTAATTTAAAATTGAAGATAGTGGATTTACTTTGACAGACTAAATATTTGTTTGATACAATTTCACTGGTATTTGTAGAACTCTAAGAATCAAAGAATTTTTAGTGGTTCATTTTAGGGTGATTACAACTTTGGATAAAATGGGTACTTTTTTGCCACCTTGGAGTCATTGCGAGGTACGCTAATCTCAATTAGTACTTAGTTCAAATAATTTATGGATATCATAATGAACTCAACACTAAAAATCGAAAAATAAAATTTTTATAAAAAAATTGAACCGACTTCTAAAAGTACGTTAAAAAGTGAAAAATAACTATAAATTTCTATATGAAATTGAAATTTTTAAAGTCAGCACCAAGTTATTTCTAAATGAAACAAATAACTACTAATATATACAAATTATGGTAAGAAAGCAATTACAAAAAAAGTATTGTTAATCTGTTTATGCGAATCCCATTTTGTCAGGTATTAGTTTGGCGCCGACTACAAAAATTTTAGTTTCTTATAGAAATTTATAGTTATTTTTCACTTTTTAGTGCATTTTTAGAAGTCGGTTCAATTTTTTTTATAAAAAATTTATTATTTTTATTGTTGAGTAGTTATTGATTGCCATTAAAATCTTTGCTTTTTCCCTGAAATAAATTTATTTTATATTACTTAACAACCAAGTAATATAGACCAAGCCATCAGTCAAATATTTAGGTGTAAATATAGACCACAAAATTATCTTAAATTGGCACTCTAGAACTGTTAAACAAAAATGCATACAAAGAGTCAACTACTTTAGGAGTCTAATATATAAAGATAAAGGGATATAAAAAAAAACAGCAACTTATATATACGAAGCAATATGCCTACAGTAATTGGAATACATGGTCTCTATATACAGTAATTGCGGAAAGTCGACCCCGAAAACTCCCCCATACCAATTTTAGAGAAAATCGAACAAAATTGATTTTTTCGTTCGCCATATTGGATCCCCCATATTGAATTTTTAAAAAATATTTCGGATTCGTTATGTGTGACTCCGAAAACTCCCCTACACCAATTTTGGAGAAAATCGGATAAAATTAAATTTTCTTGTCCGCCATATTGAATTTTTTAAAAATAATTTTAGATTCGTTGGGTACAACCCCGAAAATTTCTCCATACCAATTTTGGAGAAAATCTGACAAAATTAATTTTTTGGCCGCCATATTGTCAGTGCTATCTGTAATTTGGTCGATTTTCTTCAAAATTGGTATGGAATCATTTTAGAGGTCGCACATAACGAATCTGAAATTATTTTTAAAAAAGTCAATATGGCGGATCCAATATGGCGAACGAAAAAATCAATTTGGCCGATTTTCTCCGAAATTGGTATGGAATAGTTTTCGAGGTTGCACATAACGAATCTGAAATCATTTTAAAAAAATTCAATATGGTGTATCCAATATGGCCAATTAAAAATTAATTTTGTCCGCTTTTTTCAAAATTGATATGAGGGAGTTTTTGGGATCGCAAATTACGAATCTGAAATGATATTAAAAAATTAAATATGGCGGATCCAAGATGGCAGATTAAAGATTCTACTGTCTCCATTTTGTCTAAAATCAGTATTAGGGTATTTTTGTTAGTGTTAATTACGAATTTAAAATATTTTTCGAAAAACTCAATCTGACATATTCAATATGGCGTCCTAAAAATTTTACATTTTCTCTAAAACTGATATAGGGGAGTTCTTGAGGGGTAAATTATAAATTTAAAAGTATGTTTTCATGCTTTAATATGGTGAATCCAATATAATGGACTAAAAACATTACATTCTTCGATTTTGTTCAAAGGTGGAACTAAATCGTTTTTGAGGATGTAAATAGCGAATAAAAAATTATTTTAAGAAAATCTAATATGTCAGATGCAATATGACGGTCTAGAAATTTTAAGTTTCCGAAATTCATCCAAAATTGGTACTAGAGGGCTTTGAAGGGTTTAGATTTAAATTACATTAAGACGTTAAATTTTCTTTTTGAAATTCACTATGGCGGTTCCAGTATGGTAGGTTAAAAATTTTACTTCGCATTTTTTCAAATTTGGTATAAGGGTGTTTTCGGGGTCGTGTATTACGAATATGAAGTTAATTTGTTACAACTATTTGGTTGATAAGATATAATATGAAGAACTGAAAATTTTACATTTTCTGATTGATATTGCGGGGTTCTTGAGGCGTATACAAATTCTGAAATTTACGTCTCACGTTCTTTAAATATCGATATTGGAAGGTTTTCGGCCTATATTACCAATCTAAAATTAATTTGAATTGTAAGATAGTGGATTTAATATAAGAGACTAAATATTTCTTTGACACAATTTCACTGGTGTTTGGAGAACTCTAAGAATCAAAGAATTTTTAGTGGTTCATTTTATGGTGATTTGCAACTTTGGATAAAATGGATACTTTTTTGCCATCTTGGCGTTATTGTGAGGTACACTAATCTCGGTTAGTACTTAGTTCAAATAATTTTTGGATATCAAAATGAATTCAAAACTAAAAACGGAAAAATAAAATTTTTATCAAAAAAATTGAACCGACTTTTAAAAGTGCGCTAAAAAGTGAAAAATAACTATATATTTTTACATGAAATTGAAAATTTTGAAGTCGGCGCCAAATTATTTCTAAATAAAATAAATAACTATTAATATATACAAATAATGGTAAGAAAGCAACTACAAATAAAGTATTATTAATCTGTTTATGCGAATCACATTTTGTCAGGTATGTTGGCGCCGATTTCAAAAATTTAAATTTTATATAAAAATTTATACTTATTTTTCACTTTTTAGCGCACTTTTAGAAGTCTGTTCAATTTTTTTATAAAAATTTTATTGGTTTTGAACTCATTATGATATCCATAAATTATTTAAACTAAATATTAAGCAAAATGTTTAGTGTACATCGCAATGCTTCCAATGTCGCACAAATATTTCTCATTTCAGCCAAAGTTATTCTAAATCAAAACAAATTGAACAAGAAAAATATTTTAATTCTAAGAGTCCTTCAAATACCGAATATGAAAAAACGTGAGACATGTATATTTTTTATGCTGATATATTGCAGCATATTGTGTTTGAAGAAATTAATTTTAAAACCGTAATGCACGCTTCCAAATTTTGGAAGAATATAATTTTAAAGCTTTAAATTATGCTCCCAAATACACCCATAGTCAATTTTGGACAAAATCGAAAGAATGTAAAATTTTTAGTCTCCCATATTGAACTGAAAGAAAATTATTTGAAGCTCCTAAGCTATCTTCTCAAAAACCCCCAGAACCCATTTTGAGTAAAATCGTTGGATGTTAAATCTTTAGTTTGCCATATTGAATTTATCAAAAATAATTTTTAGTTTGCATTTTCTATCCTCAAAAACCGTTCAGTATCAATTTCGGACAAAATAAGGGGATGTAAAATATTTAGTCCGCCATATTGAATTTATTAACAATAATTTTAGATTCGTTATATGTGAACTCGAAAACTTATTTAAAAACTCTCTCTTTTCACAAGTCTGTGAAAATATTCCACATTCCGCATCCATAACAACTCATAAATATAAATATAGAATTATCGTCTGATTCATAACGATATTCCCTTTGTAAACCTAAATGAATATAAACGAATGGATAACTGTCCAACACGGCAACACTTCATTACATCATTTCTTATCATTTTACTACTTCTTACATTAATTTTATCTTTTATGAATGACTTTCTTACTTAAGAATTTTCTAATCCTTCGCATTCACCAAAAATAAAAAAAATTAGTTTCAAATCCGTCCATGAGAAAAAAACGATTGGGTATAGTTTATCTATGATAATACCAAATTTATATACGATGTTAAATTTCCCAGGTCTGGTTATTTTTACCAATTCTTATTCCATGATTCGTATCAAGACAATTCCACTTAATTTTGCATGTACTTTCATTACGTATTGATAAGTAGGTTGGTCATGAATTTAGTATTTTAGAAATTTATATACAGGTTGACGTTTTCTAATCCTAGTTTTAATTCAGAAAGCATTTGTTGAGACTCGCAAAGGTTTTCTGCTATTATAATAATGTCTCTGGCAAAGTGTAAATTACTGAGGTATCCACTGTTGATATTTATACCTGGCCGAGTTTTTTAAATATATATTTGCTCTAAAGAATCTAGAAGAGATCATGTCTCCTTTCCTAATTCCAAGTTCTCTACTTAATTTATTTGTAGACTCATGAAGTTTAACTGTAGCTGTTGCGTTTTTGTATATGTGTTTATTAATTCAGCATATTTAAATTCTATATTAGGTTTCTTCAACTTATGGTCATTTGAGCCATACCCTTTCTTTAAAATGTTCTTGAGGTTGACAAAAGTAAAGTTTGCTTTATAAATGTTTCATATCAATTTTGGTAAACCATTTGTCAAGATGGGAGAGTAAGCTTATTCGCATGTAGTCCTCCAGATGAGTTAAGTTACTAATTTTATGTAATGGAATTGTTATAGCATTATTCCATTTTTTTTCCAAATATAGATTTAAAACAGCAAATAATAGTCTACCATCGTCTAGTTTCACAGCTTGTGTCTCTATTTAATCCTCTCCAGAAGCTTTGTTATTTTTCATTTCCTCGAGCGCATTTCTTGTCGCTTTGGAACTCAACTTTACGTTCTATTTTTTGTTCCGCATTGCTGTTTAATTCTTCTACGGGGCCTCTGTTTGATAGTCTGCTAGTTAATAGGGCATTAATAGTTTAGGGCTTACCATAATGGTATAATTAAATATTACAATTTAAATAGACACATTTAAAATATTTTATAACTGATACTAGCAGCTAGGCTAACATTAAAACAATACTAAAAAACAAGAATTTGGAAAATGTTTGTTATATACTTAAATATTCACTCACCAGAGAAGTTACAGAATCAAAATAAGCTTGTTCACGACAAATGCGCATTAGATTATTAATAATATGTTCTATATATCGACCAAAGGGATAATATTCATTAATTCATGCTTTTAGTTTTAGAATGAAAAAACATTAGAAAACATGTGTACTGTACATGAATAAAATATTCATGTGCAGTATACAGAGATAATTGGTTAGCGAAACATTTATTATCTAAATATTGAAACAGTTGTTAAAGTTATAATATTCCCTTTCCCAAAGAACAAAAAATTTTTAGATATAAAAATATAGTTTTCTATCTTAAATGATTAAAATTGAGTGAAATTTGAGCTTTGGAACTAAAAAATCTATTTAAATACTCATTTTTATCTTACTTTAACTCTTTCTCAAGTCGGTTCATTTTTTCTTCTAGTTCTTCCTTCGATCTTCTTACGGATGCTATGGTATTATTTAATTCTTCTATTATTTTCTTCTGCGTCTCGAACGTTTCTTTTAATTTAGTTTTTTCAGTTTCGTATTGTACTTTCAACTCTTCGTACCATCTGGAAAATGTTTAAAAATTGACAAGTCACTTTTATAAAATTTTTCTTTTTAAAACGTATTAACGTTGACAGGAGGTGAAAGGGAGTGTTTTCGTAAAAAAACAAAATATAACAAGTTTGCCAATCAAGGCCATAGGTGTGAGCAAAAGGAAAGATTGAATAAAAAAAGTAATGAAAATAAATGATGTGAAGCTTTAATAAAAATAATGTCACGTTTCCTTTCAAAACTTAAAATTTCAGTAAGATATGAGTGTCAAGAAATTTTTACAGCCGTAAAATTAGTTTTTCTCCTTTGGGCTGTTAGAGGAAAAAAGATAGACAGTCAGATGATCTCGTCTGTGAAGCTGTAATGAACTGAACGCAAAATTCACAGAAAACAAATTTTATTGTAAAATATAAATTTTGAGATATGTCGGCAGGATATTAAATCTAGAGACATATTCGAGACCAGAGTTTAAAATATCAATAGTCGAACGACATGTATGAATACACCGGAGTAGTGAAAAGCTTAAAGATTAAAATTTTAGTAAGATTTAAAGAAATCTTCATGGCCATAGAATTAGTTCAATAAGCTACCGTTATTCTTCTTCAGGCCACTAAAGAAAAACGATAGGCAGACAAATTATTTCCTGCTATTCGAACTTTGATTCTCTCTTCATACGTTGTTTGCTTGTGCGTTCGAAGTGTTCAGACGTGTGCCAAAAATATTAAATATCACTGATAAAATAAAAAAAAAATTTTGCAATATCGTATGATTTTAAGGTGTTCCAAAAAATCGACATTTGAAAGATCCATTTCTAAACTGGATGGTGACAGCTTGAACGATCCAATACAAGCCCCTTTCTACAGAGCTGTATATAATATATTATTCCAAAATTAAAAACTGATGAAAAAGACTTACTACTAGAGAAACTAGAAACCACAACACATGGCTATATTTCATGCATGGACTGATATAGGCCTTATAAAGTTTGAGAATATAAAATGTAAAAGAACGTTTCGATGAATATCATCCTAATATCAGACCCGTAAAGAAGAAAAGCAATCCAGCAATTTATTTGATCAAAGACTCTGGAAAAGAAACAAGACCAGCAATGAGTAAATCTAGAGAAGAAATAGCCCATATAGAACGTTGAAATAAGGAATAGATTCGACACTATCACTCCCGCTGATGATAACCATGAAATGGACTTTGAAGAAGAATCATTTAATATACCATCGCAGAAAACACAAAAAATTTCACGTAATAACCCGCCAACAAATCAAGATATAAAGAGAAAAAATCGCCACCGATAGTGATCCAGAACAAGCTCAAATCAGAGGCTTTCGCTAAAGTAAAAAAATAATTTGCTAGGTACTTCTTAAAGGGATATCAAGTTGAATCCACAAAGAATTCGATCCTTCTATTGAAGACCTGGAGGAATATTATGAATATATGGAAAAAATTAAAACTAGGATATTCAATAGCACACTTACTATAGATAAAGGGTGATGTAAACACTACATTGGTAAGTGTGCTCCTTCATTAAGAAATATGAAAACGTGGGTTGTCAGATTTCAAACGTAATTGTACAATCAAGATACTGAGCGTTCTGGAAGGATAAAATCCATCATAACCGAAGAAGTCGTCCAAAATTACTACAAGCGCATTATGAATGAGTGAAACGTGAAGCGTAGATACTTGAGAGTGCTGTCATATCGAGTTATCTGTAAGGTAGTACCGCGTTTAACTCCCAACCAAAACCTGTAGACGATTCTATACACGTAAAATCAAAAAACAATCAAAACATTGGATAGGCAAAGGACAACCAATTTTGAAAAAGGCAAAGGTTTTCTATCTGTAGGGAGATTATGGGTACTCTTCATTGGAACGCTAAAGAAATCTGGTTAGTAGAGTATCTAGAAAAGGGATGAATTATTAAGCCTAATATTATGCCATTCTTCTATCATTAGGACAATGCTGCCAGCAACGGTTGTCATGGTAACAAATAAAATTCTTGAACAGATGTTTGTGTATGTATCCCATTTACCTGACTTGGATCCTGACTACAACCTTTTTTAAACATTTGAAAACCTACACACCTATTTATCAGACTTGAACGAAATTCTCTACAAAGAACGGATTCAAGTACTGCAGCACTGATAGTGTAAGGAAATTATGAAGGAAAATAAAGTAAATTTCCTAGTAAGATAAGAATTTTTCATCCCATCCTCGTGATAATAGCAGTTTTACATCGTGCCTATATATGACTATTAATTGGCACAGCAGTTCTTAGAATATTTAAAACTAATTTAAGAAGAAGAATCATCGGATTCATTCCTTTGTAGGATAGTGGTAGAAGGTGAATTGAGAATGTATATTCTGTAGATATTTTAAAAAAAACGAAAGAAAGATCTGCTGGATTCACCAACTAAGGAATTTTGAGTTGAATTTAAGATATTTTTCGGATATTTAGTAAGACAGCTTACTTGATTCTTTGAGAGATCCATTTTTCGATGTAAGGCTTAGGACTGTCGTTTGAATGTTTTAAAGTAAAAATAAGGTCCGTGATTGAAAACATTTTTGTATATATAAAAGTGATTTAAGGAGACATACTAGTTTGTCTAAGTTTGAAGGTGAGTTAAAGGGACGATTCAAGATTTTAATATAGGTACATATAATGATTTGGAATTTAATGAGCATAAATGTATTTTGCAAATTTAATTTAAATTCTATATAATTTAATATGGAATCTCTGAGCCAAAATTGAATAGTTTTCCAACATTAATATTTGAATTTTAAGATTTTTCACTCTTAATAATTAACGCTGCAATTTAAAGAAAAATACCTAGATTTACTAATTTTATTGTTTTTGGTTCAAAAATATCAACTTCCGATTGACCGAAAGTTTTTTGCTTAAAAAATCGATGGTATGCAAAATCTTTATATCGTAACTTGAATTGTTATTATAATAAAATAAATAATAACTATTCTGAGACCATAATTTTTTATTTGGCTCGTTTTAAAAATAAGACAACTTATTATTCTGGCCCAAGTATTGTATAGTGAATGCCTTATAGAATTTCTCGAATTATTTGTATTATAAGGTCTCTCGCGCCATTCAAAACTACTCGCGTTTTAGAGGCAAAATTACTTTGTAGAATTGTTAATATGTTTTTACAATCTTCGACAAAGTTGCAGGACATATTATTTTACCCAAATTGAAGTCATGTTGTATATGCATATTGAGGCAAGCATATATACATTTTTTTATATCGTAAGATATAAGAAATGCACATCATTAAACAAATAATGATGACTTCCAGTAATTCATTAACATATTTCTACTGCAAAAAGCTAAAGGAGTATTATTGAATACACAAATATTGGTTTTCCTTTTTTTACCCATACCGAATATTAATTATATTTAATTGATATAATATAAAAACACTCAATCAAGTTAAATATTTCTGTCATTGAAGAAGATAAATAAATCAGCTTTGAGTTGAAACTTTAATATTCAGCAAAGTATTATAAATTTTAGGTGATTTATTTTTTTCATTCTTTGCACTTGTCAGCTATTGATTATTAGAATCATCTCCCTATAGAGATTTTTTTTTATTTTAGTGACAAGGTGGATCTAGTGAAATCATATTTTTCTATAAATTTTTCAAATTGTTAACTTTATTACGTACCCAAACTGAAACGAAAATGAATTTTTGCTGAAATTATTATAATTTTTTAAAAATCTTCTACAAAAGAGCCTGAATTCATAGCATATTTAAGCCGAAATAAAAATTTATTGTAGCAACAAAATCGTCAAATATAAGAAATGCATATCTTATAATAATCAGTTATGATGTTCGCTAATTTATTAACATAAATTTATGATAGTTAGCTAAAAAAGGTATTATTGAATACGCGAATATTGAGTTTGGGTTATTATATCTATACCGAATATTAATTAGATATAAAAGCACTTAACTGTCATTAGCCATTACGTTATGCATTTTTGCTTTAGCGGTGATGCAAAAATTTACCCCCTAATTTCAAAATATGATTTAACTTTAAAATATGAGCTGACACTAGCAGGTTTAAGTTGACAACTTCTCTAATAAGTCAAACAAGTTTGGCCTCTTCAAAATAGAAGAAAAAAAAATGTTTTTATTTATTATCGAATGGTCAAAAATGAAAAATTTTGTTTAAATTCTTGACAGTATTCAATTACCAATTTCAAGACTTTATCTCTATATAAATATTTAATTGTTGATAGATGAAATACAGATTATAACAATATCATCAGCAAAACAAAGCTGGTAAACTAGAAGGTCTAACTTCCAAGGCAACGATATCGGAAGTCAGTCTTAAAGATTTTTAGTGAATCTGGTTTACAATATTGTAGGATACAAGGACCAAAGTGTTTTAAATAAAACTCTAGTATTCAGCAATTTGCCCTAATATTAAAAATTTTAGACAATTTTCAACTTCTTACTCTTGCAATTAGCTGATGGTTTTTTAGGCTATTCTCTCTATAAAGATATTTTTAAGTAACAATTTGGATCAAGCAATAACATATTTTGTAATTCTTAAGAGGGGCGTTTAATAAAAACCGCTGTATAGACCCTCGCGTCTCGCTGGTCTTTGCAAAAACGGCTAACTTTGAGGATAATTAGAAAACATTTTTCGAAAGATGAAACTTTAGGCTAAAACCTAAGCTATTTTTCATGCCGAAATATTGCAGAATAACCACGTTATCAATAAATAAAAGTAACAACAATTTGCAACTTTGCGTCACAGATTGTGATAAAAAATGACTTAACATTTCAATTACGTATCCCTAAATATATTCACGAAATTTCACGTCTCAAAATACCTTATTATGGGCAGTAAGCTTTCCCAATTGAAATATTTATCAGCTGTAAACATTTTTCCGCCATATTAGACTGTCCATAAAAAACTAAAATGTTCAGCTTCTAGCTCGCAGAGAGCGCAAAGAGCCGTTGTATGTTTGGTTGCCTGCACATCGCAAACTTTTTAGCAACGTAAAGAAAAATTGACTTATACAGTGTACCAAATACAAGTATTATTATTTCGTTTTATACGTTAGGGTTAATGTTTAGGTTTTTATTGATCGTCTATTAATAACGGTAAATATATTACTCTACTAGAAACCTCGACAACTTAAAAAACGAATAGGACTAATTAAACACAAACACATAACTCATCGGGGAATTCAGTTTTTTCCTCTACAGAGGTTTTAATGGCGGTAATAATAAATACCTTGTGCCACGTGTTTATGGGAAAACAGTTACCTTTCTATAATTTTTCCTCATAGATGGTAAACATATATATATATATATATATATATATATATATATATATATATATATATATATATTGGTATGCCGTGCGTGTGCCGAGTCCTTCTGAGGACTGTAATGCAACTGACGTTTCGGTGAAATCTCATTCACAATTTTCAAAGCTCGCTGTATGGCATCTGTGGGCCCACAGACATAATGTAATTTTAATAAAAACTACAATAAAATATGTAAGGTATGCTTTATTATACTTAAATATTAATCAAACCTTAGACTAACATTTAGTCAAATATATTTAGTACAAATAAAAAAAAATAAGTTTTTCGTTACATTTCTTGCTTCACCAAAATGGCCACTCTTATTCTTAATTATTCAAAAATTTTTCTTATTCTTTTGATCAATTTTGTAAATTTTACTCCAATTTCTTTTTCAATAATTACAATGAATAGAAAGTCAATTTTACAGATTGTCTTTACTACTTTACATATTATTGTGTAAAATCTAGTCTACGACCCCGTAATAGATGACGAATGTCCAAATTCATTAAAAAAAAAAAGTCATTTTCCTAGATTTCACTTAATCTAAATAATTACCGTATTTTTATAAAAAAAATTTACGTTCCAATATATATATATATATATATATATATATATATATATATATATATATATATATATATATATATATAATGTATACCGGGTGTCAACGAATCCATTAGACAGGTCATAATTTCTAGAGTATTATGTGTATCAAAATGAAAATTGGTACAGGTAAATGGTGTGTGAAGGGGAGAGTTTTCGCATATTTTCCACTTTCCGGCCACTTCCAGTTTCACCGGAAATAGCCCCGGTTTTGAATTTTTAAATGGAACACCCTGTATATTTTAACATTTTTGGATTTCCGAGACAATTCTAGATCAAAATGTGACATTTTAAAAACTTTTTACGTCTACTTCATTTTTTTAGAGCCACTTTTAAAATTGCATCTAGGTGGCCATGATCGGACGCAAACTAATCTAAGGGCCTTAGGTGATGTCAAAAAAACACAATCGCAAAGTTTTAGTTACTAGTATGAAAGACAGGAATAAGACAAGTTGACAAAATTACGTTTTCATTTCTAACTATTAATTTTCAAATGGCGACCCCTTTTTGATAACTACTTTTCGAAAAAAGCATTCTTTGACGAATCTAACGGTACTAATTTATTTGCGATTGGATTAGACATAAGAACAGAAATTAAATATTATTAAGCAAAATACTGGATAATTTATTTACTTATGACAAGTGCGCCATGGACAGCCATGATGCATAATAATTTGCAACTGTTTTTATCAAGTCTTCTTTGGAAAACAAAGCACTCACTTAACTAGATAATGACAGTGACATACGCTCTAAGAACAGACGTAAAAGTTTTTTTCACTTTGAGTATACATTATTTTAACGAAAATTTAAACTAAACTTAACGAAAATTAAGAAACTTTTACGTCTGTTCTTAGAGCGTATGTCACTGTCATTATCTACTTAAGTGAGTGCTTTGTTTTCCAAAGAAGACTTGATAAAAACAGTTGCAAATTATTATGCATCATGGCTGTCCATGGCGCACTTGTCATAAGTAAATAAATTATCCAGTATTTTGCTTAATAATATTTAATTTCTGTTCTTATGTCTAATCCAATCACAAATAAATTAGTACCGTTAAATTCGTCAAAGAATGCTTTTTTCGAAAAGTAGTTGTCAAAAAGGGGTCGCCATTTGAATATTAATAGTTAGAAATGAAAACGTAATTTTGTCAACTTGTCTTATTCCTGTCTTTCATACTAGTAACTAAAACTTTGCGATTGTATTTTTTTGACATTACCTAAGGCCCTTAGATTAGTTTGCGTCTGATCATGGCCACCTAGATGCAATTTTAAAAGTGGCTCTAAAAAAATGAAGTAGACGTAAAAAGTTTTTAAAATGTTACATTTTGATCTAGAATTGTCTCAGAAATCCAAAAATGTTAAAACATACAGGGTGTTCCATTTAAAAATTCAAAACCGGGGCCATTTCCGGTGAAAACGGAAGTGGCCGGAAAGTGGAAAATATGCGAAAACTCTCCCCTTTACACACCATTTACTTGTACCAATTCTCATTTTGATACACATAATACTCTAGAAATTATGACTTGTCTAATAGATTCGTTGACACCCGGTATATGAGTGTGTGTGACGAAAATGATGTCTAAAAAATATGTTATATTATGTTGAAATACTTAATTGCACAGCAGACTTACAGACATATTATAATGTAGGTTTATTTTTTAAGTTATAAAGTTGTTTTGGCGCAAAACTTATTACAAAAAAGTCTGTAATAACTGTAAGACAAAGGTTTCCAATGCAACCCTAAGGGAAAATAAACAAATTATGATTAATAATAACAACCCTTATTTCTAATCATGTTACAAGACATTTTACGTGGGAAATACAAGTAACGTAAAATAAAACAATCACAAAATAAAAATTATATCCTAATCTCTAACACTGTCCTTAATGCAATATAGTTGTAAATTTATTAACAATATTTTAAGTGTTTTTCAAATATATTTCACTGTTTATCGACTGTAACTCGTTAGGAAGGTTAATAAACATTTTTACATATTTAAAGTTAGTCTACGAATGGGTAGTTATTGCACCTCTTATTTTATATTGATTGAAAACTGATACTTCAGATATATTTATGTTTAAAAAAAAGAACATTTATATGCATTTTTACTAAAACTTTTAAAAAAAATTGCCAGAATGTTTCACATTCAGTTTCTTCTTAGGACAATTTTATAATGATATTCAAATGTAATATGGATTATAAAATTAGTAAATTTGATATTTTTATTTGTTAATAAATTTCATTCTATTTCACAAGTACAGCAATAGTTTTTTCCATACCATAGATAGTGACACAGCCCTAAAAAAAACTTCATACAAGTGCTATAAAGAACTATCAAATCTTTATATTTTTAACCTTAATGTATCGTAAAAACACCCTACATTTTATAAAAGAAAATATATTTATTTATAGTTATTTTTAATTAAAAACATAAAATTAATCATAATTATAGCAATATATTGTGATGAGTTTTCCATTTTTTTTTTCAATTTTGAAAAATTTTCACAATGTCAACTAAAATTTTTCTGGGCCCGTTACTGTTTTTTTGTGCTAATATGAAATGTTTTTATGGTTTTATAAGAACATTTATAAAACAAATTATGGAACCTGACGAGGGTCAAAAGTCAATGTTTAAAAAAATTTTTTAAAGTCTACGAGATATCTGGGACTTAATGTTTTACAAGAATTTCTGAGACTTTACTATGATTTCAAACAAAGATTTAATATTATTTCAAACTTTACTATTTTTCTGTGCTAAAGCTACTATATGGCAATATATATCTCAAAGAAGATGTGGAGTATTTTTTCCACATTTCAAAATAAGTTGTAACCGTGTTTGCAATAAACTTATTCTTTTCTTAATATGGAATAAAAGCTTACAGAAGTTACTTATATAAATGCATATGACATTATAGACCAATAAGACCTAAATGTGAAAATGTATTACAGAATCATATTAAACCTAGTTAAACATAAGATATAAATTCATTTAATACACCAACGTAAAAACTTCAAAATTGTAAGAAAATGTCATATACCTTTTTTAATATCTTAAGAGATTCACAGTTTTACTAATTATTCATAAAGTAATTACTAATGTAACCTAACTTGGTGTTTTAAAATTCACTGTTCAGTAACTTAAAAAATATATATATTTACTGCGAGATATTGTTGTATTTACTTTGAGCAAAATATTACTTGTTGTCAATTGAACCAGTGTTCAATTATTTTTTTCAAGTTGTTAAATATTACAGTTGGATAATTTATGGCTTCAAAATAAATTTTCAAATTGACACAAAAAAATAATTGTTACGTTGTTTGTGCGAATATACTTTCACATTGTTTAGGTCTATAAAATGGGTTACATATAACACATATTGAATAAATTAAACATGGTAATTTCCAATTTATCTCCATCATATAGCAGATCGTTTTTTGGCCTGAAAATCACAAATGGCTTGTTATATTGTTCCTTGAATTTCAGACCTTTGCCTAGGTTATTTCGGACACGATACATTCTTTATAAAATTAAATTAGTTTTTTTCTTTCTATGTGTAGTTCAATGCTGTCATTAATGCACACAACAAAGTACCATTTTGTCTTTTTGGGTGATATTTAGTTGATCTTGAATCTAAAAATAATAAAGAGTACTTGAATATAAAATATTACAGAATGCAAATTAAAAATAAGCAGTTTTCCATTTCACTGGAATTATTTTTTAAATTCACAAAGCTCTGAATTAGCATAATAATAATTTACAGATAAGATCAATAATTTCCACTCACAGGCAGCAAACAAACAAGTTTCAAATAGGTATAGTATCTGTAATATATGGTTAAATAACTAACCTGGTAATAATAAATATGATTTCCACTAAGCCTAATCTGGTCTTGATAGTTTATGAGACAAATTTTTGGCTTTTATCGGTCTACAATATTCTCTATAGTTGTAAGATCTAGCTTTGAAGCTGAAAATAAATATTTCACTTCAACGAGAGCATCCTCAGACTCAATAACATCTAAAAAAAAATTAAGAGGAAAATTAGAAAAAAATTACAATTTTAATTTTTTTACAAACACGAACATTAAGCCTTTTTACTCTTTTGCATATAAAATGAGTTATAATATGTAAGAGAAACCTAATTTAATTTTATGATTTTTTTTGGTAATCTACAAAACAAATTTTTTATATAACATAGAGTAATGTAATGATTGTTATAAATACAGGGCTACAGTTAAAACATCATCTTTATCATATACTCAAATCCAATATTTTAGTGTGACTAGCCTGAGTAGTTAATTTTATATTTCCGTTACATATGGTGCCAATAAATTTCGAAACATAATTATTTAGATTAAGTGAAATGTACGAAAACGATGTTTTTTTTTCTAAAAAAAAAATTATACACTTACCCCCCATTTCTAGTTCGTAGAACACGATTCTGGTCTTGACTTTGTACTATTCGTCCTGTTTCTCGGAAAATACAGAATATCATATGTCACTTTAGGTTTAATTTATTGCAGTAAATACTTAAAATTTTGTTACATCCACAAATTTCACACTAATAGAAGCTTCTGTATTACATACAATTTCAAAAATTTGCACTTCTTGTATCGAAAAGATGAAGAAAAGTAACCAAAAAAAAATTATCTGTTTCATCATCAGTGATAAGAGTTGTTTGGAATTGGGAATATTTGGCGTTTTTAGTAATAATTCATCAATTAATAGCCTTTACGAAACTTATTTTTATCTTTTCATTGAAAATGCATGTTTTTCTAAATTTGTGCAAAAATAGCTGGAATATAATTTATTTAGAAATAAAAGTGACTTCATGTGAAGGAAACATGTTTTTTTTTGTGTTTTCCTGCAATGTGGGGATAAATAATGCAAAACCAAGGCCAGAATCGTGTTCTACGACCTCGAAATGGGGGTAAACTATCGGAATTTTTACAAAAAAAAATGTTTTCCTAGATATCACTTATTCAAAATAATTTCTAAAATGACTTGCAGAGAACAAAACAATCTGAAAATATTTAGGCATCTATAATTTTTTTCCCGCCTTTTACATATCTAGAAAAAAATAAATTATTATTGTACTTACGGATTGTTTTCCTTTATCCGAGCTCACTTTAGACTCGAGCCTCTTTTAGTTATTTACAAGTTCTTGATTTCGGCATCTTAAAATAAATAACTTAAAACACAGATACAAAAATCACACTACTTCCACTACGAACCAAAGCACCGGTAACGATAGTTATTATCGAAATATCACCCAAATCCATTGAAAATAAATTCCGCTGGGTCGCAAAATAGTGTCTTGATCCGGTTAACCGGGTGCGACGTAAGGGGTTAGTCCAATGAATGCCAAGTGCCGAACATTTACGAGGAAATATTGTGAAGGTCAAACATAATAAAAGAACAAGGGTTACTAAATAAGGCTTTTTATTTTATTATTTATTTGTAAGATGCTGTTTGTCATTAATAAAATTTTTAATGTTACTTTTGGCAATGAGACTATAATATAATATATCATATAGTTCTAAAGCTTTAATTATGTTTTAAATAAAGTATAAATTCATTATAAAATTTGTGGCGCCATTCTTTTTCATTTTTTTATTGGTACACTGTGGAATAGAGGTGGGTCGGACTTAACAAACCCGTTCTTTTTACCCGGATCAGTTTACAGTCCGAAAGATCCGGATTACTAAAATTTGAAACATCGGACTCGGACAGTACGAAAGTTCGCCCTCCGACTGGTCATATGTTACATCGGACTTATAATGAGCCGAAATCCGTTGAACCGTTTTAATCGGACGGTGTTCGTTGTGTCTTTTACGGGTCTTTGTATCTTTCGAACATTCGGTTCGGTATAGTACGATGGGTCACTGATGTTTCGGGTCCGCTGGAAAACCTCATTTCGTTCAGTTAATAATTGCGGGAACAG
This sequence comes from Diaprepes abbreviatus, assembly GCA_034092305.1. Lineage (NCBI taxonomy): Eukaryota > Metazoa > Arthropoda > Insecta > Coleoptera > Curculionidae > Diaprepes > Diaprepes abbreviatus. Next base: position 3,197,827 of record JASJET010000032.1, read on the forward strand.
TAAATACGTTAAAGGCAATGGCCGTGGAGTACAAGGATTTAGGATTGCTTTAGTTTAGATTATGTTTTTTTAGGACGTTTGTAGAATATATACTTACGAATCTAGTATTTCGGTAGTTAAAATATGAATTAGGAACGTGATTAAATTTTTTTTAGTCCTATATGCCTATTTTCGCTTGTTTTAAATTTAATTGGGTATGATAGGGATATTTAACTGCAATTTTGGGGAAAGTGGATATAATTTAAAATGTAATAATAATAATAAATGTTTTGTTTCATTATCGAATTATGTTGTTACGATTGTTAAAGTAGATAAATATATTATTTTGCTGAAAATGATAATTTAGTGGTATGATGTAGGCACATAGAGAAGCCTGTTTTTCCGTATATTTTTTGTTCTGTCTTTTAAAACAGTGACAGAAATTGTAAAATCATAAAAATGACGATCAATTATTATTTTGGGTTTTTAATCCAAACAAAAAAGGTTGGTTTTTAATTAAAAATTATTAACAAAACATAAAGAATATGTTTAAAACCGATTTTTTTAAACATAAATAAAGTTTCTCGGAAAAGTGACAATAAAACATAATTTTAATTTTTGTTATTAAACAAAAAATTAAAATTATGACTGCTTTACAATTTTGCGATACTTGTCGACGATTGTTGTGATCGGTCCATATTAGTATCAGGCAAACTGATTTCTAAATTTAGTTGATTTTCTGGTGCTGCATTACGATACGTTATGTCTTGTGGCTCAAGCAGAGTCACTAATGGATGCTTACTTTTAAGATGTCTAGCGAAATTTTCGGTAGTCACCTAAATTGCTTAAAATATAATTCACACTTGACCCAATTTTTTCCAATGGCCGTAAAATTATGCCAAACACCATTTTTTTCTATAATTCATATGAGACGGTGAATGCGTAAATATTAACATATGCTGTTAAATGAGAGAGCCGTAATATTACTATTCGTTTAAAATACAGCTTAAATGTCCCATTTGTCTTTTTATTTTATCTCCTAAATTATAATAGAAGTTAAATTTAAGCTTAAAATATTTTTTTTTTTTGAAAAAGAATTAATGAGGCTTGTAATTGGATTTTATAAAAAAAAGGATCGAAATGTAATTATCTGTGGTGTACTATTTCCTAAAATTATATATTAAAAATATGAAATGGGAAAGTCGTTCGAACTTTGGAATTCTTGACGGGAAACGGACAATTGAACCGGTTCTTTGACCCGGATCTTTAAAATTAGTGATCCGGACGGTCCGAATCACCAAAAAGTCCGTTTTGCCCACCTCTACTGTGGAATGAGGGGAAAAAATTATAATACTTCACACAAGATATAACGCCACCTATCAAGATTAAGCAGAAATAAGGTAACATGACCGGTACAAAAAGTTTCTTGTTTAAGAAAAATTATATTACTAAAATATTACACTGAGCGTCATCTATAATAAAAAAAAATAAAGAAATTTTGCTGATTTGCGCTTGTGCGAAAGTGATATTTTTCACGTGTAAACCCTCCTCTTAAGATTAAGAGATTTGAAACAATAAAATCAACCATTTTAAGAATGTAGCCTTCAATAAAACAATAAGCTTTTAGAAATCTTTATCTATCCTAAGCTTATATTTTAAGTCGTTCATAATGTATTAATGATGTGAGATTTTACAAATCATAATTAATTTTTAAAATAAATCTTACTTTTTACATTCATTAACACTAGCCGTATGCACCGAAATTGGGATATAGTTCTGTCTTTCGTTTTTAAAGTCGTCTTGAGAATCTGCTAAGGATTTAATTTTTTGTTTGAGAGATGCATTTTCAGTTCTTAGTTTGATGTATTCGTCATGCACCACTTGATAATCTCGTTTCATCTGGTCAACTAAAATTGAAATATTCAGTGTAAAGTGAAACCATTCTTTTATGAGAGTTTTAAAATTTTATATTGAATTGTCATTTAACTTTTTTACCTATATTTAAGAATTAATATTTTAAATTGGAACGATTTCTATAATTTATGTCTAAACTTTACATCAGTGCGTAACTTTTAATCTTATCAATTATCAATTACCATTCATCATTTGACTTATATAGGGCTATAAAGATAGATGGAAACTATGCAGGTCTAATAGTAATATTTCACCATTACTGTTCTGCTTAACTTTCTAATCAAATGATCCGAATGCCTATTGTTTGTGGATGACTTTAAGATATTTAGAGAGTTTTTTTCTACCCTAGACTGTTCAAAACTACAAAGTGATCTTAACAACATAGTTTTCAAAAGTTTCAATGTTCTTAAATTTCGACAAGTGATTGACACTAAATTTTTCTAGACGTTAAAATGTAATTGAATTTGAATATAGTATGCATAGTAAAAAATTGGGCCACAGAGATTACTGTAGAGATCTCGGAATTACCTTACAGTCTAATTTTAACTTTAATTTGCAATACAATTATTGTAAAAAAGTACATAAGATGTTGGATTTTTTTAATTAAAAATAGTGCATACACGTAGGTCAATCAGTCTGTATTATTTATATATTTTATTTTGAATAGCATTAAGTACAAAGATTCCTTTTTATCAAACTTTATTAAATGTAAAGTTCCTAAAATCAACTTAAGACCAAGGCAGTACAATTTATTTCCAACTGATCCTAGAAGTTGTTCTGCTCTAAACAGGTTATTATTAAATTGTAGTCAATTATTATTGGCGAGGAAATACATTGATATGTTTAATACATTAATAATAAAATCTATATAAGTTGTTGCTTTTTTATTTAAGATCTTTACTGGCGCTTGCCATCATTTCATTTTTATATTTTTTGTTATATATTATATCTACTTTGTAGTTGGTTAAATGTCCCTTACTTTTATGTTTTTGTGTGTTGTTATTCTCTATTGTTCTCTTTGCTTGCTGCATTTTCCTTTACATATAATTACTTCAGTGTTTATAAGATGTACTGAATAAATAAATAAATAAGTAGACAATGTGGGTACATTTTCTATGGACAATGAAATTGAATAAAAATTACTCTGGAAAAATTACTTTTTTAGTTAGAATATACATTTTATTCCTCTAGTGTTAAGATGTCATTTGACATACTTTTTACGGTTGAATGGTAAACAAAGAACCACTGCTAATAAACCATCATTGTTTGTGTTCTTAATTATAAAATCATTTAATGGCTTTTTAGCTAGACAATAATTAAAAAATTTCTGTTTCGTATTTTAAATTTTCTATTGATGTGACATTTAAAAAGATTATAATGTGAGTCATTTTTTCAGAATATTCGCAATAAATCATCTTAGATTGAAAATTATTTGAACAGGTTGTTCAGAAAGGTAAAATTATTCTCAGCAGCAGCAATTTCTTTCAAACCGGTATAAATGAGAATTTTCATAGCAGCTTCTAAATTTGTAAGAGTTTTATAAGAATGCCAACTATTTTTTATAGCTGATAAGTAAGCATATGATTTAAGAGAAATGAACGCCGAAAAGCTAATATATTTATATATAATATTTTAGTTATGTTTATGTATGTTATATATAATATATTAGTCATATTTTTGAGTATTTATGGCTAAGAGTTTTAAGTTGTACCAAAGATTTTAAAATTTTACAAAATATTTTAGTTATGTTTATGTATGTTATATGTAATATATTAGTCATGTTTTTGACTATTTATGGCTAAGAGTTTTAAGTTTTAACAAAGATTTTAAAATTTTAAATATCGAAACAAAACGATCCCAATTAAACAAACATAAAAATAAAGACATATTACCACATACATTTAAATAATTCACCTTCATTGAACATATTTTAATAAAAGTACCTTTGTCAAAATATAATGTAATTTACTAGAATTTTTTAAATTGTAAAATTATAAGATTTAAGCATCCAATGTTTATACAAAATATCACGTTCTTCTATTATATTGATAGTTTAAATAGTAAAACTTCACACGATTTCGTACCATACCTGAAGAAGGTGCACGCAGTGAAACATATCGTACAATCCAAAAATACAGTGGAAATATAGGTAAAAATGGATATTACTTATCCTAATCTAAAGTTAGTTATTTATTTGGTTTCCTAAATAATAACTCCCACTTTCTTAAAACAGATAACTGAAAAAATTTGGGTACTCTCAAATTAAGTTGACATAGCTAAAGTATTAAATAATGGAAATATGTGGAGATAAATTTTCTTTTGTCTATGAGCCATTCATAAGCTGTTAGTTAACTTACCTTTATTTTCATATATTTTTAATATTTCTTCAATTTTATCTTGCTTAATCGCACACTTCTTTATCAGTGCGTCATTTTGATCTTTGGTTATCCTTAGCTCTGCTTTAATATTGTCTAACTGAACTCCTAACTTTGTGCTGCAGTTCTCGTCCTCAGTTAATTTCTTATAAATATTTTCATTTTCTTCCGTAATTTCTTTCATTTGCCCAGAAAATTTGGCAAATTCAAATTCATAATTCTGAATTATTTCATCTTTTTCATTAATTGTATCTTGATAGGCATCTATATTATATGAAGAAATTCAATGTATAGGTACGAATAGATGTATAAAACAAAAATAACACGGTAAATTATTAAACAGGATTTAGGGGTAGTGTGCCAAAGGTATCAATATATATATATATATATATATATATATATATATATATATATATATATATATATATATATATATATAAGTAATAAAATTGGTATTAAGTATAGCATTTTTAATCATTAGTATCATCGTATTTTGTAGATGATATACAGTAGCTGTATATAACCTTGGAATACGAGTCTATTGAAATAAACGAAATAAACAAATATGTCTTAAATCTACTATATTGTGACCCAATACTGACCATCAGAAGGTTAGAAATATGGAAATCAGGTGTGTTTTGGAATGCATGCACAGAAATGGCAAAAATTTTCTTTCATATAAAAGCTTATTGCATTTTGACTTTCATTTTGGATCTGATTTTATATTCACTGCATGAGAATTGTGACATATCCTGTTAAATAATAATAATAACCGAGAAACCTACATAAATAAAAAAGTATTTATTCAAGTAACTTTAAACACAGAACTTTGCCGAATAGTACCAACAATTATTCAAAATTTTCTCCTGGAAATTTACTATTATAATTATTTTTTGAAAATTATATTTGGAACAATGAAAAATAAATAACACCTATTTAAATATCGAATCAGTTTGTAACAAAATTAGAGACCAATATTAGCTCTTAATAGAAAAATTGTAGGCAAAATACACATATTTCTCTTCAAAACTTTCAATAGCGTTAAATTACTGAGCTCTGAAGAAATGTGTATCTATGTATTTTCTTAGGTCCAAAATTTCGAAACCGAAACATATTCTGAATGTAAAGTTAGTTTGCCCCTAATTATTTATTAATATACAATTAGAGTCCAACTGCACTGAAAATTAGAACTACTATTTATACAGTAATCATTGATCTTTAGGATATAGCTTTTTAATCCAAAAAAGTATTCCTATCCTTTAGAAAACTATCTTTACTATCATTATAACATAATTACGTCAAGGCATATTGTTCTTCCATAGTTTGTTCCTAATATCAATGGGGTAGAGTGACCTAATATAACTATGTCGGGTTTTGAAATGTTAACTTTTCCAGAAAAAAAATGTTGCCTGATGTATCAATCAACAAAAATTTTGGTATTGGCTTTTTGGCCTTTTGTGGCAAGTGATTGAGCTATAGGAACAACAGGATCAGATAATACAACTTCCTGGTAAATAACCGTAGTCATAGGAAAGGTATGAGAAAAAACCCACAGTCTATCGCTTCCACGAAATAATGTTTTAAAAAACTAAAGGACTATAGACAAACCCATCTGATATACCATGCTAAAACAGTTTAATCTACAGTCAATAATGCCAAGCATAGTTAATTTAATATGTGTCTTTAATTAGGCAATATATAGAAGTACTATAGATATCGCATTGATGAAAATAATGGCGCTTCTTTATATTTCCTATTAATCCAATATTATCACTTAAAGGCCACATATTTATCACAACAATGTACCTGAGATCAGCATGAATCAGAACAAATACCTAAACTTAACATAAATCAGACAAACAATTTAAGGAGCTATTATAATTTTCGCATGCAAGAGAGGGGGAAAGAGTAAATTAACTATGTTTTAAATCCCCCTACTGAGACTTCTCATTGCAATCCTTTTTTTGATAATTTCATAATAGAGGGCGTATAGGAGAAGGTGGTTGTGATTAATTTTATAGGATCGTATTGCAAGTATGCAAAAGTTAAATAAAACATTGCCGACAAATAGAGTTTAAAATGATTGGTAATTTATGAGCTGTATAAATCGCGTAAAAATTAGTTAAAATGTTGTAAAATTGGAAAAAAAGGAGTTATGTCATTTTGAGAAATTTACAATCATATATCGAGAAACCCATGTGTAAACTTGATAATGTAGTTGTTTTAAATATTTAAACGCATATCTTATTTATGAAAGTCAGCCCTAAACCCTTGATCACCATTTTTTTATATACATTACGTATACAAGATAAATAAGGATAACATAACGAACAGGGGCGGATCCAGCCTCTCTCTTTGGGGGGGGGGGGCGGTGATATCACAAAAGTACAGTATGGCAAGAAAAACAAGCAGCATACTCATTCCTAATATAAAAGGCAGAATGGCTTCTATTTTCATGAACTCAAAGCTCTTGGGGGGGGGGGGGGGCGATCGCAAGTATACTGTATTCAAGAACTAGAGAGAGTAATAAAACTGTTACCGAAACCTCCAACTTACCTGCTCCAGTGCCGCTGGTAACTGAGAACTGCCGTAAATCTAATTATATTTCATTATGTTTAAATACATTTTATAAATTTACTGCAACATAAAAATTCTGATAGTTTAATTTAATTTCTGTCAGTGAGCAAAGTACACCTTACAGTTTGTTCTTAGTGATTTATCTTGTTTACGCTTGTTTTTATATATTATTTGAGATTAGAGAGATACCCAAAAGATATGGTTTTCACCTCTATATTTATTCCAAAATTATTAAACCAGGGCATTTTTTCCTCAACTAAAAACTTATTACGATGAATGTTTATAATGCCTTAAGATATCAATATCTAGATAGTAATGTTAAAAGCTCTGTTCAGATGTGTTCCAACATGACAGGAGTTGGAAAATCTACTATGTACCGAATACTGAAGGAGAAAAAACGACTGGTATTGTTAGTACTCCCAAGCGACATTCGATCACAGGCAGATGAAAAACCTCGTTGGAAGAAGAGATGAAAACTGCAATTAAAGGGGTTATATATACATTTTATTATGAGAAGCAGATCCCAACCGTCTACAAAATTCTAACTAAAATCAATGAAGATCGCGATTTACCTGAGATTAAAAGAACTGATCTCTGGAAATTGCTCACAGAAGTTAATTTTTGCTGGGAAAAACCAGACAGAAAATCTGTTCCTATAGATCGTCCGGAAACTGTCCGTTGGAGAAGTAAATATCTCTCTCAAGTAAAAGGTAGAGTTGCTAGAAATAACACAATTAACAAAATTAGTAATTTAACTAAACTTTTGAAAGATTTTTTTGAATAAAGTTACTACGGAAAATTGGGAAAAATCCATATAATAAAAGAATAAAACAAAATGTGAGAACTCGATCTCATGATCGGTGAGATAGAGGAACCAACTATAATTAATTTAAGCGAAGATAGTTTCACTGACTTTGATTAGGAATTAGATACGTAATGTTTACTATGTAAAAATAATTTATTATTTAAATTTTTTTTTGTTTTATTTTATTGTTTAATGTTGTTTATATCTTTTTTTTTAAATTTTTTTTTATATATTTTTATTTTAGTGTGTTAATTTTATATATATTTAATTCTAATTAGCAGTAAGTTTTTTATTATTTTATTATTGTATTTGTGTCTTTTTCTTAAGCGTGTAGAATTAACATGTTTATCTTATTTTTTTGGGGGGCTATCGTATTTCCATATAATAAAGTAAATTAAATTAAGATATCAGTACAATAGAAATAAAAATAAGTAGATCTAATTTTAATTACAACATAAAAAAAGTAATTACATTTGAACCCCTTTTTAGTGTTTAAATAAACTGAAACATCAAATACCCTAAAAATGTTTTTAATTAATAATAAAATGAACGATAGCCCCAAAAATATTTTGATATTATATGGACGAATTTATTTTTTTATATATGTTTACCTTTTTGTATTTTTGATAATGGATATTTTGTAAGTATTTAAATTATAACTTCGAATTTTTTGAGAGAATAAGGCTACGTTTTAGTCCATTATTATAGACCGGTATTTTTGATTATAAAATTTCTAACCCATTCCTATGAAAAATATGTGTCTAATAGATTTTGGTAAAGACACGGAACTAAAGAACACAGGTAGTTTGCGAAGAGAAAAAGGGTAAAAAATGATTTATTACTCTCTCCAGTTCTTAAATAAACTGTAGTATAAGAGGAAAAATCGGGTCTATTTTCCTAAACTCAAAGCTCTTGGGGGGGGGGGGCGATCGCCCCCACCGCCCCCCCCTGGATCCGTGCCTGATAACGAATACTCTCGATTTCTCAATTTGCTACTGTTCGTTCCACATGCGAGAGATTAAGCCTTCTATATATGAACAGGTCGGTTATAATGAAAGTATAGTATTATTTACGTAAGGCTTGTGTTACATACAGTTTGTTTTTTAATGTTGACTGATGCCCTTCAATTTGGCGGCCCACATGTTTTACATTATCTTGACCACCTCTGGAGTCGACTCTGTATACTTCTAGCCTATAATTTTCTAAATATTTCACTGCTAATTTTTTATTTAACTTTAATCTACACTAACTTAATATCAATTTATTCTACATAATTGCCATATTCAAAAGTATTTTCCAATTAGTTATGGTATAGAAACAAGACTTTTTGTTTTAAGTTATTTTACAAAACAGAAGTAATAATTTAGATTACATAAATAATTTATTTATATATATATATATATATATATATATATATATATATGTATATATATATATATATATATATATATATATATATATATATATATATATATATATATGTTATATCGTAGGTTTTCACGGATGGTGGAATGAATGGTTTGATTATTTCGGGTTTCAGTCCGTTCGTTCAGAACTGATCAGTTCTCAACGAGTAACGAGACGAACCGCACTTGAAAATGCCAAATGAGATTTTGGAGAAACGTGGTGAAAACGATTTTTTGAACGAACGGATTGAAACCCGAAATAACCAAACCATATATTCAGCTAATTACATTCCAAAAACTATCTAGAACATAATCAGTGAAATTCGTCGTTAGGATATTAAGGTTTTGTTACCTGTTATAAGAATCTGACGTTGAATATTCTTTCTAAACTACAGGAAGTTAAAAAATTTATTAAAAAAAATCTATTTTTTATTATCACACAGATATAATCCTTAAAAAGGGATCAAATTTTTCATCTTGTTACGTACCTCCATTACCTGGAGCGAAATGATAGAATGCGGTTTATAAGGAAATCATGTTATAAAAATTTGACGTTGGAAATACTTTGTGAAATACAGGAAGTTAAAGAACTATAAAAATATTTGTCACAAAAATGGACATTCTTAAAAATGGATCAAATGTCTCCTTTTGTTACGTACCTTCGCAATCGAGAAGGAAATGATAAAATGCCATTGATGAAATTAATAATAAAGATTTCTTTTTTAATATTTGTAAGTTATGATAACACTGTATATTTTTTTTCATTCCTGTATTACCAAAAAAATAACGTACTTCCAGACTTATGTACGAATAAAATTTTCTCGTTTTTGAGGATTATTAGTTTGTGAAATCTAAAATACCTATTTACCATTTTTTCACATAATTAATTATGTAATGAACCAAATAAAAACAAACTACATTTAGATACCTAATAGAGGACCCAATGTATGGCTATTAACAGATCCCCACGAAATTGGAGTATGCCTATGATTCTGATGATCACTTGATAGTACATTAATAATCTCATCCTCTTTTAAAATACTAGTGGAAGACTTTTGACTTTGAAGATGTGAATATTTGTCAACACTTAAATTATGTTTCCTTAGTTTTTCTTGATAACGTTCGAGTTGGACGTTTAGCCTAAAAAAAAGTTGTTTTATATCACCTAAACTGTTATGTTAACTAATTTTTGTATCTTAAAGATTAAACAATTTTATAAATCAACAAATTTAATAACTAGTGTTGTTATCGTTACTTCGATGTTATTGTCCTAATGATATAATAACCATAAGTGTGTATGGTTAAAACAAATGCTTCATTTTTCATTTAAAGAACTTATTTATTTAAAAATATGTCATAAAAATTATTCCAGTAATTTTTATCACCTTCTTAGCATATAGTTATTAATATTGTTATTTATTAATGGCTCCGTAATCTATTATTTTATTTTTAATTGCACCTAGAAGGTAAGTGGAGTGAGAAAATTTCTTCTGGTTGCATAAGTACAAAAGTTAAGGCTCATCCAAACTGTTTAAATTTAAGTCTTAGCTAAATTAGGCTTGGGTAACATTTTTTTAGTTTAAAACTGGAAAATATTCTAAAGCTTTTCAAATAAGTCTCAGAAGATTTGTGATATACAAGAATTTCCTTGAAACAACCGTTTACATAATTGTTCACAGATAAATCCTCTGTATGGCATTGCTAAGAGAATTTTAAAAGATATATCCATTTTTATGTTTCACATATCTCTATTTCTATTGTCAGATGCGAAAATTGTTCATGCTTATGAAGTTCATAAATTGATAAAATTTTTTTCACGTCTGAATGAAGAGGGGAAAATATTCTGTGAAATATTTTAAAATTATATATCTTAAACATTTTTTATGTATACTAAAAATAATCACTTAAAGTATTAAGACTAATGGTCGGGAGGTTAATTGAGTTGGCTGTTGGTACCTAACATCAGCTGTAAGTTTTTTTATTTCCTACATAATTTAATGTCGATAATTCCTTAGGATACGAAGATATAACAAAAATAGAAAAATATTACTAAGAATGATGAAGATAAAAAAAAATTTTCTGTTCCTTTATTCTTTTTAAGCCCATGCGCAATATCGAAAAAATAAACTCCCATACTATGCAGTAAAAGAAAGACATACTTTTAGATAATGTGTATGAACATTATATACTAAAAAATTTATTTTATATTAATAGTGTGATTCATTGTACAATTGTATGTGATGCATTTGGTCATTTTTTTACTTCACGGAAAATTACATAAAATAGACATACACTCAGAACTGAAGAATGAAAATGAAGAATTAGCATGCAAAGCTCTAACCTACTTAACATCTTCAAGGATCGATTAATCCTGTAGATCTATACCTAGAGGACAAACTAGCAAATGGGCTTCAAAATCTGATTAAGGGAACCAACTAGTTTACATAGAACATATATAACAGGTATTACAGTAAGCCTCTTGGGTGTAATGTAAAGATTTCTCAACCGTGGCCTGCTGTATCAATTAATTAATAGATCAATCGATCAATTAATTTGCCGTTATTTTAGACACTCCGAAATAAATTCAGTAAGCAATAAAAATATTTTCTACGGAATTAAAACAAATAATTAAATACGAAATTGCATACTTTAAACTTTTTTATTAAATTTTTAACCCAAAAGTAGAGGACATCGAATCTAATTTTATTGTAATTTAGTGATGCGTGAAGAAAATTTAGTGACTTTAATCCACCACTGAATAAGTGCAGGTAACTTAACGCAATATGAAACTGACCCTTAGAACTTCAAAGTCTTTCAAATCTGCATTTCTAATTGACAAAACTCACAACCTTTAGTTACATTTAGTGCATTCTCAAAAATGTTTTTGGTTTCAGTGGTCAAATTTTTCTAAATACTCATAAGTCTGTAGACTTTGGGAGACCCCAGAGTATTTTTTAATTTGGGTACAAATAAATCCTCTGGACATACTTACAATATCTTCAGAGATGCCTGGCTAAAAAGCGTTTGTGAATTAAAATTGCTATCCAAGTTCAATCTACAGAAGTTGAAGGAATTATTTTAAATGTGGCGAATGTTTCTTATAGTCTCATGTAACATGAAAAATCCATGGATTTCTTCAGGTTTACCCAAATATTTACTTACTGAAAACGAAAATTTTGGATTGTATAGAAAACTTTCAGATTACTTTAACAATCAAGTGCCTATTTTAATTTACGTAATGCTTTTGATTCCAAAAACTTGCTAAATTGTTTAATTAACTTCTGGGTTTTTTAAATTTTGAAGTAATCTTCTATAAGTACTAGTTAAATATGAGAAAGAATAAAACTCATTTTTATTTTCTTCAGTTATTAAATTAACTTAATAATCATTAAATTTACTATACAAAACGTACAGCGCTCATGCCGAGACTGAAGGGTCTCATTTCTATATTGCTCTGCAATGGAAGAATATTTTTGCAATAAAGTACATCAAGCATTAAGGAAAAATAAAAGAAACAAATATTCTTAATCGAAAACTCCAGTTGAAAGAAAAGTTGGAAATGTAATATTTACTGTCATTATCACGACGTGTTTTATTTAGTTTTGTTAAATTTATTGCTTAACCTATATGCATTTCTTATATGTTTCTCTTTATAGATTTTTTAAAGCAACTATTAACACTTTTTGTAAAATATATAGTTTACAAAATTTAGAAACATATTAACGTGTACTTGTGAATTTGAAGTGATCCGACCGAAATATTTTCCATGAACAGGCAAAGTGTCGTACAGTTTTTTCATTTTGAATTTTCGCCTGAAAAAATACTCAACTGGTCATATTCATTGCGATTTTGTCTAATGCATACATTTTCTTTATCAGATTTGTTTATTATGTGGACCAATTATTTGAAAGTATTAAATAAATATTTTCGACGCTTGATTTAAGAATTCAAGATTTTAACGAATAATGGAAGAAGATCACAATCCATTTTGAATTTATTACTAATTTACTAGGTGGTAATTGTGACAAATGTAGTAAAAGTAATAAATTCAAATTTTCTGCTACATTTTCGTCTCTTATTGAATGACCAACCTGGATTCTAAACAGCCTTACTCCATTATTAATATGCATTTTTCTTAACATTATGCGGTGGGCAAATAATTCGATAAATAAATTACTTGTTTCGTCGTCTCATAAAACCAAATTCTAGCTTACATTTCACTGAAATGGCCTGTATTTTCTGTTATATTTAGCTCCTTGAGGACGAGAAAAATAATACAATACAAATTATCGAATCCATCTCAGGACTGTTAATAAGGTAAGAACAGCTATCAAACAATAAAAAGCACACATACTTGACAAAATACATTTAGAGTTTCTAAAAATACCAGTTGATACTTAATGAATTATCATACCGGGATTTTCAGGTATCTATGTAACGATGGAATATATCAAAAAATCTAGGAGAAAAAAGATTTCATAAATACAGTACCATCAGACGCTTGAGTCATCTTCTCAAGATAGTCTTCAAAATAATCTACAGCAGAATACATAGACTATATGAAGAAGAGATACCCACAACACAATTTGGATTCGGAGATGCTGCTGGGAGAGAATCTATATGTATATAGGTTCCATTTTAGATATGTAGGAAATTTTTTTCGGCTATTGTAAATCGTTTACTAGAGTGCATCATTGCTCACTGATAGATATTCTGAGAGATGCTATCGTACTATATTATTTACTATAGACTCATTCTTAGAACACGTATTTTAAAAGTCACTAGACAACATCGACTTTTTGAGTACTGATTAATAAAGAGTTTAAATAATATACGATATGCAGTAATTTTTGCAGAATTTGAAAGGATACAACATCTAATAAAAAGAAAAGCTGCAACTAGTAACATATACGGAGATAACGTGACCCCGATTTGAACGGGATTGTCTCTTTTTTCTGTACTTCATCGCGGTGTCCTCGAAAATAGCTTTGGGATCCAGAACTGTCCCGTTTTCAGGTAATATGACAGACAATGACTCAGACCTAGTAAAATAATACATTTAAAAAATTAACAAAAAAAGTAGATGTGGGATTTAAACGCGGACCCTTAACGTCACTGTCAGTTTACTTCACTCGCGTTGTGATTTGCAAATGTTTCAAAATAATACCTATATTCTTGAATATTTGTATCGTGGTCTCTGTATGTAAATCATAGACGTAAAAGAAATTAATATACTTAATATACCATGCGGATTTTATAGAAGAAAGTTGGCTCACGTTTAAAAAAGATAGAGCGTTTTCGAGGAGCAGGACTTTTCTTTCTAATTGTGGTCAGGTGACAGGAGTATCCAATAACAATTGGAATATCGTGCTTAGCTCTGCCGTTAGAGAGAGAGAGACCCTGCTCCTCTAAAACGCTCTCTTTTTAAGCGTGAGCCAATATTCTTTTATAGGATCTGCAGTCTATATTAAAGTAATATTAATTTATCTTAAATCTATGAGGTAAATAAGTTACAGGTTATAGTATTTTGGTGAGTGTTAATAATGCCGAAACGCAGGTGCATCTTTAATGTTAATTTACATGCAAAGTGTCCTTTTATAAAACAACGAAGTACTCTCGTACTTTCTCAGATTTTAGCTGCGAAAAATATCGTACATGTTTTAGCGTTCCCCATGGCGGTGTCAGTGATATAGAACCATATTCAAACTTGGAAAAACATAAAAGTTGTCATCGTGCACCTGTTTTAAGTTCTTCCCTGATAACTTTTTTCAAGAGATCAAATGCGCCAACTTTAAATGATTTGGATATCGCCGCGACAGAAGGTGTCTGGGCCTATCACACGATACAGGAAAATCACAGTTTCCGTTCCAATGATTGTACATCGAAATTAATTCAATCATGTTTCGAGCAAAAATTTTGATGCTCACGCACGGAAACCGAAGGTATTGTTGTCAATATTTTAGCCTGTACAGCCATTGAAGAATTAAAAGTTGACCATGGCAAATGCTATTGCTTTACAATATTAACCGACACTTCAAACCATGGCAGCAAGAAGGTATATCCTCTCCTAGTGCGTTATTTTGTACCAAATGAAGAGACTTAAGTAAAAATTTTAGATCTCCAAGATCAGCCTGATGAAAGTCCAGATATCATTGTTAATTATTTAGTACAAATATTGACAGAAAAATTTCTCTGCCAAAATTATAATTTTGTGGCAATAATAAGAACTGCAATCACGGTCCACTTGTAGACTTTCAATGTATAATTGTAAAGATTTAGTCTTTTTTTATATTTACACTGTTTAAGTTGAAGCACTGAAAGAGCTTTGCAGCGAAACTGATACAGAGTATCAAAAAATGCTTCACTATATCTAGAGTTTTGAAAATGTACGAACCATTGAAAAAATATTTCTTGAGTATCGAATAATGTTTTATTATATTGAAGAACTTTTTTGAAAATCGCAGTTCAGAATTGTGGCTTTATTTTATGCACGTTCGTCGGCAAACTTTCAGCTAACTGTGTTGAAAATTGAATGCCAGAATATTTCAGCAATTGAAACTGCAAATGAAATTAATCAACTGAAAGAACATTTAACTCAAAAACAGACTACTAAGTTCCTACCATATACAGTTCGAAGTTTATTAAAAAAGTTATATAATTATGATATTGACGAAGAATTTTATAAATTTAGCTGTGATGAATTGAAGTTATTTTATTGGGCAAATTTAAAAAAGTATTTCTGTGGGAAGATGTTCAAAAAGTAATAATGTTTTGATTAAAAAAGATATGTTGGTTGTAGTAGAAATACAGAAATATTTGTTGAATTTTCACTAATTTATTACTACATAACATCTGAATAACTGGCAACTCTAAATGTTTCGACTGAAAATTATTAGGTGGAAGTATTTACACACTGCTTGGAACAAATGCACCCGTAGAACGTGTATTCTCATTGATAAATAAGTTGTGGACATCTGAAAAATATCAGCTTCAGGCGTTCGTTCTTAAAGCCATGTTTAGAAGATAAATATTTAAAAAACTTGTAAAGAATTTTATTGTTATTTAAAATCATCACCGGTCATATTAAAACAAATATGTTCATCGGAAAAACATAAAAAATAATTAGGTTTATGTACTTTTTGATTGACGTATTAATTGATTGTAAGGGTTATTATATAAATAGATGGTTTCAACATGTAAAATTCGTTTTTTATTATGACACTATAATTATCACCATAATTTTGACAATGTTCCGTTTTGAGTAAAATTTAAAATGGTCACGGTAAGTATATATCTCAACACATAAAAAGAAATTAAGATGATTAGTAAGAATTTGCAGCTAACTATGAAGGAACCACAAATAGGCAATAACGAATAAATTCAAAAAGATGACAAACACTCCTATCTGGGAACAATGATTAATGAATCATGGGACCATTTACTGGAAATTCGATGCCTCATCGAGGAAGCGAAGGAATTTTTAGGAAAAATAAAAGTCACTTTTTAAAGATCGAAGATCAAACCTCACTATCAAACTTAAATTTTTCTATTACTACGTCTTCTCCGTCTTGCCCTTGGAAACTTATTAAAGCAAGGAGATAAATGCACTTAGGATGCGGTTATACGTCTTATAAGTGAATCGGTGCTGGATAGAATGAGTGGAGATGTACTTCTAAATTTAATTAAGGAACGAAAGCTAGAGTACCTGAGACATATAACGAGAAACTTAAAGTGATATGGTCTCCTCCAACGTATATTACTAGGTGAAATAACGGAAAGAAGAAGACTTGGAAAGAGAAAAATTTCGTGATCTAAAAATTTGGTTCTCATTTACAACTACGGGACTCCTGAGCAGTAGTTGTTATCCATGAGCGTCAATATCCAGAATAGTTAGGTACTCGAAGAAGAAGATACACATTTTAGCTAAAACAACTACCTATATTCTAAGTTTAAGATTAACTATTAACTAATCAAATATATTTTCCATACCTGAAAACTACGGTTTTCAACATATTTAAATCTTCGTTTACTTCAATATTTTGTTTTCTTAAGATGTCATTTTCGTTACTAACTTTCTTTATATGCTCTTTCAATTCTTCACAATTTTTACATATTTTACTTAGTTCTAACTGATATTTGACATCTTCGTAACATTTTGCTAATTCATAATACTGATTCTTCATCAACTCGCCGTCTTTGGTAAGATCTATATTAATGTCTTGTAAATTATTTACTTTTTCCTTGAGTTTAATAATTTTTTTAACGGATAGATTTTCAAGTTCATTAAATTTTGCTGCAATTTCTTCATTATCTTTACTTAACCTTTCGATTTCTTTGTATAAGGTTTTCTTGCCTATTTTAGACGGTGAATCTTTTTCTGGAATTTCGATAATAACTTCGCTAAATTTTTGGCTTGATATATTGTCATTACTTCCACGTTTATGTCTATGTTTCCGAGAACTAAAATTGGCAGAATAAGTCCTTTTTATTTTAGGAGTTTCATGTTTATCTATTTCTGGTTTATGTATTGGCACTTCGATATATTTCCTGCGTGGTTTCACTGGAATATCACTAATCATTCTGTTTCTAATATTTTTATGGTGATCTAAAAAAATGTAAGTATTTTTGATGTGTTAATAACATTTAATATAGCGATATGGTTTTAATAAAATATATTTCCAAAACTATTGCTTTAATTTCGCTTTAGAGGGAAAATTATAATCAGTTGCAAGGCCAGTTTTTCCTTCCAAAGAATAATTATGTTCATCAAATACAATCAGGTACATCGACCTAATCTTGTTTTAGTAAATATTTAGGGTAGAAATTTTTTTTTTGCCGAAGTACAACCTAAAAAATAATCTACGAAGATTATTCATTCCTATATTTTTGAACTCATTATTTTATGTTAGTGACCATTTTTGGATCTTTTTTGGTGAGGACCAAAATTACTGCAAAAATTTTATTCCCTACGTTACTAACATGGTTTAACTTTTAAACTGGTATAAAATGACAGTAGAGGTTTTATATTGAAAAGTTCAAAAATAAGTTAGGTAAGTATAAATCTTAATAATACAAGAATAAAAAATTCTTTTTCTCTATTACCGAACCGTCAAAAATTTAAACTGTTGTTTATTTTTATTTCTTTTACCGGTTGCGAGGCTTTATTAGAAATATTTATGTCGTAACATACTTGATACAAATTATAACAATATCACAAGCAAAACAAAACTGGCCAACTAGAAGATCTAACTTCCATGGCAACTAGATAGGGTCTAAGTCTCAAATCTTCTTCGTGATTTCGGCTTTTATAGTCTAAAAAAATATATACATACTATAATATGTAATTACCATTATTTAGTTTTTAAGTAGTTTTTTTAGTGTAGCGTAGGAATCTTTACAATTTTGTCATGTCCATCCGTCTACCTATCCGTCTGTATGTCACAGCCGTATAATTTCGTCAATTTTTAATCTCTTGCCATGAAATTTTGCAGGCCAATGCATTCTAATAACTCAAAAACAGTTGTGCTACGAAACTGTAAAAAATATATTTAAAGCTCCCCTACGCGTAAGAAAATTGAGGATGAAAAGAATTTCTTTTCGTTCACCTCATTAAGTGGGATGTATTCGATAAGTCTCTATAAATACAGAAAATGTCACGTCACACTTTTTATTTACTCGCTTTATACGCGAAATATGAGCCTTCAAACTGGATTTTTAAAGCTTTCCTCTGGTGAGTTTAAAAAATTCAAAATAATTTGGTATAATTGATATTATTAAATGTATGAAACGAAACTAATTTGTAAGAATTTAAGAGTCTTTTTTACTTTTACTACTGTGTTATGCAAATTTGATATTTCATAGGTGATTGTATGCATCTCGCCATCTATTGGCATCGATCTTAACTGGAATCACGATTTTACGGGGTTTCATTATTATTTGTCTATAAATTGATTATCTATTTCTGTTTGGATAGATAATATTGCATTTTGGGAATACGCTGTGTCTAATATTTTTCTCATATTTAGGACCGTGGTTTCAAAAATATCTTTGAAGATGCCTGTTTAAAAGTCCAATTTTGATATTTTCTTTGCAACTGACCGAACTTTCAGTCACGTAAAATTGTTAAAGGACAAAATCATTAATTATCTATTATATTTTATTTGATTTGATTGGTTTACACCAAAATCAGGTAACTATATACAATATTTTTCGTTATAATCGTCGAGTCCAAAAAATTAAATTATTTTATGTACGCTATATCCTCCAAAAATGTAAGACATTTCTTTTAGTTTTAGGAGCCAGCTTTATCTCATTTTCTTGAAGCTTTATCCGTTTTATCTTCAAAGTTCAGACTTTCTTCAAAGTAGTAACTATACTGTTACTCTAATGTATTAGTTAATTTTTTTTGAATATATAGTATATTCCAATGTTAATTATGTTAAAACGTCCAATATTCTGTGCTGTTTTCAAGCTAATTCCTTTTGCCCGAGATCAGTCTTTGATAACTGTAGACTGAGAACGAATACTTACAACAGATAAGTAGCTGAATTGTTTAAATTTGTAATTTTCGTTGACAAATTATGTTACTTTTGCTTTATGATATTTTTGCTACAGGTACCGTTTATTTTTATTAAATTATACTTTATAGCTGCGTACAAGTAGCTTGAGTTTTATTCGGATAATCTGAAGCAAGAGTCTATCTGTAGGGTCTAAGTCTTCCCTGAGTTACCATTGTATTAATTTTAAGCTATATATTATGCTCTAAATTTGATCTTTCGGTAGAAGTAACCTCAGGGAGTGCTCGGTATTATTAAACCCCACCCACTTGTAATTACCACGACAATACGAGCTGGCTGACTCCGGCACTGTCAGTTTTTTAAAGAATGGAAACTAACAACTTTACATAATCCACTTTATTAACCTATTAAACTTTTACCACCTATGACTCAGTAAGTATATAAAAGAAAGGATAGAAAGTCATCAAGCCTAACATGCCTTACATATGAATTCTAACACATCTTTAGCTTATCAACTCACACGGTAACTCTAGAACCTGTTGACTTCAAAACTCAAGAAACTTATAACCCTATAACCTAATAAGTCCAGAAGAGGAAGAATGAAAACTCATTCATTACATAATAACTCTAAGACATTTTCAGCTCATCGTATAAACATATAACACAGTAAGTTCAGAAGAGAAAGACCAGAAAGACCAGAAGCTCGTTAAACGAAACGTTCATTTCATGAGAACCGTAAGACACCTTCAGCTCATGAACTCACAAGGTAACTCCAAAAACCAATAAGTCTAAAGAAAAAAGACCAGAAACTTAACAAGCGTAATGGGATTAGGTAAGTGGGTTATTTGTTTATGTGGTTCCATGATTATGAAATCAATTTATGAGGTTTTACATCTGTTTTAGTCTTGTAAAATGGTGAGCTGTGCATGTTAAGACTTATATAGCGCGGACATTCCTTTTTTATTTTCTACAGTGATTGGGTTATGAGTAGTGAACATAACCCGATTCGCTCGATCCCCCCACTCCTCGACCTTGACCTTGACCTTGCTTCACCCCTCTTTGGCCCCGCCCACATGTCCTTGTCATTGACCTTGAAAGTGCACGTGTGCTTTGGCCTTGGCCTTGTGTTCAAGGTTGTGTGTGTGACCTTGACCTTGACCTTGGTCGAGACGACCTTGACTTTGTTGAAGGTCATCTTGGGTGTGTGACCTTGAAGATATATTACGTGGTTGGGGGTGACCTTGAATGGTTTTATATAATGTATGGGGCAGTTTCATTCATCAGTTGGCTCTGACTTGTATAGGTAGTACATGTGTTAATATTTGACAAATCATGGCATATGTTTGTGAAAATTGCGGTTCTAAGTTTACTAATATTTATAATATGAGACGTCATCAAAGAGAATCGTGTGCGGCGAGATTTAATGAAGTGCCTGGAGGAAAACGGCTCCGAATTGAAGAGTATACATCGACGATTCCGCTAATTAATTGCGCTACATGTAATGTAGATGTTCCAATAAATCATATGTCGGTGCATAAACGAACACAACAACATAAAAATAATTCATGTTTGCCGGTATGTCATGGTGTGCAACTCGTTCAATGTGCCTTCAAAAGGAGAATTGCAACCTATCGGGTTAGCAGTGATATGGAGCATTCCGATTACGTAATGTTCTTTGCAGACATTAAATCCAAGGTGGTGGAACTTGTTAATAATTTATTGCGTGTGCATCATGCTTTAAAAGTTAACATGACAGCTGTTGGCGAGTACATGCTTCCATCACAAGAAATATTCAGTGAAAAATCCTTCAACACTGCTAATCAAATAATTAGTGTAGAAAGTGATTTGGATGCCGTTTACCATTCTTTCACCGAATTAATAAAAACGCAGGCGACAGAGTTCCAGGAGAAAGATTCAGGTATGGAAAAATCAAAACCCGATATATTAAACTGATTTTTATATATTATTTTTCTTGTTATAGGATGGGCTCTTGTGCGAATTTTATACTTGGAAGTTGGTATCAACAAGTATATGCCTATGGGTGGCTCATCATACATCAAGTTGCCGTGTTCTATTGAAAAGAAAGGAGCTGTCGTCAATGTGATTAACCAGGACGAATTTTGCTTTGCGTGGGCTGTAACATCAGCATTGTTTCCTCCAACAGCAGAGACTTCACAGAAGACATCCTACCCCCATTTTTCTAGAGTGCTAAATGTAACAGGTATGGATTTTCCAGTAAAATTACGTGACATTAAAAAATTTGAGGAAATGAACAACATATCAATTAACGTATACGGTCTGGAATCTAAATATGAAAATAATGAAGTAATACATGAAGTTATTGGTCCACTGAGGTATGCGTCAAAAAAGTTGGATAGGCATGTAAATTTATTGTTAATTACAAAAGACTGTAGTAGTAAAGATGGCGGTGAACATTTTTGTGATACGACTTGTTCAAAGAGTCATTATTGTTGGATTCGGGATTTATCACGTTTAGTTTCAAGTCAAATTAGTTGTCAACAACATAAAATATATTTCTGTGATGGTTGCCTCATTTATTTTAGTACACCGTCAGCTTTAACTTTACATCAAAGCTACGATTGTAACCACATTTTCACGCAAACACCCTCAGTGGATTTAAAAATCGATAAATTTGGAAAGAGTGTGCCGGAAAATATTTTAAAATTCGAGGGTATAGAAAAGCAAATGCGCGTTCCATTCGTGGTTTATGCAGATTTCGAATCTGTTTTAAAACCCATTGAAACGGTACAACCAAACCCACAAAATTCTTACACTGTAAAAAGTTTTAAACATGAACCATATTCTTTTGCTTATTTAATTAAATGCTCTTTTGACGACTCACTTTCGAAATTTGAGCTATTTCGGGGGAATAATGCAGCTCAAGTCTTTGTGGATCGTATCGAGTGTGATTTAAGGGCTCTATACAACACATATTTAAAAGACATTAAGCCTATGAAACCGTTAACGCCTGAAGAAAAAAGGGAGTTTAATGATGCTAAAATATGTGGTATATGTGAAGGCCCTTTTGAAGAGGGTGAGATTAAAGTACGAGACCACTGTCACATAACTGGTGCAAAAAGATTTGGTGCTGCACATTCCGTTTGTAATTTAAATTATAAATTACCCTCTTTTATCCCTATCATATTTCATAACTTAAGCGGCTACGACAGCCATTTATTTATAAAAGAGTTATGTAAATATGGGGATAAAATTGGTGTTTTGGCTCAAAGTAAGGAAAAGTACATATCATTTACCAAAAGCATTTATGTGCACGATTATTTTGATAGTAAATGTGGAAAAGTCAAGAGGAAATATTTAAAGTTGCGATTTATTGACAGTTTTAAATTTCTGTCAACGTCTTTGGAAAATTTAGGCAGCGGTTTAAACGACGACGATTTTATTGAAACGCGGAAACATTTTTCAAATATCAACCAATTTAATTTGATGCGTCAAAAGGGTGTTTTTCCCTATAGCTTTATTGACTCTATAGAAAAAATGGAAAATACATGTCTTCCAAGTAAAGATGAATTTTATGATAATTTACGGGAAGAACATATTAGCGATGAAAGCTATAGAAGAGCAAAAGAAGTATGGCGCTTGTTTGGGTGTAAAACTTTGGGGGACTATTCGGACGTGTATTTAAAATCAGATGTGTTGCTATTGTGTGATGTTTTTGAGCAATTTCGGAATAATTGCTTAAAATTCGATAAACTTGATCCAGCACATTACTATACCCTTCCAAGTTTATCATTTGATTGTATGCTACGTATGACTAAGGTAGAGTTAGAGCTCTTAACTGATATAGACATGATACATTTTTTTAAGAAAGGTATACGCGGCGGCATAAGCCAGTGTACAGAAAGGAAGCACATCGCTAATAATATTTTTTTACCAGACTATGACCCAACAAAACCTTCTTCATTTATAACATACCTTGATGCTACAAATCTATATGGTCATAGTATGTCACAAGCATTACCATATGGTGGTTTTCGATGGTTAAGCGAGCGCGAAATTCTGGATTTAAATATTATGGCTGTTGGTGATGATAGTTTACATGGCTACGTTTTGGAAGTGGATGTGCATTATCCGACTGAGTTGCATGATGCACATTCTGATCTTCCATTTCTAGTAGAAAATATCATACCGCCAACAGAAAACGCTAAATTACCGAAATTAATTCCCAATTTACAAGATAAAAAAAAATACATTGTACACTATAGAACTTTAAAACAAGCCATCGCCAACGGCTTAGTGGTAATGCAAACCCATCGAGTATTACAGTTTGAGCAATCAAAATGGCTAAAATCGTATATTGATTTTAATACCAATTTACGTAACAAGGCCACCACAAAATTTGCGAAGGACACTTTTAAATTAAAAAATAACGCGATATTTGGTAAAACTATGGAAAATGTGGAAAATCGAAAGGATATAAAATTAGTAACACATTGGGAGAACAGTGTAGGCAGAAATGGAGCTAGAGCACTAATATCCCGCCCCAATTTCAATAGTAGCTCGATATTTACCGAGAACTTTGTTGCTATACATATGAATAAAGTTAAAATATTGTACAATAAACCAATTTATATCGGTTTTTCCATATTAGATATATCAAAGACTGTAATATACGATTTTTATTATAATTTTATTAAATCCAAGTTTGGCGATGATGCTTCGTTACTTTACACCGATACTGACTCGCTTATATTAAAAGTGTATACGGAAAACTTTTATCAAACTATATCAGAAAACCCCGAAAAATTCGATACATCAAATTACCCCGAAATTAATAATTTCAACATAATTAAAAGTAATTCTGTAGTTGGTAGAATGAAAGATGAGTTTCCTGGTGATCCGATAATAAGTTTTTATGGTACCGGCGCGAAGGCTTATTATGTAAAGTCCATTAATAATGAATTAAAAAAAGCCAAAGGTATCAAAAAATGTGTTATCGAGAAAGACCTTCATCAGGAAGACTACCAAAGAATTGTTGAACGGGGTGGTTTGATATTAAGAAAGATGAAGACATTTAGAAGTGAATTACATAACATTTATACCAACATAATAAATAAAGTAGCATTGTCACATAGCGATGATAAACGTTATGTAATTCCCAGTTCAACCAAAACTCTACCTTGGGGGCATGCAGACATAGATTTTTACAAAACAGACCCGGAAGAAAACTTAGCAAATTTAGTCACCGTGTTGGAATCATTTCTAAGTCAGGACAGCACGTAATCTGGAAAATCCATATTTCATTATTTGTATTGTTTTTATTATTTCTATTAAACATACAACATTAATATGTAACGATAGTATTGTAATTTTTTTTTTTTTTTTTTTTTTTTAAATAAAAAACATGTATTCATTGATTGATTGCTTTTTTATTGAACCTTTATTTTAAAATTATAAATATAATGAAGTGTCGACAAATAACAAACTGTAAAAGTTATTGTTGAAAAATTTGTCTAATAGTAAATTAAACGCACAGGTCTACGAGTAAATGTTTAATGTGAAACAGGTTTGCTGACAAGATCCTCCATAGTCTTTTCAATTTTCAACATTCTAGAGTTAAGTTCATCACGCAGTTCGTCTTGCCTAAGTTCATATATTGCAATAACAGTATCATCAATGTATCCTCTAAGTTCTTGACCGGTTTCAATTAATTTCTTGCGTACGTAACCTTCAAGTTGGTTTCTGAATATATCTTTAATAACAATTGTTGAGTCATGTAAAGCTTTCTGCGTATCTTGCACACACTGAGCAAGGTTATTATCAACATAATTTCGTGTGGTCGCATCGTCTCCTTCAAGAGGTTCTGCTAAATAGCACAATCTTTTGCTTCCCATGTCGTAATCTCCATTAGGTGTAAGTTTAAAACCTATTCCTGAAGGACCTCGCATAAAGTTAAAATCCTTAAATTTTCTTTTGCGACCGAACTTATCAATAGTGTTTACTTCTGACATTGTTATGTGAGACTGATTTGAAACCATTAGATTTCACCCTAATATATGGTTCTATTTCATTAATAAACGGACTCTGCAGAAAAATATGGATTGCAAAACGTATTTTAGGTGATGTTTAATAAATACACATACAGATTCATTTTACTATTGTTTTATTGAAAAAAAATTAAAATATAACAAAAGATTGAGTTTACTTTTTATTATTAAAAAAAAATAAAAAAAATAACAAACAAAAAATTAAAAATTAAGAAATAAAATACATGTTAATTTCTTCTGTACAGGTAAGCTTCTTCTATGACCCAATTTCTTCTCTGGATGGCACGTTCATTAATGTCCTTGTTTTTAAAATAACCTTGACAGGACCAAAAAAAAATCCTTGAAAATTACAACCTCGAAAACGACCCTGACATTGACGGGTACTTTGACCTTGGCCTTGGCCTCGCATCTAACAAGTTTAGTACTATATTTATATGCTTCTTTAAAATAACCTTGACAGGGACAAAAAAAAATCCATGAAAATTACAGCCCTGAAAACGACCCTGGTATTGCCGGTTACGTCGGCCTTGGCCTTGGCCTTGCATCTGACAAGTTTAAATATTATACTTAATGCATCGAACAAAAGGAATAAAGGCGGTGTAGTGGGGGAAATGGGCATAAAAGCAGACTTGCTGGCTCGAGCTCTTCACAGTTCGTCAGAACAGCAAACAGTACAGTGCTAAGAAAAAGTTAATTGTGTGAGTTGGAATATCGAAAATGTCTAGTGTACGGTCTCTTTTAGATGCTCTTGACGTGAGCTGCGGTTCACAGCAAGGCATGCTGGATAACATGAGTGGTTTAGAGGTGCTAAGTCCGGGGGTGTTCGAGAACTGGAATGGCGTGGAGCATGAAGATGCCGAAGACCGAGCCCTCAACGATGGTCGCGACGAGGAGTTAGTTCAGTCGGCAGCGCAATTCCTGGAATGCTGGACGGAGGAGAAAGAGCCAAAAATTAATGTGATTAGTGATGTGGTTGTGCGAAAAGCATCGCGGCCTAGGGAATCTTCTCCGAAAGCGTCGAAACTGCAAAAGCTCTTGACTATGCGGAAGTCGGAAATCGCCGATAAAAAAACATTTTATTCGGCGATTAAAGGTGTGGGACAAGGGAAGAAGAAAAAGTTTAACTTTAAGCGTCTCTCCACCCCTGTTCCATTACCCGACTTCCTAAAAACAGCACCGCAAGAGCCACTGTCAGTAGAAGTGGAAGTCATAGAAGGCCCCGATGGACCAACACCACCAACGCCACCAACACCGGCCAGCGTCGAGAATGAAATAGTGTCGGAGGTGAAGTCTTCCCCAGCGCCAGCGCCACTGTCGCCGATATTGGGGTGCCGGAAACCCATGAAGAAGCGGTTTAAGCGGTGTTTTGAAGGCGATGAAGTTTCCGCTGCTTCGTCGTCGTCGTCGTCGTCATCGTCTTCACCAAATAAAACCGCGTCTTCTTCCGAGCCATCACAACCGGAGTGGGTCGAAGACTTCACCAACTCTCAGAAGACCAAATTGACTGACATTTATACCATGAAAAAACGCTTAGTGAATGAAGTGAACGAGTGTGCCAGTGACATTATAGAACTTGAAAAACAATTAGAGATAAAAAAGGTGAAATCTGCGCGGTTAAAAAGACAATTAGAGGACTTTAATAAATTATGTAGTAGGTGTTAGGTAGTTGTAGATATTAGCTTTTAATTTATAGTATTAAGTTTGTAAATATATATATATATATATATATATATATATATATATATATATATATATATATATATATATATATATATATATATATATACATATTGTAGTTAATAAAAAAGTGTTTGATCAAATTTTTTATATTTTATAATGAGAATAAAAATGACTTGAAAATTTATTTTTGTGTGTTATTTCATATAGGCCCTGTCCCACATAATATTAGGTAATAAAAAAAAAAAGTGAATAATCCACTAAAACTACGCAATAGCAATAGTTGTAAATATTTTCTGATAATATTTACAAGTATGCTAAAACATGGTTCTGTTTATGAAGTTAAGGTTCTGTCGCCAGAACTTCTAATACTTTGTATCTCAATATTGTATGTTTTTATGAAAAAAACATAAAATATTGGTTACAAAGTATTATAACCAACTAAAACTACGATCAAATTATTTTGTGGTCCTGAAAAGGACCGTTTGGTTTTAAAACATGCGACTCTTTTATTGAGTTGTGGAGTCGCACGGCCCGTCATCATCATCAGCGGGGGTGGCGGTGCTGTCCTCTGTGTATTCGATGATGAACCGCCAAAGTTCATCCCATCTAGGATCGTTCGGCTCCCACTCCAAACAATTCTCTGTGGTAGAATCTACCACAGGGCATTGGATGGGTTGTTGTTGTTGTTGAGTCGCAGACATGTTGAACTAAAATGATTGTAATAAGTATTGATGGTCGTATATATAGAGACAAATTAATGGTGGGGGGTGAAAACAAATGTCATATTACGTATTGAGACCAAAAGTTGTTTGTGGTCTCAAATACGAACGAACGATTTAGCTGGGTTCCACCAGCACTTAAAGTTTTAATACTTTGTATCTAATATTGTATATTCTATACATACAATATTAGTAACAAAGTACTAATATGTACTAAAACTACGATCAAAGTATTTTGTGGTCCTGAAAAGGACCGTTGTTGTGTGCCCTTAAAAAGGGCCAGGGAGAGTGTGGGGCTTATGGTGCCCCATCCTCGCTGGTCGACCACCAGCTTGACGAATCGCAGGGGCCTTGTGGGTCGTCGGGTGTTGGTGATGCTGGAATTTCCAGCACCGCATCTTCCGTCGAGTCCGGCTCTGGCTGCGGCGACGGAGTTTCGAGTCTTTGTAAGACCCAATCACCCGCATCGTCTAATTCCACTAGACCCGGATCATGGTCATATACTAGCGGAATCGGCTCATCCAAGTCGTCCCAACGTAGGACGTCAATTTCAAAATCCACCTCGTCGTCGTCGTCGAAGACTTGCAGGTCTCCAACGTTGTCGGCTACGGTGTCATCACTAAAGATGGATGAGCCTCGGCTGGCGGGTCTTTCTTCCTCCATGTTTATCGTATGAGGGTTGATGAATATATGACTGTGTAACTGACCCAGTCTCATATATATAGAACTACCCCCACCCCACCAACGGATTCTAAATGTTATGTATTGGTGAGAGCTTATAGAATTATTGATTTTTTTCAAAAACTTTAAATAAGGAATTAGATTTGTTTAGACAATAAGACTTATTCTTAATATTTTGTGAAGAATACATTACAAAAAAAAAAATAATAGAAACCTTGTTTGAACTGTTAACATTTTCATAGGTTCTCAAGCATATAACTTGGCACTTAAGCTACGAGACAAATCGTCGTTAAACGAATATCTCGCCCCATAAGTGACGATTACTAAACTACGATCAAAATATAATGTGGTCCTGAAAAGGACCGTTTTTGTGGCCCTAAAAGGGCCTGGGGGGAGGGTGGGGTGCCTACCGTGGAGTAATACCCAACGATATTAACACCGACCTAGGTGCAGCCCTTGGTCTTCTCATTGGCGGCACCGTCGTCGTCGCTGGTGGTGTCGGCGTTGCAGGCGGTGCCGAAGGTGCCGCTCCTGGTGCGGTACCCCCGCACTCCTCACACTTGCATATCTTGCCGGGCACGAATGGCCTGACAATGCCAATGATCCTTTTTGGTATATCTTCCATCTTGCCGATCGAATGTGTAATGATGAAATAATTCTAATACCGGCCTCTATATACATTCAAAAAGTTGGAGGGGGTAAGGTGGAGTGCATATATGCATTATATAAGTTTGAGAATAATATGATTTTATAACTCACCGTATCTCTGGTATGGACACAAACTACCCCCCTCCACTTTTCTAGCATATAGTACTAGACTTTCTCTACATTTTTTTCAAATAAATTTTTTTGATATTTCTAACCATTACCTTGCTACATATTTACAAAAAATGCAAATTATGCATATATTTTAATTATTTTCAGGCAAGGTAAGGAAAATTTTGAAAATGTTTTGATGGAATCGTAATAAGGAAGAGTTGAAGTATATCACACTATTTTTCCCGATTCGCTAATATAAAAAAAATTTTTTCATCGCATTTTGGATGGGCTCTGGCATCGTAACGGTTGACGATAAAAAATTGGAAAAATACATATATTGTGGGAAATTTTCTCTAGAATCCAAAAAAAAAATTTCCGAACTTCTGTCACCGCAAATAAAAAAATCGATACCTCAAAAATTGCGAGAAAATGGTGAAGGAGCCGCGCAATCGCTCTGAAACCATCAAAAATCGATTTTTTTTTCCCTCCGCGGGTGGGAGGGTGGGGGAGGGGAGAAAAAAAAAAAAAAAAAAAAAAAAAAAAAAAAAAACCTCCCCCTACAACTTCCACATACTCCCGTTCGGCGGCCCTAGCCTCATAACTCGAGAATTTCAATTTTTTCGTCTAAATTTTTTGTCATTTTTAAGATTTTCCAAATTTTTTTTTCACCATTGTATTCTACTCAAAATTCTAGGTAATTAAAGTGCTTTTATTTTTTCTCTATCTTGAACGGTTCCCGAGCTACAGCGCTTTAAAGAATTCAAATTACTAACTTTCTATAACCCTTTTTTTCAAATTTCATTTTTTCGAATTTTCAAAAATACTACAATATGTAGAAAAAAGTTCTCTCTTTAATTTCCCAATACCGTTTTTCTCTAAATCTTCAACTTTAGCGCGTATTCAGCATTTTCAAAAAAAAAAAAAATTATAATTTTTTTTACACCATCGCATTCTCCTCAAAATTTTGGGCTATCAAAGTGCTTTTATTTTTTTTCTATCTTGAACGGTTCCCGAGCTACAGCGCTTTAAAAAATCCAAATTACTAACTTACTATAACCCTTTTCTTAAAATTTCATCTTTCCGAATTTTGAAAAGTACTACCATATGTAGAAAAAAATTCTCTTTCTAATTTCCTAATATCATTTTGCTCCAAAACTTCAACTTTGGCGCGCATTCACCATTTTTCAATTTTTTTTTGAAAAAAATTTTTTTTACGTTTTTACTATCGAGAAAAATGCTTGCTTATAGTACTCGATTTCCTCTATAATTTTTTCTTATAACTTTTTTCCCTATTCCTAACCGTTACTTTCCTACAAATTTTCTAAATTGTTGTTTTCATATTTTGCCTTAAAAATTTTTTCTTGTGTTATTTAAGCTCTTTTTTCCACTTAATAAGCCACCATTTTCTAAATTCCCGTACTCTTCTCTTAAAGAGCGGGCTTTTCCGCCAGCTTTTTTTTTTTTGGTTGGGTTTCAAATAAATATAAAACTACTACTTCACTCATTACAAATTTATTGATTCAAGAACATTATTTTGTGTTACATATAATAGATACATTAAAATATAGATTTATTGGTCACCGAACCGTTTAATACATTATAACTAAAAAATGAGTCGTGAATAACTAATGCGTACACTTTAGTGTCTTTGGGGAATTTATTCTTTCTCGTTTGGAACTCCAATTTTACATCCACTGTCGATGAGTTAATCGCCTCTGGTTGATGACTGCAATTGATAATAAAAACGGGGTTTTTCATATATTCCGCGAACGTTATCATCGGATCGTTTATCTCGCGCCCGTAGTAGCTGCTTTGGAAGTTTTCGTAATTGTAATAGGCTGCTGCGTACAGTTTCTTGGCGAAATCTAAATTCCATCTTTCGTATGGATAAACGGTTGAATTCAGATACAGTCTAATGTCGCATACGTCGGCGTGGGTAAACTGGGTTGCGTTTTTTTCTTTCTTGTCGCAATTATTGCTGTCTTGAAACCCGACGATTATATAGCGCGGTCTTTCCAGACTTGTACTCGTTCTCAAGGCCCACACGTCGGAAGATGTTTGCCTTAAAGCTGGTAATTCGTACAGATCCCATTTACGATATGCCATTTGAATACTGGCATTGTTTCCTCCTTTATTAATGCGAGACAGTATTTTCAATTTTTGCTTGTCGTCTGGAATGATGTGACGAATTTTCCATTCGATTTTGTCGATACTAATTTCTGCCTCTACTTCGCCGACGTAACAATTGATAAAAGTGCGAGCTATAATCATAATAAGCTCTTGTTTTACGTTGAGAACACCTTTTGCGTAATCTTCGGCGAATCCCATAAGATATTTTAAGGGTAATTTCCCGGAGAATACGTTACTTGCCGTGTCTACGATATCTTGGTTTGCTTCGTCGAGACCCCATCCGCACGTCATGAGAGATCTTTGTTGCAAACTTCCGAATGAAACCATGGTTTTTAATGTCGTCGTAACTCCAGGTTTACGAACCACGGCGACCTGCTCACCTCCCATCTCGTAGCGAATTTCATCGAACAAAAATGCGAGGGCATTATTTGATAAAAAACATCTTTTCGTTGCATCTATGGGTTTAAATTTTCCTTCGATATATATGTAACTTTCGGCGATATCCAGTATAATATCTTGAAAATTAATGGGGATACGGACTTCATCCGAATTGTTGAATGATGGAGATCCGTATGGTTTATACGTATGCTCTTCTAGACTAATAATGGAATTGTCCAAGATGGGCTCGGAGAAAACCTCTATTTTATCGCTGGTGGTGGAAATCATTTTCGCACTTTAAGACCGATTGATTTTAAAAATTTATAGTCTTCGGCAGATAACTGTTGAGATGTTTGTGATCTAACGTCTGGACGACGACTAACCTTGACGTTAACTCTTCTTTTACTTTTATTATGTTTCGGCGGTTCCCCCATCTTAGTCGACAGCACACACAATTGACGATTGAAGCAAAAACCCATTTTTATGAAAGTTTCTTCAGTTCCAATTTCACGATTATTTTCTCGCCTTGAAAATTGATTAGATCACCGCTATCGTCCAAGATGCGAAGAGTAATGTTGTCGATAAACTGACGTCCTGCCGGCATTAACGGCATATAAATATTATTTTGTGGTTCTTTACTGATTTTGTAACCGGGCTCCACGTCGATATCGAATTCGAACAAGGTATGACCTTCCACCGAATTCATATATGCTCCGGAAATTATATTACAATCTACGCGTATGATGCGTACTTTCATTATTTCCACCATCTCGGTTGATTCGTGCTTTTTGTCTCTTTTTAACACTGTATGATTAAATCCTAACATTTTACCGATACTCGCCTCTCCCCGGAAATCTATAGTATATTGGGATTTCAGTTCACATTTCAGCGTATTATTATTAGCGACCAAGTAAAAGATTCCATCGTTCTTTTCTTCAGTTGAAATCCTCAAAGCCTCCAACATAGCTTTACCTATCTCATCTATTTCATAGGCCCCAGGTGGAATCTGCAATTGTATCGGCTCGGTGGTGTAACCCTCCTTCATGTAGGCAAACTTATTGTTGCTTTCGTCCACATTAAAAATTGAATTGTATGTGTAAAATCCCAGCAATGCCAGACCATATTTGTTTTCTCTATTTAATTCGACTGGTGGATAAAAATCGGCGCTTAAGACGCTCGAGTGTCCTGTTAGTGTGAACGTATAAGACATGACTAACCATTAAAACATCACACATCTCGGTTTTATTCTTAGCGGCAACATTTAAAAAGATTCATCGTCACACCTTTTCTCACTGCATTAGATAGTGATGTTTTTATGCTATTTTCTGCTTTTATGCGCACATCGCTGATTTTGCAATCACAACAAAATATTTTTCTAGCCGTAAGATCCTCATCAGTCATAACCTCGTTTAAATTGCTGCTGCTGCTGCTGAAATAATGTTTGCAACCGCACTGATATTTTAATATATCGATATCGCTTTTAAGGTGCTCCGGCAACTTTTCCCAAACGAATGGAATTTCATTTGAGGCTAATGCAATCATTACTTCCTTGGGCATGTTTTCTAACTATTTCACGGTCATTTTCCTTAATCCACCGGCTAGATGAAATGCTTTCAGTGATTGCAACATTTTAGTATAGTTATTGCGATCCATTTGCGGTGTTAATGGTGACGATGATGATGATGACATCTTTTACGCTGATGATTCGACAAGAAACTTTAAGCACAAATGTCCACACCAGACTGTTCCAAAATCCTGCTGACGATCGTATGTATAGTAAATAATTTTTGATGGTTCCGATCCCGTTTGTAGATATCGTACCAATTCGATCGGTGGGGGTAAATCGCCGAAGCTGTCATAATATGTTACTTTAGAATTATTTTTTCTATAAGCTACCCAATGAGTCCCTGCACCACGCGTACTATCCAAATTCACTATTGCTGCTTCGTAACGTCGAGGACCTTGTCTAGGTAATAAATCCCTCATATAAACGCCTCGAAAGTGTCCTATTCTTTTCTTTTTGGCATATTTTTCTATATCGATGTTAGATAGTGGTCTTCGAGGTAGGGATTCAATTAGTTTTTTGATCTACGATTTAAAAATAATCCCATACCTTTACGATATGGCTTTAGAAACAAACCATTTCCTTTCGATTTTAAATACAGGCCGGCACCGGTTTTATCTTCGCTGCTTTTTTTTACTGCTTTTATGGCGCGCACAATTCCCGCTGCCCCACCGGCTAATGAACCCAAAGCTGATAACCCGGCAAAAATTGGTATTAATGGTAATATTCCACCAGTTTTAGGAATCGGTATTATTCTCGGTGTACGAACCTTCCTTTTGCCACCTGCCGCTTTTACCGATCTACGTGCTGCCGACAGAGCTATTTTAGATGCATTCATGACATTTTTTTCCAACACATTTTTACTTCCGGCTTTTAATAATTCCCTTCGAACTGCTTGTCGAATAGCTGTTCCGAAACTGGCTTTCCGAACATGTCGATTTTTATTAACACCTTTCCTTTTTGTATGACGCGTGCCTTTACTAGATGTTTTTTTTGTTGATAATGATGATGATGGTACACCCATACCAAAACGTTGTTTTCCTTTCATAATGTTTGTAACTAACCAAGCTGCTGTTTTTTCACCTAAACTGGAATCTTTCGATTTTACTCTATTCCAAGCACTTTGTTCGAGCTCGTAATCCGCTCGATGTCTCGCACTTATGTTGTCTTTATTATGTAAATAGGCTAAATCGTGTTTTTTGCATGCGGCATCCAAAGGATTAATGCCTGGATCACCTCTTGTTACACGTTTTATTACTTTTGTTCCGGGTCCGCAATATTGATAACCAGGAATGTGTACCTCGAATGGTAATTTATTTATTAACGAATTCACAATACCGTATCCAGTTTTGTTGGAAACGTGAGACCGTCCACTTCGTTTGACGCTCGGCATCTGAATGACAGTTTTTGTGAAAAATTGCCTATAAAATATCAAATTTTCCTAAGATGCGCGTTATCGATCTTAAACAAAAACTTCCTATTGACAATCTCGATGAAAAAGTCGGACTTGGATTTGAAAAGAAGATAATGAAGAGACACGGTCCTCTACTTCCTTCCTCTATTCGCGGCCTGTTAATTGGTCCATCCAATTGTGGAAAAACTAATGTCATGATTTCGCTGCTTACACACCCCCTTGGGCTACGTTTCGAAAATGTCTATATTTACTCGAAATCTCTGTATCAACCGAAATATGAGTATTTAAGGAAAATTTTAGCGCCCATCAAAGGTTTAGGCTACTATGCCTTTAGTGATTCCAGTAATATTGTGGTACCGTCCGATGCAAAACCAAACTCTATATTTATCTTTGATGATGTTATATGTGAAAAACAAGATGTTATAAGATCGTACTTTAGCATGGGACGTCATAAAAATATCGACTCCTTTTACCTAGCGCAAACATATTCGCGAGTGCCTAAACAGCTTGTGCGAGACAACGCCAATTTTATTATTATGTTTAAACAAGATGAGTTGAATATGAAACACATATTTTCCGACCACGTTTCACCGGATCTAACTTTTACTCAATTTCAAGAAATGTGCTCAAAATGTTGGGATAATAAGTATGGATTTTTAATAATTGATAAAGACAGTGATGTGAAATCGGGAAGATACCGCAAAGGATTTGATAGCTATATATTACTGTAATAATAAGGGAAAATGCTCATTTGATTGTTGAAACGTCCTTTGTTAACATCATGAATAACGCGATCGACTTAAAACGTAAACTAGTGGAAGCTACCAATGCCGTCAGAAAAAAATTTAAACAAATTAAAGCGGCTAAAGAGTTTAATGTTGTGGAATTGGAAAAGTTTTACGAACCCATTTCTAAGCCGTTGACAACTATATCTGATGTGGTTAAGCAACGTCAGCAGCAGCAGCAGCAGCAGCAACAACAACAGCAACAACATTATCCAGCTACAAAGTCACATAGTCTCAGTACATCAGTGCAGTCGACTCAAATATCAGGTTTTCCCCAACCTACACATTCCTTTCAAACCTCCACACCTATTCAGCAGCAGCAGCAGCAGCATCGCATTTCAAAAGAAGATATTAGCCAATCGGTGTTTGATACACCCTCAACTTCAACTAATACATCTCTCGCATCCGCTGACACCACAACTTCCGATACTTTAAACGCACACCTGAAAGGATTACGTTCGAAACCATCTCTATACGATACTGTATATGGTGTACGTTTTGGTTCAAAAACAGATAACAAAAATTTTATTGGTAATTTAGAGGTGCGTTTTCGAAATGGAAATATTGTCTTATACAAAAAAGGGAAAAATATTGCAGAATATGGTGGATCACCGGCACTTTATGATTTGTTATTTCTTAAAACACCCCCAAGTGTAGGCAAGGAACAACAACAATTAAGTGATAATGTACTTTCAACGTACAAGGAAATTTTGGAATCAACGAATGCTGTCTACAACAATTTTAAAAAAAGTGATGGTTTACGGGAGACCAGATGGAACAAATATTTACGAATTATTAAACCTCTGATAATGGGCACAAAATTAGGTGGTACTATTACAAGAAAAAATCTCTCGGAAAAACTACAGTTACCCACAAACAAGAAATTATCTTCGAAAAAATTTCAATATGTCTACTGGAACAAAGCTAAAGAGTTGGTGGATCGTTTACGTTTGTTGTGGAGTTCCAAAATGGCCGGTCACACTGGACACGAAAATGAAATTATGTCAATCATAGAGGAATTACGAGAAGAAGATATAATATATTAAGCTCAATATTTAATGATATTATTCAGTTCTTCCTTCGATCTGAAACCTTTAGTATTACTAATAATATGGAGCCCAGTCTAGAAAAAATCAAGATTGTTAATGAACTACATAGAACGGCTAGAAAAAATTTTGTAAGACGGCGCACGATAATAAAAGGATACAGAGATTTGTGGCAAATTGATTTGGCTGAAATGCAACAGTATGCTGATGAAAACGATGGTTATCGTTATATTTTGGTCTGTATAAATTGTTACTCGAAATTTGTCTATACCAAAGCCATAAAAAACAAGACTGGTATAGAAGTTACTAATGCGATGAAAAGCATCATTGAAGAGGCATCATATACACCAATAAATCTGCAAAGTGATCAAGGAAAGGAGTTCTATAATACAAACTTTCAAGCCCTGATGAAAAAATATAATATAAATCATTATTCCACTTACAGCACAAAGAAAGCTGCAATTGTTGAGCGAGTCATAAGGACTTTAAAAAATAATTTATATAAACAATTGTCGACAAGAGGATCTTACAAATGGATACATATATTATCGGCAGTAACAAAAACCTATAACCATTCGAAACATCGCACCATTGGAATGAAGCCTGCAGACGTGCAAGAAAAAACACATATTAAAGCATATGATTATTTAAAAATTGTACCTAAAAAATTTAAGTTTTCCATGGGTGACATTGTGCGTATTAGCAAGTACAAAAGCTTATTCGAGAAAGGATATACGCCCTCTTGGTCAACCGAATTGTTTAAAGTTGTAAAAGTTAACGTTACAAATCCACCTACTTACTTGTTGGAATCGTTAGAAGGTCAGCCTATAAGAGGGTGTTTTTACGAATCAGAACTACAAAAAACAAGCAGTCCTGACGTTTATCTAGTAGAAAAGGTCCTTAGACAACGCAAGAAAAATCACATCGAACAATTATTTGTCAAATGGCTAGGATTTCCCAACCACTTCAACTCTTGGATAGATAAAGCTAATATTGTTTAAATAACATATTGTATGACTATATTTTTTATTTAAAATGTAAAATAAATAAACAATATATTGTAAAATAAAGTTTTTTATTTCAATCTTCATTATTAAAAACAATGACAATAAAACATCATACACATAAATAACATTTCAATATTCTTGGAGGGAAGGTCCAATTCACCGACGACTACGACGTTATCTTCAAGGCTATGCCACTCGGAGTGCGTTCTCCTATTCTTTAACCTGCTTTTTTTAGATTTTTTTTGAAGTCGAGTCGTACGACAGTGCGCTTAATGAGTCATTTAAAGGCTGATGATAGAGTATTTTCTGCATAACTTCAATTTTTGTTTTAAGCTCACTATTATTTTTGTATATCATGGGGAGGACATCCTTGTTAAATATGTCACATATTACAACTGCAAAATTGTAAAACTTTCTATTAACAAAGTGTTTTGTCACAGCATCGTCATCATCTTTAGGTTCGCCTAAGTTGGTTATGATTTTTCCACCCATATCATACTGCCCATCCGCTGTAAGTTTAAAACCAATCCCTTGTGGCCCAGATAATATATGATATTTTTCATTATATTTCTGACGACCAAATTTATCAATTGTGTTGTTTCCTCGACTCATTTTCAATCTTTACTAAACTATTTTATTTTTATTTGCCCTACTTATATTAAATATTTCAGCTGAGAAAAAGAAACACTGCCTATGATCTACTGGGTTGGTATGTTTATAAAAG
Source organism: Diaprepes abbreviatus (assembly GCA_034092305.1). Classification (NCBI taxonomy): domain Eukaryota; kingdom Metazoa; phylum Arthropoda; class Insecta; order Coleoptera; family Curculionidae; genus Diaprepes; species Diaprepes abbreviatus. The sequence goes on from JASJET010000032.1 coordinate 3,236,313, forward strand.
AAATAAAATAAAACTGTGATTGTAACAGATATTTATTTACAGTTATTTAATTGCACAAATACAAAAATTATAAAAAATTAATTTTCCATGTCTTCGTTTTCGTTGCTCAAAATTCTATCCCATCCGACACTATTTCGATCGTCAACGTCTTGGGCTGTTGCTGTTGCAGAAACCAATTCATATTTTGCAGCAAGCTCACCTGGTAAATGTGGAATATTGACGAGGTATTCTTTTAATTCTTCTTCAACCATTTCAGCACAAAATGTATCCATGTCTATGGAACCATATAAAAATTTGTCGCACAAGTGTGCCCCAGCCATAAAATTGATTGTATCCCTGATCTCGTTCTTATATTGATCTTTGGTTACATCAATATGCGACCAATCATTTACGCTATCTAACATATCGTGAGCCCTATTTCTTAATTCTCTCCCCAACCAAAATATGTATCTATCTACACATTCGTTGGCGGTCGTCGTCGTCGTCGTCGTCGCATCAGCAGACATCTTTAACAGAAATAATGAACACGCGTAAGTATTCTGACATGTGCAACTATATTTTAAATTTAATTACATCCTTTTTTTCAAACAATTTACATACAATTTACTCCAATGAGCCAAAACGTAATAATGTTCGAGTATTGTTTCCAAAAACTCTAGTGCCCTGCCCCAAATAAGTTAGAGTGTATTTATCTTTAGTTTTACTCATAATATCTACAATATCGTCAGATAGTGTTTCGGCCACACGTTTTGGTAAAAAAGTCTCAAATGTGCTATTATCACCGTCATCGTGTAAAGCCACTAAAAGAGTTTTACCAAATCGTGTAGTCATTGAAACCATCTTTACAATTTTATACACTTTGCCTACAATCATTTCGGTAACCTTTTTTTTCTCTAAAACCTCGAAATCTTTGCTAAACATTTCATTAATTTCATCTAGAGTTTCTTTTGCAATACTCATTATTGAAAAAAATGGTATATAAATCCAAAAATTACCGTGAATATAAAAGCACTTTCAGAACACTACACGAACACAATATTTGATGTTTATGCCACTGATATCTGCGACTGTTTGAAGTCACTTCTTCTCCCACGAACCTTTATAGCGAGGTTTCAAGGTCGAATTGTAACAATGGTGGGGGTAGCTTAACGATAGAAATAGTGGGAGGAGTATTCAAGGTCAAATGACGTCACACATTTAAATTGGTATAAGGATAACTTCAAGGACAAAATATAATGAAACAAATAACTACATTTTATGTACTTTATTCATTGATTTTTTTCTGCCATTCTTCTATGCGTTTAACATTATCATCTAAACCTAATTTCCTTAATTTGTTCAATAATAATTGTTTATTTTTATTTCTAAGAAAATTCTTACAAACTATACTAGCTAAAAGACACACTTCGGCATGGTCCATATACTTAAAAAATACACTAAAGTCCTGAGCCTCCGAATCTTGCATTTCATATGCGTAAAATTCCGAACAGGCTGCAGAAATTAGAAATTCCTCATACATTTCTCGCACTAAACTTTCCATATTAACTACTACTACGTTAAACTTAAGTCCTACACTCTAATTTCATCTAACACAACCGGATCTGCAATGAACCTAATCAGTTTTTCCAAACAGTCACTAAACCCCAACTTTTTTATCTCACGAACAAAGTCTTGTAAATTTGTTGTTTTGCTGCAATATTTACGACATGCATTCGCAGCCTTTTCATATTCATAAGCCAAATCACAATAGCGCGACGCCCATTCTGCTCGACTTTTCATTGCATCATTGAAATAATTATTAGCCGTTTCAGTGAACTCATCGCCCAATTTTTTTTACTGTCTCTTGCAAAGCACTATTCATATTATTCACTCATTTTTACATTCACGACACTTTTTTATTGCTGGTGGTGGCCCATCTATATGATGACGATATATTTGTTCATAGTGAATGTAACAGGGTAAGCTTAACTGTAGTTCCTTGTTACACCGATATGACGCTGGCAGCTTATCCCAAATTTGCCGTAAACTCAGCGTATCAACGCAAGTTTTTAAATATTCGAGAGGAAAAAATGCTAGATCCTTCTCTTCAAAATCACACAAACTTTTAAAATTACTCTGATATAAACAAATTACTCTGCCGACTTGCTCTATAATTTTTTCTTTAGATAGTTCCGTATCTGACATTTCACACTGAATGAATGCAAGTAGACTCACACAATTTATAGAACAATTTGCAAGGTCAAAATCATTTCAAGATCATCCCACACTATTACAATGCACAAATAACTACTTCAAGGTCACACACCCAAGATGACCTTCAACAAAGTCAAGGTCGTCTCGACCAAGGTCAAGGTCAAGGTCACACACACAACCTTGAACACAAGGCCAAGGCCAAAGCACACGTGCACTTTCAAGGTCAATGGCAAGGACATGTGGGCGGGGCCAAAGAGGGGTGAAGCAAGGTCAAGGTCAAGGTCGAGGAGTGGGGGGATCGAGCGAATCGGGTTATGTTCACTACTGTTATGGTGCCGTGGAGTTATTGGGTTCTGTAGTTGTCTTCTGATTTGATGTGCAGAAGGCAAATTAGGAACTCCATGCAATAAATCCTGCGAGATTCTGGTCTTTTTTTCTAGTCTTCCTGGTTGATGGGGTCTTAGAATAATAGAGTTATTGGGTCTTCGGGTTATAAACTTATGAGTAATGGGGTTTAAAGATGGTTGAATTACCTAGTTTAGGGTTTAGTTTGTTACCGGGGTAAATCTATAGATCAACAGATTTGTCATGTAATTTTTGAGACATTTTACTAAAAACCTTAACATGCTGGGTCTAAATAAACACCGGATTTAAGTTTAGCAATCTGAAACCCATATAGAATAAAAACCTTAACATGCTGGGTCTAAATAAACACCGGATTTGTGTTTAGCAATCCGAAACCCATATAGAATATCTTGTCTCACGTGTGTTAATGAATTTTGGGTTCCTGTGCAATTATCTGTTCAGAAAGTCAATTAAAACTTTTATTAAGGATATTATGCTTTATTAAGTTCAACACTAAATTATTTGATATAAATCACTTTTCAGTAGAAGATGTCGCTTCTTCTTTTTGAGGTACCATTTCCTTTCGCGAGGTTGTCAATCCTCAGGGTTATTCTTATTTTCAGTATTACAGGTCTGAATAAGTCAATGGTGCTGCATTTATACTAATTTTTCTAATTATTCAACATGGAAATGCGCTCCTTCCGATATTCCTCTTGCTTTATATCTTACATATACTTTATAGCAACACTTTATAACAACACTTTATCCACCCAATTTATCCGTAATGTCCATCTAAAGACCCACATTTCAAACGCTTCCAGTCTGTCACTGGTTTAAACCTTCATTCCATAAAACAGCACAGAAGACACATAACAAAGCAGCATTTTAATTTTAAGCTCTAAATTGAGGTTTCTAGAATTATACTCCACTATATAACCTCACTAAATTTATAGAAAGTAAATTATTCTCGAGTTCTCTGTATTTTTCATTTTTTCGGATACTTCGAGTGGTCCTAAGTAATACTGCGTTTTGCATAGCCTTATTAAGGTTAAGGTCCAATACCTTGATATTAAGCAGAATATTTTTCAGTGCTATGCCGGTTTTTGATAGAATTATGGGGATCGTTCAGACGCTACGCATTCTCCATTGTCTCAATATTTGTACCTCCAGGTCTCTGTATTTGGTGAAATCATCATGCTTATCTCTTAGATTGTTGTCATTAGGGATGGCGACTTCTATTAGTATTGCTCGCTTGGATGTTTTATCGACTAAAATGAAGTCTGGTGTTATATACAACTATATGATCCGTAAGTACAGTTCAATCTCAGTATAGCTTAAACTCGTTTTTCTCCAGTTTAGGTTATGTGCTGTATTCGTAGGTAGTATGACACTTTCTCTACCTGCAGCAGTTCAAATTTTTCTATTAACTCTTGACGGATGGTCTTGGCAGCTCTCCTTGATTTCGGATGCGACAAATGCTTGGTATCGTCTTATTATCTGCTGCATTGTCTCTGATGTTCGACATTAATATCTGCATTGGTTATTCTGGATCAAGGAGTCCCTAACTATGTATTTTAGATAGTTTCTCGTTGGGATAACCTCATCTTAAATAGCTAGTAGGAAGACTTCGGTTTCAGGAAACATTTGCCCTGGTGTCAACCAGTAGTTCGACGTTAATTTCTCGGCATTGATTGACCTCGTTTATACGTCGTTCATGAAGCTTTTCTTGGTTGGCGACGAGAAGTCTGACTGTAATTGTTATTATAATTATAATTAATTAAATAAAATAATTTTTAAAGTAGTATTATTTTCAAATTACATATGTAAATCTAATGTATTTAAACAGTATAAGATTTATCTATCCATGAATTGAAATATAGGAATTCTAACCGTTTTATCAGTAACAGATCGTTATTATTTTACTTGCACTTTATAAGGATTTTTTCAACTAGATAAAATCCTAAATTACTAATTTTGCAGTTTTTCTTCGCATTGATTCTAATGATTTAAACAGATTTGTTTCTTTGATTATCTCTATTTTGAATAATGATTTAGACCATGCTTATATTTACTAGTTCGAACTATATTATCCAGATGATATTTTCCCATCTTGGCATAATTTTTAAATAATTAAGAGCTTTTACCTGTATCTTATTTAATATATACAGGCTTCGTTCCAATAGTGCTAGGTTTCGAATTATCAAAAGCTCTTGTTATTCACGCTACTATTTTTATGCATTTGTAGCAAAAAATATTTTTTATCACTTTCAACTATATATGTAGATTAATAATTTATCTTAAATGTTTTTATATGAATACCTGAAAATTACGATAGATTTCTTTTTTTCCGGCCACTTCGCCATTTATTTAAAATGTATGATGTCCTATTGCCCTTCAATGATGCTTTTCATCGCATTTGATTCTTTGATACTGGCCAGGTTTTTAATTGTCCCAGAATAACACACAAGAATGTAATAATAGCCACCAGTTTCATCGTTAAATTACTGCAATTTCGCCAAATCAATTTACTTAAATTCCTATTTCCTTTAGTTATTTTATATCTTCTGTTTACATTTATTCTAGCATATCTTTGTAATTCATTCAACATTTTAATTTTTTTCCTCACTTGGCTCCATATTATGTAAGTCCACACACACTGATGATGTGAAGAAGCTGTATAAGCTAAAATATATCATTTTCTCAAAGCTTCTCCAATTAACATGATTTCATTGTCAAATTCTGAATGACTGGCTACTGTTGAACGACCAGAAATTGGTATTCGATTCGTAGGTACAGGTTTTCTTAGATTTAGCATCATACCCAGAGTTTTTATTATATTTAAAAATGTATAAGTTAAGGTTCAGACTAGCTTTATTTTAATTTTCATTGTGACATTTTAATATTGGTAAATATAATAAGTATTCGAAGCCATATTAAAACGTCACAACGCAAATTAAAATAAAGCATTTGTTTTTCAGGATTCCTTGTATTTTTTTGTACCAGTGTATTAAATTAAAATTAAATTTAAATATTTAAGTAACGGCTAATTCGAGCATTAACTTATTATACATTTTTGAAATCAGGAGGAAAAGACCTTTCATTCTAGCAAAGAATATACAGGGTGTTCTGTTTAAGAAATTAAAATTTCTTTTGTTTCTCAACTTTACGATGAGTCATTGTTTTTGTAAACAAATCTAAAAGATGTTATGGAAGAAATCTTAAAACCTTCTTATTTAAAGTTTTTTCCATCTCTTATAATAAAGTCAATAGTATGCTAGATATAAAATTAAACTGTACATATTGGAGAATTAAAAGATTTTTTTAAATTTTTGATATTTAACATTTTTTCACAGCTTTTCGTTTTTGTTTTGTACCAGCCACTATTTGGGTTTTTTAATAAGTGGTTTTATAAATTAAGAATTTTTACGCAACCTGGTTTCCATTAACCTAGGATATTTGTCGTATTTTTTCGATGCGGCATTTCTTAAATGTCAGATTTTCTTGTCGCTTTGAATTGTATCTTTGTTTAAGCCCTCTTCTATCTCCATAATGGATAGATATTTTTAAAAGAAACAATTCCATCGCTATATGAAACAGGAGAGGATCCAGTCTCTCTCTTTGGGGGGGGGGGGAGTGATATCACAAGAGTACAGTATGATAAGTAAAAGCAAGTTATCGTTGGGGGGGGATGCCAACAGCATTCACATTCCTAATGTAGGAGTCAGGATCGGGTCTATTTCTCTGAACTGAAAGCTCTTGAAGGGGGAGCGATCGCATGCAAAAATGAGTTGGCGATGGCGGGGGGGGGGGGGGGAGATGCCAGCAATATTTACATTTCTAGTGTAAGAACCAGAATCGTGTCTATTTTTCGGAATTCAAAGTTCTTGGGGTGGCGATCGCAAGCGAGTTGCCAATAGGGGTAGGGGGGATATGCCAGCAGCATTCACATTCCTAGAGACAGGATCGAATCTATTTTTCTGAATTCGAAGTTCTTGGCGGGATTTCGGCTTTGATTTCTTCGTAGCGCTGTGTAGCTTCAGAAGAAGGGTTTATCGCCATCGGTGATAATTTATTTGTGGGGAATTATACGCGACCTCTATAATCGCGCTATATCTATATGCAATAATGCCGATTCATTGGAAAAAGAGGTTGCAAATATTAAATCCGATTTACAACAGAATGGTTATCCTTTAAAACTAATTGACGATGTTACAAATAACTTTAGAACAACGAACATTGGACGGCAAGAAACACATTCCTTCTTTACAATTCCGTACGTTAAGGGAACATCGGAGAACATAAGACGAATTGCCAGTAGTTATAATATAAAAACAAACTTTAAATCAGGAAATACACTTAGAGCCCATTTAACAAAAAGAAAACCAAAAACTACCGATAAGAAATAATGTGTTTACAAAGTTCCATGTGAGTGTGGTGAAATGTATATTGAAGAAACCAAACGACCACTAGAAGTTAGAATTAAGGAGCATAACACTCATAAACAAAAAGAGTCGAGAACAGGTATTGCAAAACACGCCTGGGATATACAACACCATATAAAATGGTCTGAGGCTGCGGCAATATATATGGAACCCAACTTGAAAAAAAAAAGAAAATTTATAGAAGCAGCTTACATTAAAAACAACAATGAAATCTTCAGTAAACCGAGTACTGAAATACCTAATCTTTAGCAACAACTAGTTTGTAACATGAAATCATTAAGGTGTGTACAGTGAAGCGAAACTTTGCGCTTCAATAGACACAGTCCCTGTATAAACTCGTAGTCTTAAGACAAAACATTCAATTTATACTTGATAACGATTAGAGATACAACCTAATCGAAACGTCGTAAAAATAAATAAAAATAAAGACAATGCAAGTCCGACAACTACATTTTAGTCAATTCAATCACTTGCATTGCTACAAGTGTAGTAAACAAATGCTTTGATCGGTGTTAGAATTATCCGTAAGTACATTGGGCTGATTAAGAGCTGGCACAAAGTGCGTTTGAAAAAGATTTTAGTTTAACGACTTTAGTATTGGTGAAAAACTGTATCTTGGTTGGTGATAAAAGTGATGAAAGAAAAGCAACATTTTGCTATAGGTGCCCCAGATATATTGACAAAAAATGAGTATATTGGAAGCAAATATCATCGTTTTTAGCAAGAAAAAATATCAAAAGAACGCGCTAGTGGGAAGAATACTGGTTCAATACAAATTATCTTTTGGGTTAGCTATTAGATGGGCCCTTCAAACAAACTATTAAGAGCTAGAGGAAAACAAGGTAATTGAAAATAAAATTATTAAGGCGCCTAAAATTACTCTAGCCGCCGCTAGTTAATTATTAAAAGTAGCAGGTAGTAAACACAATGATTGCATATTTAGAATTATGCAAATACCTAACATTGATGGACTATTACTATTCATATTAATATTTGCTGATCTTTTCATCCTGAGATCATTAACGCGTGGAGCTGCAGGTATTGTACACGCTATGAATATACACGGGTATAAGTTTGCATCTGAATGAATAAAAAAACTGATTAACTGCCTACCCCAAAGACCACTATTAAATAAAGATCTGGGAAATTTTGCTTCGCTAAGCGTTGGATGATTTGAAACCGCTATTATTAGTGAAGTAATTAATATAGAATAAGTAGTTCGGGAGTGGTATATCGAATGGTTTTGAAATTACATATCACAATAGCTTTGGAAATTTACATCTATTCATTGAATAACTGCGATATCTGATGAATGCGTATCCAAGCAAGGATCCGGATATTTAATCGTGAATACATTACTGTTATCATTAACTCTCCGTAAAATATTTGAAATCTTTAAAATCGATGGTTGAAAAATAAGAGAACACCAACAATAAAGACTACCAGTTAAAAAATCCAAGTCTTAACAAGACCCATTCTCAACAACTCCATTATTAGTTAACAAGAGTGTACTTATAGGTCGTATGAGACTCTGACATCTAAAAACTTTTATGAAGTACGTATTCTGGTTCAGTTTCAAGATGTAATTTTAGATGTGTTTGAAAGTTAAGTAAACACTGAGGGATAATTTTCACCGAGAATAGCAATTCAAAAATATTTATTTTACAGCGCCTCTGTGATTTATTGATGAAATACGATATGAAATAGGAAGTGCAGTTATTTCGAAACCTGGCTTTACCACAGCTTAAAAAAGTAACTTTTTCTCGTTCTTCCCAAGTAAACACTTTCTTAACTTATCGTTGGATTTTAGAAAATCTTATTTTTATAATTATTTGTAACCATCAATAGAAACAGTAAAATTATCCAAAGTAAATATGGAATTAGAGGTTTAAATAGGAAAAAAATTCAATAACATTAAAGTTTGATTAATTCCTGACTTATTTATCACTGATAATATTATAAATGCTTATGTTACCAATAAATCTATATTTTGAAAAAGTCCACGGACACAGTAAATGGAATTTTTGTGTTAAATTAATTAAAAACTAGGTAGATCAATAATTAAAAAAAAAAACTATCTATGGTTCAAGAATCTGGAAAATATAATATTAATAGTTTGGGTTGAAGCTACTAAAAACCACATTCATTATGATATTTTATGAAGAAATAGAAGAATCACATGGGCCGCACGCAGTAAAGAATCTTAAAGAAATATCAAGAACATACACTAAACTGGCCGCTCAAAAATATAGACGGATTTTTTTAATTAGATGTATACATTCGGATCTGTTTCCAACTTTTTTGAATTTGAATGTTTCACATATTTGCTTTACAGGTACATACCTTGAATATAAATTTAATGATATCATTAAGAAAGCAACATTTAGTATTTTTTGAACTTATCAATCACACAGGCAACTAAAGCAATTAATACCTTGAATACATCCATTAGGGAAAACAATAAAACAACTGAAAGATGCGTAACAAAAAATATATTAGATAAATTCTTATTCTTAGAAAACAAAAAATTTGAGAAATTACATAGAAAAATTAAAAAAACACACCCAAAAAGTTAAACCAATTGTTTAAAAGGCGTGAGACCTATAACAAAACAAACAATGACAGGTTCAACTAGATTGAAAATATATCAGATACCTTCATACCATCTGGAGTAACTGAAGTCTTATCCTATGGTCCAAATTTCTCGATAGACGTTACAAAAGAAAAAGATATTCCAATAACGGAATTTATAGCCTCAATTGAATCTGCTATTAGCAATGAACCAGACGACAAGAAGGACACAATTAGAGCTGAAATTTCTAATATTATAAGTAATCATAAAATCAAAATAAGACACAAAACAATAAAAAGTAATAGCCTCCAAAAAATTTAACAAAGAAATTGAATCGATCAAAAAAATTTATAAAAGACAATCCTCAAATTATTGTTTTAAAGCCCGATAAAAGCAATAAAACAGTAGTTATGCACAAGACAGATTATGAGACAAAAATGAACAACTTACTAAAGGACGAAAATACATATAAAAATATTAAGAGTGATCCAACTAACTTATATCAAAAGAAAAATAATACCTTCATAAAAAAATTACTCAATGCAAAAAAATTAATTGAAAAAGATGGAAACAGGTTAACCACTCATAATGCTATTCCACCAAAAATATACGGTCTACCAAAATTACATAAACATCATATACCACTAAGACCTATTGTTTCTTGTGTACAATCGCCATTCTATCGTTCTATCGCATTTCAAATTTTACGGAAAAAAAATTATTAAAGAGTCATTCGCCTTTAAAAAATTTATTGATACAGTAAATCTATCCGAAAATTACTGACTCATTTCGCTAGATGTTATATCTTTGTATACAAATATATCAAATCAACTTGTCCACACTATTTTAGCAGAAAAATGGGAAAGTTTGTTGACCTCGTCCTAAACACAAAGTACTTTCAGTATGAAAACACATTTTACAAACAACTCGATGGATGTGCTATGGGATCACCAATTTCATCCACCATTGTTCAGTTAGTAACGGAATATTTAGAGGAGAAAGTTTTAGAAAAATTAAAATTTAATATAATACTTTTCAAACGGTTTGTAGATGATCGCATAACAGCCGTGCCATAAATGAAATTCTCCAAGACTTTAACAGTTTCAACGAAAAATTACAATTCACGTCCGAAGCAAAAAGTAATAATAAAATAAATTTTCTAGATATGACACTTATATGCAGAAAAAACAAAATTCTATCTAAATGGTACGAACATATAAATTTTATAATAACCTAGTAACAAGAAACATAGAACATAAACAGCAAAAATATGTAGCATTACCTTACACTATATATATATATATATATATATATATATATATATATATATATATATATATATATATAATATATATATATATATATTATATATATATATATATATTGTTAATATGTTTTTTCTGCAAGATGGCACCACGAGTTCGACGTTGAGGGAAACATTACCTTCATTGCGGTGCACTTTTCTGATGGCCGCATCATTTCTAGAAATGGTGACATCAACTTGCCTTCAAGAATTTGCGATCTAACCCCTTCAGATCTTATTTTAGGTTTTTGGGGAAGGAAAAGTTTATGTAAACAATTTTTAAACGAATATGACCTAAAGCAAAATATTAGTCAAGTTATTAATGCAATTGGACCCTCATTATGTTATAGACAATTTTGTAGAAAGAATGGTGGTCTGCAGAAATAGACGAGGGACGACATCTGAACAATACTTTTTTTAATAATATAATTTTCATGTCTCTACTTAAGCTAAAATAAATAAAGATTTTTTTTATTAAAAATTATTAGGTTTATTTTAAAAGAAATTTCCGAAGTACCTTCTAGGGCACACTTACGCCCAATTTCAAGTTTAATTGATATTAGCTGGTTCTCGGATAATAAATCTATAAATATGTTTTAAACATTCAACTTATACATGGGTTTTCGAAGAGAAATTTCAAACATTTCTTTACTTTAAATATGAAATCAATGGGAAATGATTGATTATCTTTTCACAAGTAATGAATTAAAGTATCAAAATAAGTATTTTAAATAATGTTCTGTTGGATACAAAAGTGTACTACTTTAGTGGTAATTAACTATTAATATAAGGAAGAGAACAGTATTTTTAGGTGTATAATCAATAATTACTGATCGTGTATTTCATATCGATTAATTATGTTTTTACAATATGACAATAAAGACATTAATCTAATCACTTACCTTCAGAAACCTTGCTTTTAAGACACTATTGACCAAACAACTTATAAAATGATTAATGTCATAAATTGGTGTTAGATGTAACGAGGTACCAGGGAAGACTTTTGTAAACAAATGAATTACCACGTTGTCATTTTAGTATTTCTGTTCGTTGCTATGGAAACTCCCTGTGCACGTGGACTATATAGGGTGAATATTGTGAGTATCTAAACATGCATATACAATTATATATTTAAATAGATTTGGTATGTAACGCCACCTCTGTTTTGTATTTATACCATATTGTATTTAATCAATAAAAAGTAAAGTATACTTGAATTTAAGTATTATAATAGTATTTGTGGTTATTTATTTAATGTATGGCATAAACAAATCGTATAGAATCAAGAGTGTACGTACTATATAATATATTCAATAAACATAATATTTATCACCAAAAAACAATTATTAAACATAACGAATATTGTCTTTTAGTTATTCGGAAATTAAATATTTATTTTTTGTGACCCAATATGTAGTAGCTAATAAAGATATACAGCACTTAACATGCTTCTATAACAGGAAAAAGTGTCAGTTACAAATTTTTTGCTTGTTGTTTTTGTGTTTTCAAAATCAATTAAACTCAATTCAAATAAACAAGTAGCCTAAAACTATAATTCGTAATTTATCAACTTAGTCTGTTATTCATGAAACCGTAATCCAAATGAGTGAAACAAAAGCAAATTTTGTGGTTTTCAGATACCTACCTCCTTTTATGTAGCAGGTTGTCACATTTGAGTGATCCCTCAGGTGACGTTACATAATCACCGTTTCATAAATCCAATCCAAACAATTTTATATATTTGAAATAACATCAATTTTCATTTGTCCAACTCAACAGGAAAACAACCTGAATAAAAAAAATTATTTTTCAGATAAGAAACAATACCTGGAGGTAAAACGCCAGTATTTATTAAATTGTGAATATTGCACATTTTGGCAACACAGAGATAATTGTTTTCATTTTAAAATTACCGTGACGATATAGTAGTCTGTTTCCCAACCCTATGTTACATTGCATCACACTTACTAAACTTTCTCCCCGTTCTTTATGTGTGACATAATATATAGACGACCTCTTAGGTTTTTAAACAGAGACTGAAAAAAAAAAACTATTTTTAAATTAAATTGGTTTTCGTAGAAGACAATGAATAGGCCGTGAAAAAATTATCCCAAAGTATCTCAACTTTATGTGTATGTATGCAGTGCTTTGTGCCATTATATATATATATATATATATATATATATATATATATATATATATATATATATATATATATATAGGTGTGGAAAGTCGAGAACAGAACCTTTTAAAAAAAGGGAACGTAACAAAAAGCGACGGACAACCCGTTCAGCCATGTTGAAGAAGTGAAATAAAGCATACTGTTGTATCGTAGCTTGCTTCCTGATTTCTAGCAAAAATGGCGTCGCGCAAGGACTTTTCGCTGGTGTCGGGTCATCAAAACACAGTGGGTCGAAAGCACGGATTTGATATTAAAAATAAAAATCGCAGACTGAAACTTTAAAATCATGAAAATAAATTCGAAAAACGTCTAATGTGGTTCAACGCTTTAAAAATAAAATAAAAAGAATAATTGTATTTCCATGAATAAAATATTGCGCTTGACTTCTAGGTACATTTTAAATATAATACTATAATAATAAATACATGGATAACAATAATCGTTAAAAAGGCGAAAGTAGTTTTTCCTCTATGCTTAAGACTTCTTAATAAATACCAATGCAAATAATTTGTAAGTAATATAATATTTATTGATTCACATAAATGAATAAATAATACGACTGTAATAAAAATAATAAAAAGAACTTTTTAATTACTGCCTTCTTTGTTAACAGCTCTTTTCTCATTCTCCAATACGTATGAATTGTTATACGAATCCTTACTGTGTCAAAAACAGTGTAAGGATCCATCGACGCCAAAAGTTTTGGAACTTCCATATTTTTTTTCGAGAATTTCGGGCAAAGTCTAGACGATAGTTTGTTATCAACTTGTCCGTTGATTTTTGTGCATCTTTCGATAGTTTACCTATCGGTAATATTGCAAATGATGTCTGGTCAATGAAGTAAGTCATTTGTGGATTCCTGTTGGAATGTTGTACCCAGAATATCCTTTGAAGAATAATCTTGCTGTTTGAAGTTTGTATTCCCAAAACTTCTCTATTACAGTTTAATGTCCACTTCCAATAGTTTGCAAAATGACGGGAAACCGGAGGATCAGTTTTCGCTTTACTCTGTAGCTGTAGCTTGAAATACTCTGTATTTACTGGGACACAGTATCAATGTTGTTGAACTGAGATGTTGTTTGGCAGAGGTAACAACGTTGGACCGATTTCGCTCCAGCAAAAGCATTCACCTAGCCGTCTATCATCGTCATACATAAGGTATACTGTACTGAAGCTCGGGTGGTAAAGAAAACTCTATTATATGGTGCAAGTTGTCTGGTTCAAGTTCATAATTTTCTATTTTCATTAAAGACTTTTGTTCGGTTTTCTTAATAAATTTAAATTTCAGAGGCCCGCAATTCATAGTAGACGAGGGTTTGGAATTGTACAACACAATCTGTTCTTGTTGAGTTGGCGTGTTAATACCTGCTAATTGAAGTGGAATAAGAGAGGTTAGGAATAAGTTTGTATCAGAAATATTCGGATCAGTGAATTTCATTTTGTACTGGCTCTGACCTGACGTTCCATCGAAGCCCCATTTGCAAATGAAACTCATATCTACAAATCTAGTTTATCGATTTGTTCAAGGGCATCTAATTTTAAGCAATATAATTCGATCCACTGTATGATCCAGTAAGCCTTGGAATTTAACCTCGGCTTTTGATTTAGTAAAAGTTAGATACTCGTCATGTAGATAAAATGCTTTTTTTTGTATTTTACACACCAGAGTACGGCGACAATAAATTACTGCCTTTCTGTTTAGCCCAATTTTGTAATCGTTGATATTTGTTTCTCGATAATCTAATGTCAAATAGAAGAGCGGCGCAACCACAACACTGTTGCCTTTAACCTGAGACGAAACTTTAGAAAGAAAAGACTGGCCGTTCATATTACCGAGGTTTAATAGAAATGTTACTATTGCCAAACTTCTATTTTAAATTTCTTAACTAGAAATTATTTTGGCCGTTTCTCAAATTCTAACCCACTAAGCCCCTCTAACTTTTTCAGATAGTTCGGACAGAAGATCGTAGGGAACGCCTACCGCAATATTACCCCCGCTAACGTCCGTGCGATACGAAAACGAGCAGTACCTTGAAACGAATGAGAGGGTGTATTTACTTTTCATCTAAACTTATAACTTAATCGACGGAATTTGGAATATTTAATGACTATTTGATACATTGATTGTTTTAGATACATCAAAGAGTCGAAATACAAAAAAATTAGTTTTTGTTGTTGAGCGTAAAGAAAATTGATATTTCTGTTACAAAATAAACATTTATTCTAATAAAAATGCTAGTGAAACGCAAAGGTAATTTCTAAGTAAATAAGCTAATAGACCACTTTAAAATTAAAAATCATTCTCAAAAATAAACTTTTATTCTGGTAAAAAATAAAAGAAACACGTTCAGTAATTGTAAATAAATAAACAAATAATTTAATTCAATTTAAATCAACAAAACACCTAAAAGTGTACAAGAGGTGTTCAAACAAGCCTCCACTTTGAGCGATACAATAACCCTATTGTAAAATATGGTTCGCGTATTTGCCAAAACTTTAGGGGTTATATCCCTATTAGCCTTAAAATATTCCGAACTGTTCGAGCGTTCATATCAAGTTCTTAGGGAATTACGGTACTATTGCAAGGAAAATTAATTTCTGCTAAACTATAAACATCAGTCTCCCCGATTTGCTCGTTCTTCAGTAATTTGAGAAACCGGTTGCTCCTCATTATTATCAGTGCATTTTTTACAAATTTTTAGACAACCGGTTGTCTCAAATTTTTTAATAATTTCCGAAATTCTAAATTTTCAAGGAATAGGATGATTTTCGCACATAAATACATATCTGCCGATTATTTACCAGAATAGTGTACCACTTAATAATGTGCTCTTTTTGTTCCGTGGAATAAACTACCATTGTAACAAAAAAATTTGGCGCGAAACACGGTACTTACGCTTCGACGGCCGAATGAAAGCAAATAACTTGGAATCCTCTTGTTGTGCTAGGGCGTGGCGTATACTGTCGCCCGCTCTCACCACGCCAGCATTGGATTACCCCTCATCCGAGTGCCAAACTGGTAATTTTCACGTATGTCGATGCTTACGATGCTTATTCTTCTGTCTCATTCTGATTTGATGAATAATATAGTATTTTCTTTATTTTTCTTAAGAAACGTCCAGTTTCTGATGTGGATTTTCCAGACCTGTATATATATATATATATATATATATATATATATATATATATATATATATATAATGTAATCGAAGGTTTTTGGGCATCCAGTGTATGTGCTGAGTCCCTCTCAAGACTGTAAGGCAGCTGATGTTTTGGTGACATCTTATTCACAATTTTCAAAGCTCATTGTACGGCGACTGCGAGCGAATTGGCGCTGGCGATTCGGGTGCTGTCGTTCCCGTGTATACGTGGGCAATCGCTGGCTATCATCTCTGCTATTTAAGTTGTTGGGTCTCTTTGTAATTTCGATGGTTTCCCTTATAACTCTTTTGGACAGGTTTTCACATCTCGATAGTATTTTTGTTCCTGAGAAATTTACCTTATGTCCTGTGTTTAGTAAGTGTTGGGCAAGTGCAGATGAAGTTGTTTTTTGTTTGACAGCGCTTATAGGTTCGTCTCTTCTGGCGCGTATTTTACGGTTGGTTTGGTCTACGTTACGATGAGCTGCATTCTCCTCATGGAATTTCGAAAACTCTCTGGCTTTCTAAAGGGATTTTTTCTTCAGATACGAATGTATCATCTATGTAACGTAGCCACAGTCGTGGTTTGTGTGAGGAGGTCTCTAAAGCTTTTCATTCGAAGTCTTCAATAAATAAATTTGTCAGGAACAAAAATGCTATCGAGATGTAAAAACCTGTCCTCAAGAGGTATAAGGTAAGGCATCGAGATTGCAAAGAGGCCCAACAAATTACTATAAAAATTATATATTTATTAACAACGATAATAATTATTATAGAATAAAAACCTAAAATTCTTCGGAACAGTACTAAGTCTTACTATATTTTAAGTAATTTTTCATGTTGGGATTTGTGTTTTTTATTAGCTAGCACTAATTCTCCTATTTATTTATCCTGTTTATAAAATAAAAATAATTAATAAATAGAAGTGTAGGAAGTAGCTTATGTATAAAATTGATTATAAGAGGCATGTTTAACTACTTATTTTTGTGAGGACTTTTACATGTCGCGACATTGCAAAAACAAGTACACGATAATTTTGCAGCATGACAGCAACATGTGTTCGTTGAGCATATTTTACAATTATAGCTCGGTTATAGTGTATCAAATCGCAAGAACAGAACTTTAACTTTCCTGAAAACCAAACGCTTGTTGTCGAAGAAATAACTAAAATCTTTTGGATTTAATATTCCGGTGTGTAGATTTAATAAATTTATTTGCTGATATGTAACGAAGAATGCTCGTAATACATGTAATCGTATAACACCACTAGATGTGTTACTTTCGAATTCACAACAAAATTAGTATGTGTTTTAAAACCAAGCATATCAAATGATATAAATACTTATCAGGTTTTTTTTTTAACTTTAAATAAGAACTGCTGAATATGAATAGATTCTGCTATATCTACTTCCGAGATACCTAAAAAACGTATAAAATATTATGTAGTACACGTTTACTTTGAATTTACCAATTCTTGAAAATTAAAATACCATGTGCAAATTTCTCAAGATATTGAAAATTATAGCACGCAGGGCATAGTACTTATTTCTACTTTACTTGTGTAATCTGCACCAATGAGGTGGTGCAGAGCTGCATGAACCGAGCACAATTCTTTACCATAGTCTTCGGCTAATTTATGTATTGTTAGTACCCTTTTTGAACACCCATGCTTTCCAAAAATATAGCATGTTCCCTTAGAATCGAATTTTGAATCAGATCTGAGCTTAACTATAGTTTTCGTACTAAAAATACGAAAAAATCCAATTTTGCAACAGAAAATTATTAATAACAAAAACTGACCAGAAATTCGGCCTGGCACCCTCAAAATTCAGAACCAGTGACCCAAAAAACATAGTAAGCCCAAGGTGCCGAGGGCACCTCGAAAAAATGCTCTAGTGTCACCAGCGCTCCAAGTGCTAGTTTTGAGATATACTGTTGTTTAAAAAATATTTCCCCTTATTCAATAACATATGGCATAACTTTAAAACCAGTCTAAGTTGACAATAGAGGGTTTAACTGGCAAGTAAAACAATAAGTCAACAAGTTTTAAATCTCCAAAATTAAAGGGTAAAAAATCGTTTTCTTTTGTGTCTAAACCGACAAAAACGGAATATTTTATTTATTTTCCTAACATAAAAATTCATTTGGTCTATTTTAAGGTTTCTACTCTTCATATCAATATACAGATTAGCATAAAAATACCGGAACGACCGAATAATTAAAGAACAAAGGAATA
This sequence comes from Diaprepes abbreviatus, assembly GCA_034092305.1. Taxonomy (NCBI): domain Eukaryota; kingdom Metazoa; phylum Arthropoda; class Insecta; order Coleoptera; family Curculionidae; genus Diaprepes; species Diaprepes abbreviatus. The sequence goes on from JASJET010000032.1 coordinate 3,254,726, forward strand.
TAGATAACCCAAATTATATGTTAGCGAAAATTCACAGTGGGTGCAGTGGCTGCTTTAACAATCCTTTTTCGGATAATTGAAGAATAATCATGTCTGGTATTGGTTTTTGACCCGATATATTGTTCCAGCCACTCAAGGGGGAATTTTCTCCGCCATCCATTTTTGCAATAAAAAGAGGGTTTAAATTTTAAAAAAATTAACTTGACATTCAAATTGTCAGAGTCAAAGTCATGGTCACCATAAAATGCTTCGTTCGATTTTATATATTTTTGTATTTAAATTTTTTCTCCATAACACTTTTTTTTACGTTACTCGACCGTTCCGAAACTTTTATGTCACCCCGTGTAAATGTTTATTTGTTAACATATGTAATATCAATTACAAAAATATCATAAGCAAAACAATCTGACCAACTATAAGTTCTAAGTTTCATGGCAACTAGATCGGGTTTAAGTCTTAAAGCTTCTTGGTGAATTTGGCTGTAAAATGGTTTATCTAAGAAGTTGATCCAATTTTTGGTATTTGGAATGAACAATATTATTTCGATTATTAGGAAAATTTTGTTTTACATATTTCAAATCATTATACAGGGTGTTCGGGAGCATACAAGGGAGGTCAAAATAAACCTTCTTTGCCATAGAAAAAAAATTCCTAAAGTGCTCCTTAACGGAGATACAGAGGCCTAAAGGGATGTCTAGCGATTTACCTTATCGGCTCTAAGTTTTGAACAGACTTGTATAATTTAATGAAATTTTAATATTTTATAGAGGTCATAATGACTCATTAAACCACACTATAGTAGATCTTTAGATCTCAGAGAAGTCAGGAACGGACTTGCAGTTACACTCGATGGGCCTAATTTTTGACAGGTGTTATTTTACATAGCTAAAAATTAATTTTTTAAATACTCAGGCCATTCCTCTTCAAAAAAGGTGTTCTTAATTTATTTCGACAAAACTGTCGGTTTTCGAGATAAATCGGGTTTTATGCGAAATACTCAAACCAAAACATGTAAAAATCAAATTGTTATTGTTAATTCCTTACTATTGACAGAACTTGTCAAAACCGCTTTCAAGTAAAAATAACTTTAAACAATGGAAACATATTCTTTTGCAGAGTATGCTGATATGCATTTAATTTATGATGAAGTGCTGTCAAGTTCTTCGATGATTATCCAGCAAGACTTCAATGCTCTAACTGGCTTATACAGCAAGATAACCTAAATCTAAATTTTTCTAAGCTTATTTTGTTTACTGATGAGGCCCGTTTTACAAGAGATGGCATAATAAACTGACACAATTTACATTTTCGGGCTATGAAAACCCGCACGCTATAATTCAAAACAAACACCAACAAAGATTTATTGTAAGTGAGTGGGCTGGCATCATCGAAAATAATCTTATACCTCCATTTGTTGTAGAAGGAAGACTTAATAGTAAGATTTATTTACAATTTTTGCAGGGAAATTTAAAAAAATTATTGAAAGATGTACCTCTTGATAGAAGAATACCCATGTGATACACACACTGGTATTTCACCTCATTTTAACTATATAGTACGGCAACTTTTAACAAACGTTTTTGGCCGTCTATGGATAGGTCGACGCGGGCCTGTTTTATAGCCACCAAGACCTAAATACTTTAGACTTTTACTTCTGGGACATCTAAAAGAACTAGTTTATTCAATATCAGTAAGTACTAGAGAAGAACTACTAGCGAGAATAGCATAGTATTCTAACGAAGTCCATAATAATGCCGGAATATTATTTGCAGTGCAGCGAGAAAATATTCGAAGAATAAGAAAATGTATTGAAGTACGTGGAGCCTATATTGAACATTTGTCAAAATAACATTTAAATATTTTCACTATTTTTACATTTTAATAACATCGTAAACTAATTGATCCCCGATCAACCCTTTGGAAGGTTTCTGGACTTGACAATGTCTGAGCTGGAAATCTTTCAGCATAACATCTTCTTGCCTCCGAAAAGTTAGACAACACTTCTCTATAAATTAAAGCACATTAACACACCTTGCGTATTATATTTTTATCTGTTTGTGTTTAGCATTAGTAACTTTAGAGTTTTCGCATAAAAACGAATTTAACTCGAAAACCGCCAGTTTTATTGAAATAAATTAAGAGTACCTTTTCTGAAGAGAAATGATTAAAAAAATCAGTTTTCAGCTCTGTAAAATTATATATATCAAAAATTATGCCTAACGAGAGTGGCTGCAAGTCCGTTCCTATCTTCTCTGTTGATTTAAAACATCCCCTGCAGTATCGTTTAATGAGTCTTTATCGTCTCTATAAAATACTAAAATGTCACTAAATTATATAAGTCGGTTCAAAACTTAGAGCCGATAAGGTAAATCGCTGGGTACCCCGTTAAGGCACTGTGTCTCTGTTAAAGGACACTTTAGGAATTTTTTTCTATGCCGAAGTAGGGTTATTTTGACGTCCCCTGTATGCTTCCGAGAAATTAAGAGGTACCTACGGATATATGCAAAAGAGCAACGATTGTTAAAAGATTTGATTATAGTTATTTTAAAATATGTAAAAAAATATTCTTTTAACTAAATATTTATATAGGTAAGTGTTTATATCCCTTGATTTATAGAAATTTTTATGGTTTTCATAGACGTTTAATTTATCTCATCATGAAATAATTAATAAACTTATTTAGAATTTTCTAATTGTATATATATATATATATATATATATATATATATATATATATATATATATACATATATATATATACAATTATATATATATATATATATATATATATATATATATATATATATATATATATATATATATATACAGTGTGACCAGCAAAGTCCGCTAATAGCTTTGTTCCAAATTTGACTTTTGCATGAGTTTCTGCTTAGATCGAGATGAAAATTAAACAAAAAAAGTCAAATTTTAATTTTTTGGGGGGTTATGTCTCAAAATATCGAAAAAAGTTATTAGAAATAGTTTTTCTAAATGCAGCTTTTACCCCATATGGAAGCTGTATAAGATAATTTGGATTTTTTGCCCATTTTTTCTAAATTGCACCACTGTTGCAAAATAAGATTTAACGCAACCTACATAAAACTTCTTAGTTTTGACAATGCTTCATCCCAGACATATTTTGTTTAAAGTAGCGCTATATTATATGTTTGTTTTTTTACAAAATCCAAATAGGGCAATTAAATTTTGGTCACATGAGATGCGAAGTTTATTTGTTTTTGACCCTATATAAGGTCACTTCATCAAATAACTATTTTCGAAAACGCAGTTTGTGTCTACAAGTAGTACACATTATATTTAAGCTACACAGCAAAGTCTGCATTAGAAGGAAAATAATTTTTTATTTAAATTTACGTAAAGTTTATCTAGTTTCAACGATTTAATTTAAAAATCCATTATTAAAATTTGTTAGGAAGCTATGTTATTAAAAAAGTTAAAATGGTCTTTTATTATTTAAGTGCAGTTTCCGAAAAATTTATTAGTATTGTATCTTACGATGATGAAAAACAATTTGGCAGTAAAACAAATGATAAAAAAGATCATCAAGCTCTTGCTTTAATAGTGACAGTCAAATCTCTTTCTGTTTGTCATAGTGGTTTTTAATTAATACTGCAACAGCCAAAATTTTTAATGAAAGGCATCCAGTTAAAAATGTGGAACAATTAACTGTGAGTAGGATTATGGCGAAATTTAAATCAACTGGAAACCATACAATTCTATAAAACATAGTGAAGAAGTGCAATTAAATGTGTGCCTAGATATTGTGGAACATGATGAAACTAGTATTAGACATATTTCTTACAGAAGTGACGTTCAAAGAGAGAGCGTAAGGAAGATTTTGCACCAGAATAAATTTAAACTTTATGAACCGAAATTTATAAATACTCTTAAGGAACAAGATTTTGACACACTTTGGGGATTTTCTTTTTGGTACCAGGGTGAAAAAGAAGAATATGTGCTCTTTCTCTTCCCGTTTTATGGACCGACGAGGCCACTTTCACTTCAAACGGTGTTGTTAGCTCTCAAAATTTTAGATGGTGGGCTCGAAAAAATTCAAATTTCATAATAGAATACAGAGACCAGTATTCCTTTAAGACAAATGTGTTGTGCGGTGTTTCAAACGATCAAGTTGTTGGCTCTTATTTTTTTAGAGGTAAATTAAATTCTGAAGAATACCTACGCTTCTTTAATACCGATATCCTTGAAGTTTTGGACAATATGCCTGTTGCATGAGGCATAATCTGTGGTACCAGTATGACGGTGCCCTCATCCATAATATAAAACTGGTTCAGGAACGCCTCTTGGGAATATTTAGGGGTAAAGTAATTGGACGTAATATGGAGCCATACTGGCTGGCTAGGTTTCTGAATTTAACCCCACTTGATTTTTTCTTGTGGGGTTACCAAAAACAAAAAGCGTACAAACAAAGACCTTTCCGTAATGTTGATCATTTGGAAATGGTGATTCGAAACTGTATTTTGGAAATAAGGCCCTTTAGTCACAGAAACTCCATTAATAATGTGTCCAGGATAATAATTGTTCGTATTGAACGCAATGGAAAGCACACAGAAATGTAACTTCAAATTTTAAGTTTTTGAATTATTTTTAATTTAATCTTCAAATACCAAAAATAGTTTGTTATTAATCAAAATGGTGGAATTTTAAATGCGTTTAATTTCTATATTATGATTTTTTTATTAGAAAATTCAATTTTTTTCAATTCAACTATTTTCTTAATATTAATGTGTATTACTTTTAGACACAAACTACGTTTTCAAGAAGAGTTATTTTTTATTATCATTGTGTTTTTTTATCATGAAGCATTCCAGAGACACTAAGAAAATTAACTAAGAAAAACTAAAATTTTCAATTCAAATTTTTACAGCGTACCGACATTCTTTTCTGCTGAATGCCTCTTATTTCATGATCTACTTTATTTTGAATGTGAAAATATTGTTTTATAGAGTCAAATATATCCTGGTATCTAATTCTTTTAAATTTTTAGGATAATTTTTTAACTGAATCCAATTGTCATGATCCTGTCATCTATATGGAATCTTTTTGTGCCTATGGCTGTAGTTACAACTGTTATCGACCCAAACTGTATGTACTATCAAAAAATAGTGAAAGGACAACAATACTACATTTTTAATAAAGAATATCCACAAAATTATAGTGCAGGAACTGCTTGTCAGTGGATTGCCAAAAGCCCTGAAGATTCAAAACTATTTTTGTCGTGTTACAATATTACAATGCCCAAGGCAAGTACATGATATAGTTAAATAACATTTTTTAACTAAACTACACGGATAAAAGCATTTTCTTAAATCAAGATTATTTTTGCAGCAAGTGTGAGATGATTTTCATGTATAAAATTTTGAGCCATAACTTGAAGATTGTATTTGGACACAAATACTTTTATTTTCATATTTTTTGATTTTAGGATACCTAATTTTAAATTAAAGGAAGTCTAAAGCTTTATTATTTAGAATATTATTTTAGAAAATGTTTTATTTTACTTAAAAATTTAGGTGTAATGGAATTTTGAGTGGTGATTTTTGAAATAATTTGAGTGTTCCGGTGTCACAATGTGTTAACCTTGACGATACCAACAAAAAAGTAGTTACTACTGTTTTGTTCCCTGCTTGTGGTTAGTCTAAGTGTGTATGGTTGACTGACAAACCAATCGATGATTCTGATCTTATATTGACAAGAATCTGAAATGCAGTACCCATATTAACAATGTTAATGGCAAATAGGAGCAGTTCTTATATGTAGTTAACTTTTAGCTAATAATGTTAAATAGAAAAAAGTAGTGGTCGTTACCCGGAGCGCTCAATCCCCCACTCCTTGACCTTGACCTTGCCACCTACACTTTGGCGTTGCCTTTGGCCATGGTATTCGACTTTGTGTTGACATGACCCAGACCTTGAAAAATGTTATGTGCCCAAGGTTGTGTGCGACCTTGACCTTGACATCGTTCAAGGCCGCCTTGATTTTGCTGGAGGTCGCTTTAGGTGTGCGACCTTGAAGCAGTTATTTGTGCATTGTAATAGTGTGGGATGATCTTGAGATTGTTTTGATCTTGCAAATTCTACTATAAAACTGTGTGAGCTATTTACATTCATTCAGTATGAAATGTCAGATTCGGAAACATCTAAAGATAAAATTGTAGAACAAGTCGATAGAGAAATTTGTTTATATCAAAGTAATTTAAAAAGTTTGTGTGATTTTGAAGAAAAGGATTTAGCATTTTTTCCTCACGAATATTTAAAAACTTGCGTCGATTTATTGAGTTTACAGCAAATTTGGAATAAGCTGCCAGTGCCATATTGGTGCACTACAGTTGAACTTACCCTGTTCCATTCACTATGAACAAATATATGGTCATTATATAGATGGGCTACCACCTGCAATAAAAAAGTGTCGCGAGTGTAAAAATAAGTGAAAAATATGAATAGTGATTTGCAAGAGACAATAAAAAAATTGGGCGAAGAGTTCACTGAAACGGCAAGTAATTACTTCAATGATGCAATGAAAAGACGACCAGAATGGGCGTTGCGCTATTGTGATTTGGGTTTTGAATATGAAAAGGCTGCCAACGCATGTTATAAATATTGCAGCCAAAACATTAAATTTACTAGAGTTTGTTTATGAAATAAAAAAGTTGGAATTTAGTGACTGTTTGGAAAAACTGATTAGTTTCATTGAATATCCGGTTATGTTAAATGAAATTAGAGTGTAGGACTTAAGTTTAACGTAGTAGTTAATATGGAAAGTTTAGTTAGAGAAATGTTTGAAGAGTTTTAAATTTCTGCAGACTGTTCGGAATTTTACGCATATGAAATGCAAGATACTGAGGCTCAGAATTTTAATATATTTTTTAAATATATGGACCATATTGAAGTGTATATTTTAGCAAGTATGGTTTGTAAGGATTTTTTAATAAATAAAAACGAACAAATATTATTAAACAATTTGAGAAATTTAGGTTTAAACGATTATATTACACGTATAAGAAAAGAACAGAAAAATTTCAATCAATAAAGTACTTAAAATGTAGTTATTTGTTTCATTATATTTTGACGTTGAAGTTCTCCTTATAAAATTTAAAACGTGTGAAGTCATTTGAACTTGAAGACTCCTCCACTATTTCTGGTGTTTCTGCTGTTAAACCACTCCCCATCATTGTTATAATTCGACCTTAAAAGTTCGCTATAAAGGTTAGTGGGAAAAGAAATGGCTTCAAACAGTGGCATAAAGATCAAATATTGTGATTGTCTACTGTTCTGGCAATTTTTGGATTTTTATACCATTTTTTCAAAAAGGAGTATTGCAAAAGAAACTCTAGATTAAAATAATGAAATGTCCAGCAAAGATTTCGAGGTTTTAGAGAGAAAAAAAGTTACCGAAATGATTCTGTGAAAAGTGTAAAAATTTTAAAAATGGTTTCAATTCCTACATGATTTGGTAAAACTCTTCTAGTGGCTTTACACGATGACGGCGATAATAGCACATTCAAGACTTTTGTGACAAAACGTGCAGCCAAAACACTGTCTGACGATATTGTAGATATTATGAGTAAAACTAAAGGGAAATACACTCTAATTTATTTGGGGCAAGGTACTAGAGTTTGTGGACACAGTACTCTAACATTATTACGTTTTGGCTCATTGGAGTAAATTATATGTAATATTTGAAAAATGGGTGTAATTAAATTTAAAAAATAGTTGCACATGTCAGAATACTTACGCGTGTTTATTATTTCTGTTAAAAATATCTACTGATGCGACTACCGTCAACGAATGTGTAGATAGATAAATTTTTTGGTTGGGAAGACAATTAAGAAATATGGCTCACAATATGTTGGATAGTGCAAATGATTGGCCGCATATTGAGACAACCAAAGATCAATATAAGAACGAGATCAGGGATGCAATCAATTTTATGGCTGAGGAAAACTTGTGCGACAAATTTTTATATGGTTCCAAAGACATGGATACATTTTGTGCTGAAATGGTCGAAGAAGAATTAAAAGAATACCTCGTTAATATTCCACATTTACTTGGTGAGCTTGCTGCAAAATATGAATTGGTTCTTGCAACAGCTATAGCCCAATATGTTGACGATCGAAGTAATGTCGGATGGGATAACAACGAAAATGAATTAATTTTTTATAATTTTTGTATTTGTACAATTAAATAACTATAAATAAATATTTGTTAAAATCGCAGTTTTATTTTATTTATTTTATAAATATACCAACCCAGTAAGTAATGGTAAGTGTTTCTTTTTCTCAGTTGAATTATTTAGTATAAGTGGAGCAAATAAAGCTAAAATAGTTTAGTTAAGATTAAAAATGGTCGAGGAAACAACACAATTGATAAATTTGGTCATCGGAAATATAATGAAAAAAATTATATATTTGGATTGGTTTTAAACTTACAGCGGATGGGCAGTATGATATGGGTGGAAAATCCATAACAAACTTAGACGAACCTAAAGACAAATGACGATGCTGTGACAAGAAATTTTTTTAATAGAAAGTTTTACAATTTTAAAATCGGAATGTGTACCATATTTAACACGGATGTCCTCCCAGTGATATGTAAAAATAATAAGGAGCTTAAAACAAAAATAGAAATTAATCAGAAAATATTCTATCATCAGCCTTTAAATGACTCATTAAACCCAATATCGTACGGCTCGACTTCAACAAAAATCTAAAAAGGGAAAGCAGGTTAAAAAAATAGGAGAACGGACTCCGAGTGTCATAGCCTTGAATGTAGCGTCATTGTCGACGGTGAATTGGATCTTCCTTCAGAGAATATTTAAAAAATCATTTATGTGTATGATGTTTAATTGTCATTGTTATTGATGATGAAAATTGAAATAAAAAACTTTGTATTACTATATATTGTTTATTTATTTTACATTTTAAATTAAAATTATAGTCATACAATATTTTATTTAAACAATACCAGATTTATCTATCCAAGAGTTAAGTGGTTGGGAAATCCTAGCCATTTGACAAACAATTGATCGGTGTGATTTTTCTTACGTTGTCTAAGGACCTTTTCTACTAGATAAACGCCAGGACTACTTGTTTTTTGTAGTTCTGACTCATAAAAATATCCTCTTATAGGCTGACCTTCTAACGATTTCAACAAGTATGTAGGTGGATTTCTAGCGTTAACTTTTACAATTTTAAACAGTTCAGTTGACCAAAAAGGGGTATATCCTTACTCGAATAAACTTTTGTTCTTGCTAATACGCACAATATCACTCATGGAAAAATTAAATTTCTGAGGTACAATTTTTAGATAATCCTATGTTTTAATTTGCGTTTCTTCTTGCACATCTGTCGGCTTCATTCCAATGGTGTGATGTTTCGAATGGTTATACGCTTTTGTTACTGGCGGTAATATCTTCTTGCTGAGATTTGTTCTTATAAGTTATTTTTAAGAGTTCTTAATTGCAGCTCTCTTTGTGCTGTAAGTGGAATAATAATTTTGTATTACATTTTTTGATCAGTGCTCGAATTTTACTATTATAGAACTTCTTTCCTTGATCACTTTGCAAATTTATTGGTGTATATGATGCCTCTTCAATGATGCTTTTCATCGCACTAGTAACTTCTATACCCGTCTTGTTTTTTATCGCTTTGGTATAGACAAATTTAGAGTAGCAATTTATACAGACCAAAATATAACGATAACCATCGTTTTTATCAGCATACTGTTGCATTTCAGCCAAATTAATTTGCCTCCAGCCTCTGTATCCTTTTATTATCGTACTCCGTTCTATGTAGTTCATTAACAATTTTGGTTTTTTCTAGACTGGGCTCCATATTATTAGTAATATTAAAGGTTTCAAATCGAAGGAAGGACTGAAGAATATCACTAAATATGGGGTTTAATATATTATATCTTCTTCTCGTAATTCCTATAGAGGAATCATAGGATTGACATAATTTCATTTTCGTATCCACTTTGGAACTCCACAACAGACGTAAACAGTCTACCAACCCTTTAGCTTTGTTCCAATAGACATATTGAAATATTTTCGAAGATAATTTCTTTTTTGTGGGTAACTGTAGATTTTCGGAGAGATTTTTTCTTGTGGCACCACCATCTAATTTTGAGTTCATCATCTGAGGTTTAATAATTCATAAATACTTGCTCCATTTACTCTCCAATATACCATCACTTTTTTATAATTTTTATAGACATCACTCATAAATTCCAATATATCCTTGTACGTTGAAAGTACGTGGTCGTAAAATATGTGTTTCATATCCAACTCATCTTGTTTAAACATAATAATAAAATTGGCATTGTCTCGCATAAGCTGTTTAGGCACCCGCGAATATGTTTGCGCTAGGTATAAGAAGTAGATATTTTTATTACATCCCATGCTAAAGTACGACTTTAAAACATCTTGTTTTTCACATATAACATCATCAAAGATAAATATAAAGTTTGATTTGGCAACGAAAGGTTCCACAATATTACTGGAATCACTAAAAGCATAGTAGTCCAAACTTTTGATAGGTTCTAAAATTTTCCTTAAATACTCATATTTCGATTGATATAGAAACTTCGAGTAAATATAGACATTTTCGCAACGTAGCCCAAGGGGGTGTGTAAGCAGCGAAATCATGACATCAGTTTTTCCACCGTTGGAAGGACCAATTAACATACAACGAATACAGGAAGGAAGTAGAGGACCGTGTCTCTTCATTATTTACTTTTTAAATCCAAGTCCGACTTTTTCATCGAGATTGTCAATAGGAAGTTTTCGTTTAAGATCGATAACGCGCATCGTAGGAAAATTTGATATTTTATAGACAAATTTTCACAGAAACCGTCATTCAGATGCTGAGCGTCAAACGAAGTGGACAGTCTCACGTTTCTAATAAAACAGGACAATTGAAATCCCAATATACTATAGATTTCCGGGGAGAGGTGAGTATTGGTAAAATGTTAGAATTTAATTCTACAGTGTTAAAAAGAGGCAAAAAAGCACGAGTTAACCGAAATGGTAGAAATAATGGAAGTACGCATCATACGCATGGATTGTAATAAAATTTCTGGATCTTATATGAATTCTGTGGAAGGTCAAATCTTATTCGAATTCGATATCGATGTGGAGCCCGGTTATAAAATCAATAAAGAACCACAAAATAATATTTTTATGCCGTTAATGCCGGAACGAGGTCAGTTTATCAACAACATTACTCTTCGCATCTTGGACGATAGCGGTGATCTAATCAATTTTCAAGGCGAGAAAATTATCGTGAAATGAGAATTGAAGAAACTTTCATAGAAATGGGCTTTTGTTTCAATTGTCAATTGTGCATTCTGTCGACTAAGATTGGGGAACCACTGAAACATAATAAAAGTAAAAGAGGAGTTAAGGTCAAGGTTAGTCGTCGTCCAGACTTTAGATCGTAAACGTCTCAACAGTTATCTACCGAAGACTATACATTTTTGAAATCAATCGGTCTTAAAGTGCGAAAATTATTTCTAACACCAGCGATAAAATAGAGGTTTTCTCCGAACCCATCTTGGATAATTCCATTATTAGCCTAGAAGTGCATACGTATAAATCATAGGGATCTCCATCATTCAACAATTCCGATGAAATCCGTATTGCTATTAATTTTCAAGATACTGGATGTCGCCGAAAGTTACATATATATATTGAAGGAAAATTTCAACCCATAGACACAACGAAAAGATGTTTTTTTATCACATAATGTCCTTGCATTTTTGTTAGATGAAATTCGCAACGAGATGGGAGGTGAGCAGGTCGCCTTAGTTCGTAAACCTGGAGTGACCACGACATTAAAAACCATGGTTTCATTCGGAAGTTTGCAATAAAGATCTTTCATGACATGCGGATGAGGTCTCGACGAACCAAACCAATATATCGTAGAGACTGCTAGTAACGCGTTCTCTGGGAAATTACCCTTAAAATATCTTATGTGATTCGCCGAAGATTATACAAAAGATATTTTCACCGTAAAACAAGAGCTTATTATGATTATAGCTCGCACTTTTACCAATTGCTACGTCAGCAAAGTAGACGCCGAAATTAACATCGACAAAATCGAATTGAAAATTCGTCACATCATTCCAGACGACACAAAAATTGAAAATATTGTCTCGCATCAATAAAGGTGGAAATAATGCCAGAATTCAAATGGCATATCGTAAATGGGATCTGTATGAATTACCAGCTTTATGACAAACATCTTCTGATGTATGGGCCTTGAGAACGAGCACAAGTCAAGAAAGACCGTGCTATATAATCATGGGATTTTAAGACAGTAATAATTGCGACAGAAAAGAAAGAGACGTAACCAAGTTTACCCACGCCGACATATGCGATATTAGACTATACCTCCAAAGACACTAAAGTGTATGCACTAGTAATTCACGACTCATTTTTTAGTTATAATGTATTAAACGGTTGCATGACCAACAAATCTATGTTTTAATGTGACTTTAGATTATATGTTACATATAATAATGTTAAAACATGTTGATAATGGTATGCCAATTAATAAATTTGTAAAAATTAAGTACAAGTTTCATATTTATTTGAAACTGAACAAAAAAGTGGACTGAGAGGTTAGTCCATGTTTATATTGTCACCATAACGTGTAGCTTAACGCATAATAAATAATTTCATTGCTTTATGACTTGAAAATGCTTTAAAATGTCATTAAAGGTCCAAAAAAATTTTCTCCTCTACCGGTCTTACACGCGTGAGCGATTTCACCAAAGAAAAATAATGGCCCGCTCGTTTGCACGCGACTTCATTACACGAAAAGCGAATGGGACGGTCGTCACTTAAACACAGTCCAGCTGGCGTTGGCTGTCTAGAGGGGTCCAAAATGTCGCGCGAAGTGTGTTGTATTATGGCGAGAAGCGCCATATAGTCGCGCGAAGTGCGACTTTTATGGCGCTAAGCCTTGTCAAATATAACCAACATGAATTGTCTTGCAACGCCGGCACCAAGGTGCACCCAAGAAGAAGACCAAGGACTGCACCTAGGTCGGTGTTATTATCGTTGGGTATTACTCCACGGTAGACATCCGACCCTCCCCCAGGCCCCTTTAGGGTCACAAAAACGATCCTTTTCAGGGTCACATTATATTTTGATCGTAGTTCAGTAGTCATCACTTATGGGGCGAGATATTCGTTTAACCACGATTTGTCTCGTCGTTTAAGTGTCAAGTTATAAGCTTGAGAACGAGGTAATGGTTTAATTCCTGACCTATGAAATTATTAACAGTCCAAACAAGATTTCTATTATTTTTTGTTTAAATGTATTCTTCACAAAATGTTAGGATTCTCTCTTATTTTCTAAGCTAAAAAAATCATATTCCGTGTTTTAAGTCTTTGAAAAAATCACTAATTCTATAAACTCTCATCAACATACAATATTTAGAGCACGCTGGTGAGGTGGGGGTACTTCTACATAACTGAGACCGGACGAGTTACACAGTCATAACTATTTCGACTTTCAGACGACTAACAAGGAAGGAGAAAGACCTCCATGCCGAGGCTCTGCAGTATTTAGCGAAGAGACCGTCGCCGGCAACGTTGAGGACCTGGAGGACTTCGATTTGGACTTTGAGATTGACGGCCTACGATGGGACGACCTAAATGAGCCAATGCCACTGCATTATGACTACGATCCTGGTCTTGTAAAGTTGGATAACATGGATGATTGGGTGCTTCAGCGCCTCGAAGACGACAGTCCGCAGCTAGAGCCGGATTCTACGGAGGACGTGGTGTTGGAAATTCCAACATCGATGACGCCCGAAGATCCTCAGGGTCCTTGTGACTCTTCTAGCTGGTCATCTGTTGATGACGATGTGCCACCATAAGCCTTAAACGCTCACCCGCCCTTTTTAAGAGTACAAAACAACGGTCCTTTTCAGGCCCACAGAATAACTTGATCGTAGTTTTACTTCATATTGCAACTTTGTTATTAATATTCTATTAACAGAACATACAATATTAGATACTAATGATTAAATTTTAGGTACTGGTGGAACCCGGCAAAATCGTTCGTTTGTATTCGAGACCACAAACAACTTTGGTCCCAATCCGTAATACAACATTTGTCGTTACCTCCACCACAAATTTATATTTATATATACGGCCACCAATACTTCTTACAATCATTTTAATATGTCGATCGAACAAGAACCTATCCAATGCCCAGTGGTGGATTCCGCAACCGAAACTGTCTGAGTGGGATCTGGATAATCCCAGGTGGGATGCCCTCTGGGAATTCATAATACAGTGTACAGAAAACAAATGTGCCGTCGAAGAACTGTGCGACTCTACAACGTCTTAAAGAGTCGCATGTTTCTTGCCACAGAACAAAACTTTTCTTTTCAGGACCACAAAATACTTTAATCGTAGTTTTTAGTTGATTATAATACTTTGTAACCAATATGTTATATTTTTTTCATAAAAAACATACAATATAGAGACGCAAAGTATTAGAAGTTCTGGTTACAGAACCTGAACTTCTTAAACCGAACCATGTTAGCATAGTTGTAAATATAATCAAAAAAAATAAAATATTTACAACTATTGCTATTACGTAGTTTTAGTGGATTATTGGCCCTTTTCTACTACCTAATATTATGTGGGAAAGGTTCTATACGAAAGAAAACATCAAAAATATATATTCAAGCAATTTTTATTCTATATGTAAACATTTGTAAAACATATTTGTTAAAATATAAAAATCTGTTTTATTAAACACATTTTTTTTATTAAACTACAAAATATATTTACAAACTTAATACTACAAATTAAAAACTAATAGTTACAACTATTTAACACCTACTACAAAACTTACCGAAGTCCGCTAATTGTTTTTTGAATCTCGCAATTTCCCTTTTTTTTTTTGTAATTGTCTTTCTAATTCGATAACTTCACTTTCAGACGTACTTACTTTTTTTACTATGTATTTTTTTACTTTGTATATGTTCGACAATTTATTTCCTTGGGAGTTAGTAAAATCTTCAACGCAAAGTAGTTTCTTTTGGAGATAGTTCTGAAGGCGGCGAAGGAGCGGATACTTCGTCACCTTCAAAACATTGCTTAAAGTGCTTTTTCATAGATTTGCGGTATCCTAATATCGGAGATAGTGATGCTGGCAAGACTTTACCTCCGACTCTTGTATAGTGGCCTGTGTTGATGGTGTAGGTTCATTGGGGCCTTCGATTACTTCCAATTCGACAGGCAACGGCTCTTACGGTGTTTCGTTAAAGTTTGGTTGCGGAAGAAGGACGGAGAGATGCTTATTGTTGAACTTCTTCTTTTCTTGCTCCACACCTTTAATCCCTGAATAAAAGGTTTCTTTATCGACGATTTCCGATTTCGACATAGTGAGAAACTTTTAGGAGAAAAAGTTTGATTTGGTCGCATCGCTTTTCGAACAACCACATTATTTAGCACTTTAATTTTCGGCTCTTTCTCCTCACTCCAAGTCCGCCGCCGACTGCACCAACTCTTCATCGCAACCATCATTGAGAGCTTCAGCATCCTCTTGATTCCGGTTCCAATCCTCGAACACCCCTGGCGTTAATATTTCGACGCCACTCATGTTTTACAACATATCTTTTTGGAATGCACAACTCATACTAAGAGCATTCACGATTGAATCAACACTTTGAGCTCTGGAAGACATCTTTCCTTTAGATTTATGTTTAACTTTAACTTTAACTTTAGAACTGCACTGTACTTTGTTCTAAAGAACTGTGAAGAGCTCGAGCCAGCAAGTCTGCTTTTATGCCCATTTCCTCAACTACACCATCTTTTTTCCTTTTGTTTTATGCACCAATTATTGTATTTAAACTTGTCAGATGCAAGACCAAGGCCAAGGCCAACTTAACCGAAAATGAGAGGGTCGTTTTCGAGGTTGTAATTTTCAAGGATTTTTGTCCCTGTCAAGGTTATTTAAAAAAATTACAAGATATTCAAACATTATGTTGCCAACTGAACAACTACATGGTGAAGCGACCAAAACATATAGGCATATACCAAGATCTTTTCGTTTAACTTGTCATCGTTGTAAAAGACAAGGTATCTGCTGGAAAAATGATCTCACACACAATTTTAACTACATTGACCTTCTCAGGGTCAAATTTGTATAATGTGCTTTTCGTGGACTAGTCCACTACCAGGGCAAGAACATTACGGAACGCTCAATCCAGAGGAGAAATTGGGTAATACAAGAAGCAAAGCTGTACAGAAGGAATTAACTTGTGTATTTTTTTTTTGTTACATTTTCATTTCTTAATAATAAAACAAGAGTAAAGTGAATCTGTGTATGTATTTATTAAACATCACTTAAAATATGTCTTGCAATCCATATTTTTCTGCATAGTCTGTTTATTAATAAAATAGTACCATGTATTAGGGTGAAATGTAATGACTTCAAATCAGTCTCAAATAACAACGTCAGCAGTAAACACTATTAATAAGTTCGGTCGCAAAATAAAATTTAAGGATTTCAACTTTATGCGCGAACCTTCAGGAATAGGATTTAAACTTACACCTGATGGGGATTACGACATGGGGGCAAAAGATTGTGCTATTTAGCGGAACCTCTTGAAGGAGATGATGCGGTCACACAAAGTTATGTTGATAATAATCTTGTTCAGAGAGTGCAAGATACGCAGAAAGCTGTGCATGACTTAACAATTGTTATGAAAGATATATTTAAAAACCAACTTGAAGGTTATGTACGTAAGAAATGAATTGAAACTTCTCAAGAACTTAGAGCATACTTTGATGACTCTGTTATTGCAGTATATGAGCTTAGACAAGACCAACTGCGTGACGAACTTAATTCGAGAATACAGAAAATTGAACATACTATAGAGGATCTCGTCAACAAAACTGCTCCACTTTAAACATTTACTCGTCGACCTGTGCGTTTAATTTACTGTTAAACAAATTTTCAAGAATAATTTTGTTGTTCTGTGTCAATACTACATTATGTTCATAATTTTAAAATAAAAGTTGAATAAAAAGCAATCAAGTTTTTTATTGAAAAAACAAATTACAAAGCCACCGTTATCTATTAATGTTGTATGTTCAATAAAATATGGATTTTCCAGATTACGTGCTGTCCTGACTTAAGAATGATTCCAAAACAATTATTAAATATGCCAAATTTTCTTTCGGTTCTGTTTTGTAAAAATCTATGTCTGCATGTCCCCAAGGTAGAGTTTTGGTTGAATTGAGAATTACATAACGTCATCGCTATGTGATAATACTACTTTATTTATTATGTTGGTACAAATGTTATGTAATTCAGTTCTAAATGTTTTCATCTTTCTTAACATCAAATCACCCCGTTCAACATTTCTTTGGTAGTCTTTCTGATGAATGTCTTTCTCGATAGCAGATTTTTTGATACCTAGTGCTTTTTTAAATTCATTATTAATGGACTTTCCTACGCGCCGGTACCATAAAAACTTATTATCGCATCACCAGGAAACTCTTCTTTCATTCTACCAACTACAGAATTACTTTTAATTATATTGAATTTATTTATTTCGGTATAATTTGATGTATCAAATTGTTTGAAGTTTTCTGATATAGTCTGATAAAAGTTTTCTGTGTACACTTTTAATATAAGCGAGTCAGTATTAGTGTAAAGTAACGAAGCATTATCGCCAAAATTGGATTTAATAAAATTATAATAAAAATCCTTTATTATAGTCTTTGACATATCTAATATGGAAAATCCGATATAAATTGGTTTATTGTATACTATTTTAAGTTTGCGACGGGATATTAATGCTCTAGCTCCACTTTTGCCTACACTGTTTTCCCAATGCGTTACTAATTTTATATCCTTTCGATTTTCCACATTTTCCATAGTTTTCCCAAAAATCGCGTTATTTTTTAATTTAAAAGTGTCTTTCGCAAATTTTGTGGTAGTCTTGTTACGTGAATTCTGTTGGCGGTATTATATTTCCCACTAGAAATGGAAGATCAGAATGTGCATTATGAAACTCAGTCGGATAATGCGCATCCACTTCCAAGACCTAGCCATGTAAACTATCATCACCAACAGCCATAATATTAAAATTCAGTATTTCGCGCTCTTTTAACCGATTAATTGAAAACCTCCAAATAGTGATGCTTGTGACATATTATGACCATATAGATTTGTAGCATCAAGATATGTTATAAATGAAAATCGTTTTGTTGGGTCATAGTCTGGTAAATAAATATTATTAGAGCTGAGCTTCCTTTCTGTACACTGGCTTATGCTGCCGCGTTTACCTTTCTTAAAATATGTATCTTGTCTATATCAGTTAAAAGGTCTAGCTCTACCTTCGTCGTACGCGACATACTCTCAAATGATAAACTTGGAAAGGTATAGTAGTATGCCGAATCCAATTTATCGAATTTTAAACAATTACCCCAAGCTGCTCAAAAACATCGCAAAATAGCAACACATCTGATTTTAAATACACATCTCAATAGTCCCCCAAAGTTTTACACCCAAACAAGTGCCATACTTCTTTTGCTATTTTTCACTTTTTTCTATAAAATTAATGAAGCTGTAGGGAAAAACATACTTTTATCTCATCAAATTAAATTGCTCGATATTTGAAAAATGTTTCCGCGTTTCAATAAAATCGTCATCATTTAAACCGTTGCCTAAATTTTTCAAAGACGTTGACACAAATTTAAAACTGTCAATGAACCGTAACTTTAAATATTTCCTTTTGACTTTTCCACATTTATTATCAAAATAATCGTGTACATAAATGCTTTTGGTAAAATATATATACTTTTCTTTACTTTGAGCCAAAACAACATTAATTTTATCTCCATATTTACATAACTCTTTTATAAATAAATGGCTGTCGTAGCTGCCTAAGTTATGAAATATGATAGGGATAAAAGGGTAATTTATAATTTAAATTACAAATTGAATGTGGAGCACCAAATCTTTTTGCACCAGTTATGTGACAATGATCTCTTATTTTAGTCTCATCATCTTCAAAATGGCAACTTGATGTATGTTGAGCCATTCATAGGCGCTGTTGATGCTGACTTTCAAGTATAAAATTTGCACAAGAGCCCTTTTTATCGCCTACGTTTTTATTAATTCGCTGAAAGAATGGTAAACCATCCAAATCACTTTCTACAGTTATTATTTGATTAGCAGTATTGAATAATTTCTCACTGAATATTTATTGTGATAGAAGCATATACGTACCAACAGCTGTCATGTCACATAACTTCAAGGTCACGCACCAAAGGTGACCTCCAGAAAAGTCAAGGCGGACATGAAAAGGGTCAAAGTCACGCACACGACCTTGGGCACAACAGTTTTTTTCGGTCAAGGTCACATCGACGGAAGGTCAAATATCGTGGTCAAATGCAAAACCAAAAGGGGCAAGGTCAAGGAGTGGAGAAATTGAGTGCTCCGGGTAATGCTTACTACTAAAAAACACTACTGAGACATCATGTATTTCTCGGTATTAGATCTCAGTATGGGACTCTTGCAGTTTAACTAATTGTTTAGATTTTAGTGCTCTTAAAAAATACCCTAAAATTATTTTATTAGTCGCTTTATTGAACGCACACTGAGAACGTGTATTAGTTGCTAAAAATATTGCCTAATCCGAATTGATTTAGACAACAGTTTATGATTTGTAAAAATTTAATACTCAAATTAATTTTCTCAACCAGATATATTCTCATAATACTAGGAATAATGATAATATTCATATAAATAATCCACTATAATTTAATTATGTAAATAACATTAATTATTAATAACATTAAATAGCTTTCGTCTATAATAATAAACTATCCATCTCTTATCAGTAAAAAAATGCATGCAAGTCTGACATCCTCCATTAAACATAAATAAGTGCTTGTTTCCGATATCGAAACTACCAGTATTGTTTGATTTAAATATGATGTTTTGGATTTTAGCTAAAAGTAAACTAAAATTGTTTCAGTAACTTTCCTTAAACGGAAAAATGTTGTTATTAAAAAATGTTTAGCTTTATAGACCAGCTATATACCAAATGAATAATAATAGAAAAATGCACGAAATATAATGTATCCACACATTTAGTATTTATAAGACATGCGATTCCATCGAAATGAAATAATCAAAAACGTTTATAAAAACAGAAGGACCCACAGTGAAATTTACGAATTATCGAGCACCAAAAATATTTAACTACAACGAGAATCTAATTGAAAATATTATCGACGAACCGAACACAATGTAACAAAAACTAAATCAAACTTTCGTAGAGGTAGGACTACCGATAAATTACAGTAATACCGATGCTTGGAGTTTTGAAGTTGTACATGTATCTATAGGCAGCCACAATATCAAACATGTCAGGGAGTATGGGTATCTTGATCATATCATTCAATTAGGCCAATAACAATAAGAGGCTAAAAGAAAAGATTTATAAACATGTATAATTTCTATGGCTTGTAGATAATTCCTATATAAGCTTCGTGCGAATAATAATCACTTAGAAACTATATTAGAAATTGGGAGGAGGACAGAAGATACAGATATTATTGAGGAAGTAGCAAAGAAGAAATAGAACCAGGGCCAGATTTGTCGCAAAAAATGTAAGATGAAAACAGAAAGTCATCACTTAAAGATCAAAGTAAACGAAAAGGAACATGAAAAGGTCCGGAAAAAGGTTATTTGACGACATTAGAGCTGCAGAAGGGGAGCGGTGAACGTTAATGATATAAGACAGAGAGGGAAAAAAACTAGGTAAGACTTATATCCAGGAGTCGAAAAATGCAGGTAGAAAATTAGAGGGTTTTAAGGATAAGTGAAATTGTGAAATTAATGCTCAAAATGGTGATTTTTTTCTCAAGGATTAAACTTCTTCGTTAAAGAAATATTTGTGTTTACTTGACATGTACGAGGGTAAGGTGGAAAGTTCTCGGCCTGACCAAAAGACGGCATTCCAATCGGCGAAAGTTTACGTTTCCTGCCTGCGCGCACATGTTATTAGTTCGCATGACAAGCTTCAACCTGTTCGCTCAAGTTGTTTTTTTAAACGAGTCTTTGCAATACATGTCTTGCGTGTGTTTCATTAAAATACACAAACTTGCGGTCATAAAATTCTTCGTTTTGGAAATTCATCCAAAATTGACAAAAGTTTACGGAAACTCTACTATTTCAATGTCAACAATTAAAAAGTGGGCAGCTGAATTTAAACGTGGTCGCACGTTGCTTGAAGATGACCCACGTGAAGGATGGCTAAAAACTGCAACCACATCGGAAACTATCGAAAAGGTGCACAGTATCGTGTTATACGATAGGCGAGTAAAGGTATGTTAGATGGCTGAGGTGAGATGTTTGGACCGATTTTGTGCGACAATGCACGCTTGAAAAGAAGCAGGAGTCGAAGCAGTGGGTGGAAGCCGGTGGTTCAGCGTCAAAGAAAGTGAAGTCGATCGCATCTGTTGGAATGGTCATGGCCAGTGTGTTTTGGAATACCAAAGGGATTCCGTTGATTCATTACTTTAAAAAGAGCAGAACAATTACAGGTGAATATTACTATAACCTTTTGAACCAGCTGGATGTCAAAATTTGCGAGAAGAATCATGGCTTGAAGAAGAAAAAAAATTATCTTTCACCAGGACAACACGCCTGCTCACGAAAGTGTGTTGGCAATGGGAAAACTGACTGATTTAAGATACGATTTGCTCGGCCATCCCCCCTATTCTCCTGATTTGGCACCCCCAGACTTTCATCTCTTCCCACAGTTGAAGAACTTTGTTTCTGGAAGCGCTCCACGTTCAATGAAGAAGTTAAGAGGGCTTTAGATTAATATTTTCACAGCCTTCCAGACTCTCACTTCCGGAAAGGAATACTGACACTGAAGAAACGCTGGACTAAGTGTGCTGAAGTCAAGGGAGGTTATATAGAAAAATAAAATCTTTTTTAACTGAGAATCACAGTCTTTCATTGTTAGGCTGAGAATTTTTCACATTGCCATCGTATATACACTTATTTATTTTAATTACATATTTTTTTAAAACTTTGAATGTTTTAAAGATGAAAGAATATCTTTATTTTATACCATATTTAAAATTTGTTAAGCCGTTATGGGTGAAAAGGACATATATCTACGTTGCATAAAAGAAGTGTATAATCTTTTCAATCAATCTGAATTTTTAATAGAGGCATACTGGACAATTTATTATAACACAAGTGAAGCAGGCTTAGTTTAAGTAGAAAGTGAAAATAGGAGAATTAAATATGAAATTTCGCCAGCTAAAACAAAAATGGACATAGAGAGATAAAAATGCTAAGATTACCTCCTATCCACAATGGATGTTACGAATAATAGAGGAGTTTTATCAAAACCTATACACCTCAAAAATAAAGCACCTGAGACATTTCATGAAAATGTGTTCATCAGAAATGTCAACTCTGAATAAAAACCTGAAATTACAGAAACTAATTACTGTATTAAAAAAAAAGTAAAAACTAACATAACGCATGGAAATGATTTGATCACGAAAGAAATATTTATCTTTGGAGGCAGTTATTTAACACACACCATAAAATTACGTTTTAACCAGTGTTTTCAAAAAAGCAGAATACCTACATCTTGGAAAAATAGTGAACTGATAACAATCTATAAGAAAGGAGATCCAATAAACACAAGTAACTAGAGGTTTTTCAATCTCCTGTCACACTTATTTAAATTATTGATCAGAATTATCACTCTACAATTAACAAATAAACTAGACTTTTATCAGCCGGTCGAGCAAGCGGTTTTCAAGAAGGGATTCAGCACACTGGATCGTTATAAGCAGTGAGAGCTCTTATAGAGAAATGCGAGGAATATAACGTCAATTTACACTCGACATTCAAGGATTTCCAAAAGGCGTGTTTGATTCAATTGATCACATCCCACTGCCTTCCTTTATTTTAATATTAGCATTCGCATTACTATAAATATTAATTTTTTATCTGTTACACTTAAAATGTCGATAACTGCATTTCAAATTTAAAAAAGAAAGTTATTTCTATCAGTAATTTAAACTTCTATTTTCTGATGGATATATACAAAAAAACTTTTTCTTTTTCCAAATGAGTTAAAATTTCTTTAATCTTATGATAGTATGTAATATTAACTATATCTTAGTTAATGAAATAATAAATTGTTAGGTAAATTGCTATTATCCAGGCAGACCAAATAAAACGAATATGATATTTACTGACTTGTTTTAGACAACAAATTGCAAAGAGGATCGTTTAGAAATATCCTCAAATGGAAACAAGAATTTATCTGAATCACATAGCTACTGTGGGGAAGGTTCCTTTTCTCTTTTAACCAAAGAAAACACTCTTACTGTCGGTACGTTTACTGCATTTATTGCATGTATTTAAAGTCATTAAATATTATTTTTTTTTTTAAATATGCTTTTAGTTTTACTAACATCAACCATGTCTGCTGGAGGAAGATTTTTGTGTTCTCTTACAGCCATTGAAAATAATAATTCAACATCACAAAGTTCGGCTTCATTTCCAAGTCCCTCGGTTCAACCAAGCTGTGAGTGTGGATGGGAAAATGATGTAAGTAGATGTAAAATGTGTTACACACAAATAATAAAATATATCTCTATCAGTTTGGAAGAATCATATCTACTATAGGTGAATCATCAGAATTATTTTCAATTTCAGCTTGTTTATTCATCTTAGAATTACAAGATCGTAATGTAAAAAGTCAAAATAAAATAAAATAACAAAAGAATATTATAAATGAACTAGGTAAAGATAAAAGGTTTAAATTACTCTTAGGACCTATATTAAAACAGAAGTCCGGGACCCTTTACAATTAAAATTAAATAATTACCAAGAGCAAATATATTAGATTATTACTACATTCAAAAATACTTAAAATATTCTTCACTGAAATAAAATACATTAGAAATCAAAATATGTTTAATATTTACCGTAAAAACGTTCGTTGGTAATTCCCTGATTGTCACTGGTAAAACACTAAAATACTTTATTACTCAGTAGCTTGAGCTATTTTGACATTTTTTTTTTATATGCCAGTACACTGGTATTAAGGTACCCTTGTTTCTCCTCTAGTAGGAATGTATGACTTCTTGAGACGCAAACAGATGAATATTTCTCTTAACATTTTCAAAAATATATATAAAGATGATAAGGTAAGTATTTACACTCAAGATGCTAATCGTTCCGGCAGACCAAGATCCACCACATCCGCAGAAGTTGTTCAAACAGTCCACCTAAGAACTATGAATAATCATCGACTGAGAGAGCTAAGATTGCTGATATATCCAATAAAACGGAGCAAAAACTCATTTTTTATTCACCTATGATTAGAAACTAGATCAAGGATTTGATTTTGAGGTTATTAAAATAACATTTTGAAGGAAAATGAAATGGTCTATACTGATAAACAAATTATTAATCCCTAAATATGTTTTGTTAATATTAAGACGTGGTAAAATTAAATATATAAATATATTAATTTCACCCTACATTTATCCCTGTAGTCTAGACTGCCCACCATTATAATTGCTTTCTTCTGCAGTCCAAACAAGAACTGAGCACCCGAGGCATGACCTGACAGAAGTACAGCGCATAGGAAAGTTGTACATGAACGGTTGCAAAGTAGGCTGCTCTTAACGCATTACGGAATATATTTTCTTCCAGGCGACGCACTAGATACAAATTTTCGTTTAGTTTTAAGGCTATAGTCTCTACATGCACGTTTAATCATGCTTTTGGACCAATAAGAACTCCAAGAATTTTTGTCTCAGAAACATTGTCATTCACTTCAACTTCAACTTGCTCCTGTTTAACAGCAGTCTGCTAGAAACAAATCGTTTTTCAGCAACTTCTTGTGCCTCATAGAAAACCAAAAACGAAGCCTCTAGAGTTTCAACTATATCAGAAATAGTAACATCATCCGCAAAGAGAGTGTAATTTACTATTTGATCTGTTAAAAGCAAATTATTTACATATATAAGAAAAAAGTATGAACATAACCTGGCATTTCTCTTAAAGTATGATTTAAAAAGTTGAATGCTGCAATTATTGAATTTATACACTTTGAGTGTACGCAGAAGGATTCTATGGACGGCACAGTCAAAGGTCTAGTTGGAATCACAGAAGAGATCCGTATCATAGCACTGTGTCAAAAGCATCCATAACATCAGACATTAGATTAAGGATATTTAAATTTTCGGCCTATCTAATTTCCATGCTGGCGAAGACAGTTTACAAACTGGTAAGGAATAAACTCCTTTATAGGAAAATTAAGCGTTAGTACGGTTTCTAAACAAAGAAAGGAACAGATGACAATATATTCTTCTTTCTTAGTGATTTGTATTTAAATCTTAATGGGGGAGAAATGGCTGCAGTTACCTTTTGTAACCTGTCATTAGCTTTCGACTGTGTAGATCACGGAATTGTGTTTCAAAAACTGGGGATACATGGTTTTAGAGGACGTCCACTTAATAGCCGGGGCCTTGAATCTGATGAGATAGTTGTTAGATCTAGTGTTCCTAATATATTTAAATGACTTGGCACTTTTGAATAATGGAGGTGGCTTTACACTGTTTGTTGATGATACAACAACATTATGGCATAGTAAGGATTTTCATGAATAAAATGATATTGTATCTGAGGACATAGCGCAGGTGAAGTTGTGTGTAGGTGTGTGTGTGTGCGCGCGCGTACGTGTGTGTGCGTGCGTGTGCGGGGGTGCACGGTGCGTGTATGTATGGATGATTGTGTGCGTGTGCGTGCGCAAGAGCGAATACGCGTGCGCACTTGCGCCTGGGCTTATGAGTACGGGTGTTTTGATATGGGTATGCGTACGGGCGTTCTGTTGTGTCTGTGTGCATAAGTGGATAGAAATAGGCTGGAATACTTGTATTAACTTAGCCGAATTAGGATGAAACTTTATATTCCAATTATCTAACTAATTTATTTGTTTGATTTGTAGAGAAGGATTGTTGGCGGTGAAGAAGCGGGGGTAAATGAATATCCAGCAATGGCAGCATTGGTGGATAGAAGTAACCAAGTGTATTGTGGTGCCACTATTATTTCTAGTAGCTTTGTAGTGACCGCAGCTCATTGTGTATATATGAAGGACCCCAGCAGTTTATTCGTATTAGTGGGTGATCACAAATTATCGACAGGTAAGATAAGTGTTTAAAATGAATGATATAAAAGTATATGCAAGATGTCTAACAGAATACTTATATAGTTCATTTGAAAAATATAATTAAAATTCGATATCTCAATCATAAAAATTATATAATATAAAATGTGTTAGATCATCGTTATTCCTTCCTCTAGTTATCATCATCATTTTCATTACTTGTCAGTCATTCTATTGATTACTATATATCGGCTTCTTCTAATTCTTTCCTCGTGTTTATATGTTCGACAATGTCCATTCAATTTATACTCGTAAGTTGAATTGTCTTGACTTCTCCCTGTTCATCTCCATATCATTAATCTCTACCAAGGATTAGTTTCGATAATCATCTCTACTTGGCAGCTCACTATTGATTCACTTCACAAGGAAGAGAATGAGTTCTAAAAATTTTAACACAAATTGCGTTGTCAAAAATAGTTATTTTATGAAGTTACCTTATACAGGGTCAAAAACAAATAAACTTTACATCACATGTGACCAAATTTTAATAGCCCTATTTGGATTTTGTAGAAAAACACAAATTTAATACGGCGCTATTCTAAACAAACTATATTTGGGATGAAGCATTCTCAAAACTAAGAAGTTTTATATAGGTTGCGTTGAGTCTTATTTTGCAACAGCGGTGCAATTTACGGCGTCTGTGGGAGAACTGATCTTTGCGACTCGGTTGCGGTCGGTCTCGTTTGTACGTGGGTCGTGCTCGTTGGCAGGATGTTTCTGGCTAATCAGGTTGCGAGTTTTCCTGTGTGTCATCGGCCCTGTTGCCAGTGTTTGGGGTACCGAGACATGATCCGTTTCTTTACTACCTACTTCTGGTTGATCTTTCGATAGCAGTTGTTTTCAAGTATAAGGCAACCGCTGACTGTCATCTCTGCTATTTAAGTTGTTGAGCCTCTTTGCAATTTCGATAGCTTCTCTTATAACTCTTGTGGACAGGTTTTCACATCTCGATAGCATTCTTGTTCATAATAAGTTTGCCTCACGGCCTGTATTTAACAAGTGTTAAGCCCGTGCAGAAGAAATTGCTTTTTGGTTGACAGCGTTTATATGTTCGTCTCTTCTGGTGCTTATTTTACGGTTGGTCTGACCTACATAAGATGAGCTGCATCCTCCGCATCGAATTTCGTACACTTCCTGGTTTTCTAGAGGGATTTTTCCTTTAGGTACTGGCAGGAGATCCTTTATTTTACAGTATGGGGTGAAATTGGTTTCAATATTGTGTTTGTGTGTTTCATTTTTGCGATTTTGTTTATAATGCCTTTGATATAAGGGAAAAAGCTTTGGAGCTCTTTTCTTGACTTTCGCTATTTTTCGGGACCAAGCTTTTGTTTTTTAGAGCCTTGTCTATATGTTCTTTTTTATAACTATTTTTTATCAGGACGTCTTGCAGTATGTTCATTTCTTTGTTATCATTTTCTTGATCTCTAAGGGACTGATATCGAAACCCAAGTGATTTCACTATTGCAAGTAATTGGACGGGGTGATGATGTGAATTGGCGTTGATGTACCTGTTGGTGAGTGGGTTTTCTGTAGTCAGTGTTTGAAAGCAAGCCATTTTTTTTAGTAGGATATTTAAAAATGATAGTTTTCTTTTCAGTTGTATTTTCAAGGTGAATTTGATTTTCGGGTGTATATTATTTATACTCTCTCGAATTGTTTATATCGTTGGCCTTCATAAGTAAAATAGATGTTATCGAGGCAGTGTTTAGCTAGTTCGATAATATATTTTAGCAGATTGTGTTTGTTTTCTATTACATGAAGAGCTTCCTTTGGACTGATATTTGCAAGAAAAGTGATGTTACGTCGAAACTAACTAGAAAATCTTTTTCTTGTGGACGTATGTTTTTTACTATTTCGCAGAAATGTTGAGAGTTTTTAATGTAGGATGTTTTTTTGACGATTGGAGAGTGGTGGCTAGATGTTTTGCTAGGGCTTGAGTTAGGGAGCAAACAGAACATATTATTGTTCTTAAAGGGATGTCAGGCTTGTGTATTTTGGGTAAGCCATAAAATTTAGGACATATGGATGATTTTTTCCTTGGTGTGAACTTTTTTAGTTCTTCGTTAAGTGATTCCTGAGAAGGATTCAGCACACACACAGAATACCAGAAAACCTTTGATTATATATATATATATATATATATATATATATATATATATATATATATATATATATATATATATATATTTGTGTCTGGGACAAAATTTCATCTATAGAGGAGTTATTAGTGTCAATATTCACAACAAACATCGGATTAGGATATGACAATATTAAAGGATAACAAAGTGCCGTCTTTAGTTCCTTAAAAGCGGTTTTGTAGTCTGCACACCATTCATAGTTGTTGCTATTTTCAGTCAGTCGATGTAAAGGCCTTACAATATCTGCGAGTTCTTTTATGAATCTTCTAAAGTTAGTGGAGAGACCCAGAAAACTTCTTAGTTCATGCTTGATTTTTGTTACTGGCCAAGCTTGAATGGTTAGCGTCTTCTCTAGATCGGCTCGTACACCAGCTTCTTTGATTATATTACCCAGTTGTTTCACTTATTTCCGAAAAAATCGACATTTTTTATGACTGAGCTTTAATTGTGCACTTCTTAGTTTTTGAAAAGCATCTTTGACATTTTTCAGGTGATTGTCAAACGTTTTTCCCAGAATTATAATGTCATCTAGTTATACTAGCCATGTTTCTCAAGTTAGTCCATGTAAGATTCGTTCCATTAAACGTTTAAAAGTGGATGATGCATTGCATAAACTAAATGTCATAATAACTAGTGCCATGAAGCTATACCTGCCAATAGTAGCCTTTTAAGTCCAATGTGGAAAACCATTTTGACCTAAAGTGTCTAGAGTATCATCAATACGAGGTAAAGGAAAACTGTCTTTCTTTGTGATGTCATTAAGTCTTTTGAAGTCGACACAGAATTTAGTTGAGCCGTCATTGGGAAAGATCTATAATGCCGTGATTCTGCATGTGTTTAAACATCTCGTGATGTCTTGCTAACGGTATTCTCCTGGAAGCTTATTTAATGGGAGTTGTTTCACCGGCATTTATTCGATGCTGGTCTATATTGGTCCTTTTCAAGTCGCTATCAGATAAAGAGAATAAAGAGAAAATATCCTGATTTCTTCTCATAAGATCCTCCAGTCTAGTCACCTGGACTTGATTCAATAGAAGTGTTGATATATTAGCTAGGTTTTGGAATACCTTAGGTAAGCTAGGAGATAATTTTTCAGGTTGTAATGGGATACCGGTAACTATCATGTCGACAGGTTGAAAGGTAGCAAACTTGTCACCTTTTCTGATCTGTTGAGGACAATCCTTCAAGTTCAGCATCTTGACAAATATAGAGTGCTCGTTTTATTCTGGATCAGTGTTCTTGCAGGAAGAATTCCTTTGCTATGCAACGAGCAATATTGAATTGGTTCAACCAAAACTACTTCATCTTCTTCGGAATCATCAAACTTTACTTTTACAATACATTCTGAACTTGGCAGTAACATTGCATCTTGAAGATTTCTGGATCGACACTACTATTTTTCGGTAGTTTAATAACAATTTCTTCATTTCTAGTTCGCAATATTCCTTGATTCAAAGACAAACTTCTGATGTTTTATGGCATTTAGACCTAGTATTACTTCGTCCAAAATATCAGCAACAATAACTGCATGTTAAGTGGTGCTTCCCAGGGTAATTGCGGCATCCCTTCCGCAGGTATTACTTCACCATTGGCAGTATATAGGACATGATGCTTTTCCAGAGAACAAATTTAGTCAAGAGGTTCGGCTTTATAATGGTGTGAGTGGAACCAGTATCTAATACCGTTTCTCATTCCCGACCGCATACCTTTCCGGGTACTACCAAGCTGGAACCATTGTTTTGGAGCCGGGATACCTTATTTGTTATTGTTGGTGGGGCTTGGTAGCACCCAGCCAATATTAGAAACAGTACTGTTAGTACAGCGGCTTTGTACGTGTCCTTTTTGGCTACACTTTCAACAACGAATTCTATTTCTGCTATGGAAGGTTTTGTTTTTGTTGTCCTGTGCTTTTGTTTGTTTAATAATTCTTGCATCTCCTTCTTAGCTTCATGAAGATTTCCATGTTGGTCTTGCGATAATCCTGGGAAATGCTGACTCTTCTTAGGATTCTTCCTGGTTTCCCCATGATTTATTTGGCTGTTTTAAACTGAAGGCATAGTTAGAGTTCCACTTGTTTCTGAGGTAGCGTAAACCTTCGATAAAACTATTTACTGCTAACTCTTACTTTATTTCTTCTTCCTTGGAGTTGGACCTTATAAACTCCTTGGAGGTGGGCTCCTCCATAACGCATTTCCAGAAGAGAAAAAATAAACTCATCATTCTGTTTTTTTTTTTCGGGAATTTTACGTAGAACCTCCATAGCTTCACTTCGTAGTGCTAGAACAAAGCGGTGGAGGTGGCTTTGAAATGACGGACATAGGTAAACCAAGGTACTTCGCCTTCGAAGGTAGGTGGCTTTATCATTCTAGCTGGAGGAACACCATCTAACTTTAGTATACATGTACTGGCTATCTTCTCAATTTGCTAATGTAATTGTTGCACTTATTTCTAGATTTCAGTCACCTCATGCGCCATGCACGTCTTTTCTAATTTTACCATTAAAATGCTGCATTTCTTGTTCTATGCGCTTCATATCTTATTGATTTTTTTAATATCTTCTTTTAATTCTTGTTTTGTATTTTCTTGGCTTGCCTTAAGTTCCTGCATCATGTGCTCCAGGCTTGTTTTTAGTTCTTGTTTTATACTTTCTTGATTTTCTTTAATGTCTTCTTTCAATTTTTGGTTCATGTTTTCTTGGCTTGTTTTCAGTGTCATAATTTCTTGTTTCATATCATTTTGGCTTGACTTTAATTCTTGTTTCATATCGTTTAGATTTTTCGTCATATCTTCTTTCAATTCTTGTTTCATCTCTTCTTGGCTTGTCTTTAATTCTTGTTTCATATCGTTTTGATTTTTCGCCATATCTTCTTTTAATTCTTGTTTATCTCTTCTTGGGTTGTCTTTAATTTTTGTTTCGTCTCTTCTTGGCTTTCTACATATTTTTTTGGCTTGTTTTCATATCTTGTGTTATCATCACTATCTGATTTAAACTAGCTTGAAGTGGCTCTCCCATTTTTGTTTTATATTTTCTAGTTTCTACTGGCATATAATTTCAATTCACTTCTTTCTTTTTTTTTTCTTTTAACCATTCTGGATTTTATTCCATTTCTGACACTAATTTGTACCGGATGGCCTGTTGTTATACACACTGAATTGGTTTATAACCTTTTATTTTCACAAATCTGACAACTTGTCAAACAATTAAATTTGCATCCACGACTTCTTAGCATAGACTGTCTACAAAAGCCGATCTGGACCTCTTTTTGCTAATATATATATATATATATATATATATATATAGGAATTAATTTTTCTTGAACCATTGTGTATATTTTTAGTTGGTTATTTTCTTGGAAATATGGTTCATTTTTATATTGAAACTACATATATAAAGTAGTCATACTTATTGTATATATATTTTTATTTTTCAGGAGGTTTCGATTTTTTCGAATTTTTTTCAACTGAGGGTTTCGGCGGATTCTACAAAAATGTACATTTTTAATATTATTATATATGGAATAAGAGGTTAAAAACTTACCATTAAGAACAGAGATTTTTGTTTTAAACAAAAATTAATTACATCACAAACCAATTATAATCACACACTCTTTTGTATATTTACTTTTCAAAAGTATTTTTAAAAGTCCAGCTAGAACCATGAACCATATTCCCAAGAAAATAACCAACTAAATATATACAGCCAGGTGCATGTCGGTACCCTGATGAGTCTAGTGAGAGACGAAACATGTATCTCTGCCGTATCACTATGGCCGGGAGGGTAAGCTTTGACTTTCTTCTCGGTGTGGTGGTACAGGTAGGTCACCATCTCGATGGTGGTGGAATAGGATGAATTGTGTTTTATCACAATTTATTCTAACTGTGCAACCTCTAACACAGAAAGGATATGATGGAGCGAAGTTTGCATTCACTGTTTCGCATTTTACTTCACTTATGTACGGAGTTGCATATAGTTGTACGTTTGCTGAATGTGATTTCAGCACTACAACAGCATAATGTGGATATAACCACTGCTAATGCATCTCACACGGAGGTATCCGTGAAAGCCGTATAAACATATATATATATATATATATATATATATATATATATATATATATATATATATATATATATATACATATATATATATATATATATATATATACATATATATATATATATATATATATATATATATATATATATATATATATATATATATATATATATATATATATATATATATATATATATATATCCTCACACGCTTCACGAAGGATTTTCTTCATGCCGAAAAGGCTACTGTTTCGTGCGGGTTGGTGGAGTCATTAGACGCTTTTTCTTCGAAGATGACCCTGAAAATGTCGTTAGAGTGAATTCTGAGCATTATCGGGACATGTTGGTGGACTTGTTGTTGGCTAAATTGGATGAACTGAATATAAATGACCTTTGCTTTCAACAAGATGGTGCCACACCACACGTAACATGCGAAAGAATGGGTTTATTGAGACTGAAATTGGGCGAACGTTTAATTTCCCGTAATTCTTATTTAAATTCGCTTGCAAGCTCATGTGATTTGACACCTTTGGACTATTTTCTTGTTTTTTTTTTTTGAAAAATAAAGTATACGCCAAATGAAATAGAGGTCATTGAACTCTTGCAAGTCATTGAAAATTTAGATGTTCGGATGCAGGTCTGCCAAAGAAGCCGTGGTAGTCATATGAACGATATTGTTTTTCATACATCATTGCTTCTGATAAACCTTTCATTTTCAATAACGATTCACAAAGTTAGTTAGTAAAGTATATGTTTAATTTTAACTTAAAAAAAAAATAACAGATGGCCCACCCTTTACATGCCTGGAGAGGTTGCAGTTGACAGATATATCGATCTAATAATGTTTTCTATTTTCACTTTTAACTTTTGCAAACTTATTAATATGCCATTGACGCGCAACTGTATCACTCTCTTAACTATTCTGAACCTGATACAGCATTTAATAAAATAAATAGTGAATAGAAATATGGGCTAGTTATAAATAAAGGAAAATCCAACTTATAATTTTCGGAAAGGATTTTAAAGCTTCTCATAGTTTCCAAGTATCTCGGTTTAAACATAGAGCATAACAAGTTTTCAAAATCATTTTTTTTTGCTAATCCAAAAATCATTTGTAGTGCCTCGAATACTGTATTTTGGATACGGCTATTGAGTTAAAATTAACCAAGTCTCAGTTTTTGTCTAACATATCTTATTGCAGCTTTGTTTATTCGTCAATTGTTCTTCAAAAAGACAAAGATAGACGTCAACATCTGCAGAATGCTTGTCTTAGATTTTTTTATAATTTTTGGAAGTTTGAACACATTTCTGAAACTTTTAGGCAGTCTAGTTGATTAAATTTAGAAGAATATTTCCAGTTACACCATTTAGTGCTAGGTCATAAGATTATCTCAGTAGTAAGCAATACCCGTTTCAACCAATTTTCCTACTCCATTACGTTGACCTTGACCGCCCCCCATGATCTTCACTTTATTCTTGATATTCAGCATTAAACTAATGTGACCTTGACCTTGAGAGATGGCGCACATTCGATGTTGTGCACCTTCGTAACCTTACCCATGTTCAAGGCCGCCGTGACTTTGTTCAAGGTTACATGACTTTGAAATTGTACACCAGAGTCTAGGGTGACCTTGAATATTATTATATGTGGTATAGGGGAAGTTTCATTCATTAGTTGTCCCGGACTTGCGTTTCTAGTACTTGTATTATGATTTGACAAATCATAGCATATGAGTGAGAAACTTGCTGTACTTAATTTACCAACGGTTATAATATGAGGCGTCATAAAATAGAATTATATGGGGCGAAATTTAATCACATGCGAGGAGTTAAACGGCTCCGAATAGAAGAGTGTGTACATCGGTGTCTCCAGTAATTAATTGTGATACAACCTATTGAAAAAGTCATTACTGTTGGATTAAGGATATACCACTCTTATTTTCTAGTCAAATTGGTTTACAAGAATATAAATTACATTTTTGTGATGTTATGCCCCATTAATTTTAATACACAATCAACTTTAACTTGTAGCCATGTTTTCACGCAAACAACCTAAGTGAATTTAAAAATTGATAAATTTGGGAAGAGTGTGTCGAAAATATTTTGAAATTTGATGGTATAAAAAAACAAATGTGTGTTTTTTTAATGTGTATGTAGACTTTTAATCGGTTTTAAAACCTGTTGAAATGGTTCAACCAAACCCGAATTTTTTTTTAACATGAATCATATTCTTTTGCGTGTTAACGACTTTTAACCACTAAATTTCGGAATTCTCAGCCCAAGTTTTTGCGAATCGTATTGAATTCGATTTAAGGAATTTATATATCATATACTTAAAAGTCATTAAACCTATGAAACAATTAACATCAGACGAAATAAGAGAGTTTAATCATGATTAAATATCGGGTGTATGTGAACGCCCTTTTGAGGACGATGAGTAAGAGATCATTGTTACATTACTGATGCAAAATATTTGATGCTGCACATTCCATTTGTAATTTAATTCATTTAATTCTTAAATTACCCGCTTTTATCATATTTTATAACTTAAGCGGCTACGACAGTCATTTGTTCATAAAAGAGTTACGTAAATATAGAGATGAAATTGATTTTTTGGCGGAAAGTAAATAAAAGTACATATTATTTGCAAAAAATATTTATGTACATAGTTATTTTGATAATAATTGTGAGAAATTAAAGAGAAAATAGTTCCGGCTTATTCACAGTTTCAAATTTATGTCAATCTCTTTGAAAAATTTAGGCAACGGGTCAAACTATAACGAATTTAATGAAACGTGAAAACGTTTTTCAGGTCCAAGTTATTTTTATTTGATGCGCCAGAAGAATGTTTTTCCTATAGCTTCATTGATTCAATAAAAAAAATTTCTCCAAGCTAAAGATTAATTTTATGATAATTTACGAGACGAACACATTAGCGATAAAAACTATAGCAAAAGAACTATTTAGGCATATATTTGAAATTAGATATGTTGCCATTATGGGATGTCGTGATAATTGTTTAAAATTTGCTAAAATGAATCTTGCGCATTACTATGCCCCCCCCAAGTCTATTATTTGATTGTATATTACGTATGATCTAGGTAGAGTTAGAGCTCTTAACTGATATAGATTTGAAAAAATTTCAATAAATATATACATGGTGGTTTAAGGTAATGTCCAGAAAAAAAAAGCAGATTGTTAATAACAAATATTTACCAGACTATGATCCTACAAAAATATCTTTATTTGCAACATATCTTGATTCTACAAACTTATATGGTCATAGCATATCAT
The DNA here is from genome assembly GCA_034092305.1 of Diaprepes abbreviatus. NCBI lineage: Eukaryota > Metazoa > Arthropoda > Insecta > Coleoptera > Curculionidae > Diaprepes > Diaprepes abbreviatus. The sequence continues at coordinate 3,290,510 of JASJET010000032.1, forward strand.
AAATTAGTTTTCGATGGTTAACAGACCGCGAAATACTCAATTTAAATATAATGCTGTTGATGATAATAGTTTACATGACTACGTTTTAGAAGTAGATGTACATTATCTGACGGAGTTGCATGATGCACATTCTGATCATATCACTAACCGAAAACTCCAAATTGCCTTATTTAATTCCTCACTTATAAGATGAAAAAATATATTGTACACTATAGAACTTTGAAACCAACGGCTGCTACTAATACTAATTTACGTAACAAAGCCACTACAGAATTTGCGAAAAAACTTTTATATTAAAAAATAATGCAATTTTTGGCAAAACTGTGGAAAATCGAAAGGATATGAAGTTAGTAACTCATTGAGACAATAGTCTAAGCAAGACTGGAGCTACAGCATTAATTGTCCGTCCCAATTTCAATAGCGTTTCAGTATTTACATACATCTTTGTTGCTCTATATATGAGCAAAGTTAAAATGAATACAATAAACAGTTTATATCGGAATTAAAAGCAATTCTGAAGTTGATAAAATGAAAGATTAGTTTTCTGTTGATCCGATAAAAGGTCTTTATGGTACCAGAGCGAAGCCTTATTATGCAAAGTATAATTAATTAAAAAGAGCAAAATATATTAAAAAATGTGTAGTCGAGAAAGACCTGTACCAGGAGGATTACCTAAGAGTTGTTTAACGGGATGGTTTGATATTAAAAAAGATAGAAACGTTTAGAAGTAAATTACATAACCTTTATATCAACATAATAAATACAGTAGTATTACTACATAGTGATGATAAACATTTGATAATTCCCAACTCAACCAAAATTCTACCTTGGGAACATGCAGACATAGATTTTTAAAAATCACATCTGGAACAAATTTAACCAATTTATTCGTTGTATCGGAATTATTTTTAAGTCAGGGCAATATGTAATCAGGAAAATCCATATTTTATTATCATGTTTATTGTTTAACATGTATTACTGGTTAATAACTCTTGTCTTGTATGTTTTCATATTAAAAAAAAAACATGTATTTGCTATTTTATTGCTTTTTATTCAACTCTTTTTAACTTTTTTAAAGTAATAAATATATATGGTAATCACAGAAAATAAACGGAAAAGTTATTAAAGAAAATGTACTTTTGCTTCTCTAGATATCTCCATCGAATATGTCTTCGGAATAGTTTTGTTGAGAAGATCCTCCATAATCTTTTTAATTCTGAACATTCTAGAATTAAGTTAATAACGCAGTCCGTCTTGTCTAAGTATATATACTGCAATAAGAGTGTCATCAATGTATTCTCTAAGTTCTTGATTAGTTTCAATTAATTTCCTATTTACGTAAACTTCAATCTGATTTTTGAATGTATCTTTAATAATCATTGCTAAGTCATACACAGTTTTCTGTGTATCTTGAACACACTGAGCAAGGTTATTATCAACGTAATTACATATGGCTCGCTCATCTGATACTATAGGTTTCTCTAAATGACTTTCATCAGATGAATGTTTAAATACCATTCCTGAGGATCTGCACATAAACTTAAAATCTTCGAATATCCTTTTGCGACCGAACTTATCAATAGTGTTTAGTTCCTGCATTTTTACTTGAGGCCAGTTTTTAAACTCTTATATTTCACTCCAATATATGCTTTTATTTTATTAAAAACACACAATGAAGGAAATATTGATTACAAAATATGCTTTTTAATAAATACACCTACTTTTACTTCACTATTGTTTTATTATTAAATAATAAAAATATAACAATCCAAAAAAACATTTGAAATAAGTAATTTAATTTCTTTTACTACCCAAATTTTCTCTGGATGGAGCCTTGTGTAATAGACTACCCCTGGTAGTGAAGTAGTCCGCAAAAAGAGCATTGTACGATTTTGATACTGAGAAGATCAGCGTAGTTGAAACTGTATCGTCCATCATTTCGCCAGCAAATACCTTTCCTTTTGCTGCTACAAGTTAAAAAGATACCTCTTGATATATGGCTATACGTTTCGGCTACTTCCCAAGGTTATTTATCGATAGGTAGTATGCTGTTTGAATTCTTTTTTCTAATTTTTCATCTACTGTGCTATATTATGTTACTTTTAAAAAAATAACCTTGCGAAAGGTAAAAATCCTTGAAAATTACAACCTCGAAAATGATTGTGATCTTGACGGCTACATTGACCTCGACCTTGTCTTTGTGGGTGTAGCGGTGGGAAGAATAGGTATAAAAGCAGAGTAGCTGACTTCAGCTCTTCACAGTTCAGTGTAAAAGTTATTGTATTAAGTTAATGTTATTAAGATGTCTTTCAGACAGCAAAGGGTAAGTTCACTCTTGGATGATCTTAGTGTAAGTAGTATTCCAGTAAGACATGTTACTTAACGTGACATACATCGAAGTGTTAACTCTAGGGGAAGAAGAAGCAAAAGAAGAAAAGGCTCTCAACGATGGATGCATGAAGATTTTGTAAAGTCGACTGCGGACTTTTTTAAAACGTGGAGAGCGGAGAAGGAGCAGAAAATTAAAATTCTTAGTAACGCTGTCGTGAGAAAATGTATAACACAAAAAATTTTCTTTACTAGCAAAGAACCCGATTCTACTGTTTTTTTTTACTATTTAACAAAAATGAGCGAAATTGCTATTGTGACTTCTGGATTTGAAAAAAGCCTTCAAGACTCCTCTGTCTCAGACTACCCACTCCACCTATCTTTCATTTCTCATTTAGAAGATTTTGGCTATATAAGTATGGAGGTAAAATGTATAGAATTAATTTCTAAGTACCGTTTACCAATTAAGACAAGGAAAATGGGAGTATCGTATATAATATAGAGACTGGAAAATCTTACATTTATTTGATGAACATAATACGGTGTCCTCGCAAAAACTTTTGTAGGGTATCTTATTAAGCTTGGCCTACACTCTAGTCATGGGATAATGGAAAAATTTCATGGCACATAACCAGATATTTGAACCAGTTGTGTTCTCTTAAGTTCAAAGGCGATTTTTGCGGTTACAAAAATTGTTGTTTAATCTACAGCAACAAATTCTTTAATATCCACTTAGGTGTCTTAGGTTACATGTTATGTGTGATCGAAAATACTATCTTGGAATTTTCCGTCACAGATGTATTTAAGTTCCAAATTACTCTACTAATTTATTCTTTTAGTTATAAACTATGAATTAAAAAAATATTAAAAATTACTGTATATTTTTATTTTAAGTTAAATGTGTTACATGCTTATTAATTAAGTTATCATACTGTATAATCTTTAAAGTCTAATGTATAAATTTGTTGGTTACAGAACCGCTCATTATATTATAACTAAAATAAGAGTTGTGGATAACCACTGCGTACACTTAAGTGTCACTGGGAAATTTGTTTTTACGGGTTTAGAACTCCTATTTTACGTCGACTGTGGATGAGTTGATAGCTTCCGGTTGATGGTTGCAGTCTACAACGAAAACTGGATTTTTGAGGTATGTTCGTTTATTTTAGGCCTATAATATCTGTTTTGGAAATTTTTGAAGATATAGTATGCTGCGGCATATAATTTCTTTCAAAAGTCCAAGTTCCATCGTTCGTACGGAAAAACGGTGGAAATCAAGTACAGCTTAATGTCGGTTATATTAGCACTAATAAATTGTGTGGCAGTACTTTCTTTTTTTATCACACACCTTAGTGTCTTGGATTCTGATTATCAAATAACTTAGCATTTCCCGAGTTGTACTTGTTCTTAAGGCCCAGAAAATCGACAAATTTTGACGTAGTACTGGCAGTTCGTAAAGATCCCATTTACGATAAGCCATTTGCACGCTCGCATTGCTTCCACCTTTATTTATACGTGACAATATCCTTAAATTCTATAGACCGTTCGGAATAATATGGCGGATTTTCCATTCGATATTATCTATTCTTATATCGGCATCTACCTCATCGATGGTGAATATACGTGCGTCATGATAAGCTCCTACTTCGCGTTGAAAATACCCTCTGTATAATCTTTGGCGAAACCCATAAGGAATTTTAGAGGTAGTTTTTCAGAGGAAACATTTCTTGGGCTGCCTAAAGTAACTTGACTATTTTCGTTACATAGCGATGTAATGGAACAAATATTAATTATTTTATACTGTGTAACATGAAGTATATTCCACTAAAAGGAAGAATTGAGAAGTCACCCTATGAATAGATCTTAACAATGGGAACTGTGACAGTATGTATCTTATCTTTCCACCCTAAGATCTAAATCCATTGACAAACTTAACAATTTTATGACTTTTGAGTCATTTAAATGTTTTCTTAAAAATATATAAACTCTGACCTAAACTAGAAATATCGTATCCTCCTTTAATATTTATAAATAAATTTGTTGAAGAAATCCTACCCTGGTTATGTAATTAAAACCGAAGAAATAAGTTCCGAGGGAAGTCTTAACATGTGGTATCTGCAAAATACCAATAAAATGTATTAACATATTGAACAATTTTCCCTTTATTAGGAAACAAAAGAATAATCAAATAAACTCACTACAAAGTGATATATTATTTCACAACATGTAAAGAGAATTCGTATAATTACTGTTTTTTTCTATTCACAAGAAATAACGAGTTAGATATTTACTTCCAAAACAAACAAGAAAGGTCTTATTGTTTATTTTTCGTTATAAGAAAACGTAGATTAATTTGATTCACTGTTTCTTTTTATATAATATAGTATCCGATATAGAATAGCTAGCCCCCTCTGGGGACGACAAAAACCGAAACTACTTAACCTTTAGAGAATGAAATTGACGATTATAGGGTTGCGCGAGGTTAATAGCAAGGTACCAGTGGGGTACAAGTTTGGCCTTTTAAGAAATAATAAACTTCAGTTGCAATCTTGGATTCGGTAGAACCGGTAGCATTTTGGGAGTTTTTTTTCCTTGGAAAATTACGCGTCTTTTATATTTGGCGGTAATGAAGATTTTCTTTGTTTTTTTTTTATTTCTTTTGTGAATTTTAGGGAATATCCTGTTTTTACGTCACTGGGTAAAAGAGCGAGTTTTGTACTTTTTGTTTAAACAAATTTAAACAGCTATTTTTTGTGTGTTTTTATTCTTTTCTCAATTTAAATTTCTAAAAGCTAATTATACGTTTCATCTTCTAAATTGGATTGTTACATATTCTTTAATAATAGAACGACCAACAGGAAGAACTAGTGTAATACTTTGGAATTGTTAAACATTGCTAATTTTAAGTTTCTTATTGTAAATATTTTCGTTTTTCATGTGTTTTTGTTAATAGATTTAAGGGCTTTGAGAAACTGGGTTTAATTTATTAAAAGCCTTGACGTGATTAATCTCGCGGGCGCACCGTTGTGAGATCTTCAAATCAAGATACGTCACTTGACCCGCTAGTTAGCAGCCTTACTTGAGTCTTGAAGTCCGGAGTTTTGATAGTGGTAATCCTTAAATAACCTGTAGTTTAGTACTAAAACTGCAAAAGTCAAGAGGAGCGACGAAATTTCCAGAGAGCCTTTGTCTTTGTGATAATTATTTGTAGGATTTTAAAATAGCTACAAATTATTATCTCCCAGCAGGAGATTGTAAGCCTACTGGCCTTACGCTACCAAAGTATACCATTTGTAGGAGTTTACGATCAAATGATGTCACAGCGATCTCGTTAGGTACGTCATTTATTTTACGATGAACACAATGGCGACTTTTGCCCATTCTTCTTCCATTTTCAACTGATGAACACGATACAGCCATACTGGCACGTTGTTTTGCCTTCATAACATTGGTCATTAATTAATTAAGCGGCTTCACTTTCTCTCACATTGGAGTCTTTAGACTTAACTTTTTTCCAAGCGTCTTGTTCCAGTTCATAATCTGCCTTATGTCGCAAACTTAAATATCTGAATTGTAGATAGACTAAATAGTGTTTTTTGCATGCACAATATTGATAACAGAGAAGATGTAACTCAAACTGTAGCCTATTAATTAACGAATTAACCATGCCATTTCCATTCTTATTTAATAAACGAGACCGTCCACTTTAGTTCGGGCGACATTTAATTGATTGCTAAAATGTGCTGCAGTTTTGTTTTTTTTATAAAGATGTGTTGTCAAACTTAAACACAAACTTGTTATTGAAAATCTCGATGAAAATGTGGGACTTGGACAAGAAAACACATTATCTAAGAAGCATGGCCCTTTATTTAGATCATCTATTCGAAAACTGGTCATAGGACCATTGAATTGTGGATAAACAAAAAAAAATTATTTTTATTTTTAATGATGTTATGTGCGAGAAACAAGATATCAGATCATATTTCAGTATGGGTCGCTTTTTTCATTTGAAAACTGCTGGTGCGTGAGAATGCCAATTTGATTATTATGTTTAAGCCAGATGACATTAATTTCACGTCACATATATGATAAGTATCATTTTCTAGTTAGTTCACAAGAATAGTGAATTGAATTCTGAAAGAGGTCGTAAGGGATTAATTGCTATATGTTTCTATAATTACATGTATGCAGTATTATTTTATTTTCGAATAGGGCTACGAAAACATCATGGAATTGATAGAAGCTACAGATGCCGTAAGAAAAAAAATTAAGCAGATAAAATATATTCAAAGACAAGGTCAAATGAAATTGGAAAATTTTATGAGTCAATCTGAAAACCTCTGTCTATAAATAATGTTATAAAGCAAAAAAGCAGCAGTATAACACAAGCAACCCAAATAAAGTTCTAAATTTTGACTATTAAAAGTTTCAGCAGAAATGTTTGCCTGAATCCACATCTACTACACATCAACAAAAACTGAAAACGTCAATGAGTTCACCAGATGCAATGCCACTTTTTTCAAATAAGTCTTCGGGACAGTCATATTATACACCATTTGTCTCAGGCAAATCTGTCGATAAGTCATCACAATCCATCCAAACATAATATAGTCGGTGTATATTTCTGCTTCAAAATGGATAAAAAGAAGATGTTTATTGTCAACTTGGTAGTGCGTTTTTCTGAGAATAATGTATCATTGTATAGTCAAAAGCAGAATATAGCTATATTCCAAGGAATGACGAATGCTGCTTATAAAACTTATGAAAAAGCCAAGAGTTAACGGAAACCAAATGGGTCAAATATGCTCGTATAATAAAACCATTAATTTCAGGCTCTAAATTAGGCGGATCGATTCAAAAAAAGAAAAGTTCACCCAAAAAGTACTACTCTACCATTTAACACGCATTTATCATCTGCTCCATCACACTGCATTTATTGGAATAAACACAAAAAATTAATAGATCGATTGAGACTGTTATGCCGTTCAAAGATTGTTGATCATACCGGACACGACAATGAAATTATGTCACCCAGAGAACTTCGTGGGAAAGGTATCACTTATTAATACATGCAAGCACTTTTTGAGATCACTGCTCAACAAGTCTTCTTCTTCTTCTACTTGTATGAGATCTGTTGATCTGTTAATTCCGGTCGTGCCTCCCTATCATTTCCTGTGATGTGGACTGCCAGCTATCTCTCCATCTTTTCGGTGGTCTTCCTGGTGGTCGGTTTCCTGCTGGTTTTCCCTCTAGTACTATGCGGGGTAGTCTGTGTTCGGACATCCTTTTTACGTGGTGATACCATTCCCGTCTTCTTTGTCTTCCCCATCTTACTATATCCTGTATCTCGCATTGTTCTCTGACGTCTATATTTCTTACACGATCTCTCTTCTGGTTTTACCGACTATCATCCTCATTACCCTCATTTCAGCCACCCGTAGTATACTTTTCGTTTTACTAGTGTCTTCTCTCGTTTCTATTCCATATGTCATTATGGGTCTTATGCATGTTTTATAGATCTTAATTTTGCTGTCCATTCGCATATATTGATTCTTCCATACAAATTCTCTTAGACATCCTGTGGTTGCTGCGGCTTTGTTGACTTGGCATTTTGCTCAACAAGTCGTTTGACTAAAAGACATGGAACTAAGAAACGAAAAACTGAAAATTGTTAATAAGCTTTATAAAGCAGCAAGAAGGAGATACACCACTATTAAAGAATCCTGAGATTTTTTAGCTGATATGAAGCAATATTCTAATGAAAACAACGGTTATCGTTACATTCTTGTATGAATAAATTTTTATTTCAAATACGTTTTCACCAAACCACTTAAATATAAGACGGGTATAGAACCAATCAATTTGCAAGACGATTAGGGCAAGGAATTTTATAACAAATTTTTCGACCCCTTTTGAAGAATCACAATATTAATCATTATTCCACCTATGGCCTGAAAAAAAAATTCTGTATAGGTAGTTTTCGGCCAAAATCACCTATAAATGGTTAAAACTCTTGCCTTCAGTAACAAAAACTTACATTAACACCAAATACAGTGCCATTGGAATAAAGCCATATAACGTTAGACCACAAACGAAAATTACTACTTATGATCCTTTAAAAATAGTATGAAAGAAGTTTAAATTTCGTTTAAATTATCTGGTGCGCATTGGTAAATTTAAAAGCATATCTGATAAGGGCTATACCCCTTGTGGTCGACAGAACAGTTTAAAATAATAAAAGTTAATATGGCAAATCCACTTACATATCTACCAGAATCTATGGATGGTTAACCAATAAAAAGATGTTTTTATGAAGCAAAATTATAAAGAACGAAAACCCCAGGGTTTTATTTAGTAGAAAAAGTACATTGACGATGCAAGAAAAATCACAGCGATCAATTTGTAAAATGATTAGATTTTACCAATCACTTCAACTCTTGGACACCTAAATGAGATATTATATAATGTGGCTATAATTATCTTTTGTACCTATTTTTTATAATTACATTCGATAATAAATAAACACATATTTACTACACATTTGTTTTATTTCAGTCAAACAAATTACATAATATAATAAAATAATCGGTTCTAATTATTTTTTTTTAATTAACTCAGGTAGATATTCCTTAGCTAGATCTTCCATAGTTTTCAAAATATTAAGCATTTTTGGTATCAAGACCGCCACGTATTTTTTCTATTTTAGTAATTTTTTTATACAGTTCATTATCTGTTTTTTTCACATATTTCATGACCCACGCCTCGATAGTCTTTTCAATGTTAAATATTCTAGCGTCAAAGTCATCAAGTACTTTTTTTAATTTAATTATTTTGTCATTGAGCTCTCTGTATCTTTTATTCACATAATGCATAACTCATTCTTTGACGGTCCGCTCAATGTCAAATATTCTAGGATTTAGGTCACAACGTATGTTTTCTAATTTAGTAATTTTTCTATCGAGTTCACTATCTTGTTTCTTCATCTAATTCATAAAGTCTTTAATAAAAATTTCAGCCATTTATATGCACAGTAAGTGAACTTTTTAAGACGGTAATAAGGAGTAACAGCGTCATCATACTTTGGTGGCAGTCCAACGTCAATTAAGATCCTGAAGGTCCATGTAATTTAATTTCTGACGCCCAAATTTACCACGTCCTATTTTGATTTTAAACTAATTCGTTTTAGATGTTCTAATTATTTATCTAACATATTGATTTATGTTATTTAAAGAACAATCCCTTTAGTTGAGCTAAACTATTATCAACGATTATCATAGCTAACGCTATAGATACCTCACGCCGTGTTAACTTTTTGATAACCTCTATGGAGCCAGGCAATTTAGGGCCTGGCTCCCACGGAGCCGAGAGTAGCGTAATGGATCTTCGCCGTGATCGTTGTTGCCAATTTGAGCCTGGCTATTTAACTGATGCAAGGTGCTTGTCGCGGGTCGATAAGGAAAAAATATAATTCAGTAGCATTCTGAATGTCCTACGTGTATGTTGTGATTTGTTCTGGCATTTGTTTCGTTTCGCAACGGAGGTTCCGATGTTAAAATAATTTTATTGCCTTTAATAGTATCCTGGAAGTATTAAAATAAATAAAATATTTATTACAGTATAAATACATTTTTTTGGTAATTATTTGAATTGCGTGACACTTGAATATTTTTTTAAACCGACCAAAAAGAACAAGTTATTAATTTCATATATATATATATATATATATATATATATATATATATATATATATATATATATAATTTTTCTTTATTTTGTCTTTTCTTGGGTTTAGGTTCTATATTTAATAAATACACAAAACAATTGACGTTTCGCCCTTTATTCAAGGCATTTTCAAAATTCTTGCCTCCAAAAAATATATATTAAAATACATCACATAAATAACATATTTACAATTTCAAAAACAAACAAGACACTTAAACAGTAGTCAAAACTTTAAAATTTTTTAAAAATATTTAATTTTACCGGTACACACCTTGACATTTTGCTGTTTTGTTTCTAAATAAAATTTAAATTTTACATCGTTTACTGAGGATATGTGGAATGCGAATGTGTTTTATTTTTTTAATATTTTTTATATTTTACATAAAAAACAAATAAGGTATATGTTTGGTTCTATGTTTAAGAGGATATTCCATTTTTGATCCTTATTTGACCGGATCGAATACTTAATATTTTTGTTTAAATTAGGCTTGCGTAAATGTGGCTCAAATTTCCCATATCTGTTCTGCCGTTAACAGTGTTTTTATCTTTTTTAATTTCAATCATTTCCTTTATCTGTAATTTTTGGTAATTCATATCTTTGTTTTTTATAATGGTACTGTAATAATCAAAAGTGTGTTTTTCGTCCTGTGTGTGTTTGTTTAACGCTGTTGAGGCGTTTTTTGTATATTTATGGCCATTTAATCTATTCTTCAGTAATTGGCTCGTCATGCCTATATATTTTTTGGGACAATTTGTGCAAGGGATCGAATATATTATATTTGATTTATTCATTAGAGGAGTTTTACTTTTTAAATTTGTGAACAATGTATTTAATTTATTATGTGACTTGTGGCATACGATAATATCATGCTTTTTTAAAATGTATTTTATTTTTTCTGACAGCTCACTAGTGTACGGTAATGCCACATATTTTTTCTGTTTATGTTCTATGTTTTTTGTTTTTACGTTATTATAAAACTTATATGTTCGTTTATCAATTATTTTGGTGATAGTCTTTTCGTTGAAATTATTATTTATTAGTGTGTCTTTTACTTTATGCAGTATTTTTGGTCGGAATTCTGGAGATGTTATATCCACATTATGCCGTTGTAGTGCTGCGGGAGGTAGGCGAAGTCGCGTCCAGTAATTGTATACTTCCTTCTGATCTGTCCTTTGCACAGCTAGGTGCATGCTGCTACTCTGATGAGTCTAGTAGAGACGAAACATGTACTTCTGCCGTATCACTGTGGCGGGGAGGATAAGTTTCGACTTTCTTCTCGGTTTGGTGGTACAGGTAGGCCATCATCTCGATGGTGGTGGAATAGGATAAATTGTGTTCCTTAGCAATTTGTTCAAACTGTGTAACCTCTAACACAGAAAGGATATGGTTGGAACGAAGTTTGCATTTACTGTTCGCATTCTACATCATATATATATATATATATATATATATATATATATATATATATATATATATATATATATATATATAAATATGTTAACCAGTCTTAAGAAGTTCTCACCGGTTAGGAAGAAAAAATTGATGTAGGACATACAGGGTGGCGTAAAAGAGTAAAAATCATATCTCAGTAAAGTTAAAAATCCATAAAAACTGTATCTAAAAGTGTATTTTGACAATAAATATAACATTATTTTGAAAAAATAACCTTGTGGTTTAAATAATTAATTTAGAACATACTAGGAGCTTAAAAAATTGTGTTTAAATACTATTCTAGTTTTAAGTTAGTCTAGGACCTAAAATGAGTTTTACAGGGTGGTTAAAAAATAACTATTTGGAACAGTTAATCGAAAAATAAAATGCTTGAAAATGGATCAAAAATCATTTATGTCTCCACATGCCTTCTATCATACGAATAAATGTTTTTCTGTTAAATGCTGATACAGAGTTCCTAATGATACGGAGAATAATTTATTGGATAAAGTGCCTTATAATTTCTTCTAGGTAATCAATAACACAGAAAGATCTGTGCTTTTTTTTAATCGGCCCCAGAGGAAAAAGACTAAAGGTCTAATATCTGGCGACCTAGGTAGTCAGGGTGTTTCTGAACATCATCCTATCCATTTTTGTGGAAAAGTAACAGGGAGCTCCAACATGCTGACACCCCCAAGATCCTATAACACTTTTAATGGCAGTCAGGAAATAAATTCAAAAATCTCAATTCTTACGAAATTTAAATAAATCTAACTATTTTTACCGAAAAAATATTTTTCCACTATTTGAAAATTTAAAATATCTTTCCAAACGTTTGTTTTGAAACAGGTTTGGTTAGGGCAAATAACTGATGTCAAATTGTTTAAAATAAGGTTACTTCTTAACCAACCTGTAAATCTCATTCTACTATCTAGACTAACTTATAATTTGATTCATGTTCTTACGTAACTGCAAAGTAGTCTAAATGAAATATAGAATAGCCTTGTATAGGATTAATTCACACCACATATGTTTCGCTAAAATGTCAAGCACAGAAGACACCTAAAGAATATATATATATATATATATATATATATATATATATATATATATATATATATATATATATATATATAGATGTATTTCGAAATTTCCGCAGTGCACTTCAAGGTTTCAAAAAATCTAAAAAAAATACATATGTTATACTATTATAAAAAAAGAACTTATATCGAATGTGAGCTAAGAAGTTGAAATATACCCAATTAAAGTCATTTTATTGGCCCATTTTTCTTTTGTTTTCAAATGGTCGCTAAATCTAGAGTTTTGACATAAAATTTGAAAAAAGCATTTTCTTCACTTTAAAAAGTCGTTCTCAATCCTTTAGTTTATTTACTTTTAACTGGAAATGAACTTCTTTACAGCACCTGTCGTGTAGCGCTGTATTTGCTAATTTTCATGACTTTTTGGCAAGTTCAATGCCTCACAGAACCTCGATTTTTAATTATTTCTTGACAGAAGATTTTATTTTTTTTGTCTTAAAAAGAAGATTAATTTCTATTTTGAGAACCTCTCATTGCTTAAAAAGAATCAGAGATAGCCTTTAAAAGGGTTTATATCTTGAAAAATTTGAAAGATTGTTTATTTTCAGGAGGTTAATGCAAAAAAATCATACCTTTTTACTCTAAAGATCTAAATACATCAAAAATACTAAAAAATTGTAGTTCTTGTATTTGGCTCCTTACTTTTTTTCGAATATATCGATTTTTCTCATTTTTAAGTTTTTTATATTTTTCTTAGATTACTTTGACCACTTTAAATGCTCGTCAAATCTAGGGTTTTGTCTCGATTTGAATTCTAAAAAAAGGATTTTCTTTGTCTTAGAAAGATCTTTCCAGCCAGATAATTTATTATATACTTTTAATTAGGATATGTTTTTTTGAAGACATCACTATTTGTGATAATTTTCGTGATTTTAAGGCATGCTTTAAACCCATAAGATCTAATTTTGTTGTTTACTTCTTTAACTATAATTTTTTCTAAGATCTCATAACTTTAAATAAACGGTTTCACTGTGTATTTAATGCCCCCAAAATATTAAAATATTCAAAATATGATATTATGTGGAAATCTGGCTTTAAATATAGAAAAATAATTTTAAAAAATTGAAAAAAAGGTTAAAAATGGTTAAATATCGACTTTGTCGTGTCGAAAAAAAATTATAAAGATCCAAATACGAAAGATAAAATTTTAACTTTCAGTCTCTACTACATTCAAGAAAAGGTAAAAAATATATTTTTTGCATCAATCTGTTGAAACTTTTCAATTTTCCAAAAATGACCTCCTTCTATATGTCCGATTCTATTTAACCAATTCAAAGTTTTCGAAAAATGGATTAAAGATCTTTCCAAAAAAAAAAAAAAAACATCACCTTATAACTTGAAAAATAATGAAAACTCGAGATCATATTAAGGTTTAAAGTATGTCTAAAAATTACAAAAATTAACAAAAACAGCGCTGCACAAATGGAACCATAAAAAAGCCGATTCTAATTAAAAGTATATATTAAGTAGTTTTAGGCGAAGAACATGCTTTTTTGCAAAATTCAAAGGCATCCAGAAATTTGATGAGCATTTAAAATTGTAAACTTAATCTAATGAAAATGGAAAAAAAATCGACAACTTCAAGTCAAATAAAATACATATCATCATCAAATAATTTCAATTTTTTCGATGTACATATCTTATTCATTCAGGAAAAAGTTTATTCCCCTAAAATCAAAAAAGAAAAAATATATTTTTTTTTGCATTAGTCTCTTGAAAATAAGCTATTTTCCAAATTTTCAAAAACAGGCATTTCTTTAACGACTGATATATTCGTTTCTTTACAACCGATCTGAGCTTTTCAAAACAACGGCCTTTCTAAAATACAAATATGAGATCTTATAAGTCAAAAAATAACCAAAATTCAAGATTATATGTGGATTTAAAGCATGCCCATTAAATCACGAAAATTGATCAAAATTATAGTTTACAAAAGCCGATTTTATTTAAAACCATATAATTAGTCATTTGGTTGAAAAAGTCTTTCAAGATGGAAAAAAATTCAAATCGAGACAAAACTTTAAATTGATAATTTCAAGTTGGAAATACAAAACCTACAAGTCTTGCCACTGTTTCCTATGCGTTGAAGTAAGGGTTTAGGTTTCTCAAATAAAAATTAAGAAGATATGTTTTTTGAACTGGTCTCCTGAAAATGAGTAATTTTTCAAATTTTTTAAAACAGACTTTTTTTATTCTTTTGAAAAAAAACTGAACATTTCAAGTTAAAAATTAAAGGTATTTTTGGAACAAAAAAAATTGAACCTTACCAGTCAAGAAAAAATAAAAACTCCAGATTCGATGAGAATTTGTACTTGCCCAAAAATTATAAAAATTCATAAATACAGCGCTACACGACTGGTGGTGTGAAAAGACCCATTCGAATTAAAAGTAAATAGATTAGAAAGGTTCTTCGAAGAAGTCGAAAACGCTTATTTCAAAATTCATATCGAGCCAAAACACTAGATTTGGCGAGTATTTGAAAAAATGGGTTAAACCGAGCCCGTCTTGCAACTTTCAGTGAATATATCTAAGCTTCTTGATACCTTTAGAGCCAAAAATCCGGATCAGTTTGTTTATTTTTTAATAGTACAATATCACATATTTTTTCCAGATTGTTTTTAACTTGAAGTGCGCCGCGAAATGATTCAATGTTAATCCGTTTGGGTTCTTGCAGAAACTTGCTAGTTTCTACGAGAAATCAAACTGACCAACTGATGTATTCCAGAATTAATACTGAATTACTCCGCTATAACAACCAACTTATAACATGGCGGACAAAAAAAAATTAAAATTATTTTTTTAAGTCAGCTTCAAATTTAAAAGTTATAGAAAATAGCTGCCAACTGCAATTGCAACTCTCAACTGAACCACAAAGAAATTAAACATAAATCGGAAGTTATGCAAACAGTTTCCTACTGCGATGGAGAAAAATATCAATTTACCAATAATTAATCTAAAAATAACTAATTCGACTAATACAAAGCCAACTTCAAAACCATTATAAGTAAATCTACATTAAATTAATAGCAATATGGAACAGGTTTAGGTTTATTTTTTATTTTTTAGTGGCATTTTTGTGATCGTTTTATTATTCTACAAAAAAAAATATTTTTTTTAGTGTTATAATATTTGTGCGTACTTAATTATGTAGCTATGATATTAATAAGATAACAATATTAACCATTTCTGCATTTAGTTGAATAGAAAACTCGAACAGTTAAAATTACTTGCTACGTCGTCTACTAAAAGGCTTGACTTAGTGCAACACATTAATATGGACAATAAGGACAATAAAAAAATCTCACCATAGACAAGGGCGGACTTTCCACGCGGTGAGCTCGACATTCATTAAATAGCAAACAAGCGAGTTTTTTGTTTTTATAAATTTCTAAGCTAAAACCCAAGCTTCTGAAAAACGATTTTTTTCTTGAGATTCACTGACTCCAGTTTTAAAATTTATTTCTCCTACTAGAAGAATTTTCCATTTTTTATTTTCAGTAAAAAGTGCAATATGAACACTTACTCTAAATCAACCCTCTGACAAGAACGGGCTATGTAAAATAGATTCTCTTGTGCAGACAACCTTATGCTCAGTTTTGCAATATTTGTCTCCCTTTGAAATGATCAGTTGAACTACGTTATTTTTTAATAAATCGATTCAACTTTATAGCTATAACCATTGTGATATCTTATACAATGCTATAACTAATAGCATAGAAGAAATATACCAAGAATTCATATGCTGTGCTATAATGTTGAAGCTCCTAAATGGTACGCAAACTGGTACGCCGTCTCATTCATAAAAAGCAATTTACAATATTGTCAATGAGTAGATATCATTATTTTAATGTGATATACATGTTTGTTGTATAAAACATTTTAATTTTCGGATTTATGTTGAAAACGTGGCAATTCTGCATTCCTACCGAGTAAGAGGGGTAAGCTCCACCTTTTTATCGATTTAAATGTAAGGTTGCCGCAGCCTAGCGACGTTTTACTGAAATGTTTGATCATGAAAACGTTCCCTTTGTAAACTTAAACAAATATAATAAACGAAGGGATAAAAAAAACTTGTAACCGTAGTTTAGATCAACTATCCAATACGGCAACACTGCATATACATCATTCCTTGATGTTTTACAACTTATAGCAAAAATTATTATAGCTAACGCAAAAGATACCTCACGCTTACGGCAGACCGTGTTTTTATTTTTCCGCAGCAAAACCGACCGAAAAAGGAATAAATTGAAATTGGCGAGCCACGAAGTTTCACGAAGTGTAGCAATGTTGTCAGATTAGTTATAGCTAGAAAAATTAATTGATTTATTTAAAAGTATCATAGTTTAATTGTCTGCTTCAAGGCAGACAAATATTGAAAACTGAGCGTTAGGTTATCGGCATAAGATAGGAATCTATTTTATGTAGCCAATTCTTGTGATGGGATTGATTTGGACTATGGGTTTATATTTTACTTTTTATTGAAAATTAAAAATGGAAAATTCTATATTTTTAATATTAGAAACAAACGAAATATTAATGAAAATATTAAATCGTTGTTATTCTTTTGCAATCTGAAATAATGTTTAATTTCTAACCGTGTTAGAAAAGAGTACTTCTGATCTTGTATTAGTATCAGGTTTTTTCAGTTTGTTGAGAACAAAAATATTTTCTCTAATGTAGCGTAAGCTTAAACATTTTGAAATATAAATCTTATTAAGGAAAGTAGTATTTTTTATTGTTTTAATACAATTGTTCACATAAGTACTTAAACTTTAAGAATACAAATTTCAGTGGGTCTATGGTGAGATTTTTTTTTATTGTCCTCATTTATGTGTTGCACTCAGTTAGGGCCTTTTGGTAGCCAACGTAGGGGGTAAAATGGTTCCTTTTGCTAATTTCTTAATATTAAGTTGTATATTTCTTCAGTAGTGAACATAACCCGATCCTCATCATCCCCCCACTCCTCGACCTTGACCTTGACCTTGCCCCACCCCTCTTTGACTCCGCCCGCATGTCCTTGTGATTGACCTCGAAAGTGCACGTGTGCTTTGTCCTTGACCTTGGCCTCGTGTTCAAGGTTGTGGGTGTGACCTTGACCGTGCCCTTGTTCGAGACGACCTTGACTTTGTTGGAGGTCATCTTGGGTGTGTGACCTTGAAGTAGTTATTTGTGCATTGTAATATTGTGGGATGATCTTAAAATGATTTTGACCTTGCAAATTCGTCTATAAAATTGTGTGAGTCTATTTACATTCATTCAGTGTGAAACGTCAGATTCGGAACTATCTAAAGAAAAAATTATAGAGCAAGTCGTCAGAGTAATTTGTTTATATCAGAGTAATTTAAAAAGTTTGTGTGATTTTAAAGAAAAGGATCTAGCATTTTTTCCTCTCGAATATTTAAAAACTTACGTTGATACGCTGAGTTTACGGAAAATTTGGGATAAGCTACCAGCGCCATATCGGTGTGACAAGGAACTACAGTTAAGCTTACCCTGTTACATTCACTATGAACAAATATATCGTCATTATATAGATGGACTACCACCAGTAATAAAAAAGTGTTATGAATGTAAAAATAAGTGAATAATATGAATAGTGCTTTGCAAAAGACGGTAAAAAAAATTGGGCGATGAGTTCACTGAAACAGCTAGTAATTATTTTAATGATGGAATGAAAAGTCGAGCAGAATGGGTGTCGCGCTATTGTGATTTGGCTTTTGAATATGAAAAGGCTGCAAATGCATGTCGTAAATATTGCAGCAAAACAATAAATTTACAAGACTTTGTTCGTGAAATAAAAAAGTTCGGGTTTAGTGACTGTTTGGAAAAACTGATTAGTTTCATTGCAGATCCGGTTGTGTTAAGTGAAATTAGAGTGTAGGACTTAAGTTTAACGTAGTAGTAGTTAATATGGAAAGTTTAGTACGAGAAATGTACGAAAAATTTCTAATTTCTGCAGCCTGTTCGGAATTTTACGCATTTGAAATGCAAGATTCGGAGGCTTAGGATTTTAGTGTATTTTTTAAGTATATGGACCATGCTGAAGTGTGTATTTTAGCGAATATAGTTTGTAAGAATTTTTTAAGAAATAAAAACGAACAAATATTATTGAACAAATTAAGAAATTTAGGTTTAGGTGATAATGTTACACGTATAGAAGAATGGCAGAAAAAAATCAATAAATAAAGTACATAAAATGTAGTTATTTGTTTCATTATATTTTGTCCTTGAAGTTATCCTTATACCAATTTAAATGTATGACGTCATTTGACCTTGAATACTCTTCCCACTATTTCTACCGTTAAGCTACCCCCACCATTCTTACAATTCGACCTTGAAAACTCGCTATAAAGGTTAGTGAAAAAAGAAGTGACTTCAAACAGTCGCAGATATCAGTGGCATAAACATCAAATATTGTGTTCGTGTAGTGTTCTGAAAGTGCTTTTATATTCACGGTAATTTTTGGATTTATATACCATTTTTTCAATGAGTATTGCAAAAGAAACTCTAGATGAAATTAATGAAATGTTCAGCAAATATTTCGAGGTTTTAGAGAGAAAAAAGGTTACCGAAATGATTGTAGGCAAAGTGTATAAAATTGTAAAGATGGTTTCAATGACTACACGATTTGGTAAAACTCTTTTAGTGGCTTTACACGATGACGGTGATAATAGCACATTTGAGACTTTTTTGCCAAAACGTGTGGCCGAAACACTATCTGACGATATTGTAGATATTATGAGTAAAACTAAAGGTAAATGCATTCTAACTTATTTGGGGCAGGGCACTAGAGTTACTGGAAACAATACTCGAACATTATTACGTTTTGGCTCATTGGAGTAAATTGTATGTAAATTGTTTGAAAAAAAAGGATGTAATTAAATTTAAAATATAGTTGCACATGTCAGAATACTTACGCGTGTTCATTATTTCTGTTAAAGATGTTTCTGATGCGACGACGACGACCGTCAACGAATGTGTAGATAGATACATATTTTGGTTGGGGAGAGAATTAAGAAATATGGCTCACGATATGTTAGATAGCGTAAATGATTGGCCGCATATTGATGCAACCAAAGATCAATATAAAAACGAGATCAGGGATGCAATCAATTTTATGGCTGGGGCACACTTGTGCGACAAATTTTTATATGGTTCCATAGACATGGATACATTTTGTGCTGAAATGGTTGAAGAAGAATTAAAAGAATACCTCGTCAATATTCCACATTTACCAGGTGAGCTTGCTGCAAAATATGAATTGGTTTCTGCAACAGCAACAGCCCAAGACGTTGACGATCGAAATAGTGTCGGATGGGATAGAATTTCAAGCAACGAAAATGAAGACATGGAAAATTAATTTTTTATAATTTTTGTATTTGTGCAATTAAATAAGTGTAAATAAATATCTGTTACAATCACAGTTTTGTTTTATTTCTTTTATAAACATACCAACCCAGTAGTTCATAGTCAGTGTTTCTTTTTCTCAGCTGAAATATTTAATATAAGTAGGGCAAATAAAAATAAAATAGTTTAGTAAAGATTGAAAATGAGTCGAGGAAACAACACAATTGATAAATTTGGTCGTCAGAAATATAATGAAAAATATCATATATTATCTCGGCCACAAGGGATTGGTTTTAAACTTACAGCGGATGGGCAGTATGATATGGGTGGAAAAATCATAACCAACTTAGGCGAACCTAAAGATGATGACGATGATGTGACAAAACACTTTGTTAATAGAAAGTTTTACAAGTTTGCAGTTGTAATATGTAACATATTTAACAAGGATGTCCTCCCCATGATATACCAAAATAATAGTGAGCTTAAAACAAAAATTGAAGTTATTCAGAAAATATTCTATCATCAGCCTTTAAATGACTCATTAAGCGCACTGTCGTACGGCTCGACTTCAAAAAAAATCTAAAAAAAGGGAAAGCAGGTTAAAGAATAGAAGAACTCACTCCGACTGGCATAGCCTTGAAGATAACGTCGTAGTAGTCGGTGAATTGGACCTTCCCTCCAAGAATATTGAAATGTTATTTATGTGTATGATGTTTTATTGTCATTGTTTTTAATGATGAAGATTGAAATAAAAAACTTTATTTTACAATATATTGTTTATTTATTTTACATTTTAAATTAAAATTATAGTCATACAATATGTTATTTAAACAATATTAGCTATGTCTATCCAAGAGTTGAAGTGATTGGTTAACCCTAGCCTTTGACATATAAATTATTTTTTAAAGGGCTTATGACTCGCTCAACAATTGCAGCTTTCTTTGTGCTGTAAGTGAAATAATGATTTATATTATATTTTTTCATCAGGGCTTGAAAGTTTGTATTATAGAACTCCTTTCCTTAATCACTTTGCAGATTTGTTGGTGTATATGATGACTCTTCAATGATGCTTTTCATCGCATTAGTAACTTCTATACCAGTCTTGTTTTTTATCGCTTTTGTATAGACAAATTTAGAGTAACAATTTATACAGACCAAAATATAACGATAACCATCGCTTTCATCAGCATACTGTTGCATTTCAGCCAAATCAATTTGCCACAAATCTCTGTATCCTTTTATTATCGTGCGCCGTCTTACAAAATTTTTTTCTAGCCGTTCTATGTAGTTCATTAACAATTTTGATTTTTTCTAGACTGGGCTCCATATTATTAGTAATATTAAAGGTTTCAGATCGAAGGAAGAACTGAATAATATCAATAAATATTGAGCTTAATATATTATATCTTCTTCTCGTAATTCCTCTATGACTGACATAATTTCATTTTCGTGTCTAGTGTGACCGCATTTTGGAACTCCACAACAAACGTAAACGATCCACCAACTCTTTAGCTTTGTTCCAGTAGACATATTGAAATATTTTCGAAGATAATTTCTTTTTTGTGGGTAACTGTAGTTTTTCCGAGAGATTTTTTCTTATAATAGTACCGCCTAATTTTGTGTCCATTATCAGAGGTTTAATAATTCGCAAATATTTGTTCCATCTGGTTTCCGTAAACCATCACTTTTTTTAAAATTGTTGTAGACAGCACTCGTTGATTCCAAAATTTCCTTGTACGTTGAAAGTACATTATCACTTAGTTGTTGTTCCTTTCCTACACTTGGGGGTGTTTTAAGAAATAACAAATCATAAAGTGCCGGTGATCCACCATATTCTGCAATATTTTTCCCTTTTTTGTATAAGACAATATTTTCATTTCGAAAACGCACCTCTAAATTACCAATAAAATTTTTGTTATAATCAGTTTTTGAACCAAAACGTACACCATATACAGTATCGTATAGAGGTAGTTTCGAACGTAATCCTTTCAGGTGTGCGTTTAATGTATCGGAAGTTGTGGTGTCAGCGGATGCGAAAGATGTATTAGTTGATGTCGAGGATGTATCAAGCACCGATTGGCTAATATCTTCTTTTGAAATGCGATGCTGCTGCTGCTGCTGAATAGGTGTGGAGGTTTGAAAGGAATGTGTAGGTTGGGGAAAACCTGATATTTGAGTCGACTGCACTGATGTACTGAGACTATGTGACTTTGTAGCTGGATAATGTTGTTGCTGTTGTTGTTGCTGCTGCTGCTGCTGCTGCTGACGTTGCTTAACCACATCAGATATAGTTGTCAATGGCTTAGAAATGGGTTCGTAAAACTTTTCCAATTCCACAACATTAAATTCTTTAGCCGCTTTAATTTGTTTAAATTTTTTTCTGACGGCATTGGTAGCTTCCACTAGTTTACGTTTTAAGTCGATCGCGTTATTCATGATGTTAACAAAGGACGTTTCAACAATCAAATGAGCGTTTTCTCTTATTATTACAGTAATATATAGCTATCAAATCCTTTGCGGTATCTTCCCGATTTCACATCACTGTCTTTATCAATTACTAAAAATCCATACTTATTATCCCAACATTTTGAGCACATTTCTTGAAATTGAGTAAAAGTTAGATCCGGTGAAACGTGGTCGGAAAATATGTGTTTCATATTCAACTCATCTTGTTTAAACGTAATAATAAAATTGGCGTTGTCCCGCACAAGCTGTTTAGGCACTCGCGAATATGTTTGCGCTAGGTAAAAGGAGTCGATATTTTTATGACGTCCCATGCTAAAGTACGATCTTATAACATCTTGTTTTTCACATATAACATCATCAAAGATAAATATAGAGTTTGGTTTTGCATCGGACGGTTCCACAATATTACTGGAATCACTAAAGGCATAGTAGCCTAAACCTTTGATGGGCGCTAAAATTTTCCTTAAATACTCATATTTCGGTTGATACAGAGATTTCGAGTAAATATAGACATTTTCGAAACGTAGCCCAAGGGGGTGTGTAAGCAGCGAAATCATGACATTAGTTTTTCCACAATTGGATGGACCAATTAACAGGCCGCGAATAGAGGAAGGAAGTAGAGGACCGTGTCTCTTCATTATCTTCTTTTCAAATCCAAGTCCGACTTTTTCATCGAGATTGTCAATAGGAAGTTTTTGTTTAAGATCGATAACGCGCATCTTAGGAAAATTTGATATTTTATAGGCAATTTTTCACAAAAACCGTCATTCAAATGCCGAGCGTCAAACGAAGTGGACGGTCTCACGTTTCCAATAAAACTGGACACGGTATTGTGAATTCGTTAATAAATAAATTACCATTCGAGGTACACATTCCCGGTTATCAATATTGCGGACCCGGAACAAAAGTAATAAAACGTGTAACAAGAGGTGATCCAGGCATTAATCCTTTGGATGCCGCATATTTACATAATAAAGACAACATAAGTGCGAGACATCGAGCGGATTACGAGCTCGAACAAAATGCTTGGAATAGAGTAAAATCGAAAGATTCCAGTTTAGGTGAAAAAAAGCAGCTTGGTTAGTTACAAACATTATGAAAGGAGAACAACGTTTTGGTATGGGTGTACCATCATCATTATCAACAAAAAAAATATCTAGTAAAGGCACACGTCATACAAAAAGGAAAGGTGTTAATAAAAATCGACATGTTCGGAAAGTCAGTTTCGGAACAGCTATTCGACAAGCAGTTCGAAAGGAATTATTAAAAGCCGGAAGGAAAAATGTATTGGAAAAAATGTCATGAATGCATCTAAAATAGCTCTGTCGGCAGCACATAGATCGGTAAAAGCGGCAGGTGGCAAAAGGAAGGTTCGTACACCGAGAATAATACCGATTCCTAAAACTGGTGGAATATTACCATTAATACCAATTTTTGCCGGGTTATCAGCTTTGGGTTCATTAGCCGGTGCGCGCCGTAAAATCTGTAAAAAAAAGCAGCGAAGATATAGCCGGTGCCGGCCTGTATTTAAATTCGAAAGGAAATGGTTTGTTTCTAAAGCCATATCGTAAAATTATGGGATTATTTTTAAATCGTATATCAAAAAACTAATTGAATCCCTACCTCGAAGACCACTATCTAACATCGATATTGAAAAATATGCCAAAAAGAAAAGAATAGGACACTTTCGAGACGTTTATATGAGGGATTCATTACATAGACAAGGTCCTCGACGTTACGAAGCAGCAATAGTGAATTTGGATAGTACGCGTGGTGCAGGGACGCATTGGGTAGCTTATAGAAAAAAATAATTCTAAAGTAACATGTTATGACAGCTTCGGCGATTTACCCCCACCGATCGAATTGGTAAAATATCTACAAACGGGATCGGAACCATCAAAAATTATTTACTATACATACCATCGTCAACAGGATTTTGGAACAGTCTGGTGTGGACATTTGTGCTTAAAGTTTCTTGTCGAATCATCAGCGTAAAAGATGTCATCATCGTCACCATTAACACCGCAAATGGATCGCAATAACTATACTAAAATGTTGCAATCACTGAAAGCATTTCATCTAGCCGGTGGATTAAGGAAAATGACCGTGAAACAGCTAGAAAACATGCCCAAGGAAGTAATGATTGCATTAGCCCCAAATGAAATTCCATTCGTTTGGGATAAGTTGCCCGAGCACCTCAAAAGCGATATCGATATATTAAAATATCAGTGCGGTTGCAAACATTATTTCAGCAGCAATTTAAACGAGGTTACGGCTGATGAGGGTCTTACGGCTAGAAAAATATTTTGTTCTTATTGCAGAATCAGCAATGTGCGCATAAAAGCAGAAAATAGCATAAAAACATCACTATCTAATGCCGTGAGAAAAGGTGTGAAGATGAATCTTTTTAAATGTTGCCGCTAAGAATAAAACCGAGATGTGTGATATTTTAATGGTTAGTCATGTCTTGTACGTTCACACTAACAGGACACTCGAGCGTCTTAAGCGCCGATTTTTATCCACCAGTCTAATTAAATAGAGAAAACAAATATGGTCTGGCATTGCTGGGATTTTACACATACAATTCAATTTTTAATGTGGACGAAAGCAACAATAAGTTTGACTACATGAAGGAGGGTTACACCACCGAGCCGATACAATTGCAGATTCCACCTGGGGCCTATGAAATAGATGAGATAGGTAAAGCTATATCGGAGGCTTTGAAGATTTCAACTGAAGAATAGAACGATGGAATCTTTTACTTGGTCGCTAATAATAATACGCTGAAATGTGAACTGAAATCCCAATATACTATAGATTTCCGGGGAGAGGCGAGTATCGGTAAAATGTTAGGATTTAATCATACAGTGTTAAAAAGAGACAAAAAGCACGAATCAACCGAGATGGTGGAAATAATGAAAGTACGCATCATACGCGTAGATTGTAATATAATTTCCGGAGCAAATATGAATTCTGTGGAAGGTCATACCTTGTTCGAATTCGATATCGACGTGGAGCCCGGTTACAAAATCAGTAAAGAACCACAAAATAATATTTATATGCCGTTAATGCCGGCAGGACGTCAGTTTATCGACAACATTACTCTTCGCATCTTGGACGATAGGGGTGATTTAATCAATTTTCAAGGCGAGAAAATAATCGTGAAATTGGAACTGAAGAAACTTTCATAGAAATGGGTTTTTGCTTCAATCGTCAATTGTGTATGCTGTCGACTAAGATGGGGGAACCGCCGAAACATAATTAAAGTAAAAGAGTTAACGTCAAGTTTAGTCGTCGTCCAGAAGTTAGATCACAAACATCTCAACAGTTATCTGCCGAAGACTATACATTTTTAAAATCAATCGGTCTTAAAGTGCAAAAATGATTTCCACCACCAGCGATAAAATAGAGGTTTTCTCCGAACCCATCTTGGACAATTCCATTATTAGTCTAGAAGAGCATACGTATAAACCATACGGATCTCCATCATTCAACAATTCGGATGAAGTCCGTATCCCCATTAATTTTCAGGCTATTATACTGGATATCGCCGAAAATTACATATATATCGAAGGAAAATTTAAATCCATAGACGCAACGAAAAGATGTTTTTTTTATCAAATAATGCCCTCGCATTTTTGTTCGATGAAATTCGCTACGAGATGGGAGGTGAGCAGGTCGCCGTGGTTCGTAAACCTGGAGTTACGATGACATTAA
The DNA here is from genome assembly GCA_034092305.1 of Diaprepes abbreviatus. Classification (NCBI taxonomy): domain Eukaryota; kingdom Metazoa; phylum Arthropoda; class Insecta; order Coleoptera; family Curculionidae; genus Diaprepes; species Diaprepes abbreviatus. The sequence goes on from JASJET010000032.1 coordinate 3,316,622, forward strand.
AAACCATGGTTTCATTCGGAAGTTTGCAACAAAGATCTCTCATGACGTGCGGATGGGGTCTCGACGAAGCAAACCAAGATATCGTAGATACGGCAAGTAACGTATTCTCCGGGAAATTACCCATAAAATATCTTATGGGATTCGCCGAAGATTATGCAAAAGGTGTTTTCAACGTAAAACAAGAGCTTATTATGATTATAGCTCGCACTTTTACCAATTGCTACGTCGGCGAAGTAGAGGCAGAAATTAGTATCGACAAAATCGAATGGAAAATTCGTCACATCATTCCAGACGACAAGCAAAAATTGAAAATACTGTCTCGCATTAATAAAGGTGGAAACAATGCCAGTATTCAAATGGCATATCGTAAATGGGATCTGTACGAATTGCTAGCTTTAAGACAAACATCTTCCGACGTGTGGGCCTTGAGAACGAGTAGAAGTCTGGAAAGACCGCGCTATATAATCGTCGGGTTTTCAAAACAGTAATAATTGCGACAAGAAAGGAGAAAACGCAACCCAGTTTACCCACGCCGACGTATGCGACATTAGACTGTATCTGAATTCAACCGTTTATCCCTACGAAAGATGGAATTTAGATTTCGCCAAGAAACTGTACGCAGCAGCCTATTACAATTACGAAAACTTCCAAAGCAGCTACTACGGGCGCGAAATAAACGATCAGATGATAACGTTCGCGGAATATATGAAAAACCCCGTTTTTGTTATCAATTGCAGTCATAAACCAAAGGCGATTAACTCATCGACAGTGGATGTAAAATTGGAGTTCCAAATGAGAAAGACTAAATTCTCCAAAGACACTAAAGTATACGCATTAGTTATTCACGACTCATTTTTTAGTTATACCGTTTAATACAGGTTCGGTAACCAATAAATCTATATTTTAATATATCGATTATATGTAACACAAAATAATGTTAAAATATGGTACTTGAATCAATAAATTTGTAATGAGTGAAGTAGTAGTTTTATATTTATTTGAAACCAAACAAAAAAAAAAGGCGGACGGAAAACGAGTACGGGAGTTTAGATAATGGTGGTTTATTAAGTGGAAAAAAGAACTTAGATAACGCAAGAAAAATTTTTAAGGCAAAATATGAAAACAACGAATTATAAAATTTGTAGGAAAGTAACGGTTAGGAATAGGGAAAAACGTTATAGGAAAAAATTATAGAGGAAATCGAGTACTATAAGTAAGCATTTTTTTCGATAGTAAAAACGTAAAAAAAAATTTTTTTTTCAAAAAAAAAATTGAAAATGGTGAATGCTCGCCAAATTTTTTTTTAACATATGGTAGTATTTTTCAAAATTCGGAAAGATGAAATCTGAAGAAAAGGGTTATAGTAAGTTAGTTATTTGGATTTCTTAAAGCACTGTAGCTCGGGAACTGTTCAAGATAGAAAAAAAATAAAAGCACTTTAATTACCTAGAATTTTGAGGAGAATACGATGATGAAAAATTTGAAAAATCTTTAAAATGAAAAAAATTTAGACCAAAAAATTGAAATTCTCGAGTTAGGAAGCTGGAGCGCGGAACGGGAGTATATGGAAGTTGAAGGGGAGGTTCTTAGGTTTTTTTTTTCTTTTTTTTTTTAGTGTGCTGCTTTCGCGCTGACCCGCTACGCAGCACACACCTCCTCCACCTCCTCACTATCCAACTCAGGGCGGAAAAGTTCATTTTTGATGGTTTCAGAGCGATTGCGCGGCTCCTTCACCATTTTTTTTCGCAATTTTGGAATATCGATTTTTTAAATTTACGGTGACAGAAGTTCGAAAGTTTTTTTTTGGGTTCTAGAGAAAATTTCCCACAATATATGTATTTTTCCAATTTTTTATCGTCAACCGTTACGACGCCAAACCCCACCCAAAATGAGACAATTTTTTTTTTTAAATTGGCGAATCGGGAAAAATAGTGTGATATACTTCAACTCTTCCTTATTACGATTCCGTCAAAACATTTTCAAAATTCTCCTTACCTTGCCTGAAAATAATTAAAATATATGCATAATTTGCATTTTTTGTAAATATGTAGCAAAATAATGGTTAGAAATATCAAAAAAATTTATTTAAAAAAAATGTAGAGAAAATTTAGTACTATATGCTAGAAAAGTGGAGGGGGGTAGTTTGTGTCTATAACAGAGATACGGTGAGTTATAAAATCATATTATTCTCAAACATATATATATATATATATATATATATATATATATATATATATATATATATATATATATATATATTATATATTTATATATATATATATATATATATGCACAGGCTACACTTCGAGGACAAAATCGTTCGTGCGGTCTACACTTCGGGGACTTTTCGACACTTTGAGGACTGTCCCCAAACTTCTAGACTACACTTTGGGGACCGAGTCCCCAAACTGTTGGTTGAATAGTTTTTGAACTTTACAAACTACAGTTTGAGGACATAAATCTGGCAACACGCATTCGATGTTCTTTAGCGTTTTTATTTTAAGCAATTTTTTAAACAAAAAACAAGAAGTATAATTGAGATCGCACTAAATGGTTATAATCACGTGCAGAAATATTTTAATCAAAAAGCTGTTAAGAACTCAGTTCGTGACCTTGGATTAATGGATTAGACTTTCGGGGTTTTTACCAAAATTAGAGTTTTATATTTACCCTCAAATTATTTTGTGAAAAATCAGATTTTGAAAATTGTTTATTTGTTTTTTGCATTGTTTCTAACATGTAAAGACTCATAGAAATAAAAAATAAATCATATTCCTGGTTATAAAAGTTGTTCTGCTTGAAGAAAAGGAATCTAAAGATATTTATTAAATTGTGGGGCTTCAAGCAAAAAGCAAAAACTCAGCAATTTGAGAAAACGTACTTCTGATCATTTATATAGCAGATATCCCATAATTGGTGCTTTTCTGGGATTCCTGGGTAACTATTAAGGTTAGAAAGAAACTAGTCGAGTACTAATAAACTTTTTTTGGACAAACTACACATGTCGTAAACACAATCGCAAAATTTTCTTTTATTTTTTAGATAATAGGTAAAATTAAAAAGTTGCAAATTTTTAAAGTACTCCATAGCAGAATAAGCCACAGAGCTGCAGGAGAGTAAGCATCTAACGAGCTGAAAAAATGAGTGCTCTGTAGCTTTCTTATTTAAAAATATATTCAAAAATTGTTAATGATTCTTTTTCAGAGAGTTCCAAGGATAAGTTAAAGCCGCGTCCACATTAGTAAAAATTTTACTTTGTGTGTCGAATACGGCAAAAATTTGTGCGCGCATATACAACTTATGCTTATGTAGACTTGTTCGCTACATAAAAACTCACGCAAATTTTTGGGGCGGCGAGGGCGATCGCCACCCCCCAAGAGCTTAGAGTTCACGAAAATACAACCGATTGTGCCTCTTATAACTAGGAATGTGTTTGCTGCTGGCTCCTCCCCCCCCCCATGGAAAACTTGTTTTTCTTGCGTTCGCCCCCCCCCCTCAAGACCTTTGAGTTTAGAAAAATCGAGCCGATTCTGGCTTTTATACTAGGAATGTGTATGATGCTGGCTTTCCCCCCCATCGACAACTTGTTTTTTCTTGCTCAAGGGTTTCGAATTCATAAAAAAGATCCAACCCTCACTTTTACGATAGAAATGGAAATATTGCTGGCAACTTGCTTTCGCTTGCCATACTGTACTTTTGGGATATCACCCCCCCCCCAAGAGAGGCTGGATCCGCCCCTGTGTCACACACAATGTACATTTTTACTAATGTGGACGCAGCTTTAGGATGTTTTCAAAATTATGATTTATCGTAGCTGGGAAACTTCAAATCAAACCACATATATATTTTTTGGTTATACGCTATTGATTCTCTATGCAACCATATATTATACTACACTCTATATTAAAATAGAAAGATAAGTTAAATATTTGTCATTAAAGATCGTAAAAACTATGAATAAAAAATCAACAAAGATGATATGACCCTTATATTCGAACTTAACGGGTAAATCTAATACTTAATCTGTTGGAAACAATTGTACAAATTACAGAAAAATACAAACACTGCAAAAAATTATTTAACAGAAAAACACATTTAATTTTAAATAACAATTTACACCATATTGAAAAATTTTGTAACGAGAAAAAAAATCAAATTAATGTCAATATTTTTGGCGCTTACTTACTGATTTTAAAGCGTTAACAATATTAATGTGCTTTCGGTTGACATATATTTACAAATACTAGTTAATCGAAAAAAAAACAATTTTTTGGCGATAAACTAAACCTTATAACGTCATAGATTTCATAATTCTAGTTTGTATTTATAAGTCGTAAAGTTTAGGATTTGTTTTCTATAAGTTTATAATTTATTTAATTAATTTTACCATTGTTAATATTCTTATATAACACCTATGAACGTGGTTGTGGCGTTTCCTCAACATTCAGTTATTTGTCATACGGCTGTTAGTATGGAAATCATTCTTGAGTATTCCAGAATCTTCTGGTACAAGCAAAAAGACTATATAAAGGACGCCCGGCTTTCGGGGACAGTTGTTAACTATCATCCAAGTTAAATTTAAGTCATTGAGAGTAGTTTGGCAAGTTGTCACTCGAATATTGGATTGTCAATTCAAAGTCTATTAGTAAAATAAAGGTTAGAAAAAGTATATTCAGGTGTTTCTATACCGGCGACAGGTACAATAGTTGTCAAATGTGAGACTAACTACAAAGGTGGTTACAGTAAAAAATGAAGACTATTGTCTAGCAGTAGAAATTAGATGACAAAAAGCAAAAAATGGAATAACAACTTTAAATTATTATGAATTAGATAATCAGACAAGAACAGAAGGCCAGCCAAGAATTAGTGAAACAAAAATTAAAGGCAAAACAAGAAAAAAAAATAATTAAAGCAGAGCTAAGAAGTCATGGAAATCAGACATAACTAAATGATAGAAAACATGAAACAAGAAGTGAAGTACTGCCAATAAGACATGAAACAAGAACTGAACCACAGTTTAAATGACATGGAACAAGGTTGGAAGCAAAGTCAAGGAAACGTGGGGAAAATCCCAAAAAAAATAATGGAAGACATGGAGATCAGATAAAAAGAAAGAATAGGAAAGATTGAAAAAAGCGAATCTTGAAGATACAAAAATATATTTATTACTGGAATTAAAACTTACAAAAGATTACGTCATGGAAGAAATAGGTGAGAAGATTCATAAAGCCCAGTAAAAGCCCAAAAATACTCGGAATGTCTTTCGAAATACGTAGCAGATATCATGCGGTTAATAAAACTGACATATCCAGTAGAAACAATTCATACCCTAAGAATGGCCAGACTCAACAAAATCTCTGAAGTTCTTGCTTATGTCCTTCAGTTTCAAACAGATAAATGGATCTCGAGATACCAGAGTAGAATCGTCGAAACAGTTAACGTTTCCTAAGATGATCGTAAAACCAATTAAGAGATGTTGATGAAACTGGTACGGGAAATCCAAGAATTAAAAGTAAAAGCAGATAACGGAAACTTTCCGACGCAAAAATAGCATTCGTTGTTGAAAATATGGCAACGAGAAATATGTACAAATCCGCTGCACTATCAGTGCTTCCCTTGACAGTAATCAGAATTGGGAAAACTCCCAGTAGTCAGCTTAAAGGGGTGAAAGCTGGCTCGCCACTGTCCAGCCACATCAACGATAACAATTAACGTATTCCAGCTGCAAAACGATGATTTCAGCTTGGTAGCATCTTGAAAGATATGCGGTCGGAAATGTGAGATAGTATCACTGCAAAATTCGTCATCCTGAAAAGAACTACATCTTGGTAACCGCCAATGGGGAAACAATACCTTCCAGCAAGTAGTTTTTGTTGCTGATTTATCGGACGAAGTAATCCATGGTCTTAATATTATGGAACATTAGACTTTTGTCCTTGATCTTCTTCAACGAGTACTATGAACCAGATATGAAAAAACTGTAATGAAGCTGCCAAAGAATAATAAATGGCTGATTCGAGAAGTTAAAGTTTTTGAAGATGTTACGTTACCATCAAGTTCAAAATGTTTAGTAAAAGCAACGTTTGAAAGCTGCGAAGAAAATGAAAGAAGAACTTTGACCCAGAAAAAAAGAATCACTATATTTGTCAAGGCGCTGAACTTAAAAGGTTATCCTCAACAAATTTTATGGCAAAATTGTTCAACTTGCCGACATGGTAGTTAGCAGAAATACCTTACCGTCTGAAATACTACCTGCTAAACTACCTAAAGTACTTCAAGACCTGATTAGTTTATAAACACCTTTATTAAATCAAGTTCAGGTGGCAATGTTGGAAGATCTTTAAATAAGAAACCATATTTTTTTTTTATCTGATAGTGACTTGGGGATAACTACGATAGTCTAACATCGAATGAACACTGACGATGCAGTTTTAATTAAACAGCTTATAAGAAAAATTCCATTGATCAAATGTGACGAGGTTGACGAGATACTTGAAAATAGACAGAATCAAAGCATAACTTAGCCCTCTCAAAATTAATGAACATCTCCAATTGCATTAGTTAAGAGAAAAGATGGTTCCACTAGATTTTGTATATACTTTAGAAGACCTAACGACGTCACAAAGAAGGAAAGTTTCCCGTTGTAGAGTAACTTCGAATCTGATATATTATCGAGCCTTTGCAAACTATCGGGATTCCACAAAACTAGAACAACACTCCCTCATCTAAAGTCAAGCGAAATGGTTGGAAGGTTTAATAGAATTTTGGAGAATAACTTGAAATAAGTCTCGCGTCACATGACTAGAAGAGTTTTCCATTTTAAATACAATTTTAGTTTTCGAGTTTTTGGTTCATCCTTTTAAGAATGGCAGGCTATACAGGGCGTCCCGATCCTGATAAGGAGTATCTCAGATAAGGTTCTGCTCAGTTGAAAAATATTTTATAAGATATTTTTATCTATACAGGTGGCTCAAATTATGGATTTTTTTTCTGGGGTTATGGGTAACCTATGTTGCTATTTAAAAAGATTTACGATAATGTCACAATATTTGCAACTGTCAAACTTTAACATATAAAAATATTCAGAAAATATGCAAAAACTAATATCTAGGTTCACATCTTTTTGCATATTTAAAAAAAAATGGTTCGACTTGTAGATATTTTGATGTTACTAGATATTTTTTGCCAAACTGTTAATATAATACGGTGATCTCGTAACTTTTGGACCAATAAGAGCTCATTAAATGTGACGTCATAGGGAAGCTATTACACTACCTACAAAGAAGCGTGTTATGTGAAACAGAGCTTGATATTGGCTGTATTCTTTTGAGTCAATTATCACTGATCAAAGTGAACAAAGTGAAACTGATAACTTCATGTTCTTTTGAATATGCATTTACTTGTCATTGGGTCGAAGTGATCATGATTACTTTAAGTGACAGAACTGAAAGTGATAATTACTCAAAAGAAGATACCTATATATGCGGTCTTTACATAAGGAAGTTAGGAGGAATTTTTTACCCCCTCCAACTTTCTTTCTTTTACAGCATCCTTGGGACGTGTCTCCCGCCAGATTTACTGCCCTCGGTTCAAGCATTTTAAACTCGGGTGCATCAAACCCTGAGTAGCTCCGAACACGTATGAATAAAGCGGTTAAAGTGTTAATTTGAAGGGTAAAAACCTCCAAATTATTTTTTTCGGATTTGGTATTTTTAATATACATACCAAAACCTATTGGAGAAAAAAAGGGTAAAAACATTATTTTATTACTTATTAGTTTTGTATTTGTCTGGTTTGGCCATAAATATTTCGTAATTCTTTAAAAATACTATGAACGGTAGCTTGTGAATCAATCTTATTTTGCGTCTATCCATTTCATGTATAAAATGTTTTGTTATCCAAAAATAGTATCAAAAATGATAACTGACAGCTGCTAGAGCTTTATACACCAAGGCCATGTTTGGGTTGATGCTCGGATCACTTGGAGCAGGCTCCAATTAATTGATTCTATAATTTTTGAAACTCTGAGCTTACTCGATCGCGTTTGGATGTACAGTTTTTGAGGGTTCCGATTATAAAGGGCGTGCGCTACGATATGTCATTTGGTATTATAACCTAAAAAAATTGTTCTATGAAAATTTTAAATGTTTAAATAAATAATTACCACTTTGCAACGGAAATATTCGGAAATGAATAAAAAGCTGACACCTTGTGTAATGCCGCACAATATATTTTGCATAGTTTTCAACTTTAATTAAGTTATCTTTTTCATCTTCTTTATCGCTGCTATCAACAAACAGGTTTTGCCAAGCATACTAGACAACAAGAAGATCCATAGGAAAATTTTTAAAAAATTAGATCAACCCAAACATGCCCCAAATATTTTTAATGGTGCTTGAGGGTGAGTCCACATTATAAGAAGAATTTTAACGTAGGCATATTGCCCGTTTTTGTGTTAAAAATGTCTCGTCCACACGGGACTTTTCGTTACGCGACTATAAGGGGTGTGGTTTTTTGTCTTAACCTAACTTTTATCAGGATTTTTGTTTATATTTTATCTTAAAATTAAAATGAAGCAAAATAAAACAGTCTCGATATCAGAGATTGTCGTTGAATAGAAACTGTATTATATAACGGCCTTTATTTCATAAGCTTTAATTTATAAAACGAACAACTGCATTATTGCAATTGTTATAAAATCAATAACAAATGAACAAGAATTGTTTTTTTTTTTTTGAGGACAAAGCAGTAATGATCTTCGGTAACAAGCATTTTTAATAAATTAAAACAATTTAACATAGTTCATAAATATCCATTATTCCAAAACTCGCAAAATAAAAAATATAAATAAAACAACAAACTTCTAAAAAAAACATAGGTTATGTTTTCATACAAAATATTGAAAATAAACAGTTTCCACCATTTTTAAAGCAGTCCGATAAAAAGTTCAACATCATCTGACGTAATGACCTTGGAAAAGACGGATTTAGGCGGAAAATCTTCGGTCTTTATCTTTTTTTAAATCTGACAAATCACAATGATTGAAATTTGACTTATGTTTTATTACGTTACGCTTACGCCCAGATTTTTCTTATCGTGTGGACCAACTCTGTGGAGTAAGGGGAAAGCAGATCTGACAAGCTCCGAGGCATAATACACTAGGTGAATAAATCGAGCGTTATTTACACCTGAATTGCTCTCAGCTGCTCCGGTCAATGAATCGATAGCAGTAATTGCTTACTTACAAGTAACCTTCGCCGTAACAAAAGAAATCGTGATCCTTCGATCATACCGTATAGATTTAAACAATAATAGATTTGTTTGAAGGCTTTTTATGATCGGTGGGGGAGAGGCATTTTGACGTTTGACAGACATAAACATGTTTACTTATTTTTTTTTTCAGTTTAATTGCTTGTCGTGACTATTTTCAGTGTTTTTAAGTGTTAGAAATTACTATAAATGCGAAGTTCACAATTAATATTACCAAAGAGGATTTAAAACTTATTTTTATTGGTAAATATTGTTTGCATATTGAAAATAACAATAAAAATAATTCAGGCAACCATATATTCATACTTTATGTACTCAGAATTGACGCACCGATTATTATATGATACTCGTTTAAATAATGCAATTACAAAAGGATAACATAAAATCGGTATGTGTGTACCAAGAAATTGAATATCTACCATTTATCAACACTTTTTCCAATATAAATAAAAATATTATTACTTTATTCCGCGTTCAAACAACCGGGCCCTAGTTCTGACTTTATGCTATTTCTACAGGAGTATGTTCGAAGTAGTGATCCTAAAACCATGATTTCTGTGATCCAGCTCAACATGTTTTTATTTGGTTGAACGAAAAACGACTTACTACGTTAAATTTATATGAATTATAATAAAATTAGGCATTCGCAAAAACCAAAATTCTTTACCACAAATGATGTTTTGTGTTTTTTAAGGTGAATGGGAGTTTTTCTTTTCTAAATTTAAACTTAACGAACTTACTGAAAAATTGTTATATTACTAATCACTCGAAAAATTAATAAAAAATTAACTAAAATCAAATTAGACTCATCAATATAATCTTACTGATTAATTTAATGCCCAAAATTTTAAGTAATATATATTTGCATAGAGGGGCTGAAAATGTATTGTAGAAGACCCGGAAACTACTAATTGAAACCATATATTCCTTAACATTTTAATGTCCGAATACAATTTCGCTTTAATAAATGTAGTTTAGGTGCATACACGAAAATGTCGAACTACGTTATACTTATAATCGACCAATAAAGAGACGCAATGCTGGCGAGCAATGCACATTTAGAAGCCGAATATATACTAATTACAAAATACAGTTCTTACGATTAATTAAATGCTTATCTTAAATAAACAATATAAATACTAAATCTTAAAAACAAGAGAATGAAAAGCCAGAATTAGTAAAATTAAAGTAACGAACGAAAGCATACAAATCGTTATCAATAGACATTAAATCTTCATTAATTACCCTTACGTTACGATTATCAGGTTTGTTTTTATCCTATAATGACAGGGCTTCGTGAAATGGGAACTTAATCCATTAAAAATCCTTTGTCTTAACGAAGAACGACGATACTAGTCCCATCTTCCGTTATTTGGTTGATATGGGTTTCTAACATCTTCGATAGAATATAAATTTTCAATATTCGGAAAGCTTCACTCTGTTCTAAACACCTTTACTACGCCACAACACGTTATTCTTTTATTTTAGTTAATCGTTGAAATGGTCAAATCAATAAATTCGATGTGTATCGATTGGTATTTCATCAGGACCAGAACTTTTTTGGTGTACAATGACGTCAAAATACGCATAGTGACACGCTGCCAGAAGACAATGCTGAGCACCTTTGATTGCACCTCAGTTGGTGGTGTTTTTCTCGAGAAATCGAATGTTGAATGCGAAGTAAATTTACTTTTTCAATTGATGATGCTTCAACCATGCCACCCGTTCGCGTGAATGGTGGGACTGTTGATTTGGTGAAATTTTGACCAACTGCCTTAAAACCTACCAAAAAGAGTTTGAGTTATTTGGACTTGCTAGAAGCTTGTCCTTAAATCTCTTTTTATTGCTTTACTCTTGTCTTTGGTTAGTTCAGGTTTTTAGATATTGAAAATAGAATTTTACATCGAGTCGATCGAACTACGAACATATGGAATATATGTACAAAGACTATAAACGAACCAAAGAAAATAAAGGGTTGTTTAAAATATCTAACACATTGTAGTTTGTTGTTTTATTTATATTTTTTATTTTGCATGCTTTTGTTTGAGCCTATTAGAACAAAAATTTACTTAATATATAACTTCTTAAGAGAGTATTAAATATTAAACTATAATTATATATTAATCCATAAGAATAACTTAAAAATATTTATATATAGTAATTTATTAATTAATAATTTGTAGTAATAGTTGGTTTACAACAATATATTCTGTTAAGGTTCTACTCTAGACACAATTTAACTTAAAGAACATATCATGTGAAGAATATCATGAAATGGTTATAAAAGTCGAGCAATTGCCAAATGAAACTAAATTTATTATTATACTAAATTAACAATTCACTCATTTTTAATTAATTCATTTTTCCTTACTAGAATGATTAATAAATATTTTTTTATTACTTATATTTTCCTCTTTTTTATTTTTTTCCTGTTTCTTCCTAACAATGGGCTAAAATTTCAGACATGTCAGGAATATTCATGTCGTCTGGTAACCCTACCCTTAGCAAACTTTAAGGTGCGTATAAATATGGCGAGTCGAGCTCGAGTCGAGTATGCCTCGAGCTTCGAACGAGACTCTTTTGAAATTTTGCCGATTTCTATTGTTATCGAGGGCCATCGTCGGCAAATTTGAAATGAGGTAATAAATGCAGTTGGGTCACAAGAAGTCAATTTTTTTATAGTTCTATTGTTTTCGAGTAGCTCGACCGAGACTCGCAGCGATCCATTTTCTGTCGGTTTTTTGGTGCGAACTCAAAGGGTTTTTTTAATCTAGTGAGACGGGTTTATGACACGCTTTTTCGAAAAAATTTACTTTGCAGTGAGACTGCAGACACGAGATTTTCTTATTTTTTTGTTAATGAAATGAAATTTATTTATCACTTGGCATTAATTGATTAAAAGTTGTTCATAAGTGAATATGGAGTGATCGGAAGAAAATAGAGGACCTGAAAATAATTCCAAAATTTGTGAGTTATGGACAAAAATTTTAGAGAAGAAAAGAAGTAAATGTGTGAAATGAAATTGCGTCAGAAAATTCGCAGAGACCAGCGAGAAGAAAATTTCGAGTGCGTCGGCCATATGGAAATGGGCCGCTGATAATATATTTTTCTTTTGGAAATGACTGGATAACGCAAGGGGTAGATATTGTATGTGTCTGAAGTATGTATTTGAGGAAAGAGTTGTATACTTAAAAGATAATTAGATTTAGAAGTATACATCTCAATTGAGCAATTAACAGTAATGACATTTTTAAGTATACTTCAGATGTGTATAAATGTAAGGCCTTGCTATGTTATTATCTTACAACTTTCAATGCTAGCTATTGAAAATTTCTACTTTTACTCCAAAACTTAGCGAATCTACAACTTATAGGTGAAGTAAGGAAATGAAAAGTGGAACTGTGTGCTAGCCTGAACCGTACCCTAGAAGAAAAAATTATAAGAATGCTTCAAAAACATACTAAGAAGACACGTTAACGAATTAGAAAGTTTTTAGTTAGAAAATAAAAAGCAAGTCTCGATAAAGTTTTGAAAGTTATGAAACAAGAGTAGAATGTGAAAAACCAATCTGTAAAAAGTGCTAACAAAATGAATTTCTCGTAGGGAAAGTGAAAATAGAGGTGATACAGAGGAAATACTTTTAGAGAAAACGGTATTTGCGGGAAATTAGAAAATACCACAGGGAAGGCATGTGGATGTAATTTGTCTCAGTACAGGACACATAGTTCAAGAAATGTATGAAGATAAGAATACAGTAATTTTTCGAGAAGCATTCTTAGAAAGGTTATCGACAGATTTAAAACCGCTCAGGGCCACCAACTCATTACAACTCATATTGGAGGAAATTTATGGGAGTTTTGCAGCAGTTTGAATCGAAATCTACCAAAGATTAACGTGAATAAATGACGCCGGATATCTTTCAAAGATATTTTTATCAAATGATACAATTGATTCAGGAGAGGTCAGTTGTAGATTTGGATAACGCCAGTTATCATTCTAGACTGGTGGAAAAGTTGCCAATAACATAGTTGAAAAAGCGATATGACAAATTGATTATTAAAAAAATATATTTCCTTTATGAACGGTTTACTAAAGAAGGAACTTGTAAAAATTGCAAATTAGAAAGAAAGACAATTTAAGAAACATGTGATAGACGAATGGGCTGAAGAACTTGGAAATGTTGTGCTTCGAACACATTAATTAAAATCCATTAAACTTATATGGGCACAACTAATTCGTAACTCGGGATAACCCAAAATGTAAACTATAAGGAATACGTTAATTTCTTACATACATTAAAAAAATATATCAGCGAGGACTGGTGAAACGGCATTAACTATGTTATTAAAGAAAAACTTAATTGAAGTTCGCGTCGATGCAGCCACACTCGCCGCGACAATCATCGCCAAACAAACTAGTAAATAAACCGGTTAAATTTCGTTTTTTACTTTGAAATATTAAAGATAATTAGAAAATAACACTCCTGAAAAAAGTAGGTTCTTTTTTAGCAACCTGAAACCGCCATATTGAACCGTGAACAGATTACTGACGACCTACGTATAAGCTAATTTCGAGATTACTTAAGTAATATTTCGATAATAGGAAAAACTACCTCTTATTTATTTCGGAATATAATGATATAAGGAAAATATGATATTAAAAAAATTTCAGCCAATTTGACAGCATGAGGTATTGTAATAATGGCCAGTGAACGGGAAAACACAAACTCATGTAAAGGCTGATTTCCAAGATTTATTAATAGATCTTGTAAAAGTACAACAAAAAGGTATCTTTTTTATTTATAAATACAGGAGATAATATGTAAGTAAAATCACTTAAAAAATTTGATTTATTTCTAATGTCCCGGCACCACAGTTATGTTGAACCCTACATAAGCTGATTTCGGGATTCATTATTAAATATTTGGAAAATAAGAAAAAATTAACTACATTTCATTTTGGGAATATAAAGAAAATAATCAAAACTTAAATTTTTTTTTCTTTACTCTTTATTGGTTTACAACGTCCAGATGCAATAAATCTCTTTTCCCGCCGGACGGCGAAAAAGGGTTCGAACCGACAAAGATTAGTTCGTTGGAAGCTCGACTCGAGCTCGACTCGCCATATTTATACGCACCTTTATATACACTGTTGTAGAATTCAATCTACAAGAACCTAAAAAAATCATAAAATTAAAATAAACCTATAAAAACGGTTCAAATTCCGAGAAATAACTGCACGTTGTCGGCGGTAACGGCGCATAGACACCGACACAGACGGCGGCGCAGACATGAAGCTTTGGCGGACCGCGCTAAGCGCTGATCGATTTCTTTCGGAAGAACTGACGGAGTGCCGAGAAAGAATAAATAGCATCCGATGAATCTGATTGTCTATTAAAGAGCACAGATCTCTCAAATTTCTTACATAGGTGCACACGAGTATCTAAGTCTTTTGAACTCATATTTTAGTAAAATTCCAGCGTCATCGGAAAAAAAAATAATAATAAGCTTCTCTAAAAAACCTTTAGCAGAATTTGATTATCTCTTAAAAAGCACAGATCTCTCAAATTTCTTACATACGCGCACACGAGTATCTAAAGGTGCGTATAAATATGGCGAGTCGAGCTCGAGTCGAGCTTCCAACGAACTAATCTTTGTCGGTTCGAACCCTTTTTCGCCGTCCGGCGGCAAAAGAGATTTATTGCATCTGGACGTTGTAAACCAATAAAGAGTAAAGAAAAAAAAATTTAAGTTTTGATTATTTTCTTTATATTCCCAAAATGAAATGTAGTTAATTTTTTCTTATTTTCCAAATATTTAATAATGAATCCCGAAATCAGCTTATGTAGGGTTCAACATAACTGTGGTGCCGGGACATTAGAAATAAATCAAATTTTTTAAGTGATTTTACTTACATATTATCTCCTGTATTTATAAATAAAAAAGATACCTTTTTGTTGTACTTTTACAAGATCTATTAATAAATCTTGGAAATCAGCCTTTACATGAGTTTGTGTTTTCCCGTTCACTGGCCATTATTACAATACCTCATGCTGTCAAATTGGCTGAAATTTTTTTAATATCATATTTTCCTTATATCATTATATTCCGAAATAAATAAGAGGTAGTTTTTCCTATTATCGAAATATTACTTAAGTAATCTCGAAATTAGCTTATACGTAGGTCGTCAGTAATCTGTTCACGGTTCAATATGGCGGTTTCAGGTTGCTAAAAAAGAACCTACTTTTTTCAGGAGTGTTATTTTCTAATTATCTTTAATATTTCAAAGTAAAAAACGAAATTTAACCGGTTTATTTACTAGTTTGTTTGGCGATGATTTTCGCGGCGAGTGTGGCTGCATCGACGCGAACTTCAATTAAGTTTTTCTTTAATAACATAGTTAATGCCGTTTCACCAGTCCTCGCTGATATTTTTTTTTAATGTATGTAAGAAATTAACGTATTCCTTATAGTTTACATTTTGGGTTATCCCGAGTTACGAATTAGTTGTGCCCATATAAGTTTAATGGATTTTAATTAATGTGTTCGAAGCACAACATTTCCAAGTTCTTCAGCCCATTCGTCTATCACATGTTTCTTAAATTGTCTTTCTTTCTAATTTGCAATTTTTACAAGTTCCTTCTTTAGTAAACCGTTCATAAAGGAAATATATTTTTTTAATAATCAATTTGTCATATCGCTTTTTCAACTATGTTATTGGCAACTTTTCCACCAGTCTAGAATGATAACTGGCGTTATCCAAATCTACAACTGACCTCTCCTGAATCAATTGTATCATTTGATAAAAATATCTTTGAAAGATATCCGGCGTCATTTATTCACGTTAATCTTTGGTAGATTTCGATTCAAACTGCTGCAAAACTCCCATAAATTTCCTCCAATATGAGTTGTAATGAGTTGGTGGCCCTGAGCGGTTTTAAATCTGTCGATAACCTTTCTAAGAATGCTTCTCGAAAAATTACTGTATTCTTATCTTCATACATTTCTTGAACTATGTGTCCTGTACTGAGACAAATTACATCCACATGCCTTCCCTGTGGTATTTTCTAATTTCCCGCAAATACCGTTTTCTCTAAAAGTATTTCCTCTGTATCACCTCTATTTTCACTTTCCCTACGAGAAATTCATTTTGTTAGCACTTTTTACAGATTGGTTTTTCACATTCTACTCTTGTTTCATAACTTTCAAAACTTTATCGAGACTTGCTTTTTATTTTCTAACTAAAAACTTTCTAATTCGTTAACGTGTCTTCTTAGTATGTTTTTGAAGCATTCTTATAATTTTTTCTTCTAGGGTACGGTTCAGGCTAGCACACAGTTCCACTTTTCATTTCCTTACTTCACCTATAAGTTGTAGATTCGCTAAGTTTTGGAGTAAAAGTAGAAATTTTCAATAGCTAGCATTGAAAGTTGTAAGATAATAACATAGCAAGGCCTTACATTTATACACATCTGAAACATACTTAAAAATGTCATTACTGTTAATTGCTCAATTGAGATGTATACTTCTAAATCTAATTATCTTTTAAGTATACAACTCTTTCCTCAAATACATACTTCAGACACATACAATATCTACCCCTTGCGTTATCCAGTCATTTCCAAAAGAAAAATATATTATCAGCGGCCCATTTCCATATGGCCGACGCACTCGAAATTTTCTTCTCGCTGGTCTCTGCGAATTTTCTGACGCAATTTCATTTCACACATTTACTTCTTTTCTTCTCTAAAATTTTTGTCCATAACTCACAAATTTTGGAATTATTTTCAGGTCCTCTATTTTCTTCCGATCACTCCATATTCACTTATGAACAACTTTTAATCAATTAATGCCAAGTGATAAATAAATTTCATTTCATTAACAAAAAAATAAGAAAATCTCGTGTCTTCAGTCTCACTGCAAAGTAAATTTTTTCGAAAAAGCGTGTCATAAACCCGTCTCACTAGATTAAAAAAACCCTTTGAGTTCGCACCAAAAAACCGACAGAAAATGGATCGCTGCGAGTCTCGGTCGAGCTACTCGAAAACAATAGAACTATAAAAAAATTGACTTCTTGTGACCCAACTGCATTTATTACCTCATTTCAAATTTGCCGACGATGGCCCTCGATAACAATAGAAATCGGCAAAATTTCAAAAGAGTCTCGTTCGAAGCTCGAGGCATACTCGACTCGAGCTCGACTCGCCATATTTATACGCACCTTAAGTCTTTTGAACTCATATTTTAGTAAAATTCCAGCGTCGTCGGGGAAAAAAAATAATAATAATAAGCCTCTCTAAAAAACCTTTCCACGTCGATTTTTTTTTAATTCTTGCTGAAACTGTTTGAAATTAATATACAGAATATTTACGCGCCTACTTCTACGAATATAATAACATTGCGTAAAAGAAACCTGATAGCGCCATACCCGATTTAGACATTCCCGATTGCGAGTTAAATAATTTTCTATCAAGAGAAAATTAGTGATAACCTGATAGTGATATCGTTAACGGATCTAAGAACACTAAACGTGCCTTAGTTGGCGCTTAACACAAAAACAAAAATTTTCGGAATAATTAAATTTCGGAAATTTTATTAGGAGTCCCAACACTACATTTCAATTTCGACGTAAAAACTTAAGAGTCCCAGTCTAAAAAATTTTTACTGCAAAAAATTCTATAAGAGCTCACATCTAACAAAAAACAAATTAAAGTAAGTATTGGCCAAGTTCTTATTCAACCCAAATTTCATATAGTTAATTTTTCTCATATATTAGGTATATTAAAGCCCTCCGTGATTTTTGTATTTTTATACAAAACATTCCAATTTAAGAGGGACCACCGCGGCCCCTCGTGGGGTTGCGCCAGACCTAACAGAATTCTATACTCATAATAAATCTGACATGACCCAAATAAATCAAAATGCTCAATTATATCCCAACACTTCAATTTGTTCAATGGAACAATTTTTAAATGACATCCAAGCTTCACTTCAAGGTGGGTACCACTTAATGCAGGGACAAACGCTTACCATAAATGACAAAAATCCTGATACGCTAGTCATTCACAGCTCGTATACGTCGTTCGCGTTCGATTGAAACGTACCTCGTGGCGTTTTTGCGGAAAATCCGTTCTCCACTAATAATTTTCCTAAAACAACGGACGTGCATATACGACAACACCTATTATAAACAATTAAAAAGTGAAATTAACATAGATGGAAATTTAATAACAGAAATCTAGATAGTGTGTCATATGTAATGTATTCTTCTAAAAACTACAAACAATTGTAATTATTAAAACGATTGTTAAAATGACACTGTTATATTGAAATTCTCGTTTTCGAACTCCTTGGAAATTCTTTACCAGGTAGAAGTGGTAAACTTTGGAAATAAAACTTCTTTTAAAGAGTCTCATATTACGGTACAAGTAACCTGAATAATTTCAGAAACACTGTTTACCGACTCGGAATTCACACTCTTGCTTTCACATGCTGATTTCATCAGTTAAATAGCACAATGTTTTTTCTAACCTAGTAATAAGTACACATTTCCATATCGTGTTTCCTAGTTATAGGCCTAACAACAGCGAAGAGCTCTTCAAATTCACCAAAAGTAACAGGAAAATATTTAAAAAAAATCAGGATCATTTTCTCGTATTTCTTGAATTAAATTATTAGTATGTCCAATATTTTCCCCAAATACAGACCGGACCCAGTAGCGATGACTTCTCTGTTTTTTTAATAAATAATATATCAATATTCTCCTTACATTTTGTAACTTTTTTTCTAGATTAAAATACTGCCGCAATTAATGTTTTATATTGCTTCATTTTAATTTTTAGATAAAATATAAACAAAAATCCTGATAAAAGTTAGGTTAAGACAAGACCTTATAATCGCGTAACGAAATATCCCGTGTTGATGATACATTTTTAATACAAAAGCGCGTAATACGCATATGCTCAAATTTTTCTTGTCGTGTGGACTCACCCTTAGATGATGAAATGTTATTCTTCGGAGTAATTATCAATTGATCAAAGTGAAAAAAGTGAAACTGATAACTTCATGTTCTTTTGAATACGCATTTACTTGTCATTGGGCTGAAGTGATCATGATTGCCTCAAGTGATAGAAGTGAAAGTGATAATGACTCAAAAGAATAGTCCTAATTTATAATGAGAGTGAGAGTGAGTCCACACGATAAGAAAAATCTGGGCGGCAGCGTAGCGTAATAAGACATATGTCAAATTTCAAGCATTGTGATTTGTTAGATTTAAAAAAAGATAAAGACCGAAGATTTCCCGCTTAAATCTGCCTTTTCCAAGGTCATTACGCCAAATGATGTTAAACTTTTCAGCGGACTGCTTTAAAAATGGTGGAAACTGTTTATTTTCAATATTTTGTATGAAAACATAACCTATGTTTTTTTTTAAACTTTGTTGTTTTATTTATATATTTTATTTAGCGAGTTTTGAAATAATGGATATTTATGAATTATGTTAAATTGTTTTAATTTATTAAAAATACTTGTTACCGAAGACCATTACTGCTTGGTCCTAAAAAAAAACGATTTTTGTTCATTTTTTTATTAATTTTATAGCAATTGCAATAATACAGGTGTTCGTTATATAAATTAAAGCTTATGAAATAAAGGCCATTATATAATATAATTTCTATTCAACGACAATCTCTGATATCGAGACGCTAATCCACAGACATGCCCTTAGCTATGGTTACCAGATCAAATAATGAGATTCCCTGACAATATCCCTAACGTTTCTGTAAATATCCGGACATTTATCTGAATGTTGTATGTTAAGGCAGTGAGATTTTCAAAATTTTTGCAATCAAAGCATCAAATGCCAATATCGAGTGAGTCTTCTCATTAATGGGAGCGTAGTGGACTAAGGAGAGACATAGACTGTCTATATTGTTATAAGCTTTGCCTTTCGCTGCCACCAATGTTATAACTTTGCTAGTACTGCTTCTAGTTTATCACTGATTTCGATGAATTCAAATAAATCTTCTAATATTACTTTTTTAATATTTTATTATAATGTTCACTAAATCATGAGGTAACAACAGTTTTTGTTCTTACTTACTAATTTAATGTTACTATTGTAGTTTTTTAATTTTAGTTCCTCTCGTCTCAATGTTCATGTCCTACTTATATTCTATTCTGTATCTAAATTATATATTTTACAGTAATGGGCGTACTAACAAATATAACTTATAACTATTTATTTACATGATTACTGAAATGAAAAAGTGTGTATTTATAGGACAATGACAATATGAACAAAACTAATGGTCTCTGTAAAAAGTAAAGTTTTAGAGTTTCGGAGATTAAGGCATGCTTTTGTTTGAGCCTATTAGAACATAAATTTACTTAAGATATAACTGTTTTTTAAGGGAGTATTAAATATGACTATAATTATAATTATTAATTAATTAATTAACTTAAAAATATATATAGTAATTTATTAATTAATAATTTGTAGTAATAGTTGGTTTTCAACAATGTCTTCTGTTAATGTTCTACTCTAGACACAATTTAACTTAAAGAACATGTCATGTGAAGAATGTCATGAAATGGTTATAAAAGTCCAGCAATTGCCAAAAGAAACATCAAGCAATAAAAAGTATGAACCTAAATTTATTAATATACTAAATTACCAATTCATTCATTTTGTTAACGTTTAATCAATTTATTTTTTCTCACTAGAATGATTAATAAATATTTTTTCATTACTTATATTTTCCTCTTTTAATTTCAAAAAAATACTGACAATTGCAGTTTTTTCCTGCTTCTTCCTAACAAGGGGCTAAAATTTCAGACATGTCAGGAAAATTCCTGTCGTCTGGTAACCCTACCCTTAACAAATTTTATATAAACCTATTATAAACAATTAAAAAGTAAAAATTAACATTGATGGAAATTTAATAACAGAAATCCAGTTAGTGTCATACGTAATGTATTCTTCTAAAAATTACCAACAATTGTAATTATTAAAACGATTGTTAAAATGACACTTTATATTGAAACTCTCGTCTTCGCACTCCTTGGCAATTCTTTACCAGGTAGAAGTGGCAAACTTCGGAAATAAAACTTGTTTTAAAGAGTCTCATATTATTGCACAAGTAACATGACTAATTTCAAAAACACTGTTTACCGACTCGGAATTCGCACTGTTGCTTTCATATGCTGATTTCATCAGCTAAATATCACAATGATTTTTCAAACCTAGTAATAAGGGTATAGCTGTACACATTTCCATTTTTTTTTTATATATTCTCGGGTCCGTCCTAAAGTCGGATGCACTGCGACCAGAGTAGGCCTATTGTGCTCTACACATTTCCATAGCGTGTTTCCTAATTATTGGCCCAACAACAGCTTTTCAAACTCACAAAGAGTAACAGGAGAATATTTTTAAAAAATCAAGATCATTTTCTCACATTTCTTGAATTATATCATTAGTATGTCCAAGCCTTTGTCCAATGTTTTTCTCAAAAACAGATCGGACCTAGTAGCGACGACTTTTCCGTTTTTTTAATAAATATATTAATAATGTCCTTATCTTTTGTAATTTTTTCTTTAGTTTTCTTTTTCTACATAACAACATTGCTGCAATTATTTTTTTATTTTCTTTCATTTTAATTTATACATAAATAAATATTATCAAAAAATCAGAAAAAAGTTAGGTTACCACAAAAAAAAACATACAAAACACTTTACGAC
The DNA here is from genome assembly GCA_034092305.1 of Diaprepes abbreviatus. Taxonomy (NCBI): domain Eukaryota; kingdom Metazoa; phylum Arthropoda; class Insecta; order Coleoptera; family Curculionidae; genus Diaprepes; species Diaprepes abbreviatus. The sequence continues at coordinate 3,338,627 of JASJET010000032.1, forward strand.
TGCCCGATAAAAGTTGCTCGTGTGGACGAGACATTTTTAACATAAATGGGCGTAATACGCCTAAGTCGAAATTTTTCTTATCGTGTGGACTCACTCTTAGGGTACGTGTGGAAAATGCAGACAAGCGGAACCCAAATTACCAATGTCAACGGTAGGCTATCTTTGAAAATTAAACCAATTTTGGAATAAGTTTGTCTAGCTAACCCATTCAAAATATTTAAATGTCTCAAAAATCATTTAAAAAACTTTTAAACTCTCTAAAATCTTTCAAAATTCCTAAAATCCTTAAAATTGCTAAAAATATTTAAGTCCTTTAAAATCACATGAAAATGTTGAAATTTCAGTAAACTGAAAGCAAAAGTAAATTTAACAACACTTTCTGTAGTCGCAAAATCAGCTATTTCTTTCTAAAACTTTTTTGTTCTTTGTTGTCCGTTAACAGGCGATCAAAATTAGAATAAAAAGTAATAAAAATATATAATTCTAAACAACCAGTGAACAAACCTAACTACAGCTTGTAAGGGGTATAAATTTTAAAACTTATTTCCCTTTTTCATCTTTTTGGCATATGAAAAAAAAGCACTTTCAGTCTTGTTTTTGCAACTATCTACATAAAAATAGCTGCTTTCTTTCGACTATATTTAAAAAAATCTTCCGAACTTTACAATTAAGAGTACATAAAATCAATTACACTTATCTACAGAAATTATAACACATTATAAAAAAAAACAATATGACAAATTAGGCGTACTCTTATTTGACAACAACCTACTTTATCTTTTCGTTACTTAATAAAACACCGCTACAGAACTTAATTGAAGATGCATCTGAAGATATTTTATTTTTTGTGGAAAAACTATTGCCTTTTAGAAGAAAACTTGGGAAACAAAAAAGTTTCACGATAAGATGGGTAGCTAAATGAATAATCAAATGAAGTCAGTAGCGCCCAAAAAAAAAGTTTGAGAGGATAAAATTTTATAGACTCGGAAAAAGTATTACTCTGTATCAGACGCGGATCCAAGGGGGGGGGGACGATCGCCTCTCCCGAGAGGATTGAGCTCAGGGAAATAGAACCGATTTCGCCTCTTATACTAGGAATATGTATGCTGCTGGCATCCCCCCCCCCATCGAAAACTTTTTCCTTTGAGTTCAGGAAATAGACCCGACTCTGCCTCTTAAACTAGAAATGTGTATACTGCTGGCATCTCCCCCACCATCGACAACTTGTTGTTTCTTGCGATCGCCCCCTCCCCCCAAGAGCTTCGAATTCAGAAAGATAGATCCGATTCTGCCTTTTGTACTAGAAATAGGAATGTTACTGGCGTCTCTCCCCCGTCGACAACTTGCTTTCGCTTGTCATTCTATACTTTTGTGATATCACCGCCCCCCCCCTCCCCCCGCCCCCAAGAGAGAGGCTGGATCCGTTCCTGATTTTGCTATCACTATTCTTAAAGCTTATATTGTTACACAATTTTATACACAACATAGATGAATTTGTAGTTGAAGATACTGCATCATTCCTTTCTTGAGAGGATTTATGTAGAGAAATAACACGAAACGAGGATTGAGAGTCAACACCATTAGGAACACTTCATAACAAATGTCAGCTGTGTACCATACTAGTTGTCAAAGATAAAAATTAACAGTCATAAAAGGGTATGCAACATTAATCTCAAAGAACATTGTCTTTCTACATTGACAAAGTTTTAAATTTTATACAATTAATACCTATTTTGTTAAGTTTATCTTTTACTGGTGTATTAAATATTTATACCCAGCAAATTTTTTCTTTAACTTTTATCGAATCCAAGTCTTGTTTCTATTTTAAACAAATCACACCAGGCATTTCGTGTGGCGATCCAATCTCCATAAACAACAACAGCCGGATTCACTAACATGGTTTAATTTTAAAACATTCTTAATTGACAGCAGCGGGCTTAGACAAGAACAACAATAAGTCAAGAAAACTTTAAGCCCAAAAATACATGCATAAAAAATCATTTTGTTTTATTACTAAACTGGCAAAAATTAAGAATTTTATTTATTTTCGATACACAACTATTTTCCTTACAAATTTCAACGCTTTATCTCAAGATTTTTATTCCTAATATCCCTATATAAGCGTTTATTTAATTACATATGTGATATCAATTATGACAATATCATAAGAAAAACAAAACTGGGCGACTATAGGATTTAAATTTCAAGGCAACTAGATCGGTTATAAATCTCAAATATTTTTAGTGAATCTGGCTGCAAGAGTTTTGACCTATAGGTTTTTTGGTTCTAGGTTATCAAAACTTTAGCATCAATTTTACTAAAGTAAATAATGAATAGTCCAACATAACAATGTAGCCGCACGACTCAAATCGTGAAAATGTGAAAGCCTATATATAGTTAATGTCGGTAAATAGACAGGTTACCTCGTAACTCGGTAATATAGCAAGATATACGTGACAATAATGCTTTGAGGACCGAATTCTACCTATCGAGCTTTGTTTCACACAGCGACAGCGTATCTATGCTTCTTTGTCAGTTCCGTATTTAGTATTTCTAGTACGTCACATTTGCAGATCTCTCATTGGTCCAAAAGTTACGAGAATATCGTATAACTTTGTACATTGTGGTATATCGTCACGTAAACGACTGAATCAAAGGTGCCGTATGGTAACTATCGACTCCACTTGTTGCGGACGGATGTTATACACCACCAGCTTTTTGCCTTCACTTGTAACGCGCAAGGCACCGTGCCTTTATTCACTTCACTAAAAAAATACGGAAGTATAGTTTTTTACCTTACGATCAAAATTGGATAGTATAAAAAGAGTGTTATTGTTATCAACGATATAATAAATAGGGGGAGAGAAAATAGCTGGAGTGGGATAAGATAAAAGTGTACTATCGGCGTAACGAATTTCCGCTACCCGACAGGTGCAATATTTAAATATGCTGAACGTGGAGACAGTATCATAAAACATGAAAATTTATCATGTACATTTAACAATAAAAAGACCTGGTCCGAACATAAATCTTTTTTTCCTTATGGAACTGTCATTGTCCCATTTGTGACAAAATACTATTTTCTGCGAAACTTACGTATCTTATTTTTCTTAAAAAAAAAATCGAAGCAATGCCGCTTCTACAGAATTTTTTTATTCTGCTGACGTTCCCAATCATTTTTTGACATTTAGAAATAATGCGTATAGCACATTCAATGCATACCTGTTTAAAAAGGGACGCTAAACATGGCCGTTTCCATCTAATGATAGGTATATTCTTTTGAGTAATTATCACTTTCAGTTCAATTTAATCATGATCACTTTGACCCAGTGACAAGTAAATGCATATTCAAAAGAACATGTTCACATAATTTACTCAAAAGAATACAGCCGATTTATCATCCACACTCTGGTTATCTTCTTTCCTTCTGTCGCTTATCTCTTTCATGAGTATTTTGCTCATGATGTTTTAAAATTAGGAAGGTGGTCTCGTAACGTATGGACCAATGAGAGCTCAGTAAGGTTTACGTCACATGTAAGAAAAATACGCCACTGCTACAGAAAGGTAGATCCCTCCTTTTTGTGCAAGATACAACTCGATATCGGGCAACTATGGTTATATTGAAAAACAATGTATAATAGCAGACATGTAATGTACTTCTCATTTTGCGACTGTGTACTTCCTTTACAAGAAAAGTTTAAAAACCGTATATATTTTGTACTTTTACATAAAACTTACAATCCTTCCCTTAATAGAACAGTCCTTTAATTACATACTATTGACTTTATCTAAAAACTTTTATGAAGTAATATTTTGTTAAAAGATAAGATTACTGTACCGTAGTTATATTCTTTTTTGCTAAACTGTAATTCAACTTTCTGAATGCCACTTGACCGGATTTATATCCGTTTAAAATCAACTACGCTGCCGTGGAGTAAGCCACGCCACATATAACCAAACTTTCTCATCTAAAAATTTATATATAAACAAATTTTCCTTTTTTAAGTTTTTTTTTTAATTTTTCGCAATTTAAGTTTATGAAAGATAATTCGGTGTTTTTTTTTAATATATTACACATTGATCAAAAATAGAGTTATGCTCGTTTTTAATTTGTTGTTTTTTTTTTCAATATTCACACACATCCTGACAATGAAAATTTTATGTTTCATATTATACCCCAAAAGATTAAGGTACAGACGCATGTTGTCTAAATTTATTAGTTATTGGGGAGGTGTAAACACAAGTTACCATTTCAGGAGCAGATGGCAATAGAAATTTAAAAAAATGTTTTTGAAAGCTAGAATTTGTGATGAAAAATAACACCAACAGAAACCTCTAAAATTCAGCTCAAGTTCTGATTCATTGCTTTTTGGCATATACAATAAAGAAATGGAAACAATAGTCATTGGTTTTACCATATAAATTGAAGAGGAGATGTTATTGGCTCAACTCTAGAGTTGAGCAACTCTAATTAAACTTAACATAAAAGTTATACCTAAGCATTAATCATTTTTGCTTAGTATAGTGGGTACTTAACAGACATCTAACATTTCTACCATGTTTGCCACTTTACTTTTTGTTATGATAGTTTCGTTATTAAAAATTTAAGTTGTTCGTACAATTTTGGATATAGGTGTATTTTAAAGTCTAAATTAATTTATTAAACAAAAAACAAAAAAATAATAATTATTTACTAATATTGCCTGTCATTTTTGTTTTTATTTGTACTTTGTTGCTTTTATATAATCCTGTGAGTGAGCATTTAGTCTAAGTGTAATATACACTGATAACTAATTATGGGTGAGAAAATCTGCACCTAAGTTATCAATATGTCACATTTTAAATGAATAGTTGGTTTCAATGGGTTTATGGTCTTGATACTGAATATTAAAAAATTACTGATACAGAATTAACAATGAAATGGCAAATGCTCCCAAACATGATATATTTAAATCGTTGACACCCATTTAGTTAATAAAATCTATATATTGTTTAGTTAAATTTACTTGTCAAATATTAAAAGCAAAAGAAATTTTCCTTTTAATTTCATATACGTTGATTTTATATTGTGTAATTTAAAATTTGTCACAAGTGGAATGAATCACTGGCTGGAGCAATATTTAGAGTGGTCTGTAAAATCCAGGGAATTTTACTGAATTTGCCTGTGTCAACCAAGAAATTGATTTTGAAATAATAAAGTTACATGGGTACTGTGTCATCCTGTATATATTTATTTCAGTAAAAATTGGTTGTATTTTCTTTATTACTTACATATTATCTATTTAAGGGAATCTTTAACAGAACAATTATTCCTCACTAATAAAATTATGACAGGTTTGGGGGAAATTAGTGGCCTATAAAACTAATATAATCAAGTTTAATTGGCTGGTAGGCTTAAGCGCCAAATTTTAAAAATATGTTAACAATAATTGAAATAAGATTTTCCCTAGAAAACATAGGTATATTTTGTTCATGTGACAGTCATATTCCTTTGTAGGACATGAATATATTATGGATGCGACTTTTTTACACTGAGGATAGATAAGGCATCTTCTGAGAATAAATTACTGTCCACCTCTATGTACCATATTGTGCTATAGAAGTACTAAATGATGTCCAAATAATATTCTTTTCATATATTTCCATGTGTTTGCATTAAACTATAGGCATGTACTAAGAATGTAACCAATATATCCTATGTATCTACCACCACCGAGCAAATTACTTCATAGGTTAGATACATATTAAGGAAGAGGTACATGGAATATTCCATAAATTTGTGATTAATATGCAAAAAACATCACACTAAAATTAGATTTTTTAAAGTTAGTTCTTAATATACAGCGTGTCTACTTAAGTTGGCGACATATGGAAAACTTTGTTTTTAGTTTCACAAGAACAAGTTATTCTTTATAAAAAGTTCTGCATGATCTAAGCCGTAAAAATGTATCAAGATAGACGACAATAATTCAGTTATATAAAGATTTTGTCAGATAATTTAGGTTTGGTTCAAGAGTAAAATACTTTTTTTTTTCAAAATATCCAAAAATATTGCATTAACAAAAATGAATTCATTAATTCTACCTAAGGTTCTAAGATTTTTTTTAATGAAATAATTTTTTGATCTATTTCTAGTACGTTGCCTACAATGTGGCTAATACATTTGTGAAATATCACTCAGAAACCTGCCGAGTCTAATTCTGTGCTTAATTTTTTTGCACATGAATTATAAATATATTCAAAAGATAAAAAACAGGATACTTTTATTGAAAACAAAGTTATAAATAATAATTCAGCCTTAAGCTTACATCTCTAATTTAATAACATATTCAAAATTATAACAAAATTATGGTATATATATTTAAGTTTCCATTATCCAGCTCCTAAAAAAGAGAAGTACTTTAGTATACCACATATGCTTCCAAAGACCATTAAGGCACCACAAGTGTATTTAGTAGAGTAATCAAATAGCATGCCACTCATAAAATATGGTTAAAGAAATTTTTTTTCTAGCAAAAACTTAAACCTTCTTACCTTATGACTTTCACCAACACTTTTTAGGGCTATAACAACAGCATCATTTTTGTGGAGTTCTGATAATTGATTTCAATGTACCTACAAATTTTTTTGATGTAAAAAAAATTATTTGTATTTTGTCATTTTAGATGTTTTTGCATTATGTAAAGTTTAAAAATCAATAAAAACAGATATATAACACATGGTATTTTTATGCTTACCCAGTAAAACTTTTGTCGACTGTTTAAAGGTTTATTCATTTTGGCTCCATCATAAAAATAAATATTTGCTACTTTATTTGATAGCACCCCATATAAAATTTTTCTTAGTGTTTGTGGCAATGAAACCCCTTCGATTCTGTTTAGCTTTATTATCTAAAATAATGAAAATGATAGTAAAAAAATACATATAAACTTATATGAAAAAAGTAAAAACTTGTTTTGTTAATTCATTAAAAATAATACCAAAACCTACTTAAAAAGTCATGCCAACTAGGAATGAATAAAAATTTTAGAAAACACATTTGATATTAAAATAGCAGTTGCATATAATCATCACATTAAGCAACTATTCACTTATAGATACTGTGAAATTAACTTTAAGTCTAGCACTTTAGGTTTTAGGTATTTATTAATTTACAAAAGAGCTATTTGGTTTAAAAAAATTACTTATTGTGTTTTTGAAATCTTAAATTAAAAAAACTACAATACTTTTTAAAAAATGGCAAAGACAGTAACGCCAATACATACATACATCAACTTGATCTTTTGGGGCTTTTGCTTTACCAGAGAAAAGTAGCAAAATGAAAAAATATCTATATTTACAAAAATTTGGTTAGTTTAGGCTAGTGGTAGATCAGTGTTGAAATGCAAAAATAAAAGGTATACTTAACTGCAGGATCAGTCTTAACAATCCGGTTAATAGGCCCAGGGAAGAAATTGAAAACACAAAACCATAATTACATAAATCTCGTGAAATACGGTGCACCACGCGCCACCTTCTCCAAAAACAAAGGTTATTGACACAAAATATCGGGGATCTTTTATGGTTACTAATTGTTTTTGGCCGAATAAAAGAATAAGGACTGACCGCACAAAGTATAACCTATCTTTATGGTTGACTGTTTCATGGCGTAACTCAAATCACGGAACAAAAAAGTTATGATAAAATTAAACCGAACATGTGATGACAGATTAATTGGTATTCTTTTGTAACAAGGATACATAAAAAGAGACCAACAATATCAGTTGTTGATCGGATTTCGGAAAGAATCGTTGAAAATTAAAGATAAATATATTAAAACTGATAAAAAGATGACCATATTTATTGTTTGTTTACAAATCTGTAATCTTTTACACAGAATACAAATTGATTTTATAATCGTTTGAAATGTCAAAAGGAAAAAATGCGATGTTGCCACTTTGATATTTGACAGAATTTTCGAAGTCCCTAAAGTGTCGGCTACAAATGTAAACTTATACCGTATAACTTGTATAACTTATACGCAGTATAAAAGTCCTCAAACTGTAGGATTGGCATAAATATATATATATATATATATATATATATATATATATATATATATATATATATATATATATATATATATATATACTGCATATATGCACACCACCTTACCCCCTCCAACTTTTTGAATGTATATAGAGGCCGGTATTAGAATTATTTCATCATTACACTTTCGAACGTCAGGATGGAAGATACACCGAAGAAGATTATTGGGATTGTCATGCCATTCGTGCCCGGCAAGTTATGTACGTGTGAAAAGTGCTGGGGTACCGCACCAGGAGCAGCAACTTCGGCACCACCCGCAACACCGACACCACCAGCGACGGCGACACCGCCAGTACTACTTTGGCAGCCCGAGCTCGTGGCGCAGCCAAAGAGAAGACCAAGGGCTGCACCTAGGTCGGTGTTAATATCGTTGGGTATTACTCCACGGTAGACACCCGACCCTCCCCCCAGGGTGGCCACAAAAACGGTCCTTTTCAGGACCACATTATATTTTGATCGTAGTTTAGTAATCGTCACTTATGGGGCGAGATATTCGTTTAACGACGATTTGTCTCGTAGCTTAAGTGCCAAGTTATACGCTTGAGAACCTATGAAAATGTTAACAGTTCAAACAAGGTTTCTATTAATTTTTTTTTTGTAATGAATTCTTCATAAAATGTTAAGAATTAGTCTTATTGTCTAAACAAAAAAAAAACAAATCTAATTCTTTATTTAAAGTTTTTGAAAAAATCAATAATTCTATAAGCTCTCACCAATACACAACATTTAGAATCCGTTGGTGGGGTGGGGGTAATTCTATATATATGAGACTGGGCCAGTTACACAATCATATATACATCAACTCTCATACGATGAACATGGAGGAAGAAAGACCCGCCAGCAGAGGCTGATCCATCTTTAGCGATGACATCGTCGCCGGCAACGTTGGAGACCTGCAGGACTACGACGACGAAGAGGTGGATTTTGAAATTGACGTCCTACGTTGGGACGACTTGAATGAGCCGATTCCGCTGCTGTATGACCACGATCCGGGTCTCGTGGAATTAAACGATGCAGGCGATAGGGTCTTACAAAGACTCGAAACTCCGATGATCCGCATTGCCCCTGCGATTCGTCAAGCTGGTGGTCGACCAGCGAGGATGGGGCACTATAAGCCCCACACTCTCCCTGGCCCTTTTTAAGGGCACACAACAACGATCCTTTTCAGGGCCACAAAATACTTTGATCGTAGTTTTAGCACATATTAGTACTTTGTTACTAATATTGTATGTATAGAATATACAATATTAGATACAAAGTATTAAAAGTTTAGGTGCTGGTGGAACCCAGCAAAATCGTTCGTTCGTATTTGTGACCACAAACAACTTTGGTCTGAATACGTAATACGACATTTGTTTTCACCCCCACCACTAATTTGTCTCTATATATACGACCACCAATACTTATTACAATCATTTCAGTTCAACATGTCTGACAGTGAACACCAACCCATCCAATGCCCTGTGGTAGATTCTACCACGGACGATTGTCGCGAATGGGTGTTGGACGATCCCAGATGGGAAGAACTCTGGCGGTTCATAGTTGAATACACAGAGGACAGCGGCACCACCACCGCCGTTGATGATGATGGGCCGTGCGACTCTACAACACAATAAAGAGTCGCATGTTTTTGCAACAAAACGGTCCTTTTCAGGACCACAAAATACTTTGATCGTAGTTTTAGTTGGTTATAATAGTTTGTAACCAATATTTTATGTTTTTTTTTTCATAAAAACATACAATATTGAGATGCGAAGTATTAGAATTTCTGGCGACAGAACCTTAACTTCCTAAATCGAACCATGTTTTAGCATACTTGTAAATATTTTCAAAAAATATTTACAACTATTGCTATTGCGTAGTTTTAGTGGATTATTCACTCTTTTTTAGTACCTAATATTATGTGGGAAAGGTCCTATATAATATAACACAAAAAAAATATATTTTCAAGTCATTTTTATTCTCTTTGTAAAATATAAAAATCTGATCAACGACTTTTTTTTATTAACTACAAAATATATATATTTACAAACTTAATACTATAAATTAAAAGCTAATACCTACTACTACCTAACACCTACTACAGAATCTATTAAAGTCCGCTAATTGTCTTTTATATCGCACACATTCCATCTTTTTTAATTCTAATTGTCTTTCCAGTTCTAAAACGTCACACTCACACGCACTTACTTTTTTCACTAAGTTTTTTTTCATTCGAAAAATGTCCGACAGTTTGCTCTTCTGCGAGTTGGTAAAGTCCTTAACCCACTCCGGTTGAGATGTCTCGGAACATATTAAAGAAGAAGAAGCGGTTTCGTTTGGTGAAACGACGACGACGACGAAGCAGCGGAAACTTCATCACCTTCAAAACACTGCTTAAACTGCTTCTTTATAGGTTTCCGGCATCCCAATATCGGTGACAGTGGCGCTGGGGAAGACTTTACCTCCGACACTACTTGTTCTACACTGACTGGTGTTGGTGGCGTTGGTCCATCGGGGCTTTCGATTATTTCCACTTCTACAGCCAACGGCTCTTGCGGCGATGTTTTCAGGAAGTCAGGTAATGGAACAGGGGTGGAGGGACGCTTAAAGTTAAACTTCTTTCCTTGCCCCACACCTTTAATCGCCGAATAAAAGGTTTTTTGTCGGCGATTTCCAACTTCCGACTTAATTTGGAAGCTTTCGAAGAAGATTCCCTGTTAGGCCGCGATGCTTTTCGCACAACCACATCACTAATGAAGTTGATCTTCGTTTCCTTCTCCTCTGTCCAACATTCAAGGAATTGCGCAGCCGACTGCACCAACTCTTCGTCTCGACCATCATTCAGGGCTTTGTCTTCGGCATCCTCTTGCTCCCTGCTGTTCCAATTTTCGAAAACCCCTGGACTCAACACTTCCAAGCCACTGATGTTTTCCGACATGCCTTGTTGGGATCAGCAGCTCACGTCAAGAGCATCCAAAAGAGACCTCACACTTAATGACATCTTCGATACAACAACTCTCACAATAACTTTAACTTACTGCTGCACTGTTTGGTGTTCTGACGAACTGTGAAGAGCTCGAGCCAGCAAGTCTGCTTTTATGCCCATTTCCTCCACTACACCACCTTTATTCCTTTTGTTCGATGCATTAAGTATAATATTTAAACTTGTCAGATGCAAGGCTAAGACCAAGGCCGACGTAACCGGTAATACCAGGGTCGTTTTCAAGGTTGTAATTTTCATGGATTTTTTTTTGTCCCTATCAAGGTTATTTTAAAGAAACATATAAATATAGTACTAAACTTGTCAGATGCAAGGCCAAGGCCAAGGTCAAAGTACCCGTCAATGTCAGGGTCATTTTCGAGGTTGTAATTTTCAAGGATTTTTTTTTTTGGTCCTGTCAAGGTTATTTTAAAAAGTAACACATAAATAAAGTACAGCGATTGAAAAGTACAACATATTTAAACATCATGTTGCCAACTGATGAACAACCTAGTGAAGCAGCCAAAACATACAGTCATATACCAAAAGCTTTTTATTTAACTTGTCATCATTGTAAAAGACTAGGTATCTGCTGGCGGAATGATCTTACGTACGACTTCAACTACATTGACCTTTTCAGGGTTAAATTTGTACAATGCAGCTTTTGTGGACTAGTTTACTACCAGTTCAAGGACATTAATGAACGTGCCATCCAGAGAAGAAATTAGGTCATACAAGAAGCTTACCTGTACAGAAGAAATTAACATGTATTTTATTTCTTTATTTTTTAATTTTTTGTTTGTTATATTTTTTAAAATTTTTTTAATAATAAAAAGTAAAGTCAATCTTTTGTTATATTTTAATTTTTTTTCCAATAAAACAATAGTAAAATGAATCTGTATGTGTATTTATTAAACATCACCTAAAATACGTTTTGCAATCCATATTTTTCTGCAGAGTCTGTTTATTAATGAAATAAAACCATATATTAGGGTGATACGTAATGGTTTCAAATCAGTCTCACATAACAATGTCAGAAGTAAACACTATTGATAAGTTCGGTCGCAAAAGGATTTTAACTTTATGCGAGGTCCTTCAGGAATAGGTTTTAAACTTACACCTAATGGAGATTACGACATGGGAAGCAAAAGATTGTGCTATTTAGCAGAACCTCTTGAAGGAGACGATGCGACCACACGAAATTATGTTGATAATAACCTTGCTCAGTGTGTGCAAGATACGCAGAAAGCTTTATATGACTCAACAATTGTTATTAAAGATATATTCAGAAACCAACTTGGAGGTTACGTACGCAAGATATTAATTGGAACCGGTCAAGAACTTAGAGGATACATCGATGATACTGTTATTGCAATATATGAACTTAGGCAAGACGAACTGCGTGATGAACTTAACTCTAGAATGTTGAAAATTGAAAAGACTCTGGAGGATCTTGTCAACAAAACTGTTTCACATTAAACATTTGCTCGTAGACCTGTGCGTTTAATTTACTGTTAGACAAATTTTTCAACAATAATTTTACAGTTTGTTATTTGTCGACACTTCATTATATTTATAATTTTAAAATAAAGGTTCAATAAAAAGCAATCAAGTAATGAATACATGGTTTTTATTTAAAAAAAAATACAATACTATCGTTACATATTAATGTTGTATGTTCAACAGAAATAATAAAAACAATACAAATAATGAAATATTGATTTTCCAGATTACGTGCTGTCCTGACTTAGAAATGATTCCAACACGGTGACTAAATTTGCTAAGTTTTCTTCCGGGTCTGTTTTGTAAAAATCTATGTCTGCATGCCCCCAAGGTAGAGTTTTGGTTGAACTGGGAATTACATAACGTTTATCATCGCTATGTGACAATGCTACTTTATTTATTATGTTGGTATAAATGTTATGTAATTCACTTCTAAATTTCTTCATCTTTCTTAATATCAAACCACCCCGTTCAACAATTCTTTGGTAGTCTTCCTGATGAAGATCTTTCTCGATAACACATTTTTTGATACCTTTGACTTTTTTAAATTCATTATTAATGGACTTTACATAATAAGCCTTCGCGCCGGTACCATAAAAACTATTATCGGATTACCAGGAAACTCATCTTTCATTCTACCAACTACAGAATTACTTTTAATTATGTTGAAATTATTAATTTCGGGGTAATTTGATGTATCAAATTTTTCGGGGTTTTCTGATATAGTTTGATAAAAGTTTTCCGTATACACTTTTAATATAAGCGAGTCAGTATCGGTGTAAAGTAACGAAGCATCATCGCCAAACTTGGATTTAATAAAATTATAATAAAAATCGTATATTACAGTCTTTGATATATCTAATATGGAAAATCCGATATAAATTGGTTTATTGTACAATATTTTAACTTTATTCATATGTTTAGCAACAAAGTTCTCGGTAAATATCGAGCTACTATTGAAATTGGGGCGGGATATTAGTGCTCTAGCTCCATTTTTGCCTACACTGTTATCCCAATGTGTTACTAATTTTATATCCTTTCGATTTTCCACATTTTCCATAGTTTTACCAAAAATCGCGTTATTTTTTAATTTAAAAGTGTCCTTCGCAAATTTTGTGGTGGCCTTGTTACGTAAATTGGTATTAAAATCAATATACGATTTTAGCCATTTTGATTGCTTAAACTGTAATACTCGATGGGTTTGCATTACCACTAAGCCGTTGGCGATGGCTTGTTTTAAAGTTCTATAGTGTACAATGTATTTTTTTTATCTTGTAAATTAGGAATTAATTTCGGAAATTCGGCGTTTTCTGTTGACGGTATGATATTTTCTACTAGAAATGGAAGATCAGAATGTGCATCATGCAACTCAGTCGGATAATGCACATCCACTTCCAAAACGTAGCCATGTCAACTATCATCAGCAACAGCCATAATATTTAAATCGAGAATTTCGCGCTCGGTTAACCATCGAAAACCACCATATGGTAATGCTTGTGACATACTATGACCATATAGATTTGTAGTATCAAGGTATGTTATAAATGAAGAAGGTTTTGTTGGGTCATAGTCTGGTAAAAAAATATTATTAGCGATGTGCTTCCTTTCTGTACACTGGCTTATGCCGCCGCGTATACCTTTCTTAAAAAAATGTATCATGTCTATATCAGTTAAGAGCTCTAACTCTACCTTAGTCATACGCAGCATACAATCAAATGATAAACTTGGAAGGGTATAGTAATGTGCTGGGTCCAGTTTATCGAATTTTAAACAATTATTTCGACATTGCTCAAAAACATCACACAATAGCAACACATCTGATTTTAAATACACGTCCGAATAGTCCCCCAAAGTTTTACACCCAAACAAGTGCCATACTTCTTTTGATCTTCTATAGCTTTCATCGCTAATATGTGTATTTTCCATTTTTTCTATAGAGTCAATAAAGCTATAGGGAAAAACACCCTTTTGACGCATTAAATTAAATTGGTTGATATTTGAAAAATGTTTCCGCGTTTCAATAAAATCGTCGTCGTTTAAACCGCTGCCTAAATTTTCCAAAGACGTTTACAGAAATTTAAAACTGTCAATGAATCGCCACTTTAAATATCTCCTCTCGACTTTTCCACATTAACTTTCAAAATAATCGTGCACATAAATACTTTTGGTAAATGATATGTACTTTTCCTTACTTTGAGCCAAAACACCAATTTTATCCCCATATTTACATAACTCTTTTATAAATAAATGGCTGTCGTAGCCGCTTAAGTTATGAAATATGATCGGGATAAAAGAGGGTAGTTTATAATTTAAATTACAAACGGAATGTGCAGCACCAAATCTTTTTGCACCAGTTATGTGACAGTGGTCTCGTACTTTAATCTCACCCTCTTCAAAAGGGCCTTCACATATACCACATATTTTTAGCATCATTAAACTCCCTTTTTTCTTCAGGCGTTAAAGGTTTCACAGGCTTAATGTCTTTTAAATATGTGTTATATAGATCCCTTAAATCACACTCGATACGATCCACAAAGACTTGAGCTGCATTATTCCCCCGAAATAGCTCACATTTCGAAATTGAGTCGTCAAAAGAGCATTTAATTAAATAAGCAAAAGAATATGGTTCATGTTTAAAACTTTTTACAGTGTAAGAATTTTGTGGGTTTGGTTGTACTGTTTCAACGGGTTTTAAAACAGATTCGAAATCTGCATAAACCACGAATGGAAGCGCATTTGCTTTTCTATACCCTCGAATTTTAAAATATTTTCCGGCACACTCTTTCTAAATTTATCGATTTTTAAATCCACTGAGGGTGTTTGCGTGAAAATGTAGTTACAATCGTAGCTTTGATGGAAAGTTAAAGCTGACGGTGTACTAAAATAAATGAGACAACCATCACAAAAATATATTTTATGTTGTTGACAACTAATTTGACTTGAAACTAAACGTGATAAATCCCGAATCCAACAATAATGACTCTTTAAACAAGTCGTATCACAAAAATGTTCACCGCCATCTTTACTACTACAGTCTTTGTAATTAACAATAAATTTACAAGTCTATCTAACTTTTTTGACGCATACTTCTGTGGACCAATAACATCATGTATTACTTCATTATTTTCATATTTAGAATCCAGACCGTATACGTTAATTGATAGGTTGTTCATTTCCTCAAATTTTTTAATGTCACGTAATTTTACTGGAAAATCCATACCTGTTAAATTTAGCACTCTAGAAAAATGGTGGTAGGATGTCTTCTGTGAAGGTGCTGCTGTTGGAGGAAACAATGCTGATGTTACAGCCAACGCAAAGCAAAATTCGTCCTGGTTAATCACATTGACGACAGCTCCTTTCTTTTCAATAGAACACGGCAACTTGATGTATGATGAGCCACCCATAAGCATATACTTGTTGATACTAACTTCCAAGTATAAAATTCGCACAAGAGCCCATCCTATAACAAGAAAAATAATATATAAAAATGAGTTTAATGTATCGGATTTTGATTTTTCCATACCTGAATCTTTCTCCTGGAACTCTGTCGCCTGCGTTTTTATTAATACAGTGAAAGAATGGTAAACGGCATCCAAATTACTTTCTACTCTAATTATTTGATTAGCAGTGTTGAAGGATTTTTCATTGAATATTTCTTGTGATGGAAGCATGTAATCGCCAACAGTTGTCATGTTAACTTTTAAAGCATGATGCACACGTAATAAATTATTAACAAGTTCCAAAGAACATTACGTAATCGGAATGCTCCATATCACTGCTAACCCGATAGGTTGCAATTCCCCTTTTGAAGGCACATTCAACGAGTTGCACACCATGACATACCGGCAAACATGAATTAATTTTATGTTGTTGTGTTCGTTTATGCGCTGACATATGATTTAATGGAACATCTACATTACATGTAGCGCAATTAATTACCGGAATCGTGGATGTATACTCTTCAATTTGGAGCAGTTTTCCTCCAGGCACTTCATTAAATCTCGCCGCACACGATTCTCTTTTATGACGTCTCATATTATAACTATTGGTAAACTTAGAACCGCAATTTTCACAAACATATGCCATGATTTGTCAAATATTAACACATATACTACCTATACAAGTCAGAGAAAACTGATGAATGAAACTGCCCCATACCTTATATAAAACCATTCAAAGTCATCCCAAACCACGTAACATACCTTCAAGGTTACACACCCAAGATGGCCTCCAACAGAGTCAACTTCACATCGAACAAGGTCAAGGTCAAGGTCACATACACCCTTGAGCACAAGGTCAAGGCCAAGGACAAAGCACACGTGCGCTTTTAGGGTCAATGACAAGGATATGTGGGCGGGGTCAAAGACGGGTGGGGCAAGGTCAAGGTCAAGATCGAGAAGTGGGGGGATGAAGAGGATCGGGTTATGTTCACTACTTTCTTCCAGATATCCTTTTTCGAAAATATTATTTCTTTTCTAGAACAATAGATGGACCACAAAAAATGCCACATAAAAGCACAAAATAAACCAAAAGCTGTTCTATATAGCTATTAATTTAATGCAGATTTATTTATTTATTTAGAACGGTTTTAAGGTCTGCTTTGTATTAGTCAAATTAGTTATTTTTAAGCTAATTATGAATGAACTGTTATGTTTTTCCATCACAGTAGGAAATTATTTACATAGCTTCTGATTTATGTTTCTTTGTGCCATAGTTGAAATTATTTTTGCAGTTTACAGCTGTTTTCTATAGCTTCTAAATTTGAAGCACATCTAAGAAAATAATATTAATTTTTTTGTCCGCCATATTAAAAGCTCCGTTTGTTCGTTTGGTTTATCGTAGAAACTTAAAAGTTCCGCAAGAAATCAAATGGATTAATATTAAATCATTTCGCTGGGCACTTTCAAAAAAATCGGAAAAAAAGTATGTTATTGTATTATTAAAAACATTAACAAACTCATGTGGAATTTCAGCTCTTAAGGTACTCAAGAAGCTGAGATATGGCCATTGAAATTTGCGAAATGGGCTCTTTTTATTCTATTTTTCGCATATTTTCAAATGCTCACCATATTTTTTGCCCAAATATACATTTAAAAAAAAAGCGTTTTAGATTTCTTGAAAAGACCTTTCCAAATTCGTTAATCTATATATTTCTAATTTTAATGGCCCTTTTTATAGCATGAGTTGTGCAGGGCTGTTTCTGCGAATTTATATTATTTTTGGGCAATTTCAAACTCTTATAGAATCTCGACTTTTGATTCTTTCTAAACCGATAGGGTTCAGTTTTTTTTTTGTTCAAAATATACCTTTGATTTTTATTTTGAAAAGTTCAGATTGGTTACAAAGAATCAGAAGTATCGGCCTTTAAAGGGAGATCTGTTTTCAAAAATTATAAAAATACTGATTTTCGGAAGGTTAACGCAAAAAAACAGTTTTTAAATTTTTATTTTAAAAGCCTAAACCCTTACTTAAATACGCAGAAAACACTGAAAAGACTTGTAGCTTTTATAACTTGCCCTTGCCTTTTTTAGATTACTTTTTTTTCTTTAAATGCTCGCCAGATCTAAAGTTTGGTCTCGATTTGAATTATAAGAAATGTATTTTTTGCATCTTGAAAAGGCCATTTTAACCAGTTTATTTATTAAATACTTATGATTACAATGTGCTTTTTTAAACTACGTTTTGCAAATTTTTATGACTTGATAAGCATGCTTTAAATCGTCATTCATTCTTGAATTCTTATTATTTTTTGACTTATCAGATCTTATATTTTCATTTTAGAAAGACTTTTGATTTTATTTTAAAGAGCTCAGAATTGTTGTAAAGAGTCAGTCGCTAAAGGAATATCTGTTTTGAAATATTTACAAAATAGCTTATTTTCAAGAGACTAACCCAAAAAAGAATATATATATATATATATATATATATATATATATATATATTCCTTATTCATTTTAAGGGAAAAACTCTTTCCTGAATGCATAAGATAACGCGAAAAAATTGGAACTTCCTTATTTGAGTACTGACATATTCATTTATTTAATTATTTATTTTTGACTTGAAAACCTCTATTTTTTTCATTTTTCTTAGACTATGTTTACAATTTTATATATACTCGCCAAATTTTTGGATGGTTTTGAATTCTGAAAAAAGCATTTTCTTCGACTTGAAAAGACCTTCGAACTAATTCCTTTATTATATACTTTTAATAATAATTGTCTTTTTTACAATTCTATTTGTACAGCGCTGTTTTTGTTAAGTCTTGTAATTTTCAGGCATGCTTTAAAGGTTTGTGTGATCTCGAGTTTTGGTCAATTTTTTTTTTTTGAAAAAATTTTTAATTTATTTTTCGAAAACTTTGAATTGGTTAAATAGAACCGAATATACCAGCTTCTAAAGGAGTCCCTTTTTAAAAAACTGCTCTTTCATTTTTCACAGACTGATGAAACAAAAAATTTAGAAATCTACATTTTTCTGGAATGTAGTAGAAACTACAAAATTTGATATTCCGTATTTCGGTCTTTATATTGTTTTTTGACTTAAAAATATCTATTTTTACCCATTTTTAAACTCTCTTCAATTATTTAAAATTATTTTAAAGTTTAAAACCACCTTTCCTCATACTATCTTTTTTTGAATTTTAATACATATAGGAATATTTTAAAATACGCTTGAAAATCACGAAAATTAGCAAAAACAATGCTGCACATAATGGAATTCTAAAAAGAAGCAGATTCTAATTAAAAGTATATAATAAATTAACTGGCTGAAAAGGTCTTTTAAGAGAAAAAAAATGCTTATTTCAGAATTTAAATCGAAACAAAATCCTAGACTTGGCGAGCATTTAAGGAAAATGGAAAAAGGGTTAAAAATGAGAAAAAATTGATATATTTAAGTAAAAAAAAAACTAAACTGAACTAACCTGAATACAAGAACTATAATTTTCTTTGGTGTTTCTGATGCATTTAGGCCTCTAAAGTAAAAAGATATGATTTTTTGTATTACCCTCCTTTAAATAAGTCATTTTCTAATTCTTTTTAAGTAATATGAGTTTTTCAAAAAAAATTGAAGGTCTTATTCAGACGAACAAAATAAGATCCGCAAGAAATCACGGTCAAAAAAGAATAAAAAATTGAGATCTTGTTAGGGTTTGAACTTGCCCAAAAATCATAAAAATTCACAGATACAGCACTGTACTACTTGTGCGGTAAAAAAAGCCTATTTCGAGTTAAAAGTAAATAGACTAAATGGTGTTTTGAAGGTAAACAAAATACTTTCTTCAGAATTCATATCGAGCCAAAACTGCAGATTTAGTGACCATTTGAAAATATGCGAAAAATTGACTACGAAGACAACTTTAAAAGGATATATTTTAGCTTATTAGCCCAAATTCGAGGACGAGTTCTTTTTTTATGATTTTTGGGCAAGTTCAACTTTTGATTTCTTTTTGAGTGATAAGATCTTATTTTTTTCGTCTTAAAAATATCTTCAATTTCTATTTTGCAAAACTGATGTTGCTTAAAAAGGATCAGAGATGGTCTTTAAAGGGGGGTCTGTTTTCAAAAATTTGAATAATGACTTTTTGTCAGGAGGCTAATGCAAACAATTATATCTTTTTATTTTAGAGTCCTAAATACATCAGAAACATTAATTAAATGATTTCTTCTCATTTGTAACCTATTTTCCATTTTTCTTAGATTTCTTTTACCATTTTAAGGCTCGTCAAATTTAGGGTTTTGTCTCGATTTGAATTCCGAAAAAAGCATTTTTTTTTTTCTCTTAAAAGGACCTTTTCAACCAATTCATTTTTTATATAGTTTCAATTAGAATCTGTTTTTTAATGTTAATATTCGTAATTTCCAGGCATGCTTGAAACCGATAAGATCTAATTTTGTTGTTTTACTTCATTAACTAAAATTTTTTCTAAGATCTTGTAACCTTAGATTAACGGTTTTACTGTGCATTTAACGTCTGTCATATATTAAAACATTCGGAACATGATAGTATGTGGAAATGTAGTTTTAAACCTAAGAAGGTAATTTAAAAAGTTGAAAAGAGTTTAAAAATCGGTGAAAATCGATATTCTTAGACGAAAATAAAAAGATTCAGATACGGAAGATCAAATTTTTACTTAGAGTTTCTACTACATTCAAGAAAGGGTGTGGATTCCTAAAAATTTTTTTTGCATCAGCCAATCGAAAAAGAGCAATTTCCCACAAAGGGCTCCTTCAGACACTAATATGCCAGATTCTATTTAACAAATTGAAGGTTTTAGAATGAATGAATTAAAGATCCTTAAAAGATAAAAAAAAATGATCTTTTTACTTGAAAAATAACCAAAACTCGAAAGCATTAAGGTTTAAAGCATGCCTGAAAATTACAAAAATTAACAAAAACAGCGCTGTACAAATGGAACCGTAAAACAATCGATTCTAATTAAACGTATGTAAAAATTAATTAGTTCGAAAGATCTTTCAAGGCGAAGAAAATTCTTTTTTCAAAATTCAAAACCATCCAAAAATTTTGGGGAGCATTTATAATTGTTAAGTTAATCTAAGAAAAATGGAAAAAAATAGATAATTTCAAGTTAAAAAAATATATTAGTACGGGAGTTCAATTTTCTTCTATGTATCTTACGCATTCAGGGAAGAGTTTTTTCCCCTCAAGTGAAAAAGGAAAATATTTTTTTTCATTAATCTTTTGAAAATATACTATTTTGCAAAATTTTGACAACAGACATTCCTTAAAAGACTGATGTCTGCGTTTCTTTACAGTTAATCTAAGCCCTTTAAAATAAAATCAAAGAACTTTCTAAAACGAAATTATGAGATCTTATAAGTTTAAAAAGAATGAAAATTCAAGATTTTATGAGAATTTCTAGCATGCCTATCAAATCACGAAAATTAAGAAAACCGAGTTTAAAAAAAATTGTTGTTTAAAAAAGTCGATTCTAATTCGAAGTACATAGCAAATGAATTGGTTGCAAAGGCCTTTTCAAGATGGAAAAAAACATTTTTTAGAATTCAAATCGAAATAAAACATTTCAAAATACATCTATCTTTAAAGGCCGATACATTTAGTTCTTTTTAACCAATCTAAACTTTTTAAAATATAAATTAAAGATATTTTTTGGACGAAAAAAATGGAACCAGTTTAAAAAGAATCATAAGTTGAGATTCTATCAGTGTTTGAATTGCCCAAATATTATAAAAAGCCTCAGAAACAGCGCTGTACGACTGGTGCTGTAAAAAGGTCAATTTAAATTAATAGTAAATGAATCAGCGGATTGGAAAGATCTTTTTAAGAAGTCGCAAATGCTTTTTTCAAAATTCATATCGACCCAAACCTCTACATTGAGGCATTTGAAAATATGAAAAAAATGGCCTAAAAAGAGCCCACTTTGCAACTTTCAATGGGCATATCTCAGCTTCTAGAGTAATCAGTTTATTCTATCTGTTTAATAGTACAATAACATATATTTTCACTTGATTAGTTTTATTTAGAAATTTGCAGACGTTTCGAAAAAATCTCATTAGGCTCGTTCTGCGCTTGTGATTTTGAGGAAACATCTGTGGATTGAATTAATCCCATACAAGACTATTCTATATTTCATTTAAACTACATTACAATTCTGTAAGAACACTAATCAAGTTATAAGTTAGCCTAGAACGTAGAAGTTACGTTTATTTAAATTTCCTAAAAACAATAATTTTTAAATTTATTTCTTGACTGCCATTAAAAGTGCTACAGGATTTTTGAGGTGTTAGCATGATGGAGTTCCCAGTCAGATTTTCACAAAAATGGATAGGATGACGTTCGAAAACACCTTGGCTACCTAGGTCGCCCTTTAGATGTTTTCCTCTGGGGGCGATTAAAAAATATCATTATAGAAGTACAGATCTTTTCGTATTATTGATTGCCTAGAATAAATTAAAAGGTATTGTATTCAATAAATTATACTCCGTATCGGAACTTTGGATCAGCGTTTTCAAGAAAAACATTTATTCGTAAGATAGAGGGCATATGGAGACTTGCTTTTTGATCCACTTGCGAGCGTTTTATTTTTTGTAAAGTTCTTTAAAATGGTTATTTTTTAACCACCCTGTATATCTAATTTTTTTTCCTCGACTAACTTAAAACCTGATTCGTACTCTTACATAGTGGTAATCTAGTAAAAAAGAAATTTAGAATAGTATTTTATCACACTTTTTTAACCTCCAAGTAGGTTCTAAACTAATTATTTAAATCACAAGGTTATGTTCTCAAAATCATGTTATATCTACTGTCAAAATACACTTTTAGATAAAATTTTTAAGAATTTTTTACTTTACTGAACTAAGACTTTTACTCTTTTAAGCCACCCTGTATGTTCTACATCTATTTTTTCTTCCCACCTGGTGAGAATTTCTTAAACCAGGTTAATATATATACATATATATATATATATATATATATATATATATATATATATATATATATATATATATATGAAATTAATTTTTTTTTCTTTTTGGTCGGTTAAAAAAGTGTATAATTGTCTCACAATTCAAATAATAACAAAATATATTTGTATTTATACCATAATAAATAGTTTATTTATTTTAATATTTCCAGGATACTATTAAAAGCAATAAAACTATTTTAACAACGGAACATTCGTTGCGAAACTAAACAAATGCCAGAACAAATCACAACATACCCGTAGAACATTCAAAATGCTACTGAATTATATTTTTTCCGTATCGACCGGCGACAGGCTTCTTGCGTCAGTTAAATAGCCAGGCTCAAATTGGCAACGAGGGTCACGGCGAAGATCCATTACGCTACATTCGGGCCCGCTGGATCCAGGCCCTAAATCGTTTGGATCCATAGAGGTTATCATAAATTTAACACGGCGTGAAGTATCTATAGCGTTAGCTATAATAATCTTTGCTTATAGTAAAAACTACATTTTATCAGTGACAGAGTTTTAATACTTAGCGTTTCCAATCCTCCCATAAGAATGAGCCGTCTTAGTATAATTCGTCAATGCTAATAGGTATAAAATAAAAGCATCCGACAACATCGCCAGCCCTCGGTATAGTTCGTGGACCGCCGATTTCAATTTATTCATATTTCGGCCGGTTTTGCTGCGGAAATATAAAAACGCGGCTTGCTATAAGCATAACCATTTATTCACCAACCGGCTAGTAATTACAATACTATATACACGACTTTACTTTGTGCATTACAAAATGCAAAACGCTATGGTCATGATGTATGTATTGTTACTTTTGACCAGCCTCTGTATGCAAAAGCTCGAGAAATCGTATCAGCCGCACCTGAAGGGTCTGAATTATCGAAGATCATCATTAGGCTCGGAGGATTTCATCTTCTCATGTCGTTTCTTGGTGCAATTGGTTACATTATGCAAGGAAGCGGCATAAAAGACATATTTTCTTTGATTTATGCACCTGGGTCATTAGAAAAAATGCTCAATGGTCATGCTTATGCGAGAGCTGTTCGAGCTCATACAATACTTCAGTTAACATTAGCAATAATAATATTGAAAGAGCTTGATATTGATGACGTCATGGACGCAAATCTTATCATTACTGCTGAAAACATAATAAACGACACTATTTCATATAATGATGTTGAAAATGACGACGAAATATCTGGAGCATTACTCGATCAGTTCAATGAAAAACTAAGAGAATATGAAGAACGTGGACCTACCGCAAAACTTTGGATTCAATATTTTTATATGGTATCAACTATGAAGGAGTTTATAAGGGCTGAACGTGTGCATATTATGAAGAATACAACTTTTTCAACATTTTGCATCGCTGTATCTCCAAAATGGTGATTCTTAGGAAAAAAAGTGTATGAACAATTTTTATAGATAATTGCATGATGAATAATTTTTGTCTCACCTATTTTTATTATAAAACTTACCGTTTAGCTGGAAAACTCAAAAAACCGATTTTTGCAACATTTGACCTTGAATAAATTTTTTTCCACACTTCGGATTGATGTGGATAATTGACAAATTGTGTATAATAGGGTTCCCAACATTCATGCCAATTTTTAGCAAGGTGCGAATTAATGTAACCTTACCCCTATTTTTGATGCTAACTTGACCGGACTATAAGGTATCTTGAGCGTTAGCTATGATAATATTTGCTATTATCTAATGTTTTGGTATATTTATATAGTAAGTTAAATAAAACAGTGATAAGTTACATATATTAATTTATAATAATTTAATTGCACAAATGTAAATTATTAAAATTAACTATCTACACTTGCAATGTCTTAATTTTTGTTGCTGAAAGGGCTATACTATCCAATATTATTTCGATTTTCAACATTTTGGGTTATGTTGTTGCAGGAACCAATTCATATTTTGCAGTTAGCTCACCAGACAAATATGGGATATTAATAAGGTATTCTTTTAATTCTTTATTGACCATTTTTGTATAAAATATATCCAGATTTATAAAACTATATAAATATTTGTCACTGAAGTGCGCCCAGCCATAAAAATGAATGCATCTCTGATCCCATTCTTAGATCGATATGATTACCTTAATATTCGACCAATCATTTGCATAATATAAAATATCGTGAGCCATATTTCTTAATTCTCTTCCTAACCAAAACGTGTATCTATCTTCACACTCGTTGACAACCGCACCAGCTGATATCTTTAACAGAAATAATGAAAACGTGTAAGTGTTCTGTCATATGCAACAAGTTTTAAAATTTAATTATATCAGTTTCTAAACATAATTTACAGTTTACAAATTATCCTAATGAGCCAAAACTTAATTTTGTTCAAGTATGTTATTCAAAAACTCTTGTACTTTACTCCAAATAAGTAGAACGTATTTCCCTTTAGTTTTTCTCTTGATATCTATAAAATTATCCGAC
Source organism: Diaprepes abbreviatus (assembly GCA_034092305.1). NCBI lineage: Eukaryota > Metazoa > Arthropoda > Insecta > Coleoptera > Curculionidae > Diaprepes > Diaprepes abbreviatus. The sequence goes on from JASJET010000032.1 coordinate 3,364,095, forward strand.
TGTGTTTCAGCTAAATGTTTTGGGAAAGAAGTCTTAAATGTGCTGTTATCAGTGTCATTATGTAAAGCTACCAAAAGAATTTTCCCAAATCGTGTAGCCATTGAAATAATTTCTTGAATTTTGTTAACTTTTTCACAATTATTTGAATAATTTTTTCTCTTCAAAAACACGAAATGTGTACTCAACATTTCATTAATTTTGCCTCTAAATTTGAATACTCATTCTTGAAAAATAATTTAAAATTAAAAAAAAACCATGAATACAAAAACACGTTCAGAATATTTTATGTTTATGGTCTAGATGTCTGCGTTGTAACTTCTCCGCTGTTTCTCCGCTTCCTTTTGAAACAAACTCATTAAAGGACAGAAGTTACAAAACAATAAGAACTGCGCACTGAACCTCCATCAAAGCTAAATACACACAAACATATGCGTGTGTAAAGTCAAAGTCAATTTCAAGGTTATGCACAACATTGAACACATAACCTCTCTGAAGGCCAAGGTTACGCCAATCAAAGGTTGAATATCAAGGTTAAAATCAAAATCATGTGAGCATGGCCATGGTCAGGGTTAAGAAGTGGAGATCGGATGAAACGGATATTGCTTGATACTTACCTCACTGACAGGACCAGATTATTTATATAAAAAACTTATTCATGTCTCGGATGCCCATGTTCTGAATATTTGTCCTCGTGGCCTGTTTGTTGTTCTTTGACAAAACTATGCCCAATTTCAATTTAGCTTTACTTATAATACAACAATCTTCCTCAGGATATCAAGCTGCCCGCTTCCTGTCCTTTAAACGAAAAGTAAAATTGTGTTTTAACCGAAACAGAGTCCGAACATAAATCGCATTTAGGTTTTTGCCTCCATCATTTACTTGTACTTTTTTTTTAACAACTATTATACAGGATGTTTAAAAAGTACCGGACCCCCCCCCCTATCTCCGAAATATGTAACCGAGGAAAAATCGCCTGTAAAAAAGTTATAGAATTTTGTGCGGGTAATTTCATGGTGACTTTAAATTTGAACTTAGGCTTGATCTTTAACGTCCTTGGAAGGTCAAATTGAGTTTTTTAAATCAAAATTCTAGTTGTTTATTGCAGCAATGGAAAGCGGAGAAAATTTCCTATCCAACGACATAAATAACATGAGGGATAAAATCATATCTGGAAGACATTTAAGGCTCGAATATCTTTATTCTATGGATTGCTGTAAATTATTTAATGACTCGATAACTAAGAGTGATGGAAAAAAATTTTTGAATGAGACCCACTGTTTTTCACATTATAGATAGAAAGAGCAGTGAATTTTAATCCATACATTTTCCCTAGTCATTTTTTCTAATACTCTAACTACTAACCTGAACTAACCTGACCTTGACCTCAACGTCGAGATCAAGGTCATATGTGGAAGTAAAATTAACTGAACATTCCATTTGTAGGATCAAAGTTGGCGGTATCATTTAAAATTCTGAAGTTCAACTTTAAATGACCTTGGAGGTTAAGGTGAAATTTAAAATTTCTTCAAGATGTACCGGTAGATTTTCTAAAACTTTTGTCGGAAAAGTTTTTCTCCATCACTCTTAGTTGACGAGTCATTAAATAATTTAAACCAATCCGTGGTATAAGGACATTCGACCTTCAAGGGACCTATAGATATGATTTTACTGCTCATATTATTTATATCGTTTGATAAGAAATTTTTTCCGCTTTTCATTTCTGCAATAAAAAATTAGGATTTCTATTTAAAAAATTTAACTTGGGCTTCAAATATCCTTAAAGATCAAGCAATCCACGAGATTGCCCGGACAAAATCATATAGCTTTTATACGGATCATTTTTTCCTGGATTGCGTATTTTCGGAGCTAGAGTGGGGGTCTGATACTTTTTAAATACTCCGTACATATTATATATATTTGCTTTAACAAATATGGTATAACAATTTATTTCTATCAATTACATACTTAATTTTTATTATTTGGATTTTGCTAAGGGGTTGTGTAGTAGGTCATTTATTCAGATAGTTTTTTGGTTTTAAATATATGTATATATATATATATATATATATATATATATATATATATATATATATATATATATACATGTTATATCGTAGGTGGGTACATATTTATTTATATATATATATATATATATATATATATATATATATATATATATATATATATATATATATATATATATATATATATATACATGTTATATCGTAGGTGGGTATATATTTATATATATATATATATATATATATATATATATATATATATATATATATATATATATATAATTTCGGATATTCTCACGGGTTGATATGTAAGCGAAGGCTTTCGGGTATCCTGTGTATGTGCTGAGTCCCTCTCAGGACTGTAAGGTAGCTGACGTTTCGGTGAAATCTCATTCACCATTTTCAAAGCTCACTCTACGGCGTCTACGAGTGAACTGACACCCGCGACTCGGGTGCTGTTAGTCCCCTGTGTACGTAGGGCACGTTCGTTGGCCGAATGGTTCTGGCCAATCAGGTTGCGAGACTTGCTGCGCGTCATCGGCCCTGTTGTCAATGTTTGGGATCGCGTTGCCGAGTTGTAATCTGTTTCGTTACTGCCTACTACTGGCTGATGTTTTGTAAGCAGATTTTTCCAAATATTAGGCAATCGCTGGCTATCATCTCTACTATTTAAGTTGTTGGGCCTCTTTGCAATTTCGATGGCTTCCCTTATAACTCTTGTGGACAACTTTTCACATCTTGATAGCATACATACCTATACAGAAATACCATGTTATAAGTAGCAATTATTGTAAGACAAATTTTACAAATAAAATAAAAATCTTAAGTACAAGGATATGTGAACGTGCATACTAGGGCTTTAAATAAAAAAGCTACTAACAAATAAGGTTAAAAAATATTTTTAAATTCCTAATTCCACTGCTACGGGGTCAATCTGTGATATTGTTACCAAAAACCATTATTCTAAATTAATATGTTAGGTAAAATGTTTTTACTTGACGATATTTTACTATCTGATGTAAAATATGTAAGTTCTAAAACATTAATACTTATATGGTTATGGGACAAAAATCAAGTATTTGATAATTTGTTATGAATATTAAAATTATTCTCATGGATGGATACAATAAGCTAGATATTGTGAATGTTTGCGTTTTTTCGGGATGGTTTACCACTTTCGTAGATTAAAGCATTTTTTGAACATGAAATGGTTTCCTACAAGTGTATGTAAAACAACGTACATTTTTATATAATCATAAGTATAATAAAGTAGAAATGGAGAAAATAGTAAACGATTCTATAACCATCTGATATAACAACGTTATAATAAAGAAAAACAATATTTTTTTTAGGTTCTGATACCCAATCCTCCGCATTATATCGAATAATAGCGTATGAAATATGGAATGATTATAACCCATCTACTTATAAAGGAGATATAGCTTTGGTAATGACCGACACAATAAATTTTAATCAAAATGTTGGGCCCATATGTCTACCTTTTAGATATAGTTTCAATACTTTCGAAGGATACCCTGTTACAGCTTTGGGTAAGAAATTAAATTTACATATTATAATAGTTAAATTTAAAGAAATAATAATTATTTTAATTGATAAACATTGAATTGTATAAAATATTTTGATCAATTATCATAAATCAATACTTATTAAGTCACGTGACGTCCATAATCATTAAACTGAATTTTAAATTGGTATTAAGAAACGTTGTGCCTTCTAATGTTTTAAAAATGCCTTCCTGCAGCATGCGGCGCACTACTGCAGGTGACAGTTTATTTCCTCTGCGACTCGTGGGGCCAAAAATGGCCTCTAATATTAATAACTTTCCCCCCTTTAAATAGAACGAATAAAAGATTGAGGCTCTACTTCCTAGAGGGGGTGAAGTCCCAAAATTATTTTGAAGAATTTTTCATTACATGGAGGGTGAATAACTTCTTTGAAAGGGTGTCTCCATTCCTTATCCATAAAGTATTGTGTAATGAGGTAGAAGCTGAACAGTATTAGAAAGATCATCAAAACTTTAACACGCAAAAAGAAGTAATTCAAAGCAGAGGTATTATCCATTATAGTATGGAAGAAATCATAGAAGGGTTAAGCAGTCAAGGGATAGTAGATGCAAAAAGAATAAACACTAGTATGAATGGAGGTCTAGTATCCTCAGCTACCATTATTTTGACATTTAGAGCTCACAATCTGCCTGAATTAATCAAAGCCGGATATTTGAGAATACGTGTAAGGCCGTTTATTCCCAACCCTCTACGCTGCTTTAAAGGTCGGAAGTTCGGACATTTGTCCGAGAGATGCAAAGAGTCTCCATCAGACCCAGATGTGGTAAATTATTTCATGATTCCCCCCCCCCCCCCCTCGCATTATGTAAACGGCCTGGAAACAGTCTCCAAGACATAAAGGACGCAAGGTTTTTAAAGTTCAGCTTGGGATGCAAAAGATCCTTGTTACTGATAGACTCTCAAACACAGCGGCCAAAAGAAAATATTTCTTACAAAATCCAACCATTTCTGCATATTTTGCAGAAAAAGCGAACAATCTTGTTGTGGCCCTTTCAAATCAATCTTAAATTGTTTCAAATCCGGTTCCACACCAAAAATAAGGGTGACCCTTCGACCATCCACCATTTCCCATTATCCCCCGCTCAATGAATATTTTCCTTTTCAACCCATACCTCCTCTTTCCTCCTCATCACTCAGTCACTCCCATGAATCCCCCCTTAAACCCCCTCCTCAAGTTACTCGCTCAAATTCCTTGTGACTCTCCAGCGTTATTACCCCCCCCCCCCCATTGAACAGATACAAAAATAAGGTTAAATTCTTCTCTAAAATTCTCTTTTCATCCAAAAACAGATTCCCACATTCACGAAGTTCATCTGAAAATTCACTTTCAGACCATAAAATGAATATTGATAATACCAAAACTTCTAAGCAGGACTGAAAGTTATCATAAAGGGCTCCAAAAATAATCCCGTGGAATGTAAATGGTGTGAAATCTCACTACCCTGAGCTTCAAATCCTGATCAACCCTTTTAAGCTCGTAATAACTCTCTCACTCTAATTCTCCACTACAACACTATATATAAAAATAGACACAACCCAGCCCACATCTTTGGGCGGACAGCTATCTTTATCAAAGAAAATCTTATTTACACAGAAATCAATTTTAAAACCGAATTGGAAGTCTGTGCAATTTCCTGTTTCCCGGGCATCTTCAGAGTGATCATCTTATATATCTCTCCCTCAACCACAAACTAAAATCAATAAATCGACCATTTACTGTTACAGCTCCAAACTCCCATTATCTTAATGAGATACTTAAATGCCCACCATCAGTCTTGGGGCTCGAATAAATCCGACTCCTGAAGAAACCTCCTTTTAGACATTTGTAACCTATACAGCCTCACAATAAAGAACGATGGGGCCTACACATATATTTTTCCGTCATACGGAACGACTTCCTGTATATATATATATATATATATATATATATATATATATATATATATATATATATATATATATATATTTCTCACAAATTTCCACAGACTTCCAATGGTCTGTATTGTAAGATACTCACGGCAGTGATTGTTACCTCCCCACGATATTAGAATCTCTGAACTAGTTAAATAAGTACATTTACTCTCCTAATTTTAACATTAAAAAGCCAACTGTGACTTATAGAGAGGATCATTTATTCCTCCTTTTTTGTTCTCTGATATTAATCTTTCGGCACACTTTTTCACGGAAGCAATTCTGGAAGCAGCAAATAAAAGTATTCCTACAATTAAATTCCGATCAGATATACCCCGGTCCTCTGGTGGAATAAATCTTGCAATAAGGAAAGGAAAAATGTACTAATAGGTAAAAATCTTCCGTGTACTGAGGAGTTCATAAATTAAAAAAGACAAAAAGCAATTGCAACTCCAACGATTCGTCTTGCTAAAAGGGAGGTGTTGATCCTACTTTGTTGAAGGCATCATCTCCAATACTACGTCTTCAGAAGAATAGAATAAAATTAATATACTGAAGGGAAAACCTTTGGAAAATATTACCGGTCTATTCAATGGCACTGATTGGATCAGCAATCCTGAATCACTCGCCGACATTTTTGCCCCACATTTCTCCTCCATCTAGTTATTCTCCTCCACATATATTTTACCCCTCCTCTCCACCAGGCTTCTCCTCATACAGCCTCCCTCTCACCCATCATGAATTTCAAGTAGCCTTAGCATCATCGAGAGTCTTCGCCCCAAGACATGATACTATTCGAATTAAAAATCTTCTAACACCTGGCCTTCCACACCTTCTTCCACACAAGCCCTGTTAAATGCCTGTTTTATGAGGCTTTTATTCTCCAGAAGACAAAATACGTCAATTGCGTCAAGTTTCTCCCTCATACTACACACAAGAAGCTTTTTCTATCCCCTCCAATCCCCTTTCCAAATGCATGGGTGAATTGCTCTCTCATTCACTTCAGCAATCTTCCAGACTCCCAATAAACACACCGCAAGTTATTTCCATCAATACATTCAACTTCTCTCCCTGGAACCTTCCATTTATCAACACAGATCTGACTTTGACCAGCAATTTCTATATTGGATCAACTCTCAATATAATAATCATATTGTTGTTTCATGGATGGATCCAAAACATCCGAAAACATAGGTGCCACCTTTTACCGCCTGCAACCCTTATTCTTCGACAGTAAATTACTTCTTCTCCCTATCAGATATAACTTCATAGATAGAATAATCCAAAGCACAATCCAACTTGAGTGGGACTTACCGTAAGATAATAACAAACTACACGATCAGTCAGATATCTTTCCCAGCAAAGAAGATGTTTCCTATATTGACGGTAAGACTTTAATTATACTATCAAGTTTGAGAATCGGATACTCCAGACTAACTTGTAAATATCTTATAGAAAGGACTGACCCTCCAAAATGCCAGAATTGTGATCCTACGTTAATCATTAAACACATTTTCTGTTCCTGTTCACAGTACGCCCCTCTCCTATCATCAGTGAACTTAACAGCCTCACTCCAGGGAAAGCTTGCTTACGAGAACGCACCAAGTATTATTAAATTTCTGGAGACAATCGGATTGATGGATCAATTATAAATCCACTAGGGGCTATTGTATCTAATTAATCTCTCTCTCTCTCTCTTTTGCAAACCATTGTTCTAGTGTTATTATAGGATGCTTTCAGTTATTTTTTGAAGATATTTTAGCTTACTTATTTAGTTCCTACATGGCTCCTTTATATCTGCTGGACCCCTGTCTTCCCGTATTCCTGGGATCCTAGTATTCCGACGGTTGTATTTTGTCACACAGGTTCTTGTAGTTCAGAATAGGGACTTTAAATTCTCAAATCCCTAGAATCACGAGCAGTTTCAATGGTTCTATTATAGGAGCTTCCTGCATTTTTGCTGCTAGATTCTTAACAGTACTGTGACATGCAGATATGATCTTTAATTTCGAAAGGTTTAGTAGATCCTATGGAGCTTAAAACATAAATCTCGATATTTTGCCCGTAATTCCTCTCCTATATAGGGATATAGACTTCGATTGTTGTTGAAAATTCGAGAATATAGATTAATTGTAATTATGATCAAGAAATACAATATCGGGCTTATTTTCTGGGAAAATTCTAAGAAGTAATTTCAGTACATCTATTTCATATTAATATCCAATATGGTAATAAAAGCCGCTCAGTATCGTGTTGTATTGATGGATGCAGGAATATTTTGGATATGCTGATAATAAATGGTGACTGACGAGTAGCCCCACAAGTGAACTCAAGAACCTGTATATAACACGCGAGGACTGTGACAGTCAAAATATATCTTACAATTTCCAACTTCAGCGTGTTGGAATTAAACAGATTGTTTAGGTAGCTTATCGCTGTTTTACCAACGATTTACTAGTGTCCTGTATTATTCAGTAGTTCTTTTATAAACCTTTAAACTTCTTGAGCTCTTGCCCTTTTAGTACCAAATACCTACAGGTTACTAGAGTTTACCAATACTATACACCACAACACAAGTCTCAGAAAAAACTGCTTTCTAAAGAGTTAGATAAGGAATCTTCTGTTAAACTAATTGGTTATCCCTTAGTGCATGCCTGTGAAAATAAGCATGTGAAGGTTCATTATTAATTAAAGAAAAATATGAGTTTCCCGGAACATTTAAATATATTTAATAAAATTAGTTAAAAACACAAAAAAAAATATTTACAAGGAGAAAGTTTAAATAAATATTTAATACAATATCAAAAAATTAAAACTAATTTTAGAAATATTACATGTAAATAGCTTTCTAAAGGATGAACAAAGGAATAAATAAAATACACAAAATATAGCTATTTAATTTAAATAGCTATATTCAAAAAGAATAGTACTGGTAACGCACTTTCTTAATGGAGAATAATAAAACAGAAATTCCCCTTAACTTTATCTTTTCTCGAAAATTAATAGAGATATACCAAAAAAATTATTCGAACGAGCAGGGAACTTAAAATGTAATTTATTTAAATGACATTCAAATTGTAACTGCTTTGAACGAAGTTCAAATCATAACTGAAGAAAATCACTTCTTTAATTCACCATCAAACCTTCAACCTTAGAAATCTCTACCAATCCTTGCGTTCGTTCCAACAATAGTTTTGATCGTTCGTCAGTAGAGGATGTTCGGCAGCCGTATGTTGGAAATTTAATTTCCGATTTGACCTGACTATTGTAATATTAATGACTTTGATACATACTTTCTATAACTAGAAGTGTACTTTAATGATTACGAAAAAGCTTATTGGCTATTTTAGCCATTTTAGAAGTATTTTAACCATTCCTTCTTTTTGAACCAGCGAAAAATAATCACAATGAATTATACTGATTTTATTAAATATTTTTTTGACTCCTTATGATAGAAAAATTTGCTCTTTTTAAACATACTAATTCTGGATGGTCTACACCATATCGTGCTAAAATATTATTGACATTAATCCCTAAAAGTTTTTAATATTGACAAGCGTAGAATTTCTTAGACATATTTGAAATATTTAGGTGAGCTTTATTTAGTAATCCTCAATAAAATGTTTAAATTTATAGTCGACCCAAAATAATGAATTAAACTAATATTCTTCATTTAGTGGAATATACTTTACATAAAACAATATTTAATAAAAATACATCGTAATTAATATTTATTCCGTTACACTTTTAGATAAGCCTTGATCATTTACATTTCGGAAAAATAGTACAAGCTTGGCCTAATCTATATGCTGCCTTAACAGCAGCGACTATTCCGAAATCTTTAATAATGGTTTGGGCTATGGTCGGTTCCAGTTCGATGATAGGGTTTGGACTTTCCGTCTTGATGTTGAAGATTAGACCTAGATCTTTGGCTGACTTCTCAGGTGCTCTGTTTAAAATATTGTTTTTCTTGTCTTTTCAAGCAAAGAGATCTAAGGTTTCCACGAAAATACAAGCGCCACTTTATATCATTCCGCTATTTAAACTCCGAGTCTTGGACGTAGGAAATATAATTTTGGTTAGAGCGATTTGTATAGGGAAGATTCTTAATCCTGCGCGACTTGACATTCATCAGGTGTAATTTGTTATATCTATTTATTCTTTCTGAACGAGTGAAGGAAAATTGGGACTCTAAGCATATGTATGACAAAAATTTTTGTTTTTTTTTGTCAGTTCTGATGACCCGAATAGTTCGAAACTTTATTGAAGATTGCGTCATATGAGTTAGACTCTCCGATGTTTTGTAAAGTCGTTTTCGATAGCGGTACCAGTTATTCTATGTAGTTGATATACCCTCGGGATGTTATGTCAGTTCACTCCATCGACTAAATTCGATTATTCTGCACAGAATCCTTGTAAGCTTATAACAATAGATGTTTAAACATATTATCGGCCTGTGGTTCTTTGACTTCGATAAATTACTTAGAGAGTAGCACTGTTTTTTTATTGTATAAACTACTTGAAAATATTCAACAGTCAGTTAGGTAAAATCGTTGCCTAAAAGTTTGTAAAACCCAATGTTTTTTTCACTAAAAGTTTGAATTTTGTCTGGACCTAGACCAATCTAGATCTTTGTACCTCCAAAGGTTCTTTGAACATCTACCCGAAATTTTGATTTATGCATAAATAATAGCTGCTAGTATAATAGTACACTCGACTGCGTCTCCTATAGAAGATCCCAATCCATGCTAGGGCTAGTGTTCCGATCGAGTGACTTTTAATCTTCATCGATTCGTTTTCAGAAATTCATTCCTTCATTAACTGCAGGTAGATTTTCAACTAAAGGTGGAGGTCGCTGTATAGATTTTGATATCAGTTGATAAGATTTAGTAAAATCAGAAACTTTAGATGAATTATTGTGTTTTGAGGATCTTTCTAAAATCAACTAAACCGGGACGTGAAGAACAGTATTTGCCAAAATGGGGATAACGTCAACTACCTGCCACAAAGTGAAAATAAAAATAAAGTGTTAATTAATATTGCATTTAAGAATGGCTTTGCTATGTTTAATAATACAGATTTTAAAAAGTTTCCCTGCTCAGCTATAAATTATGGGCGGTCCTTACCAAGCTTTGTTACACTAAACAAAAAAATAATTTTTAGACAGAAAATTTAGTACTTTAAATTTTAGGAGTTGATTTTTTATTCCTATTCATCCTATGTTTTGTAAAGTGCTGCTTAAAATTATAAATATTTATCTTTATTTTTTTTAATAAAAATTTCTATGTTATGGCTTTAGATCTTTCATTTCATTTCATATAGTTAAAAAATTATTAATAGTAATACTCGAGACTAACTGGGAATCAGACCAGCTATCTCAATGATGCGGAGCCAATAACTTGACCATCGCAACACCCAGGCAGTTTTTGGTCGAATAGGTATATATATATATATATATATATATATATATATATATATATATATATATATATATATATATAAAATTTTCTTTTTGTTTTGTCTTTTCTTCGGTTTAGATTCTTTAAAAAACCTAAACCCAACAAAGACAAAACAAAAAGAAAATGATATAATCTATGGTTCAAGAATGTGGAAAATATTATATATATATATATATATATATATATATATATATATATATATATATATATATATATCGGAAATTTCAAATCAGCCACAACATCTGCCCATTTTATTTTTACGAAAAAAAACTTTGCCGGGTATCAAAATTTTCGTTTTGAACTCTCATCAAAAACTGATGCTGTCTGGTGTTTTTCAAAAGTTATCAAATATAACCTCAAAATGGCGATTCCATTAAGACACCTCAAAAAAAAACGTTATTTTCAAAAAAAATGGTTTAAAACGAAAAGAGAAAGAAATTTCTTTTGACCAAAACAACACATTCTATGGTATTTCGACTCGCCTAACAAGAAACTGAAAAAATAAATATTTTCAAAAAATGCATAGAATTAAGCAGTATAAGCAAATTTCGTATATGGGGGTTTTTGAGATCGAACATGAGGTCATATTTGTAGAATTCAAAATGATCTAATATGGGAGATCCAATATAGCGGTCGAAATTTTTGAAAAATCAACATTTTAATGCCAAATTTGGTTTTTCGGGTCGCTGATCACGATTTCGAAGTCAAAATTACAAAATTCAAAATGTCGGATCGTAAATTCGACAGACTTTCGTTAAGTTATTGGAATAGCAATTAATGAAGATTTCTTGCATTACCTAGCTTTGGTTGGCATTGAGGCGTTAATTCCTCAGTACCTCCTTTTTTGGAGGCGTGCCCCTATCCATGATCTGGGAAGACATTCGATATGGAAGTAGAAAAACCCGTTATTTTCACAAAAAATGCTTTAAAAAATATTGAATATACATCTATTCCAGAATTTTGACACATCAGTTTTTTATTTTTAATATAATTAAAAATTTTAGTTCGAGGAAAGAAATTTTTCATGAAAATCACAGTATCCGCGAGAGGAAAATTACCATAATACACTGTAAACGTGGATCATTCGCGCTGCTTTGTGAAAATACCTTGTACTAAGTAATTTTTTTCCGTAGTCTACTATAGGAATCCCGGAAAACTTGTTTCGTTGTAGAAGAAATCCGCATTTTCAATTAATACAACAAATTATTTGCTTTGCCTATAAAAAGTTTTTAAAGTATTTGTTTATTGTAAAAAAATATTCAGCCATCACGAGACCGCCATTCGAAGTGAAACTTCTGTGAAAATAAAAATTTAGAAGAAATGTTGAATGGGCTGAAAAATAAATTGTCAATTTAAAAAAATAATGATCTTTTGAAATTTAAAATTTGCTACAGGAAACTGTTTCTACAGTTAAGTAGTTTTACGATAATTATATGAATAGTCAAAAGATGTTATCAATGAAAGATGTTGTTTCCGTAAAAAATGAAGAAGGCAAAAGAGAAGAAAAACGTAAAAGTTTCTTATTATTAAATTTGAAAGAACTATACGCTTCTTTCAAAGAAACCTGAAGCATCTAGTACGCATTTTGTTTGAGTTTGTGCTATACAACAAAATGTGATAATTTTGTTAGATGCTAGAAATATTAAACAGTCGATTAAGAATACAGATATTCCACTATCGGATTTTAAGGATTGTATTAAAAAAATGGTTTTCCAAAAACCAAGTCCTGATTGTTATGTTGACAAGTGTAATAAATGCCCAAGAACTGTAGAAATTGTACCACTGATTCGTTAACAGTTAGAAGATTCCTGCATTTCTCATATAAGGTGCTCATTGTGGGCTGCAACTGATTAAGCAACACTGTTTACATGGTCACTAACAGTTGATGATTTTTTAGCTAAAATAGATAGTCGATTCAAAATTCTAAATGTTCATTTATTTACTGCGAAACAGCAGTCAATGTTTATTAATAAAAAAAAATAGAATCTTGACCCAAATGAAGCACACGTTATGTTTAACCTTTTAGAAAATTATTCTTACGTAAATCAGGATGCTTCCTAGGCTTTCCACTTTAATAACAATCAGTGTATAGTGGTACCGGTAATATTCTATTACAAAGAAGATAACGAGCTTAAGTACCAGAGTATGTTTTTTTATCGGAGTGCCTAAAACATGTTACAGCTGCCGTATACGCAGTACAAACGCTATTGATATCAGTAATTCAAAAGAAGATTAGAAAAGTGAAAAAAAAGCTATTATTTAATTAATGGTTATAAGCGACACTTAAAGAATAGGTACTAAATAGCCAATATAATTCGTCATAAGGAGGATTTTAATATTGAAGCAGAAAGGCATTTCACCGCAACTTTTTATGGTAAAAGAATGTACGATGGAATATGAGTTACTTTCAAAAGAATGGCATACAGGGCAGCAAATCCAACTGAACCAATGTTACCACCATAGGTACTCTACAGATGAGCAACTAAATATTTCCAGACTATATCTGTTTGTAAAATTGACACAGACAGACATACACAGACTTTGACATAGACAGACTCGTGCCGGGTGTATTAGTCCCGCATCGAGCGCCGCCAAAAAAGGAGGTACTGAGGAATTAAACCCCCCGGGGCGAATAAAAAATAGCTGATGCAAGGAATCTTTAATAATCGATATTCCACTAACTTACCGTAGAGTCGAAAGGTAGTCGAATTTACAATTTGTGGCCACCATATTGGATCTGCCATTTTGAATTTTGTAAATCTGACATCGAAATCGTGATCAGCTACCCGAAAAACCCTGTATACCAAATTTGGCATTAATATATTGATTTTTCCAAAATTTAGTTCGCCATATGGATTCGACATTTTCAATTCTGCAATTTTGACTTTAGGTTCGACCTTAAAAACCCCTTTATACAAAACTCGCTTAATCTGCTTAATTCTATCCATTTTTTGAAAATCTTCATTTTTAAAACTTTTTTAGGTTAGAAAAAAAAATGAGACTCGCTATCTTAATTCTGACGGCGGATTCGGATTCAGCGAGTCAAGATACCATAGAGTATGTTATTCAGATCAATAGAATATATTTTTTTCTTATTGTTTTAAAACATTTTTTGTGAAAACAACGTATTTTTTTGTGAGGTGTCTCCATTTTGAGGTTATGTTTGATGATTTTTGCAAAACACCAGATGTTATTAGAAACTAAAGTTCAAAACGAAAATTTTTATACCCGTCAAAGTTTTTTTTTCGTAAAAATAAAATGGGCAGATGGGGTGACTGATTTGAATATATATATATATATATATATATATATATATATATATATATATATATATATATATATATATTCTTAATTCTTGAACCATAGATTATATCATTTTTCTTTTATTTTGTCTTTTCTTGGGTTTAGGTTCTATATTTAATAAATACATAAAATTTATTGACGTTTCGCCCTTTATTCAAGGCATTTTCAAAATTTTTTTTTTTTGCCTCCTTGATATTTTGCTGTTTTGTTTCTGAATAAAATTTAAATTCTACATCGTTTACTGAGGATACGTCGTATACAGCCTCTTGTCGTCAAAATAGGTTGTTTTAAGCCAACTTAGTTATATCTGATACTTATTCATTTAGCCGGCATAAGACGTCAGAGTTTTAGGATAATATTGATTTTTCCCAAATTTCTTGAAAACATGCTAACTGAATTTAATGATTTTTGGTGTGTCGTCTAACACTATTATTTACTGTTTTCTAGTGGTATAACGATCGGCTATAAAGTATAATTAATAAAAGTTATAAAAGTCACGTCACTTTTAATTTTTTATACTGTATACGCTATGACAACCTAGACATTTCTATGGGATAACCGCTTGTATTTAGAAGCTTTTTTATCTCTTTTTTGGATGAGCGGTTTTGCCCGGAAAATAATATTTTAATTTGCTGTAATAATAAAATCATTTTTAAAATAGATGTTGGAAGTACATGGATGTATTTTAAAAAAATATTGAAAAAAAAAAAACTAAAAAGTAACAATTAAGCAAATACGCAAAATGGATGCCATTTTTCTGAATAAATTTATTAACAATTTTCAAAAAATTCAATTGGACTCTATCTAATATCTCAGAATTGTTAAATAGGTTGCCAGCGTTTAAAATGCGCATCAATAATTCTTCGCAGGATTTACTCATATTTAACACTGGAACACGGGGTGGCCATCTTATTGGTGTCCCATTGCTTCTTTCAATCCATCGGTTGGGATATTGGTCGTGTAAATATTGCCGAATAGCAACGGAAAAATGGGGTGGGGAATCATCATGCATATACCATAATTCTCGCCGAAGTAAAATAGGTAAATTTTCCAGAAGAACTGGTAATCTATTTTGCAAAAAATTTATATAAATATTTCCTGTCTGGAATCAAAACAGGACCACTAAGGTAGCGATCAATAATACCTGCCCAAACATTTAATTTAAATTTATGTCGATGGTATGCAACTTTAATGGTATATGGATTTTTATCCGCATAAACATGATCGATGTGCCTGTTGGCGACTCCAGATCTTGTAAAACACATCTCGTCAGTAAACAAATTTTTCTTGCAAAATTTCGATCACGAATTCTCTTGTTTCGATTAAATTCGTAAAATGTAAGGGGCATGGAGGGATCAATCAGTAAAACTTACTGAACCTTTTGGACGTGATATTTACAATAGTTTTAGGAATATTCAACTCACATTCTAAGCAGCGGCTACTTGATTCTTTTTTATCTCTTTCCAATATTTTTTCTTGTTTTTAAGCTCTTCGAGTTTTTCGAATCGACCCGTACCTTCTGTTTTTCGGGGATGACGCTCAATATTGGCAAATGTTTGATGGTTGATATTCGGCGGCTAGGAAATTTCTCCGTGTAGACCCTAACACTTCGACGCCCATTTTTTTTCACAAAATCCGTATACCAGGAGCATGTTAATTTCCTCGAAGTGCATGTTTAATAGTAAAATGGGCATAGAAATTTAGAATATTGATCTTACTTTAGTCGAATTCTTAGATAGTAATCCCATCTTAAATTTGAGCATATCCTTGGTCTCTTGGTGTTTCTAGGATATTACATAGTTTTCCTCGTGGCCTATCTATTGTCTGTTTTTCGTGATATATGTCCTGCCCATTGCCATTTTAGGGATTTTATTCTTTGGATTACATCAGTTACCTGAATTTTCTGTCGTATCTGTCGATCCCTTTTAGTTATTCCTAGCATGCCTCTTTCCATGGCTCTTTGAGTGACCTTGAGTTTTGTGACTCTTTTCTTCTTCAGTATGAAAGTTTCACACCCGTATATCATGATTAGCATTATATCAAATTCTCGTTTCTTGAGGTACAAGGGCATTCTAGATTTGAAGATTAAAGAGTTTCCTCCAAATGCTCTATAAGTTGCCCCAGGTATATATATTTTTTCATTACTTGCAGCATGGTTTCATTTATTTTTATTTCAACGTTGGTAACCAGATCGTTGCACATTACTTTTGCCTTTGCTTGTTATTCCAGTCTAATTTCCGGAAGATATACTCTAGGGTTGCTGTGAAGATCTTTTGGGACATTGTGTCTCCTTGTCGGGCACCTTTTTGGGTAAGAAATTCTGAGGTATTCTTATATATGTTTATTCTAGCTGCAGCTTCTCTATATATTCTTCATATGGTTTATCTACTCCTTATTTTCGTGAATGTCTTGTATAATACTGGCAAGCTAATTGGTCTATAATTTCTGATATCTGCCTTGCTACCTTTCTTATGAATGAGAATTACATCCGTATTATTCCACTGTTTCGGAATATGTTTTGCTTTTAGGCAATCCTAGAGTATTTTTGGAAGTTTGGCTATAACATCGTCATTCCCAGCTGCTTTGGCGTTCTTCATTTTCTTAAGAGCTTCCTATACTTCATCTACGAAAATGTCCGAAACGTTTTCTTAAATTACAGTTACCTCCTCCCCTACTTCTTGTATTTCTGGTGCTCTGTATAGATCCTCATAGAATTTGGTTACATGTTCTATTGTTTCGTCTCTATTTGTGATTCTTTCACCGTCGATCATCAAATGTTATTATTTGTTTTCTGCCGATTGTCAACGTACTTTTGGCTTTTTGTAGCTCTTATGATTCTTTTTACAAGCTTTTCTTTAGAAATTTTTATATCTTCTGCAATCTTTTTCCTTATTGTTTTGCACGATTCGGTGTACTCTATTCTGTGTATATTGGAGTTAATTTTCATTTGTTTTCGTCGTTTTAGAAGACATCTTGTTCATCGGAAAGTTTTCTATCATTGTTGCGTTGTTGTGGTCATCCAATTTCATTCGCGTAGCGTTTCTTCGATAAGTTCTTGATAGCGTCCCGAGTTGTTACTTAGGTTCGAGATATTTATTTCTGATGTTAGTTTATGAAGAAAATTTTCGTTCTAGTTTTATATTCAAAATTATTCGAACGAATTAATCTAAGCTAACTACATATTCAAAATTTGTTGAGAACTCTTACATCCTTAAGAGTTTTTATTTTGTTTGTTAGGTCTTACCGACGACAAGGTGAAAGTGCCCGAGAGGGGACATATATTCGCATGAGCAGTTGTTGTTTGACAGTCATTTTCGTGACTCGACGCGAGTGTTTTTGTAAAAATCGAGTATCAAGCTACCATTAGATATTTGTATTTGAAAGACAACACACCTATCTAAATTAAAGACGACTTGAACACTGTGCATGAGGACTTTTGACCATTATTTATCACCGTGAACTATTGGACAGTTAAATTTAAACGTGGCCGTACGAGTTGAAAATACATTGAACATTTGGAACGACTAAAAACTTCAACCACTGGCCATAACATTGTTAGCTAGCAGAGGCTGTGAATATATCTAAAGAACATCTTTGTTACATATTGAATGAAGATTAGGGAGGAGAAAGATGACCGCATGCTGGGTGCAGCTATTGCTTACTCTGGACCAAAAGCGACCGTGAGCTGCAAAGCTCTGTTGGTGCAGTTTAGACGCGATAAGAGTTTTGGCGTCGAATAATTACTGTTCGAGAATTCTCACATTTTTCTTTTTATCTAGTTTTAAAGCATCAGTCGATATGACCGACAAAAATAAAACTACATTAACGGATGTTTCTAGGTGGTGGTGACAGTGTCTAGTATCTGGGGAAACGGTGTGTTTAGAAAAGCTTGTCAAACTGTCACTAACAGTGCGTGAGTTATTTTAAACACTCCATTCAAAATTAATAATTTTCATCGTATTGGTACACGAAAGGTTCTCAAAATCCCTCCAAAGCATTTATTATTCCCGAAATATTGGTAAATTAGAACAGTGTTCTCGATAAACCCAAAAACCACTGTCAAATTGACTTTTTAATATTCACATGTTATATAAAGCCTGCAATTTACATAATTTCAACAGACTTAGCGATAGTTTTCTACATTGACTAGTTGTTTAATTTGTTTTCCATATTTGGATCTATTACATTTATTAAAGTAGTTAAAGACCTTTTTTGACTTTCCCTAAAAACCCCCAATTAGAAAAATACAGTTCAGTTCACTCATATATGTTTGGTTGACAGGTGAAATCTCCAACAATATATATATATATATATATATATATATATATATATATATATATATATATATATATATATATATATATATATATATATGTAATCGAAGGTTTTCGGGCATTCCGTGTATGTGGTGAGTCCCTTTCAGGACTGTAAGGTAGCTGACGTTTCGGTGAAATCTCATTCACCATTTTCAAAGCTCACTGTATGGCGTCTACGAGCGAATTGCCGCCTGCGACTCGGGAGCGTCTGTACGTCGGACGCGTTCGTTTTCCGAATGGTTCAGGCCAATCAGGTTGCGAGATCTGCCCCGTGTCATCGGCTCTGTTGCCAGTGTTTGGGGTTGCGTTGCCGAGTTGTAGTCTGTTTCGTTACTAAGTGGTAATAGTTGAAGTTTTGTAAGCAGATTTTTCCAAGTATTAGGAACTCGCTGGCTATCATCTCTGCTATTTAAGTTGTTGGGCCTCTTTGCAATTTCAATAGCTTCCCTTATAACTCTTGTGGACAGGTTTTCACATCTCGAATGCATTTTTGTTCCTGAGAAATTTATCTTGTCCTGTGTTTAACCAGTGTTGGGCCAGAGCAGAAGAAGTTCATCTCTTCTGGCGCTTATTTTACGGTTGGTTTGGCCTACGTAAGACGAGCTGCATTCTCCGCATGGAATTTCGTACACTCCCTGGTTTTCTAGAGGGATTCTTCCATTAGGTGTTGGCAAAAGGTGTTTCACTTGACGGTCTGTGGTGAAAATGTAATAGAAAACAAATAGAATCTACCAAAATATATCATAGAATTAGCTAGACACTGTCTTGATAACACTTATTTTACTTATGAAGGCCGACGATATAAACAAGTCGAGGGAGCCCTGATGGGATCGCCGCTATCTCCTGCACTCGCTTACCAATTTATGGAAGACTTTGAAACAAAAGCTTTGGAGACCTCTTCACAGAAACCACGACTATGGTTGCGTTACATAGATGACACATTCGTTATCTGGCAACATGGAGAAGAAAATCTCAAAAGTTTCCTAAATCACATAAACAGTATACATCTGAAAATCAAATTCACCATGGAGACAAAACAGGAAAGAAAACTACCGTTTCTAGATATCCTACAGAAAGCTCACTCACACCAACAAATACCTCAACGCCGATTCGCATCACTACTCGGCCCAATTATTTGCAGTAGTGAAATCACTTGCGTTTCGATCGCGGTCCCTTATAGATCAGGAAAATTACCACAAAGGGATGAACACACTGCAAGACGCCCTAACAAAAAACGGTTATAAAAAAGAACATATAGACAAGGCTCTAAAAAATAAACACTTGACCTCAAAAAATCGCGAAAACCACGAGAATAGCTCCAAAGCTTTTGTTCCTTATGTAAAAGGCACCACAGACAAGATCGCAAAAATTCTCAGGAGACACAACATTGGAACCATTTTTACCACCGACCGTAAAGTGAAAAATCTCTTGCCAACACCTAAAGAAAGAATTCCTCTAGAAAACCAGGGAGTGTACGAAATTCCATGCGGAGAATGCAGCTCATCTTATGTAGGTCAAACCAACCGTAAAATAAGCGCCAGAAGAGACGAACATATAAACGCTGTCAAGCAAAAAACAACTTCTTCTGCTCTGGCTCAACACTGGTTAAACACAGGACGTAAGATAAATTTCTCAAGAACAAAAATGCTATCGAGATGTGAAAACCTGTCCACAAGAGTTATAAGGGAAGCTATTGAAATTGCAAAGAGGTCCAACAACTTAGATAGCAGAGATGATAGCCAGCGAGTGCCTAATACTTGGAAAAATCTGCTTACAAAACATCAACCATTACCACTTAATAACGAAACAGATTACAACTCGGTAACGCAACCCCAAACAGGGCCGATGACGCAACCTGATTGGCCAGAACCATTCGGAAAACGAACGCAGACGGGAACGACACCTCCCGAGTCGCAGGCGGTAGTTCGCTCGTAGACGCCATACAGTGAGCTTTGAAAATGGTGAACGAGATTTCACCCAAACGTCAGCTGCCTTACAGTCCTGAGAGGGACTCAGCACATACACGGGATGCCCGAAAACCTTGGATTACACATTACACCTTTGATAATATCCGATATTTATTTTCTTGAACCGTTGATATTTATTTTTATTTTTTATTATTTTTGTGGGATTTTTAACTCTACGAAATAATAAATATAAAAAATTGTATAAAAAAATTAAACAAAAACATCAAATAAAATAAGTAGATTACTAAAGAACAGTCGCTGTTAAACTGATAATTCGAATACTACATCAAATTGGATTACCAATATTTCTGACACAATTTTACCCTTGGAGATTGAACATGTGCTGTCTCTAGGACCAAATTTGTTGCTCAACAAACGACCAAGACTTACCGGTCATATAATATATAGCCGCCATTAAGTTGAGTTGGCAATAAAGGACAAACCACAAGACAATAAAGACACAATTAGAGCAGAAGTGACAAATGTTATTACCAACTATAAAATAAAAATTGGGCTTAAAAAAATTAAGACCAACGACTTACGAAACAAAATCGAGATAAATATATCTCGCACACTTAAATTTTTAAAATAAAACCCCCAAATAATTGTTTCAAATCCAGAGAGGAGCAATAAAACAGTAGTGATGAATAAAGCTGATTATGAAAACAAAATGAATGAACTGTTGGATGACCAAACAACATACCAAAAAACAAATGCCGATCCAGTAAATATAAACTAAAAAAAAAATAATGAATTCGTCAAGAAATTACTAAAAAAAAACGAAATTAGTGACGCCGAAGCGAAAAATCTTTCAATCCATAATGCTATTTCTCCAAAAATATACGGACTACCTAAATAAAACAAACCAAACGTTCAATTAAGACCTATTGTTTCCTGCATACAATCACCTTTTTATAAATTGTCAAAATATCTATAGGGCTGTATCTCAAACACTACAGGGAAAAATAACTTTTATAATAAAGATTCTTCTTGTTTCAAAAAAATTCATAGATACCGTAAGTGTCCCATAAAATTACACACTTCTCTTCCTGGACGTAGTATCACTATACACATATATTCCAAACGATCTTGTTAAAACTATATTATCTGAAAAATGGTGAGAGCTAAAAAACTACACAACTTTGTCCAAGAATAGTTTTATAGAAGGTGTAAGTTTGACATTACCATTAAACTATTTTCAGTATGACAATAAATTTTACAGACAAGTTGATGGTTGTGCAACAGGTTCACCTATTTCATCCTCAATCGCCCAGCTAGTCATGGAATATTTGGAGGAAAGAGTCATTCGATTTGAATTGAAATTTAGACTTGATTTTCTTTAAATATTTTGTTGATGATTGCTTAATGGCAATACCTCATGACAATTAAATTATGCCGTACAACAATTTAGTAATTTCCATATCAAATTAAAATTTATATTAGAATCTGAGGTAAACGGGAAAATAAACATCCTAATACGCAAAAATGATTCCAACACAGTGGTATATCAAACCAACCAGGTCGGGAAGATATCTGAACAACTGTCAAATCATTCAAAAAATCAAAGAAGAAGTGTAATTATGAGCGTGGTTGACGTCCCCTACCCCCAGACCCTCGACTCTAAGAAAAGTTAAAGAAACAATTACACAAAACAATTTTAATAGTAAACATGTCGAGGAAATTATTAAAAAAAGAATCTACAAAGACTATAACAACCTAGGAACTAAAAAAGGGATGATTCACAACAGGAAACACAAAAGCAATACATAACATTTCCTTATACAACAGATCTTTCAGAAAAATTAAAATACATTTTTAAAAAACACAATATTGTTGCATGCCACAAGAGCTATACCCAACTAAACTCAATTTTTACCAAACTGAAAAGCAAAACACCAACTATGAAAACTTCCAATATTGTATATTCAGTTCCGTGTACAAACTGCCCAAAAAAATTTATAGGAATAACAAACCAGTTATTGAAAAATCGACTAAATGGATATAAATATACCATTAATGCTACTACAGCATGAACAAAACATGAGAAGAACGAAAAGCACTCTTTTAACTTTGAAGGTATCAAAATAGTCTATAGAGACAAAAATTAACAATAAAGGAAATGATACCCATCAACAAGGAAACTCATACAGTAAATGACAAAACTGACATAAACAATCTTAGCCAAATCTACAACAATATAATTTAGACGCAGTCTATTTCCTTAATAACATCAAAAATGTATATATCTCCTTAAAAGCAAAAACAAATTCCTTTAATTTTTTGTTTACCATGTCCCGAATATACAATGCAAGTGGTTGGTAGTTTGTTGATTTTAGTAATAGTTTTGACGAAATGAGATTGAGACGAAATCTCAAGGTGCGTAAAATTTACTAAAAAGATCCTTTTAAATAATCATTGTTTTAATTTTTAATTATTGCTTTGAATGTTATATTATTGTTTAATATGTCGAATTTTAATCGTGTGCCATGATTGTATTTATAGTTTATTCATAATTCGCTTAAAATTTTAGATTGAATTGTTTTTGAAGATGTTCCAATTAAAGAACGAAACGTCAAAGCTGTGAAAAATCTATTTTAAACATAAATCCCAAGAAAATAATAAAAAATAAAATAAAAAAAACTAAAATAAAGCACAATATAATTTGGACACAAATAAAAAAAAAATTACTTTTTTAATATAAAGTAAAGTACATACTAATTTATCTTTATATTATCCAATAAACAATATAACTATAAACAGTTTTTTCATAAAATTAATTTTGAGGATAATTTAAGTGATAACTATGAATAGACAGTGGACACAACTATGAAATAAATATATTTACATTAACAATGATGAATTTACATTTCAACATTTTATAGTTCTTCTGCTGAATTGTCTTGTTACATTCCTTAAAAAGCAGGATTGATTCGAGCGATATAGTGCATAATACCATTTTCCAAATGGTTCACATTTCTAAAAGGTCATTATTTATATACTCAATTTTTTAAAATAACCTCGAAAAAAAAACTCATTGGGGTATTGTCCAGTAATCATGAAGACCAATGATTTTCTGAAAATCGCCTGATCTATTTATTGGAGTTATATATATATATATATATATATATATATATATACTTTTTATGCACTCCATGGTAATTCGATAAGTGAATAATTTTCGATGGAATAAAACAAACTGGAAAAGTACAATCCATATAACTATTACATCAAAATTAAAAAGTGATCAATCTCGACATTTGGGTCATCGGGCATGTTATAAAATGTTTATAACATTAGTTACCTTTGACTGTTAATAAACTTGCTTTCCTAATTAAATTACACTCGACAACAGACAAAATGTATCTAAAATAAAATCGACTAAATCTTACCATTTTTGGTGTACTAAAACCGAAATTAAACTTATTTTTTTAATATTAGTTCAAGTTTTAAAGTTACGTGATGTCATGTCTCTCTATATATTAATAATTTAACCGCAAGAATGCACGTAGTATATTTGTATTGTTATAACAATTTTGCCCAACTTGGCATCATCACATGGGGGATCTCCAGGGATTGCCTCCCATATACGAAATCCCAGCCCCCCAGGGCTTAAAATATGGGAAAACCCCATGTAAATCGACTTTAATGTCTGCTGTGTACTAAACAGCCCCTGTATACAAATAAATGACAAACGCCACTATTGGAATTGAATAGAAAATTCTCGAATATTCTACAAGCTACAAAGCGGAGGATTTAGTCAGTCGAAGTTAGTGAGTCGAATCGCATAATTGAGATTGTAAGATGTCTTTAAAGTGTGTAAATAATCCAGAACAATTCTGTTATGTTTATGATGAGGTTATTACCCCACTGATAAAAAAGGCATATCAGATTTATTTCTATTGCAATATTGGGGATCAAGACAAACATTAGGCGCCACATATCTGCTGTAAAGCATGCGCTTCAAATCTTAGAAACTGATTAAATAGTAAAAAATGATCTATGCGGTTAGCTGTCCCAATGATCTGGAGCGAGCCTTCAAATCATGTTAATGCTTGCTATATCTCGTGTTGGACAAGGCACAAGTATATTCAAGAAGAAAAATCGGTTGTCAACTATCCAAATATACTATTTGCCTTGAGACCCGTGCCTTATAGTGACGAACTTCCTATTCCAGAAACATTCCCTTACAAATCATTTAATAATGACACAACGATTTCTCGATTTCTCAAGAAGAAGACATCATCATCAAGAGATCCTGATTTCACACCCAGCACGGTTTACCGCCAACCGCACAAAATAACCCAATCAGATTTAAAAGATCTTGTGAGAGACTTAGAACTTCCAAAAAAAAAAGAGTTATTAGGATCAAGATCGCAGCAGTGAAACTTATTAGAAGACGATGTTTCAGTATGTGCTTTTCGTAAAGGCCATTAAGGTCTAGCACCATATTTTAACATGGAAAAGAACTTGGTTCTTTGCAATAACATAAGCGGTTTATCGGCGGTATACAGATGGCTCCAAAACAACGGAGGTAACTGGAATAAGAGAATATGGACCCGGTACCAGACACTGTGAAAGCTATCTAGAGGAAATTAATGATTTGAGTAAGAATAATAAGGTGACTTCATGTGGGTACCCGGACACATCGGGATGGAGGAGAATGAAATAGTAGACCGGCGAGGAAAGGGGCTGAGACACCATTTTTGGGGCGAGAGCCTTTCCGTGGAATCAGTAGCAGCGTAATGCTGGAAGAACTAAAGATAGAAGAAGAAAGTAGGAGATTCAATTATTGGATGAAGCTGCAAGCATTAAGACAGGCGAAGATACTTCTTGGGAACTACAAACAGAAAAGATTCAAAGAATGTATAATCTTAATTAAAAACCAACTCAGACTTCTGACAGGGGTCCTGACGGAGCATTGCCACCTGAAAGGAGAGAAGTGTGCAGGCTTTGTGAGGAGGAGGACGAAACCTTTATTCATATCCTTTCAGAGTGCAGCGCTCTAGAAAATCCTAGGATGTGGTTCTTGGGAACACACCAAATCGAAGAAGGGGAGTTACCGACCTTGAAGCCCTCCAACATCCTAAGGTTCCTGAGAGAAAGAGGACTGGAGGACCTGCTCTAGCCGATAAGGTGACTCTTACGATTTAGCAGCAGTAGGGGGACCAATAGATCTACCAGGTTGCAGTGTATAGAACACGTTCTATATTTTTATGCTGAAAATTTTCACCAAAATTTTTTTCAATAATTCTTTTATGTGTTAAACAGCAAATTAGTTTTATGAAAATTTTGAACATAATTATGAGATAAATTTTGGTAATAATTCTTGTGTGTAAAACGGCTCTAAGAGAGTGGAAATGATTTATTAGCAACTATTAACCTGCTAGTTTCAAGAAAGTTTTTTGTAATATTTTATTGCGTGTTTATTTAAATAAAAAATGGTCTGAATAGTATTAGAGGCAAGTGAAGCCTCCAAGTACGTAGTTGTGATTATCAATTAGTTTGCTACTGATTTCGTAGCAAAAAAACTAAAATAATTTTGGTTTTTAGGTTGGGGTCAGTTGGAATTTTCTGGTGCAAATTCAGACACTCTACAAAAGGTAGAACTTAGAGTAATATCAAACAATGAATGTCAAGAAGCTTCAGGGGAAAATATTATTAGTTCCGAAATTTGCACCTTTGCATCTGGAAAAGATAGCTGTCAATCGGATTCAGGTTGGTTTTTAGCTAAACTATTGAAAATAAAGATATAACATTTTTAAAAAACCCTTTTAATGCTTTATACTTTGTTTCATTTTTGGTTTTGTCTGATAAGGGGAGCACAAGAGACTGGGTACACTGATTCCTGTAAAACTTTGGGGCTCAGTTACTGAGGGCTCAATATTTATCGAACGAGTAGTCGTTTCTGCCAACACACCCAAATAAATAAGTGGAGCCAGGGATTGTTCGACGAATTCCAATGTTTTCCTCTTGTAGGTTAGAATAATGAGCTTGTTATAATAATGAGCTTCTTGAGATTCGAGCTCAAAATTGACATTGTCGTCATCTTTCGCCGGTTGTTCGTCTTCAAGATGTTTAAAATTCATAAATTATTAACATAAATTACTTGCCACACCCTCTGTTTCTCTGTTTATTCGAGCGTCAAGGGGGCGCATTTCAGAAATTTAAGTCTCTTGTAGGATAGCTTCATGCATTCGACAAATGTCGATCTCATCTTTGCTAAGGGTTTGAGCTGGTCAGAAAAGTTAGTATTCTATGAAGATCGAGAAGCTTTTTTGTGTTTTTTGGCTATAGATTTATGAATTTATTCGTTACTCTAAGATCACCTTAAATTTATCTAATTTTATTCTAACTCTGGAGTTCTTCCTTTATGTGGCTCGATTGGAGTGGGGACAGGAGACTGACTCCCCCCCCTCCTGAATGACACTTCTACTTTAAAGAGATCGCAGGGGTCGTTGGTCGAGTCGGACGGCTCCGAAAAGATGCTTCCCAAGAAACCTGGTAACTACCAGGGTAATAAGCATCCAATAAGGTAGAATTCCACTAAGATATATATATATATATATATATATATATATATATATATATATATATATATATATATATATATATATATGCTGAGCTTAACAATGTAATTGTTAAAGCACTGTCAAGTAGGGCTTGTGGTGGATAGCCTGCCTCCTCTTTACTTATACATCGAAAACGAGACCCTGAGGACTGTTTATTGTCTCAGTTGCCTATGACGTCTTGGAATTAGAATCAGCTACTCAAGTGTCTGGGAAGGCGTAGTGGAGAGGTGTCCATCACTCCTCATGTAGACAGATTACATGACGTCGCTTTCAAAACCCAACATCAAGCAAAATCTTCCGAGAAATAGACCCTGGTGATATACGGATGGATCTTGACAAGATGAAATAGCTGGAGCCGGAGTGTTCGGCAGAAGCACAGGAATCAGAGAGTACTAACCTCTCGGACAATGTGCAACTATCTTCACAGCGGAAATTTATGCTATTCTACAGTGTGCCCATCTCTATGAGAAGGATATAAACAGGACTAGGGTAAAAAATATTTGCTCAGACAATAAGGCTGCGAAAATCGTACTGAAGTGCAGAATCGTAACTTTGCGACTGGTGGCTGAATGTAAGGACGTACAGAATAATACGGTTGCACAATCAAACTCGTGTGGGTCCCGGATCCCTCGGGCTTACGCGGTAATGAAGAAGCAGATCGTTTAGTGAAGTTCGCTTTCGCAACTGACCATATGGACCCCAGCCAATTCTACTGTCCTAATTGCAGTTGGCAATCCTGGAATGAGGTGTACTAAGAAACATATATCTGAACCTAGTGCGTATTTCTATTATTTATGGTAGCTAACTAAAGTATTTCAAAAGTTAAAATGAATAAACTCCATTTCGTCTGAATAGCACAAGTGTTTTAAGTAGGAAAACTCTAGTTTTTCAAAAGATTTTCGTAATAAGTTCATCGGTCCGGCAAACCATCGGAAGTTGCAAATAAATTTTATTTTCATTTTTTTTTCAAGTCCACCGACATCAAAATAACTAATTTTTTTTTTAATTTTTCCAAGAGGTTCTAATGTTTTTTAAAAACTCATCCACTATGAAATACCATGTTTTTAACTTCAGTGCTGACTTGAGCCGACTTGATTTTGGTTTAGATACCTTCAGTAGAATGTATACTAACTAAAAATCCAAAGACCGGGTGCGGCAAAGTGTAGCAGGTCTCTTCATCTCAAATAAGCCCAGCAAAGCACGGAAAAATTTTTAAATTCTGATTCAACTCAATATAGCACTCGGTGCTCTTCATTTTCAATCATTCAGAGATATGTTTCCCAAACTTTTGCACCGCATTTCAATGCCAAATTGAAGAAAGCTGGTCGAAATAAGCGGATCTTTTTCTCGCAAAACAATGATTAGGCACGAAAAGCCCTTCGATGAGTCTGGAGAGTGATCCAAATGGTTCAAATTTCAAAATAATAATAACTGTCGACAAAATTTGTTAACAGCAGCAGCCTCGAAAATTAAAAGTAGAAATGAGGTTTCTTTCTCTCCTGTGAGAGAGGAGTGGTCTCCATGGTTGACATACATTCCCCTATCAGAATACGGTTACATCCTACTCAAAAGTTCTGCAAAAGAAGCATGATTAAGTTTTGGCCGAAAAAAATAAGTGCTACCACCCTAATGTTGAAATTTCAGAAACGTCTGCCAGAGTTCCTCTACAGTCATTCACCATAAGGCAGAACGAATTTTTCTTGCAAAATCCCAGAATAAATCGTCCGCAATACTCGCTGAGAAGTCCGCACAGCTGTTCAAATGAGGTTGGGGCTGGCCACAGTGAATACAAACATAAAATAAAAAACAAGGATGCGACTGATGCGAGTTTGTTAAATGCCTTGTAACCTTACGATTAAGGGAACTACTTCGATTTTTTGGGAACATTCGAGACTTTCATCGACAAGGCTTTGCAGATCAATTCAGCTCCAATTCGTAAAAGAAGAGATTTCAAATTTGAGAGATACTGTGATCACATTTAATTACAGAACCATAACAGTAAGTCGTACTGTGGTGTTTTCAATGATTGACGGAAAGATTGCTCAGGTTCTAACAGACACACCATCTATGGCAGTTTGTCCGATCTGTAAAGCCAAGATAACTGAAATTAATAACCTGAAACTCACTGAAACGAAACCTGTTTATGAAGAAGAAATCCAAGTTGATCTATCACCTCTTCGCTCTCGAATTAAATTCATGGAGTGTATTTTGCACATTGCTTAAAACAGTGAGTTTGAAGCCTGGAGAAGCAATAAAGCTACCAAACAGACAAAAAAAGAAACAAAAATGAACATTCAAGATAAATTCATGACCACACTGGGCTTGAAAATCGACGAAGTTAAGCAAGGTAAGTAGTGGTCATTAGTCGGAGCGCTCAATCTTTCACTCCTTGAGCCTGACTTTGCTCTACCCTTTGGCCTCGCTCTTGACTATGATATTTGATCTTGCGTTGATATGACATTGACCCTGAAAATGTTATTTGTTCAATGTTGTGTGTGTTATCTTAACCTTGACATTTTCAGGGCCACCTTGGCTTTTATGGATGTTACCTTGGGTGTGTGACCTTGAAATACTTATTTATGCATTATAATAGTGTGGGATGATCTTAAAATTGTTTTGACCTTGCAAATTTTTCTATAAAACTGTGTGAGCCTATTTACGTTCATTCAGTGTGAAATGTCAGATACGGAAATATCTAAAGATAAAATTATAGAGCAAGTCGCCAGAGTAATTTGTTTGTATCAAAGTAATTTAAAAAGTTTGTGTGATTTTTGAATAAAAGGATCTAGCATTTTTTCTTCCCGAATATTTAAAAAAACGACGTCGATTCACTGAGTTTATACAGTAAATTTGGGATAAATTGCCAGTGTCATATCGGTGTGACAAGGAACTACAGTTAAAAGTGAAAAATATGAGCAGCAATTTGCAAGAGATAATAAAAAATTGGGCGATGAGTGCACTGAAACGGCAAGTAATTACTTCAATGGTACAATGAAAAGTCAACCAGAATGGGCGTTACGCTATTGTGATTTGGTTTTTGAATATGAAAAGGCTGCCAATGCATGTCATAAATATTGTAGCAAAACGTTAAATTTACTAGAGTTTGTGAAATAAAAAAGTTGGGATTTAGTGAATGTTTGAAAAAACTGATTAGCTTTATTGAAGATCCGGTTGTGTTAAATGAAATTATAGTGTAGGACTTAATTTAACGTAGTAGTTAATATGAAAAGTTAGTTAGTATGGAGAGTTTTTTTTTATTTCTGTAGCCTGTTTGGATTTTTTCGCATATGAAATGCAAGATTTGGAGACTCAGGATTTTAATATATTCTTTAAATATATGGACAATGTTGAAGTGTGTATTCTAGCAAGTATAGTTTGTAAGGAATTTTTAGTAGATAAAAACGAACAAATTTTATTAAACAAATTGAGAAATTTAGGTTTAAACGATTATATTACACGTATAAGAGAACAACAATAAAATGTCAATCAATAAAGTACATAAAATATAATTATTGGTTTCATTATATTTTGAACTGGAAGTTCTCCTTATACAATTTTAAACGCGTTAGTTAGTTCCCACCATTGTTCGACCTTGAAAATTCGCAATAAAAGTTAGTAGGAAAAGAAGTGACTTCAAACAGTCGCAGATATCGGTGGCATAAATATTAAATATTGTGTTCGTGTGGTGTTCTGAGAGTGCTTTCTTATTTACGGTAATTTTGGATTTTACACCATTTTTTCAATAATGAGTATTGCAAAAGAAACTCTAGATGAAATTAATAAAATGTTCAGCGAAGATTTCGAAGTTTCAGATAGAAAAAAGGTTACCGAAGTGATTGTGGGGAAAAATATAAAATTGTAAAAATTATTTTAATGACTATACGATTTGGTAAAACTCTTCTAGTGGCTTTACACTATGACGGTGATAATAGCACATTCGAGGCTTTTCTGCCAATTGGAGTAAATTATATGTAATCCTTGAAAAAAGAATATAATTAAATCTAAAAAATAGTTGCACATGTCAAAATACATACCCGTGTTCATTATTTTTGTTAATGAGGTCGGCTCATGCGACCGTCAATGAATGTGTAGGTAGATACATATTTTGGTTGGGAAGAGAATTAAGATATTACGATATGTTAGACAGTGCAAATGATTGACCGCATATTGAGGCAACCAAAGATAGATATAAGAATGAGATAAGGGACGCAATCAATTTTATGGCTAGGGCATACTTGTGCGACAAATTTTTATATGATTCCATACACATGGATACATTTTGTGCTGAAATGGTCGAAGAAGAATTAAAAGAATACTTCGTTACTATTCCACATTTACCTGGTGAGCTTGCTGCAAAATATGAATTGGTTCCTGCAACAGCAACAGCCCAAGATGTTGACGATTGAAATAATGTCGGATGAGATCGCATTTTGAACAACGAAAAGGAAGACGTTCCATATGTAGAAAATTAATTTTTTATTATTTTCAAATTTCTAAAAATAAATAACTGTAAATAAATATTTGTTAAAATCATGTGTTTTATTTTATTTATTTTATAAATATACCAACCCGGTAGATAATAGTTAGTATTTCTTTTCCTCAGTTGAAATATTTAGTAAAAGTAGAGCAAATAAAAATAAAATAGTTTAGTTAAGATTGAAAATATGTCGAGGAAACAACACAATTGATAAATTTGGTCGTCAGATATGTAATGAAAAGAATTATGTTACGCGGCCCATCATGGATTGGTTTTAAACTTACAGTGGATGGGCAGTATGACATGAGTGGAAAATCGATAACCGTCTTAGGCAAACCTAAAAATGATGACGATGCTGTGACAAAAAATTTCTTAATAGAAAGTTTTACAATTTCGCCATTGTAATTTGTGTCATATTTAACGAGGATATTCCCCCCCTGATATACAAAACTAACAGTGAGCTTAAAAGAAAAATGGAAGTTATTCAGAAAATTCTCTATCATCGACCTTTACATGGCTCATTAAAGGCACTGTCATATGGCTCGATTCCAAAAAAATAATCTAAAAAAGGGAAACTAGGTTAAAGAGAAGGAGAATGCATTCCTAGTTGCATAGCCTTAAAGATAACGTTATCGTCGTTGGTGAATTGGATCTCCAAGAATATTTAAATATCATTTATGTGTATGATGCTTTATTGTCGTTGTTATTGATGATGACGATTGAAATAAGAAACTTTATTTTACTACATATTTTTCACTTATTTTACATTTTAAATAAAAATTATACTTATACAATATCTGCCTTAAACAAATTCTGATTTATCTATACAAGAGTTGAACTGGTTCGGAAATCCTAGTCATTTGACAAACAATTTTTCTTGCGCAGTCTAAGGATCTTTTCTACTTGATAGACGCCAGGACTGCTTGTCTTTTGTAATTCTGACTTGTAAAAATACCCTCTTATAGGCTGACATTCTAATGATTCCAAGAAGTATGTAGGTGGAATTGTAACGTTAACTTTTACAATTTTAAACAGTTCAGTTGACAAAGAGGGCGCATATCCTTTCTCGAATAAGCTTTTGTACTTGCTAATATGCACAATGTCACCCATGGAAAACTTAAATTTTTTAGGTACAATTTTTAAATAATCGTATGTCAATTTGCGTTTTTTCTTGCACATCTGCCGGCTTCATTCCAATGGTGGGATGTTTTGAATGATTATAGCCTTTTGGTACTGACGATAATATATGTATCTATTTGTAAGATATCCTCTTGCTGAGAATTATTTAGATAAGTTATTTTTAAAAGTTCTTATGACTCGTTCAGCAATTGCAGCTTTCTTTGTGCTCTAAGTGGAATAATGATTTATATTATATATTTTTTTTCATTAAGGTTTGAAAGTAACTATTATAGAACTCCTTTCCTTGATTACTTTGCAAATTTGTTGGTGTATATGATGCCTCTTCAATGATGCTTTTCATCGCACTAGTAACTTCTACACATGTCTTGTTTTTTAGCGCTTTGGTATAGACAAATTTAGAGTGGAAATTTATAAAGACAAAATATAACGATAACCATCGTTTTCCTCAGCATACTGTTGCATTTCAGTCAAATAAATTTACCATAAATCCATGTATCCTTTTATCATCGTACGCCTTCTTATAAAATTTTTTCTAGCCGTTCTATGTGGGTCATTAATAATTTTGGTTTTTTGTAGACTGAAGAACCAATACTGATGTTACAGGCCACGCAAAGCAAAATTCATCCTGGTTGATCACATTGACGACAGCTCCTCTTTTTTCAATAGAGTACGGCAACTTGATGTCTGATAGGTCTCTCATAGGCGTTTACTTGTTGATGTTAACTTCCAAGTATAAAATTCTCACAAAAACTATAAAAATCAGTTAAATATATTGGGTTTCGATTTTTACATACCTGAATCTTCCTCCTGAGACTCTGTCGCCGGCGTTTTATTAATTCGGTGAAAGAATGGTAAACGGCATCCAAAACACTTTCGACAGTAATTGTTTGATTAGCAGTGTTGAAGGGTTTCCCACTGAATATTTCTTGTGATGGAAGCATATACGTACCAACAGCTGTCATGTTAACTTTTAAAGCGTGATACATACGTGATAAATTATTAACAACACCTTTGATTTAATGTCTGCAACAAACATTACATAATCGGAATGCTCCATATTACTGCTAACCTTATAGATTGCAATTCTCTTTTTTAAAGCACATTCAACTAGTTGCATACCATGACATATCGGCAAACATGAATTATTTTTCTGTTGTTGTGTTCGTTGATGTACTAACATATCGTTTGTTGGAACATCCACATTACATGTAGCGCAATTAATTGCTGGAATCACCGATGCACTCGCTTCAATTCCAAGCCGTTTTCCTCTCGGCACTTCATTAAATCTCGCGGCACACAATTCTCATATTATAACTGTTAGTAAACTTAGTACCGCAATTTTCACAAACGCATGCCATGATTTATCAAATAATAATACAAGTACTACCTAAGCAAGTCAGAGATAACTGATGAATGAAACTGCCACCATACCATATATAAAACTATTCTAGTTCACCCTAAACTACGTTACATAACTTAAAGGTCACACACTTAAGGTGACCTTCAGCAAAGTCAAGGTGCCCCTAAACAAGGTCAAGGTCTAGATCGCGCGCACCACATTTTCAAGGTCAAGGTCTTATCAACACGGGGTCTTATACCATGAACATGGCGAGCCAAAGGGCGATGGGCAATGTCAAGGTTCAGGAGTGGGGGATTAAGAGCTCCGGGTAATAACCACTACTGATGTCTGATGTTTTATGTGTAAGTTGATGATCCATAAGCACAGTTCGATCCTAGTACAGCTTGAAGTCGTTGTTTTCCAGTACAGGTGCCAGGCTGTATTCATAGTATCGCCCTTTCCCTATTTGAATTTCTTTGTCAACTCTTGATGGATGATTTTAGCGTCAGAATCGTATCTCTCCTTGTATTTCGATAGAGCAAATGTTTGGCATCCACATACTATGTTCTGGCTTGTCTCTGAGTGTTCGACTTCGATATCAGCATTCATCATTCTGGATAGAGAGGACAGAGAGGTCTCTGATTATGAGTCTCAGATAGTTTCCCATTATTATAACCTGATCTTGGATAGCTAGAAGAGAGCCTTAGGTTTCAGAAAACATTTGCTCTGACGTCAACTAGTAGTTCGACGCTATTTTGTGGACATTTTTCTGGTTGTGCTCTTTTGGGAGTCCTCCATGAAGGGATTTCTCTAGTCAAGCTTGACGCATCTCTTGGTCTGTTTGGTGATGAGAAGTCACTTCATGGTCTGTCAACCGCAGTGATTTTGAATCGTCTGCCTCGCATATTGCCCGGTGTACCACAGTCTCGAAAAATAGGAGCGTAGATTTGTTAGTTTTTGATCCAATGGCTTACTAATGTCCACCAATCCTGATCCTCTATGGTATCTTGCTACCATTGTCCACTCAGTAGCACTATAAGGATGATGTTTGTATGCCTTTCTTTATCTGTCCTGCTCCATTTCACAATTTCAAAAGAGCACACTTAGGTCATGAACGCCTTAAATAGATTTTTACTGTTTATGTTAGTTTTCAGTACCAGCCTCTCTCGTCTGAATTCGTTGGTTAATTCGGTCTTCTTAGTTTGTTGGTTCGGCATCTCAAATGCTTCCAGTTGCATTTGTCCTCTAGTTGTGTTTAAAATGCAGCGTTTATTACGATCGAACAGCATTCCTGTATCCTTAGAGAACTCCTCCAAGATTTTGAGCATTTGTTTTAGCTGACTTCTGGAGGCAGCCAGCAATTTAAGATCATCCATATACAGAAGATGATTTAGTCTTACTTTCTCTGCATTATTTTTCTGAATACTGAAGCCGCATCTGATGGAATTTAAACGGCGTGATAGTGAGTTCACGGTAAGGCAGAACCATGATGAGCTCAATGAATCTTCCCGAAATATTTTCCTTTGTATTGGAATTGTGTCTCTCTAGATGTTGTCGTTGGAAGGTATTTGCACGTAGATCTTAGTTCTCCAGGTTGACATGAGATGTTCTAAAAAGAACACAGTATGTACATCGGCTCAATAAATTGTCAGTGTAGCTGCGAGTCAGTCATATAGCACTGAGTGAAAGGCTTTTTGGTAGTCTACATAAGTGGCAAATAGGTTCCTTCGATTCGTGTAGAATGAATACAGATGATCGAATCGAAAATGAGTTGCTCCTTGCAAGTCTTTGCGCCTCTGACACATCTTTTTGCTGAATTCCTTTGATGTTGTTTTGCTCACGTGTGCATAGATACGTTGTGTCAACCAGGAAGCGATGACCTTGTACAGGCGATTGACCGACATTTGACTGGGTCTTGTGTACTATCCAGATCTGTTGGCAAGAGATACGTGACTCCTTCTGTAAGAAACAATGGCATCTTCTGTGGATCAAGCAAAATATCAATTATCAGAACAGTCAGTTGGTGGTGCATACTCTAAATCTTCTTAAGCCAGTTCTGGACGTGATCAGGACCCGGATCTTTCCAATTATGAAGTCCCTTGACGATGCTAGTAATTTTGTCGGTTGTGAAAGTTTCGAATTTTTAATGCAATCCTGACAAACTTGATGCTCTTCATTGATCCAGCTAGTGTTGATATTGCAGTGGGTGTTTGTAGCGTGCTGACTTTTACTAAA
This sequence comes from Diaprepes abbreviatus, assembly GCA_034092305.1. Classification (NCBI taxonomy): domain Eukaryota; kingdom Metazoa; phylum Arthropoda; class Insecta; order Coleoptera; family Curculionidae; genus Diaprepes; species Diaprepes abbreviatus. Next base: position 3,400,418 of record JASJET010000032.1, read on the forward strand.
CTCTTCCATATGTTTTTTATTCAGATATCTATAACTTGCTAAGATCGGTAGAGAGTTTAACCTTCGATAAAATGTTCTTTCCTATAGCTCAAAAAGGGCATTGTCCGGCTTTCGATGGTTGCTTACTTTATATATCTTTAACCGTCCTGCAATCACGGAAAGTTTCTGCTTTAGTGTGCCGAGGCATTTTTGGATAGTACTGTTTAATGGTTCAAGTTGTCAATGATATTGGACCAGATTCAATATTTCTTATAGCCGTTTCTTCTGTTTTCTTGTTTCTTGTAAGCCTCTAAAACATAAGCTGGAAAAATTATTTTGTTTATAATATTTAATAGAATACCGAGCTTTTTAGATGAGTTTACTCGTGGTAGTGCTGGCCTGCCCAATAGTTTGGTTCCATCATACTCCAGCACTACTTTACTCATCTCAGTGGAGTTCAGCATTATCCTCTCGAATATCGTTGTTTGGTGGTTCTTTAACCTTGGGTTCTCGCTGTGGCTCAAGTTCAACGATTTGTTCAATGTTATCGTTAGCGGCTCTGATCTTTCGTTCGATTTCCAATTTTATGGTGTTAACTTGGGTTTCTGGGATTGGTTTATTTCGGAGTATAACCCTGTATTGGTCTACTATTTTTTTTTGCGACCCTTGTATGTGTGGGTACTCTCTGCAGAATTCGACATGTAGTTCTTGTCTATAGCCAATCATCTCTCATCCTAGTTGAGGTACTCTGTAAAAAAACGCATTATTGATTCAATTATAGCCACTGTCAATTTCGTGCGCTGTCTTTGTCTTCCCGCTTGAGTGAGTGCTGGTTGAGGTTCTCGCGCAGCACCTTCGGCGGGTGGAACGCTTGGTGTTGTTTGGCTCTCATGCTAATGTATTTATTGTTGCTGTTGTTGCTGTTGCTGTTGGACTTCAACAATATCCTCCCTGATGTTTGGTTGTTCTTCGACCTCGGGTTTTGCAATTAAAGTTTTGATACATACAAACTACGCTCTCTTTTGTATACGTTTAGAGCTACACTGAGTATGTCAAAATTTTAGTACGAGCAATAAAAGTTTCATTTCAAAGAACGTTCAGCCGATTCCGTGGAAAATTTTATTTCTTTTATGCTTTACCCACCGTATGGTATCCGTGATTTTGATTTCGATATGTAAACTGTAGGGTATAAGTATTTTGTATTGTGGCCTGCGTGTTTTTTCTTCAAAAGTTGAATTTGGAACGATACCCAGTTTTCAATTATATCCGCCATATTGTATTCATATTCACCATCCCGATTTTTACTTAGCGCAATGTAGAAGATATGAACGAAGGCACAGTTTGGGTGTACCAGAATTTTAGTTCAAAACTATTTTCAACCTGTTTCGAGAAAAATTACAGCTTTTTAATGTTTTAGCAGCCATATTATATTCACCATCCTGAATTTTGACATGCACGGTGTAGGTCTAAGCGCATATGAAAGAGTGCACCATGTAGGTGTATCAAAAGTTTAATTCAAAATGATTTTCCACCGATTTCAGCGTAAAATTTTTGACTTTTTTTTTGTTTAAGCCGCCATATTGAATACGCCATGTTTAATTTTGAAAAAGTTATATTTACATAAAAAATTTGTTACCAAATAAATTGTTTGAAGGAACTTCTTTAAGTTCAATTGATGTTTGCTCTGACTCTGATTGAGTTAACGGATCCCTGTTTCCAAAATGGTTTCAATACTTTGTAAACATCGTCCGCCAAACCAAACTCTGCAGTGTTGGTCTGCGGTGGACACGATTCTTATATCCAAATTTAATTGATAGAGCTCATCAAGATGAGATTTCATATTCGGCTAATAAAATGCAGCGTCTGGATGTAGCATTCAAGTGTGTAGCTTGCTAGCGTTATATATATATATATATATATATATATATATATATATATATATATATATATATATATATATATATATATATATATATATATATATTGTATCTTAAACCTTTTGTTAATATTTTTCTGCAATTCTTTCTTGGGTTTGGTTTTTTTATTTGAAAATCAAAAAACGACAATTTTTCTGACGTTTCGCTCTAACATAGTGAGCTTCTTCAAAATTATTTTATTATCATGTCGAATCGCACAAAGCTACTTTCAAGATTTTCAGAAAGTATTTTTTAAAATTCATCCCATAAACGGGCAAAATAGGAAAAAATTTTGTTTGAAGGTTCTTCATTTTGTTAGTTAGAAATGTAAAAATCAGTTAATAGGATTATGGTTAGAAAAAAATGTTTCCTATATCATTCTTTATTAAAAAATTTGTCTTTTAAGGATGAAAAATAGGAGATGAAAGTTTTTATGAAAGTTCTTCATTTTGCTAGTAAGACATGTAAAAATTAATATAAATGCTTATGGGTATAAAAAAATGTTAACCATATCATTCTTTTAAGAGGGTAAAGTTGGGGATGAAAGTTTGTATAAAAGCTCATAATTTTTTTATTTAGAAATGTAAAAATTTATTAATGAAATTAGGCTTATGATTAGAAAAACATGTTTGCTATATCATTCTTTTTTAAAAATTATCTTTTAAGAAGGTAAAATAGGGCATGAAAATTTGTATGGAAATTTTTCATTTTTAAACCTAGAAATTAAAAAATTAATATAGAGGCTTACGGTTGGAAAGAAAAGTTTACTGTTCCACCATTTTTTGGAAATTCATTCTTTAGGGAGTAAAATAGGGATTTAAAGTTCGTATGAAAGTTCTTCATTTTGGTAGTTAGAAATGTAAAAATTAGTATATAGGCTTATGTTTAGAAAAAAATGTTTACTATATCATTTTTTTTAAATTCATCTTTTAAGGGGGTAAAATAGAGGATAAAAGTTTGTATGAAAGTTTTTTATCTTGGTAGTTAGAAATGTAAAAATTAGTATGTAGACTTAGGGTTTGAAAAAAATGTGTCCTATATTATCTTTTTTTAAAAATTTATCGTTTAAGGGGGTAAAAAGGGGATGAAAGTTTATATAACTTTTGAAGTTAGAAATCTAAAAATAAATATATAGGCTTATGGCTGGAAAGAAAAATTTGCTGTGCCACCTTTTTTTTGGAAATCCTTTCCTTAGTGGGGTAAAATAGGGAATGAAAGTTTTAATGAAAGTTCTTCATTCTGGTAGCTAGAAATGTAAAAATTAGTATATAGGCTTATGGTTAGAAAAAAATGTTTACTATATCATTCTTTTTTATAAATTTATCTTTTAATGGGATAAAATAGAGGAAGAAAGTTTGTATTAAAGTTCTTCATTTTGGTAGTTAGAAATGTAAAAATTGGTATATAAGCTTATGATTAGAGAAAAATGTTTACTATATCATTCTCTTTTAAAAATGCATCTTTTAAGCGGGTAAAAGAGGGGATGAGAGTTTATATGAAAGTTCTTTATTTTGGTAGTTAGAAACGTAAAATTAATATATAGACTTATGGTTAGAAAAAAATGTTTAACTATATTATTCATGTTTAAAATTCATCTTTAAAGAGGTAAAATAGGGGATGAAAGTTTTAATGATAGTTCTTCATTTTGGTAGTCAGAAATATAAAAATTAATATATAGGCTTATGGTTAGAAAAAATATTTACTATATCATCTTTTTTAAAAAATTCATCTTTTAAAGAGGTTAATTGGGGAAGAAAATTTGTATGAAAGTTTTTCATTTTGGTGGTAAGAGATGTAAAAATTAATATGTGGTTGGAAAGAAAGTTTATTCTGCCACTGTTTTTTGAAAATTTATTTCTTTTGGGGAAGTATTCATTTTGGTAGTTAGAAATATAAAAATTAGTATATAGGCTTATGGTTAGAAAAAATATTTACTATATCATTCGTTTTTCAAAATTCATTTTTGAAATAGGGGAAGAAAATTTATATGAATGTTCTTCATTTTGGTAGTTTGAAATGTAAAAATTAATAAATAGGTTTATAGTTGGAACTAAAAGTTTACTGTGCCACCGTTTTTCGAAAATTCTTGCTTTAGTAGGTCGAATTGAGGATGAAAGTTTACATGAAATTACTATTTTGGAGATAGAATCATCATTGATTGGTTGTACCCACTACGATATCTGATGTCGCCCACAACGAGTACATGGTCGCTGGCAAAAGCTAGTAGCTACAATCAGCAAGCACATAAGATGCCAAATGGGATTTAGGCTAATTGTCTACCAATTTCTTTAAATGTTACTCCCCGGCAGATCACCATAGGCAGAATGAGATTTAGGTGATTAGAGAGCTTCCAAAATGAAGACTCCGTATGAGCTGTCGAGCTTCATGTTATTTTAGAAACACCATCATCCACAGAGACCTTAGATGTGACACTTTTGCAACTTTCGTCGAAAACGAAATACCTAGATAGGTCTCAACTCTCAACAAACGATCTAATCAGAGTATCTCGTAACCGCACAGCCACACCACGGCAGTGCCACCAACTCGCCAGATTCGCCAGAGACTGACTACGTCATCATTAAAAGCCGAAATAATAGTCATTCTCCTAACATTAAGCCGATCGCCTTAATATATACAGGCATAGATAAAAATACTATAGGTAGATATACAGGTCTGAAAAATCCAAACCGGAAATTGGACGTTTCTTAAGTAAGATAAATAAAATACTATATTATTCATCAAATCAGAATGAGACAGTCATAAGTATCGACATATGTGTAAATTACCAGTTTGGCCCTAGGGTGAGGGGTAATACAATGCTGGCGCGGTGAGAGCGGGCGGCAGCATACGCCACGCCCTAGCACAACAAGAGGATTCCAAGTTATTTGCTTTCATTCAGGTCGTCAAAGCGTAAGTACCGTGTTTTTTTTGTTACAATGGTAGTTTATTCCACGGAACAAAAAGAGCAATGGTACACTATTCTGGTAAATAATCGGCAGATTTGTATTTGAGGTTCGGAAATCATTCTGTTCCTTGAAAATTTAGAATTTCGGAAATTATTACAAAATTTGAGACAACCGGTTGTCTAAAAATTTGTAAAAAATACACTGATAATAATGAGGAGCAACCGGTTTCTCAAATTACTGAAGAACGAGCAAATCGGGAAACTGACGTTTGTAGTTTAGCAGAAATTAATTTTCTTTGTAATAGTACCGTAATTGCCTAAGAACTTAATATGAATAGTTCGGAATATTTTAAAGCGGAACAAATATCGCTATTACAAATTGCGAATAACTCAAGAAATTTTTCCGAAAGACCAGGAAACATATATGGTGTTTTGTGAGGACATGATATAACGGGCTAATAGGGATATAACCCCTGAAGTTTTGGCAAATACGCGAACCGTATTTTACAATAGACTGGATTATTGTCTCGCTCAAAGTGGAGGCCTGTTTGAACACCTCTTGTAGACTTTTAGGTGTTTTTGTCGATTTAAATTGAATTTAATTATTTGTTTATTTATTTACAATTACTAAATGTGTTACTTTTATTTTTTACCAGAGTAAAAGTTAATTTTTGAGAATGATTTTTAATTTTCAAGTGGTCTATCAGCTTATTTACGTAGAAATTACTGTTGCGCTTCACTAGTATTTTTATTAGAATAAATGTTTATTTTGTAACAGAAATATCAATTTTCTTTACGCTCAACGTCCAACAAAAACTATTTTTTTTGTATTTCGTCTATTTAATGTATTTAAAACAATCAATGTATCAAATAGATATTAAATATTCCAAATTCTGTCGATTACGTTATAAGTTTAGACGAAAAGTAAATACACCCTCTCATTCGTTTTAAGGTACTGCTCGTCTTCGTGTCGCACGGAAATTTGCGGGGGTAATATTGCGGTAGGCGTTCCCTACGATCTTCTGTCCCGAACTAACCTGAAAGAAGTTAGACGGGCTTAGTGGGTTAGAATTTGAGAGACGGCCAAAATAATTTCTAGTTAAGAAATTTAAAATAGAAGGTTGGCTATAGTAACGTTTCTATTAAACCTCGGTAATATGAACGGCCAGTCTTTTCTTTCTAAAGTTTCGTCTCAGGTCAAAGGCAACAGTGTTGTGGTTGCGTTTCGCCCAGTTACACTTGTGCGCCGCTCTTCTATTTGACATTGGATTGTCGAGAAACAAATATCAACGATTACAAAATTGGGCTAAACAGAAAGGCAGTAATATATTTTCTCCGTACACTGGTGTGTAAAATACAAAAAAAAAAGAATGTTATCTAACTTTTACTAAATCAAAAGCCGAGGTTAAATTCCAAGGCTTACTGGATCATACAGTGGATCGAATTATATTGCTTAAAATTAGATGCCCTTGAACAAATCGATAAATTAGATTTGTAGATATGAGTTTCATTTGCAAATGGGGCTTCGATGGAACGTCAGGTCAGAGCCAGTACAAAATGAAATTCACTGATCCGAATATTTCTGATACAAACTTATTCCTAACCTCTCTTATTCCACTTCAATTAGCAGGTATTAACACGCAAACTCAACAAGAACAGATTGTGTTGTACAATTCCAAACCTTCGTCTACTATGAATTGCGGGCCTCTGAAATTTAAATTTATTAAGAAAATCGAACAAAAGTCTTTAATGAAAATAGAAAATTATGAACTTGAACCAGACAACTTGCACCATATAATAGAGTTTTCTTTACCACCCGAGCTTCAGTACAGTATACCTTATGTATGACGATGCTGGAGCGAAATCGGTCCAACGTTGTTACCTCTGCCAAACAACATCTCAGTTCAACAACATTGATACTGTGTCCCAGTAAATACAGAGTATTTCTAACTACAACTGTTAGCTCTACACGCATGTATTAGATTCTTCGAATGCTGCTTGTATTTGTCGTATCAATGTGACACACAGAAGTGGCAAGTCCGTAAGCAGAAAGATAAAGAGGTGAAAGCACAGACAAAGACTACCATCCAACAGGCCTTTAAGGAGTGAGATTAGGACTTTTTGTTGACATGCCAAAGAATGGGTTAGGAAGCACTAACGATGGCAACATAGTTCCAGGTTTCTTTGAGAACAGTGATGAATCAGCCATTATACCAATTGTAAAGCAAAAACTGATCCCCCGGTTTCCTATCATTTTGCAAACTATTGGAAGCGGACAATAAACTGCAATTGAGAAGATTTGGGAATACAAACTTCAAACAGCAAGATTATTCTTCAAAGGATATTCTTGGTACAACATTCCAACAGGAATTCACAAATGACTTACTCCATTGACCAGACATCATAGCATTTGCAATATTACCCATAGGTAAACTATCGAAAGATGCACAAAAATCAACGGACAAGTTGATAAGAAACTATTGCCTAGACTTTGCCCGAAAATCTTCTCGAGAAAAAATATGGAGAATGTGTTCCAAAACTTTTCGCGTCGATGGGTCCTTACACTGTTTTTGACATAGTAAGAATTCGGATAACAATTCATACGTATTGGAGAATGAGAAAAGTGCTGTTAACAACGAAGGCAGTGATTAAAAAGTTCTTTTCATTATTTTTATTACAACCGTATTATTTATTCATTTATGTGAATCAATAAATATTATATTACTTACAAATTATTTGCATTGGTATTTATGAAGAAGTCTTAAGCATAGAGGAAAAAGTACTTTCGCCTTTTTAACGATTATCAATATTCATGTATTTATTATTATAGTATTATATTTAAAATGTACCTTGAAGTCAAGCGCAATTTTTTATTCATGGAAATACAATTATTCTTTTTATTTTATTTTTAAAGCGTGGAACCACATTAGACCTTTTTCGAATTTATTTTCATGATTTTAAAGTTTCAGTCTGATATTGTTGGATCCGATTTTTATTTTTAATATCAAATCCGTGTTTTGACGACCCGAAACCAGCGAAAAGTCCTTGCCCGACACAATTTTTACTGGAAACCAGGAAACAAGCTACGATACAACAGTATGCTTTATTTCACTTCTTTAACATGGCTAAACGGGTTGTCCGTCGCTTTCTGTTGCATTTCCTTTTTTAGAGGTTCTATTTTGGATTTTCCACACCTGTATAAATATATATATATATATATATATATATATATATATATATATATATATATGGGGCATTGTTTTTCAAAAGACTCATATATCAAATTTTTTTTTTCTGTCGGGACAAAATTAAAAATTTTTGTTGTCCAAAATGGGTATACACAATTGGGCAAAATTTTAATTATTATAGTAACAAAATTTCACTGAAATAGAAGTTAGGCGTAGTAAAATGAGACAAACAAAAACTGAATACTTAATGTAGAAGCTACAAAACAAAAGCAAAGAATTTGAATTAAAATCAGAATATATATATAAATTTGAATGAAACAGAAGTTATGACAACATGTAATAATAAAATGAGTGAGCTAGTAAATAAAATGGTTAAAGAGTGCATCTACTTGTAACAGGTGAGTCAATAAAAATTAAACTGTCGAAATAAATGGACTCAGTCGACTAACATACGAATACATAGCTGCAGGTTAACTGTTACATATGTTGTATAATAAAAATACACCAATTAATTTAAAAAGAGAGTGTTCAACACATGTATATTTCATATATTAACCTACCAAATTAAAGCCGTCACGCCTACTACTGAGTTGACCAACAAGCTCAGAAAAACAAAGTCATTGGACGAATAATGTCTTAGAGTCTATATTAGAAACGAAATAATTAGACAGATGATTAAAGTTGACCACATCATAACACACGTGAAGTGGATTTTGGTTTTAGCATATTTCTCGTCAGGACCATTTTAGTGCAATGAAGACCAGAATTGCGCAAAAAATGCTGCTATCTGATATTTTTTTTGTCGTTACCGATTCCGTAGAAGTTAAGGACTCCAGTTAAGTCGTCGTTTAAAATGAACTATAATATTAGTATTCCTGTAAGTTTAAGGAGGAGAAGAGAAAATTTAATAAAGTAATTTATTTGTGGTATAATACTTATAGATTATTAATTAATGCAAAAATAAACCGTAACTTGGACTTCAATGAAATTTTTACAATTAAAAAAAAACAATAAAATGAATATATTAACCGAGCTGCGATTTGAAAAAATGCCAATAAGCAGAATTGCCGTGTTAAATACTCTCTTTAGATTGACAAAGCCATTTTTTTTACAGCTATTTCACAATATGTATATTTTCTGTAAGTAAAAATATCTATTACTTCACAGTCGACAAATAATGAACCTAGACATTCAGTACATTATATAAGGCATGTGATTGTAACTGAAATTTAATTACAGACAAAGTTTATAACATCCTGTGTTTTCTGTTCCACACTCGCCACTGTCTTCTTTCCGTGATCTGTCCAGCCAAACATTGCCTTAGCAGTTGTTTTTTTCCTATTGTTTGAGGTTTTTTCTAGCTTTGATCCGTTAGCCGTCTATCTATAGTAGTCTATTTCGGTTGTTTTGAGAATTATCAATATTCATGTCATATGAGCTGATACTTTTGTCGATAGTATTGTATTATTGTCATTGTGGAAATTATTACCAGACATTTGAATGAATGAATCAAAGTGGTATTACGTGATCTTCGATTCTTAGGCCTCGTTGGGCTCTTTATATCCCATCATGACTGTATCGCTTTGGTGAATCCAAGGAGCTTCTTTATATCAATTTCCTTGACGACTTCGGGTGATAATATTGTTTCTTTGAAATGTCTCCGTCTAACTCTATTGAGTGTTGAGTACTCTCTAGTTACTTAATCAATAATTTCATCTCCCTCTAGACATCATTTACGCACTGGGTCATCTCTGGTGCCAATTTTATGAAGATAATCTCAGACAATTTTTATATTGTTTGAAAAGAATAATGTTGCATGTTTCTATCCCTTATTACTTGGTTTAAGTTGTCAGTGTTTTAGACTCAATTTAAATTTATTAGTGGCAAAAGAAGTATCGTCATCCTTTAATAATGTGCGACTAATGAAATTGTCCTTTAATTTGTTCCGAAAATTTTAAATATCTACTATTACTGATTATTATTTTACAATATTTTTATTAACTTCTTTGATACATACAACTTTCTCTTAGGTGGCCCACTCCTTTGGAAAAATACAGCCAACCAACGACTGTTTTTATTGGGTATAATTTCACATGGAATAGGATGTGGTTCACCAGTTCCTAGTATTAACACTCGAGTTACTTCATTCCTAGAATGGATACAGAGAAGAACAGGTATACCTAAAATATTAAAATATATATTTCATATTCCATTTTTGCACAAATTTTAAGATGTTGACAAAAGTCTTTCCCTGTAGTGGGGTGATAAATTATCTGTTTAAATTTGTTCTTTGCATTAATCCATGTAAAAAAAATAAGTTGTGTTCTTAACAAAGAAATGAATATTCTTACAAAAAAAACATCGTTTGCTTTTCACACATAGTGTAAATGAATATTCATTGAACTGCCATCACATGATTTAAATCAACAAACATTTTTGGAAAACATGCATTAAACATCAGTAACTAGATTAACAAAGTTACTTGTGGTTGTAACCGTGATATAATTTACTATAAGTAGATGATGTCACGTAATCTTTCACATGTTATTTTTTGAGAAGGAAGCATGCAAGTTCTTGGGATTTGTTGTGATTAAGTAAATTAATACACAAGAGAAAAAGAAGATTCAAAAATTATATCGGTACACCGTAAAATTTTAAATTATTTTAGTTAGTTTCTTTCAGTTTATTTATAAATTTCAATATTTCTTGCAACATGAGGTTACTAGTCAATACTGTAAGCGATGTCTCAACGATAACTTGAATTTTAAATAAATTAAAAAACATTATTTGAACGAGTTTATTAGAAATTTTGTTGATATAAAGAAAAACTATTTAAATTAAAGTTATTTTATGTCAGTCAAATGACCATCGCAGAGCTGTTGGCGGTATGTACTATTTCGAAGAAATTTTATATTCCGTTATGGAATAAGGGCCAATAGATTTTACGAATTTGGCGTTAAGCTTCTTCTGTGAGTTCATGAATCATCTTAAAATGGTCTGCTTATACTTTTTAAAAACTTCAGTTGAATAAAGTCAAACAGTTTGATTTCCAAGACGGAAAATCACACGATCTGACAATTTTGTTTGCAGCAATGTCATTGTTTCATTTGCGGTGTAAGAGGTTGTGCCAACCTGTTGAAACCACATATTAATGTCAATTCAATTCAGTTATTGCCATAAAAGGTTGGCAACATATCACGAAAACCACTAACAGTCACGAATGCATGATCATTATGGCCAAAAAGTGCATGGGAAGTTGTTGCAAGCAGTGGATTTTCTGCTTCCCAGGTCCGATAATTTTGTTTGTTGAAGAAGTCATTGAGGTGAAAGTAAGCCTCATCATAAAAGATAGTTTTGTTATGAAATCGTCAACTTGCAGTTGTTCTAAGACCCAGTAGGTAAAATTTCTATGCTATTCATGGTTAGTAGGCTCTAGTTCTTGAATCAGCTTGATCTTGTAAATTTGTCAAAATTTGTTGACCAGTGCTGCAGTGAAGGTTGAATTTCTAAGATTCTAGATGTTGGTGATTCGTTATTCTACGTCACTGACACAACCGCAATGTTTCAGTGCTTTAGAGCGATAACGGGTAAATTTTTTCTATCTTTTAATAAGAACATTCGCTCCAATTTCTTAATTAATTTTTTTAATCTGAGCAGCGACAGTCAATTATGAACACTAAAATGATGGCAGCTGTGAAATTTTCATCATTACTTGAGTGGATATTCATAATTATTAAAGGTTATTTCCAAGTTTAATGCAACATTTCCCTAAATGTCTGTTATAATTAAAAATTACCAAATATGGATGATTCAATAATTGGCATACAAAAATGGCGTGGGATCAGAAATTCGTTTGTATTGAGATACAGAAAATTATTACGGTGATATCTATTATAGTGGTATTTACTTTTTAGGGCAATATTTCTGTTCAGCATGAAATGCCGATAAATTACCTCACCTACTCAAGTTCATGATCTAATAGAAAGACTGCTTTTCTGCCAGAAACCGTACTTCCAGCCTCCCAATATGGTTTATTTATTTATTTATTTATTTGTAATTTTAGGTATACTACAAAGTCTGATAAATAAAGTAATATGTTATTAAGTTATTTATTTTATTAAGATATATCATCCTCAAGAAAAATAATTGTGAAATTTAAAACAGCGAACCGTTGGCAGTATACAAAAAATAATAGTAGCTCTTAAGGCAGGTTAAGTGTTGACAGCTGCTGAAATCAGCCGACGAGGTGATTGACAGTGACATTACAAGCCTACTGATTCTTGTCTAAAAGAGCTTCAATTTCTAGTTAGTCCTTAGGATCATCAAGATAGTAGAAGTTGTCGAAGAGGTGTAAAAAGTGAATGTCAGTGACATCATATTAATAGTAATGGTTGAGCAAAATGATATCAGGTTAAGCAGGTATGAAAATAACGGTTATATTCTTGATTCCTGGTGATTTTCTGTGCTGGTGAGTGACGTAATTAGGGTGGCATAAATAAGGCACTTACATTATTATGGAATATTTTCTATAAGCTAACATAGTCAAAAAGGCGGTAATGTTCTACGTGACTGTTATCGAAAATGCTTTCGTAATTATGCATATCTTATTAGTTTGTTTTTGTTATAATATCAGTGCAACATCATTTAACTGGTCAAAAAGATTTCATACATTATTCTTAAAAATATATATTCATATAAAAGGATATTATTAGACGAGGTGCCGATGGCGCTTTTTCCGCTCTGTGCCAGTAGTTTTCTCTTAGAGCTTTTTCAAAAGACCATTGTTCGCCAACTATGCTTCTTGCTAAAAAGGCAATATTAGCTGTTCGGTATTAAAATAAATTAAACTGGCAAAGCATGGGTCGGTTTAGTATCATTTTTATTTCATATTTAAATACGAATCTACTTTTATTTTTAATATTAATATTGTCATTTAACATGTCAAAAATATCTTATATATTACTGCTATAAATATATATTTATTCGAAAGATCATTGTCAGCCGGTGTACCTAAGATACTTTTTCTGTTATATGCGTTTGTTGTGCCTTATTAGACCAGGGCTTATCTCCAAATATTTGTAGAAATATTGCATTACTTATAACTTAGAAACTATTAAGTTTTCATATATGATTTATATAAAATAATTATTTTATTATTATCTGTTTTTTACGAATAAAGTAATTAAAACCAAAATTTTTTTCAATTTGTTTAAACAATGATTGTTTAAACCATTTTGATAATTAAAGTAAATATATATCGTCATAGTATGCTTAATTATATCAATAAACAAAGATTGGCTTGGAAAGTCCAATACTATAGGGTGCAGTATACTGTAAGTATGATGCATAAATAATTTTATTTGTTTATAACAAAATGAATGCATGATGGGTACATGGTATTTTGATATTTGAGTTTCATTATTCGCGGCACATTGGTTTAAAAAAAATGATCAAAATCGCTCCATTAGAAGCCGCGAAAATGATTTTTTTTAGATATATATTTTGAATCTTTTTGAATTCAATTTTAAAATTAGAGCTCCCCACCCCTATTATTTTCATTTTTCACCCGCGTGGGTGATATTCTTCTTATTTTTTTATTAAAGTTTCTGATAACATAAACATTTAAATATTTGTATCAAAAAAGATCTCTGCAAGACAAAGTTTTTGGGTCAAGAATCTAGTTTGTTTTGTTTATAGATTCACCGTAACAGGCTGTCAATTTAGACAGTTGGTATCTTGGAAACCGATTGACGGATTTGAATTTTTTTCACGAAAACAAGCGTCTTTCCATGCACCTTCAAACCATGTATTGCAAAGAAAATCCAATGAAAATCCGTCGAGATAATCTATTTGTTTATAAGGAAAAATATCAACAATGTCAACCATTTCTGAGGGCGTCCAAATAATCCAATTTTGATTCTGAAAAAAGCGTTGGAAAACTTGAGTTCCCTGCTATATGTCGAAAATAAATTTATATACGTCAATGTGATATTTTGGACTCAGATAAACTTGAAAAATGGTCAGGTTTTGTAAACGAAATCGGATTGCAAAATTATTGTGGAAAAACTATCGATACGATCCTAACAAATTTTAGCGCGTTATTTTATCATGCCATTCTTTACTCTGACATGAAGGTCCTCGGAGAAATTTAAATGATCGAAAAAAATTGATCAAAAACCTATATATATATATATATATATATATATATATATATATATATATATATATATATATATATATATATATATATATTCCAACCATATCCTTTCCGTGTTAGAGGTTGCACAGCTGGAACAAATTGCTAAAGAACACAATTAATCGAAAGTCAAAACTTACCCTCCCCGCTACAGTAATACGGCAGAGGTACATGTTTCGCCTCTAATAGACTCATCAGGGTACCGACATGCACCTTGCTGTGCAAAGGATAGATCGGAAGGAAGCATGACAATACTGAACGCGGCTTCTCCGACCTCCCGCCGGATGGCGTATACATGTTTATGCGGCTTTCACGGATTCCTCCGTGTGAGATACAATCGCAGTGGATATATCCACATTATGCCGTTGTAGTGCTGAAATCACATTCAGCAAACGTACAACTATATGCAGCTTGGTATATGAATGAAGTAAAATGCGAACAGTAAATGCAAACTTCGTTCCAACCATATCCTTTCCGTGTTAGAGGTTGCACAGTAGGAATAAATTGCTAAAGAACACAATTTATTGTGTGTGTGTATAAATTGTGTTCTTTAGCAATTTGTTCCAACTGTGCAACCTCTAACACGGAAAGGATATGGTTGGAATGGCCTAACGTGTCCCATACTAGGATGAAACAGCGCTGTCGTCATTTTTCGGACCCGGAGTTTTTCCATGTACTTTGGAGATCTCTGCACTTTTTAGCATGAGAATAATATTTATCAAAGGTCTTAGATCGCATAGCCGAGAATTTATTTTATTTTAAAATTATACGGACATTAACTTCTCTTTTATATATATATATATATATATATATATATATATATATGTATATATATATATATATATATATATATATATATATATATATATATATATATATATATATATATATATATATATATGTATATATATATATATATATATATATATATATATATATATATATGCAGTGTGTCTACAGATGGTACTGCATCCTATCGATATACGATTGAATTATTCAAAGAAAAGTGTCCATATATTTAAGTAACTCGAAAAGACGTGCGCAAATTGATTCAAAAATTTTATGCTACTGGGTGTTACTACCTTGGTGGTTCATGACTCAGTTCAACAAAATTTTAAATTATCCTTAAGGAAAAGAACTGATACCTTAGGTACAGTTAGCAAGTCCCCTGTTTGTAATTTCCGCAAGGTTGCATAGTTAGAATAACATCTAATACAGAAAGGATATGATGGAGAGAATCCACTGCTATTGCATCTCACGCGGAGGAATCCGTGAAAGCCGCATAAACATATATACGATATCCGGCCGGAGGTCGGCGAAGACTCGTTCAGTATTTTCATGCTTCCTTTCGACCTGTCCTTTGCACAGCCAGGTGCATGTTGGTACCCTGATGAGTCTAGTAGAGACGAAACATGTACCTCTGCCGTATCACTGTGGCGGGGAGGGTAAGTTTTGACTTTCTTCTCGGTATGGTGGTACAGGTAGGCATTTACTGTTCGCATTTTACTTCATTCATACATGGAGCTGCATATAGTTGTACGTTTGTTGAATGTGATTTCAGCACTACAACAGCATAATGTGGATATATCCACTGCTATTGCATCACACGGAAGAATCTGTAAAAGCCGCATAAACTTATATATATACTGTTCAATGTGAACTATATTCTGTTAAAATGAATAATTAAATAATCACTCTGTGAATAGAATTCCCTTGGGAATAGGGTAGTTATATTTTTTTATCAATATACAAGAAAGTCTAAAGGAAAAATAAGTCAGTTATCGAACTTAACTTTTATTATTTTTGTCGGTTAAATGTTTTCTTAAAAATACATAAACTCAGTCAATTTATGAAGACATAATAAGACCCTCTCTAAGATTTGCCTATAAATCTGTCGCGATAATCCTACTCTGGTTATGTAAATAAAACCAGACGTGATAAGGGTAGTTTTTAACATATGGTATACGAAATACCGTTAAGATGTATTAAAATATTGAACGATTTTCCCATTATTAGGAAACAAAAGATTAATCAAATAAAATCATTATGCTGTAATATAACGTTTGACCTGTGCAAGGAATTTAATATAGCGACTGTTTTTCCTGATTGCAAGAAAGAATGATTTAAATACCAGCAATAGGAATAAAAGAGCACTCAGATTTTTTCACAGAGGCTATATTATCTTATTTCTTTAGTTATAGAAAGAAATAGAATAGTTTTATTAATTGTGTTTATATAAAAATTAAGATTAAGACGCTCAGAGGCCAATTCGGGAATCAAGCATTCGGTATAGTATAGCTAACGCCCTCAGTACGAAAAGACCCAAACCTTCGAACTATTAGGAAACGTAATTTACAGAAATTTACAGTTACAGGGATACATGGGGGTGAAATGCGTACCCGCGGGGTGCAGGGCGTACAAGCCTGGCCCTTCAAGAAGTACTAAAATTCAGTCATAATTTGAATGTCGTTACAATGGTACCGTGAGTACCAGGGTCATAGAATAATTACGTCACGGGTATAATCGTCGGAAAAGAAGGTTATCTTTGTTTTTTGTGTGTTATTTTAGTTGGGCATTTCGCGAT
The DNA here is from genome assembly GCA_034092305.1 of Diaprepes abbreviatus. Taxonomy (NCBI): domain Eukaryota; kingdom Metazoa; phylum Arthropoda; class Insecta; order Coleoptera; family Curculionidae; genus Diaprepes; species Diaprepes abbreviatus. The sequence goes on from JASJET010000032.1 coordinate 3,417,186, forward strand.
TTTCATACGGTTTGATTAACTAATATAAATAGCTGTTTTTCACGTTTTATTTCTTTTTAATATTTTAGTAAGCTATTAATACGAATTTTTTTCAAAATTGGGGTTTACATTTTTGGTTAACGGAACGACCCATAAGAGCAATTATGTTAGTTACTTCATAATTGTTATTTATTAGCTAAGTTTCTCATTGTAAATAGTTCGTTTTTCTATTTATTTTTGTTAATAGACTAAGTGTTGTGAGAAACGTGTTTTATTTAATTTAATTAATAACATTCTCGCGACAAAACTCGCAGACGTAATTCTGTGTGAGCTGTAAACAAGAGAAGTTATCTGTGCAGCTAATTAGCAACATTGCCTGAGTCCTGAAGTTCTGAGTTATGGTTGGTAAGCTTAAATAACTGTAGTTGTTTGGAACTAAAGCTGCAAGAGAGAAAATGAACGTCCAGACTTCCAGAGTGTCTTTATTACTGTAAAATTTAATTATAGGTTATCAAAATAGCTACTAATGAATATGAGGCAAAAAATGATTAACGTTACCACAATATATCATTTGCATATATATATATATATATATATATATATATATATATATATATATATATATATATATATATATATATATATATAATTCATCAAATCGTCGTCATGTTGAGAGTGGTGGAAAACCCTTTATAAACCTCCACTTTTGCCGGACAATTTTTTTCCATGCTTTTTGTTCCATAATCTAATGTCTACAATTAGGAAAAAAAATATATTTATAAATTTCCTTACGACGGGAAATCGACGTGTCACAGAAAAAATTGGGAAGCCAATAAATCGATGAGAAGACTTTCCGCAGAGGAAAAAGTTGTAAGTCTACTCATAATTAAGTCACACAAGAAGTTACAAAAGTATATTAATGATTCTTCCTATATGTGGGTGAGTTCCCAACCTATTAGGTCTGGTGAAACATAGTTGTAAAACGTATCATCCATTTAGAAATATAATCTTATAACATCGTGATTACACACTTATCATCATCAATTAAAAAGATGAAATTCAGCTTAACATCGAATGGTTCTTTGTTACTTGTATTAATAAAAGTGTAGTAATTAAGTTCTTTGACCGATATAACTAAATACTAATATTTGGTTGATAAAATGAATTTCAGTCAGTCCTGAGGAGTTGATGGCAATATATTGAGAAAGATGATAAAGGAATCAATTCACTAGATGTATAGGTGTCTCAAATATGTCTATCAAAAGGAGACGTCATTATTTTCAGTACAGATATATATATATATATATATATATATATATATATATATATATATATATATATATATATATATATATATCTGAAGAATCTGTTAGATTATCTTTTGGGTAAGCTGTTAGGAGACCAGTTCGAACAGAACTAATAAAAACGGGAGGAAACAAGTTACTGAAAACGATATTACAAAGGCGTTTAAAATAGCTGTAGCCACTGCCCGTAAAAGTAGCAGTAAACATAATGCTGCAAAAAAGTGCAATTATGTTTTAAATCACGCGAATTATATTCGAAACTATCTCGAACAGGTATGAGTTTATGCTTGAATAATAAAATGATTAAATCCGCATTTTACATACACTTTAAAGGAATATATATGACCGAATTATTATCTACACCCTCGATGATTTGAAACTGCAATAAATGATTTAGTATTTGGATGGCAAATCGGAACCATGCTGAATTTATATATGACGATGGCTTTGGGAAATTTATCCCCGTCCATTGAATTAATCAGTTAGATTTCCATTGGAATGCTGGTAGTATGGTTGTAGTTATCGCTCTCGGTTTTCAGCATTCCAGGCTTTCAGCAGGACCTTTTTGAGTTTTTACTACAGGGAAGTCCTTTTAGAGGTGAGTTTTATGGGAAATAATTTATATATCTTATTACATCTTTACTAATTGCTCCAGGTTTTTTGATTTTTGCTCTGAGTTTAATGTTGACGCTTTCTCCTTATTAACCGACTTCTAAAAATGTAGGCTCTCAATTCGTCGAATATGTATGTTTTTTTTTATGTATGTACACCGATTACTCCGGAATGGCGGTACAGATTGGAATAAAATTTTTTACGTTATGTTCAGGAAGTTGCTGCGGTGGTCCCATATTTTTTTGACGAAATTGGTGCAGTAATATCCAAGATGGCACGGATAATTTTTTTTTTTTTTTGATTGATTCTCTCCAAAATTGTTATGGGGAAATTTTCGGGGTTGTACCGAACGAATCTAAAATTATTTTTAAAAAACTCAATATGGCGGATCCAATATGGCGGACTCCAAAATTGGTACGGGGGAGTTTTCGGAGTCGAATTAAAGATTCTGCATCTCTCGATTTTGTCTAAAATCAGAATTGGGGGATTTTTCCTAGCGTTAATTACGAATTTAAAATTTTTTTCAAGAACTCAATCTGGCGGAATCAACATGGCATCCTTAAAATTTTATATTTTTCGATTTTCTTCAAAACTGAACTGATATAGGGGATATTTGAGGGTGTAAGTTACGAATTTAATAGTATTTTTTTCAGAATTCTGAAATATGGCGGACTAAAAATTTTTCATTTTTCGATTTCGTTCAAATGTGGAATTGGAATCGGGGTCGTGTATTACGAATATTAAGTTAGATTTTTACAATATTAGGTTGACAAGGGAGTGAGGGAGTGAAAATTTTAAGTTCCGATTTTGACTAAAATTGATATTGCGGGGTTCTTGGAGCGTATACAAATTACATATGCACTATAAAATACATCGCGCTAAGAAATTTACGTCTCAAGTTCTTTAAATATCGATATTGGAAGGTTTTGTTTGGAGCCTATATTACCAATCTAAAATTAATTTAAGGTAGTGGATTTACTATGACAGACTACATATTTGTTTCACCGGTTTCTGTAGAACTCTAAGAATCAAAGAATTTTTAGTGGTTCATTTTAGGGTGATTCCAACTTTCGATAAAATGGGTACTTTTTTGTCACCTTTGAGTCGTTGCGAGGTACACTAATCTCGATTAGTACTTAGTTCAGGTTAGTTCGAATAATCCAAATAATCTATCGATATCATAACGAACTCAAAACTTAAAATCGAAAAATAAAATTTTTACAAAAAAATTGAACTGACTTCTAAAAGTACGCTAAAAAGTGAAAAATAACTATAAATTTCTATATAAAATTGAAATTTTTGAAGTCAAAGTTGAAATTATTTCTAAATGAAGCAAATAACTATTAATATATACAAATTATGGTAAGAAAGCAATTACAAACAAAGTATTGTTAATCTGTTTATACGAATCCCATTTTGTCAGGTATTAGTTTGGCGCCGACTTCAAAAATTTCAAATTCAAATAGAAATTTATAGTTATTTTTCACTTTTTAGCACATTTTTAGAAGTCGGCTCAATTTTTTTTATATAAATTTTATTGTTATTATTCCTGTAATAGGTGTCACATGTTAAGACAGAATATAAGATGGCGATATCCTGAATTGCTTGTGATTTGAGGCTTTTGTAACGCCAAGACCAGAAAAAAAGGTACATCTCCAGCAGTACGTTGCTAACGATGCAACAATTACATTGTAACCATCGTGATGTTTTGTCTGTGGGAATAACATAGCTCTTCTACAGTACCCTGCAGCGCTGTGATCAATAAATCAGCTAAGCAAGGATATGTATATTTAATTCTAGTCATCCATTTTTGTATTTAAAACAAGGAACTTATACCGTAGGTCGACTTAATGGATATTTCATACGTATCTGCCTTATTTACTTAACTTACGTAATTATTTTTATTGCAATGATGTAATTGAATCACCCTACTGTCCCGAGAAGCCAGCTTAAAAAGTTTTTTGTTTACCTTTAATTTTAAATTGTTTTGTAAATAAGTGCAGTATGTGAAATTTATCACCATGTGGATTTAGCTTTCAGTTAAGCAGCAGTTACTTTGTGTTTTGTAGAAATTTTCCAGTTCTTATTTTTTTTACCTTTGTCGAACTGAGTCGTCACCCAATAAAAGAAAGAAAGAGTTTGGATCATTAATACTAAAGCCACGACTTTCGAGCCTCTGCAACATGATGAGCTGCTGTAAATATTATGGTGGTTGTATCAACTGTTATAAAGATAGAAGGCATCAAAAAACTTTAGCATAATTACGGTAGGCAACAGGATTTTGGATGAGTTTGCTGAAATTTGTGTTTAAAATTTCTTTTCAAATCATGCTAAATAACTACTTTCCGCAAAAAGAACTAATAACTAAACTGAAATACTACTTTCACTGAAAGCGTATAATTGAGTGATTGGGTTGCAGAAAGCTCCCAGAAAATAATAAAAATACATGCCCAAGAGAGTGAAGTTTACTTTACCCCTACAAATAATTGTTCTTATTTAGGATAATCCACGTAATGAACTAGGAAATTCCAATAAATAAATATAATGGACCATTAAAGTTTTAAATCTCTCAAATCGCCCGAAAAAAATAAAATTTTCATAGTTCTATGACGAAAGGTTTAGAAATCGTAGACTCCCTTCTGAGAGAACTATTTAAGTCCAGCTGCTCTGTAGGTTTCATACCTTAAGTATGGGAAGAGATCAGGGTGATGTTCAGGTCGAAAACGGGAAGACGCCCATCGGATAAATCAAAGTCGTGAGGGTCAATCACCCTTATTTTATTACACCTAAAAACAATGGAGAAATTTATTGACAGATATCTAAGAAGCCAAACAGAAATCGCTTTACTAAACACAGTTTGCATATTAAACTGGCAAATCCATAGTGAATTCCCTACACTGTATGGTGGGTAAGTTGGAAAAACCCTGATGGCAGGATAAATCTCGGTGAGTGATTTCATTGATATAGGGGGAGCTTTTGATAATAAGTGATTTAAATTCACAGTTAAAGCCCTAGAAGCAAAGCAAATAGAGCCTCCTCTATCAAGATGAATTTATGTAAAACAATAATGAACTTTTTCAAAATGGTAGTAATAATAGGCCAAAAACTGACCTGAAAGAACTGCACTGAAAATATTCTGCAAAAAAAATGCGGTTAGCTAGACATGTCGTATAATCTTTGAGAAAATCTGAAGCTTAAGACCGAAAATGATATCATGTTTATATAAAATGGTGATCAAATCCATGGTCACGTATATCTCCTAGTATAATGGTCAAAGAAAGATGCAAAAAGATGTAGGTTAGCCTGTCACAAGGGTTATACTATCATGCCCCAAATATTCTGTTCCAAATAGAAAATCTGAAAAAGGAAATTTTGTTGATTATATGAAGACAGACTTCACGTAGTAACTGACTGCTAACAAGAGAACGGGAAGGATTACCCCGCGAAAATAAAGATCCAATCGTATAGTTTACTGATGGATTTAAGATAAGAGAGGGATCGGAGTGGAAGTTTTAGGCACTTGTTTTGAGTTTGCTAAATCCCTACGAAAAATCTTTACTATCTTCCAAGCAGAAATGCAAGCAATTAAAATTTGTGTCGAAGAATTATTGAATACAAACATTAATGTGACCAATAATAAGTAAGCAGAAGTAAAAGCTCTCAGGTTAAATACCTATGGGTCAAAGTTGACCTGGGATTCTAGGCAAGCTCTTAAGTATGTGGCTAGGAACAATAGGGTAATTTTGATATGAGAGTCAGGGAACAAGGGAATTAAAAAAATTGAGGAGGTGGAAGGGGACAATATTTTTTTCTTAACTCGGAACTTTTCTGTGGATTATCAGATAAAATCAAGATGAAACAATACGCGTAGTTTCATAACAATAAAGAAATTTATAAATTCATTATCAAAGAAAGAAAAACTGCTTCTCGTTCTTCAAAAAAGAGATATCCGAGTAATAACAAATCTTTTTATAGGACTCTGAGATACCATATCAAAATGAGAGGAACAGCTGAGAACAAGAAATGCCGTTTCTGCGGTCGCGAAGCCGAAATAGCGAAATACTTGATATGCGAATGCCTGGTGCTGGTCTGCAAGAAACTTAAATTTTTAGAATGAGTCACCTTAACTTTTGAAGAAATAAACCACTTAACCGTAGAAAGATAATTAATTTCGTGAAAAGTCTATATACCCCGGGTTTTTATTAGATTGGGGTAACGTACAAAAGATCGTATAGGTGGTAGGGTTGCGGAGCGGTAAAGAAAGCCTTAACGACTCAATCATAACCTACAAGATACAATGATTAGAATAAAAATGAAAGTAATGAATCATTGATAAGAAGGTTGTCCTGTGGTTATAGCAAAAGTAGTGATATAAATATAACACCAGAAAACTACCAAAACATCAAGATTGAAAAAACGAAGCAACTTTTTCGCAAACAATTATAAAAAATTATCGTAAGTAATTTAAGTGATGCTGTCTCAAATTATTTAAGAAATCCTCCCCGAACCTATCAGTTAGATAAAAGGTAAAAGATATGCTGAAATTTCTAAACGAAGGCAGTTATAGAATATTTTCATGGACAGTCAATGGTACTATCTTAACGTATGTCGAAATACAATCTCGATTTTCGAGAAGCTAATACCACAGAAAAAATTTTAGGATTTTATCACGAAGTATTAAAACTAGAACAGAAATAACAAACAAATTATAATGTTGAGATTACGAAACTATGCATTATGTGTTAATTGTATTATAATTTTTGGAGCTTATTTATCCTTCATCGTCCTTTAGTACTATAGTTGTGCTTTTATGTGAATTTTGACTCAGAACTTTCATGCTTTGATTTTTTTAGAGTACTTGTTGTATCTGTTTTTCCTGTATTTTCAAATTGTTGAATCTCACACACTATTTGAAATTGATAGTATTATATTTCTGCTTTCATGTGAATTTTGTCTCAGAACTTTCTTTCTATGATTTCTTTGAAGTACTTGTTATATCTGTTTTTCCTCTACCCTATTCGAGCATACCTCGAACTGAAGAAGAAGGAGAAGAAGCTAGAGGTCATTATAGCGTCATGCTACTTCGCAGGAGACGAGCCTATACCACCTCTAGAAGTGCAAAGACTGGTAGAGTACTGCCAGGAAAAAACTACTACTACTGTTGGAGTATGATGCCAACGCTCACAACACAATCTGGGTAGAAAGGACACCAATTAAAGAGGTGATCAATTTTTAGAATACATCTTTAAATGTTATCGTACCAATATAGGAAATACCCCTACATTTGTAACAAAAGTAAAGGAAGAAGTGTTAGACGTTCCATTCAGCACACCAGGCTTAACAAACCTAGAAGGAAACTGGAGGGTATTGAATAAACCTTTTCTTTCTGATCATTATCAATCATATTCAGTTTAAAAACCGATCCTCCTGGGCCAGTCCTCAGAAGAAATCGCAGGAAAACAGATTTGGAAAAATATAGCACCAATCAAAAAGCAAACTTAGCACGCATTCAGACCAGAGGACCCGCTAAGCACCATCTGGGGCTAGAAAACGACTTGAAAGGAATAAATGAGGCAATACTTGGAGCTTATGAATCGAACTGCCCTTTACAAGCAAACAAAAGTTGTAGGGATGCACTTTGGTGGAATGACCATTTGTGAGAGCTAAGATCTGAAACGCGCAGACTTTTTAATAGGCCTAGGCGTGATGGAAGACTCTGGCAGAGTAATACCGAGAAACTTATAATCTATAACAAGAAAATTTGAAAATCTAAAAGAAACAGCTTTAAGAAATTCTGTGAAGATATTCCAACTACACCTGTCGCAGCTAGACTTCACAAAGTCATGGCGAAGGGTAGGATCGACACAGCAATGGCACTCAGAAAACCAGACGGCAGCTTCACGAAGCGCCAAGAGGAAAGAGCATTACCCTGACACAACACTCACTTTCCGGGGAGCAAACCTAGTAACGCGAATATATGGTGGAACATTGCGAAAGGTCCACCAGAGCAGCTACAGCAATGGCCAGACACATATGCAGTAGCGGTCGTTAAAAATGGGCTATGAACACATTTCAACCATTTAAAACCCCAAGAGTTGATGGAATAATTCCGGCCCTATTTCAACGAGGGCAGGAAGAGATTTTACCACAAATACACATCAGTCCAAGCAGAATGAAACTGGGCTATATCCCAGAAATTTGGAGAAGGGCCATAGTCGCCTTCATTCCGAAAGCGGGGAAAAAGGACACTACCCATCCTAAATCCCTGCGACCACCAGTGTCACATTGTTTATTGTAAAAACGAGAAAACAGTAGATAATTATATCAGAACAGAAATTCTTGAACAGGTGCCAATGCATCCTCATCAAGATGCGTATCAAACGGGTAGGTCTACGGAAACCGCACTGATACAATTAACAGGTGAGATTGAAGAAGCATTGAACAGGAAGGATACTGTAATATGTGCCTTCTCTCTAATAGAATAGCAGAAACAGAGATAGGACAGGACACTATCGCCCTCTGTACCACCAGAAGATGCCCTCAGGGGGAAGTAGCATCTCCACTTACGTGGAGCTTTGTTGTAGACCAGCTCCTCTGTGATATGACTGACCTCTGCATATCTTGTCACGGCTATGCCGATAACGTGGTCGTGATCGCAAGAGGCAAATTCGAGAATACCCTCTGTGATATAGTTCAAAGAGGGCTTGAATACGTTAAAGAATGGTGCCAGATGATGAATCGGAATGTTAGTGAGTGAAAGTCAGAGGTCAAATATCTGGGACCCTAGATAACAAACTCCTCTGGAATAAGCATGAAAAAGAAATAATGAACAAACCTACAAAAGCCTTGATAATCTGTAGAAACTTTGTGGGAAAAAGATGGGGTACAAATCCAAAAATTCTGCAGTGGCTGTACACTGCAATAATGGGGCAGTGATCTGGAGCAAAAGAACCAGTCTGGCCATGGAAGTAATCCTAAACCTCACATCTCTACATATATTTCTAGAGAATATAGCGAAGAAGACGATTTATAGGATGATGAGAGATGAGGTCATAAAACAAAAGCCCAATCTCTCATTCAGAAATCAACAAATCTGGGACATTCCCCAAGATGAAATGAAAAAGAAGTTCAACTTTGTGAAAAACTTCAGCACAAAATTGAGTCGCAAGAGCGAATGAGACAGAAACACCATTGAAAATCTCAGCAAGAAATCCACTATATGGTATACAGATGGCTCCAAAACAACGGAGGGAATTGGAGCAGGAGTGTGTGGACCCGGCACCAGACATTACGAAAGCTTGGGTAAGTCACCAATCATTTTCGAGACAGATGGTCTAGGAATGCCCAGAAGAACTGAATGATTTTAGTAAGAATAATAAAGTCACATGTGGGTACCGGGACATACCGAGATAAAGGGGAATGAAATAGTGGACAGGCTCGCGAGGAAAGGGGCTGAGATACCTTTTTTGGGGCCAGAGCCTTTCTATGGAATCAGTAGCAGCGTAATGCTGGAAGAACTAAAGATAGAAGAAAAAAACAGGGGAACCAATTATTGGACGAAGCTGCAAGGATTGAGACAAGCGAAGCTACTTCTGGGGTACTACGACTAGAAGAGTTTCAAAGAATTTATAAGCTTGAGTAAAAACCAGCTCAGAGTTCTGACAAGAGTCCTGACGGAGCATTGCTACCTGGAAAGACATTTCAAGAAACTCGGACTGGTAGAAAGAGAAGAGTGTAGATTCTGTGAAGAGGAGGACAAAACCTCTATTCATATCCTTGTAGAGTGCAGCATTCTAGAAAAACCTAGGATGCGGTTCTTGGGAGCACACCAAATCGAAAAAGGGGAGCTACCAACCTTGAAGCCGTCCAACATCTTAAGATTTCTGAAGGAAATAGGACTGGAGGACCTGCTCTAGCCGATAAGGTAACTCTTAGGACTGAGCAGTAGTAGGGGGGCACAATAGATCTACCAGGTCGCAGTGTATACACCCCCAACTCTGCGTACATGCACCTGCATCTGTTTTTTCTGTATTTTCAAATTGTTGTTTCAAATTTTTGAATCTCAAACACTATTTAAATTTGTTATCGACATAGGGCTTGATTATAAGATGATAAAAAAGTCGTAAATATGCACGTAATACCTGATAGAAGTCAGTTTATCCTCAACATTACTTTACACACCTTGAGTGGTGACTTGACATATTTAGGAGAGAGAAAACTGTTGTCAAACTTAAATTGAAAACCAGCATATACGATCTGCTATTTACCAGTCATGAAGTTGATATATTTTATGAAAACCTAACAACGGCTTTGCAACATCAGGTAACTACAATTGATTTGATAATTGGAGGCTGTAACGCCAATCTAGGTAAAAAGTTGGACAAAGAAGAAATAAAAATGGGAGAATACGGATATGGCACAATAAATGCTAGGGGATCGCGACTCATGAATTATCTCGAAGGAAGAAACCTCTTTGCAACGAACTCATTCATCCATAAAAAACCTCAAAAAGAAAACGGACTTGAATTAGCCCGGATGGTAAGAGGAAAAATAAAATTGACTACGTGATCAGTACGAAAAGTAACTCCATAAAGGACCACAATAGTGAGGGCAAAGGTATCCATAAACAATAAATTCAAATTAAAAGTCTAGACGAACATAAAACCATAGGAGGCACAGAAAATTTAAAAAAGAATAAATAATTATATAGAAATAATTTGCCAGAAAGGAAGCCACAAAACACTGAAATACAATGTGTGTCCATAGAGGAAATAAATGAAGTGCATCGATGTAATAATAAAAACAGGAAAGGGAATAGCAAGGAAGGATAAAATAAGACAAATCCAATTATTCCAAGAAACCAAGGATATGATGTTAAAGAGAAAACTGCTTGTGGAACAGAATTAAAGAAAGACAATGAAATATAAAGAGCTTATTAAAACGATTTAGAGAGGCGCTAAGGATGAAGGGAGAAAAATGGAAGAGACTCAGGAGAAAAAGATCATTGAAAAAAACAAGAGCGTGGCATGTCTGAGACCGAAGTTGGGAGTAGTGGAAATAAACCATAATAGAAACGTCAATGGAAAAAAAAGTTATGGTTTGGAAGATATTCTGAACTTATTTTTCCTATTTTGAACTATTCAGACAAAGAGATATTCCCTGAAATAAAAGCTAAATTAAACAGAAGAAAATTTTAACTTCGAACTACGACCTGAAATAAATAAATCAGATATAAGGAGAGCAATCAGAGCAAGAATGACAAAGCGCCTGGTAGAGATGGGATTTCATAGGAGCACCTGAAAATATAAGGAAAACAATAATAGATGTATTTCATATCCTCACGAATAAAATAATAATAAAGAAGAGAATTCCCACCGATTGAAATAAAGCAGTTCAATCCTACTCTACAAGAAAGGAGATAAGTTGGAACTGAAGAACTATCAACCAATTTCATTTTTAAATATAATGTGTAAGCTACTGATAAAAATTTTAATAAACCGATTGACATCAAAAATGGACAGCTATCAATCGAAAGAACAGCCAGGGTTGAGAAAATGATTCAGCATTTGCAATCATCTGCTAACCATGAAAGTCCTGGTTGAACGAGCTAAGGAATATCAAATTTCCTTATTTATGATATTTGTAGACATTGAGAAAGCCTTTGACAAAGTCAAACATTGTCGTGATTATGGGAATGCGGGAAAAACGGGGGAAGACAAAAAGCTCAAGATAGAGATGGATCTACGAGAGAAGGGGAGGCCTCTGTCCAAAGTTGGATGCAAAAAGCTGAATAAAAAGATAGATAGATTTATCAGTTCACAATTCCATTGGATATGAGTGATTTATAATTTTAGGTGGTTTGGTTGGAGGTGGATTGCGATATTTTGCACAATGCAGTTAAGTTGCGATTACTAATATGAGAATTTTCTTGAACATGTAGAAATTTTAATTTCTAGTTCTTTTTCTTTATTAGTAGCTTTTCTGTTGACTAAGTTTTGGATAATTCACATTTTCATAAAAATTGAATCTTTCCGTTAAGTGCTGAAAAGTAAGGGAACTAGGTAGGCATCAATCAGGAAACTTCATGCTATAATTTCTTTCAGCAAGAAGTCATTTTTTGTTCGACGTCTCCCAATATATAAATCATATCTATTAACTCGTTTTAAGGTTATTTTTAAAATATAAATGCAATTGAACCTATCAACACTAGATGAAAATCCGAACAAAAGGTTGCGGTTGTAAATTCGACACCAGGGACGGATCTAGCCTCTCTCTTTGGGAGGGGGACGGTGATATCATAAAAGTATAGTATGGCAAGCGAAAACAAGTTATCGACGGAGGGGGGGGAGGCGAGGAGGGACCAACAATATTCCCATTTCTAGTGTAAAAGGCAGGGTCGGGTCTATTTTTCTGAGGAGAGGTGGGGGCGATCACAAGAAAAAACAAGTTGCCGATAGAGGAGGAGTGCCAGCAGCATACACATTCCTAATATAAAAGGCAGAATCGGTTCTATTTTCCGTAACTCAAAGCTCTTGGGAAGGGGAGGGGCGATCGAAAGCATACACATTCCTATACTCTATTCAAGAACTAGAGAGAGAAATAAAACTGTTACTGAAACCTCCAACGTGTCTGCTCCAGTGCCGCAGGTAACTGAGAACTGTCGTAAATCTAATTATATTTATTTATATTTAAGTATAATAAGCTTTTATAAATTTATTGCAACAATAAAATTTCTGATAGTTCAATTTAATTTCTGTCAGTGAGCAAAGTACACTTTACAGTGTGTCCTTAGTGATTTATCTTGTTTGTGCTTGTTTCTATATATTATTTCAGATTAGAGAGAGCCAAAAGATATGGCTTCCACATCTATATTTATTCCAAAATCGTTAAACCAGGGCATTTTTTCCTAAACGAAAAACTTATTACGATGAATGTTCATGATGCTTTAAGATATCAATATCTAGATAATTATGTTAAAAGCTTTGTTGAGATGTGTTCCAACATGACAGGAGTTGGAAAATCTACTATCTACCGAATACTGAAGTTGAAAAAAATGACTGGAATTGTTAGTACTCCCAAGACACATTCGATCACAGGCAGACGCAAAACCTCGTTGGAAGAAGAAATGTAAACTGCAATAAAAGGAGTTGTACATACATTTTATTATGAGAAGCAGATCTCAACCGTCGACAAAATTCTAACTAAAATCAATGAAGATCGGGATTTACCTGAAATGAAAAGAACTGAGCTCTGGAAATTACTCAAAGAACTTAATTTTTGCTAGACAAAACCAGATAGGAAATCTGATCTCATAGATCGTCCGGAAAATGTCCGTTGGAGAAGGAAATATCTCTCTCAAGAAATAACACACCTTACAAAGTAATTTAACTGAAATTTTGAAAGATTTTTTTGGATAAAGTTGCTGCAGAAAATTGGGAAAAATCCATATAATAAAAGTATAAAAGAAAATGTGGAAACTCGATCTCATGATCGGTGAGATAGAGGAACCAATTATAATTAATCTGAGCGAAGATAGCTTCACCGACTTTTATTACGAATTATATACGTAATGTTTACCAGCATAAACACAATTTATTATTTAAATTTTCTGTAATATATAAAAATTAATTACATTTGAAGCCCTTTTTAGTGTTTAATTGTAATTCTGCAGATGGTTTAAGAAATAAATAAACTGAAACGTCAAATGTCTTTAAAATGTTTTTAATTAATAATAAAATGACCGATAGCCCCAAAAAAATTTTAATATTATATGGACAAATTTATTTTTTTATAAATGTTTAACTTCTTGTATTTTTGACAATGGGCATTTTGTAAGTATTTAAATTATAACTTAGAATTTTTTGAGAGAAAAAAGCTACGTTTTAGTCTGAATGTGCCTAAAACGGTTTCTATGCCAAAATTAAAAATAATAAAAATACAGTTGTGATTTGTGTTAAATATGTCAAAATTGTCTATATTTTCTAATGTATGTGAATTATTAAGAAATCATAAGAAATAAAATTACAAAAACTTTTTAATTTAAGTTTATTACCGAAAAAATATTCTATGCCATAAATACTTGGTAAAATAAATCTCCTTCCGAGGCCCATGACAAGGATTAAAATCCTTTATAACACTTCACACATCCAAATATCTATTGTTATCCAATCCAAATAGTCCATTATTGTAGACCGGTATTTTTAAATATAAAATTTCTAACCCATTCCTATGAAAAATATATGTGTCCAACAGATTTTTCCAAAGACAACGGACCAAAGAACACGGGTAGTTTATGAAGAAAAAAAAGGGTAAAAAATTATTTATTACTCTCAAGTTCGTGAATAAACTATAATATAAGAGACAAAATTGGGTCTATTTTCCCGAATTAAAAGCACTTGGGGGGGGGGGCGATCACCCCCACCGCCCCCGTGGATCCGCGCCTGTTCGACACTATAAATTGTTATTTTACATTACTTTTTTCCATGGCTACTACGATTCGGAGAAAATCATCAAAAAAATATCAGGTATAGGAATAAACCTGAAGGGTTCCTAATAGGTTATAAAATAAAATAAAAAAATACAAGGTGCACCATTTCAACAAATTATACATTTTAATTTATTTATTTTTTTTGAATATCAGCCAATGTGTGAAACAATTTGTGGCTTTTATTGTAAATATTTCGTAGAAATATTATCCACTTATCCTTGGTTTCCCTTGATAATAAATCTGAAGATATTTTTCGAAAAATTTAGAACGATATCTACGACTGAATGAATGTTTGAAAATGTGACCTTTTCTCTTAAGCGTAATTATTTCAAAAGCTATAAAGTTAAGGTATAAAAAATCCTTAATAGAAAAGTTTCAAAATTATGCGATAAATAGCTTCATATATTTAAAAAAAATGCTATATATATTTTAAAAAAATATAACTCTATCCTGTCCTCGTCTTTCGGCACACTCTGTAGTCCCAAATAATTTTAAAATATGTGTATAGGTTAACCATATAATACAGTAAATATAATTTCTTGGCAAATTTTTTCTAAAAGGCATAAACTTAGATTATCCAATCATTTACTCACCCTGTACAAATTTGAAGAAACCTCGTTACCGTATTATCAGCTTCCAGATTAACGAAAATAATGATAATAAAGAGAGTAATCGAACAAAATTGACTACTGCTGATCAGTGATATTAGATTTTATTTAAATTTCACAATATTTCCTAAAAATGTTGAAATTTAGAATTTTCATAGAAACTTTACGCAATAGCTTATTAGGATTCAAAGAATTTTTAAAGTAGTGTGTGGCACAACGGTAAATTAAAAAAGGAATATATCAAAACTCGACACACGAAACGTGCAGTAGCACAAAGGTCGCATTATCCGGCATCGGCCACCAAACCAACTATGAATTCCATGGTTTAAGTAAAGTGTCGCACCAACGATCTCCCTAAGAGACCTGTTGCGTATTTTTTAAGCCAACGAATATAAAAAAGAGATAATTTATCATCAATGTAATTTTAAAATGAAATAGGTGCGCCACCAGATGGCTGTTTTATACAATATTGTTGGTTTGTGTTCTTCTTGTGTTATTAAGAGAGCCAACGAGATGTTGCCACTGTGTCTTATTTACTATTTTTCAACCGTGAGATCTCTTTATAGGACACAGATGTGAGATGATAGTTTGTACCGAATGCAATGGACTGATGAGTCCCATGCTAGGATGAAATAGCGCTGTCGTCATTTTTCGGATCCGGAGTTTTTCCATGATCTTGGAGTTTTCCGCACTTTTTCACATGAGAGCAATATTTATCAACGATCTTTGTGTACATAGCCGCGAATTTGCTATTTCATTATATATATATATATATATATATATATATATATATAATTTTATTCGTTCATGCTACCACTAAATTGCAAAACTTGAAGTATGGAAGTATATATATATATATATATATATATATATATATATATATATATATATATATATACATATATATATATATATATATATATATATATATATATATATATATATATATATATATATATATATAACACAGTTATTAATGCTTCGATACTTTAAGTTTGCATATATACATATATATATATATATTATATATATATATATATATATATATATATATATATATATATATATATATATATATATATATATATATATATATATATATGTATATATGCAAACTTAAAGTATCGAAGCATTAATAACTGTGTTATATATATATATATATATATATATATATATGTATATATATATATATATATATATATATATATATATATATATATATATATATATATATATATATATACTTCCATACTTCAAGTTTTGCAATTTAGTGGTAGCATGAACGAATAAAATTAAAACCATTACTTCAATCATTGTATAAGATATATAGTAGAATATTTTAAATGGGGCAAATAGAGTAAAATTTAAATGTCATTGGCCCTTATTACTTTTTAAATGTGATATCGTTAATGTTAAGCTTACAGAAAAAATGCCTCTAATGAAAAGCGTATATATTGTTAAAGCAAAATAGACTTCAATATTCACAGTCATTACAGATCTTTATAATTTTTAAGTCGGGTGAATGATTCTGGAGTACAATCAAAATTTATTTATTGAAGGTCGTATTTTATTAGCACATGAAACAGGGAAGAATTCAGCAGCACGATGCGAATATTTGGATCAGGCGATTTAAATGAAATTTGTGAGATTATCCAAAGAAAGAAATTTAACAGAAACACACTACTAAACTGTAAGGAATATTACAGTTTTTTATTTAGGAGGAACTATATTGAGAGTGAAAATATTAGCAACCCGTCTCAAAAACACATTGTTTTTCCAATGGGATCTGAATGTAATTAGCTATTGCAGTCCGATCCCTAGTTCCTATAAGGGGAATAGAGTGTTTCTATATATATATATATATATATATATATATATATATATATATATATATATATCTTCTTCTTCTTCTTCTTTCTTTGGTTTAGACGAAACGCCTGTTTTCCCTCACCACTCTGTCCACTATACATTCAAGTTATCGCTCCATCGCTTTCGGGGGCGTCCTGTACTCCTACGTCCCGCTGGTGACTTATCACGTGTGACTCTCACAATTCTTCGGTCGTCCATCCTGTCAATGTGCCCATTCCATTCCACCTTCCTGCTCAGCACCCAGTCGTTTATGTTTTCCACCTTGCACCTCTCTCTTACATTTTCACTCCTTTCTCTATCGTACAGTGTTTTTCCTGTTATCCTGCGCAGCACCCTCATTTCAGTTGTTTCTAAAATCTGTTTGGTTTTTGATGTATCGGGGCGAGTTTCAGCGGTATATGTCATAATTGGCCTAATTACTGCTTTATATATTCTGGATTTAGTTTCTGTTCCGATGTTTTTATTTCGCCATATAGTATCGTTCAGACACCCCGCTATTCTTGTCGCTTTTTGTGTTTGTTCCCTCACCTCAGTCTCGACATCACCAAATCCCGAGATTGATATTCCTAAATATTTAAACTTCATCTCCTGTTGTATAATTTTGCCATCAACTTCCAATTTACATCTCAATGGTATTTTTGACGTTGTCATGCATTTTGTTTTTAAGGCTGATATGGTCATATTGAATGATTTTGCTGTGCAGTTGAATCTGTGTAACAGTCGCTGCAGATCATCTTCGTTTTCTGCCAGCAGAACTGCATCATCAGCATAGCATAAGATATTAACGTCCCGATCTCCCATCCTATATCCTCTCAACACACGTACTGCTTTTATTATCTCGTCCATTATGATGTTAAATAGAAGAGGACTTAAAGAGTCCCCTTGTCGGATGCCACATCCCACAGGTATTGGTTTGGTGAGATTTCCGTTTATTTTGGCTCGGATTTGATTGGCTGTGTATATATTTTCAATAGTTTTTATTATATTGCGAGGGATTTGTCTATTGTATAGGAGATGTACGATATCTCTCAACTGCACACGGTCGAAAGCCTTCACCAGGTCGATGAAGCACATATAAGCCGGTTTGTTGTATTCAATTGATTTTTCTGTTACTTGTCTTATGACAAAAACTGCATCTGTGCATGATCTTCCTGATCTGAAGCCTTGTTGTTCCTCTGCCAATGTAGTTAAGCTGTTAATTTTAGCCGTTATTATCTTTGTGGTAAGTTTCAGGGTGGTATTTAAGAGATTTATTCCTCTGTAATTCGATGGTATTTTTTTGTCTCCCTTTTTAAACATAAGAATGGTCGTGCTAGTGCGCCATTCGTCCGGTATTTTGTGTTGATGGAGAATTTTTTGAATCAGTTTTGTCAATTCTTGTGTAAGGCGTTGGCCACCGTATTTGAGTAGTTCATTCGGGATGCCATCATGTCCTGCGCTCTTCCTGTTCTTCAGCTTCTGGAGTGCCGCACTAACCTCCATGGTTCCAATTTCAATGTCTTCGTTTATTACTATTTCAGGTGTGCTAAGTTCAGTCTCGATGTTATCTGCTCTGAACAGTTCGCTTAGGTAGTCTATCCACTTTTCATTGGTAATGTGATTTGTTTCTACCAGCTCATTGACTTCTTTTCTTTGTGTTCGAATTAGTCGCCAGATTTGTTTTTGAAGCCCATAGAAGTCATTCTCCATTCGCTTAGAAAATGCTTCCCAGTGTTGATCTTTTATCTGTCTTACGCGTGTTGTCGTTTCGTTTCTAATTCTTCGGTATATTTCATATGATTCCGGTGTTCTTTGTGTCCTATAATTAAGATATGCGTTTCTTTTCTCCTTACATTTGTCTTTGATTTCCTGACAAAACCAAGGGGTTTTTGCGGCTTTTCCACTTCTATGTGGGATTCTTGTTCCTAAGGCCTCGCTGGCGGCTTCTTTTATGTTTTTCTGTACTTTTTCCCAGCTGGTATTAATGCTATCTTGTCCGTTTATTTGATTAATCTCAATCTTTCCTTCGAGTCTCGTTTCGTACAGTTTTCTTATCGATGTGTCCCATAGTGCTTCTATATTGATCTTTTCCTGCTGTAAAGGTAGTTCTTGGTTTTTCTTTAGTGTAAGTTTCAAATTGATTTTCCCGAGTAGTAAGCTGTGATCGCTTCCCACATCAGCAGAGTTCAGTGTCCTGACATCAAGGATTTGGCTTGGGTGGAGGTGTCTATTAGTGACGATATAATCAATTATTGACTTAAATCCTCTAGTGTTAGTGAATGTGAATTTATATTGGTCTTTATGATCGAAAAAGGTGTTGTTAATTCGCAGCTCATTAAGCGTGCAGAGGTTGATCATTAGCTCTCCATTATCGTTTAACATGTCTTCGTTAAACCTTTGTTTAACCCCAGGTATTGCATTGTTTCCAATGCGGGCGTTAAAGTCTCCCAAAATTATTAGTGATTGGTCTTGTGATAGTGACTGGATAGTGTCCTGGAGCTGGTCGTAGAATGATTCCCTTTCTTGCTTTGATTTATTGTCTTCGGGGGCATAGATTGATATTATATTTAGTTTTTGGTTTTCTGTTTCAAGTTTAACGGTCAGAATTCTTGGGGAGATGTAACCACATTCACGTATACTCCCTTGATATTTCTTATGTACTGCCAATGCCACTCCTTCTTTTGCTCTCTCATGTTTGTCTACCCCGCTGTATATTACTAGGTAGTCATCGTATTGTTTTTGGCCTTTCCCCTTCTTTTTGGTTTCCTGTAGGGCGCCTATGTCGATTTTATGATGTTTTAGTTCATTTAGTGTTTCCTGGTCTTTGTTGTTGAATGATCTTATATTCCATGTAGCAATTCGTATTGCACTTTTCCTATTCCAAATCGTTAACCTTTTTCTTGCGTGGGTCGTCATCTGTGAATCCGTCCTGTTCCGAGGCAGAGTGTTGGTTCTGTGAGCCTGCAATCTTTTTTTACCCCAGATAGGGAGCTAACCTGGTCTGGGAACCTTCCTCCTTTTTCCGGGCTTAGGACCGGCAACATGACCGTTGAGCTACTCAATTCACCCCTCGATCATGCAGGCGGAGTTATATATATATATATATATATATATATATATATATATATATATATATATATATATATATATATATATATATATTGTATATATATATATATATATATATATATATATATATATATATTGTATTTTTGTAGCAATTTATTCAAACCGTGCAACATGTAACTCAGAAAGGATATGATGGAGTGAATTTTACACTTACTGTTTGCTTTTTACTTCATTTACTCACCGAGCTGCATATAGTCGTATGTTTGCTAAATGTGATTTCAGTACTACAACAGCGTAATGCGGATATAATTACTGCTGTTGCATCTCACACGGAGAAATCCGTGAAAGCCGCATAAACATATTTACGCCATTCGGCGGGAAGTCCGTGAAGCCGCATTTAGTGTTGCATGCTTCCTTATGCTCTGTTCTTTGCACAAACAGGTGCATGTCTGTAGCCTGATGAGTCTAGTAAGAGACGAAACATGTGCTTTTCTTTCTTCTCGGTATGGTGGTATAGGTAGGCCACCATCTCGATGGTGGTGGAATAGGATAAATTGTATTTTTGTAGCAATTTATTCAAACTGTGCAACCTTTAACACGGGAAGGATATGGTGGAGTGAAGTTTGCATTTACTGTTCGCTTTTTACTTCATTTGCTCATGGAGTTGCATATAGTTGTACCTTTGCTGAATGTAACTCCAGCAAAACAGCATAATGTGGATATAACTACTGTTATTGCACCTCACACGGAGGGATCCGTGAAAGCCGCATAAACATATATATATATATATATATATATATATATATATATATATATATATATATATATATATATATACATATATACATATATACATATACGCGTTTTATTTTTGAACAATTTTTCCTTTCTCCAACAATGAACCGATACTATTTAGTTGGTTAAAATCAATATCTAAATTACTCTTAATTTAACACTTGGGAATATAATAGTTTGCTGCAATATATAAAAATGGTTTTTCGTTTTCTGTTCCCAGTTGTTTTTCTTTTGATATACTTTCACGTTTTTCCACTAAATAATGACTGATGTCTTTAATGTCGTATGAGCCTTCTGGAATAGTAACTTTCTCAATATTTGGGATTGATTTATACACTTCGAAGTTTATTAGACCCAAAACATATTCTTCATTTTCATTTAAAATAATCTATTTATTCTCTACTTACTATAAATTATTATATAGAAAAGTTAAGCATAAATGACTACATTTAACAGAATTATAAGTCTGATATGAGTCATGATTATACATAATATTAGGTAAGCCATTAGAATTAAAATACTTTATCAATTCCATTGGAAGTGCAAGACTTCCAAAACTATCAAAATAAATAATATTACATCCATTTCTTTTATAGGCTATTCAATGAGTTCCTGGTCCATTGCGGTTATCCATATTAACAATACAAGTTTCTTGTCTATGCATTTTTCTTGGTAAATTATCTTTCATAAAAATTTCATGAAAATTTTTAATTTTTAACTGATTAATGTATTTTTCCAAATCTATATTAGTTAATGGCTGAGTTAATAGTTTCATAGGTAGTTTTTTTTGAAAATCGGGAGGTCGTTAAAAAAGGCTTAAACCTTTTTTGTGCGACTTTAAGCATCGTCCTTTTTCAAATGCTATAGATTCCCTTGATTTTTTATGACGTTGTGTCTCCTTCAGTTGTTGAGCTGCAGACTTTGCATTATTAATCAGATTATTTTCATCGAAAGACATGAAATATGATTCCGGTATTTCAGGATTATAACCATTTCCCCTATATCTGTTATTTGCATTAGTTAAACGATTAGAACATTGGGAAATACCTCTCCTGATTCCACGTTCAATAAAATAAATCATGTCAATGTCTTCTTCTTCTTCTTATTCTTAATATAGGACTTTGTTCTGTATTGACTGTCAATGCATCTCGTTTATTCTTGTTCCTGTGACACCGATGTCCAGCTCTTTTTCCATCTTTTAGGCGGTCGACCAGGAAGCCTTGAGGAATTTGGTATTCCTTCTTTTGCAATTTTTGCCACTCGGTCGTCGGTCATCCTGTCGACATGATCCCTCCATGCTCTCCTTCTTCCTCTGCCCCATCTTACGACGTCCTGTATTTCACATCTTTTTCTGATTTCATCGTTTCTTAGTCTGTCGCGTAATGTATGACTCGTGATACTTCTTAGCATTCTCATCTCAGTTGTCCGGAGTAGTCTTTTGGTTGCTGATGTGTCTGCTCTTGTTTCGATGGCATAAGTCATTATGGGTCGTATGCAGATCTTATATATTCTGATCTTTCTTTGTGTCGTCATATGTTTATTTCTCCATATAATATCACGTAGGTATCCTGACATTACGGCAGCTTTGGTTATTTGTTCTTGAACTTCTGCTTTTAAGTTTCTATTGCTGGTGATGTTTGCTCCCAGATATTTAAATGACATGACTTGTTCGATGCTTTGATTGTGTACAGCGAGCTTACATCTTCTTGGTTCTTTACTGATCGTGAGAGATTGGGTTTTTCCTATGGAGATTGTCATGTTAAATTTTTCAGCGGTCTTTTCAAACTTGTACAGGAGCCGTTGGAGGTTGTCTTCGTCTTCCGATATCAGTACTGCATCATTGGCATAGCAAATTATCTTTAGTTCTTCTTTTACCATTCTATATCCTCTACCGGCCTCTTTCGCCTCTCTGATAATTTCGTCCATAATGACATTGAATAGAATTGGACTGAGGCTGTCTCCCTGCCTTATGCCGATAGATATTGGAATTTGATTCGATGTCTTGTTGCCTACTTTAATTTTCGTTGTATTTCTGCTGTTTAAGTCTTTAATTACTTCCAGGATGTTATGACATATGTTTCTGTCCTTAAGTAGTTCGAGAACGTCATGAAGTCTGATCCTGTCGAAGGCTCTTGTGAGTTCGACAAAACACATATATACCTCTTTGTTGTATTCGATGGCCTTCTCTGTAATTTAGCGAATTATAAATATGGCGTCAGTTGTTGACCTGTTTCGTCTGAAGCCTTGCTGCTCCTCGCTGATTCCGCTAGATTCTATTTTTTTTGCTATGATTTTCGTTAGTAGCTTGGCGGTTGAGCTTAGAAGTGTTATTCCCCTGTAGTTGTTCGGGTCAGTTTTGTTTCCTTTCTTGAATATGGGTATGGTCAAGCTTTCCCTCCATTGTTCTGGTGTTTTCTCCTCGTTGAGTATTTTTCTATAGAGGGAATGTAACTCTTCTAGTAGTGCCATTCCACCATATTTGAGCATTTCATTTGTTATGTCATCTGGTCCAGGGGTTTTCGATTTTTCAATTTGGTGGCTGCTGTTTTTATTTCTTCTTTTGTGATAATCCATTTTGGAGCCTGATTTCTTTCCGCATATTCATCCTGGATTTCCTGTGTTATTACGGGTGCAATGCTGTCGTATAGATTGTGAAAGTACTTCTCCCATTGTTCTGTTGTTATTGCAGTGGTTTGAATGTATTCGTTCACGGGTTTTTTGCAGTTTCTTAGCATATTCCAGACTTTTCTCTGCCCTCCATAAAGATCAGGCTCCATGTCAGTTGAGAACTTTTCCCAGTAACCTCGTCAATGTCATCTAACAGTTTTAATTCTACACCATTCATTTTAAGCATAGCATCAAATGCAAGTCTTGGGGCAGTATAATAATGAAGGCTATCCAATTCGTAATATTTTAAGCTTGCTTGTCAAAATTTTTCAAAGTTGTCCGTTAAAAGGATCACATCAGTAGTGGGAATAGGGGGCTTCTAGTTGACCCCCCCACCACTTTTTTGATTGGTCAGCCAAGAATGACCTTGTTTCTGATTGGCTGCCCAAGTTCGCCCCCTATTCCGATTGGTTTCATAAACTCCGCCTCTTTTTGCTCCACCTCCTACCTCCTTCCTAACCACCACAGTAGTTGGAGGGGAGCTGGTAGCAGTTGGAGGGGAGCTGGTATTTTAAACGATCGAATCTGAGCGAACTTCAGTCATTCGTGCGCGATGTCAAATAGCGACCAAGAACAACAACAACAGCAACTCATTGAACGTGTAGGCCAAGTAATAATTTCCTACCAAAAACACGGAAAAAATCTTGCCGATTTTGAAGATCAAGACTTGGCCTTCTTTCCCATCAACTACTTGAAAACATTCGTCGATTCACTTAGTTTACAACAAATTTGGAACAGGTTGCCGGAAAATTATAGAAGTGACGAAGAATTGCAGCTAAATTTGCCGTGTTTTAAACACTATCCACTATATCAACACCACATAGACGGCCCACCATTATCAATAAAAAAGTGTTGTAAAATTAAAAAATAGTGTGAACAAGTGAATCGAGTTTCATCGGACAGTCTTCGAAATGGATCAAACACATGTATATTTAGATTCTGCTTGCGATGAAACGATCCAGTCAATGTACAAAGATGAAACAACTCATTTTAACTTGGCTGGAAGAGGAAAGTTTCACGCAAGACAGGATTCTCTGATCACTATTGATCGAAATAATTTCGAAGACGACGATGAAGATGAAGAAGATGATGGGATAGAGGATAATGGCGTTCCAAACGGGTGTGGAGAAGAGGGGCTCGTGAAAGTGGCAAAAATAAATGCAAGTGATACATTGACACCAAATTACCTTACGCGAGAAGTGTGCGTTTTTCAATCTTATGTCGTAATTATTTCATCTTCTGGCGGTGCATATAATTTATGTTGTGAATGTTACTATATACATGCTCTAAATTGCCCAAATGGGAAAAATAATTTTGTTAATAGCCACTATAAACGATCCTTTATATGTTGCGAAAAAGATCTGCAATGCAACACGTGTGAAAACGATTTATTCATAACAACTCCTTCACAAGCATGTATAATATGTAACAAACCAGAACTAAAGAATATGCAAAACCATCTAATCGAAAAATCAAATTTTAAATAAATTTATTTCACTTGCACTTATTCATGCACTATGGCGTTTTTAATATTAAGTTTAAGTTTAAAATATTTTATAAGAATTTAGATTTTGTTCTGCTAAGTTAAATAAATATAAGAAACTATGTAAATAAATATAAGGGAATGATGTGAATAAATAAGAATTTGTATTTATTCCCATTGAAAGAAATTATAATTTTGTTCTTTCAGTGTAGAATAATTCTTTTCAAATAATATGCACAACAACCCTACCGATAAATCAAATTTAAATAAATGAATTTGATACTCCACTTGAATTTATTCATGCACCCTAGTAGTTTTTGAATATTAAGTTTAAAATGTCAACTAATTTAAATAAGATTTCATATAAAATATAAGTTGTAAGATATAAGTTATAAGATATATATTAAGTTTAAGTTAAATAAATATAAGGGTGCCATCTAAATAAATAGAAATTTGTTTATATTAAGATTCGAAGAACTAATGATTTTGTTCTTTCAGTGTAGAATAATTTTTTCTACATAATATGCACAATCAATCCTATCGATAAATTGAATTTTAAATAAATGAATTTGATACTGCACTTGAATTTATTCATTCACCCTAGTATTTTTTAATATTAAGTTTAAAATGTCAACTCAGACATTTAAATAAGATTTTATATATAAGATAAAGAACAATTAGGTTTAATTCCCTGACAACAGACTATGATTTATTCTTCCATGTTAAAAAAAAAAAAAACCTAGTTTTCATTACTATGCTTGTAAAAAAAATTATATTCATCCTATTCATAATAATTCTTTCAAGTTAAAGAAACTTGGTTATTAGGTGTGATTCTGTATAAGAAATAGAAAAAAATAAAATATTTTCTTCAACGACTTTGTTTTTTATTATTCCTATATCCAAAATACAAATATACATATATACATAAATACATATTTATAATTTATACCATTTTGGGTTGTCAATTGCTGCTGTCTGCCAGAGGTTGCTGCTGCATGCCAGAGGTTGCTGCTGCATGCCAGAGGTTGCTGCTGCATGCCAGAGGTTGCTGCTGCATGCCAGAAGTTGCTGTTGTCTGCCATAGGTTGCTGCTTTGCCATCGGTTGTTGTTGTTGTCTGCCAGAGGTTGCTGCTCTGCAAGAGGCCAATTTATAATTTATAATTTATTGGCCTCTTGCATTTTCGAGGGTAACTCTGCCTTCGCTGCTGCTGCTGTTGTTGTTGCTGTTGTTGTGTCTGCTCCTGATGCTGTTGATGTTGCTGTTGATGTTGCTGTTGCTGCTGTGGCCTCTTGCATTTTCGAGGGTAACTCTGCCTTCGCTGCTGCTGCTGTTGTTGTTGCTGTTGTTGTGGCTGCTCCTGATGCTGTTGATGTTGCTGTTGATGTTGCTGTTGCTGTTGCTGCTGTGGCCTCTTACACTTTCGAGGGTAACTCTGCCTTCGCTGCTGCTGTTGTTGCTGTGGTTGTGGCTGCTCCTGCTGCTGCTGCTGCTTCCGCTGCTGCTCCCGCTGCTGCTCCCGCTGCTGCTCCTGCTGCTGTTGTTGCTGCTCCTGCTGCTGTGGCTGTTGCTGATAAACCGGCAGAGGCTGCATTCTCATTATTTCATCCAGAGCTCGGTCAAATTCGACGGGCTCTGGATCTAAGGAGGGCTCAAACATATTGAGGAATTCCTCACTTGGCAAATCATCCATGAGGAATTCATCGTTAAATTCCCCTTCCAAAAATTCAGCCTCTGACGGCGGCGGCCACATCACAGTGTCTTCTGAGTTCGGTGAAAGGCTTCTTAGGCTATCCATCAGGTTCGCCTGATGCTCTAAGAAGTCTATAAAATCTTCCAGAGTCAACACGATGAAGGTACTCATGTTATTCAATGAATGCTAAGTCAAGACGCTGTAAATCCTTATATACAATACTGAAATACCACTTTTCCTACCTCCAGCGGCAAAACCAGTCCGAAGAATGAGAAGAAGAAGAAGGCAAAGATAGCGTGAACTCGAGAGAGGTCGTTCAACGGTCGTAAGTTGTTTTGTTCTTAAGAAAAAGACGAGTAAAGAGGAGAAGAAGAAAAAAAAAAAAAAGTTGTTTTTTGGAATAATATATAAAAAAAAAAAAATGTTTTTTATATTATTCCAAAAAACAACTTTTTTTTTTTTCTTCTTCTCCTCTTTACTCGTCATTTTCTTAAGAACAAAACAACTTACGACCGTTGAACGACCTCTCTCGAGTTCACGGTCTCACGGTTCCCGTCGTACCATGCAGTGCCACGCCGTACCAGCCGGTACCAGGCTCTTGGCTGCTTTAAAAGGCGGCTGGGTACGAAGCGTCTCTTCAGTTTACATCTCGCTATTAGCGTACGCTTGTAAAATTATCGAATCGATTTTAATATATCTTGATAGTCGGATTTATTTCGTGTGACGTAGTGACATATTATTAATTTTCATTTGGTTTGTATTGTTGATTTCATATTTTTGATTTAATATTTTTGACTTAATACTTTGGATTTTTAATTAATTTTTATTTCATCTTTTAAAAGCCAATCTTTGATTGATTTTTTCATTTTTGTGGATTTTTTTTATTGATTTTTTATTGATTTTTTGATTTTTTTATTGATTCATAATTTTTTTATTTTTTAATTTATAATTTAAAATGTCATTTTTAAATGTAAAAATTGAAAACATCGACTTAACAGCCTTCGATTTAAACGACGCTTGCCTTGTGCATGATTTGATTGATTGTTCATTTTGTGGGCTAAGCGACGAGGAGCTAGATATTAAATTTAGGGAAATTGATATTAATACATTTAACAATTCATCTGAATCTGGCGATTCTTCCGAAATTGGTGAAAGCGATATTTTGACACAGCTCTTAAAAGTTTTGGATGAATCTATTATCCCTGATATTCCTCAAGAACCTCTTGAAACAATTAATTTCGATGATTTAAATAATGATATATTAAGGAAAAATTTAATTAACAATTCTGAAATAAATGAGGGATATAATTTGGAACAACTTTTAGATATATTAGAAGGGGGTGAAATTTGTGAAAATAGCTCAGGGCAAAATTTAATTAAGGGTGATGTGGAATATCAGGAGACTTTTGAGAGCTGTGAGGAACAAAATAATAAGGGGGTTTTAAACAATAATAATAATGGGGTTGGTAACGAGGGAGCTTTAAATAATGATAAGAGGATTGGCATTGGGGGTTTTTCGAAAAATAATATGGAAGAGGTTTATCGCCCCCACTATTCGCCAATTTCAGATGCATCGTCAGATTCATCAGAGGATTCCAACGACAGCGTTGAGACTGTTATAAACGTCTCAGCCAAAGCTCAGCATAATTTTATTAAAGTGTTGGATCAAAATTTAATTGAAGGGTTGGATCAAAATTTTATTCAGGGGTTTGAACAACCATCCAAATTTGGCTATACCAGAAATTCAGTAAATTCGGTAGATGTTTTTGATTTGAGTTGTGGCGAAATTGTGGGGGACATTGAGGTATATACTTATACTGAAAATTTTGAAGATGAGCAGCCTCAATGTCCCTTAATTTCTTCCTGTAATCAAAATCAATTTTTGAAAAATCCTTCTGGCCTAAATTTAGAACAAAGTTCTGAAAATTTAATTGAAAAAAATTTACCCAAAAAACGTTCTTTATCAGAAACAAATGATTGTTCAGATTTAAAAAAGTCAAAATTGGACGGTGATATTTCTAGTTCCCAAACTTTAGGGGCACAAATTTCAAAAAATTCTTTACCAGTCGCTGTAACAACAGCTCCGAAAATCAATCCAACAAATAAAGTCGCTATTGGAGAATTAGATAAGTTTCTACATAAGAAAACTAAGCCGAGCTTAAATAGGAATGAAACAAGGTGTGCCACATCTAGATTTAAGTCAATGGTTTATTCCTATTTAAACTTAGATAATATATGTAATAATTTATCTAATTCGACTTTAAAAGACGTTAAAAATTGTATTCAACGACAAGGCGATCTTCTTTTAAATTTGGGAAATATATTTTTTAAAAAAAATCCATGTTTTTCTTCAAATTAAAAAGTGAATCCAAAAGTTAATTCAAAAGTAAATCCAAAAGTTTTCTAAATTGCGCGAGCTGAAAAAATTGCTAATTATTCTATGTCATTGGGTCTTGATAGATCAAAATTGTATTTATTTAAAAGCGACACGGCCCTAACCGATTCCATTTTAAAATGACTCTCCTTTGCACACACTGCTTAAGAGAATTTAAAAGAAAATCACATATTGTACGCCACCTTCGAGAAAATTTTGTCAATAACGAAAACACCTTTAACTTGGAAGATTATATAATTAATCGTAAGTATTTTTTTATAACATATTTAGCTATAATTTTCCTTTTAATTTTTCTTTTTATTATTAATAAAGGTTTACAGAGGAATTAAAAAATAATAATTGTTTCAGTTGATGAACTACTTTCAAGACCTCCAATGCGATTTTGCCAAGATTGTGAAGTAAATGTCAAATCTAATTCCTGGAGCACACACTTGAAGACAAATATTCATAAAAACAGGAGCTGCATAAAATATGG
Source organism: Diaprepes abbreviatus (assembly GCA_034092305.1). Lineage (NCBI taxonomy): Eukaryota > Metazoa > Arthropoda > Insecta > Coleoptera > Curculionidae > Diaprepes > Diaprepes abbreviatus. The sequence continues at coordinate 3,446,600 of JASJET010000032.1, forward strand.
AAATGGAATTGACATTATCAGGAGTGCATTTAAATGTCGAATAGCTTCCTACAGAATATATTCGCAGAATTATCACATCGACATCAAAAAGTTTCAGCAAGATATTGGTAATAAAGTGCAAACATTAATACGCCAGCGTCAACAAGAATTTACATGTGCTAAAGTAAATTTGGAATTATTTGGAATATATTATTCTCCAACTTTAACCTCTACTTCAATTAAGTCATTTAATACACCGTTCTTCATTGTAACCCATACAACTGATCTACAACAGCTTTACGATGATTTATTCAAGATTATTGAAACCAAAGCAGATGAATTGCCGGAAAGAGACTCAGGTAATTATTATTTAATTTCAAGAGCTAAGTTTTCTTAATCTCAAGAGCTAAGTTTTCTTAATATCACTTGTACATCTCTAACAAATATTATTCAGAACTAATTTTTTAATTCCTATTACAGGGTGGGCTCTACAAAGAATTCTGCATTTGGAAGTCAACATCAATAAGTACAACCCATTGAATGCCTCCTCCTACATTAAGATGCATCACTTTTCTAAATCAATAGTGAATGTGATGAATGAGGACAATTGCTGTTTCGCCTGGGCAGTGGTTTCAGCAGCATACCAGCCAACCGGTAATCCTCGAAAGACCTCATCATATCCAGACTTCAGAGACGCTTTCGATTTTACAGGTATTGAATTTCCAGTAAAATTATTAGATATAAAAAAGTTTGAGGAAAAAAATAATTTGTCCATAAATGTATATGGAGTTGAAAAATTTTTAAGGGATAATAAAAAGGCATATGAGATTGTCGGTCCTTTACATTATAATAATGAAAAGAAAAAATTACATATTAATTTGCTTTTAATAAGTTCTGATGATGGAAATAACCACTACTGTTGGATAAAGGATTTAGGTTGCTTGGTATACAAACAATTATCAAAAAAGAAAATAAAAAAATACTTATGTGATGGATGCCTTCAATATTTTGGAACATATGAAAAACTTAACACACATTTAGAACGTGATTGTAGTTTTGTTCGAATTGAGCTTCCTTCAGATAATTTGATTTTGGATAAATTTGGCAATTATATTCCTGCAAATATATTAAAGTTTCAAAATATTCAGAAACAGTATAAAGCTCCTTTTGTTATTTATGCCGATTTTGAATGTTATTTGAAAAACATTGAGTGCCAACAATCTACACCTGATTCGACAACCTCATATACTATTAAAACTGTTGAACATATACCCTATTCATTTGCTTATTATATTAAATCATCATTTGATGAGAATGTTGTGTGTCTTAAACTTTATAGAGGTACAGATTGTGCTATAAAATTTATTGAATACATTGAAAATGATGTAAAAGAAATTTATAAAAAATATTTAAAATATCAAGTACCATTGAAAGATTTATCATCTGTGGAACAGATTGAATATGAAAATTCTAGCATTTGTTATGTATGTGAAAAACCTTTTTCAAAAGGAAATTTCATAAAGTGTAGGGATCATTGTCATATTACAGGTAAATATCGAGGAGCCGCCCACTCAATATGTAATTTGCATTTTAAACCTCCAAAATATATACCAATAGTATTGCATAATTTAAAAAACTATGATTCTCACCTATTTATTAAATCGCTTTGCTATAATAAAGAAAATATTAGTGTTATAGCTCAAAATAAAGAAAAGTATATTTCTTTTAGTAAGGAAATTTTCGTTGATGTGTCAGAAAAGCGGAAACCAGTTGCTTTGCGACTACGCTTTATAGATTCTTTTCAATTTCTCCCAGAGTCTTTAGAGTCACTATCACAAACTCTACAAGATTCACAATGTTTTGAAATTAAAAAGTTTTTCTCAAATGCTGATGAATTTCAATACATTAGACAAAAAGGGGTATTTCCATACTCTTACATAGATTCCAACGAAAAATTAAATGAGAAATCTCTACCATTGATTGATAAATTTTATAATAACTTAACCGATGAAAATATCTCTCCTCAAGACTACAATCGCGCTGTAGAAGTGTGGAATCTATTTAAGTGTTCTACAATAGGGGCTTATTCCGATATTTACTTAAAATCAGATGTTTTACTTTTGGCTGATGTTTTTGAAAATTATAGATCCACATGTATTAAAACCTATAAGTTAGATCCTGTTAATTATGTCACTAGCCCTTCTATGTGCTGGGATGCAATGATGAAATTAACTAATGTAGAATTAGAATTATTAACGGAACCAGATATGCTTCATTTTTTCAAAAAAGGTGTTCGTGGTGGGGTTAGCACTTGTTCCAAACGCAAATCTGAAGCAAATAATCCATTCTTAGAAAATTTTAATCCTGAAAGACCTACAACATATATCGCTTACTTAGACGCCACAAATTTGTATGGTTATGCTATGAAACAATATTTGCCTGAAAAAAATTTTGCTTGGGTACCTAAGCTCGAAATAGAAACTTTAAATATATCCGAACTTTCAGATACATCATCTATAGGATACATATTTGAAGTTGATTTAGAATATCCAAATTATTTACATGATAGTCATAATGATTTCCCATTTTGTCCTGAACAATATACACCACCAATTTCAAACCACTCAAAATTAATTCCAAACTTACATAATAAATATAACTATATCATTCACAACCGATATCTGAAACAATGTCTACAATTTGGACTCAAAATCATAAAAATACACAGAGCAGTTAAGTTTACACAATCACCATGGTTAGCGGAATATATAGATTTAAATACAAATTTACGAAATTTATCTAAAAATAAATTTGATAAAAATTGTTATAAATTGGCAAATAATTCAATTTTCGGTAAAACCATGGAAAATGTTGATAGGCGAGCAGATATTAAATTAGTATCTCAATGGGAAAGACAGGGTAATAAATTTAGTGCCGAAAAACTTATTTCTAAACCTCAATTAAAGGATTTTAAAATTTTCTCTGAAAATCTAGTTGCTCTTCAACTTCAACAGGTTTGCATTGAATACAATAAACCAATTTATGTTGGGATGAGTATTCTGGATATTGCAAAAACTGTAATGTATAATTTTTATTATGGGTATTTAAAAGTAAAATATGGTAATAATTTAAATTTATTATATACGGATACTGATTCCTTAATTCTTGAAGTTCAGACCCAAAACTTTTATGAAGATATGAAGCTAAATCTGGATAAATTTGATACTTCTAATTTTTCTGAACAAAATATTCATTGCATGCCTATTACAACATCAGTTGTTGGTAAATTTAAAGATGAGTACAAAGGGATTCCCATTGAAAGTTTTTATGGAACTGGTGCTAAAGCATATTGTATAAAATCCAAAAATAGTGTAGATAAAAAAGCAAAAGGCGTTAGTAGATCATGTATAAAAAATCAATTAACATTATCAGATTATAAAGATGTTGTTGAGAAAGGTGACAAAATATTCTGCACCATGTATGTATTCAAGTCAGATATGCATAATATATACACTAATTTGTTAAATAAATTGGCATTAACAACTCATGATGATAAAAGATATTGTATACCAAATTCCACAAAAACTCTTGCATGGGGACATAAGGATATTTTGGAAACAGATTTTTTTGATAAAGATATGAAAATGATGTATGATACTCTAACTTTTTTAAGTTCTGGAAACGAAAATGGATCTAAAAATAAAAAACCGCGATTAGAATTAACTACTCCTAGTAATTTTTCATCTTTATAAAGACATCATTTTATATGATGATAAATTATGTAAGTCGTTTTTGAAGCTTTAAAAGTTGGAGGGGGAACTGAATCCAAAAACATATATATTGTATAGAAATACCATTATTTGTTAGTAATATTACAACAATGACTGCTGCATCTTTAATAGTTTTAGTTTCCCTTGTTGGAAATGTGATATATGTAAATTACATTCCTAATACAGTTAGGGCTGATATATGTATAAATGCCCTCAAAAATGAAACCGACTGCTACAAACAGATGAAAATGACATATCTTGTTGGAAATTCACACTTTTTTACCTATAATGTAACTGATTCTGCTTTGTGTGAAAATACATACATAAAAATTAAATATTCCATGACAAACAAACAATTACAATATTCAGATTGGATTCCTTTCAATAATAAAAAAGAAGAATCTTGTCATTGTGTCTGTTGTTATATATTTGTTATTATATTTACAGCAGCAATATTTATTTGTACATGTTTAATTTTATTGTATTTCATGAAAAAATATCTATAAAAATATTTAATAAATGTTAAAAAAATAATATAAATTTTGTTTTTTATTGATTCTCGTTAGTATAAAGACATTTAAAGTTTATCCCCTCCTCTTAAATGGAGAGGAAAATAAGTTTACCCCTCCACTTGAGAGGAGAGGGAAAATGTATAAAATTTAGGAGCAAACGGATTGATAGTTAGTTTTTTGAGAGCAAGCAGATAGCCAGTTAGTTTTTGAAATACATCATTTAAAATGTTCAGTAATCAGAGTAAAAATATATTTGAAAATTCACCATTAAAAAAGAAAATAAAAAAAACAATTATAAATTCTACAAAATATAATTTAAATAATTCTAACTCTAAATATGCTGTGATTGGTTTGTGGGTGGAAAGTGATTTTCTACCATGCATTGAACTTGGTGGTAAAAATGGTCAGTCTGTGATATTAAATGAAGATGATTGGAAGAACTTATTGCAATATCAAGGAGTTATAACAAATTATATGTTTTCACCAAATGTTTTCAATGAACCGATATATTTGCAAAATTTATCTATTCATTTTGAAAAGATTGGTGAATTACCAATAGTGAAGATTGTGAAAAGCTGTGATTTTATTTACTATGGAAATGAAACTGTGTGCAGACTATGGGAACAAATTCCACTTATAGAATATAGACTAAATGTTTTACAAAAACAAAACTTTCGACGTTATTTCAACGTTTTTAGAAATAACAATTTTTACGACGGAGATTCTTTTGACAAAATATATAATGTCCTTTCTCCAAAACAAAATCTAAATAGTGAAAATGTGTGCTCCATGCTGGAACTGCTGTTGAATCATCCCGAAGAACTAGAACAAAAATTAAAGTCTAAGCACTATTATGAAGAAGACAGTATCTATTGATGAATCAAGAAACCAAATTCATCTGATGGTTGCTTGGAACTTCGCCTACAGAAAAGCTCGTATGACTTCTGAAGAGTTTATAAATCAAAAACATTTTAGAAGAAGGATTAAATTGACTGAAGAAATTTTAAATCCCATATTAGACTCTGATTATAGGAATATTGTATTTAAAAAAATGTTTATGTAATAAGCTTATTTTTAAATAAAACAAATATATATAAAAAATCATTTTTTTTTATTACAAACATCAATTATTATTACAGCATTAATTACTATTACATCACATCTCTCTTGAAGATCCAAGAGTTATAAGATTTATCTAATCCTAACCATTTTACAAATACTTTGTTTCCTTTCTTTCTTAACACTTTTTCCACCAGATATACATTTGGGTGTCTTACTTTTTGAAGTTCTTCTTCATAGAAACCTCCTTGAATATCTATCCCATTTCCATCTTGAATCAAATACGTTGTTGGGTTAGTAAGCTGGATTTTTTTTATTTGAAAAATTTCGTTTGACCAGTTGGGCGTGTAACCTTTAGAAAATTGTTCGCGAATCTTGCTTATTCGTACTCTATCACTGACACGAAATTTTGGTGATCTGGGATCCACAGTTTTCCTATGAGTATAAGCTGATTTCAAGATTTCCATTTCATTCTTTTTGTTAACTTCGTTTGGTTTTTTTCCGATTGTTGAATGCTTAGTATTATTGTATTCTGTAATTATTTCTTTAAGAAAGCTGATCCATTTATAATTACCTAGTAAACTAAACTTTTTCCACATTTTGTTTTTTATCGTTCTATTTACTCTCTCTACAATACTAGCTTTCATATTAGAAAATGTGTTGTAATGATTAATTTTGAACTGCTCCATAAGTTTCTGAAAGTCTTGATTAAAGAATTCTTTACCCTGATCAGTATTCAGATTTGTTGGGGGAGTTTTTAAAGTTAATAGAATTTTTTTCATTGCAGCTGCTACATCTTTACCAGTTTTGGATTTTACAGGTTCTGCCCATACAAATTTAGAAAACACATTTATTACCATTAAAATATATCTTAAACCCCTATTAAATTTCGCATATGGCTGCATTTCTATCAGATCAGCTTGAAATAGATCATTAAGCCCTTTTACAATTGTTCGTCTCCTTCTATATCGCCTTCTCGCCGGTTTATGTAATTCATTTACAACGTCTTGCTTAATTTTACTCATTATTAATTTATACCTTACTCTCGAAAATAAATCCCACAAATAACTTTACCTCCTTCTAAACCGTTTATAAAAGCCCTTTATCGCTGATGTTGTAAAATATAAAAAAAATCATCTCAGTTTTTTTTAGTAAGTTCTTTAATTTTATTTTCCATTGCTTCAAATGATTTTTTATTTTCATTTATAATTTCTTTTATTGACGAATTTATTTGGGTGATGTTGTTAGTAAGATCAGAAATTTTTACATTAAATTTATTTTCCATTGTTTCAAATGATTTGTTATTTTCATTTCTAATTTCTTTTATTGACGAATTTATTTGGGTGATGTTGTTATTAAGATCAGACATTTTTACATTAAATTTAGTTTCCAAAAGAACATTTGATAACGTATAATCTTTTTTGAAACCACCTAATGTTGAATTCATTTCTTCTCTTGCATAATTCATTGTATCATTAAATTCTTTTCTAGAAACTTCAGCAGCTCTTTGAACTAATTCGTTTAAAGATTTTATTTCTTTTGTTAATTTATCTTCTAGATTTTTTATATCTTTTCCTAATTGAAATTCTGCATTTGTAATATCTAATGTCATTTTCACAATTTTTTTTTCTATATTTTTTATGTCTGACGCTGTCTTTTCAGCTTTGTGTAGTATATCTGTATAAGATGTTTCAAGTTCTTTTATGAGTAAAGAAGTCTCCTCGATTTTTGAACTATTATTTTTAATTTTAATTAATACATCCTTTTTAGAAACTTCTATTATAGCTTGCACTACTTCTAGTAAGGATTCTAATTCTTTTTGTAATTTCTCATCGATTGCCTTTGTAAAATTTTCCTCGTCAAAAGACGTTTCAGATTTGGTTTTCAGATTGTTTAATTGCTTTAGTATATCCTCGATTTTTTCATTATCTTTTGTAATTTGATCTTTGAATTTTGTTTCAATTTTTTCATTTTCGTTTTGAAAATCCTCCTTCAATTTGTCTTCTAAATATTGTAAATTTGATTTATATGCATTGATTTTAATTTCAAATTCTTTAATTTGTTCTTTAAATTCATTAACTTTGTCGGTATCTTTTTTGTGAATTAGGAAATGAGTGTTCATTGATTTTTCAAGATTTTGTGTATTTTTATCCATAACGTCATGTATTTTCTTAAAATTCCTTACTTCTTCTGCTACTCTATCATTAAGCAAATTAGTAAAATTTTGAAACTTTGATGTAATTTCCTTGGAAATACTGTTCTTGACATTGTCAATTGCTGAAGTATCCTTAATTATTGATTTAATTGATGTAATTTCATTTTTTATTTCATTTTCAAAATCATCAACTTTATCATATTTTAACTTCACTACGTCAAAGTCATTTGCATATTTAGAAACTTTCTGAGAAAATTTTTCTACTACCTCATCATTTCCATCAACAGTATTTTTCAAATTAATTATCTTGTCATTATATTCAGGAATAACTTTATCCTCAAATAACTTAATCTTTTTTGCAATATTTTGTATATTGTTATCATATTCATTTATTCTCTTATTTAAATTATTAACATCGCTTTTCAACCCGGGATCTAAATTTTGAATTAATTTGTTTTCAATATATTTGACATCGCTTTTAAAAATTTTTATTATTTTCTCTTCAACATTTGATAATATTTTATTTTCTAGTGATAATAATGTGTTTAGAGCAGATTTTTTTGAAATATGACGACCAAATTTATCGATGGTCATTTTAGAAATGTTTAAAAGTATCTATTATGTCCTTTTATATAATAATATTCGCTTCTCTTAGTTCTTCAATAATGGAAATAATTTCATTGTTATGACCAGTGTGTCCCGCAAGCATGGATGCTACCAATAGTCGAAGTCTCTCAACAAGTTCGTTTACATTATCCCAATATATGTAATCTGTATTAGGTTTATTAACTTTTAAAGTTATACCAAATCCGGTTTTTTTTTGAAGACACTCGACTTTCTCTATATGGAGCTTTGCGTCTTTCAAAAAATCCCTGGACTGCTTGTTGAGATTCGGGATTTAGAGTTTTAGTTTTTGTAATTCCTTTGCTTTGCAAATAAGGTCCTATTATAGAAATATATTTATGTGATCCATTCCCCTGCACCTGCTCATTTGGATCATTATTTCTACGGTATGCATTGGTTCTTTTTAAAATATCCATATAATTTTCCAAATCTTGTTTTTTATACCCTATTGGTTCTTTTTTAAATAATAACTCATATAAACCTGGTGTACCTGTATAGGTTATTCCTTCAATTTTGATGTTTCTACCAATAATTTCGACAGGTTTTTGAGTTAAACCCAAAAAGAATTTCTCGGTTTCCAAATCATGAACTATTCCATATTGGTGATCAAACTCATGTTCAACATCTTTTACACCGCTATCAATATATTGGCGAGGTAATTCATCAAATCCTAATAAATATTCTTTATATAAATCTGTATCAACAAATGTTCTAACTGTTTGCCGTGTTTGTTCCAGTATATCTGAAAGATTTCCTATTGTGGAGTGTGAACCTGAAGAAGGGTTTGTTTCTGCAATAATACTTGTTTGTTGTATAGATGGCATTTGACTTGCTGAAGCTAAACTCGCGTCCCAGTCAATAATCGATGGTATTTCTGTAGGAAGGAGTGGAGTTTTTCCCGTCTTTCTTTTTTCTGGTGTTGATGTTCCATATTGTAATTTTCTCTTTGGTGTTAGTGTTTGAATTGATCTTTTCTGTGGTGTTTCATAAATTTTTTTAATTGGTGTGTGTAGCTCTTCCTTTATTTCAACAGGTTCAATTTTACCAATCGTTGAAATTAATTCTTGTAAGGGTTGAGTTATCGGTTTATATGTTTCCTCCAATTTAGTTTGCGCCTCAAATTCCGCATTTTTTAAACTCTGATATTTTTGTTTAACAGCTTTTCTTGATTTAACTAGCTCTCTTGCTAAACGTTCATCCATGATTGGTATAATTTACCATCAAACGTTTATTTTTATAAGTAAATATATGAATCAAATCCTTTTCGATATCGGCCAGATTTCACATTAGAGTCTTTGTCTATTACTAAAAATCCAAATTTATCTTTCCAACATATTAAGCACAACTCATTAAATTGGTTTAATGACATATCAACATTAACATGATCATCATAAATATGTTTTAAGTTTGTTCGATCTTGTTGAAATATAACAATTAAATTTGCATTGTCACGAATTAATTGTTTCGGAATAGAAGAATATGTTTGACATAAATAAAAACAATCAGTATTTTTGTGTCTTCCGAAACAAAAATAGTCCTTTACAACATTCTGATTACAACACACTATATCATCAAATATTATTATAGAGTTTGGTTTAACTTGTTTTGGTGAAACAATTGTTTCTTCATTTTCAGATTCATAGTATCCAATTTTTTTCAAAGGTTTAAAAAGTGTTCTCAAATATTTATACTTTGGTTGATATAAGGATTTTGAATAAACATACAGATTTTCAAATCGCAAACCATTCGGATCTTCAATCAAACTAATAATAACATTGGTTTTGCCACAGCCTGACGGGCCAATAATTAACCCTCTTTTACTATTTCCCTCAAACAGTTTTCCATGTTTTCTAAAACCATTCACTGAACTTTCATGATCCTTAATTGTTATAGAGTATGGTTGTTTCTCAACTCTCATTTTATATATAAAACAAACTATTAATATTCAGTATTGTGATGTAACTGGTTAGTTATCACTAGGATTGCAACTATATATAATGTTTCCATCACATAATAAACGAATCATTTACAAGACAAACAGCAAAAGGAAAGGAAGTGGTTTAGTAAACTCATTAATAAATAAATTACCCTTTGAATTGCATATTCCTGGTTATAATTTTTGTGGACCTGGAACAAAATTGGAAAAACGATTGTCAAGAGGTGATAAAGGTATAAATTTATTGGATGAGGCTTGTAAAGAACACGATATTGCTTACTCACAATCAAATGATATAAAAAGAAGGCATTTAGCTGATAAAGTATTAGCTGACAAAGCTTTATCAAGGTTCAAAGCTAAAGATTCTAGTTTTGGGGAGAAAACTGCTGCACTAGGAATTACTGGTGCTATGAAAATTAAAAGAAAATTAGGTATGGGACTTCGAACGAGAAGAAAGTTCAAGCGAAAAACTCGAAAAGGACGAGGACTATCATTATCTCAGGTAATTTCAAAAGCTAGAAAAGGAATTAAGGGGAAACGTTTTAAAGACCTAAATGAAAGTATTCAAACTGCTTTAAAAGCTATTAAAAAAACTGGTAAAGTGTTACCTCCAAAGAAAAGGGTAATTCCAATCCCAAAGACTGGTGGATTTCTTCCACTTATACCTTTATTTGCTGGTTTGTCTGCTCTTGGTGCTCTTGGAGGAGGGGCTGCAGGTGTTGCTAAAGCAGTAAATGATGCAAAAGCAGCCAAAGCGAAATTAGAAGAATCTAAACGACACAATCAAATGATGGAGTCCATTGCGGTAGGAAAAAAAGGAAGTGGACTTTATTTAAAACCCTATAAAACAGGATGTGGATTATACTTGAAACCTTATTCAAAAAACTGCTAAAACATATACCTCGAAAAGCACTTACAAATTACGATTTACTTAAATACGCTAAATATTTACAAATTCCCAACTTTCGTGGTATTTTTATGAGGGATAAATTACCAAAAAAGATAAAGTTAATTGAAAGTGCAATTGTCAATCTAGATAATCACAGTGGTGTTGGTACTCACTGGATAGCATATACAAAAAAAGGAAAAAACATAATATATTTTGATAGTTATGGTAATTTGCGACCCCCTTCTGAATTAATTAAATATTTTTATAGCGACCAAAATAATAATATTGTTAATTATAATTATAACAGTTATCAAAACTTTAACAAAACAAATTGTGGTCAATTGTGTCTAAAATTTCTTTATAACCATATGTAACACCTAATTTTAGTTTATTATTAAACATATTTTTAAAGTAAAATGTCATATAGTTTTGTTCTTAGCGGCAATTCCGCTATTTTAACATCAGAGTTACATCCTCCAATATATTTAGATGAAGATGTTGAATATGTTATCGGTCTTGTAAATTTCGAAACATTTAATGCAATTCCCAATATTGATGTTGGGAATAATGTATTAATTCATGATGAAAATTTAGAAATAGCCATACCCCCAGGTAGCTACGAATTAGAAGACATAACAGATTTTTTAAAAAAACACTTGGATGAGGATAAAATTAGTTTTAGTCTTTATGCAAATAATAATACTTTACGTACACATCTTAAATGTTCAGCCCCCATAACTTTTCGTGAAGGAACTATTGGTAAATTATTAGGGTTTAAAAATGGGCGATTGGAAGCCAACATTGAACATATATCAGATTTTCCCGCGGAAATAATTAAAGTAAATTCAATAAATATAGACTGCAGTATTGCAGAGGGATCATATTTAAACGGGAAACCTGTTCATATAATACACCAATTTTTCCCGAGCGTTGCTCCAGGGTTCAAAATAATTGAGTCACCTCAAAACGTCATATATTTCCCAGTCACCGTTAAAGTAATTGATAAAATAGCCATTAAAATAATAGATCAGGAAGGTGATTTGGTTAATTTTAGAGAAGAAACCATAACCATCAGACTACATCTTAAAAAAGTAGATTAAAGATGGTAATATTATATAACAATAAATCTGCAAACTTTACTAGAAAATTTAATAATAAAAACATTAATAAGACAAGAAAGAAACCAACTTCCTTTAGTAGGAAATCAAACTTCCAAAGGTTAACACCTTCTAATAGAAAATTTCTTCAAAGTTTGGGTTTTAAACTTAAATAAAAATGGATTATTTAAATGTAAGAGAAAATGTATTGGTTGATGAATCAATATTAAGCTGGGAAATTCTTTCTTTCGATCCTTTTAATCCTACAAAACTCGGACCAAATGATGAAATCAGAATTGCTTTGCAACAAACAGGAAAATATCCTTTACCTTGCAAAAGTGAAATTTATGTGGAATTGCAAGTAACTAAAGAAGATGATTCCCCTTTAGCTAATACTGTTTTAATTAATAATGCTCCGGCATTTTTATTTAAAGAATTACGCTATATTTTAAATGGTGTTACTATTGACTCCGTTCGGGATATTGGTATAACTTCAACTCTTAAGGGATATATTTCATTTAATCAAAATGAAAGTGCTAAATTGGAAAATGCCGGTTGGTATCCGAAAACAAAATCCAAAGAAAAAATTATGACTGATGACAAAGGTAATGTTTCATTATGTATACCATTAAAGATGTATTCAGGATTTTTTGAAGATTATAATAAGATTATTCTTAATTCACAACAAGAACTTATTCTAATAAGAAGTAATGATGATACAAATGCATTACTATCCAGTAATGAAGATGAAAAACCCAAAGTTAAAATTACCAAGTTGTGTTGGAGAGTTCCTCATCTTACTGTAGCGATTCCGCAAGAATTAGCACTTACCAAAATTATTGACAAAAATAGTGATATACTAATAACCTTCCGAAGCTGGGAATTAGTTGAATATCCAGAGTTATTGGAAACTACGAGGCACAACTGGCCCGTAAAAACATCTACAAAAGTCGAAACGCCACGTCATGTTCTAATTGCTTTTCAGAAAAATAGACGTGGTAATCTAAAAATGGATATGAGTAAATTTGATCATTGTAATTTAAGAAATATGAATGTCTTTTTAAATTCAGAAAGATATCCTTACAATGATCTTCAACTTGACTTTGAAAATAATAAATTTGCTACTCTGTATGAAATGTTTACAGACTTTCGTCAAGGGTATTATAACTCTCCAGTGGAACCAATTTTTAATCCGAAAGAATTTAAAGAAAATGCTCCTATAGTTTACATTAATTGTTCACATCAAAGAGATTTACTACAAACAGGTCCAGTAACCATGAGAATTGAATTTGAAACCAAGGAAAAAATTCCCCCTAAAACAGCGGCATATTGTGTTATAATTCATGATAAAGTTTTCAGTTACAATCCATTAACAAAAATTGTGAAACAGTTGTAATACAATTTCCTTAAGATAAAATACTCTTTTTAAACAAACCGCTACTTACGCTTAAGAGCGCACACGTCAATTTTGATATTTATTAACGTAGCCAAACCAGAATTCTTCATTTATATAATGTCTTACGAGATTTCAGTTCGAGTATTAGATTTTCAACTTCAGTTGCAGAAATTAAAAAAAAAAATAAGTGAATATCAATTAAAAGTAGAAATGATCAAGAAATTCAAATATTTGAAAATATGAAACTTATTCTAGATCTTCAAGGATTCAAAATTGAAAATAATAAATTTATTGTAAAGGAATTAGCAGCGTACGATGGGCAAAAGACAAGTCATTTTATTTTCAAAGCTCCATTTCCGATGGGTCATTTACCATCCTATTTATACAAACAAGCTCTGTGGTTAATAAAAAATTACCATTGCATTGAATGGTGTGAAGGATTTACACCATTACACAAATGTGGAGATATCATAAGAGATTTAAGAGCTAAGGTGGACTATGTTTATGTAAAAGGGGAAGAAAAGGCAGATTTCGTAAAGAAGTATTCCATGAAACCAGTTATCGAGATTGATGAACAACCCACCCTAAAGAAAATGGATCCTTGCTGCTTTTATCATCAAAAAATACCATGTGTATGTGCACTATCAAATGTTTATTACCTTTACAACAATTTTTTTATGTAATAAAAGGCTTGATTACAAATTATGTGTTTTATTTTCTAACATTGTTTTAATACATGAAATATTATTATTTAATCCTAGTTCTTGAAGTTTACATATTAAAATATCTATATTTTTATTTTTTAAATATTCGCTACAACATTTAGCTGCTAGTAAACATAATTCCGCATGTTCCATATAATTTAAAAACAATATAATATTCTGCGCTTCACTTTCTTGACCTTCATATGCATAAAACTCGGAACAGGCTGCGGACATCAAAAACTCTTCATACATTTCTCTTATTAATAATTCCATAATAAATCCTACACTAAAACCTCCCTGTTTCTCAATATCTCTTTATCTCTCTCTTCCTCTTCCACGATTTCTTTTAATATATCAGGATCTTTTATATAATCCTTCAATATCCTTAAAAAGTAACTGAATCCTATTTTCTTTATTTCATGAAAGAACTTCGGCAAATTTTGGGTTTTTCTATAATTTAAACTGGCTTCTGCAGCTAATTGGTATTGGAAGGCAGTCTCATAATATACCTGTGCCCACTCGGGGTGTGTTTTCCTTAGCATTGCATTCTTTAATTCGGAATTTTGAAGTTTAGTAAACTGTTTACCTAATTTGATTATTTCATTTTGCAAATCACTGTTCATAACTACCACTTATTTTTAATTTAACACTGTTCTTTATTAGTGGTGAATCTTCTATATAAGCTTAAGACTAGTTGTAAATGAATGTAGCTCGCTCAGATTCAGTCCTTTAAAATACCAGCTCCCCTCCAACTGCTACCAGCTCCCCTCCAACTACTGTGGTGGTTAGGAAGGAGGTAGGAGGTGGAGCAAAAAGAGGCGGAGTTTATGAAACCAATCGGAATAGGGGGCGAACTTGGGCAGCCAATCAGAAACAAGGTCATTCTTGGCTGACCAATCAAAAAAGTGGTGGGGGGGTCAACTAGAAGCCCCCTATTCCCACTACTCACATCTGTTTTCAGATATAACTCAGCATATTCTTGTAGTGTTTCCTGTGAAAATGTACGCCAGACATTACAAGCATGCTTAAAATCCGCTTCAGAAATGTCCTTATTGTTAATTTTACTATAAAATTTTTCCTAAGGTGGTAAATATTTATCGTTCAATTTTTCTCAATAATCAAGAAATTCATATGGGAATATACCCTTACGTGGTACTAATTTAAATTTTTAACTGTTTTTTTGTGAATCGTTTAAGTACGATGTTAATTTATCAAGACTACTAGCCATAAATCTAAAACAATCCAAAAAATCAAATGAATTTATTGTATTTTCTGTATGTTTTATAAAAGATATATATTTTTCTTTGTTACGTAGCAAATTTTATAATCAAAAATACCGGTCAATAATAATGGTCTATTTGGGTTGGATAACAATTAATATTTGGATGTGTGTAGTGTTAAAAAGGATTTTAATCCTTGTCATAGGCGTCGGAAATCACTAAGTATTTATGGCATAGAATATTTTTTCGGTAATAAACTTAAAATAAAGTTTTTATGATATTATTTTATTTCTTATGATTTCTTAATAATTCACATACATTAGAAAATATAGACAATTTTGACATATTTAACACAAATCACAACTGTATTTTCATTATTTTTAATTTTGGCATAGAAACCGTTTTAGGCACATTCAGAATAAAACGTAGCCTTTTTCTCTCAAAAAATTCTAAGTTATAATTTAAATACTTACAAAATACGCATTGTCAAAAATACAAGAAGTTAACATAAATAAAGCAACAAATTTGTTCATATAATATTAAAATTTTGGGGCTATCGGTCATTTTATTATTAATTAAAAACATTTTTAGGATATTTAACGTTTCAGTTTATTTATTTCTTAAACCATCTGCAGAATTAAAACTAAATTCTAAAAATAGATTCAAATGTAATTAATTTTTATATGTTACAGAAAATTTAAACATAAATTGTGTTTACGCTGGTAAACATTACGTATCTAATTAGTAATCAAAGTCGGTGAAGCTATCTTCGCCCAAATTAATTATAATTTGTTCCTCTATCTCACCGATCATGAGATAGAGTTTTCTCTTTTTCTTTTACTTTTGTATTATATGGATTTTTCCCAATTTTCTGCGGTAACTCCATTCAAAAAAATCTTTCAAAAGTTCAGTTAAATTATTAATTGTGTAAGCTGTGTTATTTCTAGCAACTCTACCTTTTACTTGAGAGAGATATTTCCTTCTCCAACGGATATTTTCTGGACGATCTGTAAGAATAGATTTCTTATCTGGGTTTTCCCATCAAAAATTAAGTTCTCTGAACAATTTCCAGAACTCAGTCCTTTTAATTTCAGGTAGATTCCGATCTTCATTGATTTTAGTTAGAATTTTGTCGACGGTTGGGATCTGCTTCTCATAATAAAATGTATGTACAACTCCTTTTATTCCAGTTTATATCTCTTCTTCTAACAAGGTTTTTCGTCTGTCCGTGATCGAATATAGCTTGGGAGTACTAACAATTCCAGTAGTTTTTTTCTCCTTCAATATTCGATATGTAGTAGATTTTCCAACTCCTGTCATGTTGGAACACATCTCAACAAAACTTTTAACATTATTATCTAGATATTGATATCTTAAGGTATCATAAACATTCATCGTAATAAGTTTTTCGTTGAGAAAAAAATGCCCTGGTTTAACGATTTTGGAATAAATATAAATGTGAGAGCCATATGTTTTGGGTATCTCACTATTCTCAAATAATATATAAATAAGCACAAACAAAATAAATCAATAAGAACACAGTGTAAGGTGTACTTTGCTCACTAGCAGAATTTAAATTGAACTATCAGAAATTTTATTGTTGTAGTAAATTTATAAAAACTTATAATATTTAAATATAATTAGATTTACGGCAGTCCTCAGTTACCTGCAGCACTGGAGCAGGTACGTTGGAGGTTTCGGCAACAGTTTTATTACTATCTGTAGTTCTTGAATAGAATATAGGAATGTGTATGCTTGCGAACGCCTCTCCCCTCCCCAAGTGCTTTAAGTTCAGGAAAATAGAACCGATTTTGCCTTTTATATTAGGAATGTGTATGCTGCTGGCACTCCCCCTCCCCCCGCTGACAACTTGTTTTTCTTGCGATAGCTCTCCTCCCCAAGAGCTTCGAATTCAGGAAAATAGAACCGATTCTGTCTCTTGTACTAAGAATTTATATGCTGCTCGCATCCCACCCCTGTCGGCAACTTGTTTTTTCTTGTGATCGCCCCCCGCCCTTCTCCAAGTGCTTCAAATTCACAAAAATAGACCCGACCCTGCCTTTTACACTAGAAATGGGAATGATGCTGGTGTGCCCTCCCCCCCCCCCCCCGTCGAAAACTTGCTTTCGTTTGTCATACTGTACTTTTGTGATATCACCGCCCCCCCCCCCCAAAGAGATAGGCTGGATCCGCCCCTGGTGTCAACTATACCCTTGGTTATAATCTGTGACTTGTGTCACTTGTAATTTAAATATGCTAGCAAATTACATTTTGGCCAATTAGATATCACTGTGGTATACTCCTCTACTATACTATCTCTGACAATCAGTGTCCCATGGTATCGAACTCATTCAAAATGTGTCTAAAAATAAAACTCTCAGTTACCGCTTCAAGAGTGACAATGAGTGTTTAAACTATTCTGTTTTTGGCTGACGTCGCCAGAATAAAATTTGAATGATAACGCATTACAGGTGCATCATGCTTTAAAAATAATTACGATTGTAGTTGATATCTATTTCCTGTCATCACAGGATATATTCACTGAAACCCCTTTTAACACAGCGCACCTAACTCTTACTATACATAGTAATATAGACGCAAGTTATCAATCTATTTTGGAAGTAACGAAGACCCAGTCAAACGAATTTCAGGAACGAGATTCCGATGTACCAAATTATTTACGTGAAACATTTGGCAGGCATTTTTCGTTTGTAGGTCGGGCTTTGGAAAGGATTATACATTTAGAAATTAGGATTAAAAAATATACACCTCTAGGTGATTATCTCTTCATCAAGTTGCCATACGTCATCGAGAAGGAAAAACCCGTCTTCTGGGTAAGATATCACGATCAATATTTCTTCGTCTGGGTAGTCATGTTAGTATGATTTCCTGTTACCGCAATGTCTTCACAGCTTCAATTTTATCACTTTAGTCAGCAAGTTGAATTATTAGTATGGACGGTGTAGAATTTGGGTATGAAAATAATGAATTCGGGTTTGTCTCAGAGGGCATGGTTCAAAAAAATTAAAATCCCATCTAAAGTTGCTGAATATAAACTAACGTAGTATAAATGATGGTGGTGAACATAGTTTTGATAGATCCTGTTTAGATAGTCATCTTAGTTAAATTACTTGATTGGGCATTTATTGAACTTAGTTTCTATACACATTATCTCTTCAGAAAATTTATTGTATTTTTGTAAGGGTTCTGTCAGATATTTTTGTTCACCAACATCATAGACATTACATTAAATTTATGGGGCAAAAGTGAAACAAGGAAAAAAACAACACAGGATTTGAGTTTTTGACACAGACTAACTCAAGTTTTATTTAAAAAAAAAACATGACAGTACATAATAACATTATAGATGTCGTTGTATATACTAAATTCATAATAGGTTAATCATTAACAAACTTAGAATTTTGATTTGATTTTAAACATTTTGTCAAAATATCAGCTGGCATATTTTCTGATTCTAAATATCTAAGCTCAATCAACTTCTCAGCTACGGAGTCCCTAATGAAATGCTATCGAATGTCTATATATTTCTCCCTTTTATTGAAAACAGGATTTGTTGCAAGTTTCTGAGCCCCTTGGTTATTATTATACAAAATTATACAGTTAAATTTGCCTGTAAATTCTCCTATTAAATTACACAAATAGACAGCCTCTTTAGTAGGCTCGGATATTCTACCTCCGTGATAGACAGGGCAACTGTCTGCTATTTAACACTATCCCAGGATATTACAGAACCAGATAATTTAAAACAAAGACCAGAATATGACTTTTGGTCACAAGAATTAATTGCCCAATCAGCATCTATAAAACGTACTAGATCTGTGTTACCCTTTGTAAATTTTAAAAATTTAAGCGTATCCTTCAAGTACCTTAAAAGACGCTTTGCAGCCTTCCAATGACTTTCATTAAAATAGTTGTTAAATTGTAGATATGGATGTTGGACATTACAAGTTCAATCCTTTTTGAAATTTAAATTACTCTCCATTGGTGTAGCCATAACTTTATACTGAGCCATGTCAAATTTTTTAAGTAACTGATCAATATATTGTGTTTGAACAAGAGTAATTATATTTTTAGCTTGATGAATGCACATCCCCAGACACTGTTTTGCACGACTCAAATCGTTTATTTTAATTTCCAAACTAAGTTTATTTTTCAATATATCAGTTTCATGTTTATCGTTTAAAAAATAAAAAAGCCATCAACATAGAGAGCAATATATGTTATATAATATCTTTTAATTTTTAAAAATACACACGGTTCAAAATCTGATCTTCTGTACCCCAAATCTGTCAAAACTAATTCAACCATCTTATACTATAAACTTGATTATTTCAATCCAAATATAGTTTTTTTTTAACTTTAAAACTTCATTTTCTTTACCTGAGTCTATAAAACCAGTGTTGCTGCATAAACACGCTTTCGTCGAATGTTCCATTTAAAAAAGCTGTGGTTACATCAAGGTGATACATTTCTAAATCTAAATTTACAGATAACGCTACTCACAATCTGAGCGTGGAGTATCGCACAACAGGTGAGAAAGTTTTATCATAGTTTATGCCATGTTTTTGGGTAAAATCCTTAGCTACTAAGCGCGCTCTATATCTCACTTTGTTTTCACAATTAATTTTTCTGTTAAAAACCCACTTGCACGGCACAACACTACCTTTCTCTGGTATGTCTACCAAATGCCAAGAATCATTCTCCTTGAAAGCTTGCATTTCTTCAGCCATAGCCTTCCTCCACTAATCTCGGTCTGGGCAAGATATCGCCTTTTCTACACTAGACTCCTTTAAAAAAAAGTAACATAATCTTCATAAATCTTTAGCTTGATTTTTCGCTGTCACCATCTTATTATTTTCTTCAAAGCTTTATGAAATATCAAAGTAACTATCAGTACTTTCTTATATCTCTGAAGTAGCATCAGAAAAAATATGTAAATTTTGTTCTTGAAACTCTGTTATACTTTCAACATTTTCCCTCACTGGAACTAAAACTTCTTTACTCTCTTCTGTCTCAATGCTAACTTCAGATTCTTTCATTATTATTACATCCCGACTTGTTATTTTCTTGCTTACTGGATCGTATACACGATAACCTTTTATGTTGTCGCTGGATCCAACTAAAATACACTTAATGGCTTTCTTGTCCCATATCAAACGCTTTTGCTCGGGAACATGTACCTTAACTATGTTTCCAAAAATTCTCAAATGCTTAACAACAGGTTTCCTATCTAACCACATTTTAGAAGGAGCGTTGTTTCCCAAGCCTGAACAAATAACACGCATCTAGCTCTTTCAACGCTCGTTCTATTAAGCCTTTCCAACATATCGTTTTGTTGAGGTGTATAGGAATTAGTTCTTTGATGAATGATACCACTTTGCTTCAAGAAATTTTGAAAAACAGAACTTATGAACTCATCTCCATTGTCAGAACGCAAAACTTTGATCTTGCATTTTTTCTGGTTTTCCGCAAGATTTTTAAAAACTTTAAAACAATTAAGAGCTCTTTGTTTTCAAAAAATAAATAAAAGTCATTCGAGAAAGCCATCTTGAAAATATAAGAAATATAGAGATCCTCTCAATGAATCAACTTCCATTGGCCCTGCTATATCTGCATTGATTACTTCCAAAATTTTTCAACTCTTCTTTCTTTGTGCTTAAATGACAATCTTGCCTCTTTGCCCTCACAACATACAACACAGTTGGATTTATCAGTGTTTATTTTATCACTACAGCACCATTTTTCATTTTATTTAGATCACTACTGTTCGAATGTCCAAAACGTCTATACTATTGAATGGCCATATCACTTGTTAACAAACACTTTTTAGTAGATTCAGTAGACAAATTCAATTTAAAAACTCCATTAATCAATTCAGCTACTGTTACTGACTCATTTAGGCTATTAAAAATCTTGCAATAATTCTCTTCAAAAAGGACATTATTTCCATTTTTAATCAATTCACTTACTGACAATAGATTTGTTGCTATGGTAGAAATACATAAAGACTGTTATGTTGTGGCACTTATTACCAACAATTGCTTTTATTTTAACATTACCTTTGCCGCACACTGGAATTCTGGTCTCATTTGCACCCATAATTTCTGGAAACTCAGATTCTTCGACTTCTGTATTTATTATAATTTTATCTGCAAAAATATGAGTGCTTGCATCTGAATCAACATACCAATCAGTTTTCCGAAAGTCACCGTTTAAAAATGCGACACTAAAAACATTGTCATGCTTATTTTTGGGCCTTCCAGAACCTTTTTTTTTAGATATTTACTCTTAAAATGATCAAATTCATTGCAATTGTAACACTTTATTTTGTTTCTATCCCCTTTATTTGTACTTCTGTCAAACTTATCACCAGCTGATTTTCCACCCGCATTGTTGCCAAACTGATGGCATGTTGCGGTTAGCGCAAAACGCGCGAACGGCTTTATCGACACTACCGACCTTTCTGTCCATATCGAACAATTTCAATTTGATGTCATCGGTTGTAATAGCAATTCCAGGATCTTTCAGGTAAACCTGCTAACATCAACGACTCGATCCTCTCTGGCCGGTAACTATGATTTGATTTGCGTATGCACTCTCATGGAGTCACTGTTTTCCAGTCGAGTTGAAATTAGACTACCGAAAAAGCTAATGCGTCTTGTAAAACCCGAGTCATCAAACAACGACTTTAGATTTCTTCATAATTCATAAGTGGTGTTAGCATTTTTAATGTGAATATACCAACTGGGATCGATAGTCAAAATTAACTTAGTTTTTACCTTCTTATCTTATCTATATACGAAATTTACAAACCTCTTTATTTTAATTTTTTTCTTGCTAATTCTGTGACAGCCTATTTATTTTTATTTAATACCTTCAATATTACCGGAGATCCTTACAACCGTAGTGCCTATCGAGAAGCAATATCTCCCAGTTTGGGAATTATTGATTTAGATGCCACTTAATTTTCATATCGGTTAAATATATATATATATATATATATATATATATATATATATATATATATATATATATATATATATATAATAGAGTGGTAAATGTCATTAATGGTAGCAGCTCCTTATGATTGTTACTATGTAAGTTGTATTAGATGAGTATAAACACTTTTGGCTTACTATTAACTTATTATCTAAAACTTGTGGTATATATACAAAATAGTCTATAATATATGATTCTATCGTAATGGTTTATTTACAATAGCACTGTCGTAACAGTAAAGAATTAGTATGACTATTTTAGAGTAAATAGCGATCCAGTTTTGCCACCATGAAGATCTAGCGACATGAATTGTAGTAATTATACAAGATTTACGTATATATGTATAATTTTAAATTAGACAATGGTAAAATGCCTAAAATCACTGAACTTGTTGACAAAGACAGTGATGGATAATGTTTAGCTCTCTTTTATTTATTTTATGAAAACCTAAAATATTATTGGCCAACTTTTTCTAAATAAAAATTTTTCAAACTTTACAATAGAAGAAAATCATAAACGTTCTTAGATCCTTTACAACTAAACGTTGGAAAACCTTCCAGAAATGAAAAAAGCAGAGTCTGTATCATGTCAGTAAAAATATAAAGAAGAAAAGGAGGTTTGCTGACACATAGAGTGGCCAGAAAGGATTTCAGTCGATTCTTAAAGAACTATTTTACAATTATGTTAGTACACTGAATCATAACATGATATATACTTAATTCTCTGGATATCCAACATGAAAATTGTGTAATTTTAATTCCTTTCTCAAAGTAATATATTATGCTGGTTTGGAGAAATACTTTAATATCGTGGTTACCCTCATGCATTCTCTAGTTTTTGCATTGGGAATATAAAGTTTATATGTGCTTGATATTTTAAAAGTATTACATTTAATAAAATATCTTAAATGTAGATGTTTAACTAGTCGAAATAAAGAAAACATTATTGCAATTTTTGATAACCTCATGCACATGCCAACCAATATATTTTTAAAATAATAAAGTATAAATATATATTTAAACAAATAAATTGTTTTTATCACTTTCTAATGCTTTTCAGTATTGCACGAATTAGATACTTGCTTTTTTAAACAAATAATTTTTTTTTTATCAAAATTAAATATATTATATTGTAAATAAATAACTATTATTTTGTATGTGATCTGTTAAGCAACTGTGTTCAAAGCACTATGGGTAAGTGCCAGATTAATTTACTATTATATATTAATTTGATGACATTGGAATATTAAAATATTTTATTTCATGGATTCCGTCGTCCCGAAGACAATCGAAAGAAAATAAATTTTCTACTACGAGTTGTACCGATTTTCTGTAGAAAGGTCCTATTTTTAAAAGAGTGGTTGTTTATCATTGAAATCATCTAAAATTTTTTATTACTTCAGATTAATTTTATATTAGCACAGTAAACTTATATATTAAATAAGTAATTAATACTGATTCGTGCTTGCTTTTGCTTCTATTTAGTTTAATTACAATTAAGCCAAAGCGACCAATACTGCAGCTTTATATAACAATGGATATTTATAACGAAAATATCTATCAAGATCATTATTTGCCATATCGGCCATACACTGAATACGAAAGACTTATCTAAATATTCGGTAATATTCAACCACACTCAGGGGTTTCTTGATTAGTTACCTCGATGAGGTTCAGAATCAAAAGTTGTTAGCCGCCTTAAAGCCCAGGCTTTAACCTGATGTGGGATCTACTAAAACGCTGCCTACGACCAAAAATTATAATAGCTAAAGACAGGTTTTCCTAGCAACGCACATTTTGCGTGGCATAGAACGTAATTCGGCCGATGCAACGCAACATACAATGCGCTGTCTAAAAGTGTTTTCCTAGGATTATCAGTTGTGTGACGACCGTCGCGATGAATTTATCTAAAATAAAAGCTTTAGCTTTATTAATATTACAAGACGAAATTTTGAAAGAAGAGATTGACTTATTAACCACGATTCATAGTGGCACTAGAAATTCTGCTAGTCAATTATTACAAAATAGAAGCAGCGAAGGAGCATTTAAATTACTTATTCATAGACATCTGCTTGACGACGAAGTAAAATTTAAAGCGTATTTTACATTTTGTTCATTTCATTCCAAATTGTGTCCTTTTTGACAACATTTTTAAACTCTTGAAGCTTCATGTTCCAAAGAATAGGGTAACCACTCACTATTTCTACCAATTGTTCATCCTCGGTAGACCTAAAACGGATCTGTTGTTTTTGTGAATTCATTTTCAGCAAAATATCGGAGCACTTCTTTCACTACACGCAGCGTACAATTGAATAGACTTCTCTCGGAACAGTCGTCTTGTTGCGTCGACCTTATTAAAGGCAGGTTTTCCTAGCAACGCACATTTTAAGTGGCATAGAACGTAATTCGGCCGATGCAACGCAACACCCAATGCGCTGCCTAAAATTCTTTTCCTAGGATTGTCAGTTGTTTGACGATCGTCGCGATGAATCTATCTAAAAGTGAAAGAAAAGCTTTGGCTTTATTAATATTACAAGACGAAATTTTGAAAGAAGAAGAAATTCTGCTAGTTAATTATTACAAAATAGAAGCAGCGAAGGAGCATTTAAATTACCTATCCATAGACATCTGCTTGACGACGAAATAAAATTTAAAGCGTATTTTACATTTTGTTCTTTTCATTCCAAATTGTGTCCTTTTTGACAACATTTTTAAACTCTTGAAGCTTCATGTTCCAAAGAATAGGGTAACCACTCACTATTTCTACCAATTGTTCATCCTC
Organism: Diaprepes abbreviatus; assembly: GCA_034092305.1. Taxonomy (NCBI): domain Eukaryota; kingdom Metazoa; phylum Arthropoda; class Insecta; order Coleoptera; family Curculionidae; genus Diaprepes; species Diaprepes abbreviatus. Next base: position 3,471,742 of record JASJET010000032.1, read on the forward strand.
GGTAGCACTAAAACGGATATGCAGCGAATAACTGAATAGACTGCTCTCAGAGCAGTCGTCCTGTTGCGTCGACCCTCTTAAGATGGCGCAAGTCGTTTTTACGCAGTGTAGGAAAACGCCTGCATTTGATTTTCATTCGACAAGTTCTCGACGTTTTACGCCGACCGTATTAAGTTCTACGCGGCGTAAAATGTGCGCTGCTAGGAAAACCCGCCTTAAGATGGCGCACGTTGTTTTTACGCAGTGTAGGAAAACGCCTGCATTTGATTTTCATTAGAGAAGTTCTTGACGTTTTACGCCGACCGTATTAAGTTCTACGCAGCGTAAAATGTGCGCTCCTAGGAAAACCCGCCTTAACGCTCTAGATACCATATGCTTATGGCAGACCGCGTCATTATTTTTCGCAGCAAAACCAGCCGAAATAAGAATAAGTTGAATTTAACGGTCCCCGAAGTTCGACGAGGGCTAGCGATGTTGTCTGATGATTTATTTTATACCTATTAGTTATAGCAGTTATAAAGATGATTCGATTTATTAAAAAGTAACGTAGTTTAACTGACCTCTTCAAATATTGGAAACTGAGCATTAGATTGTTAGCATAAGATGGGAATCTAGTTTACATAGCTAATTCTTGTTATGGGGTTGATTTATAGGTTTCTATTGTACTTTTTATTGAAAATAAAAAACGGAAAATTCTATACTTTTAGTAGGAAAAACAAATGAAATAGTAATGAAATTATTAAATCATAGGTATTCTTTTGTAATCTGAAATACTACTTTGTCTCTAGACTTGTTAAAACTTGTACGTCTGCGCTTGTAATTAGTATAAGGTTTTTTCAGTTAGTTGAGACCTAAAATAGTTTCCTTAATAGAAATGTGAGCTTAAACATTTTAAATTATAAATCTTATTTAAGAAAGTGGTGTTTTTTTATAATTTCAATATAATTGTTCACATAAGTATTTAAACTTTAAGAACACAAATTTGAGTGGCTCTGTAGTCAGATTTTTTATTGTCCATATTAATGTATTGCACTCAGTCAAGGCCTTTTGGTAGCCGTCGTAGGGGGTGAGAGGTTCCTACATCCAAAATTTTCTATATTTAGTTCTAATTGTTTTGACATAGTTACTTTTTTTAAGTAGGTAATTCTAACTACTCGATTTTCCTATTCAACTAAATGCAAAAATACTTAATATTGTTGACTTATTGATATCATTGTTACGTAATTAAGGATTTCCAAAAATGAAAATACAAATAAATATTTCCTTCTAGAATAATAGACCTACTATAAAAAATGTCCCTAGAAAGTAAAAAATAAACCAACAACTGTTCCATATTGGTATTAATTTAATGTAGATATACTTAACTACTTAAAATGGTTTTGAAGTAGTGAAGTGTATTTGTCGAATCAGTAATTTTTAAATTAACTATGAGTGAATTGGTATTTTTTTCAGAGCGTTTTTCACTTTGCAGCTATTTTCTATAACTTCTAAATTTACAGCCATTTCAAACAAATAATTTTTGATAAAGTTTGTCCGCCATATTATAAGGTACGTGTTGGATGTTGTGGGGTAGTTGTTTTATGAACGAGAACATGTGATTCGGGATTAATCCTAGAATACATCTGTTCATCCGTTTGGTTCCTCGTAGAATCCTGCAAGTTCCAGCAAAAAACCAAAACCTTTATTAGTTTCCAAAAGACCTAAAAAAAATTATGTTATTGTACTATTAAAAAAGTAAACAAACTAATGCGAAAGTTAAGCGCATAAAGTGTCCAAGAAGCTGAGATATGCCTATTTAAAGTTGCAAAATAGGCTCTATTTTGTCTAATTTTCTCATATTTTCAAATGCTCGCGAAATCTAGAATTTTGAATCGATATAAATTTTGAAGAAGCATTTTTGACTTCTTGAAATATTTTTCATACCAGTTAACTTTTTACAGCAGCAGTGCAGCTTTTTGTCAACGGCTTTTTATGATTTTTGGGCAAGTTTAAACTCTCATAGAATATCGACTTTTGATTCTTTCTTGAGTAGTAAGGTTGAGTTTTTTTCTTTACAAAAATACCTTTAATTTCTATTTTGAGAAGTTCATATTGGTTAAAAAGAAAAAAATTGAAAAATTACTTATTTTCAGGAGGCTAATGCAAAAAACATATTTTTCTCATTTTTATTTTAGAAGTCTAAACCCTAACTGAAATGCATAGAAAACACTGATAAGACTTCTAACTTTTGTATTTGGGTCCTTAGTTTTTTTTTTCAACTTGAAAATATCTATTTTTCTGATTTTTAAATTGTTTTCCGTTTATCTTAGATTACTTTTACTACTTGAAATGCTCGCCAATACCTAAAGTGTTGCCTCGATTTTAATTCTAAAAAATGCCTTCTTGAAAAGGCCTTTTTAACCAGTTAATTTATTATGTATTCTTGTAGAATTTACTTTTTAAACTCTGTTTTGCTAATTTGAGTGACTTGGTGGCTATGCCTTTAATTCTCATAAATTATTTAATTTTGATTCTTTTTTTACTTATAAGATCCCATATTTTCGTTTTAGAAAGATCTTTGATTTTATTTCGAGAAACTCACATTGATTGGAGGTATCAGCCTATTTTTGAAAATTTGCAAAATAGCTTATTTTCAAGAGACTAATGCGGAAAAAATATATTTTTTTTCATTTTAGGGAAATAAACTCTTTCCTGAATGCATAAAATATATAGAAAAAATTGACACTCCCATATTTGGGTACCGACATATTTAATTTTTTGACTTAATATCGATCTTTTTCTATTTTTCTTGGATTAAGTCTGCAATTGTAAATGCTTGATAAATTTTTGGGTTTTTCTGAATTTGAAAAATAGCATTTTCTTGTCCTTGAAAAAATTTTTCAAACTAATTAATTTATTATATACTTTTAAGTAGAATCGGCTTTTTTACCGTTCTATATTTGAATTTTTTTTTACCTGAGAATATCGATTATTAACCTTTCTTCATTTGTTTTTTTTTAAATTAATTTCATAAGTTTAAAGTCACATTTCCATACAGTATCCTGTTTGAATATTTTAATTCATGGGGGACATTAAATACATAGTGAAACAGTTGACTTAAGGTTACAAGATCTTAGAAAAAACTGTAGTTAATGGAGTAAGACAACAAAACTAGATCTTATGTTTAAAACAGGCCTGAATTACACAAATTTACACAAATAATGCTGCACATACAATGAAATTCCAAAAAAGCAGATTGTAATTAATAGTATAAAATAAATAATTGGTTAGAAAGATCTTCTTAAAAGAAAGAAAATATTTTTTTCAAAATTCAAAACCCAGATTTGGCCAGCATTTAAAGTAGTAAAAGTAATTTAACAAAAATGAAAAAGCGGTTAAAAAGGAAAAAATAAATCGATATATTCAAGTCGAAAAAAGAACTAGTTTTTTTTTATTTGGTATATATATTCAAGATCTTAAATAATAATATAAATAGCCAAGACCAATTACTGCAACTTCCATTTGTGGTAAATAATGGTGAAACAAGACAAAGATCAACATTTGATCTAGAGTCTCCTAGAATAAATACTTATAAAATTCGCTGGTATATAAAATGTGTAATTATTTTGTTACATATATTAGTGTTGTAGATTTAGGTAGTATTACTTTAAGTATATACGGATATTATTGACCATAAGTTGCTTGCTTCTCAGACTCAGATATAATATGAACAATAATATTGATTAAGACTGTTAATGTAATGTTTTTAACTTGAAGAAAGGTATCTGTAATTGGCTTAACTGCTCTAGATATCGTATTGAATAAATAAATAAATAAATGTGGTGAACACCCTGTAGCTTTAATTGCGAATGTTTAGTAAAAATAGTCTTTACTTAGCTATGACCTTTCTTAATAATAAATCAGAATATATTTCTTGCAAAATTAGGAACGGCATTTAGTGATGAGGAATGAAAGCTAAAAATATAATTTGTTTTCTTTTAAACACGATTATCTCAACAACTATATAGTTAAGGTATATGAAATTCTTAATAAAAAAGTTTAAAAAGTATACCTTAAATTGAAAAACTGATTCGTTTTCTATTAAAAAAATACTAATTTACGCTGTCCTCGTTTTTTAGCACACTCTGTAGAGCCACAAATTATAAATGTGCTTATAAGTAAATCACATAATACAGTAAATACACGTACTTAGTTTCTTGGTAAATTTTACTTAAAAGGCACAAACTTACTTTATCCAATCGTTGACTTACCCTGTACATATATTTGTTTTCACATAAATTGAGCGTTCAAAAATTGGGAGGTGGGAATTCCGTGGGTTATAAACAGAGGTCTACAATGAGTTCTGCGGTGTACCTATGAGATTATTAGGGCTACTACTTCTTTTATCCTAAAAACTGTAAGTTGATTTCTGCAACGATCCCAAACTAGAATTCCGTATTGTAGGTGGGTGCGGAAAAAACAAAATATTTATGTCATACTCCCCATATCAGATGTGACCATTTTCTTTGTCCTAATAGAAATACATTTTTTGGCAGTTTTTTAAGAGGCTCTCAAGGTGGGCTCCCAAGTGAAAGACCATAAGTTTTTCTGGTTTTGTAGTGTCAGCCTCAGGCTTTAAGATTATTGTCAAATGTTGTCTGTTTTACCTCTTCTTAAATTTTAATTAGATGGAAAATCAGTTTTCCTCTGTTAATTGATTGTTAAAATTGATCAATTGACTCCATTCTTTGCCTATGACACGATAGTATTTCAGCTTATAAAGAAAGAAATTTCGTGCAACGTGTTCCTTCAAGGCGACAATTAATATCTCCATCAAGTAAAGAGAAAGACAGAAATATCTATGACCATATATATAAAATACGTTTTACAAACTGCACATTGTTTAGTAGGCATAATTATCATTATTGGACTTCAATAAATCGTTTCAATGCGTTGTGAAGAAAAATCGATAACCTGTTTATTTAATAATATCTTATTACAATAACATTTTAGCACAGAATTCTAGACTAACATTTTGTTAGAGCTTTTACTCTTTATGAAAATCTAAATGGAACAGAATATTTAGAATCACTAGTAAATTAAATCATACGTGCCTTAAGAAGATTTTTTAATTCAGAACAAATAAGAAATGTTCTTAGATCGATAAATTGAAATACAATTCGACAAGTTTGAAATGATGTAAAATGTGATGTCAAAAATGTATTGATACAAATGTAATATATATTAAATAATTTAAAATTTAGAAATTAGAATAGTACGTTAAATAGTAGTTTGTAGTAGTAAGAATTAGCTTGTGCCTCTCTTTTTTTTGGGTATAAATAATCAAATTTGTTGCTGGTTAATTCTTGTTTTAATTTAACTATCAGATAAAGATTACTGAATTGCTAAATACGCAGTTTTAATTTCTTTTTGGTTAAAAATGAGAAAATTTACATGTAAAGCCTCAAATTGGAACATTCAATAAAAACACAGAAATTCCTGCTATGTAACTGAAGTTATATTAAATCGAGGTGATCTTTATCTTTAACATAGGCATAAAAGTTTTATTTGTACTTTCGATAGTAAGTCCTTGATTAAATCAGTCTCTCTGATCTAAGTTGATATGCTAACTAATAAAATATTTTTGTTTCTAGAACTTTTAAACTAATAAAAATAATAACTTTAAACACAATAAATGCTATGTCATAAATATTTTTCTTAGGTTTGTTCACATCAATTTTAATGCTTTAATTAAATCATCTCACGTGGCTGGTAACTCCAGAAGATACTGCCTCACGCCAACACGTGGCTGGATGTACCCTCCAAAAAAAGGTGGCTAAAAATAATACAACGGTCGATCGGCTACTTGCTTCCAGCTCACGTCCATTGGCTCAAAAAAGGCAAAAGGAAATAAAGACGGTAAAAGAAAGCAGTAGCAAGCAAATACCCTGAAATAAATATGAGGGTGACATAAATCGAAATCGGATTAATTTGAAAAAACTTACCTCTAAAAGAGGCTTGGCCTCCAAGAAAAGAACAGGATGGCCTAATGTAATGAACCCCGGAAGTGTAATTTTTCCTCTCTTCAATTTTGGCATGTCATCAAACGATGACCAACCATCATAAGAGTACGTCCGGAAAAAATTGTTTTTTCGCTTTTGCACGGAACGGATTAAGGAAAGACGATCAACTAAAAATATTGCCTACGTTTACTTCATACCATTAAATAACAAGTTATAAAAGAAAGATAAAACTTCTAATTGTACAGAATATCATAAAAATAATATGCCAGAATATGAAAATACTACAGTTTATTGGACGTTCACTTTGTGGAAATGACAGGTGCCGAAATTAAAATAAAACTCCATGAATAATTTCAAAACACTTGCAATAAAAATATATCAATAATATAACAATTTGATAACTGTCAAACAAGCAGTCGTGTTATTACCAAAAAAAAACAACAAAATCAGTGGTTTTTAATCCTTGCTTTATAAATATTGAAAATGGCGGTTATAAGAGCAACAAAAATCATTGACCGTTTTTGTACAACAAAACAAAACCCTTGCCATAAACATATGGTTTATTAATAGTTGCTTTAGAACTAACAAACAAACGGTTGACTTGTGATTAACGAACAACAAAATCCGCTGTTTCCATTCCTTTTTAACCGACTTCTAAAAGAAGGAGGTTCTCAATTCGTCGAGTATGTGTTTTTTTTTATGTATGTACACCGATTACCCCGAAACGGCTGCATCGATTTGAATGGAATTTTTCACGTTATTTTCAGGAAGTTGCTGCGGTGGTCCCATATTTTTTTAGATGAAATTGGTGCAGTAAAATCCAAGATAGCGCTTATAATATGGCGGCCAAAAAAATTAATTTTGTTCAATTTTCTCCAAAATTGGTACGGGTGAATTTTCGGGGTCGCACATGACAAATACAAAATTATATTTAAAAAATTCAATATGGCGGATCCAGTATGGCGGACGAAAAATTCAATTTTGTCCGATTCTCTCGAAAATTGGTATGGGGGAGTTTTCGAGGTCTCACGTAACAAATCTTCAATTATTTTTTTAGAAATTCAATATGTCGGATCCAATATGGCGGATAAAAAAAGTAATTTTGTTCGATTTTCTCCAAAATTGGTATGGGGAAGTTTTCGAGGTAGCACATAACGAATTCAAAATATTTTTAAAAAATTCAATATGGCGGATGCAATATGGCGGACAAAAAAAACAATTTTGTCCGATTTTCTTCAAAATTGGTACGGGGGAGTTTTCGGGGTCACACATGACGAATCTAAAATCCAATATAGCGTATCCAATATGGTGGATAAAAAATTAATTTTGTCCGATTTTTTTCAAAATTGATATGGGAGAGTTTTTGGGATAGCACATTACGAATCTGATATTATTTTAAAAAAAATTAAATATGGCGGATCTAAGATGGCGGATTAAAGATTCTACATCTCTCGATTTTGTCTAAAGTCAGTATTGGGGGATTTTTCTTAATGTTAATTACGAAATTAAAATAATTTTTCAAAAACTCAATCTGATATAGAGAGTTTTTGAGGATGTAAATTATGAATTTAATAGTATTTTTCAGGATTCAATATGGCGAATGTAATATAGCTGACTAAAGATTTTACATTTTTCGGTTTTGTTCAAATGTGGAACTGAATCGTTTTTGAGGATGTAAATAGCGAATATAAAATTATTTTAAGAAAATCTAAATAAGTCAGATGCCATATGACCGTTTAGAAATTTTAAGTTTCTGGATTTCATCTAAAATTGGTACTAGGGGGCTTTGAAGGGTTTAGATTTAGATTGGATTAAGACGTTAAAATTATTTTTTTGAAGTTCAATATGGCGGATCCAATATGGTAGGAAGAAAATTTTACATTATTCGCAGTTTGAGGGATTGGGGGGTGGTGTATTACGAATATGAAGTTGTTTTTACAACTATTAGGTTAATAAGATACAATATCAGGGACTAAAAATTTTACATTTTCCGGTTTTATATAAAATTGATATTGCGGGGTTCTTGGGGAGTATACAAACTCAATATACAATATAAAATATATCAGGCTAAGAAATTTACCTCTCAAGTTCTTTAAATATCGATACTGGGAGGTTTTGGGGCCTATGTTACTATGTTAATCTAAAATTTATTTGAAATTTAAAATAGTGGATTTACTATGACAGACTAAATATTTGTTTGACACAATTTCATTGATATTTGGAGAACTCTAAGATTATGCTTTATGCATGCATGAATATTGCGGCAAAAATACGCGACTTTCAAAAAGCTTTACTTTTCGGATATATGGGGTTTAATAGTTTTACTTTTTAAATTATTTTCATATTATACAGGGCGTCCCAGAAGCTCTGAAAGTATCAAAGTTAAGTTTTTTAAATGGAACCCCCTGTATATTATTGCATTGTATTCTCCGATTAAAATAAGTACCGATTTTAATAAGGTTTATAGTACCTAAACCTTTCAGTTATGTACTAGAAATTAGAGTGAAGTGTAACAATAAATCATATTTTATATCTCAATTATAATAAACTTGCTATATTATACAGGGTGTCTAAAAATTAAAACTAAGCAAATAATAACTTTAAGTGGCTATAACTTGAGTAATTTAAATAGAACACTATTGAAATTACCAGAAAATGTACTTTTTAAATACCTATCGAATGGTATAGTTCAATAGTTAAGTAAATGTTCTAATGAATCTAGTTGCCTATGGCATTTGGAAATGACAGGTAATTTACTACTATAAGAATAATAATTAGGAATACCTTTACAAATGTTCAGAAACACGGAATGCGATTTATAGTCATCCAACAGACTATTACAGCAATGAAGGTAATAACATAATGACGATAGCACAAAACAGAAATAAAATATTTATAGTAGATATTTGAAATGTCGACCGTCTATTTCCAAACACTTACATATTAGAGTTTAAAAAGCGTCTCTTATGCGTATTTTCATATCTTGTGGTGTTGTCGGGGGCGCGTCGTAAACAATTCCTTTTATGTATCCCCATAAAAAAAAATCTAGTGGAGTTAAGTCCGGAAATCTCGGGGGCAGATTTTGAAATCCATCTCTTCCAATCCACCTGTTTCGAAAGTTGACATTGAAAAGTTGCCAAACCTCGCGATCATAATGAAGCGGAGCCCCATCCAGTTGAAGCCACATAGTTGTTCTAATATTTAAAAGGACATCTTCTAATAACATTGGAAGTTAGTTTAAAAGAAAATCGCCAAACATCAAACCATTTAAAGGTCCTTCAAAAAGTAGGGTCCAGTTAAGTATGGACCCTGTATTACTCCCACACATTAACTGTCCACATATTCTAGTTTCTCATAACTCTGTATTCACGCGAATTTGAATCAGAATAGTAATGGAAGTTGTGTCTATTCACGAAACCATTGTTATGAAAAATATAGTCATCACTAAACAACACATTATCAAAAAAGTGTTCATTTTCTGCCACTTATCTAACACCCAGAAGCAGAATTCAGTTCGGTTGTCAAAATAATTTTCGTGAAGCTCTTGATAAAGCTGGATTTTATAAGGATGAAATCTGTATTCGTTAAGAATCCTTAAGATACTTGCTTGGCTAATGTTAGTATTTCGGGATATATGATTCTGACCAATATTGGGATTTTCGATCACTGAACCAAGTACATTAAAAACATTTTCGTCATCCTCAGTGACAGGTTTTCTTATAACAGGTTTTTTATAACTGACACTTCCATTTTCCCGAAACTAGTTTAGGATGGTTTCTTTCAGGAAACCTTTGAACATAGGTTCGAGAAGCCAACAAAAATTTTGATGACAATCTCCAAGGATAAAAATCAGATTAACACGCGCTTCCTTTGAATAAATCTTTATTTTGACAAAGCAATAACACAGCAATATTCAAATAATTCAATTCAATAAATGAAGTTTCACAGTTACAAAAAATAATACCTCTATTATAGCAATAGGCTTTGCAGACTAAACTGACAGATTAAATGAATCATCTGACGTTATTAAATGCCATAGGCAACTAGATACATTAGAACATCTATTCAAAAAACACAAAATGGAACAGAAAACGATTATTTTGCGTATTCTGTCAAAACGCGAAGACTTTGCTATTGAACTATACCATTCGACAGGTATTTAAAAGGTACATTTTCTGGTAAGCTCAAAAGTATAGCGTTCTATTTAATTTTGATTCGTTTGGCTTTTTTAAATTCATTATTAATGGACCTTACATAATAAGTCTTCGCGCCGGTACCATAAAAACTTATTATCGGATCATCAGCAAACTCATCTTTCATTCTACCAACTACAGAATTACTTTTGATTATGTTGAAATTATTTATTTTGGGGTAATTTGATATATGAAATTTTTCGGGGTTTTCTGATATAGTTTGATGAAAGTTTTCCGTGTACACTTTTATTATAAGCGAGTCATTATCGGTGTAAAGTAACAAAGCATCATCGCCAAATTTGGATTAATAAAATTATAATGAAAATCGTATATTACAGTATTTGATATATATAATATGGAAAATCCGATATAAATTGGTTTATTGTATAATATTTTAACTTTATTCATATGTATAGCAACAAAGTTTTCGGTAAATATCGAGCTACTATTGAAATTGGGGCGGGATATTAGTGCTCTAGCTCCATTTCTGCCTACACTGTTTTCCCAATGCGTCACCAATTTTATATCCTTTCGATTTTCCACATTTTCCATAGTTTGTCCAAAAATCGCGTTATTATATAATTTAAAAGTGTCTTTCGCAAATTTTGTGGTAGCCTTGTTACGTAAATTGGTATTAAAATCAATATACGTTGTTAGCCATTTTGATTGCTTAAACTGTAATACTCGATGAGTTTACATTACCACTAAGCCGTTGGCGATGGCTTGTTTTAAAGTTCTATAGTATACAATGTATTTTCTTTTATCTTGTATAGTAGGAATTAATTTCGGCAATTTGGCTTTTTCTGTTGGCGGTATGATATTTTCTACTAGAAATGGAAGATCAGAATGTGCATCATGCAACTCAGTCGGATAATGCACATCCACTTCCAAAACGTAGCCATGTAAACTATTATCACCAACAGCCATAATATTTAAATTGAGTATTTCGCGCTCGGTTAACAATCGAAAATCACCATATGGTAATGCTTGTGACATACTATGACCATATAGATTTGTAGCATCAAGGTATGTTATAAATGAAGACGGTTTGTTGGGTCATAGTCTGGTAAAAAAATATTATTAGCGATGTGCTTCCTTTCTGTACACTGGCTTATGCCGCCACGTATACCTTTCTTAAAAAAATATATTATGTCTATATCAGTTAAGAGCTCTAGCTCTACCTTAGTCATACGCAACATACAATCAAATGATAAACTTGGAAGGGTATAGTAGCATGCCGAATCCAATTTATCGAATTTTAAACAATTATTCCGAAATTGATCAAAAACATCGCACAATAGCAACACATCTGATTTTAAATACACGTCTGAATAGTCCCCCAAAGTTTTACACCCAAACAAGCGCCATACTTCTTTTGCTCGCCTATAGCTTTCTTCGCTAATGTGTTCTTCCCATAAATTATCATAAAATTGATCTTTACTTGGAAGACATGTATTTTTCATTTTTTCTATAGAGTCAATAAAGCTATAGGGAAAACACCCTTTTGACGCATCAAATTAATTTGCTCGATATTTGAAAAATGTTTCCGCGTTTCAATAAAATTGTCATTGTTTAAACCGCTGCCTAAATTTTCCAAAGACGTTGAAAGAAATTTAAAACTGTCAATGAATCGCAACTTTAAATATTTCCTCTTGACTTTTCCACATTTATTATCAAAATAATCAGGCACATAAATGCTTTTGGTAAGGATATGGACTTTTCTTTACTTTCAGCCAAAACATCAATTTTTTCCCCATATTTACATAACTTTTTTATAAATGACTGTCGTAGCCGCTTAAGTTATGAAATATGATAGGGATAAAAGAGGGTAATTTTTAATTTAAATTACAAACGGAATGTACAGCACCAAATCTTTTTGCACCAGTTATGTGACAATGATCTTTTACTTTAATTTCATTTCATAGGCTTAATGTCTTTTAAATATGTGTTATATAGAGCTCTTAAATCACACTCGATATGATCCACGAGCTGCATTATTCCCCCGAAATAGCTCAAATTTCGAAAGTGAGTCGTCAAAAGAGCATTTAATAAAATGAGCAAAAGAATATACTTCATATTTAAAACTTTTACAGTGTAAGAATTTTTGTGGGTTTGGTTGTACCGTTTCAACAGGTTTTAAAACAGATTCGAAATCTGCATAAACCACGAATAGAACGCGTATTTGCTTTTCTATTAGCTCGAATTTTAAAATATTTTCCTGTACATTCTTTCCGAATTTTGTAGCATTTAAATTTACCAGTTAGCATCAATGCTACATGTTTTTAGTAATATGATATAATTTGTATATTTTTACCTGATTAAATTTAATTATTTATCCCATAATTTAAAATAGTAAACATAGAATTTATTTTTTTGGTTTACAACTCTTTTGGTTTTGTAACTTATCATTTTTTTTACACAGTTCGTAAATTGCTGTAGTTTATATATCACATAATTTGGTTTGAATTTAAAAGTCGTAAATATTTTATTTTTAATAAACTCTCATTTGTTTACATTCAATTTCAGTATTAAAAGTATAAGGTTATAGTCGGTGACATAGTTCAGTTAGCATTTGCTGTGAATGTATACCCATTCGTTGACACGAACACGGCATGTCGAGATCGATCATTTAAGGTTGAGTATGCAGTATGGATTTGTGGCAATTTTTTTTGAACTTTGTTTTAATCGTGATTAGTGACTTTGAACTGTTTGATCATAATTTTCTTTTTGATAATTTTCCATGGCCTGCCCATACTTGACGTATTAACTGGTGGTCAGTGTAAGTTCGGAACTAGGTTAAAGTGCTCCAGGTTGAGAATAAGGTTGGCAAGACTAAATATAAATATCACTAAGATTTGTCACGTCTGGTTGCAAGAGAGATTTGTATTTTCGTTCCCTTTACTGTTGAACCGCCGAAGGCAGCAGACCAATCCTGCCACCAGCTCTGAAAGGGCGGACGGTCAAGTTTTTTTTCGTTAAAGTCCACTAATCAATGAGGTAAGATTTTGCCCCTTATCTTTACGAACATGTGGTAAAAACAACATTTTATTTTAGGGCTATTCGGCTACTTGGCTATTTGACTATTTGACAATTTGGCTATTTGGCTATGTGAATATTTGAAGCCAGTTCTTTTTTATCTTTGGGCTTCATCTCATCTTGATATTGCTGTCATGACTTCCTGATGGTTCGGGTCCTAGTTTTCCTGTCCAGGCGACCACGACTGTTTTAACCGTACCCTGCGTTTGATTGGTGAGTTGGAAGTGGCCCTGTGAAGCCTCAATCCATCCACAACACAACAGGAATCCTAGCAACAGCGCTAAAGTGAGAGGTACCATAGCATATACCAGGTAGGAGAAAAACCTTAAGTTAGGGATTCGAGCTGTGAATCAATTTTTTTAATACAAACAAAGCAACATAATTATATTTTGGTGTGATGTAGTAACATGTGAGAACTTTTGATAACTCAATAAAACGTACGTTATTGGCGACTAAGGTTCTAGAACGTTTGCGGCCAAATTTTATATAACCTTTCAAAACCGAGGTAACAACGATAGTTATCAAGAGAGTACAAAAAAAAACATTGTAAGCACAATTCACATTTATGTACATAATAATTTTTTATTGGGAATAAAATGGGATTGCTATTTTGTTTTAATTAAGTCGTTTCATTGTGGAGCTATACACCTACCGTCAATAATTTAAAATCATTCCTCATACCTAAGTGTTTTCCTGTTTAATCACTAGGTAAGTAACACAGATAATGTAAAACAGGTGGCGCCTATTGGGTAATCAAAGCAGAGCACAACTATCTCTAAAAGAGATACGAACCTAGCCTCCGACATATTGAGCTGCCGTACGCATCCGTTGCCGTACCCTGTAAAAAGGGGACGCCGCAAAAAAATGACGCCCTGAACGTGGAGCTTGTGCTTTGTTTTGAATTTTTATATTTCACTGGTGTTTAGCAAAATAATTTAACGTTGAGTATCCTGAATTAAATTGAAATTTCTATGCGGTTAAATTCATGTGTCAGATTTAAATTAATTTTCATTAGTAACATATTTTTATTGTAATTCCATTTTGTTTCGACTGAGTAATGACAATTTTATAAAACCTAGGAAACATTCACAGGTTACTCGACTAAACTTTCTCCAAGGTACAATAAGGTTATATTTTGTATTTTTTTAAGAGCCCTCATTGATTTTAATATCACAGTAACTTCACAGTATTTTAGGTATTTTACAGCTTATAGTAGTGAATTTTGTACTTTTTATGTACAGGGTGTTCAGGTGGACACAGTTTTTTATATGTTTATGTAAGATCTATTATTTTGGCTAAATTGCTGAAAATTTTCAAATTAGTTATGGATCAATTTAGTTTAAAAGGCATTTTATATTGTACATATTTTTGACATTTTAAGTCTCGTAAAGATTTGCATAATTTTTTGAGCTATTTAAAAGTTGTAGAATCATTTTACATTTTATCTCAGGTAGTAAAATATATGCCCGGTTAGAAATATTTTTTTGCTATTAAACCATACTTTTGAACCGATAACAGTTTAAAATATTTTGTGATAAGAAAAATATTTAATTTTTTTTTCGGTATTTTACAGCTATTTTCCTAAAACTTGATTTAAATGTGTTAAAAGTCCAGCAAAAAGTAATCTAGAGAATTTGATTTTTTTATATAAAAAAAAAGAAATTGTTGTTGACCAAGCCAAAGAAACTTGAGATTTTATTTTTTGGATACTTTTTATAGATAACAGGATATGAATAGAATAAATACCAATTTTAAAATTTAGCTTTGCTTAAAAATTTATGCATGATTAGTTGGGACTTATTATTCTGAAGTTTGATAAAATAAATTATTTTTTATTGATACAGGGTGTACGATTACTTTTTTTTTTTGGTTTCCTCATTTTAAAGTTTGATCAATGCAATCATTTGATTTAGATTTTAGTGAAGCTATATAATTGCTTTTGAAATAAAATAATTTTTTCTATTTGATTTGCTATACAGGGTACGACAAACTGTTTGTTTTATAGAATTGATTTAACTTTAGAGATACGGTTATTATATTCAACTAAGTAAAGAATACTTTGTCATTTAAAAAGAATAACTTGATTTAGTGTATTTATTTTCAAATTTTATATCATCATGGATATTTATAATTTTCAACCCAATCATTTACTTGAATATGAGTTGGACTACGAGTTAAAAATTCGTTTATTAACTTCTTTTCGTACTGTCGCAGACAAACGCAAAATACTTGCTAGAATTCTAAAGAGAGAACAATCGAGTCCGGGTAAAGATATTAACTTAAATATTTGTACTTTAACTTTTGAGGAAGAAAAAATCAGTATACAACGCAGTTTAGACTCTATACAAGGGGTGATAGAAGAATTTGACGGCAATGCAAATGATTCTCTTATTAATAGAGTGAAGTCGCGTTTAGCTCACGTGGTAGGAAGAGCAAAAAGAATTCCAATGCCCGAGGATGAAAATAGAGCTTCTGTAATATTTTCTTATATTCAAGAAGTGACCGCGAGTTGTCTTTTATTGGAATCGAACTTGTTAGATAAAATTCCGGACGGTCAGCATGTTGAACTTACAACATCTCAGTTGCCGGTGATCAATGTAGCAGCACCTGTAGTGCATTGCGCGACGCGTATTTTACCTATTAGTGAGTGGCAAGTTAATTTTAATGGGGACGCGAAAAAACTTTATCCATTTTTGGAACGGTTAACTGAATTAGCGCAGGCACGTAATATTTCTCCGCAGGAGTTATTTAATTCAGCTGCCGAATTTTTCATAGGAGACGCGTTTGTGTGGTATCGAAGCGTTAAATCTTCGTTAACTGATTGGGATTCATTGGTATCGAAATTAAAGAAGGATTTTTTTCATGATGATATAGATGATGAAATATGGGAGCAAATTAAAAGAAGGAAACAAAAGAAAAATGAATCTACGATAGTTTTTATTGCTCATTTAGAAGCTCTTTTTTTCTCGATTATCTAGACCTCCAGCAGAAGTTTCAAAAGTTAAACATATTAAAAGAAATCTTTTACCAGATTTTATTAGTAGGTTGGCTTTAATAGATGTTAATAATGTTTCGGAACTTTCAGAACTTTGTCGTAAGTTAGAAGAGGCTGATTACCTTAAAGATAAATCTAGGCCTAAGGATGAAATTGCTAGCATTAACAGTATGGCTAACACGAACCAAAGTTTAGATAATAATAGTCATTTTAACAAGCAAAATAATTCTAGAAAGAATTTCAAAAAAGATGGTCAAAGATTTTCTCATTTTCATTCTAAAAATTTGCCTTCTACATCTAACAGCAAACCTGATAATAATTTAAATAAAAATAATTCTAATAAAGATAATAAACCTAAAGCTTCTGTAACATGTTGGAATTGTAAACAACCTAATCATGTTTATTTGGACTGTAAGGCCCCTAGAGGTTTATTTTGTTTTAAATGTGGCGAACCTAACACCAAATCTTCAGGGTGCCCTAAATGTTCAAAAAACTAGTAAGGGATGTGAATCGAAGAGGCAGTTTCACCTTTCCCAGAACTCGTGCCTCATTTAATTATCGTAGTTTTCATAAGTCTTTTAAAAAATCAAAAACATTTTTTAATTCTAATAATAAAAATTTAAAAAGAGAATATTTTAGCCATACTGATTGGAAAAACTGGCTGAATACAGTTTCTAAATTTTTTAAAGATAGTACTTCTTTTAATCGACTCCATTTTCCTGAAAACAAGCAAGTTTCGCCCTTATTCATTAATAAATATTTAGATAACCGACCTTACATAAATGTGAAGTTGCTTGATGTGGACATTACGGTTTTATTGGATTCAGGTGCTACATCTTCTATAGTTGGTTCTAGAGGTGTAGATATTTTAGGTAATTTAGGTCTTAAGATATGCCCAGCACAAATTAAGAATATTTGTACTGCTGATGGTAAACAGCAAAGTGTTAAAGGCACAGTTGATTTACCTCTTGTTATTGACAATTCTTGTCAAGTTATTAATGCTCTAGTGGTTCCTTCATTGCCACAAGCATTTATATTTGGGTGTGACTTTGCGAAAAAATTTAATATTGTAGTTAATTTTAAGAATAATTCTTGGCATGTGCAAGATATAAATTCTAAATTAGAAGTGTCCAATAATGATTTGAGTCACTCTTTTAATAGTTGTAATTTGAGATTACATTCTTTGGATGAACTTTCTACAGCAGAGCGCGAACAAGCGGAAAAAATTATTGAATCATTTAATGAAATTAGTAGTAAAGATAGATTAGGTCGTACGGATAAAATTACTTTGACTATTGACACGGGTGACGCGCTTCCTTTTAAAAAGAGACCGTTTGTTTTGTCTCCATATATGTCAGAAATTTTGAACGACGAGTTGGATGAAATGTTAAAGTTAGGTGTCGTAGAGCCATCTACAAGTCCATGGTGTTCTCCTGTTTTATTAGTTAAGAAACCAAATGGAACGTATCGATTATGTTTTGATGGACGTTCACTTAATGAAGTCAGTCGTCCTGACCGGTATCCAATGCCTAATATTGACAGAATTTTAACATCTCTTCGAAATGCTAAATATATTTCATCGATAGACCTTCGAAAAGCTTTTTGGCAGATCCCTTTGGATGAATCTTCGAAAGAAAAAACAGCTTTTGCAGTAGTCGGAAGAGGACTTTTCCAGTTTGTTACCATGCCCTTTGGCCTCAGAAATGCTGCACAGACGCAACAGCGCCTGGTAGATGCAATATTTGGTCCTCGCTATGAGCCAAATATATTCACCTATCTGGATGATATTTTAGTAGTGTCAGAAGACTTTGATTCACACCTTAGATTGTTATCAGAAGTCAAAGAAAAATTGAAAGATGCCAATCTAACTATAAATCTGGAAAAATGTGACTTTTTCAAATCATCTTTGAAATTTTTAGGCTATATTGTGGGTTCGAATTCTTTGCGTACTGACCCCGATAAGGTTTCTAGCATGATTAATTATAGCAGACCTAGAAATACTACTGAAGTAAAGCGTTTTGTTGGTCTTTGCTCATGGTATAGAAGATTCATAAAGGATTTTTCTACTCTGATGTCTCCAATAAATGATCTCATAAAAGGACGTAGGAAAGGACAAAAAATTGAGTGGAATAGTGCAGCTGAAGAATCTTTTATTAAAATTAAACAACTTTTAGTATCTGCTCCTATATTATCTCAACCAGACTTTTCACAGCGATTCTATATAGCGAGCGATGCATCAAATACAGGTTTGGGAGGAGTTCTAACGCAGATAATTGATGGTGAGGAGCGAGTGATTGCCTATGCCAGTAGATCTTTATCTAGAGCAGAGCGAAACTATTCTGTAGTGGAAAAAGAATGCCTGGGTGTACTTTTTTGTATTGAAAAATTCCGAGGATTTATTGAAGGTGTTCCTTTTACTGTCATTACAGATCATTATAGTTTATTGTGGCTTAACACTCTTAAAAATCCTAGTGGAAAATTAGCTCGTTGGGCTGTTCGACTTAGACAGCATACATTTGATTTAGTACACAGAAAAGGAGCTCAAAATGTCATTCCAGACGCCTTGTCCCGTAATCCACATAGAGAAGAAGAGATTGAAGATTCTGATTCAAGCAGTAAGGAAGAATTAGTGGTGGGAACCCTAGATGTCGATCGTATTGATCCGTGGTACGATAATTTACGCCAGAAAATTTTAGATAATCCAAACAATTATCCACAATGGAAAGTGGATAATGATTTTGTTTTGAAATTTGTCCCAAACTGCCTTTCTATGAATGTGAATGTTCCTGAATGGAAATACTTAGTACCTAAACCCCAAAGAGCAGAAATTATAGACTCTTGTCATAGTCCTCCGAACTGTGGTCATTTCGGATTTTATAAGACATTTCATCGTCTACAAGAAAGATATTATTGGCCAAAAATGCGCCAAGACATTCTTAAATTTGTTAAGAATTGTTTAGTCTGTGGAGCTCAGAAAGCACCAAATACTTCGCAAATGGGACACATGGGTAAAGAGAAATCAGTAGATTATCCATTTCAAGTAATAGCAGTAGACTTAATAGGCCCTCTACCTCGTTCAAGAAAAGGAAACAAATGGCTTTTAGTAGTCGCTTATTGGTTTACCAAGTATACATTACTTTTTCCTTTAAGAAGTTCCAAAGTTCAATATATTGAAGAGGTACTAGAAAATAAAGTTTTTAATGTTCATGGTCCTCCAACCCTACTTATTTGCGATAATGGCACACAGTTTGTTTCAAAAACTTTCAAAAAATTAAGTCAAACATATGAGTTTAATATAAGATTTAATCCTGTTTATTCACCACAATGTAATTTCGTAGAAAGAAATAATAGGACAATTGGAACAGCAATTAGGAGTTACATAGACAGCCACGAAAATTGGGATAAAGAAATAGCTAAAATTCAACAAGCTATTAATACTTCAAAACATGAAGTCACCGGTTTTACTCCAGCGTTTTTAGTTTACGGTAGGCATGTTCCTTTGTCAGGTAGTTATTACAAAGATTTGAATGTCGACGTCAGTGTTGATGATGAAATAATTCCTGGTGACAGAAATGCCTATGCGGCCAACTTAAAAGGTGTAAAAGATATCTTTGTTGAAGTGAGAATGAAGATTCATAAGGCGTATGAACGTAATTCTCGTGCGTATAATCTTAGAAAACGCGATATTTCTTTTAATGTAGGTGACCATGTTTGGCGTAAAAATAAAGTTCTTTCAAGTGCTGTAGATAAGTTTACCGCAAAGTTAGTCCCCAAATATGTTCATTGTAAAGTAAGAAAGAAACTTTCCAACCTTATTTATGATTTAGATAATATTGATGGTTCTAAAGCTGGAAAGTGGCATATCAAAGATCTAAAACCTTTCAATGATTCTATTTCAGAGGATTCTGATTCTGACCTTTCAGAAGAAGAATAAGTTTATTAAGTTTGCTTGAAAGTTGTAAGTTTGTTTAGGCAACTTATTGGGTGCTGACCCGTATTGATTTTTGGTTATTAGCAGTTTTGCTACTTTTAAGTTTATTAAGTTTCTGGGAAGTTTGCTTCCAAGTAAATAAGTTGTTTAAGAGACTTACTGGTGCTGACCTGTATTGATTTTTAGTTGTTAGCAGTTTTGCTATTTTGAGATTTTTAGGAAGTTTGCTTCCAGGTTAGTACGTTTGTTTAAGTTAATTATTGAGTGATGACTCGTAGGAATTTTTAGTTATTAGCTGTATTGCTATTTTTTAAGTATTTTGGATAATGGCCATATCCGAAGTATTGCTTGAGTGATAGGTTTTTTACCTTGTTTTTTTTGAAGCAAACGTTTAGAGTTTTTATACCTTCTGAGGGAAGGTTAGTTTAAGTATAGACTGGTTTTGAATAAATTTTAGTATCGTTTGGATCTTGTATAACCTAAGGGCTGGTTATTTTCAAATTATAGAGTTTTTAGTGGCATTTCACTTTGGGATGGTTTCCCGGAAATTTGTTTGAATGCTTAGAGCATTCGATTCTACAGTGAATTGTATATAGGTAAATCTGAAGTTGTATAGTGTTGATATAATGGTCTCATAACTGGATTTGTTACGGCCGTGTGTCTAAGTATACTGCTGATAAGTTTGTCCTAATTTAAATCTATAGTCATGACAATCTGTTTACTTGTATTAACAATTCTTGGTGTATAATGTTAGAGATTTTTTTTGTACATTTTAGTTTATGATATTTTATCTTTTAAGTGATTTCTTTTGTATTTGTAAAATTTATTCAGAGGTTGTAATTCTGAACTTGTATGTAATTTGGCAGACCTTTACCGATTTTGACTCTTCACGACTTTGTAGTTTTCCAGATTTGACTTACCGATGTTGTCTTCCGCAAGGACGTGTGATACGCGTAGATATCAATCCAAATGTTTTTCCAAGGACAGGGTTATATTTTTCTTTGTTTTCAAAATAGCCTATCAAGATAGTCTATTTTTTTTTCGGAGAGGGGTAAATGTAGCATTTAAATTTACCAGTTAGCATCAATGCTACATCTTTTAGTAATATGATATAATTTGTATATTTTTACCTGATTAAATTTAATTATTTATCCCATAATTTAAAATAGTAAACATAGAATTTATTTTTTTGGTTTACAACTCTTTTGGTTTTGTAACTTATCATTTTTTTTACACAGTTCGTAAATTGCTGTAGTTTATATATCACATAATTTGGTTTGAATTTAAAAGTCGTAAATATTTTATTTTTAATAAACTCTCATTTGTTTACATTCAATTTCAGTATTAAAAGTATAAGGTTATAGTCGGTGACATAGTTCAGTTAGCATTTGCTGTGAATGTATACCCATTCGTTGACACGAACACGGCATGTCGAGATCGATCATTTAAGGTTGAGTATGCAGTATGGATTTGTGGCAATTTTTTTTGAACTTTGTTTTAATCGTGATTAGTGACTTTGAACTGTTTGATCATAATTTTCTTTTTGATAATTTTCCATGGCCTGCCCATACTTGACGTATTAACTGGTGGTCAGTGTAAGTTCGGAACTAGGTTAAAGTGCTCCAGGTTGAGAATAAGGTTGGCAAGACTAAATATAAATATCACTAAGATTTGTCACGTCTGGTTGCAAGAGAGATTTGTATTTTCGTTCCCTTTACTGTTGAACCGCCGAAGGCAGCAGACCAATCCTGCCACCAGCTCTGAAAGGGCGGACGGTCAAGTTTTTTTTCGTTAAAGTCCACTAATCAATGAGGTAAGATTTTGCCCCTTATCTTTACGAACATGTGGTAAAAACAACATTTTATTTTAGGGCTATTCGGCTACTTGGCTATTTGACTATTTGACAATTTGGCTATTTGGCTATGTGAATATTTGAAGCCAGTTCTTTTTTATCTTTGGGCTTCATCTCATCTTGATATTGCTGTCATGACTTCCTGATGGTTCGGGTCCTAGTTTTCCTGTCCAGGCGACCACGACTGTTTTAACCGTACCCTGCGTTTGATTGGTGAGTTGGAAGTGGCCCTGTGAAGCCTCAATCCATCCACAACACAACAGGAATCCTAGCAACAGCGCTAAAGTGAGAGATACCATAGCATATACCAGGTAGGAGAAAAACCTTAAGTTAGGGATTCGAGCTGTGAATCAATTTTTTTAATACAAACAAAGCAACATAATTATATTTTGGTGTGATGTAGTAACATGTGAGAACTTTTGATAACTCAATAAAACGTACGTTATTGGCGACTAAGGTTCTAGAACGTTTGCGGCCAAATTTTATATAACCTTTCAAAACCGAGGTAACAACGATAGTTATCAAGAGAGTACAAAAAAAAAACATTGTAAGCACAATTCACATTTATGTACATAATAATTTTTTATTGGGAATAAAATGGAATTGCTATTTTGTTTTAATTAAGTCGTTTCATTGTGGAGCTATACACCTACCGTCAATAATTTAAAATCATTCCTCATACCTAAGTGTTTTCCTGTTTAATCACTAGGTAAGTAACACAGATAATGTAAAACAGGTGGCGCCTATTGGGTAATCAAAGCAGAGCATAACTATCTCTAAAAGAGATACGAACCTAGCCTCCGACATATTGAGCTGCCGTACGCATCCGTTGCCGTACCCTGTAAAAAGGGGATGCCGCAATTTATCGATTTTTAAATCCACTGAGGGTGTTTGCGTAAAAATGAAGTTAAAATCGTAGTTTTGATGTAATGTTAAAGCTGACGGTGTACTAAAATAAATGAGACAACCATCACAAAAATATATTTTATGTTGTTGACAACTAATTTGACTTGAAACTAAGCGTGATAAATCCCTAATCCAACAATAACGACTTTTTGAATAAGTCGTATCACAAAAATGTTCACCGTAATCTTTAATACTACAGTCTTTTGTAATTAACAATAAATTTACAGGTCTATTCAACTTTCTTGACACATACCTCAGTAGACCATGTATTACTTCATTTAATGGATATGTTGTTCATTTCCTCAAATTTTTTAATTTTATGTAATTTTACTGGAAAATCCATCCCTGTTAAACCTAGGACTCTAGAAAAATGGGTCGATTTAATGTCTGCAAAGAACATTACATAATCGGAATGCTCCATATCACTGCTAACCCGATAGGCTGCAATTCTCCTTTTGAATGCATATTCAACGAATTGTACACCATGACATACCGGCAAACATGAATTATTTTTATGTTGTTGGGTTCGTTTATGCGTTGACATATGATTTATTGGAACATCTACATTACATGTAGCGCAATTAATTACCGGAATCACCGAGGTATACTCTTCTATTCGGAGCCGTTTTCCTCCAGGCACTTCATTAAATCTCGCCGCATACAATTCTCCTTTATGACACCTCATCTAATAACTATTGGTATACTTAGAACCGCAATTTTCACAAACATATGCCATAATTTGTCAAATATCAACACATGGACTACCTATGCAAGTCAGACAACTGATGAATGAAACTGCCCCATACCATATATAAAACTATTCAAGGTCACCCTAAACTACGTAATATACCTTCAAAGTCACACACTGAAGCTGAACTTTGCCTCCAACAAAGTCAAGGTCATCTTGAACAAGATCAAAGTCGAGGCCGCACGCACAACCTTGAACACAACATTTTTCGAGGTCAAAGCCAAGGACAACGCGCTCGTGTACTTTCAAGATCAGTGGCAGGGACAGGTGGGCGTTGTCAAAGATAGAGTTGAGCATTGTCAAGGTCAAGGTCGAGGAGTGGGGGATAAAGAGGATCGGGTTATGCACACTACTGTTGAGTACCATAAATAAAGCTCTACTATTTAGGTCAGTGCGTAATACACACCTTATCTTTCTAAAAAAGTCAGTTGTCAGTTCGGCTTTGACAGTGCGATGGTCAATTCTTTTAGCCTATTTCATACCTAGGTATTTGTATGTTTATTCCGCTTCCATTGCAGCTATTGGTCTACGGTTCTGCATCTCAAATGCTCCTAGTTGTGTCTTTCCTTCCACGATGTTCAAAATGCGGCACTTGTCAAGTCCAAACTGCATTCCGATATCCCCAGAAAATTTCTTCACAATTTTGAGCATTTGTTCCAGTTGGCTTCTGGTAGCAGCCATTAATTTAAGATCATCCATGTAAAGAAGATGATTTAATCTTATCACTTCTTCGTTGTTATTTCTAATAATAAAGCCGTATCTGGTGGAGTTTAAACGGCGTGACAGTGGGTTCATTGCAAGGCAGAACCACAATGAGCTTAGTGGATTACCTTGAAATATTCCCCTTCGTATTGGGATTGTATTAGTTTCTATGATATTGCTGGATGATACCTACAACTGGATCCTAGTTGACATGATGCGCTCTAAAAGGAAACAAGATAATTATCGACCGTATTCATTTTCAATATAATTTTAAGTCACTCATGTGGCATTGAGTCGAAGGCCTTCTTATAATCCAAGTAGGCAGCAAAGAGGTTTCTTTGGTTGGTTCAGGCTTGGTTACATATGACATAGTCAAAAATCAACTGTTCCTTGCATCCCATTGCTCCCCTGGTGCATCCTTTCTGTTGAGTTGCGATGATGTTATTTTGTTCACAATGTGCGCAGATGCGTTGGGTCAAGCAGGAGGTGATTACCGATATAGTGTGCGAAGGCAAGTGATTGGCTTATACTTAGCTGGGTCATGTGTGTTATGTTGGTAAGAGATACTTTCTGTCAGAAGCAATGGCAGTTTTTGCTGGGTTTAGAA
This sequence comes from Diaprepes abbreviatus, assembly GCA_034092305.1. Lineage (NCBI taxonomy): Eukaryota > Metazoa > Arthropoda > Insecta > Coleoptera > Curculionidae > Diaprepes > Diaprepes abbreviatus. The sequence continues at coordinate 3,496,714 of JASJET010000032.1, forward strand.
GAACATCGTTAATAAGATTAGACAGTTGATAGTGAGTACACAAGAACTTTTTGAACCAGTAGTTATGGATCTCGTCGAGACCTGGAGCTTTTCTTTTATGGAATTTTCTTAGTTTTAAATGGCTCAGACTGCATCTGGCTGTAGTTTTGGCAGATTTCGTAAACCTTTAATTATTATTACATTTTTGGCTTTATACAACACTGTTGTTATAAAACTAGAATATTGAAATTTGATTGCAAAGAAACAAGAACAAAATTATTTCATAAAACTAATGTAACAAAAATAAAATGGAACACTGAAACTAAAAACAACCAAGTGTTTTTTAAAGATTATTTTCAAAATGGCGACCGCTTTCTCGAATGCAATATCAGCACAGTTTTATTATTCTTCTGATTGCATTTTAAAAAATCTTAGGTATATTAGGAAGAGTTTGGAAGGCCAAATCAATTGCTTAACGAAGTTCCGCTATAGATTCATGTCGTGTCTTGTTCACTGTATAAATTATTGTCCATAAATGGCCTTAACAGCCAGAGTTGTGGCTGGGAGCACGGTCTTGTTGAAGATAAATAGAATTGGCATGAGCCAATGAAACATTTTCAAGCAATTCTAGAATAATTTCTTCAAGAATTTCTACGTATCTACGTGCTGTGATACCTCCTTCAAGCCATACGTCGGCCATCACCATTCCATCATATCCTTTCCGTGTTAGAGGTTGCGCACTTTGAATAAATTGCTACAAAACACAGTTCATCCTATTCCATCACCATCGAGATGATGGCCTACCTGTACCACCATATCGAAAATAAAGCTGCATTCTTGACTTTCTTCTTGATATGGTGGTAAAGGTAGTCCATCATTACGATGGTGGTGGAATACGATGAACTGTGTTTCGTAGCAATTTATTCAAACTGTGCAACCTCTAACACGGAAAGAATATGATGGAGTGCAGTTTGCATTTACTATTCGCTTTTTAATTTATTATTATATTCTTTACATAGTCTTTAATCCATGTTCCATTTCTTATTGCTTTGGTTAAGAGTACTTTTGTAGATATTCTCTATAAATTTTAAATTTAGTATCGGTTTCAAAATAATTAAAGAGATCAATTTACAATTATTAAATTAATTTTCATTGCAGTTTAGTTTTTACTTTTAAATACTTTATTTCATTTTTTTAAGTCACAAGTAGCCTTTAAAATGAGTAGCCCTAATAATAATGTTACACAAAAGCTTAAAAGACATGTAAAATAAAGTGAAAATGAAAAGAAACTTCCTTGAAATATGGTGAAAAAGGACACAGCTCAAAAAAAACTAATGAAGTTCGCTAACCAACAATTATGTTTCCGTAATTTCAGCTTTCAATCTATTTGCAATACACCTACCGTAGAAACATAGCACCTCTTTTTGAATATCTCTTTTAACTTGTCTCAAACCGAATCATTGCACTCGTACTAAAAGTTACAGGAAAATTAAGTCGATGAAAAAAATCTAATAAACAATGCATTAGAAAGTTCTTGGTATTTGCTGAAATTTTTATCAAAATGTCGCACTTCCATTAAAGATTATAAGCAAATAAAATCCGTTAAAAGTTGGCTAACATAAAACATCAGACACCAACCCCGAAGCTCACTTGTGCCCTCTCGAAAATTAAATGGTGATTTTATGCAAACCAATGCCTCGTATTTTGACGATTAAAAATTCCCGCACTTGAAAAGTAACATTCGTCGGACCAGATAAGAAATCTGCCAAAAGATTTGTTGGTGGGGATTTGCTCTAAATGCCCTTGACAAAACGTAACTCGGCGCTCATCATCTTCTGGGTGTAAATGTTGCACATTTTAAATTTATATGGATGATATTTGTATTTTTTAAAAATTCTTTCAGCGTCAGATTTTGCTACACCAACTTCTTCCTCTATTTTTTTACAGGATGATGAAGTTGTCGCTGCTGCGTAAAATAACACATTTGTTTCTTTCTCTCCCGGTCTTCTTTAACGTGTGTTTTGGGACGCGGCTGAATAAAAGATCCGTGTTAAACTAGATTTCTTTTTAAATGAGCAAATGTGTCTGGAAAGGGCTGCCTTCTTTCTGGATACCTAACATGAACAAAAACAATCGCCATATATGAGCAGTTATCCTAATGATAACGCTTTAAATACATTATCTATTAAAATATAATTCAGAAGCTTCTGGGGGAGTTTCATTGCTTCGTATAAAACATACTAACATATCTTACTAAAAATAAAAACATCTACGTAACAAAAATATCTCATAAATCATAACAATCTGACACAAATGTGAAGTTTTGGACATCTGCCTTTTGATTCTTATAAATTGGCCTATTTTGATTTCTAAAAGTCAGAATAGTGGAATATTGTTTAACTATAATTTTTTGAGTTATTTAAAACGAAGAATTCTTCGTTATGTTTAATCTTTTTTTTTGATGAAATTATTAACGAAACATAGGTAATAACTAAGAACCTAAAATTCTTCCATTTGTTTTGTTGTTGAAGGTATTGAATATTTTTTAATATAATGGAATATTGATTCTTTTAACTATAAGTTTTTGAATTATTTAAAGTAAGTAAAGAATTCGTCATGTTTGATCTCTTTTTTTTTCAAGAAATTATTAACGAAACATAGGTAATAACTTAGGAGGGCCTAAAATTATTTCATTTGTTTTGTTTCTGAAGGTATTGGATATTTTTTATAGCTAAAATTTTATCACGATTAGGTTTAACCCATTTAGGTGCTCTTATATGCGCTGAGTATTCAAGTTCGTTTCTTGGAAATTCGTATTAATCTAATTGAATTTTGAAATTTGATTTTTTTAAGCGAGTCAGTTTAACGCTAGGTTCTTGAACAGAAATTAATAAACAATTATTTCGTCAAGGTAAAAGGCGTAATTTGACTGTATACTTTCAAGTTGGTGATTTTACGTAAGTATTGTTCACGAATTTTTAAAATCTCGAGTGGGTATTTTTTTTTGACATGAACTTAAAATCGTTTTTTTTTTTCTCTTATCCATTTCGACGATTTTGTCTTGAGAGTTTTGCTAAAGTTACGAAAATCTATTTTTCCAAAATCCCTTGTGCAAAAATTTGTACTTCCATAGGCTCAACATAGCCTAGTGTAATAACTTCATAAGTGTTGTTTAAAGTTGAAGTTCGTGCTTCGCCATTTGTTGCGATAAATAAGCTCTCAGAGATTTTATAATTATTAAATTTTTGGCGCGAAATTATTATTATTATTATTAAATATTTTGTCGAACCTCTATGAATTAAAAATTTAGAATATTTTGAAAAGGTAATATAAAAGGGTCTATTTGAATTAGTGTTATTTAAGAAATAAATTTGAGCACACTTCTGCGGAGATTCCAGAAAATTTTTATATTTGTTTTCAGTTTGTAACGGTGTAAGTAGTGGTCATTACCCGGAACCGCTCAGTCCCCCCAGTCAATGACCTTGATCTTGCATCCTCGCGGATTCGCCCTTGTCCGTGATATTCGCCCTTGCGTTGCTATGACCTTGACTTCGAAAAATATTATGTGTTCAATGTGGCGTGTGTGACTTCAACCTTGACCTTGTTCAAAGTCATCTCGACTTTGCTGGAGATCATCTTGGGTGTGTTACCTTGAAGTTATGTAACGTAGTTTAGGGCGACCTTGAATAGTTTTATATATGATATGGGGCAGTTTTATTCATTACTTTGCTTTGACTAGGTAGTACATGCAGTATTATTTGTAAAATCATGGAATATGTCTGTGAAAATTGTGGTATTAAGTTTACCAACAGTTATATTATGAGGCGTTATGAAAGAGAATCGTGTGCGGCGAGATTTAATGAAGTGCCAGAAGGAAAACGGCTCCGAATTGCAGAGCGTGCATCGGTAATTCCAGTAATTAATTGCGCTATATATAATGTGGATATTTTAGCAAATCATATGTTAGTACATCAACGAACACAACAACATAAAAATAATTCATGTTTGCTGGCATGTCATGGTGTGCAACTCGTTGAATGTGCTTTCAAAAAGAGAATTGCAACCTATCGGGTTAGCAGTGATATGGAGTATTCCGATTATGTAATGTTGTTTGCAGACATTAAATCGAAGGTGGTGGAACTTGTTAATAATTTATTATAGGTGCATCACGCTTTAAAAGTTAACATGACATCTGTTGGTACGTACATGCCTCCATCACAAGAAATATTCAGTGAGAAATCCTTAGACACCGCTAATCAAATAATTACTGTAGAAAGTGATTTGGATGCCATTTACCATTCTTTCATCGAATTAATAAAACTCAGGCGACAGAGTTTCAGGAGAAAGATTCAGGTATGTAAAAATCAAAACCCGTTATATTTAATTGAATTTTATGGTTTTGTTTTTGTTATAGGTTGAGCTCTTGTGTTAATTTTATACATGGAAGTCAGCATCAACAAGTATATGCCTATGAGTGGCTCATCATACATCAAGTTGCCGTACTCTATTGAAAAGAGAGGAGCTGTCGTCAATGTGATAAACCAGGACGAATGTTGCTTTGCGTGGGCTGTAACATCAGCATTGGTTCCGCCAGCAGCAGCGCCTTCACAGCTAACATCATATCCCCATTTTTCTGAAGTGCTAAATTTAACAAATATGCAATTTCCAGTAAAATTAGGTGACATTAAAAATTTTGAGGAATTGAACAACATATCCATTAACGTATACGGTATACAATCTAAATACAAAAATAATAAAGTAATAGATGAAGTTATTGGTTCACTCAGATATGCTTCAAGAAAGTTGAATAAACATGGAAATTTATTGTTAATTACAGAAGATTGATGCAGTAAAGATGGTAGTGAACATTTTTGTGATACGACTTGTTCGAAAAGTCTTTATTGGATTTATTTTATGGATTAAGGATTTATCACGCTTAGTTTCAAGTCAAATTAGTTCTCAAGAACATAAATTATATTTTTGTGATAGTTTCCTCATTAATTTTAGTACACTATTAGCTCTAACTTTACATCAAAACTAGGATTGTAACTACATTTTCACGCCAATCCTAAGTTTATTTAAAAATTAATAAATTTGGAAAAGTGTGCAGGAAAATATTTTAAAACTCGAGGATATAGAAAAGCAAATGCGCGTTCCATTCGTGGTTTATGCGGATTTTGAATGTCAAATAATAACATGTGGAAACAGTACAACCAAACCCAAAAAATTCTTACACTGTAAAAAGCTTTAAACATGAAACTTATTCTTTTGCTTATTTAATTAAATACTCTTTTGACGAATCAATTTCGAAATTTGAGCTATTTCGGGGGAATATTGCAGCTCAAGTCTTTGTGGATCGGATTGAGTGTGATTTAAGGACCCTATATAACACATATTTAAAAGACATTAACCCTATGAAACCATTAATGCCTGAAGAAATAAAGGAGTTTAATGATGCTAAAATATGTGGTATATGTGAAGGCCCTTTTGAACACGATGAGATTAAAGTAAGAGATCATTGTCACATAATAGGTTTAAAAAGATTTGGTGCGGCACGTTCCATTTGTAATATAAATTATAAATTACCCAATTTTATCCCTATCATAAAACATAACTTAAGCGGCTACGACAGCTATTATTTATAAAAGAGTTATGTAAATATGGGGATAAAATTGGCGTTTTGGCTCAAAGTAAAGAAAAGTACATATCCTTTACCAAAAACATTTATGTACACGATTATTGTCATAATAAATTTGGAAAAGTTAAGAGGATATGTTAAAAGTTGCAATTCATTGACAGTTTTAAATCTCTGGAAAATTTGGGCAACCGTTTAAACGATGACGATTTTATTCAATCGCGAAAACATTTTTCAAATATCGGGTAATTTAATTTGTTCTATCAAAAGGGTGTGTTTCCTTATTGCTTTATTGACTCTATAGAAAAAATGAAAATACATGCCTTCCCAGAAAAGATGAATTTTATGATAATTTACAGAAAAAAACACATTAGCGATGAAAGCTATAGGCGAACAAAAGAAGTATGGCGCTTGTTTGGGTGCAAAATATTAGGGGGATTATTCACGTGTATTTAAAATCATATGTGGTGCTATTGTGAGATGTTGTACCCTTCCAAGTTTATCATTTGATTGTATGTTGCGTATGACTAAGATAGAGCTAGAGCTCTTAACTAATATAGACATGTATACAGAAAGGAAGCACATCGCTAATTATATTTATTTACCAGACTATGACCCAACAAAACTATCTTCATTTATAACATATCTTGATGCTACAAATCTATATGGTCATAGTATGTCACAAGCATTACCATATCGCGGTTTTCGATGGTTAACAGAGCGTGAAATATTCAATTTAAATACTATGACTGTTCGTGATGATAGTTTACATGGCTAAATCTTGGAAGTGGATGTGCATTATCCGACTAGGTTTCATGATACACATTCGGATCTTCTCTTTCTAGTGGAAAATATCATACCGCCAACAGAAAACGTCAAATTTCCGAAATGAATTCTAATGTACGAGGTAAAAAAATACATTGTACACTATAGAATTTTAAAACAAGCCATCGCCAATGGCTTAGTGATGCAAACTCATCGAGTATTACAGTTTAACCAGTCAAAATGGCTGAAAATGTATATTGATTTTATACCAATACGTAACAAAGCCACCACAAAATTTGCTAAAGACACTTTTAATTTAAATAATAACGCGATTTTTTGTCAAAACTATGAAAAATGTAGAAATCGAAAGGATATAAAATTAGTAAGGCATTGGGAAAACAGTGTAGGTAAAAGTGGAGCTAGAGCATTCATATCCCGGTCCAATTTCAATAGAAGCTCGATATTTACCGAAAACTTTGTTGTTATACATATGAATAAAGTTAAAATATTATACCAACCAATTTATATCGAATTTTCCATATAAGATATATCAAAGACTGTAACATATGATTTTGATTCTAATATTATTAAATCAAAGTTTGGTGATGATTCATCATTATTTTACATCGATACTGAATCGCTTATATTAAAAGTGTATACAGAAAACTTTTATCAGACTATATCAGAAAACCCCGAAAAATTTGATACATTAAATTACCACGAAATAAATAATTTCAATATAATTAAGAGTAATTCTGTAGTTGATAGAATGAAAGATGAGTTTCCTAGTGACTCGACAATAAGTTCTTACAGTACCGGCGCGAAGGTTTATTATGTAAATTCCATTAATAATGAATTAAAAAATAGCCATTGGTATCAAAATATCTGTTATCGAGAAAGATCTTCATCAGGAAGACTACTAAAAAATTGCTGAACGGGATGGTTTGGTATTAAGAAAGATGAAAACGTTTAAAGGAGAATTACATAATATTTATACCAATATAATCAATAAAGTAGCATTATTACATAGCGATGATAAACGTTATACAAATCCCAATTCAACCAAAGCTCTACCTTGGGACCATGCAGACATAGATTTTTACAAAACAAATCCGGAATGTTGTTAGAATAATTGTTAAGTCAGGACAGTACGTAATCTGTAAAATCCATATTTCATTATTTGTATTGTTTTTCATTGAAAATACAACATTAATATATAAGAAACCGTAAAGTTATTGTTGAAAATTTGTTTTACAGTAAATTAAAGTGTAACAGTTTTGTTGATAATATCCTCTATAGTCTTCTCAATTTTCAACATTCTAGATTTAGGTTCATCACGCAGTTCGTCTTGTCTAAGTTCGTCTATTGCAACAGTATCTTCAATGTATCCTCCAAGTTCTTGAGAAGTTTAAATTAATTGCGTACATAACCTTCAAGTTGGTTTTTGAATATATCTTTAATAACAATTGTTAAATCATGCACAGTTTTTTGCGTATCTTGCACACACCGAGCAAGATTATTATCAACATAACTTCGTGTGGCCGCATCGTCTCCTTCAAGAGGTTCCGCTAAGTAGTTAAATCTTTTGCCCCTGTCGTAATGTCAATCAGGTGTAAGTTAAAATCTTATTCCTGAAGGTCTGCGCGTAAAGTTAAAATCATTAAATTTTCTTTTGCGACCGAACTGATCAATAGTGTTTACTTCTGACATTATTATTTGAGATTGATTTAAAACCATTAAATTTCACCTTAATATATTGTTCTATTTTATTTATAAACAGACTGCAGGCAAATATGAATTGCAAAACGTATTTTAGGCGATGTTTAATAAACATACACACAGAGATTCACTTTATTATTGTTTTATTATTAAGAAATGGAAATATAAGAAAAAAAATACATAAGTTAATTCTTTCTGTACAGATATGCTTCTTGTATCACCCAATTTCTCCTTTGGATGGTGCGTCCATTAATGTCCTTGTCCTGGTAGTGAACTAGTCCACAAAAAGCACATAAATGTACAAATTTGATCATGAGAAGATCAATGTAGTTTAAATTGTGTGTGAGATCATTTCGCCAGCAAATACTTTGTCTTTTACAACGATGGCAAGTTAAACGAAAAGATCTTGGTATATGCTTGTATGTTTTGGCCGCTTCATCAAGTTGTTCATCAGTTGGCAACATGATGTTTGAATATGTTGTAATTTTTTAAAAGCTGTACTATATTCATCTGTTACTTTTTAAAATATCCTTGACAGGGACAAAAATCTTTGAAAATTACAACATCGAAAACGAGCCTGGTATTACTGGTTACGTTTGGCTTCACCTTCGCATTATATCTGACCAATACTGTACTTGGTACATCAAACAACTGGAAAAGAGCTGGTGTAGTGGGGGAAATAGGCATAAAAGCAGACTTGCTGGCTAGAGCTCTTCACAGTTCGTCAGAACAGCAAACAGTGCAGTGCTAAGTGAAAGTTGAAATTACATTAGAGTAAGAAATAATGAAGTCGTCCTCAAGAGCGCAAAATGTAGGTTTACTCTTGGACGCGCTTAATGTAAGTTGTGGATCCTAGCAAGACATGTTGGAAAACATGAGTGGTCTGGAAGTGTTAGCTCCAGGGGTGTTCGAGGATTGGTATCAGGAGCAAGAAGATGCTGAAGACAAAGCCCTCAATGATCGTCGTGATAAAGAGTTAGTGCAGTCGGCGGTGGAATTTCCTCAAACTTGGAGTGAGGAGAAGGAGCCGAAAATAAGAGTGTTGTGCGAAAAGCGTCGCGACCAAATCGGGCATTTTCTCCAAAAGCCTTAAAATTAAAGAAGCTACTGATTATGCCGAAATCGGAAATCGCCGATAAAAAAATATTTTAATCGGCGATTAAAGATGTAGGACAGGCGAAAAAGAAATTTACATTCAAAAAAACAAAAACGTCCGCACCATTACCCGATTTTTAATCAACACCATTACTACCACCCACAGAGTTCGTCGAAGTAAAAGTAATTGAAGGTGACAATAGACTATTTCCACCAACACCGGCCAGTGTAGAAGAAGTGTCGGAGGTAAAGCCTTCTCCAGTGAAGATTGATGTTTCACAGTCTCCGATATTGGGATGTCGCAAACCATATATAATCGTATATATACAGACAAATTAGTGGCAGGGGTAACGACAAATATCGTATTACGTATTGGAACCAGAGTTGTATGTGCTCTCATATATGAACGAATGATTTTGCTGTGTTCCACCAGCATCTAAACTTATAATACTTTGTATACAATATTGTATGTTAAATAAATACAATATTAGTAAAAAAGTACCAATCTGAACCAACACTACGATCAAAATATTCTGTGGTCTTGAAAATAACCGTTGTTTTGTGTCGCATTGACCCTGGGGTTGTTCGGGCGTCGGTGATGCTGGAATTTCCAATATCGCATCCTCCGCGGTTCTGGCTGCGGACTGTCGTCTTCGAGGCGTTGAAGCACCCAATCACCTAAGTCGTCCAACTCTACAAGACCGGAATCATGATCATAGAGCAGTGGTCTTGGCTCATCTAGGTCGTGCCATCGTTGGACGTCAATCTCAAAATCCAATTCGAAGTCCTGCGAGTTTGCTTGGGGGTCTTACTTCTTCCATGTTAATTGTATGAAAGTCGAAGTAAACATGACTGTGTAACTCGCCAGGCCTCAGTTATATAAAACTACCCCCACCCCACCAGCGCATTCAAAATGTTGTGTGTTGGTGAGAGATTATAGAATTATTGATTTTTTCATAAACTTAAAATACAGAATTAGATTTTTTTGGTGTAGAGAATAAGACTAATATTTAACATTTTCTGAAGAACTCAAAATTCTAGGTAATTAAGATGTTTTTAGTTTTTCTTTATCTTGAACGGTTCCCGAGCTATAGCGCTTTGAAAAATCTAAATGAATAACTTTTCGTTACCCTTTTTTTTTCAAATTTCACCTTTTCGAATTTTGAAAAATACTACGATATGTAGAAAAAAATTTTCTCTCGAATTTACCAATACCGTTTTTTTGTAAATCATTTTCCTAAAAAAAAATATTTTTTTGCACCATTGCATTATCCTCAAAATTCTAAGTAATTAAAGTACTTTTAGTTTTTCTCTATCATGAACGGTTCCCGAGCTACGGCGCTTTAAAAAATTCAAAATACTAACTTTTCGTAATCCTTTTATTCAAATTTCGCCTTTCCGAATTTTGAAAAATACTATAATATGTAGAAACAAATTTTCTTTCTTTTTTCCTAATATTTATTTCCTCTAAATCTTCAACTTTAGTGCTCGTTCACCATTTTCCACTAATTTTTTGAAAAAATTCTTTTTTTATTTTATTAATGTCGGAAAAAACATGCTCACTTATAGTATTCGCCTTCTTCTATAATTATTCCCCATAAATTTTTTCCTTGTTTCTAATAGTTAATTTTCTACGAATTTTCGAAATCGTTGTGTTCATGTTTTTCTTAAAAAAAATTTTTCTTGCATTATCTAAGTACTTTTTTCCACTAAAAAAACTCCTATTATCTAAACTTCCGTACTCTCTTCTTAAGGAATGGACTTTTCCGCACCATATTCTTTTGTGTTAAATATAATCGATAATTACATTTATACATTATAATTAAAAAATGAGTTGTGAATAACTAATGCGTACACCTTAGTGTTTGGAGAATTTATTCTTTCTGATTTGGAACTCCAATTTCATATCCACAGTTGATGAGTTAATAGCCTCTGGTTGATGACTTCAACTGATAATAAAAACGGGGTTTTTCATATATTGGGCGAACGTCATCATCGAATCGTTTATTTCGTGTCCGTAGTAGCTGCATTGGAAGTTTTCATAATGGTAATAGGCTGCTGCGTACAGTTTCTTGGCGAAATCTAAATTCCATCTTTCGTAGGGATAAACGGTTGAATTCGGTTATAGTCTAATATCCCATACGTCGGCGTGAGTAAACTGGGTTGCGTTTCTTTCTTTTATGTCGTAATTATTACTGTCTCGAAATTCCACGACTATATAGCGCGATCTTTCTAGACTTGTGCTCATTCTCAAGGCCCATACGTCGGAAGATGTTTGTCTTAAAGCTGGCAATTCATACTGATTCTATTTACGATATGCCATTTGAATAATGGCATTATTTCCGCGTTTATTAATACGAGACAATATTTTCAATTTTTGCTTGTCGTCTGGAATAATGTGATGAATTTTTTATTCGATTTTGTCGATACTAATTTCGGCGTCTACTTCGCTGACGTAGCAATTGGTAAAAGTGCGAGCTATAATTATAATAAGCTCTTGTTTGACGTCGAAAACACCTTTTGTATAATCTTCGGCGAATTTCATATGATATATTTAAGGGTAATTTCCCGGAGAATACGTTACTTGCTGTATCTACGATATCTTGATTTGCTTTGTGGAGACCCCATTCGTATGACATGATAGATATTTGTTGCAAGATTCCTAATGAAACCATGGTTTTTAATGTCGTGGTAACTCCAGGTTTACGGACCACGGCGACCTGTTCACCTCCCATCTCCTAGCGAATTTCATGGAACAAAAATGCGAGGGTATTATGTGATAAAAAAATACCTTTCGTTGAATCTATGGGTTTAAATTTTCCTTCGATATATATGTAACTTTCTTCGATATCCAGTATAATATCTTGAAAATTAAAAGGAATACGGATTTCATCGGAACTGTTGAATGATGGAGATCCGTATCGTTTATACGTATGCTCTTCTAGACTAATAATGGAATTGTCCAAGATGGGTTGGGAGAAAACCTCTATTTTACCGCTGGTGGTGGAAATCATTTTTGCACTTTAAGATCGATTGAATTTAGAAATTTATAGCATTCGTCAGATAACTGTTGAGATGTTTGCGATCTAATGTCTGGACGACGACTAACCTTGACGTTAACTCTTCTTTTACTTTTATTATGTTTCGGTGGTACTCCCATCTTAGTCAACAGCATACACAATAGATGATTGAAGCAGAAACCTATTTCTTAGAAAGTTTCTTCAATTCCAATGTCACGGTAATTTTCTCGCCTTGAACATTGATTAGATCACGGCTATCGTGCGAAGAGTAATGTTGTCGATAAACTGACGTCTTTCCGGCATTAACATCATATAAATATCATTTCGTGGTTCTTTACTGATTTGTAACTGGGCTCCACATCGATATCGTATTCGAATAAGATATGACCTACCACAGAATTTATATATGCTCCGGAAATTATATTACGATTCACACGTAGACGCGTACTTTCATTATTTCCACCATTTTGGTTGACTCATGCTTTTTGTCTCTTTTTAACACTGTATAATTAAATCCTAACATTTTACCGATACTTGCTTCTCCCCGGAAATCTATAGTATATTGGGATATCAGTTCACATTTCAGCGTATTATTACTAAGGACTAAAGAAAAGAGTAAAATCCCAGCAATGCAAGACCATATTTGTTTTCTTTATGTAATTCGATGGGTGGATAAAAATCGGCACTTAAGACCCTCGAGTGTCCTGTTAGTGTGAACGTATAAGACATGACTAACCATTAAAACATCCCACATCTCGGTTTATTTTTAGCGACAGCATTTAAAAAGATTCATCTTCACATCTATTCTCACTGCATTAGATAGTGATGTTTTTATGTTATTTTCTGCTTTTATGCGCACATCGCTGATATTGCCATAATAACAAAATATTTTTTCTAGGCGTAGGATCGTCATCACCCGTATTGCTGCTGGAATAATGTTTGCTTCGACACTGATATCATTACTTCCTTGGTCATGTTTTCTCGCTGTTTCACGGACATTTTCCTTAATTCACCGGCTAGATGAAACGCTTCCAGTTACCGCAACATTTTAATATAGTTGTTGCGATCCATTTGCCGTGTCAATGGTGGCGATATTGACATATTTTATGGTGATGATTCAACAAAAAACTTTAATCACAAATGTCCACACCAGACTGTTTTAAAATCTTGTTGACGATTGTATGTATAGTAAATAATTTTTGATGGTTCGGATCCCGTTTGCAAATATTGCACCAATTCGATCGGTGGGGGTAAATCCCCGAAGCTGTCATAATACGTTACTTTAGAATTATTTTTTCTTTAAGCTACCCTATGAGTCCCTGCACCAGATGAATTATCTAAATTCAGTTTAACTCCTGCGTAACGATGAAAACCTTGTCTAGGTAACGAATCCCTCATATAAACACCTCGAAAGTGCCATATTCTCTTCTGATATGCATATTTTTCAATATCAAGGTAGGGATTCAATTAGTTTTTTGATCTACGAATTAAAAATAATTCCATATCTTTAAGATATTGCTTTAGAAACAAAAAATTTCCTTTCGATTTCAAGTACAGGTCGGTACCGGTTTTATCTTCACTGCTTTTTTGCAGCTTTTACGGCACGCACAATTCCCGCTACCCCACCGGCTAATGAACCCAAAACTGATAACCCGGCAAAAATTGGTATTAATGGTAATTTTCCGCCGCTTTTAGGTATCGGTATTATTCTCAGTCAGTGGACGAACCTTCCTTTTGCCACCTGCCGCTTTTTATCGATCTACGTGCTGCCGACAGAGCTATTTTAGATGCATTATGAGATTTTTTTCCAACAAATTTTTCCTTCCTGCGTTTAATAATTCGTTTTGAACTGCTTGTCGAATAGCTGTTTCGAAACTGACTTTCCGAACGTGTCGACTTTTATTGATACCTTTCCTTTTTGTACGACGTTGTTCTTTACTATATGTTTATTTTTGTTGGCAATGATGATGACGATGATGGCACACCTATACAAAACACTGTTTTGTCTTCATAATGTTTGTAGCTAACCAAGTTGCTTTTTTCACTTAAACTGGAACATTTCAATATTACTCTTTTCCAAGCACTTTGTTCGAGCTCGTAATTCTCTCGATGTCTCGCACTTATATTGTCTTTGTTGTGTAAATAGGCTAAATCGTTTTTTTTTTTGCATGCGACATCCCAAGGATTAATTCCCGGATCACCTTTTGTTACAAATTTTATTACTTTTGTTTAGTGTCCGCACTATTGATAACTAGAAATGTGTACCTCGAATGGTATTTTATTTATTAACGAATTCACAATACCGTGTCCAGTTTTGTTAGAAACGTGAGACTGTCCACTTCGTTAGACGCTCGACATCTGAATGACAGTTTTTGTAAAAATTTGCTTATCAAATATCAAATTTTCCTACGATGCGCGTTATCGATATTAAACAAAAACTTTCTGTTGACAATCTCGATGAAAAAGTCGGACTTGGATTTGAAAAGGAAATAATTAAGAAAGACGGTCCTCTACTTCCTTCCCCTATTCGTAGTCTGTTAAATGGTCCATCTAATTGTGGAAAAACTAATGTCATGATTTCGCTGCTTATACACCCTCTTGGTCTACGTTTCGAAAATGTCTATATTTACTCGAAATTTCTGTATCAACCGAAATATGAATATTTAAGGAAAATTTTAGCACCCATAAAAGGTTTAGGCTATGCTTTTAGTGATTCCTGTAATATTGTGAAACCGTCCGACGCAAAACTAAACTATATGTTTATCTTTGATGAGGTTATATCTAAAAAACAAGACCGTACTTTATCATGGGGCATCATAAAAATATCGACTCCTTTTACCTAGCGCAAACATACTCGCGAGTGCCTAAACAGCTTGCGTAAGAAAATGCCAATTTCATTATTATGTTTAAACAAGATGAGTTGAATATGAAACACATATTTTCCGACCACGTTTCATCGGATCTAACTTTTACTCAATTTCAAGAAATGTGCTCAAAATGTTGGGATAATAAGTATGGATTTTTAGCTATTGATAAAGACAGTGATGTGAAATCGAGAAGATACGGCAAAGGATTTGATAGCTATATATTACTGTAATAATAAGAGAAAAACGTCCTTTGTTAACATCATGAATAACGCGATCGACTTGCAACGTAAACTAGTGGAAGCTACCAATGCCGTTAGAAAAAAATTTAAACAAATTAAAGCGGCTAAAAAATTAAATGTTGTGGAATTGGAAACATTTTATGAACCCATTTCTAAGCCCCTGACAGCTATATCAGATGTGGTCAACGTCAACAACAACGTCAGCATTATCCAGTTACAAAATCAAATAGTCCAAGTACGTCAATGCAGTCGACTCAAATATCTGGTTTTTCCCCAACCTACTGTCGCAATAACGCTTCACGGTCTCGTTGGGCGCCATCCTTTTCTTCGGTATCGGTTTACTTTTTCCCCACACGTTTTTTAACAGTTTAACTAGCGTTTCAAAATTAGGATCGCTAAGCCGATTGACTTGAGAAATAGTTGCAATTGAAGGTTTAATTTTAGATGAAGCTGCATCATCATGAAGGTTCTTCTGGTCAGCTTCAAACGACGTCCCCGTTAGTTCCTTACCGCTACTTGAATTATTTATTTTAGTCGATTCAAAGAAATTTATTAGGTTTTTATCGATCCGAATAAGACCGATGAGTCATCTGTCTTTTCAGGGGAAGATATATTTTTAATTGCCATGTCTTTTGACGCGCCGGTCAGAGTCGACGAGGAGGACCCGCCATAACCACCCGGGAAGTCTGGAAGACCGCTCGCCTTATTTGACACGGACTTGAAATCTATTAAGGGAATGGACATTTTTATTGAAGGAAAATTTCAGTACTGTTATTTTATTAATTAATTGGAATTTTAATTACAAGAAGTTATTACTCACGGAGGGCTACTTTTTATTTATTTAGAAAATGGGATTATTACTTCTTAACCAGGAAATGGTTAAGTTAAGAAGTTTTTTAATTGAAAATTGAAAATTCTGCAGTTATTGTATATATGGTATTGTGTCTTAATGTCAGTCAGTTTTAAGGGAGTAATGTGTAATTGAATTTATTATTTCATCGAAAAGAAAAAAGAAAGGTTTTTTAATAAAATTTAAACCTAAAAGTCCGAGATTTTTTACTATTTAGAAAATTACTTTTTCTAAGGCCTTTGATGATTCCGTACTTATGCGACCTAACGAGCTATTGTATTAATAATAATAATTGAAAATATTTAGGCTTCTATAGCGTCCTATAGAACCTTTACAATATATATTTAACTTACTTACTAAATAATTCAAGAAACAAAACGTTTTAACAAATATTATTTTAAAAAAGTTTTTTCTTTTAACTAATTGTATGTATCAAGCTATTTTAATTCTTAGCTTTAACAAATTTTTTGTTAATATTTTTAAATCTGACAAATAGTATAAAATTATCACCCTGTATATTGGTACAATATTTAATATCTTTTATGGGTTTATGGGAATCTTTTGTTCCCTTACACTAACAGGTTAATTTTTATCTTATAGATTTATGACCTAACAATGGTCAATAATCTTACTGGTTAATTACCTTAGGGTGTGATAATTATCTATTATGATCCGTGAAATTTAGATTTAATTTGTTTCAACAAATGCAGGTATAAGATATAAATACAACTATAAAATAAAAGAAAATAAATGAAACTAAAAAATTATTCTATAATAAAATAAAAGATAATTTTTCCGTAAATAATTGGAAATAAAAATTTGTTCTTAATTAGTTGTATTTAGATATCAATATTTAAATTTTTTCACGACTATGTAATTAAACAGCGAGTTATTTTATAATTAGATTGTTTTTTCTAACCAAATTACGTTTTCTTATTTTACAAAATATCTCTTTGTATTCAATCTGAACAAAGGATTATTATTCTATTATTACTGTCGGGTCGGTCGGCGATCGAGACAGAGTTTATGATGTCTCCGATCAAACACGCCGCTGAGCAAAAGATAGACCGGAAGCTTTGGAGTCTTCAATTTCGTATTCTGGGTTTTTCCCAAATTTAGTCTTTTTACACGTGTGTTTTAATTTATCACAATTTAATTTTGTAAATGATTTTAATTTCACTAATTGAGTTTTTTGAATGTTTAATAAACTGAATGTTTTTTACTATTTATAAATTTAAATATTTATAAATTTGATTGTAAAGAGTTAATTTCACGAATTAAATTCAGTTATTTAGTTATTGAATTCACTGATACGCGGTTGTCACTTATTACGAGATTGACGAAAAATTGTCTTTAGAATTTATATAAGAGTTTTTCAGTGTTTGTATGTTTAAACAGGTTTTTTTACAAAGAGTCTATTGATTAGGAATTCTAATGGCGGTTTGTCCCGTAGTAAAGGACACTTACCAAATACTACGTTTAGCTAACCTCGAATGAAGCTATCAGAACAACTTCAGGACTTTTTGGCGATAATTACAAATGTAGGGAAATAAAACCGATCTCCCCAGCTTACCAATTCACAAATATTCGCGCGAGAATATTTGGGTTACCTTTTTGCCTGAAAGTTGCGTGCCATTGTTAAACTGCCCTATTCGCGGCCGTCGTTAGAATGTAATTGTTGCTTCTGCAAGAAAATTGGTGAATAATTTCATGGCAGAAATTATTCACGCAAAGCCCCGCGACTGAAGATCCCCAAGACCGTTCGCTATCAAAGTGCAACTGATAGGTACTTAGTCTACGATGGCGATCTCGGGACATGATGACTAGCCAGCTAAAATTCGTGGAGCTAGTCTGAACGACTGAAGAACCATTTTAGACCTACGGCTAACTTATGAAGTCCCTCGTTGATAGGTCTAATAGTGAAGAGAGAGATTGTAAATTTTGTACTGTATTTATATGATTTTGGGTTCGGATTCTGGGATCCGCCTTGTTCTCGGTTGAAATTCTATTTTATAGTCGGGCCTATTACCAATCAGAGCGACCGGAATGATCACGTGAGAGGAGGTGGCGTTTGTTAACGAAGTTGGTTGTCATATAAAATTTTTCTGTTGTCCTTTATTTTTGAATTTAATGTTTAATACCGAAACAGGAATAAGTTTGCTCACTTTGAATGTGTTTTTTGATTAAATTTGCGCTGTGTGAGCTTGCATATGCTATTGTAAATGATTTAGGATGTTTTATTTGTCTTATTTTGAGCAAAATTTATGATTAAAATTATAATTAATTATATTTTTTATTAATTTAAAGTGAATAATACGACACAACACATTCCTTTTAAACCTGCACACCTATTCAGCAGCAGCAGCATCGCATTTCAAGAGAGGATATTAGCCAATCGGTGTTTGACACCACAACTTCCAATACTTTAAACACACAACAAAAAGGGTTACTTTTAAAACCATCTCAATACGGTAATGTATATGGTGTACGTTTTGTTTCAAAAAAGATTGTATCAAAAATTTTATTGGTAATTTAGAGGTGTGTTTTCGAAATGAAAATATTGTCTTATAAAAAAAGGGGAAAAATATTGTCAGCTTTACTTTATGACTTGTTATTTCTTAAAATGCCTCAAAGTCTAGGCAACAAACAAGACTTAAGCTATAATGTATTTTCAACGTACAAGGATATTTTAGAATCTACGAGGTCTGTCTACAAAAATTACAAAAAAAGGGATGGTTTATTGGAGAGCAAATGGAACAAATATTTATGAATTATTAAATCTCTGATGATGAACACAAAATTAGGTGGTGGGGTTAGAAGAAAAAAATCTTTCTGGAAAGCTACAGTTACCCACAAAAAAGAAATTATCTTCGGAAACATTTCAATATGTCTACTGGAACAAAGCGAAAGAGTTGATACACCGTTTACGTTTGTTGTGAAGTTCCAAAGCGACCGGACATACTGGACCTGAAAATGAAATCATAGAGGAATTACGAGAAGGTATAATATATTAATCCCAATATTTAATGATATTCTTCAGTTTTTCCTTAGATCTGAAACCTTTAATAATACTATTAAAATGGAGCCCAGTCTAGAAAAAAACAAAATTGTTGTTGAACTAAATAGAACGTCAAGGAAAAATTTTATAAGGAGGCGTACTATAATAAAAAGTACAGGGATTTGTGGCAAATTCATTTGGCTGAAATGCAACAGTATACTGATGAAAGCGATGGTTGTCGTTATATTTTGGTCTGTATAAATTGCTACTCTAAATTTGTCTATGCCAAAGCATTAAAAAACAAGACAGGCATAGAAGTTACTAGTGCGATGAAAAACATCAATGAAGAGGCATCATATATTAATATAATCCAACAAATTTGAAAAGTGATGAAGAAAATGAATTCTATAATATAACTTTCAAGCCTTGATGAAAAAATATAATATAAATCATTATTCCACTTACAGCACAAAGAAAGCTGCAATTGTTGAGTGAGTCATAAAACTCTTAAAAATAACTTATATAAACAATTCTCGGCAAGAGGACCTTACAAATAGATATATATATATATATATATATATATATATATATATATATATATATATATATATATATATATATATATATATATATATATTATCGTTAGTACTAAAAGCCTATAACAATTCGAAATATCGCACCATTGGAATGAAGCCGGTAGATGTGCAAGAAGAAATGCAATTAAAGCATACGATTATTTAAAAATTGTACCTAAAAAATTTAAGTTTTCCATGGGTAACATTGTGCATATTAGCAAATACAAAAGCTTATTCGATAAAGGATATGGTCAACTGAACTGTTTAAAATTGTAAAAGTTAACGTTAAAAATCCACTTACATACTTGTTGGAATCGTTAGAAAGCAGCCTATAAGAGAGTATTTTTACGAGTCAGAACTACAAAAAACAAGCAGTCCTGGCATTTTTCTAGTAGAAAAGGTCCTTAGACAACACAAGAAAAATTACACCAATCAGTTGTTTGTCAAATCGCTAGGATTTCCGAACCAGTTCAACTCGGGTAGATAAATCAGATATTGATAAAGGCAGATATTGTATGAGTATAATTTTAATTTAAAATGTAAAATAATTTTTTTTATTTCAATCTTCGTCATCAATAACAACGATTATAAAGCATCATACACATAAATGATATTTAAATATTCTAGGAGGGAAGATCCAATTCACCGACGACGACGACATTATCTTCAAGGCTATGCCACTCTGAATACATTCTCCTTTCCTTTAATCTGGTTTACCTTTTCCAATTTTTGTTGGAATCAAGCCATACGACAGTGCGCTTAATGAGTCATGTAAAGGCTGATGATAGAGTATTTTCTGAATAAGTTCAATTTTTGTTTAAAGCTCACTATTATTTCTGTATATCAGGGGAAGGATATTTTCCTTAAGTATGGCACAAAACACAACTGCAAAATTGTAAAACTTTCTATTAAGAAATTTTTTTCTCACACCCTCGTCATCATCTTTAGGTTCGCCTAAGTTGGTTATGGATTTTCCACCCATATCATACTACTCATCCGCTGTAAATTTAAAGCCAATCCCTGGTGGCCCAGGTAATACATGATTTTTTTATTACATTTCTGACGACCAAATTTATCAATTGTATTGTTCATTTTTAATCTTAACTAAATTATTTTATTTTATTTGTTCTACTTACACTAATTATTTTAACTGAGAAAATGGAACACAGACTATTATCTACTGGGTTGGTATATTTATAAAATAAATAAAATAAAATTCTAATTGTAATAAATATTTATTCACAATTATTTAATTGTACAAATTCAAAAATTATAAAAAAATGAATTTTCTACATATGGAACGTCTTCATTTTCGTTGTTCAAAATGCTATGACATCCGAGTTTATTTCGATCGTCAATATCTTGGGCTGTTGCTGTTGCGGGAACCAATTCATATTTTACAGCAAGCTCACCAGGTAAATGTGGAATAATAACGAGGTATTCTTTTAATTCTTCTTCTTCCATTTCAACACAAAATGTATCCGTGTCTATGGAATTGTATAAAAATTTGTGCTCCATCCATAGAATTGATTGCATCCTTCATCTCATTCTTATTTTGATCTTTGGTTGCCTCAATATGCGGCCAATCATTTGCACTATCTAACACATCGTAAGCCACATTTCTTAATTCTCTTCCCAACCAAAATATGTATTAATCTACCCATTCGTTGACGGTCGCATCAGCAGAGGTCTTTAACAGAAATAATAAACACACGTAAATATTCTGACATGTGCAACTATTCTTTAAATTTAAATGTATCCTTTTTTCAAACATTACATACATTTTACTCCAATGAGACAAAACGTAATAATGTTCAATTATTTTTTCCAAAAACTCTAATACCTTGCCCCCAATAAGATAAAGTGCATTTCTCTTTAGTTTTACTCATAGTATCTACAATATCGTCTGACAGTGTTTTGGCCACACGTTTTGCCAAAAAGTCTCGAATTATCACCATCATCGTGTAAAGCCACTAAAAAAGTTTTACCAAATCGTGTGGTGATTGAAATCATTTTTACAATGTTATATACTTTCCCCACAATTATTTTGGTAACTTTTTTTTCCCTAAAACATCGAAATCTTTGCTGAACATTTCATTAATTACATCTAGAATTTCTTTTGCAATACTCATTATTGAGAAAATAGTATAAAAATCCAAGAATTTCCGTGAATAAAAAAGTACTTTCAGAACAACACACGAACACAATGTTTGGTCTTTATGCCACCGATATCTGCGACTGTCTGAAGTCACTTCTTTTCCCATTAGTCTTTATAGCGAATTTTCAAGGTTGAATTATAACAATGGTGGGGAGTGGCTTAACGGCAGAAACACCAGAAATAATGGTGGGTGTCTTCAAGGTCGAATTACTTCAGATGTTTAAAATGGTATAAAGAGAACTTCAAGGTCAAAATATAATCAAACAAATAACTACATTTTATATACTTTATTGATTGACATTTTTCTGTTGTTCTCTTATATGTGTAATATAATCATTTAAACCTAAATTTCTCAATTTGTTTAATAATATTTGTTCGTTTTTATCTATTGAAAATTCCTTACAAACTATACTTGCTAAAATACACACTTCAATATGGTCCATATATTTAAACATATATTAATATTCTGAGACTCCGAATCTTGCATTTCATATGCGTAAATTTCCGAACAGGCTGCTGAAACTGAAAACTCTTAATACATTTCTCTAACTAACTTTCATATTAACCACTACGATAAACTTAAGTCGCACACTCTAACTTTTTAACACAACCGGATCTTCAATGGAACTAATAAGTTTTTCCAAACAGTAACTAAATCTCAACTTTTTTATTTCACAAACGAACTCTAGTAAATTTAATGTTTTGCTGCAATACTTATGACATGCATTGGCCGTCTTTTCATATTCAAAATCCAAATCACAATAGCGCGACGTCCATTCTGGTCGACTTTCATTGCATCAATGAAATAATTAGTTGCCGTATCAGTGAACTCATCGCCCAATTTTTTTATTGTCTCCTGCAAATCACTATTCATGTTTTTCACTTATTTTTATACTCACGACACTTTTTTATTGCTGGTGGTGGCCATCTATATAATCACGATATCTTTGTTCATAGTGAATGTAACAGGGTAAGTTCAACTGTAGTTCATTGTCACAGCGATATAGCGCTGGCAGCTTATCGCAAATTTACGGTAAACTCAGTTAATAGACGTAAATTTTTAAATATTTGAGAGATCCTTTTCTTCAAAATCACACAAATTTTTAAAATTATTTTGATATAAATAAATTGTTCTCCTACTTGCTCAATGATTTTCTCTTTAGATATTTCCGTATCTGACATTTCACACTGAATGAATGTAAATAGGCTCACACAGTTTTATAGAAGCATATGCAAGGTCAAAACCATTTCAAGATAATCCCACACTATTACAATGCACAAATAATTACTTCAAGGTCACACATTCAAGGATACCCATGTCAAAGTCAAGGTGACCTTGAGCAAGGTCATGGCCAAGGTCGCGCGCGCATCATTTTACGCATAACAATTTTCAAGGTCAAGTCAACACAATGTGGAATATCATGGTGATGGGCGAGGCAAAAGGGGAGGAGCACGGTCAAGATCTAGTGGAAGGATTGAGCGCTTCGGGTAATGGCCATTACTGGTGTAGTAGTAGCATTCCTCATCTTCGTATGGTTGCTTAGTTCATTTAATATTATTGTTTAGTTACTAAGGGTTCGTTTCCACATTGTACAGTTTTTTGGGTATTATTATTTGGTTTATAAGTTTGTCTATAGACATAATTATTGATGTTGGATTAGGTAATAGTTATGCGGCTTGGCTTTAACCACATTTCTTTTACCAAATGCTTGAGAATTTGTAGAACATTTTTGTTGTTGACCGTCTTGATTTGGTCTTATAGGTATTGATTGTGAAGCAAAATTCGATCGAAATGGATTGTGATTAGTATATGTATTAACCGATCTTTGATTGAAATTTAGCGTTATAAAATTAGTATTAATTTGGTATATTTTATGACACGTATTCCAAATTTTGTATTATATTTATATTTTTGATTTATGAAAATATTTAATGTTTCTGAAGTGAATGAAGTGTTGGATAGCATCTGTCAAGATTGTCTGGCCACATGTAGCAACAATTAGTTTCCTAATAGTTTCCTATGATCTGATAAAAATTTTTTTTTTGCTAAATTTTAATTTTCCATTTGTGGCATTGGCCTCCTCGTGGTAATTCATATAACTATACAACAATAGTAAACGTCAAACCTAATAATTTTGTTGGGAATCATTAGGAAATAATATTAGCATCACCAGGTACTTTCGTCGCGTCCGCAAAATTTCGACACAGTTTCCACCAAGTTTACCTATCGATGAGTTTAAAAGATAAGGGTTCTCAAAATATTCTAGATTCTCGGTATTGTAAAAGTTATTAATACAATATGGAATACTGCTAAATATCTATTTAGCTCAGTAAGGTTACTAAACGAAATTGAAACAATACATAAACATGGTGGTTTAATTTATTCACCGTTTATTTTGTTTCTTAAGTAAATTAATAGCAAGATGTATACCACATATTCCACTGGCAGTGCTTTCTTGGTCACTTGATGAATAATAAAGATTGTAATTTAAATTAGATTGTTCTTATAAAATATTTGCAGTCTTTTCAAGATGAGTAATTTTTATGAGTTTTAATTTTTTACCACATAAAAATCTACATAAAATCTAATTCTGAGAGTAGAGTCAGAGACAGTCGAAGGATTAATACTTAAGTTTCTTAGAGATTCTAATAAACCATCGGCAGATATTCACAATTAAACTTACGTAACTTGGTAGATTGTTTTAGTCAGTTCTATTCTGATGAAAGTGGTGGTTGCAACGGTTTTACAATGGTTTGGGCTTTTTGATATTTAAGAAATCATTTTGTAGAATAACAAACTACACTTTCGAATGTCACAATGTTCATTGGTTTATTGAATCGATGACCGAAAATATTTTGTTGTTGCAGAATTAATACTAACCAACCCTAGAAACTGCGTCAGTTACCCAACTTATATCTCCAAACTCTTTTTTAGAAACATTCCTTGGAAAATACAAAGTACGAAAATATCTTTTCTACCTTGAGAGCTATGTTCTATTGTTCCAATCTGATTGAAGTGTCATACACTATTACAAAAATTATATGAAAATAGAAATATGTATTATGCTATATCGGCTAAATAATCCATACTCGGCATTTTTATGTATTGTCCGTAAAGACGGGTTGACATAACTTAAGTTGGAAGTTTCGACTAAGCCTTGTTGGAATTCCAAACAATACTTCAAAATTAAATAATCTTATTTTTGTAATGATTTGTTCCTACGGTCTGTTAAATCTGTTTATGGTTGGTTAGCGCACTTTTAACTAATTTTACTTGCATATAATCTCTAATGGGCATGCGAAATTTTGATAAAAATTTCAGCATATGCTAAGAACTCTTCTAAAGCATTATTAAATTTTTTTCATCGACTTCATTAGCCTAGAACTTTTAGTAGGAGTGAAATATTTTGATTCGATTTTCAGCAAGTTATAAGAGATACTCAAAAAGAAGTGGTATGTCTCCATGGTAGATATATTGCGAAAAGATTGAAAGCTGAAATCACGAAAACATAATTGTTGGTTAGCCAACTTCATTAGTTTCTTTTTGAACTGTCGTCCTTTTTACCATTTCTGAACGAAGTTTTTCTTTTAATTTTCATTTAATTTTAAACGTCTTTTAAGCTCATTTAAACATTTTTATTAGGACCACTCATTTTAAAGACTAACTGAACTAAAAAGAATGAGATAAAGTATTTAAAAATAAAAACTAAACCGCCCTGAAAATTAATTTAATACTTTTATATTGATCTCTTTAATTATTTTGTTATTGGAACTTAATTTAAAATTTACAGAGAATACCTACAATGATAATATATACAATAATGATTTAGGAATAAAGTTGGTTAAAACACGTACCAACTCACCTAGAACTGATTTAAAAATAACCCCTTCAAATCCTACGGCGCAGACTTGTGCTGAGTATATCTACGAGTATTAAATTAATTGGAATATAAAGAAGTTTCTAATTTATTCTTTACTTTTCAGACCATATGTTTAAGCCGGTTTAGTGTATTTAGAGTTATTTAGCGGAAAAAAGAACAGGTTATACGATCAAAGGTTGAACCACAAAATCTCCAAATATTCATGAAATTTGACTGCACTATATTATAAATCATCATAAATATGTCGTATTAATACAATGTAAAAGTGATTCAGAATTTAGGCGATAAAGAATATGCGTTCACTAATTCTTGCACTAATTTACGATGTTTTTATTTAAGATACTTAAATGTACATTGTATTTTATTTTTGTTATAATAGGATGGCCTATCTTCAAATTACTTTGTGTAATATACTGGGCATTTTTAATATTACCGCCAGCAGCAGTTACACCAGATAAATCTTGTAATTATTACCTGGAATTAATATTTGGGGAAAAGTATCGTATTTCCAATCCAAACTTTCCTTTGAGTTATTCTGGTGGTACCTCTTGTATTTGGGATTTGAAGACTGTCTCAGGAACCAAGATATATTTGTCCTGTACTGAACTTGATTTACCAGTGGTAAGTAAATAAATAAGAAGTATAGGTTTATTTTTGAAGTTAGCAGATGTTACTGTGTATAGTTACCCTGAGCCATTTACTGCAAGTCGTATTCTAAACAATATCAAGAAATGTATTTCTTATAAATTTACTTTCTGCTACTAATATTCTGTATACGTTTGCAACAGAAAATACTTTACTTTTTTTATTCCGTCTTGGTTCTAATTAAAATATATAATTTTGATGTGAAAATTAGTAACATAGGTTTATAAAAAAAAGTTAATGCATATTTGATTAGAAATTTAATTCCTATGTAATATGATGCCGTGAATACAAATCTGAGGTCCGCTAAGCTCTATCACGTAAGTTTAAGGTCATTTCAAGGTCAAATGAATTAAATTCACTAAATAAATCTGAAGAATATATGGGCTGTTGAGGTCGCTGAATCCGAATTCGTGGTTTGCTTAATATCCCAAGGTCAGTTAGAGATCATTCCAGGGCTATTACAAGGTCAACTTAAGAAAAAAGCACTAAATAAATCTGAAAAGAAATATGTAGGTTTTTGGGGTCACTGAATCTGAATTCGTGGTTTGTTTAATCACCCAAGGTCACTCAGATATCAGCGTCATTTCAAGATCAAGTTGAGAAAAGTATACCAAATAAATCTGTAAAAGAAGATGTGTATACTTTTGAGGGCGCTGAATCTGAATTCGTTGTTTGTTTAATACTTCGAGATTAGCCAGTCAATTCAAAGTTATTTTAGGGTCATTTCAAGGTCAAATGAAAAAATCCCCTAAATAAATTTGTAAAAGTAGAGAAACCATGTGCAGTTATATCGATGTTGCAACAAGCAAACAGGTGAGTAGACTAGTTTTCAAGGCTAAACTCAAGTTCCTAAAACCACATACCTCACGAGCAGCTAGATTGATGTCCGTTACAGATAGGCCAACGAAACCAGTTTCTATAGTGTGTAACACAAGTCCCAAGCTCTCATAAATTCTGTGCCTGGGATACGTGGTTCATGGAGAGCTTAGATTTCATACATTAATAAAACCTTGCTTTCAGCTTCTGCCTGTATAACGAGCATCGATCTCGCGGCGCGTAGGATATGTGGTTATGAGAGCTTATGTTTTAACCTACTTATAAAAACTTAATCCACTCACCTGTCTGTGTCCATCAATCTAGCTGCAGGTGAAATGTGTGTTTTTCGGAGTTTGAGTTTCGGCTTAAAAACTCGATCCGCTTGCCTGTCGGCTGTGTACCAGATATCGATCTAGTTGAGCGTAGGTTTTCTTCTCTGATTAACCTTGAGGTATTAAACAAATATCAAATTCAGATACAGCACCCTTAAAAGTCTGCATATCTTCTTTTACAGATATATTAGACGATCTTTATCAATTAGATTTTGAAATGAAAATGAAATGACTTCTGGCTGGCCTTGAGGAATTATACAAATTACGAATTCAGATTTAGTTACTCAAGAAACCTACATATCTTCTTTTTCAGATCTATTTAGTGGATTTTTCTTAATTTGACCCTGAAATGATCTCTGGCTGACATCGATGGACTAAACAAACCTTAAATTCGGAATCAGCGACTTCAAAACCTACATATATCTTTTTTTAGATTTATTTAGTAAATTTAACACGGTTTGACCTTGAAAATACCTTAAACATGAAGTATTAGAGGTTAGCGAACTTCAGATTTGGATTCAGGGTGTCAAATTTTATAAGAAGAAAATGGTCTAGTCAGATATGGATTTTTTTTGTACACCTGTGTAATCAATTAGACTATCAAGTTGACTTATTTTTAATAATACAATTCTTTTACCGAAAACAAAGCAGAAATAAACTTTGAAACTTTACTTTTATCGGAAGTGATGCTTACCTTCTCTTATTCAAAATCACATACACTGAAAGAAAATAAATTCACTATAGAAAAATAGTTATACTTATACAATTTTGATATGCACTGTAAACAAAAATTTAGTAATATAATGGAGCAATAGCAAACAGAAGTTGGAATATAAATTTACATAGTCGTATAGAATTAGTATCTAAACAAAATTGAAATCAGGTTATTATTTACATTGTAGTTTCTCACCTCAAGGCCTGGTCACTCCCACTCTCGACCTTGGCCCCGCATCTTGACCTTGAGCACGAGCGTGCATACGCCCTTAGACTTGACCTTGAATGTGACCCCAAACCTGGTCTTGGCCGTGTCCTTGACCAAAAACCTGATTTTGGACGCGATCTTGAACTCCTCCTTGGTATGAATTTAAATTTTATCTATGACATTGAGTTTGCCCTTGGCGCGCCATTGAGAATAGCCTTGAAATCTTTCTGAATGTGGTCTTCGCTTTGACCTTGACGGTTATTAATAATGTGGGGTGGCACTGAAATAGTTTCAATCCTGAATATTTTTGTATAAAGTCTTGTGGTGCTGGTGGTGCTGTAGTGTGGTTTTGTATTGACGCAATAAGATATGAATAACCCATAACGATCATGTCTTACCTGTGTGAAAAGTGTGGAAAGACTTTTACCAGTAGTTAGAGTTTATTAAAAAAAGGCACTCTTGTTTTGCAAGACTTGAAAATTATGTTATTGGAGGAAAACAGCTAACAGTCAACGTCAACGATGGAAAATTGTACTACGTGTAATGTAAGTGTGTCAAAGAAAATATGTCGACCGATCAGAGAACATTGGAATATAAAAGTAAATGTTGTGTGCTAGTGTTTCATGATGTAGAACTAATCCAAAGTGCTTTTAAAAATAGAATAGCATCGTATTCCATCAGTAGCGATAATAATCATATGAACTATGGAGTGTTTTTTGATGGTCAAGCCAAAAGTGTTGAATTTAATAGCGGAAAAATTAAGGGTGTTCGTTAAAAATGGTTGCTGTCTGTCGTTATTGTGTATCATTATAGGAGACGGTGACCGAAAAGTCGTTTAATACTCCCAATGCAATACTGACTGTGGAAAGCGACTTAGAAGAAGTATACCGATCCTTCGTAGAGGTTGTGAACGTGTAGTCCAGCGAATGTTAGGAGAAGGATTCAGGTATGCAACATCGTAAAAGTGAAGAAAAAATATAATAAATATATTTGGAGAGAAATTGAAGTACGAAAATATTATAAGATTTGTAGATATTTTTTATTGTATTGCAAGTTGGGCTTTGGAGAAAATTTTATATGTGGAAGTAAACATCAATAGATGTTGACCTCTAGGCGGAACATCTTATGTGAAGCTATCAAGATTTATTGAGCTTCAAGAGGCAGTTATCAAAGTAGTGAACCAAGATGAATATTGTTTTGCTTGGGCTGTAACGTCAGCGTTATTTCCTGCAGTGGTAATGTTTTCCCAGATAACATCCTACCCACATTTTGCCACAGTTTTCGATGTAACAGGAATTTCCAGTTAAATTCCGCGATATTACAAAATTTGAAGAAATTAATAATATTTCAATAAATGTTTACGGCTTAGAATTCAACTTTAAAATAACGCGATGAAATAGTAGGTTTTCCGTCCATCAAGATATGATACAAGAAAGCTACAAATGCATGTAAATTTGTTGTTGGTAACAAAAAATGACATTAATAAAGATGCCAACAGTGAACATGAATGTGACGCAACATGTTCAAAGTGTCACTACTGTTGGATAAAGGATTTGTCCCGTTTTAAGTCAAATATCAAATCATCATCATGGTATAGTATATATTAGTGACGACTGCTTAATATATGTTATTTCACCGGCAGCTTTAATATTGCATTAAAAGATGATTGTAAGCATGTCTTCTTATCGACACCCTCAACAGATTTAAATAGAGATAAATTTGGAAAGAGTGTACCAGAAAATATATTAAAATTTGAAAATTTGGAAATGCAAATGCGAGTACCTTTTGTTGTGTACGCTGATTTTGAGTCGATCTTAAAACCCGTTGATACAGTTGAACAGAACCCTCAAAACTGTCACACGATGAAAGGTTTTAAACATGAGCAATACTCTTTTGCTTATCTAATAAAATGCTCTTTTGATGATTCTATTTCCAAGTTTGACCTGTATCGTGGGAGTTATGCAACAAAAGTCTTTGTAGGTCGAATTGAAACTCAACTGAACCTTAAGGTTTCTTTACAATACCCATTTTAAAAGAAATTAAACCCATGAATCGCTTACCACGTAATGAACAAAAAAAGTTTGATTTAGCAAGGATTGGTAGTATATGTGGATGACACTTTGAACATAACGATATTAAAGTGGAAGACTATTGATATATAACGGGTCAAAAAAGATTTGGTGCCGCACATTTAATTTGTAATTTAAATTATAAATTACCTAATTTTATTCCCATCATCTTCCACAACTTTAGCCGTTACGACAGCCATATGTTTATAAAAGAGCTATGTAGTAGATATGTGGATAATATTGATGTTGTAACTCGAAGCGACAAAAAGTATGTATCATTTACAAAGAGCGTTTATATACATGATTATGTCGAAAATAAAACAAAAATAATAAAAAAAATTATGAAACTGAGGTTAATTGATAGTTTTAATTTTTTGTTGACATCGTTGGAAAATTTAGGTAATGGGTTAAATATAAATGAATTTAAGGAAACTCGTAAATATTTTTTGACGGTGCTAAATTTCACTTGTTTCGAAAAAAGAGTGTTTCCCTACAATTTTATCGATTCGATGTAAAAAAATGAATAATATAAATCTTCTAACAAAAGACGAGTTTTATGGCCAGTTACGGTAAGAATATATCAGTGACGAATTATATGATAGAGCTAAAGAAGTGTGGTCCTGTTTTAGTATAAAAATTTAGGAGAATATTCGGACTTGTTTTTATTAACTGATATACTTGCACAATGTCGCGATACGTGCTTGTCGGTTTATAAATTGGATCCTACACAGTACTACATTCTATCAATTTTATCTTTCAATTGCATGTTGCGCATGACCCAGGTGGAGTTGTAGCTTTTGACAAATATCGATATAATTTACTTTTTCAAGGAAGGTATTTGGGGTGGCATAAGTCAGTGTACAGAAAGGTAGCATATTGCAAATAACAAGTATTTGCCTATTGCTCCACTAAACCGTCTTTATTTATAACTTATCTCGACGCCACTAGTTTGTACGGTCATTAGATGTTCCAGACATTACCATTCGGTGGTTTTAAATTGTTGTCAGAACGCGAAATATTAGATTTAAATATAATTAATTTTGATAATGATAGCCCATATGGATATCTTTTCGAAGTGTATGTACATTATCAGGTAGAATTACATGACCCGCATTCTGATCTTCCATTTCTAGTTGAAAACAGCACTCCACCTACTGAAAAAGCTACATTGCCGAAACTGATTCCAAATCTTAATGATAAAAAGTAATTCATTGTTCACTATAGAACTTTAAAACAAGTCATAGAAAACGGTCTTATGGTAATGTGAACGCACCGAGTTTTGAAATTTAATCAGTCCAAGTGGCTGAAGAAGTAAATAAATTTTAACACATCGTTACAAAATGCTGCAACAACCAAATTTGGCAAAGCTAATTATAAATGCTGTTTTTGGGAAGAAAATGGAAAATGTGAAAAATCGGAAAGATATTAGATGAATAACAATAGAAAAATAGTAGAGGAAAAGTTGAGGCAAGAGATTTAAATTCTTGACTCAAATTCAATAGCTCATCCATATTTACAGAAAACTTTTTAGCTATACACATGAAAAAAGTAAAAATAACTTATAACAAGCCAATGTATATATATATATATATATATATATATATATATATATATATATATATATTTATATATTTATATATATATATATATATATATATATATATATATATATATATTTATATATATATATATATATATATATATATATATATATATATATATATATATATATATATATATATATATATATATATAGGACTTTCCATATTGGACATTTCAAAAACAATTAATTCATGATTTTTTTATAATTTTATTTAGAGAAAATTAGCGCGGATGTTTCTTTGCTTTACACTGACACGGATTCACTCATACTGAAAGTATTTATTGATAATTTTTGTCGTACAATAGGTGCAAACCCGAGGTAATTTAATAAATCAAATTACCCCAATGAAAATAGATTTAATATAAAAAAAGAGTGAATCGGTATTGGGTCGAATGAAAGATAGGTTTCCAAGTGACCCGATAATTGGTTTTTATGGTAACGGAGCCAAAGACTATTAAGTAAAATCATTACATAATGAATTGAAAAAGGCCATAGGGATAGAGAAACCAGTTATCGAGATGGGTCTTCATTTAGGTGGATTAATATTTAGAAAAATGAAGACTTTTCGAATTTAATTACATGATGTTTACACTCTAGTAATAAATAAAATTCTTCTTTCAAATAACGATGATAAAAGTTATGTAATTCCACCATCTACAAAAACTTTATTTTGGGGTCCTATCGATATGGACTTTTACAAAACGAATCTGCAAGACATTTATAGACTAAAAAAGAGGCAATAAAAAACTTAATGATAGTGAAAAGAAAGCGGGCCAAATACAAAATACAATTAGAAAACTTTAAAAGATTTTTGTATTGGACAGTGTTACATAGTTTTGCAGTTATAAATTTGTAAATGATAGTATTAAGTTTTTAAATATATTTTACCTTTCTAAATTGTAGTATTAGATATTCTAAATAAAAAAAATGTCTAGAAATTGATAAAAAAATATTCTTAAAAGAAGTATTCTTTTATTTGTCGATTGTCTTAACCATTCATCCATCCCGGTAATTTAAGACCATATTGAATATTTTCCATTAGTAGCACTAAAACCAATTACCTTGGGTCACTAGAGACAATTCGTTCTTAAACAAATAAGCTGGCACTCAGGTGACAAAAGAATTCGTTACCAAACGAAAGTAATTTTCCAGAGAAAACAGTACTTGTTGTATTTACGATATCTTAGCTTGTTTCATCGAAACCCCATCCGCATGTCATGAGAGATCTATGTTACACACTTTCTAATGAAAACATTGCTTTTAATGTCGTGGTAACTTTAGGTTTACGAACCACAGCAACCTGCTCACCTCCCATCTCGTAGCGAATTTTATCGAACAAAAATGCGAGGGTATTATATGATAAAAAACATCTTTTAGATGCATCAGTGGCTCGAAATTTTCCTTCGATATATATGGAACTTTCGGCAATATCAAGTATAATATCTTGAAAATTGATAGGAATACGAATTTTATCGGAGTTGTTATATAATGGCGATCCATATGATTTAAATGTATGTTCTTCTAAACTAATAATGGAATTGTCCCAGATGGGTTCAGTAAAAACATCAATTTTATTACTTGTTGTAGTCATCATTTTTGTACCTTTAGACCAATTGATTTTAAAAAGTTACAATCTTTAGTACACAACTGATGAGATGTTTGCGATTGAATATCTGGACGATAATTAATTTTCACTTTCATTCTTCCTTTACTTTTATTATGTTTGGATGATGATGAAAATGATAATTTTTGGATCTTGGTAGACAACATACATACTTTTCGATTAAAGCAAAAACTCATTTTATAATATTTTTTTCAACTCCAGCTTCACAATAATCTTCTCACCGTGAAAACCCATCAGATCACCTCGATCGTCTAAGATACGGAGGGTAGTGTTGTCTATGAACTGACGTCCTTCCAGCATCAATGACATTTAAATATTATTTTGTGGTTCTTTACTGATTTTGTAACCGGGTTCGACATCGATATCAAATTTAAATAAGGTATGACCTTATTACAGAATTCATATATGCTCTAAATAATTACAATCTACACGTATAATGCGCCCTTTCATTATATCCACCATTTCAGTTGATTCGTGTTTTATGCCAGTTTTTAACAATGTATAGTTGAATTCTAACTTTTTACCGTTACATGGGCTCCTCTAAAATCTAAAATATATTTGAACTCTAGTTCAAATTTCAGAGTAATGCTATTTGCTGTCAATGAAAATATTTGATCCTTATTTCCTCCAGTTGATTTTTTCAAAGCGGCCAACATAGCTTTATTGATCTGATCTACTTATACTCCTGGTGGAATCCGCAAATGTTTTGCATCGGTGGGTAAGTGAACCTATTGTTATTTTCATCCACGTTAAATATTGAGCTATAAGAGTAAAATCCAAGCAGCGTCAGACCATATTGATTCGTTTTATTGAACTCGATAGGTGGATAAGAATTGGCGCTTAAAACAATTGAGTGTCCTGATAAAGTGAAGGTGTAAGGCATGATCGACAATTAAATAATTTACGTCCGGGTTTTATTTGCAACACTTGGAACATTCCAACAGGCTCACCATAGTACCTTTTTTTTATACCTTTTGATGGTGATGTTTTTATATTTACATCTCTGAATTTGAAATAACAACAAAATATAGGTGTGGGGCTATCGTCTTCTTCATAGTCATTTACATTATTGATGGAAGAATGTTCACAATTATACTGATTATTTAAGATTTTGATATCACTTTTTAGGTGCTCCGGTAACTCGTGATGTTTCATTTGAAGCAAGTGCAATCATTATTTCCTTGGGCATGTTTTCCATCTCTTTCTCGCACATTTTTTGTAATTCACCAACTTTATGATATGTTTTAAGTGGTTGTAACATTTTTGTGTAGTTGGTTCGATCCATTTGTGGTTTAATCGATGACATCATTTATGGTGAAGTTTCAGTAAGAAACTTTAAAGACAAAGGCCCACACCAGACTATCCCAAAATCCTGTTGACGCTCGTATGCATGGTAAATAATTTTCTATGTGTCGGAATCAGTTTGCAAATTCTATAGGGGAATTAAATTACCGAAGCTCTCATAATATGTTACTGTCGAACTTTTTTTTCTATATGCTACCCAATGAGTTTCTACACCTGATAAACTATCTAAATTAACGATTTCTGCTTCGTAAATTCCGGGACCTTGTCTAGGTAATGAATACCTCATACAAACTCCTTGAAAGTGCGCTATTTAATTTTTCTTGGCATAACTTTCTATAGCGATGTTAGATAGTGGTCTTCAAGGTAGGGGTCTCATTAGTTTTTTGGTTTGTGGCTTAGAAATAACCCCAAACCTATACGATATGGCTTTAGAAACAAGCCATTTTCTTTCGATTTTTAAATATAAGTCAGCTCGAAGCGGCTCGAACAATACCTGCTGTTCCATCGGCTAATGATCCCAGAGCCGAAAGCCCAGCAAATATTGGTATTAGTGATAATATACCTCCACTTTTAGGGATTTGTATTATTCTCGATGTACGAATCTTTCTTTTGCCACCTACTGCTTTCACCGATTTACGTGCTGCTTACAAGGCTGTTTTAGATGCTCTCATGATATTTTTTCCCATTATATTTTTTCCCCCGGTTTTTAATAGCTCCACTCGAACTGGTTGCGTAACAGTTGATCCAAAACCTACTTTGCGTAACCGCGAATTTTTATTGACGCAGGTCCCTTGTAATAACTTAGCACAACGTTTGCATATTCTGTGCGTTGTCCTTTTTGATTTTAATTTTGATGATGTTGACACACCCATGCCGAAACGTTGTTTTCCTTTCATAATATTCGTTACTAACCAAGCTGCAGTTTTTTCACCTAAACTAGAATCTTTCGATTTGACTTTGTTCCAAGCACTTTGCTCAAGCTCGTATTCTGGTAGATGTCTCGCACTTATATCGTCTTAGTTATGTATATACGCTAAATCGTGTTTAATACACGTGACATCTGAAGGGTTAATTCTCTGACCACCACTTGTTACAAGTTTTATAACTTTTATTCCGGGTCCACAATATTGATAACCGGGGATATGTAGCTCAAATGGTAGAGTATTATTTAATGAATTTACAATACCGTTTCCAGTTTAACTTGATACGCGAGACCGTCCACTTCGTATGACGAGCAGTATTTGAATGACCATTTAAGTGAAAATTTTGCTTATAAAATAACAAATTTTGTTAATGGTGCACATTATCGATCTTAAACAAAAATTTCCTATTGACAATCTGGATGAAAAAATCGTGCTTCGATATGAAAAGCAAATAATGAAAAGATACGGTCCTCTAGTTTCTTCCTCTATTCTTAATCTGACAGGTAATAGGACCATCCGATTGTGGGAAAACTAATGTCATGATTTCACTGCTTACGCACCCCCTAGGGCTACGTTTCGAAAATGTCTATATTTATTCAAAATCACTATAGCAACCAAGATATTAGTATTTAAAGACAATTTTAGCATCCATCGAAGGACTAGGCTACTATGCTTTTAGTGATTCCAGTAATATTGTGGAACCTGCCGATGCAAAACCAACTTTATAATTATTTTTGATGATATGATATGTGAAAAACAAGATATTATAAGATCATACTATAGCATGGGACGTCATCAAAATATCGACTTCTTTTATATAGCGCAAATATATTCGCGGGTGCCTAAGTAGCTTCTGCGAGACAATGCCAATTTTATTATTATGTTTAAACAACATGAGATGAATATAAAACACATATTTTCTAATCACGTGTCACCAGATTTAATTTTTAGGCAATTTCCAAAAAAATATTCTCCAAATGTTGGAATAATTAGTACGGATTTTTAGTAATTGATAAAGATAATAATGTGAAATTGCGAAAATACTGTAAAGGATTTGCTAGCTATATATTACTGTAATAATGTGAAAAAAGATTTACATGATAGTTGAAACATCCTTTGTAAACATCACGAACGAAGTGATCGACTTAAAACGTAAACTAGTGGAAGCTACCAATGACTTTCGAAAAAGTTTATATAATATAAATCATTATTCTACTTACAACACGAAGAAAGCTGCAAATATTGAGCGAGTCATAATAATTCTTACAAATAATTTATATAAACAATTCTTGGTAAAAGGTTCCTTCCAAAAGCCTATAACCATTCGAAATATCGCATCATTTTAATGAAGCCAGCAGATGTGCAAGAAGAAACGCAAATTAAACCATACCATTATTTAAAAATTTAATTTTTTTAAGTGTCATTGTACATATTCGCAAGTACAATAGCTTATTCCATAAAGAATACACGCCCTCTGGTTTTCCACGTATTATGTGATTTTTTCATTAGCTTTCTAAATTTATCAATTGTCCTGTTCACACGACTCATTTTCAATCCAAACTAAACTGTTTTTTTGCTCTACTTATACTAGATATTTCAACTGGGAAAAATAAACACAGACTAATGATCTAAATATTTATTTAAAAATTGCATTCATTGTATACGAAAAAGTTACACATTGCCTTTTTCTTTGTTACACAGTTTACCCCCATCTTCGGTGGGTCGACGATGAATTCTTTTAGATTTTCATTGATCATAGTAGCACAAAAATTATCCAGGTTTACGGAACCATATCAGTACTTTTCATAGAGGTGCGCTCCTGCGATAAAATTAACAGCTTTTGCCATGTATTTTCTGTATTAACTTACAGTCGCCTCCACAACTGATCCACCAAACGTTGCAAACTTTAATATATCTTCTGCAATATTACTTAATGTACGGCTCAACTTAACCATATAGGCATCAATACACTCAGTACAAATTTAGTCTACAGACATCTTAAATAACAAAAAATAAAGAAAACGTCTAATTATTCTGATGTGCTATTTATCAAAATATATATATTTTTCAATCCAAATACCGATAACAAACTTATTAACAAAATATATAAATAACAAAATTCGAGTATTCTTACCAGCAAATACTCGAATAACTTGCCCCAAATGAATTGAAGTGTACTTCTCATTAGACCCATCCATAAAATCTATAACATTATCCGGCATAGTTTCAACTACATGTTTTGGTAAAAATAAATCAAATGTCACCTGCATCTTGTAAATATACGAGGATAGTTTTTTCGGAACGTGAATTTATTGAAACTATTTTTTAAAACATACGCTTGTCCAACAATTAAAGCAGAAATTTTTCTCATTTCAACGCACTCAACATCTTTACTAGTTCTTTTATTAATATTATCCAAAGATTCTTTACTGATACTCATTGTTGTTAAAAAATGTAACAAAAATCACCCTGAATAGCACTTTCAGAACACTTCACAAATTTAATATTTTTAGGTTACTACTGCAGATGTCTACGACTGTTTGAAGTCACTTCTTTTCCAATTACAGCGAATTTTCAAGCTTGCATTATATCAATCCTGGGTAACAATAGTGCGTGTTCAAGGTCAAAATATAATGAAACAACTGACTACATTTTATGTGCTTTATTGATTTACACTTTTCTGATGTTCTCTTATACGTGTAATATAATCATTTAAACCCAAAATTTTTTAGATTGCTCAATAATTCATGTTCAATTTTATCTTTTACAAATTCCTGACAAACTTCGTCAAAATCACATCAACTTTTTAAATGACTTTAATATAAAAAAAATTTTTAGATATTTTTGTATATGATATTTCTCACTGAATGACTGTAAACAGGCTCAAGCAGTTTTATAGAAGAATTTGAGGGTCATCCCACATTATTAATGACCGTCAATGCTAACTTTAAGGTTATCTTCAGGTTAACTTCAACGTAATTCTCAAGGACACGTTCAAGGCCAAATCCAGTGTCATGCTCAAAATACAAGGTCATATCAAGGCCTGGTTCAAGGCCGCGCCAAATACCAAGTTTGCTGTCAAGGTCAAGTTCAAGATCGGGTTCTAGGGCGTGTTCAAGGACTCGTCCAAAGATAAGTGCAAGGTCAGACTCAGGGTCAAGGTCTAGGGGCGGAACTTTGTTCGAGGAGAGGGGATGACACGGGACTCTCATTTACACTTTACTATCATACATTTTTTATAAAACCGAACAGGAGTTAAAGTTTTATTGCAGAAACTAGCTTAGGAGTTAATGAAATTATGATAACTTAACTGTTTAACGATTGCAGTAGATAATTAGTTAGGCTTCGATTCTTGAATCCTAAACTACCTTCTCCTATATAATAACAATCATTATACAGCAACGTCAGCTGAGCCTTCATCAGCGTTTCGAAACGGACATCGAAGACACACACGCTCAAAAAATAAAAAATAATTTTCATCAAAAAATAATATTTTTGAGTTGATGTTTTACCTAATAAACATTCCTATTTTTGATTGAACAGATGAATTAATTCGAGAATTGATACTTTTCTATCAATGTCACATAGCAGACATTATTTGTGTTTTGCCAAAAAATAATGACTAAATAACAAATCGACCGTGCTAACCGTAGATTTACCTAGTAAAATTATTGGAACTGGAAACCTATCTTATCGAAATACAATTGAAGTATTCAATGAATGGGACGAAAATGTTTACTTAACTCGAAAAGCCATGCCTAATTTAATTCGAATATTTGATTCTACTGAAGATGTGAAGAATATCAAAAAGGTAAAAGAGCAGTACGACCATGATGACGCTGCCACCTTGGATTTTCTAGACTCAGTATAACAAAATCATAAGTAACCCTTAAGGAAAAGTGCAGACACTTTAGAAACAGTTAGTAAGTCTCATATTCATAATATCTTAGTAAGAAACAAATTTCGGATGTTCAAACCAAAATTAATTAACAAACTGCAAGATGAAGATAATGCTCGCTGTTTGGAGTTTTGATTGATAAAGGATAAAAAAAATTTAGTTTATAGATTTATTTGTAGCAACATTTTATTTTCCGACGAGGTATCTTTTATCAATAATGGGATAGTCTCTTCACAAAACTATGATTACTGGGTATTGGAAAACCCGAATTTTAGAATTGCCAATTATAGCAAAAAATTTGGAAAAGTTAATGTTTGGTATGGCGTAATGTGTCATAAAATAATTGGTACTTATTTTTTAGTAGACAATTTAAATCAAAATTCGTATATAGAAATTTTAACCAAATTTGTTATGACAGATACATATTTAGAGTTTAGAAAAAACCTTATTTTTCAAAAAGATGGATGAACTGCTCACTTATGATTGACAAACTGGTTAAACATGTACTTTTAGGATAAGTAGATGGGCTTGTTTTGAACCAATGGTCCCCATCAGATTATTATCTATGGGGTTAATTAAAACAAAACGTTTACAACAATAATTTAAATGATTACATTTACCTAATAAAAGAAAGAATTGTGGAAGCTATTGCAACTATAAATGTAGATACGCATCTGTGTACGAAGAATTTGGAAAAAGATTAGAAAAGTGTCTATTAGTAAGACGTCAATATGTGCAAAAGTTATGTTTTTATTTTAAACTTATTTTTAAGGTTTCACAAAACTGCATAAATTAAAGCTAAAATAATTTTTGTGTTCGTTTTTTAATATGTTTCAGTTTTGGAACAACTTAGTTAAATAAAATTTGAAAACAAATTACAAACTACAGTATTTTATTTAGGTTTAAGTCCATATTTTTGAATATCATGCCTTTGATCATGGTTTTTGAAATCCGAAGACAAGCAAAACTTTTTATTAAGATCCTCGAAAAATCAAAACTATTGAGGTTTGCTAGAGTGCGGTACATCATCCATCATCCATCTCGCGGCTCGTGGTAGTAAAATGCGAACAGTAAATGCAAACTGCATTCCAACCAAATCCTTTCCATATTAGAGGTTGCACAGTTTGAACAAATTGCTAAGGAACACAATTTATCCTATTCCACCACAATCGAGATGATGGCCTACCTGTCCCACCATACCGAGAAGAAACTCAAAACTTACCCTCCCCGCCACAGTGATACGGCAGAGGTATATGTTTCGTCTCTACTAGACTCATCAGGGTACCGACATGCACCTGGCTATGCAAAGGACAGATCGGAAGAAAGCATGCATATACTTAACGCGGTTTCGCCGACCTCCCGCCGGATGGCGTATATATGTTTATGCGGCTTTCACGGATTCCTCCGTGTGAGATGCAATAGCAGTAAATATATTCAGATTATGCAGCTCCGTGTATGAATGAAGTAAAATATGAACAGTAAATATAAACTGCGTTCCAACCAAATCCTTTAATGTGGATATATCTACTGCTATTGCATCTCACACGGAGGAATCCGTGAAAGCCGCATAAACATATATACGCCATCCGGCGGGAGGTCGGTGAAGCCGCGTTCAGTATATGCATGCTTCCTTCCGATCGGTCCTTTGCACAGCCAGGTGCATGTAGATACCCTGATGAGTCTAGTAGAGACGAAACATGTACCTGTATGTACATGTATCACTGTGGCGGGGAGGGTAAGTTTTGACTTTCTTCTCGGTATGGTGGTACAGGTAGGCCATCATCTCGATGGTGGTGGAATAGGATAAATTGTGTTCCTTAGCAATTTGTTCAAACTGTTCAACCTCTAACATGGAAAGGATTTGGTTGGAATGCAGTTTGCATTTACTGTTCGCCTTTTACTACCACGAGCCGCGAGATTGCTGCCGATGTCTTTTTGACACGGGGATCTACAATTGGCGGGCATTGTGAGAGCATTTCCCGTTCAGAAGCAACTTTCAAAAAGTTCGTAACTTTCGCCGAGGTTAGGGAAGTTAAAATTGCGTGAAATTATCAGGCTTACGAAACCGGATCTCTGCAGAGACCGTAAGGTATGGGCGCGGTGAAAATTAGCTGGACTTCCGCAGTCGCAATTTCCGAAAGACCTGATAATTTCGTCTTATAGTTTAACTTCGTGGTATGGCTTACCTAGGCATTCGATAATAGTTCGGTGGTTAGGGAAAAACCGCCGTTATAATTTTCTTAAACTTTATTAATGAGTTATAACCTAGTTTTACTTTGACTTTTTAAAAAATCGTTAAAAAACATTTGTAATCTTGTATCATTTGTGACGTTATGAAACTAACTTTGAACTCTTTTAAGTGCAAATAAAAACCTTTAAATTAACTTTTACAAAAACAATCAGTGATTTAAAAACTATATACATTTTACCGTTGTAAAGTCAAAAACCTATTTTAAAACGTGTGCACGTGCACCTAAATATTCATTCGAAAAATACCGAAGTCCAAAGTCGAAAGTCACGTTTCGTCTCTTCTCGCGACGATAGGAAAAAACCCAGAAATTGTCTAGAAATATTCCATTGTGGAATAATTTATTTTATGAACATTTGAAAACCAATTACTTTTAACTTTATTTTTAAAAAAACTATTTTGTGAATGAGTGTTAGAAATTATTTCTAACTCATATAAAATACTGTAAAGGATAACTAAATAATCCTTAATTATTAACTATTAACTATTATTGTTATAGTAAAAAGGTTCATTGATTTGCTTTTAAATATTCACTATTTTAATTTTCTATCTTTTTCTTTTGACATAATAATAAATAAATATTATTTGCGTTTCTTTTAAAATAAAAATCATAAGAAAAATATTTTATTTTTTAATTAATTAAATAATTTACAAGAGTCTCTGAACTTAAGACATTTCTTAAAAATATAATAACTTTCTACAAACTAAAACCCAAATTTTAAATTAAAACAAAAGCAATAAACAATTAACCTTTTTCATACGAAGGTTTAAAAATAATATTTTTCAAGCAATTTAATATTAACCTAACATTCACCATTCTGTCAACAACATATGTACAATGATTTTTTATCAAAATTAACCAAAGAATAACAAGTTAAAACTTAAAAAAAAATCAAAAAACATAACAATTCAATTGCTTAAACTACATTTTTGATTGATTTAAATTTTTCTTAAAAGCCTAAATTTGTATTTATAATTTAAGAACAAAAACCTGTTAGGAAAATTCCTTTCTACGTTCAGAGCAAACTTGTAAAAATCTTTATAGATTTATATAACAGAAATTAACTTTTATTTTTCTTTTAATAACTAAATATTGTTAATAAGCTAAAGCTTGTTGTTAAAAACCATTTTGTGATTTTGTAAATATTTTTGTAAAAGATAGGTGGGACGCCACGTATCTTTAGGTTTAACCAATTATTAACAACTGCATTGAGCTCATTTAGGTTTTGGGAATATATGGGGTCAAATCAAAAATAAATTACGCCGGTTCATAACAAAGGCCTATGTCTTTAAAAAAGCGAATTGTCTTTAAGATTTCGCCTGACTTGACCAACAATTTTTACGTTAACAATAATTCCAACTTTGTTAAGTACATAATAAAAGACGAGACTGACACTAAATATAAATAATAAAAAGTCCCCCGGGATAAAAAACATCTTGCCTAAAACTTTTCACAGAATATTCTGAAATATTGAAAATTAAATAAAATTAAAAAATACTTCCTTCATTAAACACGTCCAACATTTTGAAACTTCAGTCCGTGTCCAATGAGGCGAGAGGCTATCCAAGTCACTCGGGTGGTTATGTAGGGTCCCCTGCGGCCGGGAGACCGGTCGCCGTTAACAAGGGCACACCGGACAAAACTTACAGGACAGGACTTGACAAAATTACTATCTCAAATAATGATAATAGTTCTGAATCTTCAGTAATTTTTGGTTCAGTTAAAAAATTAATAAACTTTTTTAATTCTACATCAGCAGAATCTAGGAA
The DNA here is from genome assembly GCA_034092305.1 of Diaprepes abbreviatus. Classification (NCBI taxonomy): domain Eukaryota; kingdom Metazoa; phylum Arthropoda; class Insecta; order Coleoptera; family Curculionidae; genus Diaprepes; species Diaprepes abbreviatus. The sequence goes on from JASJET010000032.1 coordinate 3,540,650, forward strand.
TCTTAGTAGTGATATTAGTAGATCTTTCTTCGCAATGTCGCTGGGGGCGAGAGCAGAAGATCGTGTCGCGGCTTGAAAACTAATGCACATAAATCCTCTGTCGCGTTTTCAAGTATCCTTTCAAATTTAACCGCGGAAAATCGAGTAGAATTTCCGGTTAATCTTAAACCAAGTAACGTTTATAATTCTAACATAAATCCGATTAAGCCGCTAAAAGATTATGAAAACAATTGAAACGTCGCAGTCGCCGAGCCGCCGTTTACACGAGTATATATATATATATATATATATATATATATATATATATATATATATATATATATATATATATATGTATGTATGTATATATAGTGGGCTGCCCAGAACGAGAATGCATCAATATTAATATTCGGCATCTTAAAATATTCATATTTCAAAACTCTATAGAAAGTTATCTGGTGATTCCAAAAAAACATTAGAGCGGTTTAATGAATACTATTGATAAATAAAAAACTTCAAGTCAGTATTTTTTGAACTAAATCACCGTACCTATATGTTTTCCAGGTCGCTAAATTCAAATTCAATGTTCATTAAACCCCATCTGGTCAATATTTATCCCTAAACTCAAAAAATACTTCAAATCGTTGAATTAACATTATTTTGTGATGAGTATTATTGTCTAGTTTTGTTTTAATTGTCCTATATGAAAACTTATGATATTGAAGTGATAAATTAATTCTGTAACTGGATTTGCATTAATCGTAAGAAATTATTTAAGATATAACTATTCTGATTATTGAGTCTAAGTATTATTTCAATAGTCTACTAGTGCATTAGAGACATGTTGAAAGACAGTAGCGGTTACGAGATGATACTGTTCAATATTTCGTGTCTTTTGTGCACTCCAAGCGCCATATAGTAACTAGCATGACGCGGTTAAAAAATGGTATACGGTTTTCGAGAATATTTTTATACAGCATATTGATCGAATATGATAAAAAATTTTAATTTTTTACCTGCAATAGATTTTGGTAATATGGTGGTCAAACTTTATACCTCAACCAGAAATGGTGTTATTTTAGTAAATTATGAAAATTTTTGAGGTTAGAGACGACTAGTGCCTAATTGGATGCAAAGGGATAAGGAATTGAAATCAAACGACCCCGAAAACAAATTAAATTTTTTTATCATATCCGATCAATATGCTGTATAAAAATATTCTCGAAAACCGTATACCATTTTTCTAACCGCGTCATGCTAGTTACTATATGGCACTTGGAGTGCACAAAAGGCACGAAATACTGAATAGTAACATCGCGTAACCGCTACTGCCTTACAGCATGTTTCGAATGCACTAGTAGATTGTTGAAATTTTACTCGGACTCAATAACCAGAATAGTTATATCCTAAATAATTTCATAAGTTTTCCTATAGAACAATTAAAACAAAACCAGACAATAATACTCATCACAGAATAATGTTAATTCAACGAATTGAAGTATTTTTGTTTTAGGGACAAATATTGACCAGATGGGGTTTAATGAACATTGAATTTGAATTTAGCGACCTGGAAAACATATAGGTACGGTGATTTAGTTCAAAAAATACCGACTTGATGTTTTTTATTTATCAATAGTATTCATTAAATGGAATTTTTCATGATAGCGGACGTCATTTTGGAACCACCGTAATGTTTTTTTTGGAATCACCAGATGGCTTTCTATAGAGTTTTGAAATATAATATGTATATATATATATATATATATATATATATATATATATATATATAATATATATATATATATATATATATATATATATATATATATATATATATATATATATATATATATATATATTAATAGCTTTAATTAAATTGACTTTTGCAACAATTTCTGCTTGAAAATTAACCAAAAAAATAGTACTCACGTGATTAGCATTATCTGTCGTATTTTAATTTTTTTCCAAAAAAAATTCAAAGGTGGGGCTATATCTCAAAATATCGAAAAAAGTTATTAGAAAAAGTTTTTCTAATGCAATTTTTAGTCCATATGCAAAATTTCAGCTGTATAAAATAATTTAGATTTTTTGTCCATTTTTGAAAATTGCACCACTGTTACCAAATAAGACTCAACGCAATCTATCTAAAACTTCTTAGTTTTGAAAATCTTTCATTCTAGATATATTTTGTTTAAAGTAGCGCCATATTAAATGTGTATTTTTCTACAAAATTCAAATAGAGGTATTAAAATTTGGTCAAATCTGATTTGTTTTTGATCCTGTATAAGGTAACTTCATAAAATAACTATTTTTGAAAACGTAGTTTGTGTCTAAACGTAATACACATTAATATTAAGAAAATAGTTTAATTGAAAAGACTCTAGTTTTCTAATAAAAAAATCATAATATAAAAATTAAACGCATTCCATCTTTTTAATTGACAACAAACTATTTTTGGTATTTGAATATTAAATTAAAAACAATTCAAAAGGGTAAAATTTAAAATTACATTTCTGCGTGCCTTCCGTTGCGTTCAATACAAACAATTGTTCTTCTTGACACACCTTTAATGGAGTTTCTGATACTAAGAGGGGCCTTATTTCAAAAATTCAATTTCGAATCACCGTTTTCAAATGATCAACACTATATCATATTTATTTTATTAATTTTAATAATGGAGTTTTAAATTATATCATTCAAACTAGATAAACTTTACGTAAAGTTAAATAAAAATTTATTTTCAACCTAATGCAGACTCTACTGATGATATTGTGTAGTTGTTTGTCTTAATTATAATGTGTATTACTTTTACACACAAACTACGTTTTCAAAAATAGTTATTTTATGAAGTTACCTTATACAGGTTCAGAAACAAATAAACTTTGCATCACATGTGACCAAATTTTAATAGCCCTATTTGAATTTTGTAGAAAAACACAAATTTAATATGGCGCTACTTTAAACAAAATATGTCCTGGATGAAGCATTGTGAAAACTAAGAAGTTTTATATAGGTTCCGTTGAATCCTATATTTCAACAGTAGTGCAATTTACAAAAAATGGGCAAAAAATCTAAATTATCTTATGCAGCTGATATTTTGCATATGGGCTAAAAATTGCAGTTATATATAATTATTTTCGATATTTTGAGATTTAACCCCTCTATTGAATCTACTTTGGAAAAAAATTAATATTTGACAGATAATGCTAATCACGTGACTACTATTTTTATAGTTAATTTTCATCTCGATCGAAACAGAAATTGATGCTAAAGTCATATTTCGAATAAAGCGATTAATAAAAAAAATCTCATATGATGCTGATTTTACTGGTCACAGTGATACGGCAGAGATACATGTTTCGTCTCTCACTAGACTCATCTGTCCTTTGCGCAGCCAGGTGCATATCGGTACCCTGATGAGTCTAGGGAGAGACGAAACATGTATCTCTGCCGTAACACTGTGGCGGGGAGGGTAAGCTTTGACTTTCTTCTCGGTATGGTGGTACTGGTAGGCCACCATCTCGATGGTGGTGGAATAGGATGAATTGTGTTTTATAACAATTTATTCTAACTGTGCAACCTCTAACACAGAAAGGATATGATGGAGCGAAGTTTGCATTAACTGTTTCGCATTTCATTTCACTTACATACGGAGTTACATATAGTTGTACGTTTGCTGAATGTGATTTCAGTACTACAACAGCATAATGTGGATATAACCACTGCTAATGCATCTCACACGGAGGAATCCGTGAAAGCCGTATAAACATATATAAGCCATCCGACGAGAGGTTGACGAAGCCGCGTTCAGTGTTGCATACTTCCTTCCGATCTGTCCTTTGCATAGCCAGGTGCATGTCGGTACCCTGATGAGTCTAGTGAGAGACGAAACATGTATCTCTGCCGTGTCACTGTGGCGGGGAGGGTAAGCTTTGACTTTCTTCTCGGTATGGTGGTACAGGTAGGCCACCATCTCGATGGTGGTGGAATAGGATGAATTGTGTTTTATTACAATTTATTGTAACTGAGTAACCTCTAACACAGAAACGATATGATGGAGCGAAGTTTGCATTCACTGTCTCGCATTTTATTTCACTTACATACGGAGTTGCATATAGTTGTACGTTTGCTGAATGTGATTTTAGCACTACAACAGCATAATGTGGATATAACCACTGCTAATGCATCTCACACGGAGGAATCCGTGAAAGCCGTATAAACATATATATATATATATATATATATATATATATATATATATATATATATATATATATATATATATATATATATAGATATTTAGACGTAGACGCCGTACAGTGAGCTTTGAAAATGGTGAATGCGATTTCACCGAAACGTCAGCTACCTTACAGTCCTGAGAGGGACTCAGCACATACACAGGATACCCGAAAGCCTTCGATTACATATCAACCCGTGAGAATATCCGAAATTATATATATATATATATATATATATATATATATATATATATATATATATATATATATATATATATATATATTAAATAGAACACAACGCCCTAGGCCTTTGTCTTTTAGTCTCGTTTCTCTAATTTTTATCTTTTGTTTTTAAATTTATTTTAATTAAATTTTAATTGTACGACTGTCTGCACAAAATGTATTATATATTTAACATAAATTTTTTCTGTATATTGATAGCTTAATTTTATTAAACCCTTCCATCTACAAACCATTTTTATGTATGATCTCAATTTTTTCTTAAACTTTTTAAAATTTTTAAAAATTTTTTAATATTTTAAATTAGATCATGATGTACCTTTTGGCGTTTTATTCAAGTTTTCCAACCAATTTGATACCATTTGATAAGTTTTTCTTTTTCTTTTATTTTTACAAAACTAAGTATAGCGCTTTATATATAAAAAAATTGTTGGAATTGAAATAGTACCGCTGCAACAGAATAAGCTAACGAAGTTTTACAAGGATTATGCCAACCATTATAGTGTATTATTCTTTCAATCTTTAAGCTGAGGGATTAGAATTTAAAAAATATATCATTGCTTTGTAGTTATGTACATTTAGTTGACTGCAAACGACTCGAAATAATTATTTCACCAATAACTTAAAAGCATTTTAGATTAGTTAGCCGCTGATTTTCATTAAAAGTTTACCTCCTATGAACTTAAAATCATGTATTGATAAAATTCATTTTGGTTTCATACTTTAGTCGGGACGTTAACAATTTTTTTGAAGTGCAATATTTCCTAAATAGCCATAATTCTATTTGAAATAAAATAAATATGAAAACATCCCATTTTAACAAAACGTCCAACTCACAATACAAATATTTATCACTTAAATTTAAAACTGATCTAATTATTAACAAGAAGAAAGAAAATAGCAAAACAAGCCGATTTTTCCTAAATATAAGAATGTAAAATACAAAAGTAAAATTTTAGCACTTTTATGTTTTAGTCACCAAGCTGTCAAGCAGATAGATTAGCAGTATCATTAACTGGCAATAAGAAATTTCGCAATTCCAAAAATTATTGTGGAAACACATCATTTTCTCTGATTAGCCAATCAACTGCCCTTACAATAGGTAAGCATCAATATTCTTACTAAGCAAATAACAATAATCAATAAAATTAATATTGCGGAATTTATATAAGGGTTTTCACAAATTTGCACAATGAAATGTATAAATTTGAAAACTAACATTACTAAAGCTATGACCAATATAGCCAGCTTTTTTACTTATAGGTAGGGTCATAGACCAGTTATCGGCATGATGTGTTCATGAGTTTGCTAGTCAATAAGTTTTTTTTTTGATAGTCTGTATGATAAATTTACCAACAAAGTAAATTTTTATATTTTCCAGAATTCTGAAATTAGGAAAACCACTAGCTTCATAGAACAACCTACAATACTAGAAATATAAATCTCCATATTTACTCCTTTCTCCCCTTTCTCCACATAGGAGCCGAAATACACGGAGCCTCCCTCACACTCAATTAAAGTGAGACACTGGGGCAGCACACCACTGAATTTAAAAAAGAAATACATATAATAATTGATACTTGTCTTCGAAAGAATCTGACGAGTGGTTGCCGGGGCAAGACCATTTTCATCTTTTTCGACAGTTAGGCAACGCTAAAAGTGCCAACATGTCTTCAGATAAAATCTAAACAGGCCTGCGACTGTTTTCAAAACCTTATTACTCTGGTAAAACACAACAAGGTTACTCTAACGTGGGCATCAGAATATAAGGGTATCGCCCTAGGTAGTGAAAAAAAGCTTGATTGATTGGACTAGAACCATTATTTAACTTTACTAAAGCTGCTATTCGTGTGTGCCAAAAAATTAGAAATATAATATTTGTTGATAGGAAATGTATCAACGTAAAACTCTTCTATACATTCCTTATTCGATTATCTATTATACATTGTCTTTCACGTTTGATAAATAGTTTAACTTTCGATAGCAAACTTTATTATTCCTTAAATAGTTTATTGCCATTTAAGCTGCTCACATCACTTTTTCGTATCATTCCTTTCCAACAGCGTAACCACTGCTCACTGAACCAATAGTTGGAATAGTATTCACTCACTGCTCATTTAGACGTTTATATGGATCATTGATCACTTTGAAACGGGCAAGTAGAGAAATTCCAGTTTACATCTGGAAATCTGGGAAGCGGGATGTCACAATAAGTATTTGGTTTGCCACGTATGATTATGTTAAATTCACATAACAAAACGTCCAAAAAATGAAAAAATGTTTATCTCGGATATCTCAGGAAATATAGTAAATTTCATACATATGCAAATTATATATTATAAACTGCCATACTATCCAATAGTTTTAGTTTATAACTTCCTGTGAAGCGGAAAATATGAAAAATGTAGTGGACTGTATTTTTGAATTGTAGAAAAAAGGAAAATGAAAAACTTGCGTAAATCGCTTACCTCCCAAATAGCACACTTCAATCCACTGGATATCCATCGTTCATCCAAAGCTGGACATACTGGGTATCCATGGGATGTCCAGAATTTGTCACTCAACATCCTATGGATATCCACTGGACTATACGATTGTCCCACTCGTGGATGTCTTTTTGGATTACATATACTGTCCAGGTATGGATCATTTTTGGATATTAATAGGACTAATTTTGGATGTCCCTATAATGTACATTCTTGACCCGATTGTGGACATATTGGCTGTATTCTTTTGAGTAAATTATCACTGATCAAAATGAAAAAGTGAAACTGATAACTTCATGTTCTTTTGAATGTGAATTTACTTGTCATTGGGTCGAAGTGATCATGATTACTTCAAGTGACAGAACTGAAAGTGATAATTACTCAAAAGAATATACCTATTATCCGCTGGTATTGTGCTTTTTGGATTAATAGGTCATAATCTATTGTTCCCTCTTCTTGACATTCCGCTAACATGAATGGTAGATATTTTCAGAATTTGCTTAGGGTCCGAGAGCTTACAGTACCTAATTAATCTGCATTTCTGAAGACACAGACCACTCATGTCATCAAAACGTCGGTAACAAGTAACCATAGATGGCCCTATTAGTCCCAAAAACTAAACATTTATAAATTATATTAGCGAACCAGGTAACAGGAACTGGATCCACATATTACACTTATTGATTACAATTGTCAAGTTTTTAATACAACACTATATAAGAATATAAAATTTTATAATTAGTCGAATTGCAAGTGCTACAAAATATAGCTTCAATTGATTTAAATTGTTCAAGCTGTAGAAGGATCACTATGAATAAGTTATCTGGTTCCATAGTAATAGGTACAATTTCAATTGGGTAATAGAAAATATATCAATTATTTAAATAGACTTTATATTATTACAATGATTATTTTTTTCTAGATTTATTTCTGTCGTTTATTCTCTTCGGCCATTGTCTAATCTCGTCTTCGGCTGTTTTTCATCGGCCCCCCATTCTTCTACCGCAGCTGAAAATTAATAAGGTTTAACGTTAAATGATACAATATTTTATGGTTTTGTATAGTTTAGAAATTCCGAGTGTCGTATTTATACTTGTTCGTTGGGGTTGTCTCAAGCCTTAATGTGCCATAGTAATTTTCCATAACAAAAAACATTAAAGTATAAGAAAACCACAATGATAACGGTTACAACAGAAATATTAATTTGAAAACTCAAGATCCTATTAAAGTCAGAAACGTTTGTAGGAATTTAAAATGAAATTTAGGTTTTACTTATAAAAAAAATTCAATCTCTCTCTCTTTCTCTCTCCCTCTCTCTCTCTCTCTCTCTCTCTCTCTCTCTATATATATATATATATATATATATATATATATATATATATATATATATATATATACAGTGCCTTCATTTCAAAACGAACCATCCTTAATAACTTTCTTAAATAGAAAAATTTAAAAAAAAGAAAAAACACGTCAATTTAGATATACAGGGGGAAGTTTAATTTTGCATTTGTTAAAAGTCTGTCAATCACCTCCTCACCTCCAGCTAACCTCACTTTGATATGTCAAATGGGAACCCCCACCTTGTGACACATCATTGTAAGCAGCATAAAATTGTCTATCCAACCGTATAAAAAAAATTAAATCGGTTGACGTACAAGCGAACAGTGTGCAAAAATGTCTTGTAATAATGCATAATATATCGGCCTCGAACTTTAGTATGTCAAATGATTACCCTATAGTGTGATACATCATTTTAAAGGGCATACTATCTCCTATTTAGCCAATAAAAAAAAACAAAATCTGTTGATGTACAAGCGAATAGTAAGAAAAGATGTGTGGTAATAATAGACACCTTATCACATTAAACTTTATTATGTCAAAAGGCTACTTCATAGAGTAAAATATTATTTTAAATTTAAAATAAATATTTTTTTAAAATAATAAACAGTTAAAATATTTGCGAGAAAAAAACTAAGCCTGTTTTAAAATTCATCGCAAAATTCATTGCAGTCTAATCAATCTAGTGTATTTATTTCAATGATATTTTTTGCGATACCTGATAGGTACAAAAAATCACTGCAATAAATAAAATTTTTAAGATCTTTAAACACCAGTTGTTTATTATTGTTAAAATTGTCATTGTGACGCCTAGTTGAAACGTGAATATAAATGGTGTACACGCTAGCCGAAAGAATAGAAATAATTTTTCTCTATGGAGCTGAAGATCGGTGCGCTCGTAGAACCGCCAGAGCATTTAACGAGAGGCATCAAGACAAAAACGTGGGCCATAAATATGTACTCGAATTGGTACGAAAGTTTGAAGAAACGGGATCCGTTTGTAATAAAAAATCTATTGAGAAAAGGGTTGTAGATGAAGCATGCCAAATCGAGGTACTAGGACAGTTTGCAATAGATCCAACTTTATCCATCTCAATGGTCGCAGATTTAACCAACATTTCTGCTGGCTCTGTGCATAAAGTTTTAAAACAAAATAAGTTTTTTCCCTACAAAATTCAAATTCTTCAAGAACTCGGAGAAGACGATTTTGATAGGAGAATTCAATTTTGCGAATCAATGTGCCAACGAATTGACGAGGACCCCCATTTACCTAAGAATATCTGCTTTAGTGATGAATCAACTTTTTTTCTAAATGGACTGGTTAACAGACATAACTGCAGATACTGGGATAATGAAAATCCGCACCTTTTCCGAGAAGGGCATACTCAATATCCCGAAAAAATTAACGTGTGGGCAGGAATTTATGGCAATGAAATCGTCGGGCCATTTTTTTTGGAAGATAATTTAACTGGGCAAATTTATTTAAACCTTTTAGAAAACACAATATACCCTGCCATTGTGCAATCTTTAGAAAATCAAGTGGATGAAAATGCTGTTATGGTACTAAATGAAAATAATTTGCATTTCCAGCAAGATGGAGCTCCCCCGCACTACGCTTTGGCAATTCGAGAGTGGCTTGATGAACATTTTCCAGGGACGTGGATTGGCAGACGTGGTGCAATTGAATGGCCAGCACGGTCTCCAGACCTAACCCCTCTAGACTTTTTTCTTTGGGGGTATTTAAAAAGCAAGGTTTATAAAACCCCACCTGAAAATATTGACGATTTAAAAGATCGAATTGTTCGGGAATGTAGAGGAATTAGCAGAGAAACCCTTGCCAATGTTCGTGGGGAATTTCAAAATAGGCTTTTTTATTGTCTCGCTAATAACGGCGCACATTTTGAACATTTAATAAAATAATTTTCTTCAACTGAATAAAACTGAATAAACTGCTTATATTTAACACACATTTTTGCATCCTAATTGCCTATAACGTCTATTACCTTAATTTTTTTTGACATCGTTGGATAGCAGATCGTACGTCCTTTAAAATGATGTATCACACTATAGGGTAATCATTTGACATACCAAAGTTCGAGGCCGATATATTATGCATTATTACAAGACATTTTTGCACACTATTCGCTTGTACGTCAACCGATTTAATTTTTTTTTATACGGTTGGATAGACAATTTTATGCTGCTTACAATGATGTGTCACAAGGTGGGGGTTCCCATTTGACATATCAAAGTGAGGTTAGCTGGAGGTGAGGAGGTGATTGACAGACTTTTAACAAATGCAAAATTAAACTTCCCTCTGTATATCTAAATTGACGTGTTTTTTCTTTTTTTTAAATTTTTCTATTTAAGAAAGTTATTAAGGATGGTTCGTTTTGAAATGAAGGCACTGTATATATATATATATAACCAAATGCATCGTAATTGCTTAACACACTTTTTGTCTGGATATTATCAGAACAAGAGGATCTAGAGTTCAACGTGTGAAATCTGACACCCAATTTGTTCTTATTATTTACGAGTATGACAAATAAAACAGAGAGATTTTTTTCATCAATTTTTTTATTTAAGTGGTAACTTACCTACAAATAGTGGACATAAGTTCTTTAAAGGGCACTTTACTGTTCCATCATATGTATAATTCTTGGAAAGGCTATCTGTCATTGTTACAATAAAATATCTTTTAATAAGTTAATAGGTATAATTTCCTCCAATTTTCGCTAATTGTAAAACCTAAAATCATATTACTTTATTGAGATAATTAAACGTTAATTCCACATATGCTAAGCTAAGAATATTTTTGATTTTAAGAATCAAAGTAAAAAAATATATATAAAATAATCCTGTAAATTAAGTTTTTTTTATCAATAGACTCATACACATAAAGAAGCATTACTCGTATAAGTTTCAGCTTTTATTTCAGGAGAAGTGTAATGAACTTACTGCATCTTTAAAGTTTAAATTGTCCTGAAGATCTTATGTGACTTGAGGCAGCTGATTATTTTCTTCGGTAAAAGGATAGTTGAACTCCTGCAGAAAATTCTTTGTAGATACTTGTTGTTTTTTCCCTATTTAAGATTACCTGAATATCTTCTCTAATTTGGTACAAATTGGCTTTCACATAGGAATTTTATTTGGACCAATCTTTGGAAAATTCATCTAAAAAATAATTAAAATAAATTATAAGTCTAAAGCTAGAGTCGAACTGTCAAACCTTTATTATATATTTTTTAACAATTATACCGCACAAAAATACACATCAAAGTATACTTTTACTAGCGTTTAATCCAAAATAGTCATTAAAAAATTTAATATAATTATTCAAATTTGCTGTAGCTTTTATTTCATTATAAATTTTGATAACATTTATTAATGCCAGCAATCTTATTAGACTGATTAATCAATAATGACTTTGTTAGAGAGAATTTCCTCTAAAATTTACAATTTTATTATTACACAAATTTACAACTCTATCTATACTCCATTTTAACCAACACGATACAAAATTCATTAGCCTATCAAAATATTTGAACTTATTTGTAGTAATTTCCATTTAAATAAGTGATTGTATGAAAAAGTATAGCTACAAAAGCTATATTTTAACATACGTGTTTTGATACTGAATATTTTGTTCACTTTCAAATTTGTGCGAGTTTGATACTAAATTATCAGCTTTTCGTCGGGCAGTGTAGTTTCGTTCGGTAATTTTTGGTGTAATTAAAAAAAAATTAAATTAAAAATAACTATACTTACCTTTAACGGTGGCATCTTCTTGAAATAAAAAGCACACTTGATTTTAGCTCAACTAAAACGCCAAAGGTCTTTTTTAGCTCGACGTCAACACAATAATGGGCACAAAATATCTGAAGGGATATTTTGTGATAACGGCGGGCCGGCGGGTTAAGAAATGACAATTCTACAGGCCGATATTACAGTATCCGATTTTGCCAACAAGATAAATTAATGGACGTCTAATGGACTTACACTGGACATCCAGATATGGACGTCTATATAAATTACATGTCATCACATCTAATGGACATCCATAAACGGTCCATGGACATACAGGACATTATATGTACCTATTCTGGATATCCAATGGAAATCTTGTGCTATCTGGGCTTTCCGTACGGTCAATATTTTGATCCTGAGGGTACCTTCTTGCTAATGTTCGCAAGGCTACTCAATTCACCCTTAGTTTCTTCCCGCACTTTAAGGTTCGCAGAAATTGTCTCTAAAATTAATTGCTTATCCTGTCACGATACCGACCGGAGGAACGATACCGTACTCGACCCTACTTAGAGCGTGAGTGTCTGACCAACTCGCTTGGATTGGCCTTGCGGCTCGTGCGCAGTAAATAAGTTGAGAAAAAATATAATAAAAAAAAACAATATATTGAAAATAAGGTGTTTATGAATAGAAAATGGACAAAAAGTATAATTTTGTAATTAAATTATTTAATTGCCCAAAAATAAAATAACTAGATTCCTGAACACCCTGAATCAGTGAGAAGTTGAAGAAGGCCTAGTTTTTGAGTAAAAAGTAAACATTCATCAATAGATTAAAATTATAATATTTAATTAACTAAAATACTGTCTAGCATTCAAGTAGAACTTAAATAATCTTTTATTTAGAAGAAATTGCAACCCAATTTTGCAATCATCATGTGTTTGGAGATTTAAATAATTAAAAAAAAACATTTTAACTTATTAAAAGCCAAATAGTCAGTAAATGTTTTAAACCAAAAGATAAGTCTACATTAAGTAATATAATTTTATTTTTTAAATATTTGTGTCTTCTGAAAAATCCATTAATATACTTATTAACTATTTTTATACATATTTAAAACTGTGTGGACCGATTTTGGACATCATCAAATTTGGATTGTTTGTTGTCTTAACCGCACATTAAGATTCAAATATAATAAATAAAACGCAGTTTATTTTAAATCCTTTAGAGTACCAGCTGATAAATTTACCTCTACTTTAGAACTTTCAGTTCCGAAAAAAAATTGTTCTCAATAAAAATATTTTCCAGTTTATAGTATATAAGGTCATACAAATGAATTTAGATAAAATTTGGTTTCGTATCAGTACTATATTTTCATTTGATATATTTTTTTTGTAAAGATTACCGTGTTTCTCAAAAAATTGGGAACTTCATTTGTGATATGAGTAACTAGGGGACAGTCTATAGAATATGGTTAATATAATTTGGTTTGTTAGAAAGTCTTAACACGATTTTCTTTGATGTGCAAGTTTAATTGCAGGACAATGCATTGTAACGAAATATAAAAATTGTACATTTTTAATGTCATATTTATTTTAGGATTGTCTTCACCTAACAGCTCTGCCGGTGGTAAATTTATTTGCTCCGTTACTACGATAATAGACACATCAACAAATCGTAGTGAACTAACTGAATCGGAACAAACTAATTGCGATTGTGGATGGCAACAAATGGTAAATATAAACAGGTCTTTAAAAATTTTAGATTATATAAGATATCAGAATTTTAATGTTCTACAGAATAAACTACAAGACAGAAATGGAGACTAGCCATGTACAAGCAGTATAGTATTTATTTCAATATAGCACATATTTGGGGAAGAGGTTTTCAGCTGCGTTAGATTAACTTGAACAATGTTTTTTTTCTCTTTTTTTACTTGAAGTTAAACGTGTGTGCAGAAAAATGTAAAATGATGGCCATGACTCTCCAATTAGGGGCATAAAAAATCAGTTGAGTTTTTATCTCCACATCTAATAATGGCTTTTAACCGGCTTCTAAAAGAAGGAGGTTCTCAATTCGTCGACTATGTATTTTTTTTATGTATGTACACCGATTATTCCGGAACGGCTGCACCGATTTAAATGAAATTTCTTGCGTTACGTTCAGGAAGTTGCTGCGGTGGTCCCATATTTTTTTAGCTGAAATTGGTTCTGTAAAATCCAAGATGGCGCTTACAATATGGCGGCCAAAAAAATTAATTTTGTCCAATTTTCTCCAAAATTGGTATGGAGGAATTTTCGGGGTTGTACCCAACGAGTCTGAAATTAGTTTTAAAAAATTCCAAATGGCGGATCCAATATAACGGACAAAAAATTTAAGTTTGTCCAATTTTCTCCAAAATTGGTACAGGAGATTTTTCGGGGTCGCACATGACAAATCCAAAATTATATTTAAAAAATTCAATATGGCGGATCTAATATGGCGGACGAAAAAATCAATTTTGTCCGATTCTCTCCAAAATTGGTAAGGAGGAGTTTTCGAGATCTCACATAATAAATCTTAAATTATTTTTAAAAAATTCAATATGGCGGACCCAATATGGCGGACAAAAAAATTTAATTTTGTTCGATTGTCTCCAAAATTGGTATGGGGAAGTTTTCGAGGTTGGATATAACGAATTCAAATAATTTTAAAAAAATTCAATATGCCGTATCCAATATGGTGGATAAAAAATTAATTTTGTCCGATTTTTTTCAAAATTGATATGGAGGAGTTTTTGGGATAGCATATTACGAATATGATATTATTAAAAAAAATTAAATATGGCGGATCTAAGATGGCTGATTAAATATTCTACATCTCTCGATTTTGTCTAAAGTCAGTATTTAATGTTAATTACGAAATGAAAAGAATTTTTTATAACTCAATCTGGCGGAATCAGTATGGTGTCCTAAAAATTTTATATTTTTCCACTTTCTCCAAAACTGATATAGAGAGTTTTTAAGGATGTAAATTATGAATTTAATAGTATTTTTCATGATTCAATATGGCGAATGTAATATAGCTGACTAAAGATTTTACATTTTTCGATTTTGTTCAAACGTGGAACTGAATTGTTTTTGAAGATGTAAATAGCGGATATAAAATTATTTTAAGAAAATCTAATACGTCAGATGCAATATGACCGTTTGGAAATTTTCATCTAAAATTAGTCCTAGGGGACTTTTAAGGGTTTAGATTTAGATTAGATTAAGACGTTAAAATTATTTTTTTGAAATTCAATATGGCGGATCCAATATGGTAGGAAGAAAATTTTACCTCATTCGCATTTTTTCAAATTTGGTATTGGGGGTTGGGGATGGTGTATTACGAATATGAAGTTAATTTTTTACAACTATTAAGTTAATAAGATACAATATGAGAGTCTAAAAATTTTACATTTTCCGGTTTTATATAAAATTGATATTGCGGGGTTTTTGGGGCGAATTTTTAGTGGTTCATTTTAGTGTGATTTACAATTCTGGATAAAATGGCCACTTATTTGCCACCTTGGAGTCATTGCGAGGTACACTCATCTGGATTATCACTTAGTTCAAATAATTTATGAATATCATAATGAACTCAAAACTAAAAATCGAAAAATAAAATTTATATAAAAAAATTGAACCGACTTCTAAAAGTGCGCTAAAAAGTGAAAAATAACTAAAAATTTTTATATGAAATTAAAATTTTTGAAGTCGGCGCCAAATGATTTCTAAATGAAATAAATAACTACTAATATATACAAATTATGTTAAGAAAGCAATTACAAATAAAGAATTTTTAATCTGTTTATGCGAATCACATTTTGTTAGGTATTAGTTTAGCGCCGACTTCAAAAATTTCAATTTCGTATAAAAATTTATAGTTATTTTTCACTTTTTAGCGCACTTTTAGAAGTCGGTTCAATTTTTTTATAAAAATTTTATAGCGATTTAAATTATAAAAATTGATACCATTCCCAAAAGGTAATTGTTGGAAGTTATATATTAGAAATAATATGTTTATTTCGCAGTTATTAGTAAATCGTTTCAACTTGCCTGCGACTTTGTCAACGCAACATTCATTTTAACTCTCCTTTTTCTTCTAAACCGTTTAGTCGTCGATAATATAAAAAGCGGAGATACTCATTTCTTTATTCTTGTGAAGGACTTTATATGATGTTTGAAACATTTTAAGGTTTTTTCTTGTTTGCATTTGTAATTTATACAAAAATTTTAAAATATTTTTGATTGATTCGTATTTAGGTCAAGGAATCGAAGTGATCATGCTACTAGACTATCCCAAGCAATCCTTTAATGATATATATGATATATTTTCGAGAGCCCATATATATGTAGCCAAATTTGCAGAGAAATCATTTGTTAGGAAATTTAACAGGTTTCCACATCCAAAAATACTTTCCCACATCAAATTGTATGTTAATACAACAATATTTTAAAAACTTGCCAGGTCATGAAAGAAAATTGAAATGTATTTTAAATTTAACACTTTATATCTCATTTAATAGAAAGAGTCTTATGACAAAAATTTTAATTTTTTTAATGTCGGAACTATATAGTATTTCGTTATGTTACATTAGCTATGTACCATCCTTATATGTACGTATAAATATTGCTGCTTTACAAAAAAAAAATAAAAAATAAAAAAAGAGGCATTATTAAGCTTTGCCAACTTACTTTTGAAACATATCCATCCAATTATTTTGATCTAGTTTAAATTTATTTGTGAAAAATTACTGTCTTAGTAGGGAATGTATATATATATATATATATATATATATATATATATATATATATATATATATATATATATATATATATATATATATATATATATATATATATATATACGCATGTGGACATGGAGAAGTCTAAAAGAATATGGATAGAGGTTTCGTTCTCTTCCTTGCAAAATCTATATTTTTTTCTTTCTGTTAGTCTAAGTTTCTTGATGTGCTCTTTAGGTGGCAAGGCCCCGTTAGGATATCTGTTAAAATTCTAGGTTGATTTTTATTTTTATGGGCTAGTCTTGAACCTGGATGCACTGCGGCCAGTACAGACATATTAGGCTCACCATTAACTTACTATTAATCTGTATACTTAGCCTAAACCAATTTGTACTGGTCAGCTAAGAAATGAGTATTTATCTCGTTCGGTTTCAAGTTCGTTGACTCGAAGATCTAAAAGCTCGAAAACACATGTGCTTTACCTTTTTTCTCGACCGATTTATTTTATTCAAGTAAACTTTGACGGCCACGTGTTCCGTCATTATACTTGTAATTACCCTTAGTTAGTTCTTGTTTGTTTGAAGCTAGCTGATTTCGGGTCAGGATTCTCTATAAAAAACTTGCTATGGTGCAATCTCTGTCTAGTGATTTTTGTTGATCCATTATTCAACTGATTCTCGTGCTGTCCATTTTGGATACCAAGAGTAGGTTTTGCTTCAATATATTGAGTTGATGAGCCTGCCTTACTAGCTCATCAGGTTTTTTATTTCCATGTATGTCCTTGTGTCCTGGTGCCCACTGTAGCATAACTCCATTATTCTTTGCCAGAGTTATTAGTTCGCTCTGATGTTGCCAAATCATTTTAGATGATACATTTTGCCCCTTAAGGGCCTTCGGGGCTCCTTGACTTTCAGAATACATACAAATCTGCTTTTCTTTGTAAGTTCTCTTTGTTATCTCGCCTGCACTGTGTAACATTGAATATATTTCTGCCTGAAATACTGTTTGATATCTTCCTAATAGAAGAGTCAGTTCTTTTCTTTGTTGTAGCCTATATATCTCAGCTTCAGTGCCCTCTTTGGTCTTTGAGCCATCAATGTACCAGATAAATGCATTAGAAGTTGGTTTATCTTATTTACTTACCCTTCGATCCACTATAATGACCTTGAATGGTATTTTATATTGGTAGCCCTAGGTCATATGTCTGTCATTTCTAACTCAGCACCTCCAATTTCATAACCTGTCATCTGTATTTGTGCTCTTGCAGTAAATGGTGTAGCTCAATTCTTACCTCTCCCTGAATTACAAAATGTAGTAGAAAATGCAACCCATTCCTGAAGTCGGAATAGATTTTATAGCCCCCGTAATGCTCAAACAGGCGACTCTGTATACCACCCAGCTTGAGTATAGTTATTTTTCGTAGAACCGTCTAGCAATCACAAGAGTTGTCTTTGATTTTTTTGTTACCATTCCCACGTGCTTGTTTCAGATCAGTCTAGAATCCAAGTTTTCCCCTAGATATTTAACCTCCTAGGAAAGTGGTATTGTGCCTATTTGCAGGATAGTTAGACTGAAGTTCCCGAATTTTTTTCGTTTTTAATGAAGTCAAAATAATAAATGAAACTTTAAATGTGTCTCTATATGCGGCGGCGACGATAAACGTCGGGCGGCAATTGTTAAGCACTCTTAGCAACGGACATTGGAGGGCACTCAGCAGTAAAACACATTCCTGGTCATTATGGAAACAAGACAAAACCGACGACGTGCAATGCTTGTTTGAATAGATAGCGGTAGGATGGAAAAAAAGAAACCGACGCTGCCAGTACTTGTAAAAGTCCTTGACAACTTCTGTAGGATGGAACGACATTGCCCATACTTATGAGAGTCCGCGGCAATGTTGACCATTAGCGGTAGGAAATTAAGTAAGGAACCGACACTGCCCGTACTTATAAGGGTTCTCGTCAGTGTCGGTAGGATGACACAACATTGCCCGTACTTACAGGGGTCCTCGAAAATGCTGGTCACTAGCTGGGTAGAACGTAAGGAAAGCAGGGGATGGTGAAATACCTTATATACACAAGTCCAGCTTAACCTACATTGCTAGACCAGGAATGTGCAGTCCGGCAGGCGACCCAGGCAGTCCGTTGGGATTGTGAACCCTGGTGGAGAAACTGCAGTTTTCAGCAAACTATTCGCCAGCTCGAGCTTAAATAGCCTTCCCGAGCTCCAAACACGCCGGCAAGTGACGGCGTAGGCTAATCACCCATACAGTACTACGTGTAATCACTATCGACGGATGCTCTGAAAACCGTCAAAAAATCGTATTTACCGGCAAATCTAATTACATACAGGCAATAAAGAAATTTCAAGTATTCTTTTCCCGCAAGAGTCAGATTTTTCGGATGAATAATAAATATAATGAACCCCGGCAAACATACTCATATACAAGAAATTAGTAATTTCGTACAAAGCTAGTACAAGTAGTAATAATAACGGAGATATTCGAAAAAAAGCAAAAGCCCTGGTTTTTACAGTAAAAGAAAAAATTTATAAGGTCTAAAATAAAAATGCGAAAAAACTCTAAAGAACAGAGATATTATAATGTTTATAAACTAAATATAGTCTCCATTTCCTAAATAAAATATAATACACTTTAGGACTAAGTAGTTTTTATCAAGAAACAAGTCAAGATTTAAGAATTATTAGATTGAAAAAAAATCTGGCTACCATGTGTAAGGAAAAAAATAATAAATTATCTGTATTTGTAAGAGAAAAAAATAATTAAATCGTCTTTATAACTCACCAGCGACAAATTTGTTATAAAAAAAAGTATTAACGCTGTGCTAAATTGTTATATGAAAAGCCGAATTGTTATTAACGGAATTTGCCTAAATTTTAAAAGAAGAAAGAAAGATGTTTATCTACACTTGTCAGATGGCTCTATAATAGTCTCTACCTTTCAAGGCTCATCTGGCTAGCTCTCAAAGGAACGGAGAGTGGTCGGGGTCAAATGCGCCACCTGTTTTTAGTGCCCTAAAGGTTAAGGCAGGGAACGATCTAAAAACAAAACAGGAAACCTACTGTAACGCCAAGAAAACACCCAAAAAAAAAATTTCAAAAAGAAGTATCTATATTTACGTTTCCCGGTGTAAATTCAGCTAAGCGTGGCCCAGCGCTTCTCTGGTCAAAAGAATAAGCCTGTGACAGCCAGCTGTTTAAGCTGGTGGTTTTTGACAATTAACACTTTCAAAGATAAATTTAACAAAAATAATTATACTCTAATTCATTATTTTTGGCCGTGATACTAACTATGAAAAAGTGATTTATGGTAAATATTAAATATATGTATACAGTGATAATATTGAGTGCACTCTACCCGTGTAAATAGGCCTGTTCACTGAAGTTTACAGATGTGCTTCTTACATACGTGGAGATATCAAGTGCATATGGTTGCACGATTCAATAATTTGTACCATATGAGGAAACACAATAGTTTTTAAAGAGGTAGGTACACTCATTATTTAATAATTATATATACAAAAGAAAATAAAACGCTATGATGTCTTTAAACTTATAGGTTTCACCGAAGACAAAATTTAAGCAGGTTAATAGTCTATAATTCCCTGAAACGACACAGACACATAAAACCTGATTAACGGCGGCTTCTTGATGTCCTGATGTTGAGGCTCTGGATCACTCGGTGTGGTGGTATGTACAGCATGCAAGGCAGGTGCCGTAGAGATATTAGCAAGAAGGCCCCGATGATGATCCAAATGAGGGCAATAGGGGTAGAAACGACAAAAGGAAAACAAGAGAGGAACAGAAAAAAAAAGGCCAGTGATGTTATGTGGCCTTTTTGTGGTGGAACAGAAAAGATAGAAAAATTTGATATCGGGTTTGTCTCTCGAACTGACCAAACCAAATCAGCACACAGCTTTTAACAGTACACAAAGTAACGTGTTACTATAAATTTGGTCAAGGACCCGAATCTTTCACATCTAGCAATAATGCCAAGTGATCGTTCCTGGTGCAACTCTGAAAGGAAAAATGTCCTTATCACTCTCAGATTTTTTTTCTTGTTCCCAGAAAAACGTCCAAGGCGGGAAAAGATACAGGAATCTGTACATCGACGTTAATGACAACTGACAAGCCCTCAAAATATTGAAAAATAAAAATATGAAATTTTAAAATTATTATCAGAAATTTTATTAGCAAGTAACTAGGATAATTGTGGTATGTTCAAAAATTTATACCAATAAAGAAGGCTTTGTTGAAGTAAAACCGTCTCGCAAGAAAAGTCGAGTAGATTCTAACCTTAAAGTTTATGTTTATTTGACACTAAGATAGTTTTTCGTTTGTAGCTTAATAGAACCTCTAATAGTTATACGACAACTGACAACAACGGGAAAATTAAAGTGCCTAGAAGACATAGAAGTTCCAACAACATCCAGAGAGCTTCCACTCAGAAATCTGTCGATCCTGCAGCCAATTGATTATCAATTTAAATTAAGAATTTCTAACTAAATATTCCATACCGAGCCACTCTGTACAAGACTAATACCTTTCTATATTTTAGGTACAAAGGAGAGAAGCCTTACGAACTAAACAAAACAACAAGGACTATCGAACAGTTACTATGGATTATAATACCATAATTGTGAACCAAATTCTAATAAACAAGATATACTGCCAATATTTTCTTTCATTTGTAAATATGTTCCCAAAACAAAAAAAAAACAAAACACATAAATGATGAAGGAGGTAAGCGTAAAAATTACTGTTTTAGATAGGAAATTAGACAGGAAAAATAAAAACGTAACAATACCTCCCCTTCATCGAAGAAAAATTTTTTCCAAAAATTTTTCTTAAGTTAAACTTAAATTTATAAATAAAGAATTTATGTACAATAATTTCTAGTCAATGTCAGTACAATTATAGAAATTAAATATTTTTCGGACATTATTTTTACTTCGTTTACTAACTGTCCTTGTTACGAAAACAGAAATATTATCATTTTGATTATTTATACCCAGGTTCACTAAAAAGGTATAGTACTTAAGTCTAGTAACCATAAAAATTAGACCTTCTAGTTGGCCGGTTTTGTTTTGCCTATAACCTTGTTATAGTTTGTGTTATACTGAGTTGGACAAATATTCTGATAGAGTTTAATTAAGGTCAAACGGAAATTCTTATTAGATCTGAGTTTTCTTTAACCATCAAAAGTACAATTCTTCTATTTGATTATGCATTCCACATGCCAATGACAACAACTGGCATTCCACATGCCAGTGACAATAACGAGGTTACTTATATGATTTTTAATGAAACATCCTATATATCATTAGTTATTTGAAGTTTCTAACTAATTTAGAGTATTTTTTGTATTGCATACTGTTTAGGTAATTTCAACTGTTTCGGAAATATTGACAATTTAATTAAACGAACTCATGATACATTTTATCCTATTCCTACCCTATTATCTTCTATCGAAATTAATAATTTCATTATTTACCTAAATACGTTTTGATACTCTATCTGACTTTTCCCTGGTATTAATTTCTGATCAGTGGTATTAATTTTTTTTTTATTATCGAGTCGGCTAAGAGAACATATTACTATGCTTATGATGTTAGGATACGGAAATAGACGTAGATTCTTTTAACAAGCAATAGACCTGTTCAGTCAAACTTTCTCTGAACGGGTGCCGATTTCTATCTAAATTTGCCACGAAATGATTATCATAATCACTTGATATTAAGGAACGATATTTGGTTTCAACAAGATGAAGCACCAGAGTATTTTAATACACAAGTCAGAAACTATCGAGATGAAAAAATTCCTGGAAGGTGGACAGGTAGAAGAGGGCCATTCCCAGTTCATTCGATCTAACGCCTTTAGCTTTCTTTCTTTGTGACAATTAATATGCTGTAGTCTATAGTTTACAGTAAAACCTTTTAGAGGACCTTGAATTGAGAATGTCAAATGCAGTGCAGGTTATTCCCCTTTAATATTTTTGGAGCGTTGTTTCCCAGTTTTTAGAAAGGCTTGAATTGTAGTCTACAGTACCCAGCTAATCCCTTTAGAGTATTTTGAAAACAGAATTTCAAATGCAGTGCAGGTCATCTCTCATCAATATTTTCGGAACATACTTTCCCAGTTTCCGGAAAAGCTTGTACACTGTCACGTGTCTGAAGAAAAACAATTCGAGCATTTAATTAAAAAGTTTTTAATTTATGTTATTGTTTTTTTTATTATTTTTCTATTAAAAGGGTTGGAAGTCTTTAACTTTAATTGTTAATATTATCTAAACATTGACTTGAATCTAACCATAGGGTATGGTGGGTAAAATCATATTATACTATTGGTCGCTATTTAAAATAACTAATAATATACTGAATGTTCCATTAGCAACATTTATAAGTGCTTTCGTCAGTTGCTAGTTGTTGATATCATTGACATATGAAATGCACAATCAAATAGGAGAATTGTAGTTCGGAAGGTTGAAGAAACTCCGAATTCGCTATCACTTTCCTTTACCCTTAATTAAGCCACTTCGGAACATTTACTCAATATTGTATATATGAACAAAGTAACGGAAAAAGCATTAATTATCATTAATCTTATTAAATATTGTTTCTTGTAAAATATATTTATCTAAAAGGAGGAGTTAAATTATCGCTCTGAAGATGAATTTTAATCATGGGTACTAAAAAAGTGTATATTTTACATTACTACCCTAAGAGAGTTACTGAAGAGGAAAAATTAAATCAATTATACAACTTAGCAATTTTTATTATTTTAGGGTCGTTTTCTAAAACCATAAAATTAAATATTTTATGAGGGTTCATAAAGAGTGTAGCTCATAGAAATATTTAGAGATGTGTTGAAAAAATCATTAAGGGATGTATACGCTCTAAGCCATCTAGAATGTTTTTAACTGAACAATTTTCCCTTTATTAGGAAACAAAACAATAATGAAATAAAATCGCTATAATGCTATATATTGGTTTGATTACATGATTACAACCAAAAAGTGAATAAGTTTTTGTATAGCTCTTATCAATTTCTTTAAGCTACAGAAATACGTAGAATAGTTTTATTAACCGTTTGTATAAAAAAAAATATTAATAATTAAAGATGTCTAGCTAAATCGTAAATTAAATATACAACACAGAAGGACTAATGCCCTCTATGAACGAACGATCGAAACATTCAGGAATCACTAATAGGGAGATAACTAACGAAATAGGAGAATTCGGGGGGGGGGGGGGTTTCAGTGATGCTTATTAACCGACTTCTAAAAGGAGGAGGTTCTCAATTCGTCGACTATGTATTTTTTTATGTATGTACGCCGGTCCCATATTTTTTTAGATGAAATTGGTACAGTAAAATCCAAGATGGCGCATATAATATAGGGGCGAAAAAATTAATTTTGTCCGATTTTCTCCAAAATTGGTATGGAGGAATTTTCGGGGTATACCCAACGAATCTGAAATTGTTTTTAAAAAATTGAAAATGGCGGATCCAATATGGCGGACAAAACAATTTAATTTTGTCCGATTTTCTCCAAAATTGGTACGGGGAAGTTTTCGGGGCCGCACATGACGATTCTAAAATTATTTTAAAAAAATTCAATATGGCGGATCCAATATGGCGGACGAAAAAATCAATTTTTTTCGATTTTCTTCAAAATTGGTACGGGGAAGTTTTCAGGATCGCATATGACGAATCTAAAATTATTTTAAAAAATTCAATATGGCGGATCCAATATGGCGGACAAAAAAATTTAATTTTGTCCGATTTTCTCCAAAATTGGTACGGGGAAGTTTTCGGGATCGCACATGACGAATCTAAAATTATTTTAAAAAAATCAATATGGCGGATCCAATATGGCGGACGAAAAAATCAAATTTGTCCGGTTTTCTCCAAAATTGGTATGGAGAAATTTTCGGGATCTCACATAACGAATCTGAAATTATTTTAAAAAAATTCAATATGGCGGATCCAATATGGCTGACAAAAAAATATAATTTTGTCCGATTTTCTCCAAAATTGGTATAGGAGAGTTTTCTAGGACGCACATAACGAATTCAAACTATTTAAAAAAAAAATTTAATAAGACGGATCCTATATGGCGGACGAAAAAATCAATTTTTTCCGGTTTTCTCCATAATTAGTATGGAGGAGTTTTCGGGGTCTCGCATATCGAATCTGAAATTATTTTAAAAAATTCAATATGGTGTATCCAATTTGGTGGATAAAAAATTAATTTTGTGTATTTTTTTTAAAAATTGATATGGGGGAGTTTTTGCGATAGCACATTACAAAACTGATATTATTTAAAAAAAAAATAAATATGACTGATCTAAGATGGCGGATTAAAGATTTTACATCTCTTGATTTTGTCTGAAGTCAGTATTGGGAGATTTTTGTTAGTGTTAATTACGAAATAAAATATTTTTTGGAAAACTCAATCTGGTGGATTCAATATGTTGTCCTAAAAGTTTTACATTTCTCGACTTTCTCCAAAACTGATATAAAGGGTTCTTGAGGATGTAAATTTTGAATTTAATAGTATTTTTTCAGGATTCAACATGGCGAATACAATATAGCTGAAAAAAAAATTTACATTTTTCGATTTTGTTCAAATGTGGAATTAAATCATTTTTAAGGATGTAAGTAGCGAATATAAAATTATTTTAAGAAAATCTAATATATCGTAGGCAATATAACTGTATAGAAATTTTAAATTTCTGGATTTCATCTAAAATTGGTACTAGGGGGCTTTGAATGGTTTAGATTCAGATTAGATTTAGATGTTAAAATTTTGTTTTTGAAATTCAATATGGCGGATCCAATATGGTGAGTGGAAAATTTTACCTTATTCGCATTTTTTCAGATTTTGTATTAGGGGGTTGGGGGTGGTGTGTTACGAATATGAAGTTAGGTTGATAAGATGGAATATGAGGGACTAAAAATTTCACATTTTCAGGTTTTTTCGAAAATTGATATTACGGGGTTCTTGGGGCGTATACAAATTCAATATGCAATATAAAATATATCGAGCTAATAAATTTACGTCTCAAGTTCTTTAAATATCGATATTGGAAGGTTTTGGGGCCTATATGACCAATCTAAAATTAATTTGAAATTTAAGATAGTGGATTTACTCTGATAGACTAAATATTTGTTTGACACAATTTCATTGGTATTTAGAAAACTCTAAGAATCAAAGAATTTGTAGTGGTTCATTTTAGGGTGATTTACAATTCTGAATAAAATGGGTACTTTTTTGGAGTCATTGCGAGGTACACTAATCTCGATTAGGACTTAGTCCAAATAATTTATGAGTATCAATGAATTCAAAACTAAAAATCGAAAAATAAAATTTTTATAAAAAAAATGAATTTTTGAAGTCAGCGCCAAATTATTTCTAAATGAAATAAATAACTACTGATATATACAAATTATGGTAAGAAAGCAATTACAAATAAAGTATTTTTAATCTGCGAATCACATTTTGCCAGGTATTAATTTGGCGTCGACTTCAAAAATTTCAATTTCATATAAAAATTCCTAGTTATTTTCCACTTTTTAGAGTACTTTTAGAAGTCGGTTAAATTTTTTTATAAAAATTTTATGTTATAAAAATTTTATTAAAAAGTTATAACATCACTTTGTGTGTGAAACTTTTTAGAAGCGGTATGTTTTGAAGTATGTAAAAGAAAGTTACGTTTTACACGAATAACAGTTTTGTTAGAGGTTTTTATTTTCGATTTTTTTTTCATTTATCTGCGGGAAAGTTAAGAGGAAATTCTTAAATAATAAATAGCTGTTCTTCGTGTTTTTCTTCTTTTTCTTGGTTAATCTTTAGAAAGCTATTTAAACCTAAGATTTTCAAGATTGGGTTTATTTTATGATCCTGGTTAAAATTACGGACGACAACAGGGAGTATTTTAGTTACTTTAAAATTGTTAAGCGAGTTAATTTTAAATTTCTCATTGTAAATAATTTAATTTTTATTTATTTTTGTTAAATAGATTTAAATGTCTTGAGAAACTTGCTTCATTTAATTTAATAAAAACCTTCAAACCATTACCCTCGTAGACCCACTGAGGTGATAGCTCAAAGCAGTGGTCAGGCTCAACTAGCTAGATAGAAGCTTCTCCTTAGTCTTGAAAGTGTGTTTGTGGTATTGGTAAGTTCTACTAATATCTAGTTGTAAAACTGCGGGAGCCAAGGAAACGACCAGACTTCCAGAGTGTGATTTATTTATAAGTTTATAGTATAGCTACTAACTAATATGGAATACCAGTAAATTGTGGCCGAAACAGCCATACGCTACCAAAATATTTCATTTGCATGAGTTCTCGATCATATTCTGCCACAACAAATGAACCTTTATAGATTAAAGCTACAAATAAAAACCTAGAGAAAAAGGATTGAAATTGGTATGAAGGATAGTTATTTTTTGAAAATAAGCAATATGTTTCAATTTTGATGGTTAAGTCATTCAAGAAAATTATCTTTTGCCTTGTGTTTCCTAGGTTTAAAATTTCACTGACCTATTTTTGCACTTGTCAATTGAAACGGCTTACTGTCAACTTAGACTAGGCTCAAGTCTAAGTCCTTTTTATTGTAATAAGATTGCCTAACTTCTTTTTTATTAAGTAACCTCCTAAAAGTTTGATCTATGGCTAAGGTGTTTAGAAATCTCAGTTTAATTTTGTAATAATTTTATACAGAATTTAGTAAAATTGGCTTTTTTTTTTTTTGGGGGGGGGGGCAAAAATATGATTTTTATGATATTTAAAAAAACCCTAGAAAAGTATATATTTTTGTCAACGCTACTTAACTAGATTTAATTTTAAGTTAAATTTCGTCGAGTTACTTTCATCATATATTAGTCATTTTATATTTGTTTTGATTGGTCACCTTTGCTCCACCGAGACGCCATTACCCAAAATCGCTACTGTGGTTGTGAGGATATCATGGAATATAGACATTTACTGAAAAACACACTTTATCTAAATATATTATCATTTTTCAGATAGAGGCGTTTAATAGTGGCTGATCGCTTACTTATTGCATGCATCTCATTAGAATGAATCGAGCGGGAAGGTTTGCCAAATACTTTCTATAACAGTAAAGAAGCTAAGGTTTTAACGAGATTTTAGTTTAGATTTTAAAGTCCTTATAAGATTCTTGTTATTTAAGAGGTTGCTGCGAATTCGTTTGTTCAGAGTTCCCAATTAGATTATTCTTTGAATAAAATTTAGTATATTTCAATATTTCAGAGAGAGATAGTTAGTTCGAACTGATTTTTAGAGAATTCTGTGGCCTGGACTATCTTAGCATAGAACTCAGGGTGGTTATTGTTACATGAAGCAAGAATTATCTAAATTTTTATTAAGATTTAGATTCCGTGTGCATCGGTAAAAGATATGAGATGATATTTATGTCATGAGCAAAAGTTTAAATTGGATTTGACAAGCTATGTCAAAAAATCATTAGTCACCAAATATGAAAAACTAGTTAAGAAATTCGATAATCGTAATCTTATTCAGTCTAAAGTACTGAGCATTACCCGATGCGCTCAATCTCTCCACCTCTTGACCTTGACCTTGACCACGTCCCGTTCTCTCTTTCGTCCGCCCATTGTCCACAATATTCGACCTTGAATTGATATGATCTTGACCTAGGAAAATATTGTGTTTATTTGTGGGGTCTTGACCTTGACCTTGTTCTAGGTCACCTTGATTTTGCTGGAGGTTATCTTGGGTGTGTGATCTTGAAGTTATGTGACGTAATTTAGGGCGACCTTGAATAATTTTATATATAGTATGGGACAGTTTCATTAATCACTAGTCTCTGACTTGCATAGGTAGTACATGTGTTATTATTTGACAAATCATGGCATATGTTTGTGAAAATTACGGTTCTAAGTTTATCAATAGTTATAATATAAGACGTCACAAACGAGAATCGTGTGCGGCGAGATTTATTGAAGTGCTAGGAGGAAAACTGCTCCGAATTGAAGAGCATACATCGGTGAGTCCAGTAATTAATTGTGCTACATGTAATTTGGATGTTCCAGTAAATCACATGTTAGTACATCAACGAACACAACAACATAAAAATAATTCATGTTTGCCGGTATGTCATGGTGTGCAACTCGTTGAATATGCTTTCAAAAAGGGAATTGCAACCTATCGGGTTAGCAGTGATATAGAGCATTCCGATTTTTTGCATGCCGTTTACCATTCTTTCACCGAATTAATAAAAACGCAGGTGACAGAATTTCAGGAGAAAATTCAGGTATGCAAAAATCAAAACCCGATATAATAAACTGATTTTTATAGTTTTTTTTTATTATTGGATGGGTTCTTGCGCGAATTTTATACTTGGAAGCCAGCATCAACAAGTATACGCCTATGAGTAGCTCATCATACATCAAGTTGCCGTTTTCTACTGAAAAGAGAGGAGCTGTCGTCAATGTGATGAACCAGGACGAATTTTGCTCTGTGTGGGCTGTAACAACAGCATTGGTTCCGCCAGTACCAAGTCACAGCTGACATTCTATCCCCATTTTTCTAGAGTGCTAAATTTGACACGTATGGATTTCCCAGTAAAATTATGTGACATTGAGAAATTTGAGGAAATAAACAACATATTCATTAACGTATACGGTCTCAAATCTAAATATGAAAATAATAAAGTAATAGATGAAGTTATTGGTCCACTGAGGTATGCATCAAGAAAATTGGATGGATATGCATATTTCTTGTTAATTACAAAAGACTGTAGTAGTAAAGATCGCGGTGAACATTTTTGTGATACGACTTGTGATGGTTGTCTCACGCAAACATCTTCCGTGGATTTAAAGATTGATAAATTTGGAAAGAGTGTTCCAGAAAATATTTTTAAATTCGAGGGTATAGAAAAACAAATGTGCGTTTTATTCGTAGTTTATGCAGATTTCAAATCTGTTTTAAAACCTGTTGAAAATGTGGAAAAATCAAGAGGAAATATTTAAAGTTGTGGTTCATTGACCGTTTTAAATTTCTCTCAACGTCTTTGGAAAATTTTAGACAACGACTTAAACAATGACGATTTAATTGAAACGCGGAAACATTTTTCTAATATCGAGCAACTTAATTTGATGCTTCAAAAGGGTGTTTTTCCTTAAAGCTTTATTGACTCTATAGAAAAAATGAAAAATACAGGTCTTCCAAGTAAAGATCAATTCTATGAAAATTTACAGGAAGAACATATTAGCGAAGAAAGCCATGGGCGAGTAAAAGAAGTATAGCGGTTGTTTGGGAGTAAAACGCGGAAACATTTTTTATATATCGAACAATTTAATTTGATGTCAAAAGGGTGTTTTTCCTTATAGAAATAATGAGAAATACATGTCTTAAAAGTAAAGATTAATTTTATGATAGTTTAACGGGAAGAATACATTAGTGATGAAAGCTATAGGCGAGCAAAATGAGTATGGCGCTTGTTTGGGTGTAAAACTTTAGGGAACTATTCAGACGTGTATTTAAAATCAGATGTGTTGCTATTGTGAGGTATTTTTGAGCAATTTCGGAATAATTGTTTAAAATTCGATAAATTGGATCCGGCACACTACTTATACCCTTCCAAGTTTATCATTTGACTGTATGTTGCGTATGACTAAAGTAGAGCTAGAGGTCTTAACTGAAATAGACCTGATATATTTTTTTAAGAAAGGTATACGCGGCGGCTTAAGCCAGTGTACAGAAAGAAAGCACATCACTAATAATATTTATTTAGCAGACTATGACCCAAAAAAATCATCTTAATTTATAACATATCTTGATGCTACAACTGAGCGCGAAATACACAGTTTAAATATTATGACTGTTGGTGATGATAGTTTACACGGTTACGTTTTGGAAGTGGATGTGCATTATCCGACTGAGTTGCATGATGTACATTCTGATCTTCCATTTCTAGTAGAAAATATCATACCGTCAACAGGAAACGCCAAATTGCCGAAATTAATTCCTAATGCACAAGATAAAAGAAAATACATTGTACACTATAAAACCTTGAAAGAAACCATCGCCAACGGCTTAGTGGTAATGCAAACTCATCGAGTATTACAGTTTAAGCAATCAAAATGGCTAAAAACGTATATTGATTTTAATACCAATTTACGTAACAAGGCCACCACAAAATTTGCGAAAGGCACTTTTAAATTAAAAAATAACGCGACTTTTGGAAAAACTATGGAAAATGTGTTCATTGAACATACAACATTAATATATAACGGTAGTATTGTATTTTTTTTCTTTTTTTTTTAAATAAAAAACATGTATTCATTACTTGATTGGTTTTTATTCCACCTTTATTTTAAAATTATAAATATAATGAAGTATTGACAAATAACAAACGGTAAAGTTATTGTTCAAAAAATTGTTAAACAGTAAATTAAACGCACATGTCCACGAGTAAATGTTAAAAGTGGAGCAGTTTTGTTGACAAGATCCTTCAAAGTTTTTTCAATTTTTAACTTTCTAGAATTAAGTTCATCACTCAGTTCATCTTGTCTAACTTCATATATTGCAATAACAGTATCATCAAGGTATCCTCTAAGTTCTTGAAAAGTGTCAATTAATTTCTTGCATACATAACCTTCATGATGGTTTTTGATTATATCTTTAATAACGATTGTCGGGTCATCTACAGCTTTCTGCGTATCTTGCACCCTGAGCAAGGTTATTATGAACATAACTTCATGTGGCCGCATCATTCCTTCAAGAGGTTCCGCTAAATTGCAAAATCTTTTGCTTTCCATGTCGTAATCTTCTCTCTCTAGGTTGAAGTTTAAATCCTATTCCTGAAGGCCCGTGCATAAACTTAAACTCCTTAAATTTTCTTTTGCGGCCGAACTTATCAATAGTGTTTACTTCTGACATTGTTATGTGAGACTGATTTGAAACTATTACATTTTAACCTAATATATGGTTCTATTCAATTGTTAAAGAGACTATGCAGAGAAATATGGATTGCAAAACGTATTTTAGGTGATGTTTTATAAATACACACACAGATTCTGGATGGCACGTTCATTAATGTCCTTGCCCTGGTAGTGAACTAGTCCACAAACAGCGCATTGTACAAATTTGACCCTGAGAAGGTCAATGTAGTTTAAATCGTATGTGAGATCATTCTGCCAGCAGATACCTTGTCTTTTACAATGATGACAAGTTAAACAAAAAGCTCTTGGTATATGCCTGTATATTTTGGCTGCTTCACCAGGTTGTTCATCAGTTGGCAACATGATGTTTGAATATGTTGTAATTTTTCAAACGCTGTACCCCATTTATGTGTTACTTTGGTAAAATAACTTTAAGAGAGGTAAAACAAAATCCTTGAAAATTATAACCTTGAAAACGAACCAGGCATTGACGGTTATGTTGGCCTTGACCTTGGCCTTGCATCTCACAAGTTTAGTACTATATTTATATGTTACTTTTTAAGATAACCTTGACAGGAACAAAATGAAAAATCCTTGAAAATTGCAACATTAAAAACGACCCTGGAATTGTCAATTACGTTGGCATTGGCCTTGACCTTGCATTCGACAAGTTTAATTACTATACTTAATGCATCAAACAAAAGGAATGAAGGCCGTATAGTGGGGAAAATAGGCATAAAAATAGACTTGCTGGCTAGAGCTCTTCACAGTTCGTCAGAACAGCAAAGAGTGCAGTACAAATTGCAAGTCGAAGTTAAGTAAAGTAAGAAAAAAATGAAGATGTCTTTAAGAACACAAAGCGTAAGTTCACTCTTGGACGGGCTTAATGTAAGTTGCGGATCCCAGAAAGACATGTTGGAGAACCTGAGTGGTCTGGAAGTCTTAACTCCAGGGGTGTTCGAGAACTGGCACAGGGAGCAAGAGAATGCCGAAGACAAAGCCCTCAATGATGGTCGGGATGAAGAGTTGGTGCAGTCGGCAGCGGAATTTCTTAAAAATTGCAGAAAAAGCTGTTGACTATACCGAAATCGGAAATCGCGATAAAACAACATTTTATTCGGCGATTAAGTGTAGGGCAGTCGAAAAAGAAATTTACCTTGAAGAAACCAAAAATGCCCGCACCATTACACGATTTCTTGTCAACACCATCACCACTAGCGCGACCGACAGAACCTTTGTCCGTCGAAGTCAAAGTAATGGAAGGCAACGATGGACCAACTCCACCAATACCGGCCAGTCTAGACGAAGTGTCAGAGGTAAAGTCTTCACCTGTGAAGACTGATGCGCCACTGTCTCCGATATTGAGATGTCGCAAACCATTTCAAGAGGCGATTTAAGCAGTGATATGAAGGCGAAAAAGCATCTGATGTTTCATCGCCTTCGTCATTAAACGAAACTGGTGCTTCAAAAAGTTCTGGGACATCTCAAACCGGAGTGGGCTGAAGGATTTACCAGCTCGCAAAAGATAAAACTATCGGACGTGTTAGAGTGAAAAAGACTTAATTACCAAAGTAAGTGAAAAGGACAGTGCGATTAGTTGAATTGTAAAACAATTACTAGAAATACAGGAACAATTAGCAGCTAGAAAAAGTGCGGAGTGAGCGGTATAAAGGACAATTAGTGGACTTTGATAAGTTGTGTAGTAGGACTTAAGTAGTTATAAGTATTAGTTTATAATTTATAGTATTAAGTTTTTAATTATACTTTGTAAATGCATTTTTGTAGATTAATAAAAAAAAATGTGTTTGATATAAAAGATTTTTTATATTTTAACAAATGTTTTTTACAAATATATATTTTTATATATAGGAATAAAAATTGCTTAAAAATATACCTTTGGGTGTTTTATTTAGAATCTTTCTCGTATAATATTAGGTAGTAAAAAAGTATCAATTCACTAAGACCACGTAATGGTAGTAGTTGTAATTATTTTTTTGATTATATTTACAACTATGCTAAAACATGGTTCGGTTTAAGAAGTTCAGATTCTGTCGCCAAAACTTTTAATACTTTGCATCTCAATATTGTATCTTTTTTAAGAAAAAACATACAAACATTGGTTACAAAGTATTATAATCAACTAAAACTACGATTAAAATATTTTGTGGTCCTGAAAAGGGCCGTTTTGTTATGTGTAGAAAAATGCGACTCTTCGTGGTGTTGTAGAGTCGCACAGTCCTTCAACGGTGGTGTTGTTATCCACCCATTGGATTAAGAAGTCCCAGAGGGGATCCCATCTAGGATCATTCAAATTCCATTGTAAACAATTGTCCGTAGTAGAATCTTACACCAGACATTGGATTGGTTGGTTTTGGTCATTGGGCATTTTTATTTCAAATGATTGTAATAAGTATAGGTGACCGTATATAAAGAGACAAATTAGTGGTGGGAGTAACGACAAATGTATTACATATTGGGATCAGAGTTGTATACGAACGAACGATTTTGCCAGGTTCCACCAGCACCTAATATTTAATACTTTGTATTCAATATTATAGGTTCTATAAATACAATATTAGTAACAAAGTACTAATAGGAACTAAAACTATGATAGAAGTATCCTGTGGTTCTGAAAAGGACCGTTGTTTTGTGCCCTTAAAAAGGACCGGGGAGTGTGTAAGGCTTATGGTGGCACATCCTGATCGACAAATCACCAGCTCGAAGAGTCGCAAAGACCCTGGGGATTTTTGAGCGTCGGCGATGCTGAAATTTCCAACACCGCGTCCTCGGTTGAGTCCGGCTCTGGCTACGGACTGTCGTCTTCGAGGCGCTGAAGCACC
This sequence comes from Diaprepes abbreviatus, assembly GCA_034092305.1. NCBI lineage: Eukaryota > Metazoa > Arthropoda > Insecta > Coleoptera > Curculionidae > Diaprepes > Diaprepes abbreviatus. The sequence continues at coordinate 3,575,239 of JASJET010000032.1, forward strand.
CAGTTACCCACATAGTCCAACTCCACAAGACCAGGACCGTGGTCATAGTAGAGCAGTGGAATTGGCTCAGCCAAATCGTCTCAACGCTTCGCGCGACTATATAGTGCTTCGCGCCATAATACATCACGCTTCGCGCGACTTTGTAGCGCTTCGCGTCATAAGACGTCACGCTTCGCACGTCTCTATGGCGCTACGGCCATAATATGTCGTGCGAAGCGCGGCTATATGGCCTTTCGCGCGACATTTTTGACCCTACTAGTCAGCTGACGCCAGCTGGACTACGTTTAAGTGACGATCGATCAATTCACCTTTCGCGTAGTGAAGTCGCATGCAAACGAGAGGACCACTGATTTTTTCTTGGTGCAACCACTCGCGCGGCGAAATAATTTATTGGACCTTTAATGGCATTGTAAGTCATTTTCAAGTCATGAAACAATGAAATTTATTAATCTTATCAGACCATTCATATTACGTTAAACTACTCATTATGGTGACAATATAAACATGGATTAACTTCTCCGTTCACGTTTTTGTTGGGTTTCAAATAAATATAAAACTACTACTTTTTTAGTTTTTACAAATTTATTAATTGACATACCATTATCAACATGTCTTAATATTATGTGTTACATATAATCTAAAATTATATTAAAATATAGATCCATTGGTCACGGAACTTTTTATTACATTGTAACTAAAATATGAGTCGTGAATAACTAACGCTTACACTTTGGTGTCTTTGGAGAATTTATTCTTTTTGGCTTGGAACTACAATTTCATATCCACAGTCGATGAGTTAATAGCATCTGGTTGATGACTGCAATTGGTAATAAAAAGGGGTTTTTCATATATTCGGCCAACGTCATCATCGGATCGTTTATTTCGCGCCCGTAGTAGCTGCTTTGGAAGTTTCATAATTGTAATAGGATACTACGTACAGTTTCTTGGCGAAATCTATATTCCGTCTTTTGTAGGGATAAACGGTTGAATTCAGATATAGTCTAATATCGCATACGTTGACGTGGGTAAACTGGGTTGCGTTTCTTTCTTTTTTGTCGCAATTATTACTGTCTTGAAATCCCACGGTTATATAGCGCGGTCTCTCTAGACTTGTGCTCGTTCTCAAGGTCCATACGTCGGAAGATGTTTGTCTTTAAGCTGGCAATTTGTACGGATCCCATTTACGATATGCCATTTGAATACTGGCATTATTTCCACCTTTATTAATGCGAGACAATATTTTCGATTTCGGTTTGTCATCTGGAATGATGTAACAAATTTTCCATTGGTAAAAGTGCGAGCTATAATCATAATAAGCTCTTGTTTTACTTTGAAAACACCTTTTGTATAATCTTCGGCGAATCCCATAATTTCCCAGAGAATACGTTACTTGCCCTGTCTACGATATCTTGGCTTGCTTTGTCGAGACCCCATCCGCATGTCATGAGAGATTCTTGTTGCAAACTTCCGAATGAAACCATGGCTTTAATGTTGTGGTAACTCCAGGTTTACGAACCACGGCGACCTGCTCACCTCCTATCTCGTAGCGAATTTCATCGAACAAAATGCGAGGGCATTATTTGATAAAAAACATCATTTCGTTGCGTCTATGGGTTTAAATTTTCTTTCGACATATATGTAACTTTTAGCGATATCCATTATAATATCTTAAAAATTAAAGGGGATATGAACTTCAATAGAATTGTTGAATGATGGAGATCTATACGTATGCTCTTCTAGACTAATATGGAATTGTTCAAGATGGGTTCGGAGAAAACCTCTATTCTATCGCTGGGTGGTGGAAATCATTTTCGTACTTTAAGGCCGATTGATTTTGAAAATATATAGTCTTCGGCAGATAACTGTTGAGATGTTTGCGATCTAATGGACGACGATTAACCTTGACGTTAACTCTTCTTTTACCTTTATTATGTTTCGGCGCTTCCCCATTCTTAGTCGAAAGCATACACAATTGATGATTGAAGCAAAAACCCATTTCTATGAAAGTTTCTTTAATTCCAGTTTTACGATAATTTTCTTGCCTTGAAAATTGATTAGATCACCGCTATCACCCAAGATGCGAAGAGTAATGTTGTCGAAAAACTGACGTCCTTCCGGTATTAACGGCATATAAATATTATTTTGTAGTTTTTTACTGATTTTGTAACCGCGCAGTATATCGATATTGAATTCGAATAAGGTGTGACCTTCCACAGAATTCATATATGCTCCGGAATTGTTACAATCTGTTGTCTCCTTTTAACACTGTGTAATTAAATCCTAACATTTTACCCTATATTCGCCTCTCCCCGAAAATCAATAGTATATTTGGGATTTCGGATCACATTTCTGCTTATTATTATTAGCGACTAAGGAAAAGATTCCATCATTCTTTTCTTCAGTTGAATTGCTCAAAGTCTCCGACATAGCTTTACCTATTTCATCTTTTTCATAGGCCCCAGGTGGAATCTGCAATTATATCGGCGCGGTGGTGTAACCTTCTTTCAGGTAGGCAAACTTATCGTGGCTTTCATCCACATTAAAAATTGAGTTGTATGTATAAAATTTCAACAATGTATGACCATATTTGTTTTCTTTATGTAATTCGATGGGTGGATAAATATCGGCGCTTTAAGACACTCGAGTGTCTTGTTTGTGTGAACGTATAAAAGTGACTACCACTAAAACATCCCACATCTCGGTTTTTATTTTTAGCGGCAACATAATAAAGAAGATTTATCTTCACACCTTTTCTAACTGCATTAGATAGTGATATTTTCTGCTTTTATGCGCACATCGCTGATTTTGCAATAACAACAAAATATTTCTCTAGACTTAAGACCATCATCAGCCGTATCCTCGTTTAAATTGCTGCTGGAATAATGTTTGCAACCGCACTGATATTTTAATATATCCATATCGTTTTTGAGGTGTTCGGGCAATTTATCCTAAACGAATGGAATTTCATTTGGGGCTAATGCAATCATTACTTCCTTGGGCATGTTTTCTAGCCATTTCACGGTCATTTTCCTTAATCCACCGGCTAGATGAAATGCTTTCAATGATCGCAACATTTTGGCATAGTTTTTGCCATCCATTTGCGGTGTTAATGGTAGCAATGATGACATCTTTTACGGTGATGATTTGATAAGAAACTTTAAGCACAAATGTCCACACCAGACTGTTCCAAAATCCTGTTGACGATCGAATGTATAGTAAATAATTTTTGATGGTTCGGATCCCGTTTGTAGATATCGTATCAGTTCGATCGGTGGGTGGTAAATCGCCGAAACTGTCATAATATGTTACTTTAAAATATTTTTTTCTTATAAGCTACCCAATGAGTTCCTGCACCAGACGTACTATCCAAATTCATTATTGCTGCTTCGTAATGTCGAGGACCTTGTCTAGGTAATGAATCCCTCATATAAATACCTCCAAAGTGTCCTATTCTCTTCTTCGTGGCATATTTTTCAATATCGATGTTAGATAGTGGTCTTTGAGGTAGGGATTCAATTAGTTTTTTGATCTGCGATTTAAAAATAATCCCATACCTTTACGATATGTGCTCTAGACACAAACCATTCCCTTTCGATTTCAAATACAGGCCGGCATCGGTTTTATCTTCACTGTTTTTTTTTGCAGCTTTTACGGCACGCACAATTCCCGCTACCTCACCGGCTAAATTGGTATTAATGGTAATATGCCGCCAGTTGTAGGAATCGGTATTATTCTCATTGTACGAACCTTCTTTTTGTCACCTGCCGCTTTTACCGATATACGTGCTGCGACAGAGCTTTTTTGATGTTTATGCCACTGATATCTGCGGCTGTTTGAAGTCTCTTCTTTTCCCACTAACCTTTATAGAGAATTTTCAAGGTCGAATTTTAACAATGGTGGGTGTGACTTAACGGTAAGAAACACCAGAAATAGTGGGGAAAGTCTTCAAGCTTAAATGACTTCACATGTTTAAAATGGTATATGGAGAACTTCAAGGTCAAAATATAATGCAACAAATAACTACATTTTATGTACTTTATTGATTGACATTTTTCTGTCATTCTTTTATACGTGTAACATAATCCCTGAAACCAAAATTTCTCAACTTGTTTAATAATATTTGTTCGTTTTTATTTATTAAAAAATCCTTACATACTATACTCGCTAAAATACACACTTCAACATGGTCCATATACCTAAATCCTGAGCCTCCGAATCTTGCATTTCATATGCGTAAAATTCCGAACAGGTTGCAGAAATTAAAAATTCTTCGTACTCTCACTAAAATTTCCATATTAACTACTACTAAGTTAAACTTAAGTCCTACACTCTAATTTCATTTAACACAACTGGCAGCCTTTTCATATTCAAAAGCCAAATCACAATAGCGCTACTTTCATTCTGGTCGATTTTTCATTGCATCGTTGAAGTAATTACTTGCCGTTTCAGTGAACTCATCGCCCAATGCTTTTTATGTCTCTTGCAAATCACTATTCATAATTTTCACTTCTTTTAACACTCACGACACTTTTTTATTGCTGGTGGTGGCCCATCTATATAATGACGACATATTTGTTAACAGTGAATGTAATAGGGTAAGTTCATCTGTAGTTCCTTGTCACAACGATATGGTGCTGGGAGCTTAGCCCAAATTTGCTGTAAACTCAGTGAATTGACGAAAGTTTTTAAATGTTCGAGAGGAAAAAATTCTAGATTCTTTTCTTCAAAATCACACAAACTTTTTAAATTACTTTGATATAAACAAATTACTCTGCCGACTTGCTCTATAATTTTATCTTTTGATAGTCCCGTATCTGACATTTCACACTGAATGAATGTAAATAGACTCACACAATTTGATAGAAGAATTTTACAAGGTCAAGACCATTTCAAAATCATCCCACAATACTATAATGCACAAATAACTACTTCAAGGCCAGACTCCCAATATGACCGCCAGCAAAGTCAAGGCGACCTTGAACAAAGTCAAGGACAAAATCACACACAGAACCTTAGACGCAACAATTTTCAAAGTCAAGGTCATATCAACGCAAGGTCGGGTATCATGGTCGGCGGGAGGCGTCAAAGATGGAGGGGGCAAGGTCAAGGCCAATGTCAAGGAGTGGGGGATTGAGCGCATTGGGTAATGCCTACTACTGTCTAATATTCCGAAACATAATAGCTTAGTTGACAATCCAATATCCATTAAGGCAGACCACTGAATGATATAAAGCGTAATATTCCAAAAGTTTGTAATATAGTTGAGGTAGTCTCTTTGAGTACTATATATATATGTATATATATATATATATATATATATATATATATATATATATATATATATATATATATATATATATATATATATAAATGGTTACTAATAATACTTAATCATCCAAATATTTTTTTATTCATTTATCCTTCATTTTTGATATTGCTAAAATTTGTTCGATTAGTAGATAATCTTTCATTATTCTAGCAAAATACAAGGTTACTTTTGTGTAAGTACTAGGACACAACGATACCTCAGGAAATAAAAATTCAGATCAACTTCCAAGACAACGTTTATTAATTCAAAACTGGTATTTAGTATCCTGATAACTGTTATTTGTGGGTGGATCTCCTGATTGATAAATCATTAACACCATGTAAGAAAAAAAATTAAATAATAATAATAATATTAATCTAAATCACCCAAAAAAAAAATTAAATAAATAAATAAAATAAATAAATCTCTAAATAATCTCTAAAAAAGAAAAATTGTTATAAAAAAAAATTTAAAAGAACCAAAAGAAAGAGATGCGTTTATGTAACTTGTCAGGTGGCTCTGTAATTGGTCTCTACCTTTTAGGGCTCCCCCCCCGGCTAGCCTCCAAGGGAACGGAGAGTGGTGTGGGTATATGCGCCACCTGTTTTATGTGCCCTAAAGGTCAAGGCAGAGACCGATCTAACAAAACAAAAACAGGAAATTTAATTAAATTATAAGAAAAACACCCAAAAGATTTAAAAAAACAAGCATCTATATTACGTGCGTTGGTGTAAACGTAACCACCGAGAGTTTATACAAGAGCGATTTACCATAAATGACAACTATATATATATATATATATATATATATATATATATATATATATATATATATATATATATGTTGTTGCGTAGTGTTTCACGGATGGGAACATGTGATTCAGTATTAATCCGGGAATACATCCGTTCGTTGGTTTGGTTTCCTGTAGAAATTTGCAGACGTTTCGCCAAAATCCCATTTGGCATCTTCTGTGCTTGGTGGTTGTAGATCAATTGAAAGAAAAGTCAGCGTGCAGCGTGCTTTATACGCGGTCGCAGATAGTAGCGATTGGTTGGCGTTGGCGTTGGCTCCGCCTCCCTCTCGAGCGCCACCGTTGGTGTCAGTTTAAGCGTGGCACACGTGTCGGTACCATGGTCCCGCTTCAAGAGAGTTTTCCAAGTAGAGGGCAGATTCAGTGCATCGTCTCTTTTGTTCAGAGTGCCGTTCTTTTCAATTTCGATGGATTCACGAATCAATCTTGCCTTGTAGTGTCCTATATTAGCGATTTGCTGGCGGGTGTCAAAATCAATTTTGTGTCCTGTCTCGTGCTGGTGTCGAAAAAGCGCCGATGTTGTCTGTTTGTTTCTTATACCGAGCTTATGTTCTTCTAGTCTAGCTGATATTCTTCTGTTGGTCTGGCCTATGTATGTTTTGTTGCAGGTGCCACATGAGACTTTATATACGCCTTGATTTTCTAGACTGATTTTGTCTTTTGGATTTCTTAAAGAAGAGCCTATTGTTTTATGTGGTTTGTAGGCTGTAGATATGTTGTGTTTCCGGAGTAATCTGCCGATTCTGTCTGTTGTGCCTTTTATGTAAGGAAGTATAGTGATTTGTCTATCCTCGGCAGGTGGTCTTGTTTCTTGCGTTGGTTTTTGTTGCAATTTTATTGCCTTATTTATAGTTGGTATCTTGTAGCTGTTTTGTTGGAGGGCCCTTTTTATGTGTGACAGTTCCTTTTCTTTTCCTTGGTCATCAGTTAGGCGGAGGGATCTTGATATTAAGGTATTGGCTACGCCCTGTATTTGTGAGGGGTGATGGTGAGAATCAGCATTCAGGTATCTGTCCGTGTGTGTTGGTTTTCGATATACTGTGTGTCGTGGATCTCCATTCATTGTTTTGGTTATGAGGACGTCTAGAAACGGAAGCTGATTATTTTCCTCTAGTTCCAGAGTAAACTGTATCTTTGCGTGTATAGAATTGAGGAACTCATGGAAGCAGTTGAGCTGTTGTTTGCCATGAGGCCATATTACAAATACGTCATCAACGTAGCGACACCAAAGTTTGGGTTTGAGGTGGAATTTATCAAGAGCTTTCGTTTCGAAATAGGTCATGAAAAGATTTGCCACGGCTGGAGATAGTGAAGAGCCCATGGCAGCGCCGTCTCTCTGTCTGTATATCTGACCATCAAACAGAAAATATGCGTTTTTTAGACAGTGTCTGGTGAGATCCATGATATGAGTTGGAAAATCTTCTCTTTGAGCTATCTGATCCAGTGCTTCATCCATCGGTATGCTCGGATAAAGGGATTTTACGTCGAAACTTGCAATGATGTCGTCCTTGTCAATTCTTATGGAGTGTAGAATGGTTAAGAAGTGCTCCGAGTTTTTGACGTAAGAGGCGGCATTCTCAACACGTGGTTGCATGAAGGCAGCAAGGTATTTTTCTAGTTTTTGAGTGGCAGAGTTGTAAGCGCTAACGATGGGTCTTAGAGGGACATTTGGCTTGTGGATCTTCGGAAGTCCGTATAGTCTTGGGCACCTGCTGGATTTTTCCCGTGGTATCAGTTTCTGTTTGACATCAGGTTCTATTGGTGACTTCATGATTTTGGTCTTTGTTGTTTTCTCTAGATATGTAGTGGGATCCCTTGACACAGGTTTGTAAGCAGGGTCTTGCAAGATATCGTTCATTTTTGCAGTATAGTCTTCGGTATCCATGACTACAGTTGCATTGCCTTTATCTGCTGGTAATATTATGATATGTTCATTTTTATTCAGGTCTTTTAAGGCTGTAAATTCGGCTCTACTCAGGTTCTGTTTCGGAGGATTCGATGTTCTAAGAATTCTTGACACATCCGGCCGTATTTGCTCAGCTTCGTGGTTGTCTTTAGAAGAAAGAGTAGACTCGATTTGTGCGATTATTTCCTCCGTAGGAATCTTTTTCGGAGCTATTGCGTAGTTGAAACCTTTACTTAAAACTGTTTTTTCTGTTTCACTCAGTTGGTGTTTGGATATGTTGTACACTGTTCTGTTGTTGTTAGTTGTCGCTTGTTTGTTCTCTTGTCTATGGTGGTGTTTCATGATGTAATCAAATTTCTTTATATGCGTTTCTGTTTTTGTGGCTTTTGTAGTTTCTGTCCGCCAATAGCAAAGAGTTTCTAAACGGTTCCATTTAAGAAATCCAAAAGACAAAATCAGTCTAGAAAATCAAGGCGTATATAAAGTCTCATGTGGCACCTGCAACAAAACATACATAGGCCAGACCAACAGAAGAATATCAGCTAGACTAGAAGAACATAAGCTCGGTATAAGAAACAAACAGACAACATCGGCGCTTTTTCGACACCAGCACGAGACAGGACACAAAATTGATTTTGACACCGGCCAGCAAATCGCTAATATAGGACACTACAAGGCAAGATTGATTCGTGAATCCATCGAAATTGAAAAGAACGGCACTCTGAACAAAAGAGACGATGCACTGAATCTGCCCTCTACTTGGAAAACTCTCTTTAAGCGGGACCATGGTACCGACACGCGTGCCACGCTTAAACTGACACCAACGGTGGCGCTTGAGAGGGAGGCGGAGCCAACGCCAACGCCAACCAACCGCTATTATCTGCGACCGCGTATAAAGCACGCTGCACGCTGACTTTTCTTTCAATTGATCTACAACCACCAAGCACAGAAGATGCCAAATGGGATTTTGGCGAAACGTCTGCAAATTTCTACAGGAAACCAAACCAACGAACGGATGTATTCCCGGATTAATACTGAATCACATGTTCCCATCCGTGAAACACTACGCAACAACATTGTACACCTCTACGGGGAGGAGATATTCAAACAAACCAAAGCATATGAAAAACTGAGAGAGAAAGTCTGCATACTCCTATGCGATCTCACCTTCTTAATAAGATGCAGAGACAACAAAGTGCAACCAGCTTTTACAAGGATAAATTACCACACTATAATAAGGCGAACAATTTCAATATTAGAAAAATCTCGAAATGCCCTACTTAGAGAGGAAATACGACAGAAAAGGACACAACTAAGCACAACGGAACAGGCACTCTACCAACTTCACCTGTCTCTTAGTAACCTAATGCATCCCGTCCTATGGAACCGTTTAGAAACTCTTTGCTATTGGCGGACAGAAACTACAAAAGCCACAAAAACAGAAACGCATATAAAGAAATTTGATTACATCATGAAACACCACCATAGACAAGAGAACAAACAAGCGACAACTAACAACAACAGAACAGTGTACAACATATCCAAACACCAACTGAGTGAAACAGAAAAAACAGTTTTAAGTAAAGGTTTCAACTACGCAATAGCTCCGAAAAAGATTCCTACGGAGGAAATAATCGCACAAATCGAGTCTACTCTTTCTTCTAAAGACAACCACGAAGCTGAGCAAATACGGCCGGATGTGTCAAGAATTCTTAGAACATCGAATCCTCCGAAACAGAACCTGAGTAGAGCCGAATTTACAGCCTTAAAAGACCTGAATAAAAATGAACATATCATAATATTACCAGCAGATAAAGGCAATGCAACTGTAGTCATGGATACCGAAGACTATACTGCAAAAATGAACGATATCTTGCAAGACCCTGCTTACAAACCTGTGTCAAGGGATCCCACTACATATCTAGAGAAAACAACAAAGACCAAAATCATGAAGTCACCAATAGAACCTGATGTCAAACAGAAACTGATACCACGGGAAAAATCCAGCAGGTGCCCAAGACTATACGGACTTCCGAAGATCCACAAGCCAAATGTCCCTCTAAGACCCATCGTTAGCGCTTACAACTCTGCCACTCAAAAACTAGAAAAATACCTTGCTGCCTTCATGCAACCACGTGTTGAGAATGCCGCCTCTTACGTCAAAAACTCGGAGCACTTCTTAACCATTCTACACTCCATAAGAATTGACAAGGACGACATCATTGCAAGTTTCGACGTAAAATCCCTTTATCCGAGCATACCGATGGATGAAGCACTGGATCAGATAGCTCAAAGAGAAGATTTTCCAACTCATATCATGGATCTCACCAGATACTGTCTAAAAAACGCATATTTTCTGTTTGATGGTCAGATATACAGACAGAGAGACGGCGCTGCCATGGGCTCTTCACTATCTCCAGCCGTGGCAAATCTTTTCATGACCTATTTCGAAACGAAAGCTCTTGATAAATTCCACCTCAAACCCAAACTTTGGTGTCGCTACGTTGATGACGTATTTGTAATATGGCCTCATGGCAAACAACAGCTCAACTGCTTCCATGAGTTCCTCAATTCTATACACGCAAAGATACAGTTTACTCTGGAACTAGAGGAAAATAATCAGCTTCCGTTTCTAGACGTCCTCATAACCAAAACAATGAATGGAGATCCACGACACACAGTATATCGAAAACCAACACACACGGACAGATACCTGAATGCTGATTCTCACCATCACCCCTCACAAATACAGGGCGTAGCCAATACCTTAATATCAAGATCCCTCCGCCTAACTGATGACCAAGGAAAAGAAAAGGAACTGTCACACATAAAAAGGGCCCTCCAACAAAACAGCTACAAGATACCAACTATAAATAAGGCAATAAAATTGCAACAAAAACCAACGCAAGAAACAAGACCACCTGCCGAGGATAGACAAATCACTATACTTCCTTACATAAAAGGCACAACAGACAGAATCGGCAGATTACTCCGGAAACACAACATATCTACAGCCTACAAACCACATAAAACAATAGGCTCTTCTTTAAGAAATCCAAAAGACAAAATCAGTCTAGAAAATCAAGGCGTATATAAAGTCTCATGTGGCACCTGCAACAAACCATACATAGGCCAGACCAACAGAAGAATATCAGCTAGACTAGAAGAACATAAGCTCGGTATAAGAAACAAACAGACAACATCGGCGCTTTTTCGACACCAGCACGAGACAGGACACAAAATTGATTTTGACACCGGCCAGCAAATCGCTAATATAGGACACTACAAGGCAAGATTGATTCGTGAATCCATCGAAATTGAAAAGAACGGCACTCTGAACAAAAGAGACGATGCACTGAATCTACCCTCTACTTGGAAAACTCTCTTGAAGCGGGACCATGGTACCGACACGCGTGCCACGCTTAAACTGACACCAACGGTGGCGCTCGAGAGGGAGGCGGAGCCAACGCCAACGCCAACCAACCGCTACTATCTGCGACCGCGTATAAAGCACGCTGCACGCTGACTTTTCTTTCAATAAACCAACGAACGGATGTATTCCCGGATTAATACTGAATCATATATATATATACATATATAATAATGATAGTATTAAGTGCACTTTTCCCGCGTAAATAGGCCTGTTTACCTGAGTTAACAAATGTGCCCCTTTTACATATGTGAAAGATATCAACTGCATATGGTTGCAAGAGTTGATTAATTGTACCATACGAGGAAACACAATAGATCTTACCAAGGTAAGTACACTAATTATTCATTTATTTTATATTTAAAATGAAAAGAAAAATACAACGGCTTTAAATTTTACAGGTGATGCTGAAGGCATTAAAGTCTATGATACTCTGAAAACGACACAGACACATAAAACCTGTTTAACGGCGGCTTCTTGATGTGCTGATATTGAGACTCTGGATCACTCGGTGTGGTGGTGTGTAGCATGTAAGGCAGGTGCTGTAGAGGTATTCGCAAGAATGGCCGAGTGGTCTGGTATGTACAGCAGCCAAGGCAGATACCGTTGAGAAGTCAGCCAGAAGGCCCCGATGAGGGTTCCAAATGAGGGCAATGAAAGGAAAAAAAAAGGGGAAAGAAAAAGGGAACAGAAAAAAAAAGGCCAGTGATGTTATGTGGCCTTTTCGTGGTGGAATAAAAAAAATAGCAAAACTTGATGTCGGGTTTGTCCCCCGAATTAACCAAACTAAATCAGCATACAGCTGTTACCAACACAGTTACTATCAACTTGGTCAGGAACTCGAAACGTTCAATTAAAAAAAAAACTAGCAAAATTGCCAAGTGACCTTTCCGGTGCAACTCTGCAAGGAAAGTTCTTATCACTCTCAGCTTTTTTCATGTCCCCCCCAGAAAAACGTCCACGGAAACGGCGGGAAAAGATACAGGGATCTGTATATTGACTGACAACTGACAAGCTTCAAAACAATAAAAAAAATAGAAATATGAAATTTTAAAATTATGACAAGAAATTTTTATTAGCAATTAACTAAGACAATTGTGGTACGTTCAAGAATTTATATCAGTAAAAAGGCTTTGTTGAAGTGAAACTGAACAAGAAAAGTCGAGTAGATTCTAACCTTAAATTTTATTTACATTTGACACTAAGGTAGTTTTTCCGATTTTAGCTCAATATAATCTCTCATAGTCGCACGATAACTGATACAATAGGAAAATTAAGCTGCCTAGAAGACATATAAGATCCAACGGTATCCAGAGAGCTTCCACTCAGGAATCTGTTGATACTGCAGCCAAATGATTTTCTGCTCACTCGAGGTCTCTCGATGAAGGTAACAATAACCGTAAGAGACAATTCCAATTAAGAATTTCTGACTAAATATTCTATACCGAGCCACTCTGTACAATACTAATACCCTTTTATATTTTAGGTACAAAGGAGAGAAGCCTTAGGAACTCAACAAAATAACAACAAGGACTATCGAACAGTTACTATGGATTATATTATAATTGTGAACCTAATTCTAATAAACAAGATATACTACCAACGTTTTCTTTCATTTGCAAACCTGTTCCCAAACCAAAAAAAAAAACAAAACACATAAATGATGAAGGAGGTAAGCGTAAAAATTACTATATTTTAGATAGAAAATTAGACAGAAAAATTAAAACCGTAACAACCAGAACCGCTGGAATGGCATTGCGAAACACAGACACAGCAAACTATTCCTGAGCAAACCATCCGACAAACTTTGCCAAGATTTCTTATACCTAAACACACAACAGATTAGGCTGGTGAGAGGACTGATAACTGGACACTGCGGCTAAAAGGAACATATACACCAAATGGGCATCTACAACGAAGAACATGTAGACTATGTGACAAAAAGGACGAAATAGCCTCACGCATCATCTTCGAAAGCGAAGTTCTAACCTACCGGAGTAATCTTCAATGATCCATTAATCTTAAAGTTGTATACCCAAATAACGAAGTAGCGAATAAGCTTGTACGCGTAATTAAAACAATCAACATATTCAAAAGAATGAAACAAATAGAAGGGGTAACCCTAGCCTGTTATATCAATCAATCAATCTTGGATGCACTTCCCGTAAGACGCTAGGAGTTTACTGGCAGGTTTTCTCCTTTGTGAAATTTTTAAACTGAATAAGAGAAATGGTCAAATAAAAGTCTAAAGAGCACATATAAAAAATTTATTTTATAACTTCTTTTCCTAGTATAATTTTTCGCGTTTAGTATCTAAATAAAACTGGACACTCCGGTTATAATAACAGTTCCTTGTGGCTGAATAAACTGATAAAAATCAAGGTAATTTTTGTAGAAGAATGATTATATTTTCACTCATATAAGTTTACTTGGAATAATCTTACTTACAAGTCAGAATTCGAAACTAGTAATTACTTGACAAAGATGCGCCGGCATCACATCGATAATCTGGTTGATGAGAGGTCAGTAGAAAAATAGAACATTATCCATCTTTTCTGGAGGTTTGACTTTTTAGTCGTCTATTTAGGGTGCTTTCTTCAAATTCTTAATAAATATTTCGACCGATTAAATTGTAGCTCATCTGTGTGGTATGCAGATGACTGCTGGTCAAACACCGCACATGACAATCAGTGATGGACAATTTTGTCGCCAGACTCGGCCTACTGTCCACAGTCTGGCCAACGTCTGAAGCCACATAATTTGAAAAAATAGAGCAAAATCGACGATAAAGTGATATAAAGTAAATAAATAAAACATAAAATTGACAATTCGAAATTTTTTATCATGTGGCAAGTATGGGCGTGCATTCAGATTTGCTACGACGAAACTTTTTTGGTCGCCTGTTCGTGCTGTTATATTTGAATACCGAACACATGCCGTCTATGAAACAATAGAACATAGTCCATCTTTTCTGTCGGTCTATTTAGTCAGTCGTATGCGGTTCTGTTTTACAATTCATGATACATATTGTGCCGACAAAATTGTCCTTTTCTGATCTTCTGTAATATACAAAAAATTGTATATAAAGTTAGATAGATAAAATTTAAATAGTTACCATTTTCCCTAACAGTGGATTCTTAATTAATTTTCGAATTGAAAAAAATAATTATTGTCATAATAATTACATGATTGTTTCAAATTTTAATATTAACCTTCTTCTGAATAATTCAAAGACAACAAAACTTCTGAAATGTTTACTTCAATATGATATTATGCCTCCTATGATAGATGAAACACGAATGTCGACGAGGAGGGGAAAGTGCAGAAATAATATTTATTCAAATATATCATTGCCAAAAATCCAAGGAACTGACACATAGTTGTCTGATTACGCATGATAGATATTTCAGCTCTATATAGGTTTATCTGAAATTAGTATAGAATCAATCACGCTACGGACAACTTTTTTCCAAGATAGTATTATTAGTTTTAGAAATGATATGTTTGATAATTTTTACAACACCCTTAAAGAACATTTGAGTTCTTCATTTCCGATAAAGAAGACACAATTTATAAACCAAATCAAAAAGTGTTATATTCTATACTTGCGAGATCTTCATATCCATATGAGTGAACTATTCAGCATAAGAAAAATAATCAAGATCAATGTGGTGAATGATCATGTACTTACATTACAAAAAATCCACAAGGATCCACAAACTAATAAAGAACTCCGCTAATATAGTTAGGGAAAGTTGCCAAATAGTCCATGAAAATACTTCAAACAGCAGAGATAAATTTCCCATTGAAATGGATGATCCAGTAGATCAGACACTTATGATACTACTAAAATTTATAATATCTTTACTTAATGACCAGTTTAAATTGAATGAAGTAACTCTTCCTAAAAACAAAAATCCTAACCAATTTTTTTAATCTCCTACATCACAGGAAATTATAGACATCATACGCCAAACAATAAGGAAAGGGGCACCGAGTCTGGACGAAACTGAAGGCAAATTTTTAAGGTAATGTCCAGATTTTTGGCTAAACCAATATTATTTTTAACAAACGAGTCGTTCTATTTGGAGAGCCAAATTTCTAAGGTGACATGATATTACAGCAGACTTGTATCTTTTGTTGAAAGTCACGATCTTCTTTCTAGTGACCAGCATGGCTTTAGAGAAAATAAATCAAATATAACAGTTGACATCCTTCATCTATGAAGCCTTAAATAATAAGATACATAGAATAGGGTGTTTGATATTCACAGGCATGACATTTTGCTGGTCGACCTGGAATCCTTTATTAGAGGCTTCGGGCTAACTTAGATTGAATCTTATCTCACAATTGAACACAAGTTGTTGTTATGGAAGGGGCTAAGTCAATTTCAAGTTCCAGGGATCAATTTTGGGACCAGTATTATTTATCATATATTTTGACAGCGTAATGAATGGGCTATTTTACCTCGCAGGAGTTGGGGTCTGGTGTGATAGGAATGGTTTGTCTCTGAACGTCAGTAAGACATTGTGTACCAGATGTGTAACCCCAAACGCTCTACAAGGATGCAGCCTATATATTAGAATAATTCAGTTCAATTGGCAGACGCAGAGAGATTCTTTGGAATTATTGTTAATGAAAAATCTATTAATATGATCTGTAAAAACTTGCTTGTCTGCTTTGTTATCAGAACAATTAAAAGAACCATATTTAAAAAAAATAAGATAGTTTATTAGGGTTTTATTCAAAGTCATATAATATATGGTCTTATGTTCTGGGGCTCCACAGGATACGTGATGGATGTTTTGATATGGCAAAAGAAGATTCTACATGTTATGTTTAACAACATAAATAGACGACAGTTTGATGATTATATCTTTATTTGTTTATCAGGACTATTTCAGCATTGAAGAATTATACATCGAAAAACTTGAAGAGATTGTGGAAATCTTTGATAATTCTATCTAAAATGTATAATTATATATAAAAATTTAACTTGGTCTTGATTAGTTTATTGATTTTAAAAAAGGGACTTTAAATAAGTAAGTAATACAGTAAGCACTCTGATCGATCTATTACATTAATTTCATGAGCTTTTTATTCGGTAGAAGAGATTCTGAATTGTTATTAATGTGTAATCTACATTTACTTCATTTTATTTTGCTGATTTTTTCGTCCTACTGGTGTATTTTTATTACCGTTTTAATATTTTATGTCTGGGAACATTTTGATATCTGACAGGTCTGATAAGTTGTCTGTAAGCTTTAATTGATATATCTATTGACTTAGCTAAATAGCTTTCGTGTTCCCTTTACGGAACATTCACTCATCTCAAATATACCTGAATGTTATAAAGATGGAGTTCTGTGGGGATTCTTTTCATTTCATCGAGCCCTAGACGATATTATGATCCTCTGCTTTTGCCATAATATCCCGGACAGTCCGGCGGTCCCAAGTAAAACTGTCTGCGTATTTGTAGCTCCAGGTCTCTGTATTTGACGATCTTCTCATGATGCTTGTCACAGATTGTTATTGTTTGAGATGGCGACTTTAATAAGCGTTGCTTGTTTGGAGTTTAAAACTACTAAAACAAGGTATATTATGTACAACTGTATGATCCGTAAGCACAATTCGATATCACTACAGCTTGAACTCGTTTTTATCCAGTATAGGCTCTGAATTGTATTTATAGTATGACACTTTTTCTACCTGCAACAGTTTGAATTTCTTTGCTAACTCTAAACGTATGATCTTGGTGGCTGAGTCGTGTTTCTCCTTGTACTTTGATGCGGTCAATGCTTGGCATCCTCTTATTATATGCTGGATCGTCTCTACTGTTCAACATCCATATCAACATTGGTCGTTCTGGATTGAGGGTTCTCTTATATATTTCAGATAGTTGCTAATTGGAGTGACCTGATCCTGTACAGCTTTCAGCCTTCGATTTCAAGAAACATTTGCCCTGATATCAACCAGTAGGTCGACGCTAATTGTCCTGGATGACCATACTTGGATGTCGTCCTTGGAGTGGCTTCTGTAGCCAGACTTGAAATTTATCTTTATCTGGTCGATGATGAGAAGTCTCTCAACCATAGGGATGTTGAATCGTCAGTCTCGCCCGGTCTAACACAGGATATTTTGTTAGTCTGTGAAAATGTGAGCGTAGGTTTATTAGTTGTTTATCCAACTGCATACCAATATCCAGAAATACTCTTCCTTCATAGTATCTTCGTAGCATAATCCATTCAATACACACCACGAGGATGATGTTCATGTTGCTTTGTCAGGAGTGTTCTGACTTTCCTCTGTAGACTTTCCATGTTTATCCTGCTCCATTTCACTATCCAAAAAGAATAATTTTGTTCAGAGCACGCATAGGTGTTGAATGCCTTAAATAGATTTTTATTGTTTAGATTGGTTCGCAGTTCTTGCCTCACTCGTCCGACGAACTTGCTTTATTCGGTCTTTATAGTTCATTAGTCAATTCTTTATTTCTTCTTCATACCCAAATATTTATATATCTGTTCTGCCTCCATTGTCACAATGGTTTGATTGTTTTGCATCTCAAATGCTTTAGGTTGTATATTTCCTCTAGTTGTGTTTAAAGTGCGGCATTTATCAAGGCCAAATAGCACTCCTATATCCCCTGAGAACCCCTCTACAATTTTGAGCATTTGTTCCAGCTAATTTTCTTATCTTCTTCACTATAATGAAGCCGTATCTGAAGGAATTTAAATGGTGCGATGGTCGGTTCATTGCAAAACAATAATGGATTTAATGAATTTATTTTAAGTAATTTTCTTCTCATTTTGAATATGTGCGTCTCGATGTTCTTGCTGGAAGGTATTTGTATTTGGATCGTTGTTCTCCAAGTTGACATGAGATGTTCTAAAAAGAACAGAATATATACATCGACTCTGTATATTCTCAGTATAGTCATAGGATACTGAGCCGAAGGCTTTTTGGTAGTTCACCTAAGCAGCAAAACGTTTCTTTCATTTCTTATAGGTCTGCTTGCAAATGACGACATCGATAATAAATTACCCCTTGAAACCTATTGCCCCTCTGGCCCATCCTTTGTGCTGAATGTCGATTGTGTTGCTTTGCTCGCAATGTGCATGAATACGTTGTATCAAGAAGGATGTGATCACTTTGTACACCGTAGGAAGACAGGTGACTGGCTGATATTTGGCTGGATCTTGTGTATTAAGCTGATTTTTCGGCAAGAGATACCGGACTCCTTCTGTAAAAAACAATGGCATTTTCTGTGAATCAAACAAAACTTCATTTATCAGAACAGTCAGTCGTTGGTGCATACTCCATTACTTTTTTAGCCATCCTAAAGTCATCCAATGTTTTTGTTTTAGTATATTGAAGTATTGTTGAACAGTTCTGTTTATTGGGTCATGTTGAGAGTGGTATTGGGGACCCGATTCAATATTTCTTGTATTCGTCTCAGAAGTTTTCTTGTTCTAACACCCATAATACTCTGTCAGCTGACCTATGTCTATCCAAAGATTTTTAATCTTTTATTAAATCTTTATTCGCATTGTAGGATCCTAGGGTCCTCGTGGTGAAACTAACCTCCATAGTTCTAGCTCTTGTAGTTGCGGCGCAGTAAATCAGCATATGTAGATGTTCTAGCAGCTCTTGAAACATAAACTGGCAATGCTCTGTTGTTAAAGATATCTAATACAATACTGAGATTTTTAAAGCAGTTTACTCTTAGCACTGGCAGTCTAAATGATGGGTTGATTCCTTCATACTCCAGCATGACCTTACTCATTTTAGTGAATAGTTTCTTGTTGAGTTCAGCGTTGTCTTTACGAATGTCGTTGTTTAGTTGTACTTCGACCTCGAATTTGGTTGTGGTCGAGAATTTGTCTTTAATATCATCAGTGCGTTGAGATATCACTTGGTTTCCATTTTTATGATGTTAAGTCGTATTTTTGGGATTAGTTTTTTTTCGGAAAGTAAACCTGTAATTGTCTGATATTCTCTGTTGCAATATTTGTATATCTTGACACTCCCTGCAAAATTTAGCATGTAGTTGTGGTCTGTAGCGATCATCTCTTGTCCTAGATTTTGAAAACAGAATTTCTTTAGATAATTTTTTTTCAGAGAGTCTTAAACTACATTGAAATTAACTATTTATTATTCTTATATGTCCTTGACACGTCTTATTTTAATCTATATATTTAACTTCATCATAAAAAATTTTATTTTTTATTTCAAACTTAGTCACATAGCCCTAAATGCAACCTCATCAATATAGAACATTAATTTTATAACTAATAAAATACCATTTAGTTATAATGACAAAAAACTGCCAAAACTTTAAACTACTAATTCAGTAAAAAGGTCTAAATTTTAGACAGATCTTAATTTACAATAAGGGATTTAAAATGACAAGATAGTAAGTTGTTAACCAAGCTATAAAATACTAGAATAAAAAATGGTTTTCTGTAATTAAAGAAAACAAATTTTTATTTATTGTCTTACCAATCAAAAATGAAAATTTCGTTCATTTTCAGAATAAAACTGACTTTATCCCTAGGTTCTTATCTTTACTTTTTGTACATGAATGTTTATTTGTTAAGATATTAAATATAAATTACAACAATATCATATGCAAAACCAAATTTACCAACTGAAAGAATTAATATCCATGACAACAAAACTCGTTTTAAAACTTAAGAGCCAGATACACTAAGGAGATTTAGGACTTAGACCCGATTTGTTGCCCTGGAATTTAGTTCTTCTAGTTGGTTAGTTTTGTTTTGCTTATGATATTGTCATAATTTATAATAGATATGTCAATAAATAAACTCTTATGTAGGGATTTTAATGATAAAAACCTTGCGATAAAGCCATGAAATATGTAATACAAATAATTATGATCTGAAAATAAATAAAATTCTCCATATTTCCGAGTTCAATAATAAAAGAAAATTATTTTTTTTGCTTCTGTTGTTAATATTCAAAACTTGCTTGATTTATTGTTGATCTTGTCACGTTACACCCACTACTACTAATTTGGACCAGTTTTAAGGTTAGGCAATGTAGTGAATTAGGGAATTTTTAAGAAAACCACCTTAGAGTTTTAAACAGAATCCAAAATTTACAATTATTTCCATTTAAAATAATAAGGTTCACCATACTTTCTGATCGATTCATAATTGTTATAAACGTGAAAATATGTCTATTAAAATAATTGAGACCTCTTATGAAAAGTACGAAAATTCCAAAACGTTAACTCTTCAGTTATCGTCATTTTCTAGTAAGCCTCTCACCAAGGCCCTATTAAAATAATATAAATAGTAAAATATCAATGCATTTTTTTTTTGTAATTGTCTACTATTTTTCGTGTAATTTTAGGTGGGCCATGGTAATTTTGATTTAAAAATAAAATTTTAAATAAAAAATCATCTTTGTAAAATAAAAAAATAAGCAAAATAATTCTTAGACTCCAAAAAAAATCCTCTCCTGGGTGTCGTACTTTGAATTCCAAATTTTGAATCATTGACAAATCAAGAAAATATCATTTTAAAATACCTTAGAAATATATTCAATTCTTTCTTTTTTCCATGTCAGCCTTAAAGAATGCCTTATAGATATAAATATTTTGCAGTATTTAATTATGTAATTTTTGTTATATTGAAAAAAATTGAAGGTTGATTACATGTAGTCTCATACATGATAAAAAACTGTTAAGCTTTAGCTTTATTTACAATTTAACATTGAACGACATACAAATTGTACAATAGGTGCTGAGTTAATTACACTTTTAAGAAAAAACGACAAATTTTCTAAGTTTCACTTTTTCGAAGTTTTGTCTTTTAAGTTTTCATATTAAATATTTTTTCTTCAAATGCAAATCTAGCTTCTTATTCACCAGTTCAATATTCTTTTTTCATCTTTAAGAGAGCCATATGAAAGAATTGGTATAAATCGGACATCATTAGCCTTTAAGGATAAACTGAAATAACCATCTTTCTCTTTCAACTCAGGTTAACTATTTAGTGAACTATTAAAGATGTTACATGAACGTACAGAAATTAAAGGATTCTCAATAAATTAAACTAAAGAAAAGTTCATTTCTTCAGTTTCATTCATTTTTGTCAGTTAAGAAAGTTTCTGGATAATTTGTATCATAGACAAGTTTGTCTTGTTTTTATTTACAACTGGTTAACCAAACACTAACTTCTATAACAACTTTTTATATTTTTTATTTTTATTGTTTTTTTGTAATAACACTATTATTTTTATTTTTATTTTAGGCACGAATTGTTGGAGGAAACGAAACTGGTATAAATGAATATTCTTTTATGACTGCTTTAATCTTCAAAACAGAACTGTGGTGTGGAGCCAGTATAATTTCAAATCGATTTGTACTTTCCGCTGCCCATTGTGTTATAAGACGCAATTCTAGTGATCTTTCTATAATAGTTGGAGATCATAATTTAAATCCTGGTAAGTATATAGTCAGAGAGCTCAGCAAACTCAGTGGTCTATTAACATATCTGGAGAACTACAAGATGTTTCGTTTTAAAAATCTGAATATAGCCATAGAAGATAATTTTCTACTTTTCGTATATCAACTGAATTTCAAATAAATAACCCGGAATATTATTTAATTTTGATGTTATAATAAAACATGATTCGTCGTATACCTGACTTAAATGATTTGAGAAGAAAAGTTATTTGTGATTGATATGTTTTAAAAGATTCCTTGTTTAGAAAATAGTACGCTATATTTTGTATCTTAGGCGAGGAAAAAAATTAATTTGCTATTAATTTGTAATGAGGACAATTTACTTTTTCTGCTAGAACCAATTTTTCAAAACTTTTAATTTTCTGTTCAATTGATAATATTACCATTACAAATTGCAATTTTATATGAATTGAAAGTCGTTTTGTGCTACGGCCTCTGTAGATATATAAAATAGGTTTTAAAATTTCAAATATTTATAAAATTTTCATTTCCTCTTAGAAAGGAACTAAAAGAAAATAAATTTCACTTCTAAATTTTTAGATCAACAATGACATCTTTTGGAATAGTTTTTTTAGCTCTGCGTTGTTTTATAATTTGTAGAATCTGACACATATTTAATATCTGTCGTTGAAAAATACAGAATTAAATGAAAAAATGATGTTTTAAATGAGAAAAAAATCTAAATCAGTTGAATTATTTGACATAAAAAATTTTTGGTACATGACAAATTTTTAGAAGATCAACATGAAACTATACATATAACATTTGATTAATTGGGAATAATTATTCATCATTTATCAATTGCCAAATATCTAAAATCTAGCGTAGAAAGTGGTAATATATTCCCTCAATTTCGAACTTAAATAAAAAAATTTTTGTTCCTGGTGTTTATATTATTGTAGGTCGTATACTTCTAAATTAATTTTACTGTATGTTTATTAAATTGGCTTATATAAAATTCTTATGAATTTTTAAGAACAAATGTATTTAAAGAAAATAACAAATTAAAATTAATGAATTAACTGGACAAAAAATAAACATTTGAAAAATCAATATCTTTCCTGCACTGTTCAAAGTAAACTCTTCAA
This sequence comes from Diaprepes abbreviatus, assembly GCA_034092305.1. Lineage (NCBI taxonomy): Eukaryota > Metazoa > Arthropoda > Insecta > Coleoptera > Curculionidae > Diaprepes > Diaprepes abbreviatus. The sequence goes on from JASJET010000032.1 coordinate 3,598,277, forward strand.
AATCAATAAAAATAACCAAATTTTATTATTTAACTTATCTTCAGTATTTTTAGCTCGGCTTTATTCCATGCAGTTTAAAAAATATGAAAGCCAAAGGTTTCCCTTGTGTACACCAAAACCAATTCGAACCATTGAGAGACAGGCGGACCTAAAGTAATATCTATAGGCAAATTATTGCACCTGTTACATTTCTATCCTATTGCGCATAACTGAATTTAGATAGCGTTGTTTTCTGTTACGAATTACCTAGGGGTTATTGTATCTGCAGTTCTCCTATAACTGATAAATAAATGTTTAAGTTGATAGGCTGGTGCAAGAATGACTTAATCATATGCCAGCTGTCGAAAATAATAAAAATCTAATAATAAGTTATCACTATATTGCTAATGAATATCTCATTAAAAATATACCAGCGGTGAATACAACATAATTGCAGTTGGGTGCATAAATACCATTATATTAAAGAAATTATTTTAGTTCCCAACCAACTGAAAAACCTTACAGCCCGACAGGCAAACTCGGTTCTAACATGGTTAGAGATAAATCACTATCTGAGATTGCAAGGAAATACCAAGAAAGGGTGGAAGGCTATCCCAAGGTAGTGTACCGCCAGTAGTGAGAACTACCCGATTCGCTCAATTCCCCCACTCCTTGACCTTAACCTTGACATTGTCTTTGACTTTGGGTTCGTACATTGGCCATGATATTCGACCTTGCGTTGATATGACTTTGACTTTGAAAATTGTTTTGTTCAAGGCTGTGTGTGTGACTTTGACCTTGACCCTGTTCAAGATTACCTAGGCTTAACTGGAGGCGTGTGACTTTGAATTAGTTATTTGTGCATTGTAATAGTGTGGGATGATCTTGAAATGGTTTTGACCTTGCAAATTCTTCTAAAAAATTGTGTGAGTCTATTTACATTTATTGAGTGGGAAATGTCAGATACGGAACTATCTAAAGAAAAGATTATAGAGCAAATCGGCAGAGTAATTTGTTTATATCAAAGTAATTTAAAAAGTTTGTGTGATTTTGACGAAAAGGACCTAGTATTTTTTCCTCTCGAATATTTAAAAACTTACGTTGATACACTGAGTTTACAGTAAATTTTGGATAAGCTGCCAGCGCCATATCGGTATGACAAGCAACTACAGTTAAACTTACCCTGTTACATTCACTATGAACTAATATATCGTCATTATATAGATGGGTCACCACCAGCAATAAAAAAGTGTCGTGAGTGTAAAAATAAGTGAATAATATGAATAGTGATTTGCAAGAGACAGTAAAAAAATTGGGTGATGAGTTCACTGAAACGGCAAGTAATTACTTCAATGATGCAATGAAAAGTCCACCAGAATGGGCATCGCGCTATTGTGACTTAGCTTTTGAATATGAAAAGCTGCCAGTGCATGTCATAAATATTGCAGCAAAACATTAAATTTACTAAACTTTGTTTGTGAAATAAAAAAGTTGGGGTTTAGTGACGGTTTGGAAAAACTTATTAGTTTCATTGCAGATCCAGTTGTGTTAAATAAAATTAGAGTATAGGACTTAAGTTTAACGTAGTAGTAGTTAATATGGAAAGTTTAGTGAGAGAAATGTACGAAGAATTTTTAATTTCTGCAGCCTGTTCGGAATATTACGCACACGAAATGCAAGATTCGGAGGCTCAGGATTTTAGTGTATTTTTTAAGTATATGGACCAAGTTGAAGTGTGTATTTTAGCGAGGATAGTTTGCAAGAATTTTTTAATAAATAAAAACGAACAAATATTGTTAAACAAATTAAGAAATTTAGGTTTAAACGATTATGTTACACGTATAGAAGAACGACAGAAAAATATCAATCAATAAAGTACATGAAATGTAGTAATTGGTTTCATTATATTTTGACCTTGAAGTTATCCTTATGCCATTTTAAATGTGTGAAGTCATTTGATCTTGAAGACTCCCCCAACTATTTCTGGTGTTTCTACCGTTAAGTCACCCCATCGTTGTTACAATTCGACCTTGAAAACTCGCTATAAAGGTTAATGAGAAAAGAAGCGACTTCAAACAGTCGCAGATATCAGTGGCATAAACATCAAATATTGTGTTGTTGTGTAGTGTTCTGAAAGTGCTTTATTTTCACGGTAATTTTTGGATTTATATATCATTTTTTCAATAATGAGTATTACAAAAGAAACTCTAGATGAAATTAATAAAATGTTCAGTAATAATTTCGAGGTTTTAGAGAGAAAAAAGGTTAGCAAAATGATTGTGGGGAAAGTGTATAAAATTATAAAAATGATTTCAATGACTACACGATTTGGTAAAACTCTTCTAGTGGCTTAACACGATAACGGTGATAATAGCACATTCGAGACTTTTTTGCCAAAACGTGTGGCCGAAACACTGTCTGACGATATTGTAGGTATTATGAGTAAAACTAAAAGGAAAAACACTCTAACTTATTTGGGGCAGGGTACTAGAGTTTTTGGAAACAATTCTCGAACAGTATTAAGTTTTGGCTCATTAGAGTAAATTGTATGTAGTGTTTTGAAGAAAAGAAAGTAATTAAATTCATTCATTACTTCTGTTAAAGATGTTTGCTGATGCGACGACGACCGTCAACGAATGTGTAGATAGATACATATTTTGGTTGGGAAGAGAATTAAGAAATATGGCTCACGATATGCTAGATAGCACAAATGATTGACCGCATATTGAAGCAACCAAAGATAAATATAAGAACGAGATCAGGGATGCAATCAATTTTATGGCTGGGGCACACTTGTGCGACAAATTTTTATATGGTTCCATAGACATGGATAAATTTTGTGCTGAAATGGTTGAAGAAGAATTAAAAGAATACCTCGTCAATATTCCACATTTACCTGATGAGCTTGCTGCAAAATATGAATTGGTTCCTGCAACAACAACAGACCAAGATGTTGACGATCGAAATAGTGTCGGATGGGATAGAATTTTGAGCAACGAAAATGAAGACATGGAAGATTATTTTTTTATAATTTTTGTATTTGTGCAATTAAATAACTGTCAATAAATATTTGTTATAATCACAGTTTTGTTTTATTTCTTTAATAAATATATCAACCCAGTAGATAATAGTCAATGTTTCTTTCTCTCAGCTGAAATATTTAGTATAAGTAGAGCAAATAAAAACAAAATGAGTCGAGGAAACAACACAATTGATAAATTTGATCGTCCGAAATATAATGAAAAATATCATATATTATCTGGGCCACCATGGACTGGTTTTAAACTGACAGCGAATGGGAAGTATAATATGGGTGGAAAACCCATAACCAACTTAGGCGAACCTAAAAATGATGACGATGCTGTGACCAAAAACTTTGTTAATAGAAAGTTTTACAATTTTGCAGTTGTAATATATGACATGTTTAACAAGCATGTCCTCCCCCTGATATACAAAAATAATACTGAGCTTAAAACAAAAATTGAAGTTATTCGGAAAATACTCATCATCAGCCTTTAAATGACTCATTAAGCATACTGTCGTGTGGCTCAAGTTCAAAAAAAAACTAAAAAAAGGAAAAGTATGTTAAAGATTAGGAGAACGCACTCCGAGTGGCATAGCCTTGAAGATAACCTCGTAGGCGTCGGTGAATTGGATCTTCCCTCCAAGAATATTGAAATGTCATTTATGTATATGATGTTTTATTGTCATTGGCATTGATAATGAAGATTGAAATAAAAAACTTTGTGTTACTATATGTTGTTTATTTATTTTAAATTATTTTAAATTAAAATTATAGATATAAAATATCTTATTTAAACAATATTAGATTTAAACAATATTAGATTTACCTATCCAAGAGATGAATTGGTTGGGAAATACTAGCCATTTGACAAACAATTGATTGGTGTGATTTTTCTTGGGTTGTCTAAGGACTTTTTTTACTAGACTATATGCTGGCCTTCTAACGATTCCAACAAGTATGTAGATGGATTTGTAAAGTTAACTTTTACAATTTCAAACAGTTCAGTTGATCAAGAGGGCATATATCCTTTCTCGAATTAGTTTTTGTACTTGCTAATACGCACAATATCACTTTTGGAAAACTTAAATTCTTTAGATACAATTTTTAAATAATCGTATGCTTTAATTTGCGTTCCTTTTTACACATCTGCCGGCTTCATTCCAATGGTGCGATGTTTCGAATGATTATAGGCTTTTGTTACTGCCGATAATATCTGTATTCATTTGTAAGATCCTCTTACCGAAAATTGTTTATATAAATTATTTTTAAGAGTTCTTATGACTCGCTCAACAATTACAGATTTCTTTGTGCTGTAAGTGGAATCATGATTTATATTATATTTATTCATCAGGGTTTGAAAGTTACTATTATAGAACTTTTTTCCTTGATCACTTTGAAAATTTGTTGGTGTATATGATGCCTCTTGAATGATGCTTTTCATCGCAGTAGTAACTTCTGTACCTGTCTTGTTTTTTATCGCTATGTTATAGACGAATTTAGAGTAACAATTTATACAGACCAAAATATAATGATAACTATCGTTTTCATCAGCATACTGTTTCATTTCAGCCAAATCAATTTGCCACAAATCCCTGTACCTTGTTATTATCGTACGCCTTCGTATAAAATTTTTTCTAGCCGTTCTATGAAGTTCATTAACAATTTTGTTTTTTTCTAGACTGGGCTCCATATAATTAGTAATATTAACGTTTCCAGATCGAAGGAAGAACTGAAGAATATTATTAAATATTGAGTTTAATATATTATACCTTTTTCTGGAAATTCCTCTATGATTTACATAATTTTATTTTCATGCCCAGTGTGTCCGGCCACTTTGAAACCACACAACAAACGTAAAGGGTCTACCAACTCTTTAGCTTTGTTCGAGTAGACATATTGAAATGTTTTCGACGATAATTTCTATTTTGTTGGCAACTGTAGTTTTTCGGAGAGATTTTTTCTTGTAACACCACCACCGAGCTTTGTGTCCATCATCAGAGGTTTAATAATTCGTAAATATTTGTTCCATTTGCTCTCCAGTAAACCATCACTTTTTTTATAATTTTTGTAGACAGCACTCGTGGATTCCAAAATTTCCTTGTAAGTTAAAAGTATATTATCACATAATTGTGTTTCCTTGCCTAAACTTGGGGGTCTTTTAAGAAATAACAAGTCATAAAGTGTGGGTGATCCATCTTATTCTGCAATATTTTCCCCCTCTTGTATAAGACAATATTTCCATTTCGAAAACGCTCCTCTAAATTACCAATAAAATTATTGTTACGATCTGTTTTGGAACCAAAACGTACACCATATAGAGTATCGTATAGAGATGGTTTTGAACGTAATCCTTTCAGGTGTGCATTTAAAGTATCGGAAGTTGCGGTGTCAGCGGATGCGAGAGATATGTTACTTGATATCGAGGGTGTATCAAAGATCGATTGGCTAATATCCTCTTTTGAAATGCGATGGTGCTGCTGCTGCTGCTGCTGTATAGGTGTAGACGTTTAAAAGGAATGTGCAGGTTGGGGAAAACCAGAAATTTGTGTCAGCTGCTTTGATGTACTGGGACTATGTGATCTTGTAGATGGATAATATTGCTGTTGTTGTTGTTGTTGACGTTGCTTTACCACATCAGATATAGTTGTCAACGGCTTAGAAATGGGTTCATAAAATTTTTCCAATTCCACCACATTTAATTCTTTAGCCCTTTAATTTGTCTAAATTTTTTTCTAACGGCATTGGTAGCTTCCACTAGTTTACGTTTTAAGTCAATTCTGTTATTCACAATGTTAACAAAGGACGTTTCAACAATCAAATGAGTGTTTTCTCTTATTATTACAGTAATATATAGCAATCAAATCCTTTGCGGTATCTTCGCGATTTCACATCACTGTCTTTATCAATTACTAAAAACCTATACTTCTTGAAATTGAGTAAAAGTTAGATCCGGTGAAACGTGGTAGGAAAATATGTGTTCCATATTCAACTCATCTTGTTTAAACATAATAATAAAATTGACATTGTCTCGTACAAGCTGTTTAGACACTCGCGAATATGTTTGCGCTAGGTAAAAAGAGTCGATATTTTTATGACGCCCCATGCTAAAGTACGATCTTATAACTTCTTGTTTTTCACATATAACACCATCAAAGATAAATATAGGGTTTGGTTTTGCATCGAATAGTTCCATAATATTACTGGAATCACTAAAAGCATAGTAGCCTAAACCTTTGATGAGCGCTAAAATTTTTCCTAAATACTCATATTTCGGTTGATACAGAGATTTCGAGTAATACGGACATTTTCGAAACCTAGCCCAAGGGGGTGTGTAAGCAGCGAAATCATGACATTAGTTTTTCCACAATTAGACGGACCAATTAACAGACCGCGAATAGAGGAAGGAAATAGAGAACCGTGTCTCTTCATTATTTTCTTTTCAAATAAAAGTCCGACTTTTTCATCGAAATTATCAATAGGTAGTTTTTGTTTAAGATCGATTACGCACATCGTAGGAAAATTTGATATTTTATAGGCAAATTTTCACAAAAACTGACAATCAGATGCCGAGCGTCAAACGAAGTGGACGGTCTCACGTTTCCAATAAAACTGAACACGGTATTGTGAATTCGTTAATAAATAAATTGCCATTCGAGGTACATATTTCCGGTTATCAATATTGCCGACCCGGAACAAAAGTAATAAAATGTGTAACAAGAGGTGATACGGGCATTAATCCTTTGGATGCCGCATGCAAAAAACACGATTTAGCCTATTGACATAACAAAGACAACATAAGTGCGAGACATTGAGCGGATTAGGAATTCGAACAAAGTGCTTGGAATAGAGTAAAATCGAAAGATTCCAGTTTAAGGGAAAAAACAACAGCTTGATTAGTTACAAACATTATGAAGGTAAAACAGTGTTTTGGTATGGGTGTACCATCATCATCATTACCAACAAAAAAAAACATCTAATAAAGGCACACGTCATACAAAAAGGAAAGGTGTTAATAAAAATCAACATGTTCGGAAAGTCAGTTTCGGAACAGCTATTCGACAACCAGTTCGAAAGGAGTTATTAAAAGCCGGAAGGAAAAATGTGTTGGAAAAAAATGTCATGAATGCATCTAAAACAGCTCTGTCGGCAGCACGTAGATCGGTAAAAGCGGCAGGTGGCAAAAGGAGGTTCGAACACCGAGAATATTACCGATTCCTACAACTGGCGGAATATTACCATTAATACCAATTTTTGCCGGGTTATCAGCTTTGGGTTCATTAGCCAGCGCGGCAGCGAGAATTGTGCGTGCCGTAAAAGCTGCAAAAAAGCAGTGAAGATAATGCCGGTGCCGGCCTATATTTGAAATCGAAATGAAATTATTTGTTTCTAAAGTCATATCGTAAAGATATGGGATTATTTTTAAATCGTAGATCAAAAAGCTAATTGAATTCCTACCTCGAAGACCACTATCTAACATCGATATTGAAAAATATGCTAAGAAGATGAGAATAGGACACTTTCGAGGTGTTTATATAGGGAATTCAGTACCTAGACAAAGTCCTCGACGTTGCGAAGCAGCAATAGTGAATTTGGATAGTACGTCTGGTGCTAGGACTCATTGGGTAGCTTATTGGAAAACAATTCTAAAGTAACAAATTATGACAGCTTCGGCGATTTCCCCCCACCGATCGAATTGGTGCAATATCCATAAACGGGATTCGAACCATCAAAAATTATTTACTATACATACGATCGTCAACAGAATTTTGGAACAGTCTCGTGTGGACATTTGTGCTTAAAGTTTCTTGTAGAATCATCAGCGCGGAAGATGTCATCATCGTCACCATTAACACCACAAATGGATCGCATCAACTATATCAAAATGTTGCGATCACTGAAAGCATTTTATCTAACCGGTGGATTAAGGAAAATGACTGTGAAACAGCTAGAAAACATGCCCAAGGAAGTAATGATTGCATTGGCCTTAATTGAAAGTCCATTTGTTTGAGATAAGTTGCCCGAGCACCTCAAAAACGATATTGATATATTAAAATATCAATGCGGTTACAAACATTATTCCAGCAGCAATTTAAACGAGGATACGGCTGATGACGGTCTTAAGTCTAGAAAAATATTTTGTTGTTATTGCAAAATCAGCGGTGTGCGCATAAAAGCAGAAAATAGAATAAAAACGTCACTATCTAATGCAGTGATGAAAGGTGTGAAGATGAATATTTTTAAATGTTGCCGCTAAGAATAAAACCGAGATGTGGGATGTTTTAATGGTTATGTCATGTCTTATACGTTCACACTAACAGGACACTCGAGTGTCATAAGCGCCGATTTTTACCCACTGATTGAATTACATAAAGAATAAAAATATGGTCTTGCATTGCTGGGATTTTACACATACAATTCAAATTTTAATGTGGATGAAAGCAACAATAAGTTTGTCTACATGAAGGAGGGTTACACCACCGAGCCGATACAATTGCAAATTCCATCTGGGTCCTATGAAATAGATGAAATAGGTAAAGCTATGTCGGAGGCTTTGAGGAATTCAACTGAAGAAAAGAATGATGGAATCTTTTCCATAGTCGCTAATAATAATACGCAGAAATGTGAACTGAAATCCCAATATACTATAGATTTTCGGGGAGAGGCGAGTATCGGTAAAATGTTAGGATACAGTGTTAAAAAGAAACAAAAAGCATGAGTCAGCCGAAATGGTGGAAATAATGAAAGTACGCATCATACGCGTGGATTGAAATATAATATTCGGAGCATATATGAATTCTGTGGAAGGTCATACCTTATTCGATTTCGATATCGATGTGGAGCCCGGTTACAAAATGAGTTAAGAACCACAAAATAATATTTATATGCCGTTAATGCCGGAAGGACGTCAATTTATCGACAACATTAGTCCTCGCATCTTGGACGATAGCGGTGATCTAATGAATTTTCAAGACGAGAAAGTTATCGTGAAATTGGAATTGAAGAAACTTTCATAGAAATGGGCTTTTGCTTCAATCGTCAATTGTGTATGCTGTCGTCTAAGATTGGGGAATCACCGAAATATAATAAAAGCAAAAGAAGAGTTAAAATCAAAGTTAGTCGTCGTCCAGACATTAGATCGCAAACATCTCAACAGTTATTTGTCGAAGACTATAAATTTTTAAAATCCATCGGTGTGTGCGAAAATGATTTCCACCACAAGCGATAAAATAAAGATTTTCTCCGAACCCATCTTGGATAAGTCCATTATTAGTCCAGAAGAGCATACGTATAAACCATACAGATCTCCATCATTCAACGATTCCGATGAAGTCCCTATTCCTATTAATTTTCAAGATATTATACTGTATATCTCCGAAATAATATATCGAAGGAAAATTTAAACCCATAGACGCAATGAAAAGATGTTTTTTATTAGATAATGCCCTCGCATTTTTGTTCGATGAAATACGCTACGAGATTGGAGGTGAGCAGATCGCCATGGTTCATATACCTGGAGTTATCAAGACATTAAAAACCATGGTTTCATTCGGAAGTTTGCAACAAAGATTTCTCATGACATGCGGATGGGGTCTCGATGAAGTAAACCAAGATATTGTAGACACTGCAAGTAATGTATTCTCCGGGAAATTACCGTTAAAATATCTTATGGTGTTTTCAACGTAAAACAAGAGTTTATTATGATTATAGCTTGCACTTTTACCAATTGCTACGTTGGCGAAGTAGACGCCGAAATTAGTATCGACAAAATGAAATGGAAAATTCGTCACATCATTCCAGACGACAAGCAAAAATTGAAAATATTGTCTCGCATTAATAAGGGTGGAAACAATGCCAGTATTCAAATGGCATATAGTAAATGAGTTCTGTATGAATTGCCAGCTTTAAGATAAATATCTTCCGTATGGGCCTTGAGAACGAGCACAAATCTAGAAAGACCGCGCTATATAATCGTCGGATTTCAAGACAGTAATAATTGCGACAAAAAAGAAAAAAAACGCAACCCAGTTTACCCACGCCGATGTATGCGATATTAGACTATATCTAAATTCCACCGCTTATCCCTACAAAAGGTGGAATTTAGATTTCGCCAAGAAACTGTACGCAGCAGTCTATTACATTTATGAAAACTTCCAATGCTGCTAATACGGGCGCGAAACAAACGATCCGATAATGACGTTCGCCAAATATATGAAAAACCCCGTTTTTATTATCAATTGCAGTCATAAACCAGAGGTTATTAACTCATCGACCGTGGATGTGAAATTGCAGTTCCCAGCCAGAAAGAATAAATTCCCCAAAAACACTAAAGTATATGCGTTAGTTATTCACGATTCATTTTTTAATTATATTGTATTAAACGATTCAGTGACCAACGAATCTATATTTTCATGTAATAATCCATTATATGTAACACAAAATGATGTTAAGATATGGAACGCTAATTAATAAATTTGTAAAAAGTCAAGTAGTAGTTTTATATTTAATTGAAGCACAATAAAAAAAGTGGATTACCTTAAGAAGGGAGTACAGGAGTTTAGATAATAGGGGGTTTATTTAGTGAAAAAAAAATAATTAGATAACGCAATAAAAAAATTTTTAGGGAAAATATGAACACAACCATTTAAAAAATTTGTAGAAAAGTAACGGTTAGGAATAGTGAAAAAGTTTATAGGAAAAAATTATAGAGAAAGTCGAGTAATATAAGCAAGCATTTTTTTTAACAGTAATAATATTTTTTCAAAAATTAGTGAAAATGGTGAATGCGCAACAGAGTTGAAAATTTGGAACAAAACAATATTAGGAAATTAGAAAGATATTTTTTTTTCTATATATTGTAGTATTTTTCAAAATTCGAAAAGGTGAAATTTGAAGAAAAGGGGTTAAGAAAGGTTAGTAATTTGGATTTTTTTAAAGCGTCGTAGCTCGGGAACCATTCAAGATAGAGAAAAACTAAATGCACTTTTATGACCTAGAATCTTGAAAAGAATGATGAAAAAAAATTTGAAAAATTAAAAAAAAAATAGAGACAATAAAAATCCAAAAAATCAATAGGAAGGAACCTTGTCCGCCGGACGGGGTTATCGGGAAGTTGTAAGGGAAGGTTTTTTTTAAAGAGGGCCGACCGGTCTATCGGCCTCCAGCCCTTTTGGCACCCAACCTTCCTGCACCCGCGCAGCTGAGGGTTGGGGCGAAAAATCGATTTTTGATAGTTTTAGCGCAATCCGGCGTCTCCTTCGCAATTTTTGGGGCATCAACTGTTTTTATTTCCGGTGACAGAAATTCGGAACAATTTTTTTTTTGACTCTAGAGGAAATTTCACATCAATATACGTATTTTCCAATTTTTCATCATTAACATTTACGGCACCAGAGCCCACCCAAGATGCAGCATAATTTTTTTTTGATTTAGCGATTCGGGAAAAATAGTATGACATTCTACAACTTTTCCTCATTACGATTCCATCAAAACATTTTCTAAATTTTCCATAGATTTTTCTAAAATAATTAAAATAAAGGCATATTTAGCATTATTTGTAAATATATAGCAAAGTAACGGTTAGGAATATCAAAAAAATATAGAGGAAGTTCAGTACTTTATGTTAGAAAAGTGGAGGAGGATAGTTTGTGTCTAAAAAGCAGAGATACGGAGATTCTTAATATCACGTTTTTCTCAAACAAATATATTGCCTATATGCACCTTACCCCTTCCAACTTTCTTGGATGTATATCGGAGCGGTATTCGAACTATTTCATTATTACACATTCGACCCTTAGGATGAACGATACTCCGAAGAAGAGCATTACTATTGTAAGGCTATTCGTGCCCGGCAAATTATGTACGTGTGCGGATTGCAGAGGTACCGCACCAGGACCAGCACCTTCAGCCCCGCCCGCAACGCCAACACTGACGGCACTACCAGCAACGCCGACACCATCAGCGACGGCGACACCGCCAGTACGGCTTTGGCAGCCCGAGATCCAGGTGCATCCAAGAAGAAGACCAAGTGCTGCACCTAAGTCGGTGTTACTATAGTTGAGTATTGCTCCACAGTAGATAGCCGCCCTCCCCCCAGGCCCTTCTAGGGCCATAAAACGGTCCTTTTCAGTATCACGTTATTTTTTAATCATAGTTTAGTAGTTGTCATTTATGGGGCGAGATATTCGTTTATCGACGATTTGTCTCGTCGCTTAAGTGACAAGTTTCTATTAATTTTTTTTTAATGTATTCTTCAGGAAATGTTAGGAATTAGTCTTATTTCCTAAGCCAAAAAAAATTAAATTCCGTGGTTTTTTGAAAAAATCAATAATTATATAAGCTCTCTCCAACACACAACATTTCGAACACGCTGGTAGGGTGGGGGTAGTTCTATATAATTGAGGCCGGGCCAGTTACACAGTCAAATCTACTTTAACTTTCATAACACTAACATGGTAGAAGAAAGTCCAGCAAACAGAGGCTCTTCAATATTTAGCCACGACATCGCCGCCGGCAACGTTGAAGATCTGGAGGACTTCGACGACGACTTGAGGTAGACGTCCTACGTTGGGACGACTTGGATGAGCCGATTCCACTGCTCTATGACCACGATCCTGGTCTTGTGGAGTTGGACGACGTGGGTGACTGGGTGCTTCAGCCCCTCGAAGATGACAGTCAGCAGCCAGAGCCGGACTCAACGGAGGACGCGGTGTTGGAAATTCCAACATCGCCGACGCTCGAAGATCCTCTGGGTTCTTGCGACTCTTCGAGCTGGTGGTCTGTCGATGAGGATGTGTCACCATGAGCTTCACACCATCCCCGGCCCCCAGGCACAAAACAACGGTTCTTTTCAGGACCACAGAATACTTTGATCTTAGTTTTAGTTCATATTAGTACTTTGTTACTAATATTGTACTTATAGAACATACAATATTGGATACAAAGTATTAAATTTTTGGTGTAGGTGAAACCCGACAAAGTTGTTCGTTCGTATATGAGACATTTGTCGTTACCCCCACCACTAATTTGTCTCTATATATACGGCCACCAATACTTATTACAATCCTTCGGAATCAAAATGCCCAACGAGTAAGAGGAACCAATCCAATGTCCGGTGGTAGATTCTACCACGAACAATTGTCTCGAATGTGAGTCGAATGATCCTAGATGGGATGCTCTCTTTGACTTTATAGTTCAATGGGTGGAAAGCAATGCCACCGATGAAGGACCGTGCGACTCTACAACACCATAAAGAGTCGCATGTTTCTGCAACAAAACGATCCTTTTCAGGAACACAAAGTCCTTTGTTATTGTTTATAATACTTTGTTAACAATATTTTAAGCTTTTTTCATAAAAAAAAACATACAATATTGAGATGCAAAGTATTAGAAGTTCTGGGGACAGAACCTGAACGTCTTAAACCGAACTATGTTTTAGCATAGTTGTAAATATTATCAAAAATAATTACAACTAGGCTAAAACTTGGTTGTAGTGGATTATTGGCACTTTTTTTTACTACCTAATATTATACGGGAAAGGTCCTATACGAAATAAAACACCAAAAAGTATATTTTCAAGCAATTTTTTTATTCTATATATAAAAAATATATATTTGTAAAAAAAAATTTGTTAAAATTTAAAAACTTTCTTATCAAACACATTTTTTTATTAACCTACAAAATACATTTATAAAATATATTTACAAACTTAATACATAAATTATAAACTAATACTTATAACTACTTAACATCTACTACACAACTTATCAAAGTCCGCCAATTGTCTTTTATACCGCTCACCCGCACTTTTTCTAACTGTTAATTGTTTTTGTATTTCGAGTAATTGTTTTTAAGTTCAACTATCGCACTGTCTCCCTTACTTTGGTAATTAAGTCTTTTTTCACTCGTAACATGTCCGATAGTTTTGTCCTTTGTGCGCTGGTAAAGCCTTCAGCCCACTGTGGTTGGGATGTCGCAGAACATTTTGAAGCATCAGTTTCGTTCAGTGACGAAGGCGATAAAACATTAGATGTTTCATCGCCTTCATAACACTTTTTAAACCGCCTCTTCAATGGTTTAGTATCGGAGCCAGTAGCGTATCAGTCTTCATTGGTGAAAACTTTACCTCCGATACTTCCACTACACTGGCTGGTGTTGGCGGAGTTGGTCCATCGTCGCCTTCCACTCTCTTGACTTCAACGGACAAAGGTTCTGTCGGTCGCGGTGGTGATGACGGTGTTGCCAAGAAATCGGGTAGCGGTGGGGGCGTCTTTGGTTTCTTAAAGGTAAATTTCTTTCTCGACTGCTCTATACCTTTAATCGCCGAATAAAATGTTGTTTTATCGGCGATTGCCGATTTCGGCATCGTCAACAGCTTCTGCAGTTTTGAAGCTCTTGGAGAAGGTACCCGATTTGTACGCGACGCTTTTCGCACAAACACATCACTTATAACTTTTATTTTCGGCTCCTTCTCCTCACTCCAATTTTTAAAAAATTCCGTTGCCGACTGCACCAACTCTTCATCCAGACCATCGTTGAGGGTTTCGTCTTCGGCAGTCTCTTACTCCCGGTGCCAGTCCTCGAAGACTCCTGGAGTTGACACTTCCAGACCACTCATGTTTTCCAACATCTGGTATCCGTAACTCACATCAAGTTCATCCAAGAGTGAACTGACACTTTGTGTCCTTGAAAAAATCTTCGTTTTCTTCCTCCTTACTTCAACTTGCACTTACTACTGTACTGGTTGCTGTTCTGACGAACTGTGAAGAGCTCTAGCCAGCAACTTTGTTTTTATGCCTATTTCCCCCACTACACCACCTTTATTCCTTTTGTTTGATGCATCGAGTATAGTATTTAAATTTGTTGAATGCAAGGCCCAGGCCAACGTTTTCGAGGTTGTAATTTTCAAGGATTTTTTTTGTCCCTGTCAAGGTTACTTTAAAAAGTAACATATAAATATAGTACTAAACTTGTCAGATGCAAGGCCAAGGTCAAGGTCAAAGTAACCGACAATGCCCGGGTCGTTTTCGAGGTTGTAATTTTCAAGTATTTTTTTGTCCCTGTCAAGGTTATTTTAAAAAATAACACATAGAGTTCAGCGTTTGAAAAGTACAACATATTCAAACATCATGTTGCCAACTGATGAACAACCTGGTGTAAGAGCCAAAACATACAGGCGTATACCAAGAGCTTGTTGTTTAACTTGTCATCGTTGGTAAAGACAATGTATCTGCCGACGGAATGATCTCACACACTATTTCAACTACATTGACCTTCTCAATGTCAAATTTGTACAATTCGGTTTTTGTGGACTAGTTCACTAAAAGGGCAAGGACATTAACGAATGCGCCATCCGGAGAAGAAATTGGGTCATAGAAGCAGCTTACCTGTACAGAAGAAATTAACTTATGTATTTTATTTCTTTATTTTTTTTTGTTTGTTATATTTTTATCTTTTAATAATAAAAGGTAAAATAATTTTTTTTTGTCATATTTACATTTTTTCCAATAAAACAATAGTAAAATGAATCTGTATGTGTATTTATTAAACATCACCTAAAATACGTTTTGCAATCCATATTTTTCTGCATAGCCTGTTTATTAATGAAACAGAACCATATATTAGGGTGAAATGTAATGGTTTCAAATCAGTCTTAAGTAACAGTGTCAGAAGTAAACACTATTGATAAGTTCGATCGCAAAAGAAAATTTAAGGATTCTAACTTTATGCGCGTACGTTCAAGAATAGGATTTCAACTTACGCCTAATGGAGATTACGACATGGGAAGCAAAAGATTGCGCTACTTAGCGGAACCTCTTGAAGGAGACGATACGGTCACACGAAGTAATGTTGATGATAACCTTGCTAAGTTTGTGCAAGATACCCAGAAAGCTCTATATGACTCAATATTTATTATTAAAGATATATTCAAAAACCAACTTGAAGGTTATGTAAGCAAGAAATTAATTGAAACTTCTCAAGAACTTAGAGGATACATTGATGACTCTGTTATTGCAGTATATGAGCTTAGACGAGACAAACTAATGAACTTAACTCTAGAATGTGGAAAATTTAAAAGACTATGAAGGAGCTTGCCAACAAAACTGCCCCACTTTTAACATTTACTCGTAGACCTGTGCGTTTAATTTATTGTTAAACAAATTTTTCAACAATAGCTTTACCGTTTGTTATGTGTCAATACTTCTTTATATTTATAACTTCAAAATAAAGGTTGTATAAAAAGCAATCAAGTAATGGATACATGGTTTCTATTTAAAAAAAAATAAAATAGTACCGCTATACATTAATGTTGTATGTTCCATGGAACTAATAAAAACAATACAAATAATGAATTGTAGATTTTCCATATTACATGCTGTCCTGACTTAGAAATGGTTCCAACACAGTGACTAAATTTGCTAAATTTTTTTTCGGGTCTGTTTTGTAAAAATCTATGTCTGCATGTCTCCAATGTAGAGTTTTGGTTGAATTGGGAATTATATAACGTTTATCATCGCTATATGATAATGTTACTTTATTTATTATGCTGGTATAAATGTTATGAAATTCATTTCAAAATGCCTGCATCTTTCTTAATATCAAACCATCCCGTTCAACAATTCTTTGGTAGTCTTCCTGATGAAGGTCTTTCTTTATAACAGATTTTTTGATCCCTTTGGCTTTTTTTTTAACTCATTATTAATGGACTTTACATAATAAGCCTTCGCGCCGGTACCATAAAAACCTATTATTGGGTCGCCAGGAAACTCATCTTTCATTCTACCAACTACAGAATTATTTTTAATTTTATGTTGAAATTATTTATTTCGTGGTAATTTGATATATCAAATTTTTCGGGGTTTTCTGATATAGTTTGATAAAAGTTTTCTGTGTACACTTTTAATGTAAGCGAGTCAATAAAGTAACGAAGCATTATCACCAAACTTGTATTTAATAAAATTATAATAAAAATCGTATATTACAGCCTTTGACATATCTAATATGGAAAATCCGATATAAATCGGTTTATTGTATAATATTTTAACTTTATTCATATGTATAGCAGCAAAATTTTCGGTAAATATCGAGCTACTATTTTAAATTGGGGCGGGATATTAATGCTCTAGCTCCACTTTTGCCTAAACTATTTTCCCAATGCGTTACTAATATTTTATGTCTTTTCGATTTTCCACATTTTCCATAGTTTTACCAAAAATCGCGTTATTTTTTAATTTAAAAGTGTCTCTCGCAAATTTTGTGTTGGCTTTGTTACGTAAATTGGTATTAAAATCAATATACTTTTTAGCCATTTTGATTGGTTAAACTGTAATACTCGATGAGTTTGCATTACCACTAAGCCGTTGGCGATGAGTTGTTTTAAAGTTGCATAGTGTACAAGGTATTTTCTTTTATCTTGTGTATTAGGAATTAATTTCGGCAATTTGGCATTTTCTGTTGGCGGTATGATATATTATACTAGAAATGGAAGATCAGAATGTGCATCATGCAACTCAGTCGGATAATGCACATCCACTTCCAAAACGTAGCCATGTAAACTATAATCCCCAACAGCCATAATAATTAAATTGAGTATTTCGCGCTCTGTTAACTATCGAAAAACGCCATATGGTAATGCTTGTGACATACTATGACCATATAGATTTGTAGCATCAAGTTATGTTTTAAATGAAGATGGTTTTGTTGAGTCATAGTCTGGTAAATAAATATTATTAGAGATGTGCTTCCTTTCTGTACACTGGCTTATGTCGCCGCGTATACCTTTCTTAAAAAAATATATCATGTTTATATCAGTTAAGAGCTCTAGCTCTATCTTAATCATACGCAACATACAGTCAAATGATAAACTTGGAAGGGTATAGTATTGTGCCGGTTCCAATTTATCGAATGTTAAACAATTATTCCGAAATTGCTCAAAAACATCTCACAACAGTAACACATCTGATTTTAAATACACATCTGAATAGTCCCCCAAAGTTTTACACCTAAACAAGCGCCATACTTCTTTGCTCGCTTTTATCGCTAATGTATTCTTTCCGTAAATTATCATAAAATTGATTTTTACTTAGAAAACATGTATTTTTCATTTTTTCTATAGAGTCAATAAAGCTATAGGGAAAACACCCTTTTGACGTATCAAATTAAATTGTTCGATATTTGAAAAATATTTCCGCGTTTCAATAAAATCATCATCGTTTAAACCGCCGCCTAAATTTTCCAAAGACGTTGACAGAAATTTAAACTTGTCAATGAACCGCAACTTTAAATATTTCCTCTTGACTTTTCTACATTTACTATCAAAATATTCGTGCACAGAAATGCTTTTGGTAAAGATATATATTTTTCTTTACTTTGAGCCAAAACATCAATTTTATCCCCATATTTACATAACTCTTTTATAAATAAATGGCTGTCGTAGCCGCTTAAGTTATGAAATATGATAGAGATAAAAGAGGGTAATTTATTATTTGAATTACAAACGGAATGTGCAACACCAAATCTTTTTGCACCAGTTGTGTGACAATGATCTCTTACATTAATCTCACCGTCTTCAAAAGGGCCTTCACATATACCACATATTTTAGCATCATTAAACTCCCTTTTTTCTTCAGGCGTTAACAGTTTCACAGGCGTAATGTCTTTTATATATGTGTTATATAGAGCCCTAAAATGACACTTGATACGATCCACAAAGACTTGAGCTGTATTATTCCCATGAAATAGCTCAAATTTCGAAATTGAGTCGTTGAAAGAGCATTTAATAAAATCAGCAAAAGAATATGGTTCATGTTTAAAACTTTTTACAGTGTAAGAATTTTGTGGGTTTGGTTGTACCGTTTCAATAGGTTTTCAAACAGATTGGAAATCTGCATAAACCACGAATGGAACGCGCATTTGCTTTTCTATACTCTCGAATTTTAAAATATTTTCTGGCACATTCTTTCCAAATTTAATAATTTTTAAATCCACTGAGGATGTTTGCGTGAAAATGTGATTACAATCGTAGTTTTGATGTAAAGTTAAAGTGTACTAAAATAAATGAGACAACCATCACAAAAATATATTTTATGTTGTTGACAACTAATTTGACTTGAAAGTAAGCGTGATAAATCCGTAATCCAACAATAATGGCTTTTTGAACAAGTCGTATCAGAAAAATGTTGACCACCATCTTTACTACTACAGTCTTTTGTAATTAACAATAAATTTACATATCTATCCCACTTTCTTGACGCATAGCTCAGTGGACCAACAACTTGATCTATTACTTTATTGTTTTTGTATTTAGATTCGAGACCGTATACGTTAATCGACATGTTGTTCATTTCTTCAAATTTTTTAATGTCACGTAATTTTACTGGAAAATCCATACCTGTTAAATTAAGCACTCTAGAAAAATGGGGATAGGATGACAGCTGTGAAGGCGCTGCTGTTGGCGGAACCAATGCTGATGTTACAGTCCACGCAAAGCAAAATTCGTCCTGGTTGATCACCTTGACGACAGCTCCTCTCTTTTCAATAGAAAACGGCAACTTGGGGAATGATCAGCGACTCATAGGCGTATACTTGTCAGGGGCGGATCCAGCCTCTCTCTTTGGGGGGAGGGGGGCGATGACATCACAAAAGTACATTATGGCAAGCGAAAGCAAGTTGTCTACGGGGGAGGGGGGAGACACCGGAGACATTCCCATTTCTAGTGTAAATCGCAGGGTCGTGCCTATTTTTCTGAATTTGAAGCTCTTGGAGAGGAGGGGATGCCAGCAACATACACATTCCTAGTATAAGAGGTAGAATCGGGTCTATTTTCCTGAACTCAAAGCTATTGGGGGGCGGCTATCGCGAGAAAAACAAGTTGTCAACGGGAAGGGAGCGTCAGCAGCATACACCTTCCTGATATAAAAGGCAGAATCGGTTCTATTTTCCTGAACTCAGAGCTCTTGGGAGGGGGGGGGGCGATCGCAAGCATACACATTCCTATACTCCATTCAAGAACTAGAGAGAGTAATAAACCTGTTACCGAAATCCCCATCGTACTTGCTCCAGTACCGCAGGTAACGGAGGACTACCGTAAATCTAATTATATTTAAATATTATAAGCTTCTATAAATTTACATCAATAATAAAATTTCTGATTCATTTTTATTTCTGTTAGTGAGAAAAGTACACATTACAGTGTGTCCTTAGTAATTTATCTTGTTTGTGCTTGTTTTTATATATTATTTGAGATTAGTAAGATACCGAAAAAATATGACCTCCACTTCTATATTTATTCCAAAATCGTTAAACCAAGGCATTTTTCCTCAATGAAAAACTTATTATGATGAATGCTTATGATGCCCTAAGAAATCAATATCTAGATAATAATGTTAAAAGCTCTGTTGAGATGTGTTCCAACATGACAGGAAAATCTGCTATGTACCGAATACTGAAGGAGAAAAAACGACTGGAATGTTTCGTACTCCCCCATTCAATCACAGACAGATAAAAAACCTCGTTGGAAGAAGAGATGAAAACTGCAATAAAAGAAATTGTACATACATTTTATTATGAGAAGCAGATCCCATCCGTCAACAAAATTCTTACTAAAGTCAATGAAGATCGGGATTTACCTGAAATTAAAAGAACTAAGCTCAGGAAATTGCTCAGAGAACTTAATTTTTGATGGAAAAAACCAGATAGGAAATCTGTTCTTATAGATCGTCCGGAAACTGTCCGTTGGAGAAGGAAATATCTCTCTCAAGTAAAAGGCATAGTTGCTTGAAATAATACATTGTACAAAATTAGTAATTTAGCTGCACTTTTGAAAGATTTTTTGAACAAATTTACTGCGGAAAATTGGGAAAAATCCATATAATAAAATAATAAAACAAAATGTGGAAACTCAATTAATTGAGTGACGATAGCTTCACTGAATTTGATTACGAATTAGATACGTAATGTTTACCAGTGTAAACACAATTTGTTTTTGTTGTATTTTATTGTTTAATGTTGTTTATATATTTTTTTATTTTTTTTATATATTTTTATTTTAGTGTGTCCCATTTTTTTATATATGTTTAATTCCAATTAGCCGGAATTTCTTTATTATTTTATTATCATATTTGTGTCTTTTTGTTAAGCGTGTAGAATTAACACGTTTATTTTATTTTTTAAGCCTATCGGATATTTCATATAATAAAGGAAATTAAATTAAGATGCCAGTGCAATAGAAATAAAAATAAGTAGGTCTAATTTTAACTGTAACATATAAATATTAATTACATTTGAATCCCTTTTTAGTGTTTAATTTAAGAAATAAATAAACTGAAACATCAAATTTCCTAAAAATGTTTATAATTAATAATAAAATGACCGATAGCCCCCAAAAAAATTTTTAATATATGGACGAATTTATATATATATATATATATATATATATATATATATATATATATATATATGTTTATATATATATATATATATATATATATATATATATATATATATATAACTTCTTTTCTTTTTGACAATGAGTATTTTGTAAGTATTTAAATTGTAACTTCGAATTTTTTGAAAGAATAAGGCTACGTTTTAGTCTGAATATGCTTAAAACGATTTTTATGCCAAAATTAAAAATAATAAAAATACAGTTGTGCTTTGTGTTAAATATGTCAAAATTATCTGTATTTTGTACTGTATGTGAATTATTAAGAAATCATAAGAAATAAAATAATAATATAAAAACTTTTTTTTTAAAATTTATTACCGAAATAATATTCTATGCCATAAATACTTAGTGATAAAATAAATCTCTTTCCGACGCCTATGACAAGGAATAAAATCCTTTTTAACACTTCGTACATCCAAATATCTATTGTTATTCAACCCAAATAGTCCATTATTATAGACCGGTATTTTTGATTATATATAGGAAAAATATATATATCTAACAGATTTTGCCAAAGACACCGAACTAAAGAACACAGGTAGTTTGCGAAGAAAAAGGGGTAAAAAATTATTTATTACTCTCTCTAGTCTTTGAATTAACTATAGTATAAGAGGTAAAATCGGGTATATTTTCCTGAACTCAAAGCTCTTGGGGGGGGGGGGGCGATCGCCCCCACCGCCCCCCCCCTTGGATCCGCGCTTGATACTTGTTGATGCTAACTTCCAAGTATAAAATTTGTACAAGAGCCCATCCTATAACAAGAAAAAAACTATAAAAATCAGTTTAATATATCGGGTTTTGATTTTTACATACCTGAATCTTTCTCCTGATACTCTGTCGACTGCGTTTTTATTAATTCGGTGAAAGAATAGTAAACGTCATCCAAATCACTTTCTACAGTAATTATTTGATTAGCGGTATTGAAGGATTTCTTACTGAATTTCTTGTGACGGAAGCATGTTCTCGCCAACAGCTGTCATGTTAACTTTTAAAGCTTGATGCACACGTAATACATTATTAACAAGTTTCACCACCTTCGATTTAATGTCTGCTAAAAACATTACATAATCGAATGCTCCATATCACTGCTGCCCCGATAAGTTGCAATTCTCTTTTTGAAAGCACATTCAACGAGTTGCACACCATGACATACCGGCAAACATGAATTATTTTTATGTTGTTGTGTTCATTGATGTGCCAACCTTTGATTTACTGGAAAATCTACATTACATGTAGCGCAATTAATTACTGGAATCACCGATGTACGCTCTTCAATTCGGAGCCGTTTTCCTCCTGGCACTTAATTATATCTCGCCGCACACGATTCTCTTTTATGACGCCTCATATTATAACTATTGGTAAACTTAGAACTACAATTTTCACAAACATATACCATGATTTGACAAATAATAATAGTTCATGTACTACCTATGCAAGTCAGAGACAACTGATGAATGAAACTGCCCCATACCATATATAAAACCATTCAAGGTCACCCCAAACTGCTCCACATAACTTCAAGGTCACACGCCTAAGATGACCTTCAGCAAATTCAAGGTAACCTTGAACAAGGTCACGGTCAATATCACACAACTTTGAGCCCGCCATTTTCAAGGTCAAGGACATATCAACGCAAGGTCGAATATGGTGGCTAATGGGCGGGGCCAAAGAAGGAGAGTGGGCCAGGTCAATGTTAAGGTCAAGGAGTGGGGGGTTGAGCGAATCGGGTAATGCTCACTACTACCGCCTCCTGCAGACAGGTTTCGGTCTCACTGGTTCTCGTCAGTACAGGGTAGACAAGCGCACCTAAACACAAGAAAAACAATTATTTCAGGCAACAGACTATGAAATCTGAGATAATGCTTTGTCTCTAACCATGTTGGTATACGGTTGTTTCATTTGTTTGAGAACTAAAATAGTTCCTCTAGTATAATTGTATTTAAACGCCTAACTGTTTGTCTGTTGCTTAAAGGTTTTGTTTTTCTTTGGTTTCGAAATCAGTCTGCTTTTTTGGTATTTCTCTGCAATCTGAGATAGTGCTTTGCTTACAACTATTTTAGAGTAGTGTGCGCGGGCGCTTATAGTATAAAGTTTTTTTAGTTGTTTGAGAAGTAAAATAATTTCTCGAATATAATTTTGTTTATACGCCCAACTACAAGTATATTGTATTGACTATTGGTATATAGTATAGAAATCTCTGCGAGATTAGATATTCAGACTGCGTGGATTGCTGAGAGATGTCGGTGCTAATATAAGTTGCTAAATGGATATGCTTTTCTGTTTTGTTTAAGTATGCTTTTTTCAATTGGTTTACAACTAAAATGACGTCTCTAGTATAATTATCATTTAAAATATTTTGATATTAATACAAGTTTAATCGACACACGTCTACATTTCTACGTTAATGAGTGTTTATTTAAATTTTTTAATACATTAAAATTAAAACGATTTGTTAAATCAATCAAATTTACATGAAAATTGTCATTTGAACTAAACAAACAAAAAAAATGCCCCCTCATACTTCGAACAACCAAATTATTTGTTTGTGTCTGGAGCTGGATCGAATGGGGTTCCATTTTATAGAAAAATATGATTATTGCCAATTGTAAGTCAGACATTACCATAGCTTAATCGGAAAGTTTCTAGTAATTATTACCAAGAATAATAATAGTGTTTAAATGTCTTGTTGAAACGTCTGTATATTCTTTAGTAAACATTATTTTTTTTGTATTACATTTATTATTTTCGGAATATCAGGAGTACCGCTGCTTTAACTGTAATATAGAAGTTAATAAAAATATTAGAATATTTCAAAAATACTTAACTAGAATAGATATTTACAATAAAACAATAGCTCTGAATATTTATTACAATAATTATTTTCTAAAACCAAGTATGATGTATGATGTTAGGCACTTGCTTATTTTTTTATCAGAACTTCAAAAAATTGCCGAAAATTTTGGGCAGCTGAAAGAAGTTTTTATGAATATGACTGATAAGAAAGAACATTGTTGCATTACAACTAAATATTGTAATAATTCCGGTGAAAAATGTTGTTGTATGCAGCTATTGTATCTATGATAAGAAATAATTATAAATCTTTATAAACTTTTGTTTATTTTTGAGTAATTATTATTATCTCAAAAATTTAACGACATACATGTAATACATTGCTTTTTTCTTTATTCTTAGGATAATAACCAACAAATTAAAAAAAAAATAATAATTATGAACAAATGGCTTTATCGAACAAGTGTGTTTTTGGTATCCATGCATTTAATTTAACCTGGCAAAGAACTCTCATAAAAGAAGAAATAATATAAAGGAGGTTTTCTCGCAATTTTTCAAATCATTGTATATCCGAAAAAACTATATTATTAATTAGTTCTAATGACCAACAAATCATTTGCCTAAATTGCTACCGCATCTCGTACTATTTAATGAACTACAACAAATAGTTTTCTAAATCAGACGGAAATTTTTTAGGAAATGACACAGATGCCAGTGCATTATACAAAATCATTGCTTTCGAAATACATCCACAGTATGAAGGAACAACTCACAATAATGATATAGCTATCCTTCAAACAACCACAAAAATAATTTTCAATAAATTAGTTGGACCTATCTGCCTACCTTTTAGGTTTACCAATTATGATTTTGATGGACAAGACGTTCTATTATTAGGTATGTTATATTACTGATTTATAGTGGTCTATTATTAGCATAGGAGTTACAGAGGCGGCTCTTAGCAATAGCCTAACTAAAGAAGGGGAGTAGATGAGGTAATATCCCAAAAGTGATAAATTAAAATATGTGAAAATTCGTTTCTAGGTTTTTTAATTTATTTTCGTAGATTTTTTCGTGTATAATTCAAATTTTCTTACCACCTGCGTTTCTTTTTCATTTATTGCTTTTGTGTTTTTTCTGTTCTAAGACTTTATTTTATGTTTACAATTTAGATATTTTACTGCTGATGATGAAAATTTGTACTTTCGAAGCACGTACAGTACTTTGTCAGAAATGAACTAGAGCTTGTTAACACACTAGTGGAGTAGACCGAGTTTTGTTTTCTCTTTTATAATATTACTACCCTGAGGGATATACTATTGCCAGAAATAATTTAATTTACATATTCGGACATTCGTTAATAAGCTTGCCTTTGTAATGTGTTGCTTTTAGCTAGCAATTTCGAAATTGTAGAATTTTTTATTTACCTAAAAATTTTAGATACACTCTTTTTAACATTACAATCAGTAGGGTGATGCTTGAAGGTACAAGTGTGCATGCTTATGTGTATGTATGTATGTGTGTGATCATGTGTATGTTATTTACTTTTATTACTGAACCTATGCCGCTATAATATTTCACCTATGAAATTTATAACAATAAAAGCTTTATTTATTTGTTTATTATATAAAATAAGTCGTTTATATTCCAAATTATTGGTAACTATTTCGGTAACAGAAAAAATTATACATAACTTGTTTGTAAAGTTTTTTTTTATTATAATGCTACAAGTACGTGTAACAAAGTTGTAGTAGACTAATTGAAAATTAAAAATAAATTGACTATTCTAATAGAATCAAAACTATGAAACAGTATTCGTAGAAATGATAGGTAAGTATACAATATTTTAGAAGTTATAAGTGTTTTATATTCAATTACTGTAAATTTATAACTTCTGACATATATATATATATATATATATATATATATATATATATATATATATATATATATATATATATATGTAATAGAAGGTTTTCGGGCATACCGTGTATGTGCTGAGTCCCTCTCAGGACTGTAAGGCAGCTGACGTTTCGGTGAAATCTCATTCACCATTTTCAAAGCTCACTGTATGGCGTCTACGAGCGAACTGACGCTTGCGCCTCCAATGTTGTCGGTCCCGTGTGCGCGTCGGACGCGTTCGTTTTCCGAATGGTTCCGAACCATCAGGTGGCGAAACTTGCTGCGCGTCATCCGCCATGTTACCAGTGTTTGTGGTTGCGTTGCCGAGTTGTAATCTGTTTCGTTACTAAGTGGTACTGGTTGTTGTTTTTGTAAGCAGATTTTTCCAAGTATTAGGCACACGTTGGCTATCATCTCTGCTATTTAAGTTGTTGGGCCTCTTTGCAATTTCAATGGCTTCCCTTATAACTCTTGTGGACAGGTTTTCACATCTCGATAGCATTTTTGTTCCCGAGAAATTTATCTTATGTCCTGTGTTTAACCAGTGTTGGGCCAGAGCAGAAGAAGTTGTTTTTTGCTTGACAGCGTTCATATGTTCGTCTCTTCTGGCGCTTATTTTATGGTTGGTTTGGCCTACGTAAGATGAGCTGCACTCTCCGCATGGAATTTCGTACACTCCCTGGTTTTCTAGAGGGATTCTTTCTTTAGGTGTTAGCAAGAGATCTTTCACTTTACCATCTGTGGTGAAAATGGTTTCAATATTGTGTCTCCTGAGAATTCTTGCGATCTTGTCTGTGGTGCTTCTTGCATAAGGAACAAAAGCTTTGGAGCTATTCTCTTGGTTTTCGCGATTTTTTGGGGCCAAGTGTTTGTTTTTTAGAGCCTTGTCTATATGTTCTTTTTTATAACCGTTCTTTTTTAGGGCGTCTTGCAGTATGTTTATCTCTTTGTGATAATTTTCTGGATCTGTAAGGGACTGCGATCGAAACGCAAGCGATTTCACTACTGCAAATAATTGGGTGGGGTGGTGATGTGAATCGGCGTTGAGGTACCTGTTGGTGTGAGTGGACTTTCTGTAGATAGTGTGCGAAAGCAAGCCATCCTTTTTTCTTTTCAGTATGATATCCAGAAATGGTAGTTTTCTTTCCTGTTCTGTCTCCATGGTGAATTTAATTTTTGGATGTATACTGTTTATGTATTCCAGGAAACTTTTGTGATTTTCTTCCCCATGTTGCCAGATAACGAATGTGCCATCTTCGTAACGTAGCTACAGTCTTGGTTTGTGTGAAGAGGTCTCCAAAGCTTTTGATTCAAAGTCTTCCATAAATAAGTTAGCAAGTGCAGGAGATAGCGGCGATCTCATCGGGGCTCCCTTGACTTGTTTATATCGTCGGCCTTCATAAGTAAAATAGGTGTTATCAAGACAGTGTCCAGCTAATTCGATGATATATTTTGGCAGATTGTATTTGTTTTCTATTACAGAAAGAGCCTCTTTAACTGGTATTTGTGTGAAAAGTGATGTTACATCAAAAGTAACTAGACAATCTTTTTTTTGTAAACGTATGTTTTTGATTATTTCGCAAAAATGTTGCGAGTTTTTAACGTAGGAGGCCGTTTTTTCGACGAAGGGTTGGAGAATGGTGGCTAAATGTTTTGCTAGGGCCTGAGTTGGAGAGCCAACAGAGCTTACAGTTGGTCTCAAGGGGGCTCCGGGCTTGTGAATTTTGGGTAAACCATAAAGTTTAGGACATATGGATGATTTTTCTCTTGGTGTGATATTCTTCTTTATTTCTTCGGTAAGTGGAGATTCTCTGATCAATGTTTTGGTGGTCTTTGCTAGATTAGTGGTATGGTCTCTGTTTATTGGCGTTTCGATCGCAGTCCCTTATAGACCCAGAAAATTATCACAAAGAGATGAACATGCTGCAAGACGCCCTAACAAAGAACGGTTATAAAAAAGAACGTATAGACAAGGCTGTAAAAAACAAACACTTGGCCCCAAAAAATCGCGAAAACCAAGAGAATAGCTCCAAAGCTTTTGTTCTTTATGTAAGAGGCACCACAGACAAGATCGCAAGAATTCTCAGGAGACACAATATTGAAACCATTTTCACCACAGATCATAAAGTGAAAGATCTCTTGCTAAGACCTAAAGAAAGAATCCCTCTAGAAAACCAGGGAGTGTACGAAATTCCATGCGGAGAGTACAGCTCATCTTAAGTAGGCCAAACCAACCGTAAAATAAGCTCCAGAAGAGACGAACATATGAACGCTGTCAAGCAAAAAACAACTTCTTCTGCTCTGGCCCAACACTGGTTAAACACAGGACATAAGATAAATTTCTCGGGAACAAAAATGCTATCGAGATGTGAAAACCTGTCCACAAGAGTTATAAGGGAAGCCATTGAAATTGCAAAAAGGCCCAACAACTTAAATAGCAGAGATGATAGCCAACGTGTGCCTAATACTTGGAAAAATCTGCTTACAAAAACAACAACCAGTATCACTTAGTAACGAAACAGATTACAACTCGGCAACGCAACCACAAACACACAGGGCCGATGACGCGCAGCAGGTCTCGTCACCTGATGGTTCGAAACCATTCGGAAAACGAACGCGTCCGACGCGCACACGGGACCGACAACACCGGAGTCGCAAGCGTCAGTTCGCTCGTAGACGCCATACAGTGAGCTTTGAAAGTGGTAAATGAGATTTCACCGAAACGTCAGCTGCCTTACAGTCCTGAGAGGGACTCAGCACATACACGGGATGCCCGAAAACCTTCGATTACACATCACACCCGTAAGAATATCCGACATAATATATATATATATATATATATATATATATATATATATATATATATATATATATATATATATATATATATATATATACATATATATATATATATATATATATATATATATATATATATATATATACAGGTGTGGAAAGTTGATAACAGAACCTCTTAAAAAAAAGGGAACGTAACAAAAAGCGACGGACAACCCGTTTAACCATGTTGAAGAAGTGAAATAAAGCATACTGTTGTATCGTAGCTTACTTCCTGGTTCTAGCAAAAATGGCGTCGGACAAGGAATTTTCGCTGGTTTCGGGTCGTCAAAACACAGTGGGTCGAAAGCACAGATTTGATATTAGAAATAAAAATCGCAGACTGAGACTTTAAAATCATGAAAATAAATTGGAAAAACGTCTAATGTGGTTCAACGCTTTAAAAATAAAATAAAAAGAATAATTGTATTTCCATGAATAAAATATTGCGCTTGACTTCATAGTACATTTTAAATATAATACTATAATAATAAATACATGGATGAATACTCGTTAAAAAGGCGCAAGTACTTTTTCCTCTATGTTTAAGACTTTTTAATAAATACCAATGCAAATAATTTGTAAGTAACATAATATTTATTGATTCACATAAATGAATAAATAATACGATTGTAATAAAAATAATAAAAAGAACATTTTAATCATTGCCTTTTTTATTAACAACTCTTCTTCTCATGTCCCCATTACGACGTCAAAAAACAGTGTAAGGATCCATCGACGCCAAAAGTTTTGGAACATATCCTCTATATTTTTTTCCGAAAAGATTTTCGGGCAAAATCTAGACGATAGTTCTTATCAACTTGTCCGGTAATATTGCAAATGACGTCTGGTCAATGAAGTAAGTCATTTATGGATTCCTGTTGAAATGTTGTACCAACAATATCGTTTGAAGAATAATCTTGCTGTTTGAAGTTTGTATTCCCAAAACTTCTCTATTGCAGTTTAATGTCCGCTTCCAATAGTTTGCAAAATGACGGGAAACCGGAGGATCAGTTTTCGCTTTACTCTTGTTATGATGGCTGTAGCTTGAAATACTCTGTATTTACTGAGACAGAGTATCAATGTTGTTGAACTGAGATGTTGTTTGGCAGACGTAATAACGTTGGACCGATTTCGCTCCAGCCAAAGCATTCACCTAGCCATCTATCATCGTCATAGACAAGTTGTACTGTACTGAAGCTCGGGTGGCAAAGAAAACTCTATTATATGGTGCAAGTTGTCTGGTTCGAGGTCATAATTTTCTATTTTCGTTAAAGACTTTTGTTCGGTTTTCTTAATAAATTTAAATTTCAGAGGCCCTCAATTCATAGTAGACGAGGGTTTGGAATTGTACAACACAATCTGTTCTTGTTGAGTTTGCGTGTTAATACCTGCTAATTGAAGTGGAATAAGAGAGGTTAGAAATAAGTTTGTATCAGAAATATTCGGATCAGTGAATTTAATTTTGGTCTGGCTCTGACCTGACGTTCCATCGAATCCCCATTTGCAAATGAAACTCATATCTACAAATCTAATTTATCGATTTGTTCAAGGGCGGATTTAGTAAAAGTTAGATACTCGTCATGTGGATAACATGCTTTTTTTTTGTATTTTACACACCAAAAGTACGGCGAAAATATATTACTACCTTTCTGTTTAGCCCAATTGTTGATATTTGTTTCTCGACAATCCAATGTCAAATAGAAGAGCGGCGCACAAATTTAACTGGCCGCGACGCAACCACAACACTGTTGCCTTTAACCTGAGACGAAACTTTAGAAAGAAAAGACTGGTCGTTCATATTACTGAGGTTTAATAGAAACGTTACTATAGCCAAACTTCTGTTTTAAATTTCTTAACTAGAAATTATTTTGGCCGTTTCTCAAATTCTAACCCACTAAGCCCGTCTAACTTCTTTCAGATAGTTCGACAGAAGATCGTAGGGAACGCCTACCGCAATATTACCCCCGCTAAATTCCGTGCGACCCGATAACAAGCAGTACCTTGAAACGAATGAGAGGGTGTATTTACTTTCCGTCTAAACTTATAACGTAATCGACGGAATTTGGAATATTTAATGACTATTTGATACATTGATTGTTTTAAATACATCAAATAGTCGAAATACAAAAATATTAGTTTTTGTTGGGTATTGAGCGTAAAGAAAATTGATATTTCTGCTACAAAATAAACATTTATTCTAATAAAAATACTAGTGAAACGGTAATTTCTAAGTAAAATAAACATTTATTCTAATAAAAATACTAGTGAAACGGTAATTTCTAAGTAAATAAGCTAATAAACCACTTTAAAATTAAAAATGATTCTCAAAAATAAACTTTTATTCTGGTAAAAAATAAAAGTAATAAGTTCAGTAATTGTAAATAAATAAACAAATAATTAAATTCAATTTAAATCAACAAAAACATCTAAAAGTCCACAAGAGGTGTTCAAACAGGCCTCGACTTTGAGCGAGACAATAACCCAGTCTATTGTAAAATATGGTTCCCGTATTTGCCAAAACTTCAGGGGTTATGTCACTATTAGCTTTAAAATATTCCGAACTGTTAGAGCGTTCATATCAAGTTCTTCGGCAATTACGGTACCATTGCAAGGAAAATTAATTTCTGCTAAACTACAAACGTAACAGTAACAGTGTTCACATTCTACTTCATTCATAGACGGAGCTGCATATAGTTGTACGTTTGCTGAATGTGATTTCAGCACTACAACGGCATAATGTGGATATATCCACTGCTATTGCATCTCACACGGAGGTATCCGTGAAAGCCGCATAAACATATATACGCCATCCGGCGGGAGGTCGGCGAAGCCGCGTTCAGTGTTTGCGTGCTTCCTTCTGATCTGTCCTTTGCCCAGCCAGGTGCATATCGGTACCCTGATGAGTCTAGTAGAGACGAAACATGGACTTCTGCCGTATCACTGTAGCGGGGAGGGTAAGTTTTGACTTTCTTCTCGGTATGGTGGTACAGGTAGGCCATCATCTCGATGGTGGTGGAATAGGATAAATTGGGTTCTTAGCAGTTTGTTTAAACTGTGCAACCTCTAACACGGAAAGGATATGGTTGGAACGAAGTTCGCATTTACTGTTCGCATTCTACTTCATATATATATATATATATATATATATATATATATATATATATATATATATATATATATATATATATATATATAAAAGAGGAAACATATTCTTTCGTGTTTTACATAATACCATGGACAAAGAAAAAAAAATATCCTATATAGAAATGAAAAAAGAAAAAAAAAAGCTTCAAAAATGCTAATAAAAAAATTGAAGTTAAAAATTTAGAAAATACGTAAAAAAGAATTGCATGAGGAATAATTTAGAAGTTAGTAACTTGTGACTTTCTGTGTATGAAACTGCTAAAAGAGATTAAAAAAACAAATGATAATTATTAAAAATGTACACCCACATATTATCAATAACTGAAAAGAGGATTAAAGGTCAAAGCGCCTTTTCCTATTCTGAGGAATCGTTATCACTCTCACTAACATTAATAATAAGTGGCTGTAAAGGAACTCGAAGTTTCTTTCAATTTCCCATTGATTTTTAATAAGATGACTCGTGTGTTCGGTAAGTTAGCCCAATTCTATTTTGTCACCGTTCCAAACGCCTTTTTCCACGCCTCTATTGGTTCTTTAACTTGTGGAATCATTTAGTCATAATTTCTCTTTGCCTGACTCCATACCATTTGAATTGAGTTAAATTGACAATGATATGGAGGCAAACGTAAAATTTTATGTTCAAAAGATTCCATTAGTTGAACTATTACAAAGCATTTTGCAGGCTTTAGTACCCGAGATATCAAAGACCACAAAGTATCTTCTCCAAAGTTGATGTCTCTTTCTTTCAGCCACGTTTTCATAGCACTACTATAATAGGAAACATTATCTAAAATATATAAAGAAGGTGTTTCCAGCTTTGGCAAAAATCTTTCAACCAAGATTTAAAGTTTTCTGAATGCATTTCTTTATGGTAATCTCCAGTTTTTGACTTCAATTTAAAAATCAGCATTGCATCTTCAAAAAATCCATTTTCATTTCCTGTATTCAATAGTATATAACTGAAAAAAGGTAGAATAGTATGGGGCGGTACAAATTATTTAAAATATTTATCACTGTTTGCAGAGACAAAAATTGGTTTTAAAGAACGGAAGCTTTCAGGTTTTTGGTCAATTGAGAAATAATGGTTCTTGAGTTTAGACCTAGTGAAATTTGATTTGTTATGCGAGCTTTCGCCTAGTTTACATGAGATATCTTCAGAGACGTTCATTTCACGTGACCAGAACACTGAAGATTGCATGTGTTGTTGGTCCTAGTTAAAGGATAATATCAAGATTAATTTATTTTTTTCTCAATTTTTATGTCGTTAATACTTTGAAATTGAAAAATTTATTTCATGTGTTTTTTTTAAATATGTTACATTTTTAAAAAGATACTGTATTATACACATTTCAGGTTTATTTTCAAGCACCCTTAGGTTTTCCGAATTATGGGTGAGGAATGTGCAATTATTGTATTATTTTTTCGAATCGGCTTTTTTTAGCACAATAATACTTGATACCATTTCAGCAGATTCGATTGGCAAAGCGTTTGAGAACTTTAGCAAAAACAGTGGCGTACCATATTTTTATATAAAAATATTACTCGTAGTTTCCTTAAACCGAAAAAAAAGTAGATTCTACGCGTTATAGATTTACTTCACGTTTCAGCAAAATACCTGAAATCAGTTTTTAGATTTTGATAAAATATATTTTTTTAATTCTCAGCACCCTGTATTTCGAAAACGAGATATTTTAGAAATATGTTTATATCAAATTCTTTAGTTCAACCGTTTAAATTATTTGATCACCTTCCATTTATTAAGGAAACAATTTTTATCAAATAAAGTAAAAATTTTTCCTAAAAGAGTTTAAACCTGCTCGAAAAAAGTTATACAGAAATTAAAGAAAGGAATTTAGTTTGCTAATTCAGTCTCCCCAGAAAATAAAGTATTAAAGTAAGAATTTAATATTTAACATGCTGCTAATGAGAAATGATCCAAGGATTATTTAACAAAGTGTTTTACTACCTGTTATAAATGATGAAATAAATTCAAACTCTGTAAGTGCAAATAACTGATAAATTACCTAAATTCCTCCCCGTACTGATCGAGTGCTATGATCCTGCCATGATCGTCTGTGAGTGCCATTGAAAAAAATCCTTGTCT